>CM077673.1:287759287-289174287 GCA_039707655.1 Elymus sibiricus
TCCCGCCGTTTCTGCCGCTTCAGATCCCTAGCCGCGTTGCAGATGGCATCTGCAGATGCGACAGATTGTTCCACACCGACACTGAGACGGCGCTCGTCCTCGTTGCACAGGAACACATCAAGACTCGATTCCTAGACGGACAAAGCGATGGCCATCTGCATCCGATGCTGAAACTCGGGGTCATCGTCGTCATTAGCGGCCGCGGCAGATGACGGTTGACGGTTGACCCACATGGAGGACAGCGCGTCGGAATCCTCTATCCTGTCGTCGTCGACCATGGCAGCTGGCTATTTGCCATTGCCTGCCATGGCAGCCAACGCGTCGGAATCCTTTATCACGTTGTCGTCCACCACTATCAGGACGGCGCCATGCGCATCCCCGTGGTTGAGCAACGGTTCCATTTGGTGTGTGGTGGTGGCGGCGAGCTGTCGACGGAAAAATTAGCTGTTAGCCGCCGCCGGTGAGGTCTTTTATAGGTCGCTGTCGAGTTTGGGTTTGTACTGTGCACATTACCCCTTTGCACTGGCTGACGCTTGCGGTTGGCACCACTAGGCAAGGCCGATTTTGCTGTGTACGGGCATCGCACACGGTTACGGTAGCACACTCGTGTCTGCTCGGGGTACAATCGCATATGGTTGTTTCGTCAGTTTCGTTTGCTATTTTACATAATACTAGCATCTTTGAGGTAAACGAGAAAAAAAACGCAAGAGAGGGTCAAAACACAACCACGCCCGCTAGTGACCCAAATATATACTCCCTCCGTTCCTAAATATATATGTAGTTCGTAGTGAAATCTGTAAAAAAGACTTGTAATTAGGTTCAGATGAAGTATATATATGTACGAACATGGTGTTGTCATGTTTAAATTTGCAATGCGCAACTTTAATGTGTGGCACATGCTGCATATGTGCATGCCTAAAAGTGTCCAGTGTGACACCAAAGGGTTTCATGACAAACATAATATAGGGTGTTGCCCCCTACACTATGTGCCGGAGGATATATGGGGTCCTATGAACACATGACCTGGTTCAAACTTTGTCACACATTTATCCATGTCTGAATTTTCGTAAGACAACCAGGAGAATTTATACCTTAATATGGCCAAACCATCACATATTGTTGTTGGACAATAGGGATATATAGATCACGCGGTCCCACGACTTGGCGCATCTCGAAGATTAGTTGAGCGGGGCTAGAAGAACACCACCCCCTGCATGTGGCCAAATGTATGCGAAAATGGTGTGGTCTAGTGTTTCAACAATTAATACACAATGGTACACTATCTATGATGTGGCATGCACCTAGCTGAGATAACTGGACATATATATATATATACATATATACCGCCCTTAAGATTGGTTATATATATCGATCCCCTCCCCCCACCCCCACCCCCACACACACATGACACGTAGCAAGGTAACGTTCCAGCGTTGTCACTCAAATGGATGATATATAGCGGCCCATCGGTATATAAGCGTGTCGTCGAAAACCGCACAATGGACGCATGCATGGTCCACACACACACACACACACACACACACACACACACAGAGAGACGCAAACACACACACGCACACACCGTCACCCATCCTTGGCCTTCTAGCGTTGTCAGTAAAAGGTATGACAAACCCTAAGGGCCCGCCGATAGGTTTGTCGTCGGAAACCGAACAATGTAGGCACATGGTCCACACACAGGCATGGGTTCACGCACGCGCACGCGTGCCCCCCCCCCATACACACACACACGCACACACCGTCACCCATCCTTTGCCTTCTAGCATTGTCAATAAAAGGCATGACACACCCTAAGGGCCCACTAATAGGTTTGTCGTCGAAAACCGCACAATGTACACATGGTCCACACACAAGCATATGGGTTTACACACGCACACACACACACACACATCGTCACCCATCGTTGTCCTTCCAGCGCTGTCAGTAAAAGGCATGGAAGATCCTAAGGGCCCACTGATAGGTTTATCATCAGAAACCGCACAATGTAGGCACATGGTCCACACACAGGCATTGGTACACACACACACTCGATCCTTGACATTTTCAAAACAACAACAGAAGCAAAAGAAAATCATGGATATTTTCGAAACAAGGATCAGATTTATTTAGCGGGAATGGCATATCACACACACACACACACACACACACACACACACACACACACACACACACACTCACACACTCGATCCTTGACATTTTCAAAACAGCAAAAGAAGCAAAAAAAATCATGGATATTTTCAAAAAAAGGATCTCAAGATTTATTTAGCCAGAATGACATATCACTACATGCATTTTTATTTATGCCTATAGTGATCATATCACACCACCTAAATGAACCTTGAAATCTAGCAACTTCTCAACCGATCACCAATCCTTGACTACTACACCGAAAGCACGCTTAACTTCCGAGTTCCATTCGAATGGGTTACGGGCTGAAAAGCCGCGTCTTGCTGGTAACGGTTGCCTTCCTATCATATATGAGGCGTGCCCCAATGGGCACCTGGTGGGACCAGACACGCATCACAGACGTTTCTGGTAGTACTGGAAACCGTGTGCGATGGTGGCATGGGGGCTGATGATGACGTCTTGCTGATGCTCGATGGCGTGATGCCGCTTTTGCCTACTCTCCGGCCTGCTCCGTCTCGTCCTCCTCGTTCAGTAGGTTGATGAAGGGGTCAGCGCTTCGGCAGGAAACCGATTGGGCGAGTGGCGGGAGACCGATTGGGGGAGTGGCGGGAGAAGCGTGTTTGGATAGAACATCATTTTAATACAAATTGGATAACTTCTGAAAGAAGGAAGCTCGAGCTAGCACGACACGCGCACACCGTGCTTACACACGCACGAGCTTCAGATGGGCGTATAGAACTGCTTTAAATTATTCATGGTTCATTTAGCTTTTTGTATACTACACTAATCGAGTTCGTAGACATTTAATGTGCATAATTCAAATTTGAACGAAAGGAACATGCTTCGTGTTACCAAAATGGGTTGAAAAAAGGTATTTGTGTCCTTGGGTTCCTTGTTTAGGTCCCTTGCAAATGAACGTGAATGGATTGCAAACATCTCAAAGTCATGACGAGGCCACAAACATTGAGAAACTTGGCTATTAAATCATCATAAATCCACAACTCGTCTAAAATTCTTGAAACTTACCCCGGTGTCATGACACGACACTTATACGACATGATAATTTTTTGTCCAATTTGGGACAAGTCTCTTGCACACCAAAACTTCTCTCAAGAACCATCGTGGTTTTGATACGGAACATGTCACCTCTGTGGACGGAACGTCATTCGATGTCTCTTCTTGCGTTGATATTTTTTCTACATGCAACATAGGCTAATACAAGTGCAATGCTAAAATGTGAAATTATTGAAACTGGTGTCCCGACACGACACTTATAGGACATGGTATATAAGTTTTGGGACAAACCTCTTACAAATTGGAGCCTCCCATGACAAGCATGGTGGTTTCGATACGGAACATGTCACCTTTGTGGTCGAAATGACATATGAGTTTTCTAGGCATCCACTTAATGTGCAGAACTTAAGTTTGAATTACAAGCATGGGCTCAAGCACACCAAAATGGATTAAAAACCATTTTGTGTCACTGGGTCCATGTTTAGATCCCATGCACTGATGGTCACTGAATTACAAACATCTCGGTGTCGTGACTAGACCGCTGATACGTCTCCAACGTATCTATAATTTTTGCTTGTTCCATGTTGTTATATTATCATTCTTGGATGTCTTACAATAATTTTATAACAACTTTACATCATTTTTTGGGATAACCTATTGACATAGTGACAAAGTGCCAGTTGCTGTTTTTGCTTCTTTTTTACTTCGCAGAAAATCAACACCAAACGGAGTCCAATCGCGACGAAACTTTTTGGAGATTTTTTCTGGACCAGAAGACACCCAGTGGGCCAAAAACTGCTGGAGAGGTGGGCCGTGGAGACCACAACCCACCAGGGCACGCCATGGGGGGCCCGGCGCGCCCTGATGGGTTGTGCCCTCCTCGGCCCCCCTCTGCACTGCCTCTAATGCCTATAAATTCCCAAATATTCCAAAAACCCTAGGGGAGTCGACGAAACACAATTCCAGCCGCCGCAAGTTTCAGAACCGCGAGATCCAATCTAAACACCATCACGGAGGGGTTCATCTTCCTCATAGGTGCCTCTCCGAGGATGCGTCAGTAGGCCACCATAGACCTACGGGTCCGTAGGCAGTAGCTAGATGGCTTCTTCTCTCTCTCTTATGATTCTCAATACAATGGTCTCTTGGAGATCTATTTGATGTAAACTTTTGCGGTGTGTTTGTTGGGATCCGATGAATTTTGAGTTCATGATCAGTTTCTATCCATGAATATTATTTGAGTCTTCTTTTATCTCTTATATGCATGATTACTTATAGCCTCGTATTTCTTCTCTGAATGTTTGGTTTAGTTAGGCCGACTATATCGATTTTTCTTGCCATGGGAAGAGGTGCTTTGTGATGGGTTTGATCTTGCGGTGTTCTTTCCCAGTGACAGAAGGGGCAGCAAGACACGCATGTATCATTGCTATTAAGAATAACAAGATGGGTTCTATTCCTACATGAATAGATCTTGTCTACATCATGTCATCGTTCTTATTGCATTACTCCATTTTTCCATGAACTTAATACACTAGATGCATGTTGGATAGCGGTCGATGTGTGGAGTAATAGAGGTAGATGCAGGAAGGAGTCGGTCTATCTATCTTGGACATGATGCCTATATAATGATCATCGCCTTGGATATCGTCATGACTATTCGATTTTCTATCAATTTCCCAACAGTAATTTCTTCACCCACCGTGCGCTATACTCATGAGAGAAGCCACTAGTGAACCCTACGGCCCCCGGGTCTACTTTTCCATCATATTGCTTTCCGATCTATGTTTTTGCAATCTTTGTTTTCAGATCTACAAAACCAAAAACCCAAAAATATATTGTTGCATATTTACTCTTTTTATTTGTTGTCTTGAGAGATCTATCTCTCCTAGCTATCACTACCTAATCTATCTTATTACCGTAGAGTGATTGACAACCTCTCTTTCGCGTCGGGTTGCAAGTATTTGTTGTTTGTGTGCAGGTGATGCTTACTCAGTGGTGGTGATCCTCCTACTAGCTCGATAACCTTGGTTTCATAACTGAGGGAAATACTTACTGTCGCTATGCTGCATCATCCCTTCCTCTTTGGGGAAATACCGACATAGTCTCAAGCCACATCAAAGGAATTTCTGGCGCCGTTGCCGGGGAGGAAGCGGTCTCTTCTACGTGCCTATAGTAGGCGCCGAGGGGACTCCATCATCATCTTCCAGGTTCCTAATCACAAATCTCATCTCCTTGCAATTACATTATTTGCCATTTGCCTCTCGTTTTCCTCTCCCCCACTTCACCAATTTGCCGTTTTATTCGCCCGCTTTTTCGTTTGCCTTTTTCTCATCAAATCTCTTTTTGTTTGCTTGTGTTGCCATGTGCCTTCTATTTGCTTGCATCTTTGCTTGCAAAAATCTATTGATATGGATCCTCATCCACTTGCTAATCTTTTCAAAATACCTAATTATGATGAACCAATTGCTAGTGAGTTGAGTGAACTTGATTACCTCTATGAAGTTTTGTTTCGAAATCATGAATCTAAATTTTTTGATGAAGTGTTGAAAGAAGAAATTTATAAGGTGATTCATGATAGCTCCTTGGTTGAAAAGCATTATTGCAATGATGTTACTATAAATTCTATTAATGTCAATTATGCTAATGATATGCAAAGCCACAAGCTAGTGGATGCTATGTTTGATGAAGATGATATTTTTTGTCCCCCAAGTTTTGATGAGCAAATTCATTATGATGATTGCATGCTCGTGCATCATGAAAAGAATGATTTATGTGATAGTTATATTGCTGAATTCCTTCATGATGCTACTGAAATTTATTATGAGGGAGGAACATATGCTTCTAGGAATTGCAATAATATCAAGTTTCCTCTCTATGTGTTCAAAGTTTTGAAGTTATGCTTGTTTTGCCTTCCTATGCTAGTTGATTCTTGTTCCCATAAATTGTTTGCTCACAAAATCAGGAAGTGGGTTAGACTTAAATGTGTTTGTCATGAGATTCATGATGCTCTTTTGCATATTTCAATTACTACTTTTTATGTCAGCATCATTGAAATCATCATGCCTAGCTAGGGGCGTAAAACGATAGCGCTTGTTGGGAGGCAACCCAATGAATAAATAAATTTTTTGCTTTTTTACTTTATGTTTCTGAGTGTTGACACAATTATTCCTCTGTTATGATTGTTTTTTTATGGTTTATTTAGTGTTTGTGCCAAGTAAAGCCTTTAGGATGATTCATGAGATGAGTAGAAGCGATGCTGGATCTGAAACAGAAACTTTGCGTCCAGTATATGAATTTTCATTTTTTACTGGAACGTGTTCTTGAGCTGAAATTTTAACACAGTGTTGCTATACAAATCCCTTACGTTTTCCTAATGTTTCAGAATTTTTAGAGTTACAGAAGTATGGTTAGAGTACATATTACTACAGACTGTTCTGTTTAAGAGAGATTCTGTTTTCGTTGCATTGTGTGCTTGTTTTGATGAATCTATGGGTTATATTGAAGGGTATGAGCCATGGTAAAGTTAAAATACAGTAGGTATAATGCAATAATAAAATATGCATGGGTTTTCAATAGTACCTAAAGTAGTGATTTGCTTTATTATACTAACGGATCTCACGAAGATTTTGTTGAGTTTTGTGTGATTGAAGTTTTCAAGTTTTGGGTGAGATCACGATGGATGAAGGAATAAGGAGTGATAAAAGCCTAAGCTTGGGGATGCTACCGCACCCCCAAGATATATCCAAAGAGAAACAAGCAACTAAGCTTGGGGATGCCCCCGAGTGGAATCCCCTCTTTCTTCTAACGACCATCCGTATTTTACTTGGAGCTTAATTTTTATTCGTCACATATCATGAGTTTTGCTTGGAGCGTCTTGTATCTTTGCTTGCTTTGTTTGTTAGTTTTTCCTTTGTACCCTTCTGGACACACCTATTTGAGAAAGCCAAAATCATGCTATGATTTTTTAGAATTGCTCTATGTGCTTCACTTAAACCTTTTGAGCTATAGAATTGCTCTATTGCTTCACTTATATCTTTTTGAGCACGGTGTGCTTGGAAATTTTTGTAGAAATACTCTCATCCTTCATTTAGATTAATTTGAGAGTAGGTAAATTTTGAAGAAATCCTCTCATTCTTCACTTATAACTTTTTGAGAGATGAAATCTTTATGCTCATGTGCTTCACTTAAATTTGTTTGAGCTTGCCAAAAAGCAATGGCAATATATGAAACGAGTCCCAAAGTGATAGATATCCAAGGAGGATATAATAAAAACTTTCATGAAGATCATTGGACAAGTTAAACTTGATTCCTTGTAATAGTTTTGAAACACGATGATAGTAATATGTGAGTCATGATGGTGAGTAATTATGCTTAGTAGGAATATTGGTGTTAAGGTTTGTGATTCCCTATGCATGCACGAAAGTCAATAGTTATGTAATGAAGTTTCATCCTACTTGTGGTGCATTATTCGGTGTTAGTTATGTTCAATTCTCACTTATGTGAATTTTCGTTTCTTGGTTTGGTTGCTTCCCAATCTATTCACTAGCCTCCATTTGTATTAAGTAGAAATACTACTTGTGCATCCAAAATCCTTAAACCAAGTTTTGCCTTATGAGTCCACCATACCTACCTATATGCGGTATTTCCATGCCATTCCAAGCAAATTTGTATGTGCCACCTCCAAATTTTCAAAATAAATTTTCTCTTTTGTGTGCCCGTACCGCTCATGAAACGGTGGGGAGTGTCCGATATTTTTCCATGCTAGATGTGTTATTCTCAAGATGAGTGTTTATTCACTTGTCATTGCACGAGAGTGCGGCGGTGATAGGGATGCCCATTCCCGAAATGAAAAAGAAAAAAATATTTACTTTATGTTGTCAAATAATAAATTCCTTGGAAAGTGTTGGTATGGAAGGTAACCGTGTATACGGCCTGCCATGGAAAGTGAAAGTTTGGTTGAAAACAGGAAAAAACTTTATTTTCTGTTTGGGAACCGCCTATGATATATCTAGCATGGAGAGTATTGTGAGCTACTTTGTCATTTTCGTTGACAGGAAAAGCATGCCACCCAAAATATTTTTCTCTCTCAATTTAAACCTTGAGCTCTGACACATCTACAAATCCCTACTTCCCTCTTAGAAGGGCCTATCTATTTACTTTATGCAAATTTTATTTTTGCTTTGAGTCTCCATCTTCTCTTATATGCACCAACTAGGGAGCACTATGATCGTACTTGAGCATTGGGAAAAGCTAATATTTGAGTGTGTTTCATGAATGGATCAATGATTGCGCATGATGGGCTAGGGATAACTTTCTTTAGTGTCGATATTTTGAAAGACATGGCTGCTTGTTGACATGCTTGAGTATTGAAGTCATTATGTTAAAACTAAACTATTGCTTTGAATCATTATAAGTCCAAATGTCCATGCTATACAAAAGAAAAGAATGTGATGAACATGTTAGGCAGCATTCCACATCAAAAATTCTGTTTTTATCATTTACCTACTCAAGGACGAGTAGGAATTAAGCTTGGGGATGCTAATACATCTCCAACGTATCTATAATGTTTGCTTGTTCCATGTTGTTATATTATCATTCTTGGATGTCTTACAATCATTTTATAAAAACTTTATATCATTTTTTGGGACTAACCTATTGACATAGTGCCAAAGTGCCAGTAGCTATTTTTGCTTGTTTTTTTACTTCGCGGAAAATCAATACCAAACGGAGTCCAATCGCGACGAAACTTTTTGGAGATTTTTTCTGGACCAGAAGACACCCAGTGGGCCAAAAAACTGCCGGAGAGGTGGGCCGTGGAGACAATAACCCACCAGGGCGCGCCAGGCCCCGGCGCGCCCTGATGGGTTGTGCCCTCCTCGGCCCCCCTCTGCACCGCCTCTAATGCCTATAAATTCCCAAATATTCCAAAAACCCTAGGGGAGTCGACGAAACACAATTCCAGCCACTGCAACTTCCAAAACCGCGAGATCCAATCTAAACACCATCACGGAGGGGTTCATCTTCCTCATAGGTGCCTCTCCGATGATGCGTCAGTTGTCCACCATAGACGTACGGGTCCTTAGGCAGTAGCTAGATGGCTTCTTCTCTCTCTCTTATGATTTTCAATACAATGGTCTTGGAGATCTATTTGATGTAAACTTTTGCGGTGTGTTTGTTGGGATCCGATGAATTTTGAGTTCATGATCAGTTTCTATCCATGAATATTATTTGAGTCTTCTTTGATCTCTTATATTCATGATTACTTATAGCCTCGTATTTCTTCTCCGAGTCTTCGGTTTAGTTAGGCCGACTAGATCGATTTTTCTTGCCATGGGAAGAGGTGCTTTATGATGGGTTCGATCTTGCGGTGTTCTTTCCCAGTGACAGAAGGGGCAGCAAGACACGCATGTATCGTTGCTATTAAGGATAACAAGATGGGGTCTATTCCTGCATGAATAGATCTTGTCTACATCATGTCATCGTTCTTATTGCATTACTCCGTTTTTCCATGAACTTAATACACTAGATACATGCTGGATAGCGGTCGATGTGTGGAGTAATAGAGGTAGATGCAGGCAGGAGTCGGTCTATCTATCTTGGACATGACGCCTATATAATGATCATTGCCTTGGATATCGTCATGACTATTCGATTTTCTATTAATTGCCCAACAGTAATTTGTTCACCCACCGTGCGCTATACTCTCGAGAGAAGCCACTAGTGAACCCTACGACCCCCGGGTCTACTTTTCCATCATATTGCTTTCTGATCTACGTTTTTGCAATCTTTGTTTTCAGACCTACAAAACCAAAAACCCAAAAATATATTGCTGCATATTTACTCTTTTTATTTGTGTTCTTGAGAGATCTATCTCTCCTATCTATCACTACCTAATCTATCTTATTACCGCAGAGAGATTGACAACCTCTCTTTCGCGCCGGGTTGCAAGTATTTGTTGTTTGTGTGTAGGTGTTACTTATTGGGTGGTGGTGATCCTCCTACTGGTTCGATAACCTTAGTTTCATAACTGAGGGAAATACTTACCGTCGCTGTGCTGCATCATCCCTTCCTCTTTGGGGAAATACCGACGCAGTCTCAAGCCACGTCAACCGCAAACATTGATAATCTTGGTTTCAAAGTCCGAGAGAACCCAAAGCTCGCCATGAATTCACGAAACTTACACAGTGTCATGCCACGGCACATCTACGGTGTGCATTTTGTTTTCTGAAGAATTTGGGACAAATGTTGGGACAAGCATCTTACAAGCCAAAGCTTATTCAAGAAGCCTTGTGATTTCGATAGGGAACATGTCACCTTTGTTGGTGAAACTACGTTCAATGAGTCGTTAGTCCACCGATTCGGCCCCTTTTATACATTAATTGAGTTTTCTAGGGATTTAATATGCGTAGTTCAAATTTTGAACTAGAGTCACATGCTCTGACCTTGTGGTTTCGATAGGAAACATGACACCTTTTGTGATGAAACTACATTCAACGTGTCCTCTAGTGCACCAATTTGGCCCTTTCTATACATTAATTGAGTTTTATAGGGCCCTTTTCATACGAATGTGAATGAATTAGAAACATTTAGGTATGATTGCTCGGCCGCAATCATTGATAATATTGGTTCATTGAATTCTTGTACATACAAAACTTTTATGATAAGCATTTGGTGCCACGCGTCAATTTTTTACTCCCTCCGTTTCTTTTTGAATTTGACCAAATTTTATGTGCTAACTAAAAAGAAACGGAGGGAGTACTTGATATGGGGGAGCCGTGTGTGTAGCTGCAGGTTGATGATAGAACGCATGTGAGCTTTCCGCCGCGCAGGCTCGACGGGACGCGTGCGAGCTGTCCGCCGCGCAGGCTTGACAGGATGCGTGAGAGCTGTCCGCCGTGCATGCTTGACGTGACGCATGAGAGTCTACTGCGCATGCTCATCGAGAAGCGATACTTTGACCTCCACCCCCGCTCGCCTCGCTCCCAACTTCTGAATTAATGGCGTCCTACCCGCTGTTTTATCATGTGGTTAATCGCCTGGACGGAGGGACTAGTTTGCTTGTGATCACTGTTCTGTTCATGCCTAGCCGAGAACTTTGACGTTCCGTCTGTTTTCGACTCGTATACATGTACAAACGAACGAAATAATATAACAACAAATTAGCACCGGCAAAGATAATAATTTTCTTACGTATGCATGATAATAAAAAAAATGCCACATGTGGCAACTCCCCAAAGACATAGGGGCAAAAGAAGAAGGAAGAGGTTGAAGAAGGAAGACAAAGAAAACAATCTGGCCCGCTGCTATCTAATTCTTCATGGATTGTTGGGCGCGGAGTTCCTCAATCTCCTTGTTCATCGCCTCCACGACCTCCATCTCCTGTCGCCTCTCATCCGACATCTTCCGCATTGCGGCCATGGCGCGGGCTCTTTGCTCGAAAGCGTCGATGGCCTGTGTCGCGTACGCATGAAGTTCCTTCACATGCTCCACGGATTCCTTCAACAGCCCCTCCCGCTCGATGTAGAGCTTCGCCAAGTCTTTCAAAAGTTCCTCGGAGAGTTCTTTCAGCCTCCCCTTCGAGGCACTTTTCTTCTCGGGTAGTTTCTTCCAGGCGTCGTTCTCCTCCATAAGTTTCTCCACGAGGCCGGTCGCCCTGTCAACCGAGGCGTTGCTCATCTCCAGCAGCGTCACCCGGTCATCGATCATGGCATCCTTCCTATCGAGCTCAGCGCGCATGTCGTCGCCGGTCTCGGAGAGTTCTTTCAGCATCCCCTCCGAGGCACTTTTCTTCTCAAGGAGTTTCTTCCAGGCGTCGTTCTCCTCCATAAATTTCTCCACGAGGCCGGTCGCCCTGTCAACCGAGGCGTCGCTCTTCTCCAGCAGCTTCACCAGGTCATCGATCATGGCATCCTTCCTATCGAGCTCTGCGCGCATGTCGTCGCTGGCTGAGGAATCAAAGACTGCCAAATCGTCCAGTTCGCCTCCGAGGCGAATCCGCTTGTGACTATGAGAGCCATCTCCTCTCCGCGAAAGATCCCCCCGGGCATCCGCGGCGCCACCGGACATCTCTGCTGCGGCCAAAGCGGTGTGGCTGGAGCTCTCTCGCGCTTCCGCGGTGCGGCGGCGGGACCTCTCGGTTGCTTCCGCGGCTTTGGTCTTTCTTCCCTGGATATATCTCGACCCAGAAACCCCCCCTACCGGCCATGGCAGATGGAATGAAGGACTAACAAAGAAAGGCCTGTTTTTTTGTGGCGGGGTGAAGAATGTGCAGTAATTTTCGAGTACGAGTTTGTGTTTTTATAGCCTACTACAGTAAACAGCTGCTAAGTGAGAACATGTTTAGGTTTGGTAGGTGTGAACTGATTTGCGAAAAAAATAGCACGTGGTAATTTGGAATGTGAAAGGAAACAAGCTCAATATTCATTGATGGTTTTAGTTCCCAAGCACGGAATGCTTTATGGTTTTTAGAAACCGTTTGGGAACGGGCTCATCGAGCAGACACGTGGCCCTACCTCTATGAGAGGTGGGCTCTGCCTGTGCTGTGGGTGCAGGTTTGATTAGACGGGACGCGTGCAAGGAGTCCGCCGCGTAGGCTCATAGGGATGCGTGCGAGCAGTCCGCCACGTAGGCACAGCTGGCTCACCGGGAATCAAGCCCTTTGACCTCGGACTACCACCCACAGGCCTATTTTCTCCCAAGTTCTCCATTAGTGCTACACCTCCTCCGGTCTTATCTATTTGGGCCACCGCCACGGATCGCCTCCTTTTTCGATGGACGACGAGGCGGCCAACAAGCGGGGGCAGGTGGAGGCTGAACCACACGAGCCTCCGGCGAGCGTGGACTTCATCAGCAGCATCCCCGACGAGATGTTGGTAACCATCATGTCCCTCCTCCCTATCAAATCTGCCGTGCAGATCACCATCCTCTCTAGGCGGTGGCGCCCCCTATGGCACTCCACCCCCATTTACCTCCTCGACGACGACGAGCTTTGCAGCGGGGATCGCAAATGCTTGGACGCATTGTCCCACATCCTCGCCACGCACACTGCGCCCGTCAAACGCCTTGCCATCGGCACTTTTCGTTCAAACTGCAAGGCCGAACCCAAGTTTCACGACTGGTTCTTATACACCGCCCTAGATCAGCTCGAGGAGCTCAACTTTATTGCTGGACATGGGCGTTCTCTGCCTCCGTCCGTCCTCCGCCTCGCGCCCACGCTGCACCGCGCTACGTTCATGCGGTGCTTTTTCCCCAAGATTAATGCCGCGCACGCTCTTCATCTCCCTAAACTGAAGCACCTCGATCTCATTGGCGTCAGCATCTCGAAGTTGGATTTGGAGCGGCTGCTCGGCGGCTATACAATGCTCGAGTACCTTCGTCTTCAGATGATGTTTGGGTTCAGTAGCCTCCACATCGCTACGATGAATCTTCGTACGATTTATGTGCATGGCTGGTGCCGCAACACGCTGTGAGTTGGGGAGTTTCATGATATGGTCATTGAGAATGCGCCTTTCCTAGAGAGATTGTTTGTACTTGATAAAGAAGGTCGAACAAGAATCAGGGTCATTGGCGCACCGAAATTGACAGTGTTGGGGTATTCGTGTGCTGAATTCTCTGAACTTGTTACAGCTGGATCCATACCCGTTTAGGTACAACAATCTTCTTCTCATTCTTATTACTGTACATCACATTTTATCTAGTTTTTGTTGATCTATGTTCGGCTATCATCCAGAAAATCATTCCCACAAGCCTCGCATTGTCTCTGCGCACAGTGAAGATCTTGGCACTACAATCTATCGGCCCCAATCTGGATGAAGTTGTTAAGTTCCTTATATGCTTTCCATGCACGGAGAAGCTATACGTCAAGGTGATGTTCCTTTCCTGTTAGTTCTTAACCACAACGGAGTTCAATTTGTTGGTAATTTTACCCATGATTACAATGAAATGTGTACTATACATTTTTTTGAGATGTTAATCATGAACAATCGAAGATGGCATGTCAATCTTTTAGTGTATTTTATAAATCATGCAAATCAAAGAGGCCCGTAGTGTTTGATACTGCATCTAAGCACTGATATGTTGTCTTCGTTTGCAGATACAAGCAGGAGTTGGAGTGGAAAAGGTGGCCCAATATAACAATCCCATCAAATGCCTTGAATTCCATCTCACGGAAATTACTTTGAACGAGTACCGAGGCACCAATCCAGAGATTCAATTTGCCACCTTCTTTGTTCATAAAGCAAGGGTGCTCAAGGTAATGAGATTTGCACTATATTTAGTGCGCCACGATAGATGGTTTACTGACCAGTGGAGGTGTCTACAGCGGAATGGAAAAGGCTCTGCAGAAGCTGATTTTTACTTTGGAAGTTCATATGATAGATTATTCGAAAGCGATTCTATCGAGCCGATATATGACTTCTCGGTGGATGATCCCTTCGCAGAAATATTTCATCCCATGGATCCTGAAGATTGATTTTGATTTCTAATGTCATTTTGTATCTTGTAATCTTTGAATTTGGGTCTCGTTATGCTGGAATTTGAACCTTGTAATATTGCTGGTATTTGTGATACAATATTTGAAATTACATTGTGTTCTTTTTTGTTTATGCAATCATGTTCTTATAAGTATATATGTTGTTTTTCTATAGGCGCAGCATTGATGTTGTGCAGACCGAGCAAATCACAGTACACACGGACTAAACTACGAAACCCGTCGGTGATGATTTCATCAATCGCTGACAGTTGTATACCAGCAAACGTTTCCCCACAACACACACAGGTTATTGGCACCAATCGTCTGTGTTATATCTGGTGTTCGCACACGATTCTCATTACTCACCTGTTTGATGTATATCGCACACATCTTGTTATGCCGAATCATTTGTGTTCTGTTGAATCAGCGCACACAGTTTATCCGAGTGAACTGTATGCCGCACTTCGCACACGTATGTAGTTTTGGTAACCGTTTCTGTTATCTTCTCTAATCACAGACGGTTCATAAGAACAAACTGTCTGCCGTAGATCGCACACGCAACTACTTTCTGAATCGTATTTGATGGATCCACCTTCTCACACAGTTCATGCCATTAGCGACGGAGCTTGAACTATACCTTTTGCGATTCATGCATCGCACACAGTTTCGTCGAAGGGTCTCTGATTGATGTGTCATGTTTGGACCATGCATGCCGTAGACACGCCCTGTCCATTCGTGGTGTACACCAAACATCTGATCTGGATGGAGAACTCCAACGTCATGGACCTGTTACTTGACGAGGACAAGTAGAGAGTGGTCTGGTTCGGCCTCGTGTCCCATCACGTGCTCTGTTCTCGTGTCCCTGCGCGTGCTCTGCTCTCGCGCCCCTGCGCGTGCTCTGCTCTTGCGCCCCTCCGCGTGCGCTCTGCCAGCGGTTGGGGACGGCCCACGATCACGTTCGGGGCTCCATATGCATGCGGTTGCGCCACGCGCGTCGTCCCATGCAGTTACGTGCTCCACGACTGAATCACGCATTGCAAAAACTGCCATCCGGACGTGTCGGTTTTCCAGGACGTCCGGCCCCCATTTATACCCACGGCCATTAACCATAGTCTCTTCACGCTTTCTATCGCGCCCCACAACACAATAAGCGCACCCTGGACGACGCGTATAGAGAGGATGTCCAGCGGCGCTCCAATGGAGTTTGGCGTGCATCATGTGGAGACCCACATGAGGAAGACGGACCTCACGGTGGTGTACGCCAATGACCCGGGCATGGTGGAGGACTCCATCGACACCATGGAGCGGCTGCTTGATGCGGATGACAAGTACAAAGTGATCGGCTTCGACTTCGCTTACACCGGCGGTCGTGCCGGGCATGATCAGAAGGTTGTCGTTGCTCAGTTGTGCGTCGGCCATCACGTCCTCCTCTACCACTACTGCCTGGCCATAGTGCCTTGCGAGCATTTCACCAGGTTTGTCAACAGCCCCAACTACAGGTTCGCTATGGTGGACACCCCCGACGATCCAAAGGTGCTCAAGACATCGGGCTTGGCCTGCCAGAAGCTTGTCAACATCCGCGGCCACTACAGGGTCTGGGGCAGCAAGAAGCACATGGACTCCCATGTTGACCTGGCCGAGGCCATCATCGACCCCTACTACGCTGACATGAAGGCTGGGTGCGACAAGAACAAGCCTGTCTGGCACAGGGGCTGGGTGAAGAAATTGGATGAATATCACCTCCAAACCGCGGCCAAGCAAGCGTACACATGCTACGAGATGTTCAGGCGGATCGTTGACATGAGGAAGTGCCTCCTACCTGAAGACAACGAGGGATTGAGCCACAAGCAGAGCGCCGGCGGCAAGCGTCACAAGAAGTAGATGATTTGATGATCGTTTCTCAATTCTCATACTCCCTCTATGCAGAAATATTCGTAGTTTTAGAGGGATAAGTTTATTATGCATGTAATAGTTTATTAAAGTGTGCGCCAATGTTATGTGTGTATTGGATGCTTAATTTGGTTATGCAATCATGTTCTTCTAAATAGAGCATAGATGTTTGTGGGCAGATTGAGCAAATCACATCACATACGGAATAAACAACAAACCGTCGGTGATGATTTCATCAGTCCCTGACAGTTCTTTATCCGTAACCGTTTTCCCACGACACATCCGAGTGGCCTGTGTACATCACACACATCTTGATCTGAGAAACCGTTTGTGTTATTTTTGCTTATCGCACACAGTTCATCCCAGTGGCCTGTATGCGGTCTATCACACACATCTTGATCTATGTAACCGTTTATGTTATTTTACCTCATCACAAACAGTTCATCCGAGTGACCTGTATGCCGTCTATCGCACACGTGATCATCTGGACAATCGTTTGTGTTCAACTTGATCAGCGCAAACAGTTTATCGGGGTGAACTGTATGTCGTACATCGCACACACTTGTATTTTTATAAGTGTTTGTGTTATATTACCCAATCGCAAACAGTTTATCTAGGCCAACTATTTGCCAAACATCGCACACGCAACTATTTTTTAGATCGTATTTGATGGATACGCCATCGCACACAGTTAACGTCATTAGCGACGGAGCTATAACTATACCGTTTGCGATTTGGTCATCGCACACAGTTTTGTCGAAGGGTCTCTAATTGATGTGTCGCGTTAGCAGCATCCTGCAGTAGTGTTGTTCTCGCGGATGAAGTCCGTGATCATAGACTGATTAGCACTCAGACCATGTTCAACCATCCCTTGGCACTTGAAGATCACCTGCTCCACTTCTGCAAGCCTGGCCTTGTCGCTTTCCTACTTCTTGGGACCTTGGACATCCCGGAAGTGGAGCACCCCCTCACGCATCTCAATAGCTTGAGGGTGCTTCATCACTTCCGGCAAGTAGGGATTGATGACCTTCTCGAAGAAATTGTCTTTAGATGAGCTTGAGGAAGTCATGGCGATCTAGATCTGTTAGAAAAACAGCCCGAAACAAGAACAGAGGAGAAACTCTCGATGCGGTGGTCAAAACATACGGGAGTATATGTGACGATTTTTTCTAGGTCAGAATACGTGTTCGGGAAGAAATCGGAGTCGAGGAGGCACACGAGGGCCGCACAAGCCATCAGGGTGTGCCCCAGGGGGGTCGCGCCGTTTTATTTTTGGAATTTTTCTAAAATACTAAAACCAATAGAAATTATTTTTTTGGAATTTTTGGAGTCGGTTTACTTACCGTACCACATACCTGCCTCTTTTTCAGGTTTTTTGAGTGTTCCGGAAGGCTTCCCGTATGTGTTCTTCCGGTGTTATTACTTGAATAACGTTAGTCTCTTCCTTAATGGTTGTACCTGAAATGTAATGCTTGATTCTTTGCCCATTCACCACTCTCGGGTTTTGGCCTTTGAAGTTATTAATTTTTATAGCACTGGAGCGGTAGACCTCTTCGACAACGTATGGACCTTCCCATTTGGATAAGAGTTTTCCTGCAAAAAATCTTAAACGAGAATTGTACAAAAGCACAAGGTCTCCTACATTGAATTCCCGTTTTTGAATCCTTTTGTCATGCCATCTCTTAACCTTCTCTTTAAACAACTTAGCATTCTCATAGGCTTGTGTCCTCCATTCATCTAGTGAGCTAATGTCAAATAACCTCTTTTCACCGGCAAGTTTAAAATCATAATTCAATTCCTTAATTGTCCAGTAAGCCTTATGTTCTAATTCAAGAGGCAAATGACAAGCTTTTCCATACACCATTTTATATGGGGACATCCCCATGGGGTTTTTATAAGCAGTTCCATAAGCCCACAGAGCATCGTCTAATTTCTTAGACCAATTCTTCCTAGATCTATTAACAGTATTTTGCAAGATCAACTTTAATTCTCTATTACTCAATTCAACTTGGCCACCACACAGAGGATGATATGGTGATGCAATTCTATGGTTAACATCATATTATCTAGAAGTTTACGGAAAGCACCATTAATAAAATGTCAAGCACCATCAGTCATTAAGTATCTAGGGACTCCAAACGTCGGCAAAATAATTTCCTTAAGCATTTTAATAGAGGTGTTATGATCAACACTACTAGTTGGAATAGCCTCTACCCACTTAGTAACGTAATCAACAGCAACTAAAATATAAGTATACCCATTTGAGGAAGGAAAAGGTCCCATAAAGTCAAAACCCCAAACATCGAATGGTTCAATGGCAAGTGAATAATTCATAGGTATTTCCAGACGTTTACCAATGTTACCAACTCTTTGACATTCGTTACATGAAAGGACATACTTACGAGCATCTTTGAAAAGAGTAGGCCAATAAAAACCAGATTGTAATACCTTGTGTGCAGTTCTGTCTCCAGCATGATGTCCTCCGTAAGGTTCAGAATGACACTTACTTAAGATTTGTTCCTGTTCATGCTCAGGTATACAACGTCTAATAATACCATCTACCCCCTCTTTATAAAGATGTGGGTCATCCCAAAAGTAATGTCGTAAATCATAAAAGAATTTTTTCTTTTGTTGATAGGTGAAACTAGGTGGGATATATTTAGCAACAATGTAATTAGCATAATCAGCATACCAAGGAGTACTACGTGAAGTATTTATAGCAGCAAGTTATTCATCAGGAAAATCATCAACAATAGGCAGTGGATCATCAAGAACATTCTCCATTCTAGCAGGTTATCTACTACGGGGTTTTCAGCTCCCTTTCTATCAATAATATGCGAATCAAATTCTTGAAGCAAAAGCACCCATCGAATAAGTCTAGGCTTAGCATCTTTCTTTTCCATAAGGTATTTAATAGCAGCATGATCCGTGTGAATAGTTACTTTAGAATTGACAATATAAGGTCTAAACTTATCACATGCAAAAACAACTGCTAAAAACTCCTTCTGAGTGGTGGCATAATTTCTTTGAGCAGCATCTAGGGTTTTACTAGCTTAATGGATAACATTCAATTTCTTGTCTACTCTTTGCCCTAGAACAGCACCAACAGCATAATCACTAGCATCACACATAATCTTGAATGGTAGGTTCCAGTCAGGTGGTTGAACAATAGGTGCAGAAATCAAAGCTTTCTTAAGTATTTCAAAAGCTTCTACACAATCATCATAAAAACAAACTGAATATCTTTTTGAAGAAGATTAGTTAGCGGCCTATAAATCTTTGAGAAATCTTTAATGAAACGCCTATAAAAACCAGCATGACCAAGGAAACTTCTTATACCTTTGATATCTTTGGGGCATGGCATCTTCTCAATGGCGTCAACTTTAGCTTTATCCACTTCAATACCCTTTTCAGAAATTTTATGCGCAAGCACTATACCTTCATTAACCATAAAATGGCACCTCTCCCAATTCAAAACAAGATTAGTTTCTTCACATCTCTGCAAAACTCGATCAAGGTTGCTCAAGCAATCATCAAAAGAAGTTACATAAACGGCACTTCTCCCAATTCAAAACAAGATGGCACTTCTCCCAAGCACTATACCTTCATTTACCATAAAATGGCACTTCTCCCAATTCAAAACAAGATTAGTTTCTTCACATCTCTGCAAAACTCGATCAAGGTTGCTCAAGCAATCATCAAAAGAAGTTCCATAAATGAAAAAATCATCCGTGAAAACCTCAACAATCTTTTCACAAAAATCAGAGAATATAGCCACCATACATCTTTGAAAGGTAGCAGGTGCATTGCATAAAACAAAAGGCATATGTTCCAAAAGGGCAAGTAAAAGTAGTTTTCTCTTGATCCTCTTTTGACACAGGTTTTTTACCCGGATATTAGCTTTCTTGCGGCGAAAGAAGGGCACCAACTGCATTACGGGGTGACCACAAGGGTCCAGGGCGCGCCCCTATGGCTTGTGGGCCCCTCGGGCATCGTCTCACGTTGATTCTTTTTCCCAAAAATCACATATATTCCAAAAAAATCTCCGTAAGTTTTTGTCGCGTTTGGACTTCGTTTGGTATGGATATTCTACGAAACTAAAAACATGCAACAAACAGGAACTGGCACTAGGCACTGGATCAATATGTTAGTCCCAAAAATAGTATAAAAAGTGGCCAAAAGTATATGAAAGTTGTAGAATATTGGCATGAAACAATCAAAAATTATAGATACGACGGAGACGTATCAGCATCCCCAAGCTTAATTCCTGCTCGTCCTCGAGCAGGAAAATGATAAAAAGATAATTTTTGATGTGGAATGCTACCTAGCATAATCTTGATCATATAATCTAATCATGGCATGAATATTAAGACACGAGTGATGCAAAGCAATAGTCTATCATTTGACATTAAGTCAATAATACTTCAAGCATACTAATAAAGCAATCATGTCTTCTCAAAATATCATGGCTAAAAGAAAGTTATCCCTACAAAATCATATGGTCTGGCTATGCTCCATCTTCATCACACAAAGTATTAAATCATGCACAACCCCGGTTTTAGCCAAGCAATTGTTTCATACTTTAGTATTCTCAAACTTTTTCAACTTTCACGCAATACATGAGCGTGAGCCATGGATATAGCACTATAGGTGGAATAGAATATGGTGGAGGTTGTGGAGAAGACAAAAAGAAGGAGATAGTCTCACATCAACTAGGCAAATTAATGGGCTATGGAGATACCCATCAATCGATATCGATGCAAGTGAGTAGGGATTGCCATGCAACGGATGCACTAGAGCTATAAGTGTATGAAAGCTCAAACTGAAAACTAAGTGGGTGTGCATCCAACTTGCTTGCTCACGAACACCTAGGGCAGTTTGAGGAAGCCCATCATTGGAATATACAAGCCAAGTTCTATAATGAAAAATTCCAACTAGTATATGAAAGTGACAATATAGGAGACTCTCTTTCATGAAGATCATGGTTCTACTTTGAAGCACAAGTGTGGAAAAAGGAATAGTAGCATTGCCCCTTCTCTCTTTTCTCTCATTTTTTTTGTTTTTTTTGTGGGCTTCTTTGGCCTCTTTTATTTATTTGTAAAGTCCGGAGACTCATCCCAACTTGTGAGGGAATCATAGCTTCCATCATCCTTTCCTCACATGGGACAATGCTCTAATAATGATGATCATCACACTTTTATTTACTTACAACTCAAGAATTACAACTCGATACTAGAACAAAACATGACTCTATATGAATGCCTCCGGCGGTGTACCGGGATGTGCAATGATCTAGCGTAGCAATGACATCAAAAAACAGACAAGCCATGAAAACATCATGCTAGCTATCTTACGATCATGCAAAGCAATATTGCAATGATGGTGCGTGTCATAATAAACGGAACGGTGGAAGTTGCATGGCAATATATCTCGGAATGGCTATGGAAATGCCATAATAGGTAGGTATGGTGGCTGTTTTGAGGAAGGATATATGGTGGGTGTAATGCACCGACGAAAGTTGCGCGGTACTAGAGAGGCTAGCAATGGTGGAAGGGTGAGAGTGCGTATAATCCATGGACTCAACATTAGTCATAAAGAACTCACATACTTATTGCAAAAATTTATTAGTCATCGAAACAAAGTACTACATGCATGCTCCTAGGAGAAGGGTTGGTAGGAGTTAACCACCGCGCGATCCCGACCTCCACACAAAGGATGACAATCAATAAATAAATCATGCTCCGACTTCATCACATAACGGTTCACCATACGTGCATGCTACGGGAATCACAAACTTTAACACAAGTATTTCTACCAATCCACAATTATTCACTAGCATGACTCTAGTATCACCATCTTTATATCGCAAAACTATTGCAAGGAATCAAACATATCATATTCAGTGATCTACAAGTTTTATGTAGGATTTTATGACTAACCATGTGAATGACCAATTCATGTTGACTCTCTAAATAGATATAAGTGAAGCATGAGAGTTTAATTATTTCTACAAAAGATATGCCCACACTCTAACAAATATAAGTGAAGCAAAAGAGCATTCTACAAATGGCGGATTTCTATATGTAGAGAAACAGGCAATCCAAACTTCAAATGATATAAGTGAAGCACATGAAGCATTCTATAAAGCCATACTCAAAAGATATAAGTGAGGTGCAAATAGCCTTCTATAAATCAACCAAGGACTTTCTCATACCAGCATGGTGCATTATTAAAAGAAAAATAAAAAGCACACGACGCTCCAAGATTTACGCATATCATGTGACGAATAAAAATATAGCTCCAAGTAAAATTACCGGTGGTTGTTAGAAGAAAGAGGGGATGCCTTCCGGGGCATCCCCAAGCTTAGTTTCTTGGGAGTCCTTGAATATTACCTTGGGGTGCCTCGGGCATCCCCAAGCTTAGTCTCTTTCCACACCTTATTCCTTCATCCATCGTGATCTCGCCCAAAACATGAAAATTTCAATCACACAAAACTTAACAAAACCCTCGTGAGATCCGTTAGTATAATAAAGCAAATTACCACTTTAAGTACTGTTGCAAACCCATTCACATTTTATTTTTGCATTGTAGCTACTGTATTATAACTTCTTTATGGCTTATACCACCGATACAATCGGTAGTTTCATCAAAACAAGCAAAACAATGCATCAAAAACATAATCTGTCATCAACAGAACAGTCTGAAGAAATCTGAACATTTACTATACTTCTGTAACTCTAAAAATTCTGAAAAATTAGGACAAACTAAAAAATTTGCATATGAGTACTGTGTAAAATTTCATAAACTTTTGACATTCCAGTAAAAAATGTCAATTCACGCACTACAGCCAAAGTTTCTGTTTTTGCACTGCACACACCAAACAAGCAATCTAATCATCCTAAAGGCAAATCTTGGCACATTATTTTTATAATACAATGGATTTATACAAGGGGATAATTTTTTTTGTTGAAAAGTTTCTGTAATTAAGATTCGCAAAGTTTCCATGGGCATGAACAAAGTTCAAGGAGCTCCCCCACTTCAACGGTGCTCGTCCTTCTTACTTTCACTTCTCTTTTTGAAAAAGTTTTAGGTTCCCCTCTTTATTTATTTTTGGTTTTTGAACTATATAAAAGCACACAATAGAATAAAATGACTCTCTAAAACTTCCGGGTTGTCTCCCTGGCAGCGCTTTCTTTAAAGCCATTAAGCTAGGCATAAAGTGCTCAAGTAATGGATCCACCCGGATCCCAAGGTATATCAAAGCCAATTTTAATTAACAATGATTTGTAATTTAGAAGTGAGCACAAAGTAACATATATCATGCAACAACGAAGTCTAACTCTCTTCCTATGCATCGGCATGTCATAAAAGAACAATTCATGCACACAAAGTAAAGGCCAATGCATAGTATAAACAGTTTCTTGCAATTTTATCATATTGGAAACATAGAGAGGTGGAGATGTAGTTCCTCTCTCATAATAATTGCAAGTGGGAGCAGCAAGCATATGCATATTATATCTATCAAAATCATCATGTGTAATAGTAAAAGGCAACCCATCTATATAATCCTTAATAAGTGCAAACTTTTCCGATATAGTGTAGTTGGGAGAATTCAAAAAGATAATAGGACTATCATGTGTGGGTGCAATATCAACAATTTCACGTTTAACATAAGGAACTATAGCAAGTTCATCTCCATAAGAATCATTTATATTGGCATCATGGCCACAAGCATAGCTAGCATCAAGTTCATCAAAAAGGGATATTTCAAACGAATCCAAGGGATCATAGCAATTATCATAGCATTCATCCTTCGGTAAGAACGAAGGGAAATTAAACAATGTATGAGTTGAAGAGTTACTCTCATTATAAGGTGGGCACGGGTAGCTAATCCGCTCTTCCTCCTTTTGTTCTTCGCTCTCCTCCTCATCTTTTTCATCCAATGAGCTCACAGTGTCATCAATTTCTTCTTCCATAGATTCCTGCAAAATATTAGTCTCTTCTTGGATAGCGAAGACTTTCTCAATAAATTGATCAATATGGGCATTATATTCATAATTGGCATAACAATAATGAAGCATAGCCAAATTTTGAGATCGGTAAACAGCATCATCATAATCTTCATACTTTTCAAACAAAGCTTCAATTTCATAAGCACCCTTAAAAGCAACAAACTCTTCTATTTGTTACACATCATAGTAATCATATATACCATTAGCATAAGAAGCCAAGGTTTCATTATCATTAAATTTACATGAAAAGGGAAGGTGTTTAGCCTTCATCCTAGAGCAACAAGTAATATCATATCTCAAGCATAGATTCCAAGTATACCATTTAACATATGAATTTGATCCCATAACAGTTTCCCTTTTCGAGTCAAGCGATAATCCCTAAAGTGTTCACGTTGATCCAACATGTCTCCCATTATATAATTGAATGGGGTTTGCTCAGGATTATTAAAGTAGTGCATAATATCTTTCACATAATGAGCATCGAGGGTTTTAGGAGGTTCCCCATCTCCATGAGTAGCAAGTACACCTAATTTTTTTGGTATTTCGTGTTCCATATCCATAACTAAAGATAGATAACAACTTAGAACAGCAAATAAAATCTACTTAGTGATAAAGCAAACAAGAACCCACGACAATATTCACCCCACGCTATTGCTCACCGGCAACGACACCAGAAAAAAGTCTTGATAACCCACAAGTATAGGGGATCAGTTGTAGCCTCTTTCGATAAGTAAGAGTGTCGAACCCAACGAGGAGCTAAAGTTAGAACAAATATTCCCTAAAGTTCTATCGACCACCGATACAACTCTACGCACGCTTAACGTTCACTTTACCTAGAACAAGTATGAAACTAGAAGTACTTTGTAGGTGTTGTGGGATAGGTTTGCAAGATAATAAAGAACACGTAAATAAAATCTAGGGGCTGTTTAGATAAAGTAACAATTAAGTTAGTTTAACGAGTGTGGAAAAGTGGTGGTAGGAGTTGCGGAATTGTCCCTAAGCAATTGACTACGTTACTAGACCGATAGCAAGTTTTATGTGGGAGAGGCCACTGCTAGCATGTCATCCCTTACTTGGAATTCTATGCACTTATGATTGGAACTATTAGCAAGCATCCGCAACTACTAACGTTCATTAAGGTAAAACCCAACCATAGCATTAAGATATATTGGTCCCCCTTCAATCCCGTATGCATCAATTTCTATGCTAGGCTGAAGCTGCTATCACCCTTGCCCTCCAATACATAGTCCTATCAACATACAACTAACCCTATGGTGTGATCCACGCGCGTGCTCATATGATGGGCACCAAAGGACATCAACATAACCACAAGCAAATTAAACCAATCATAGCAATTCACCAATCACCGATAGGACAACAAAAATCAACTCAGACATCATAGGATGGCAACACATCATTGGATAATTATATGAAGCATAAAGCACCATGTTCAAGTAGAGGGTACAGCGGGTTGCGGGAGAGTGGACCGCTATAGATAGATGGGGGAAGGTGATGGAGGTGTTGGTGAAGATGACAGAGTTGTTGGAGTAGATCGCCGTCACGATGATGGCCCCAGCGGCGTTCCCGCGCCACCGGGAGAGAGGGGGAGAGAGCCTCCCTCCTTCTTCTTCTTCTTCCTTGACCTCCCCCCTAGATGGGAGGAGGGTTTCCCCTCTGGTCCTTGGCCTCCATGGAAGCGGAGGGGCGGGAGCCCCTCCGAGATTGGATCTCTCCCTCTCTGTTTCCTTCTGTTTCTGCCTTTCAGATTCTGGCCTTTCACCGTTTCTTAAATTCCCGGAGATCCATAACTCCGTTTGGGCTGAAATTTTAACACGATTTTTATCCGGATATTAGCTTTCTTGCAGCGAAAGAAGGGCACCAACCGCCTAACGGGGTGACCACAAGAGTCCAGGGCGCACCCCTATGGCTTGTGGGCCCCTCGGGCATCGTCTCGCGTTGATTCTTATTCCCAAAAATCACATATATTCCAAAAAAAATCTCCGTAAGTTTTTGTCGCGTTTGGACTTCGTTTGGTATGGATATTCTACGAAACAAAAAACATGCAAGCAACAGGAACTGGCACTGGGCACTGGATCAATATGTTAGTCCCAAAAATAGTATAAAAAGTTGCCAAAAGTATATGAAAGTTGTAGAATATTGGCATGAAACAATCAAAAATTATAGATACGACGGAGACGTATCACCCATCTACTATCAGCAATAAGATAAATTATACCTGTCTCCAGAAGCTTTAATATTTCGGTTCTTACCACTTCCTTAATTTTTGGGTTTAAGCGGTGTTGGTGATCAACGACAGGTTCAGCATCCGGTTCCATATTAATCTTGTGCTGACATAGAGTGGGACTAATGCCCTTAAGATCATCGAGAGTATATCCAATAGCAGCCCGGTGCTTCTTCAGACTTTTAAGTAATATATTTTCGTCATGCTATGAAAGGTTAGCACTGATAATAACAGGATATATCTTCTTTTCATCAAGATAAGCATATTTCAAAGTATCGGGTAAAGTCTTTATCTCAAACACGGGATCTCCCTTGGGTGGAGGGGGATCCCCTAAAATATCAACCGGTAAGTTGTGTTTAAGAACAGGCGTTTGTTTCAGAAATATCTCATCTATCTCATTTCTCTCATTCATATGCATATCATTCTGATGGTCTAGTAAATATTGTTCTAACGGATCGGTAGGAGGTACGACAATAGAAGCTAGACCAATAATCTCATCTTTGCTTGATAATTCTTTCTCATGCGGTTGTTTGCTAAACTTAGAGAAATTAAATTCATGAGACACATCGCCAAAGCTTACTTTAACCTTCTCAGTAACACAATTAATTTTAGCATTAACAGTATTCAAGAAAGGTCTACCAAATATAATGGGGCAAAAGTTATCTTGTTCTGAACCAAGTACTAGAAAATCAGTGGGGTACTTGACCTTTCCACACAAGACCTCAACATCTCTAACAATCCCAAGTGGTGTAATAGTATCTCCGTTTGCAAGTTTAATAGTAACATCAATGTCCTCAAGCTTAGATGGTGCTATGTCATTCATAATTTCTTGATATAAGGAAAAAGGTATAGCACTAACACTAGCACCAATATCACACAAGACATGATAACAATGATCTCCAATTTTTAACGGAAACCACAGGCATGCCAACAACTGGTTTATTTTTATCTAGTTCATCTTGCATACGTCTAACAGCTTTTACAATTCTAGTAGTTTCATCACAGAAATAGATAACATGTCCATCAATGTTATCTACTAGAAGATCTTTGACCATAGCAATTTTAGGCTCAACATTTATTTGTTCAGGAGGTGTAGGTGTCCTAGCATGATTTTTATTAACCACAGTTGTAGCTTTAGCGTGTTCCTTAATCCTAACAGGAAAGGGTGGCTTCTCAATGTAAGCAGTAGGAACAATTGGATCAACATGATTAACAATTATTTCTTCCTTCTCAACTTTAATGGATTTGTCCAATTGTTCTTCAATGGATGGATGGTACTTAAACCACTTCTTCTTAGGGAGATCAACATGAGTAGCAAATGAATCACAAAAAGAAACTACTATCTTAGAGTCAAGGCTATATTTATTGCTGAACTTATAGCAAACATCACTATCCAAAAAAGATTTAACACAATTGAACTTAAAATTTATACCTGACTCTTTACCTTTGTCAAGTTCCCAATCTTCGGAGTTGCGTTTAATTCTTTCCAGAAGACCCCATTTGAATTCAATAGTCCTATTCATGAAGGGACCAGTAGAAGAAGAATCGAGTAGTACTTGATCATCATGAGAAAGGCGAGCATAATTTTTTGTCATAATAGTATTTCTTGCAATCTCATGGTTAGGGCAGGTGTGCATCATAGATTTAAGCCTCCCCAAGCTTGAGCAATACTTTCTCCTTCATGAGGCGAGCAATTATAAATAAAATTCCGACCACGATGAACTAGATGCATAGGATAAAACTTCTGATGAAATTCCAACTTTAAACGACTCCAGTCCCATGATCCAATATCGCCCAATAGCCTGTACCACATTAATGCCTTTCCCTCCAAAGATAAAGGGACAACTTTCTTATTAACTTTGTCTCTAGACAACCCTACAAGCTGAAATTATCCACAAACTTCATAATATCAAATGATAATCAGAATGAGTCATTCCATCATATGGGTGTGATAAGAGTTTTTCAAGCATACTAGAAGGAATCTCATAAGAAATATTTTCAGTAGGTTCAGTAGGTTGAGGAACAATTTCCTCATCTTTAGTTCGGGGCGAAGATGCCCCGAACAAGCCACTCAAAGGGTGACCGTTCATAGCAACAAGCAATAGTTCAGCACGTATAGAAAATGTTTCCTTACCAATTCCACTTACCAAAGGCGCTTCACTCCCCGGCAACGGCGCCAGAAAAGAGTCTTGATGACCCACAAGTATAGGGGATCAATCGTAGTCCTTTCGATAAGTAAGAGTGTCGAACCTAATGAGGAGTAGAAGGAATGATAAGCAGTTTTCAGCAAGGTATTCTCTGCAAGTGCTGTAAATAACGATGCTAGATAATTTTGTAGCAAAAGAGATCGTAACAAGTGACAAGTAACAATAGTAACAAAGGTGCAACAAGGTAGCCCAATCCTTTTTGTAGCAAAGGACAGGCCTGAAAGTACTCTTATATTAAGCAAGCGCTCCCGAGGACACATGGGAATTATGTCTAGTCATGTTCATCATGTTGAGTTGATTCGCGTTCGCTACTTTGATAATTTGATATGTGGGTGGACCGGTGCTATGGTGTTGTTCTTACATGATCTAACAACCTACTTATGATTACCCCCTCTCGCAAGCATCCGCCACTATGAAAGAAGAATTAAGATAAATCTAACCATAGCATGAAACATGTGGATCCAAATCAGCCCCTTATGAAGCAACGCATAGACTGGGGTTTAAGCCTCTATCACTGTAGCAACCCATCATATACTTGTTACTCCACAATGACTTCCCTTAGGCCCATAGCAAGGTGAAGTGTCATGTAGTCGATGTTCACATGACACCACTAAGAGAAGTAACAACATACATATCATCAAAATATCGAACGAATACCAACTTCACATGATAACTTATAACAAGACATCTCCCATGTCCTTAGGAACAATAATAACTACTCACACCTCATCAACATGTTCAAGATCAGAGGTGCAATAATAAAAATTAAGGATCTAAACATAATTTCTTCCACCAAGTAATCCAACAAGCATCAACTACAAGATGTAATCAACACAACTAGTAACCCACAGGTACCAATCTGAGGTTTTGAGACAAAGATTGAATACAAGAGGTGAACTAGGGTTGGAGATGATATGGTGCTAGTGAAGATGTTAATGAAGATTGGTCCTCCCATGAAGGAGGAAGCGTTGGTCATGACGATGGCTTCGATCTCCCCCTCCCGGAGAGGGATTTCCCCGGCAAAATCTGACTCCCGGAGTGCAAAAGGGCCTCTACCCAGGTTTCCGCCTCGAGACGGCGGTGCTTTGTCCCAAAAGGTTGCTTATGATTTTTTTTCTAGGGTAAAACACACCATATAGGAGAAGATGGGTGTCGGGAGGCCAGCCAGGGCCCCACCACACATCAGGGCGCGACCTGGAGGGGCACCCTGATGGCATGTGTCTGGCTGGTGGCCCTCCTCTGTTATATTTTTGTCCCATAAATTCACATATATTCAATAAAAATTCCTCGTGAAGTTTCAGATCATTTGGAGTCTGGTGATTTTTCTGCCTTTTTCTCGGTTTTCCGATCCAGAATTCCAATTTTCAGATAATTCCCTCTTTGTGATGTACCTTGCATATTAAGAGAGAACGGGCATAAGAATTGTATGATAATATGATAATAGGGAATAATGGACAAGGATAATGTAAATATGAATAGGAAATCATGATGCAAAATGGACGTATATCATGAACCTCCTATCACCACTTGGGCCCAAATGAAGGACCTCATGAGAGCTCACTTCGTGCCTACACACTACAACCGTGATATCTTCAAGAAGCTACAACTACTCAAGCAAGGCACCAAGTCAGTAGAAGAGTACTATCAAGAGATGGAAATCACAATGATCCGAGCCAATGTCAAGGAAGATGACGAGCAAACAATGGCGCGCTTCTTGAATGGCCTCAACTACCAAGTCAAGAAAATCGCGGACTTCCAACCATACTCCGACTTACTCGAGCTAGTGCATCAAGCGACAAAGGCGGAATGCCAAGTGCAAGATGACTACAAGTACTCCAAATTCTCCTCCAAGACCTACGGCTCAAGTACTCAAGCTTCTCCGACCACGACGCCTTCAACTACGAAACCTACAATTACTACCGGCGACAAGTCAAGTTACAAGGACAAGACGACTTCGTCAAGCCGCCCTCCTACAAACAATTACAAGCCGAGAGCTTCATCCTCTACACCGACAATGGATGCTAGCACTAAATCAAGCTCCATCAAGTGTTACACGTGCCAAGGTCGAGGCCACAAGACTTACGAGTGTCCCATAAGATGCACCATGATTCTTCAAGATGATGGCACATATGACTCTATGAGTGACAGCAAAATGGAAGCATTGGAGCATGTGGCCATGCATCATCAAGTCAATGAAGATAAAGATTCGAAAATCTTTTGCGACAATGATCCGAGCCCCGCTCTCGTTGTTTCCAAGGTTTTGACGCTTCAACAACAAGAAGATGAGGACCAATTTTGCCACATCTTCCATACAAAAGCAGGCATCCAAGGAAAATCCGTCAAGGTCATCATCGATGGTGGAAGTTGCCACAATTTGGCAAGTGAGGATCTTTGTTCCAAGCTACAATCGGTCAAGAAGAAGCACCCTCGCCCCTACAAGGTCCAATGGCTTAGTGATTCCGGCACCCTCCAAGTCGAACACACCGTGCAAGTTTCCTTCAAGATAGGCGCTTATGAAGCCACCTTGGAGGTGTGATGTGGTTCCCATGTCCGTTTTCTATCTCCTCCTTGGTAGACCTTTGCAATTCGACCGCGGCGTCATCCACAACGGTCCGACCAATTGAGGGTGTCCCGGACTAGGGGGTACTCATCACGTCGTCTCCTGACCAGGTGGGTCGGGCCGAGGACCCCGATGGCGGTTCACTCATGGGCCACTTCGGGCAGCCCATGTCGAATACAAGGAGGATTCCACAAGACTTGGCGCACAAGACAAGGACTCCTCTAAACCCTAGGCCTACGGTGCATATATAAACCGAGGCCAGGCTAGTCAATAGATGATTATATTACATCTCATAATCTCGTGGTAGATACATGTACTCTGTACTATCCCCCATATCAATATAATCAAAAACAGGACGTAGGGTATTATTTCTTCGAGAGACCCCGAACCTGGGTAAAATCCTGTGTCCATGTTACCATCGCTCCAAGACGCCTAACTTAGGACCCCTACTACGAAATATGTCGGATTTGACACCGACATTGGTGCTCTCATTGAGAGCCTGCTGGGTGTTCTTTGCGGTTCGATGGGATAATCAGGTGATATTTTTTCATTTAGATCTGTTCTGCATAAGTCAAATTCTTTGAGAATTACTGTTCTCGGATCGCTATCTTATTTCGCAGGTTCGTCCGAGATCGATTTTGATCTGAGATCGGGCCGAAGAGAGTTTGTCCGTCGGCACGCGTTGAGCGTCTACGAATCTGCAGAACGACAGACCGTGTTGCGGCGGCTGCAGCGGCCAGGCCAGCGCACACGAACATTTTATACTATAAGACAAGTAGCGATGCTGCCGCTGTTATCTCAGGCGTAGACAAATATTTTTTAACAAACAAACGCTAGCTTGCGGCAGTGGCTAATTACTCATGGATGGCACGACGTGTGGAGGTCAATTCATCCTGAAGGGTTAACGCGTTTAATCATGCCCAGCGCGGAGACCAAGCAATGCTACGTGAAGCTTCAGAACTCTAAAAATCTATGGGACTACAATTGCTTGTGCCTGTATGCGCGTACTACGTGAGAGGAATTGAGGCGTCGGATCGGATGGCACGTCACCGGGTGCTAAGCACTTGGGCTGCGGGAAATTGTTTTTTGCTTTTGTTGCTACAACTACTACCGAGTAAACCGTCAGGTCCTGCTAGATGATCGCTGAAGACTGATGAAGATTTCAACAGCGGTCCAAATCAGGTGTTATACTTACAGTTTATTTTGTTCTACGTAGATCAATTTTGTTGCAAATTATCTACGTCGCCGTTTTCAATCCGTTTTGCAGATCGGTTTTTGGTCTCGCGTGGAAGTCGGGATCAAGGGTATTCTTGTGTCGCGCACTGTCACACAACCCAATCTCAGGTGTCGTACATGGAATTCCAGATAAGCATGTTCTACTCGGCAGCTGATGAGTGCACCGAATCTGGCTTCACATGGGCAGATTATTCAAAGCTTTTTCTCTCTCCGAAATTGCCATATGCACATAGCGACTATCAGGGAGACTCAGCTTCGTCTTCTTTCTCTCTTTCTTCCTTATTTAATGAATCCTTGACGAAATATACTATTTTAATAAGTAGTTTGCCTTCCATATACGTACTTATAAGCATGCATGGCACTAATCGTTCAGGATTTTTGAGGTTTGAACACAGCTTGATTTGAGGTGTCGCTCATAATTAAGGAAGCTCCTCCGCGCTGCCCCGACTCGGTTGTCTACTCGTCAGTCCGGTTTTCTGTACGCCGGCCGATAGATACCTCACGCGCGGCACGGTTTGCATTGGGAATTTGGACTTCGTCGAGCCACTCTCCGACCTGCGTCAACGTCTTCGTGCTGCCGATTCAACTTCAACACCCAGGGCATATTTATTAAGCTATTTATCGTGCATAAGTAAATTACACAAAAGAACTTTTTTTTGTCTCGCGCTGCTTTATGTACGCAGGACAATTAACAGTGGCCGCATTATGCCGCCAGGTCGGCAATTCGACCTCGTCGTCCCAACCAGCGCCAATCCGGTTGCACCATGACCTCGTTGGTCCAACCACCATGCCGACCTGCTCGTCACATCAGTCGAGTCGGGGACTTCGGCATCGCCAGATCGACTTTCCTAGAGAGCTCTGCCTCGTCCGATTTTTGGCGAACCGGTCATATTTCTGTAATTATTTACTTCATTTAAATTAATTAAGTAGAAGATTTTTTTTAATTATTATCTTTCTTTGTTATTACTTTTGGCTTGCACTATTTTATGAGCGCAGGAAATCGACTTCGACTGCCGTCATGCGGTCACCCCGGCGTCACCTTGACGACCTACTCCACCACCTCGGCTGGACCAGGGGCTTCGCCTCGCCACATCGGCCGAGCCGTGACACTACTTCGGAGTGCCGAACTCCTCGTTCGGTCACCTCGGGACGGGCTTGGGGGCTGGGACCTCGGTCATGCCGAAGACTACACACCGGATCTGTCAAAGTTCGATGGGCGTCCTCGTCCCGCCACAAGCCCGGATCGCGTCATCGACACCGAGCACATTAACCAGCTAAGTCGCTTTCATGCTCAAAAACTTTCAGTTTTAAATTTTGTTCGGTTCGACCAATCATTATACTTTTTTGACAAAAAGTTGTTTGCGAAAAAATTTCTTTGTCAAAACTTTGTTTGTTACAAACAAAGTGAAATACCCCGTTTACTTGGGGGCTTCCTTTATGAAGCCATTCCTCTTGCATATGATTATTAATGTATCGCACCCTTCCTTGTTCGTGTTTACGCCAATATGTGCATCACGTTGACATAAGTGTTCCGCAAAGCTGGGTTGCCTTGCTCCTGTACTTACCCCTACGTTCCCGATTGTTCGGCTAGGGAGTAAAGGGAGCACCTCTGCGATTGTTACGATCGGGTCATCCGAACTCGTACCTCAGACGGGTGAAGCCAAAAGCTAGCGCTCTTACTATTTTCAACTATGGTCGGCCACGACGGAAGACAAGCATACATAAATCTATTGCACACCCCTCATGGTAATCATGAGAACCCAAAGAAAGGAACCGTTGGCGGAACTATTTTCTTTGAAGATACTTCTTACATTAAATAGTAATATAGCATAAATTCCCTCGGCGCGCTTTGTCTGTTATAGCCTGATGGCCTGATTGCCTGGTTATTCGAAACACCTCCGATATCCTCGGATGGCGTAGTAGATAACACTTTTCGGCCCTTGGCCGAAGAGGGAGAAGCCGACGGTTGGTTAAGACGCGTTTAAAGTTCGGGCGAACACATATATGATATAAGTACTTTGGTACATACAATCATTATACATAAAATTCTTTTACCCAAGTCACTTGGGGGCTCTTAAATTTGTGTGAGCCATTTTATAATAACTGTGTTTTCTTCTTAGTCGTTGCAAAGTCTTTTTCTACTACTCCTTTTTTCGACACTAGTGTGTGGTCAATAGCCAGATAGCCTGGTTTCTTTCTAAAGCCGCTCGAGTTTAGTTCGCTAAACAGGCCTCAGAGAAACACTCCGCCTTTGGGATATGGAGGTTGAAGCCAAAGGCTGGCCCGCTTGGAGTCCGGAGATCGGATGCATCATGTTAAAGCACGACCGAAGCACAAATTAAATTTTAAGACCAATTTTGGATTGGCACAATTTTCTTTTATCTAAACATAATGTTTTTTTGCGTAAGTTCTTTGGTTTTTCCGAGCATAACTCGTGCAGTACAACGCAAGATGCATTTCACGCATCGGCAATATTAAAGGGCGTCTGCTGCTAGCACCAAACTCACCAAACACCGAGGTACTCCATGCAGTCTTCGGAAAAATGTCCTCGGTATTTCGCATTTATATGCATTGATTTCGAGTTGTGTCTTTGGTCTATAGCTTGATTGCCCGGCACCTGTGCTTACCCCGTATGTTTCCGCTTTGTTCGGCTAAGGGGTAAAGGGAGAACCACTGTGATTGTCACTTACGGTTTAACTGGTTAAGTGCCTCAGTTGGAGAAAGCCGAAAGCTGACTGTCAGAACAAGCGTAAATCGGTCAGCAAACCGCAGGCGGTGTTCAACCAAATATAGCCGACCGAGGTTATCCGACTAAAACGAAGGGCCTTTCTTTCTTGAAAAGGCCAAGTTGTGGGTGGTTCGACCTCGAATAATCCGAGGAGTCGACGTGTACCGAGGGCTATTAAGTTGCCCCCAAACATATGCTCCTATGACTAAGTTAAAGTTATAAAGCCTAAATATCTGATTGCCTCGTTTCCACTAACACAACCGCCTCCGGGCACCGAGACGTCGGCTAAGGGTTGTTTTGTTTGTATGGAAACACCCTACGTAGCATCTACAAAGGGGTGGAAGCCGACGATAGGCCACTTTCAGATTATAAACAGTCGCGACGGAGTCAAAATAAACCATACCGAGGGTTCCTTGTGGCACCTCGGCATAGATACATTGGGATTCCTGGAGAGCCCAACATATCATCAGCGTTTGTATTTAATATACGAATGCTGCCTTCCATAGTGATCGTTATAACGCCATAGATATGCATCAGTTTGACTTAAGATTTTGGCCAAGCTAGGTTGCCTGGCTCCTGTGCTTACCCACTACGTTCCCGATTGTTCGGCTAGGGGGTAAAGGGAGCACCTCTGTGATTGTTACTTCTGGGTCATCCGGGTTAGTACCTCAGATTGGGTGAAGCCGAAAGCTAGCCATCTTAAGAATAAAATTGGTCGGCAACGACGGAAGTGACAATTTTGGTTCATTAAAGACCACAGAGTTCGGGAACATTCCCCCAACTAAATCCTCAATATTTTCCTCCCACATTGATCGGAGTTGAGGTTTAACAACCATGGTCAACATAATATCCTGGGAAAAGGAACTTATAAAGGAACTATTTTTCCCAGAAGATGTTTCTTACGTTAAATAGTAATATAACATATCTCTCCGCGTACCTTTGTTTATAAAACCGTACGGCCGGATTGCCTTGTTTGCCGTAAATCTTTGCCCTTATAAAGGCTTTATAAAGTAGGACAAACACTCCTCGGCTACTAGCCAAGGAGGTTGAAGCCGATGGTCGGTCAACAAAGTCTTGTACAATGCGGCTCTGAGCATTAATGATGTAAAGTACTTGGATACATAGAATCATTACACATAAGTTGTGTCAAACGTAACAAAGTTTGTGTCACATAAATATCGATCCTTAATTCGACCACCCGTGCCCAAATTAAGGCTCGGGGGCTACTGCACTGCCTATTCAATGCAGCAAATTCAAAGTGCAATACTGTTTCCATAGAGAATCGATCCTCGGATTGGTCGGCCGCACCCAACCTGAGTCTGGGAAACTAGGTGCACCGCGTTTCTCTTCCTAAGTATGCTGCCGAGCAAGGACTTGATCCTTAGGCCAATTTTGCAAATCGGCCTAAGTCTCAGGGGCTACTGGGATTAGTGGTTTTCTTTTATCCTTCAGGTGCATCATGGGTTTTAGACCGACACGCACCTTGCGGGCTTCTGGCTATATATCTCGGCAGAGAATAAATTGCACCAATCGAAAATATCCACAAAAAATCAGCCTACGGTCGGGGTGGTGCACCACCTCGGAAGCAGTCCGGCATAAAGCTCGGGCGCAAGTGGCTGGCTCCATAGAGGGCATTTCCGGCATTAAGCTCGACTGAATTCCTTCATTTTTTAAAAAGACCGAGGTAATTTATGAGACCTCGGAACCTGATCATCATTGGAGCTCGAATGCAGTCCGGCATTGGAGCTCAAAAGTAGTCCGGCATAAAGCTCGGATGTGAATGGCTGGCTCCACAAAATTCTATTCAGCATTTAAGCTCGGATTGACTCCTTCAAATTTTCAGAGACCGAGGTAATCTATGACACCTCGGATGCCGACCAGCGTTGGAGCTCGGACGCAGACCGGCGTTGGAGCTCGGCTGCAAAAAGATACCTCGGATGCAGTTCGGCGTTGGAGCTCAGACGCAAGTGGACACCGCCACACGGGAAGCACTTAAAACCCAAGATGTGGCATAAAAAATAACAAGGCAGTGATAATGGCTGAGAACTTAAAGGGGCTCCTCGGATGCCCGACGTGTGAACTCTTCAGATACACCTCGGCGATCCTCAAGATCGGAGATGGGAAGATTTGTTGAACCAGTTTTCAAGACCGACGGCTGAAGATGAAGAACAGTTCGGAAGAACCGAGGAGCATCCCCAACTTGAAGACCGGTTCAAGGGGGCTACTGAGGGTGTCCCGGACTAGGGGGTACTCATCACGTCGTCTCCCAACCAGGTGGGTCGGGCCGAGGACCCCGATGGCGGTTCACTCATGGGCCACTTCGGGCAGCCCATGCCGAATACAAGGAGGATTCCACAAGACTTGGCGCACAAGACAAGGACTCCTCTAAACCCTAGGCCTACGGTGCATATATAAACCGAGGCCAGGCTAGTCAATAGATGATTATATTACATCTCATAATCTCGTGGTAGATACATGTACTTTGTACTATCCCCCATATCAATACAATCAAAAGCAGGACGTAGGGTATTATCTCTTCGAGAGAGCCCGAACCTGGGTAAAATCCTGTGTCCATGTTACCATCGCTCCAAGACGCCTAGCTTAGGACCCCTACTACGAGATATGTCGGATTTGACACCGACACCAATCACTATAGCTTCAAGATGAAGGGCAAGCAATATGTGCTTCGACCAATGACTCCAAGACAAGTCACCGCCGACAAGCAACCTTCATTCCATCGTGGAGATAAAAGTGAGAGAGCGATCCACTTAAAAGAGAGTGAGAGCCACAAGCCAAACTTGAGTGACTCCACGATGAGGGACAAGAAAGATCAAGTTCTTTTAGCCACCAAAAGAGATTTGAGGGATGTGAGTGAGAGCCCATCGAGTGTACTTCACTTTGTGCTTGTGTGCAAAATGAGGTCGTGAGGACTAATGCTTCACAACATCTTCCTCTTGTTTTGTCTCGTTTATTGAAGGAATTCCAAGATGTTTTCCCCGATGAGCTACCTCCGGGACTACCACTAAAATGAGGGATCAAACACCGCATCGACCTCATACCCGGAGCACCGCTTCCTAACAAGGCACCTTACCGCGTCAACCCCGAAGAGACTAAGGAGATACAAAGGAAAGTCCAAAAACTCCTAGATAAGGGGCATGTACGTGAGAGCTTAAGTCCTTGTGTGGTTCCAATGATACTAGTACCTAAGAAAGACGGTAGTATGCGCATGTGTTCGGATTGCCGTCCTATAAATGCTATAACCGTTCGATATCGCCATCCTATTCCTCGCTTTGATGATATGCTTGATGAACTTAGTGGTGCCACTATATTCTCTAAAATTGATCTAAAAAGTGGTTACTATTAAATACGAATGCAAGAGGGTGATGAGTGGAAAACGGCGTTCAAGACTAACTTTGGTCTATATGAATGGTTGGTTATGCCTATGGATCTTTCTCAAGCACCGGGTACATTCATGCGTGTTATGCATTTTGTCTTACGTCATTTCATTGGATATTGTGTTGTGGTATACTTCGATGGTATTCTTGTTTTTAGCGAATCTCTAGAGGAGCATGCTAAACATGTTAGGGAAGTATTGCAAGTTCTTAGGAATGAAAAACTTTACGCAAACATGGAAAAATGCACTTTTGGTGTAGACAAGGTTGTTTTCCTAGGATTTAGGTATCTTCTAAGGGTGTTCAAGTTGATGAAACTAGAATTGATGCTATTAAAACTTGGCCCACACCAACCAATTTGCAACAAGTGCGTAGCTTCCTAGGACTAGCCGGTTTCTACCGTCGCTTTGTTAAGGACTTTAGCATGATTGCATCTCCTCTACATGCTTTGAGCCAGAAGAATGCACCCTTTATTTGGGGACCATCGCAAGACACCACATTCCATGAGATTAAAAATTTGCTTACTCATGCACCTTTGTTTGCCGTACCCAATTTTGACAAAACCTTTAAAGTGCATTGTGACGCTAGTAGTAATGGCATAGGTGGTGTGCTAATGCAAGATAAGTGCCCAATTGCGTATTATAGTGAGAAACTTTTCAGCGCTCAATGATAACCCACAAGTGTAGGGGATCGTTTGAAGCCTTTTTCGATAAGTAAGAGTGTCGAACCCAACGAGGAGCTAAAGGTCGAACAAATATTCCCTCAAGTTCTATCGACCGCCGATACAACTCTACGCACGCTAATGCTTGCTTTACCTAGAACAAGTATGAAACTACTTTGCAGGAATAAAACTAGAAGTACTTTGCAAGATAATAAAGAACGTGGAAATAAAAGTTAGGTGATGTTTTAATAAAAGAACAAAAGAGTAAATAACTTAGTAGAAAGCTTTTTGTGTAACGCAAGAGAAAGATTGTCCCTAGGCAATTGAATATAATATGATAGATACTTGTTATTTGCAATGAGGGAGAGGCATACGCTAACACACTTTCCGTACTTGGATCATATGCACTTATGATTTGAACTCTAGCAAACATCCACAACTACCAAAGTTCATTAAGGTAAAACCCAACCATAGCATTAAGTATCAAGCCCCCTTTACTCCCATACGCAACAACCCACCCGGTTTGTGCTTCTGTCACTCACGCAACCCACCATAGGCAAATCATAACATATTGCAAAACCCTACAGCGTGGATCCCTCATGTTTGCGCGACACGGAGGGCACCATAGGACAACACCATATCAACATACAACTAACATCCATAACATCATACCACAATTAACCCATAGGACAAAAGAGATCTACTCAAACATCATAGGATAGCCAAATATCATTCGGAAATAATATATGGAGTTGCGCACCATGTTTAAGTAGAGATTACAGTGGGGAAGAGAGGTGTTACACCGCTGCATAGAGGGGGAGAGAGTTGGTGTTGACGGCAGCGAAGTTGTTGGTGTAGATCGCCGTCACAATGATTGCCCCGGCGGCGTTCCGGCGCCACCGGGAGAGAGGGGGAGAGAGCCCCCCTCCTTCTTCTTCTTCCTTGGCCTCCCCCTAGATGGGAGGAGAGTTCCCACTCTGATCCATTGCCTCCATGGCGGCGGAGGGGCAGGAGCCCCTCCGAGATTGGATCTCCCTCTCTGTTCTCTTCTGTTTCGCGTTCCTGTTTTCTGGCCGAAAACCGTTTCTTATATTCCCGAAGATCCGTAACTCCGATCGGGCTGAAATTTTGAGGTGATTTTTATCCAAAAATTATCTTCCTTGCGCCCGACGGAGAGCTCCAATCGACGTACGAGGTGGGCACAACCCACCATGCCGCGCCTGGGCTTTCTGGGCACACACTAGTGTCTCTTGGGGGCTGTGGGCCTCCGTTTGCGTTGATTCCAATTCTCAAAATTCACAAATATTCCAAACAAAATCTCCGTAAATTTTTATCGCGTTTGTACTTCGTTTGATATGGATATTCCGCGAAACAAAAAACATGCAACAAACAGGAACTGGCACTGGGCACTGGATCAATAGGTTAGTCCAATAAATCATACAAAATGTTGCCAAAATATGTGAAAGTTGTATAATATGTGCATGAAACAATCAAAAATTATAGATATGGCGGAGACGTATCAGCATCCCCAAGCTTAATTCATGCTCGTCCTCGAGCAGGTAAATGATAAAAAAGATAATTTTTGATGTGGAATGCTACCTAGCATAATCTTGATCATATATCTAATCATGGCATGAATATTAAGACACAAGTGATTCAAAGCAATAGTCTAGTTTTGACATAAAGACATTAATACTCAGGCATCCCAACAAACAATCATGTCTTTCAAAATATCAAGGCTAAAGAACGCTATCCCTACAAAATCATATAGCCTTGTCATGCTCTGTCTTCTTAACACAAAGTATAAATCATGTACTACCCCGGTGTTAGCCAAGCAATTGGTTCATACTTTTTAACGCGCTTCAGCATTTTCAACTCTCAAGCAATACATGAGCGCAAGCCATGGATATAGCACTATGGGTGGAATAGAATATGGTCGTAGGTTTCAAAGGGGTAAAAGTGGAGAAGAAAGTCTCGCATCAACTCATCGTATCAACGAGCTATGGAGATCCCCATCAATAGATATCAATGCGAGGAGTAGGGATTGCCATGCAACGGATGCACTAAGAGCAATAAGTGTATGAAAGCTCAATATGAAAACTAAGTGGGTATGCATCTAACTCTATAATGAAAAATTCCCACTAGTATATGAAAGTGACAACATAGGAACTCTATATGAAAAACATGGTGCCCCTTTGAAGCACAAGTGTGGAATTAGCATGCCCCTTTTTATTTCTTTCTTTTTTCTTTCTTTTTTTCTTTTTTTCATTTTCTCTTTTTTCTCTTTTTTTCTTTTTTTTTCTTTGTCCGGAGCCTCATCACGACTTGTACGGGAATCATAGTTTCCATCATCCTTCCATCACTAGGGCATGCTCTAATAATGAATAATGATGATCATCTCACTTCTATTTACTTACAACTCGATAGTAGAACAAAGTATGACTCTATATGAATGCAATGATCTAGCGTAGCAAAGATATCAAAAAACGGACAAGCCATGGAAACATCATGCTAGCTATCTTACGATCATGTAATGCAATATGACAATGAATGCTCAAGTCATCAAAACGGAAGCGGTGGAAGTTGCATGGCAATATATTTCGGAATGGCTATGGAAATGCCATAATAGGTAGGTTTGGTAGTTGTTTTGAGGAAGATATAATATGTCTTATGTGTGATAGAGCGTATCATATCACGGGGTTTGGATGCACCGGCGAAGTTTGCACCGACTCTCGAGGTGAGAAAGGGCAATGCACGGTACCGTAGAGGCTAGCAAATTGCGGAAAGGTAAGAGTGCGTATAATCCATGGACTCAAATTAGTCATAAATAACTCACATACTTATTGCAAAATTTTATTAGCTCTCTCGAAGCAAAGTATTACTATGCATGCTCCTAGGGGGGAGGTTGGTAGGAGTTAACCATCGCGCGCGCCCGACCTTCACACAAAGATAGACAATCAAGAATAAATTGTGCTCCAACTTCCAGGCATAACGGGAGACTATACGTGCATGCTTCGGGAATCACAAACCTTAACACCAATATCTTACTAAACACGATCATCCACTAGTACCTCCCACATATTATCATCTCTATATCGCAAAACTATTGCAAGGACTCAAACATATCATATTCAGTGATCCATAAGTTTTATGTAGGATTTTATGACTAACCATGTGAATGACCAATTCCTGTTGACTCTCTAAATAGATATAAGTGAAGCAAGAGTGTTTAATTCTTTCTACAAAAGACCATGCTCTAATAAATATAAGTGAAGCAAAAGAGCATTCTACGAATAACGGTTTTCTATGAGAACAGAAACAGGCAATCCAAACTTCAAATGATATAAGTGAAGCACATGAAGCATTCTATAAAGCCATACTCAAAAGATATAAGTGAAGTGCAATGAGCATTCTATAAATCAACCATGGAATATCTCATACCAGCATGGTGCATAAAAGAAAAGTGAAAACTAAACAAAAGATGCTCCAAGATTTACACATATCACATGAACGAAACGAAAACGAAAACATACCAATACTTGTTGAAGAAAGATGGGATGCCTTCCGGGGCATCCCCAAGCTTAGACGCTTGAGTCTCCTTGGATATTTACTTGGGGTGCCTTGGGCATCCCCAAGCTTGAACTCTTGCCTCTCCTCCTTCTCCTCATATTGACACCTCCTCAATGTTCGAACACTTCATCCACACAAAACTTAACAGAAGACTGGTAAGATCTGTTAGTATAATAAAGCAAATTCCTACTTTAAGTATTGTTGCAAACCCATTCATATTTTATATTTGCATTATCCCTGCTGTATTATAACTTTTCTATGGCTCACACCACCGATAAATCGATAGTTTCATCAAAACAAGCAAAACAATGCATCAAAAACAGAATATATCTTAAACAGGATAGTCTCTAGTAATCTGAACTTTGACCATACTTCTGTAACTCCAAAAATTCTGAAAAATTAGGAAAAAATTAACATTTTGTATAGAAATACTGTGTAAAATTTAAGAAACTTTTGACGTTCCAGTAAAAAATGTAAATTCATGCACTACAGCCAAAGTTTCTATTTTTACACCGCACATACCAACAAGCAATCTAATCATCCTAAAGGCAAATCTTGGCACATTATTTTTATGATACAATGGATTTGTACAAGGGGATAATTATTTTTGTTGGAAAAGTTGTCGTGATTGAAGATTCACAAAGTTTCCATGGGCATGAACAAAGTTCAAGGATATCCCCCACTTCAACGATGCTCATCATCTCTCTCACTTTCACCTTTCCTTTTGTGAAGTTTTAGGTTCCCCTCTATATTTTTTTTGTTTTTAAACTTTATAAAAGCACACAACAGCATAAGAATGACTCTCTAAAACTTCCGGGATGTCTCCCTGGCAACGCTTTCTTTAAAGCCATTAAGCGAGGCATAAAGTGCTCAAGTAGTGGATCCACCCGGATCCCAAGGTATATCAAAGCAAATTTTAATTGACAATGATTTGTAATTTAGTAGTGAGCACAAAGTTATATATATCATGTGATGATGAAGTCTAACTCTCTTCCTATGCATCGGTATGTCATACAATAACAATTCATGCACATTAAGTAAAGGCCAATGCATAGTATAAACAGTTTCTTGCAATTTTATAGTATTGGAAACATAAAGAGGTGGAGATGTAGTTCCTCTCTCATAATAATTGCAAGTAGGAGCAACAAGCACATGCATATTATATTCATCAAAATCATCATGTGTAGTAGCAAAACGTAACCCATCAATATAATCCTTAATAAGTGCAAACTTCTCCGATATAGTGTAGTTGGGAGAATTCAAAAAGATAATAGGACTATCATGTGTAGGTGCAATGGCAACAATTTCATGCTTAACATAAGGAACTATAGCAGGTTCATCTTCATAAGCATAATTCATATTGGCATCTTGGCCACAAGCATAGCAAGCATTAAGTTCATCAAAAAGGGATATTTCAAAAGAATCCAAGGGATCATGGCAATCGTCATAGCATTCATCCTTCGGTAAGCACGAAGGGTAATTAAACAATGTATGAGTTGAAGGGTTACTCTCCTTAGAAGGTGGGCATGGGTGATCAATCCGCTCTTCCTCCTTTTGTTCTTCGCTCTCCTCCTCATCTTTTTCATCTAATGAGCTCACAGTTTCAGCAATTTCTTCTTTCGTAGATTCCTGCAAAATATTAGTCTCTTCCAAGGCAGCGGTCATTCCTTCAATAAATTCTTTAACATAAGCCTTAGAAGAATAGTTTTCATTGCAATATTTAAGTATGGCAAAAAAATTAGATTCATAAAGAGTAGCATCATACTTTTCAATCAAAGAAGCAATTTCATATGCACCCTTAAAAGCAACAAATTCTTCAATTTGTTCAACATCAAAATAACAATAGGCTTCCTTGGCATAAGAAGATAGTATTTCATTATCATTAAACACACATTGGTAGGGAAGGTGTTTTTTAGTTTCTTTAGAACAACAAGTAAAATCGTGTATTTCGCATAAATTCCAAGCATAGCAACACAAAGTATTAATTTGATGCCACAAGAGTTTCCCTTTTTGAGATATGCGGTGTCGCACATAATAAGCATACTCATTTAATGATTTTCCCTCAACTAAGCTAGTTGGGTTTTCAGCACGAGCACAAATGGATCGAAGATGAACCAAGTAATATTCTTCGGTAGTACGGAACACTAGTGGTTCCTCAACTTTTGGAGCAGCAAGTACATCTATTTTTTTTGGTATTTTGTGTTTCCTACCCATATCTAAAGATAGAAATCAAGAGCACAAAATTAAAACTACTTAGTGATAAAGCAAACAAGCACACATGAGAATATTCACCCCACGCTATTGCTCCCCGGCAACGGCGCCAGAAAAAGTTCTTGATAACCCACAAGTGTAGGGAGTCGTTTGTAGCTTTTTCCGATAAGTAAGAGTGTCGAACCCAACGAGGATCTAAAGGTAGAACAAATATTCCCTCAAGTTCTATCGACCACCGATACAACTCTACGCACGCTAATGCTTGCTTTACCTAGAACAAGTATGAAACTACTTTGGGGGAATATTCCCACTCTGGTCCATGGCCTTCATGGCAGCGGAGGGGCAGGAGCCCCTCCGAGATTGGATCTCCCTCTCTGTTCTCTTCTGTTTCGCGTTCCTGTTTTCTGGCCAAAAACCGTTTCTTATATTCCCGTAGATCCGTAACTCCGATCGGGATGAAATTTTGAGCGGATTTTTATCCAAAAATTAGATTCCTTGCTCCCGAAGGAGAGCTCCAACCGACGTACGAGGTGGGCACAACCCACCACGCCGTGCCTGGGCCTTCTAGGCGCACCCTGGTGTCTCTTGAGGGTTGTGGGCCTCCGTTTGCATTGATTCCACTTCTCAAAATTCACAAATATTCGAAAAAAATGACCGTCAATTTTTATCGCGTTTGGACTTTGTTTGATAAGGATATTCTGCGAAACAAAAAACTTGCAACAAATAGGAACTGGCACTGGGCACTGGATCAATAGGTTTGTCCAATAAATCATATAAAATGTTGCCAAAAATATGTGAAAGTTGTATAATATTGGCATGAAACAATCAAAAATTATAGATATGATGGAGATGTATCACTCAACTTAACTATCCCATATATGACAAGGAATTGTATGCTTTGGTGAGAGTGTTACATGTTTGGGAGCATTATCTCCGACCACATGAATTTGTCATTCATACCGACCATGAAACTCTCAAGTATCTTAAGGGTCAAACTAAGTTGAACAAACGGCATGCGAAATGGAGTGAATTCATTGAGTCTTTTCCTTATGTCATCAAATACATTAAGGGTAAAGAAAATGTTGTGGCGGATGCTCTTTTCCGCAAATGCATGCAAGTTACTCAAGTTGAACTAAATGTCATTCATTTTGAGCATATCAAAGATTTATATGAGCATGATGTTTCCTTTGCTACTCCATATGCTAAGTGCCAAGTGAAACCTTGTTGGGAAAACTACTACATGAAACATGGCTATCTTATGCGTGATAACAAACTTTGTATACCCGTGTCTTCTCTTCGTTTGTTGCTTTTGCAAGAGGCTCACGGTGGAGGACTTATGTGTTGGGTTCTTCCTTAGGTGCATCGCATGCGAATTAAAATTTTCCTACGCGCAGAACATCCAAAAACATGCTACGGAGATGGATCATAGCCCGTTACCACTAGACGCGTAGTGCCATGCAGCGGAAGTAGAGTTGGGGCAGAGCGTTCGCGTGCTCCGTCTCCTCCTCGTCCGATCTCCCTCGAACAGCCGATCCGATCTCCCTCACGCAGCCGGTCGCCAGATCCCACGTACAGGTTCACTGGAAAGGCGCAGGTGCACCGCCTCTAACGGTATCCGTGCGTGCAGGAGGAACACCGTGCGGCGGACTGCTAGGTCCGATCACACGTCGACGGCGGGAAGTGGAGGTGGCTAGTAGCAACACATGCAAAGCCCTAATGACGGTGCTGAAGCGATCAACCAGATGGGTGTGCCGCACCTCCACTATATATAGGCATACGGCGCGGGCTCAACTCTTGGGCCTTGCACGGATCCTAAAGCCCACGTGTAGTTCCTTCCCTTAAGCGTGCGACCCCTTAGGTTCTCGTTCACTTGGTCGCGAGTCAGATCACATCCGACTCGGCTAGTCGGTAGCGGCCTCTAGCAAAGCGTGCTGACTCCAAGTGTCTGATGAAGCTGGTTAGGCAAACCTGTACTTCACACTTTTGTTCCCTTTGCCACACGATATATGTTGTCATGCTCAAGGCGACATGGTCATCCTTGTTGCAGCACGACCTCTTTCTCGTTCTGGTGAATCCGACCAACACTTCGGATTATCTCATAATCCTCATCGCATGGCCATGCTTATCCAGGTCGGATCACCCGAGGGGCCCAGAGTATATCTCTCCTGATCGGAGGGGCACATCCCATCTTGCTCAACCATGTCTCGCAGCATGAGTCAGGACAAGCCCGAAACCTACCTTTATAATTACCCAGTTATGGAGTAGCGTTTGGTCGGCCCAAAGCAGGTCTATCACCATCCCGAGTACATGCGTCAGCTCAGGTCTTAGGACATAGAACGTATGTTGTACTAGAGACTCTCAGATGACCTATCGCTGCGTCTCATAATCGCGTCTATCCAACTCAGACCTTATCTCAACACTACGTCGAATCCGACCAGATCTTTCTGAGTCCATATTATCCGGCTAGCATCCAATGCTACATGGTCAGCGAGACCAGACCATCCACCATGTCATATGCTAGTCTAACTGGCTGGGCGTCCACACGGCCCTTTTGACTAGGGACCATTTAGGACAGTCATCATGCAATGCATAGTCTCACAAACAAGTCACGTACTTGTTAATACACATCATTGATAATGTCCAAGGACTATCTTTATTCATAAACACATAGGAAATATCATCATACATAATTGCCTCTAGGGCATATCTCCAACAGTCTCCCACTTGCACTAGAGTCAATCAAATAGACATCGAATGCCCATTGCTCTAATGTACCCCTTATGCTTGGGTTGTGGAAGCGGCTTAGCCAACGGATCTGCAACATTTTCATCTGTATGAATCTTGCATAAATTAGTATCACCATTCTTTATGAGCTTTCGTATCAGGTGATACTCTCGGTCTATGTGCCTGGTCTTGTGGTGTTGTCTCGGATCCTTGGCCTGTGCGATGGCACCTGAATTGTCGCAATACAGGTCCAACGGTTTTGCCCAGCCCAGGGACACACCAAGATCCTCCAGGAACTTCCGAATCCAAACACCTTCCTTTACGGCTTCACAAGACGCAATGTATTCGGTCTCTGTTGTGGAGTCGGTCACCATATCTTGCTTGGAACTTGTCCAGCTCACTGCTCCTCCATTCATGACATACACGAATCTAGTTTGCGATCGACAATCATCCCTGTCAGTTTGGAAACTAGCATCAGTGTAACCCTTTACGCGGAGCTCCTCCTCACCTCCATAAACTAGGAACATCTCTTTAGTCCTTTTCAGGTACTTCAGGATAGTTTTCACCGCTGCCCAGTGACTCTCACATGGGTCGGCCTGGTATCTGCTTGTTAAGCTTATTGCATAGGCAACATCAGGCCGAGTACATAGCATGGCATACATGATGGATCATATTACCGAAGCATACGGAATCCTACTCATCCGGTTTCGCTCATCAGAAGTCGTAGGACTCTGAGTCTTGCTTAGCCTTATACCATGGATGGGCAAGAACCCTTTCTTGGCCTCACTCATGTTGAACCGCTTCAATACATTGTCTATGTACGTGCTCTGGCTTAAGCCGAACAACCTCCTTTATCTATCTCTATAGATCTTGATGCCTAAAATGTACACTGCTTCTCCAAGGTCTTTCATCGAAAACTTGCCATTCAATGATTCCTTGACTGAGTTCAGCATCGAAACATCATTTTCGATCAGCAGTATGTCATCCACATACAAGATCAAAAATACTACCGAGCTCCCACTAGACTTCTTGTATAAACAATAGTCCTCTTCATTCTTGATGAATCCAAAGTCAATGATGACTTCATCAAAATGAATATTCCAACTCCAAGCTGCTTGTCTCAAACCATAAATGGATCTCTTGAGCTTGCATATTTTACCAGCGTTATTTGAACATATTAGTCTGTAACGCATGAAGAAGCTCCATGATGATGGACTCCTAACTTCGTCCGACTTTGGGTCGTTCGAGACATCTGAATCATGCTTGCTCGGCAAGATGACTAAGTCTCCTTTTGCAAAGAGTTGCGAAAGGGCGTCCGAGCTGTTGGAACTTATACACAGTGATGTGTGTGGTCCAATGAATCAAACGGCCAGAGGTGGCTATCAGTACTTCGTGACTTTTACCAATGACTTAAGTAGAGATGGATATATCTATTTGATGAGGCACAAGTCGGAAACTTTTGAAAAGTTCAAAGAGTTTCAAAACGAGGTTGAAAATCAGCTCGGCAAGATAATAAAGCTTCTATGATCAGATCGTGGAGGTGAGTACATGAGCCAGGAGTTTGATGATCATTGGAAATGCCGAGGTATAGTACCTCAGCTCACACCTCTGGGTACGCCGCAGAGAAACGCTGTGTCAAAACGGAGAAATCAAACCTTGTTGGACATGGTCTGATCGATGATGGGCAAATCGGATTTACCCTTGTCATTCTAGGGATATGCTCTAGAAACTGCAGCTTTCACACTTAATAGGGTACCATCAAAGTTCGTAGATAAGACACCACATGAGATGTGGACTGGGAAGAGTCCTAGTTTGTCTTTTCTAAAGATTTGGGGTTGTGAAGCATTTGTCAAGCGACTCATGTCAGACAAGCTTACACCCAAGTCGTATAAATGCATATTCGTGGGATATCTGAGGGAAACCTTAGGATACAACTTCTACAACCGGGAAGAGAACAAAGTATTTGTTGCTCGGAATGGGGTTTTCCTAGAGAAAGAGTTTCTCAGTCGGGAAGCCAGTGGGAGAACGGAGCGACTCGAAGAAATTCGAGAGCCACTCGGGGACAACTTGGCTGGTGATGAGATCATCTGGAGTCGGTCAAGGAACCCGTAGTGGAGTCGGCACCAGAGCCACGTAGGTCGGAAAGATTGTGTAGAGTGCGCGACGTGTTGTTGCTAGAAAGCGACGAGCTGGCCACGTATGTGGAAGTGATGGTGAGCCCAGATTCCGAGCCACGGCTGGAGACCATGAGATCCGAGTTAAATTCCATGGATGATAATCATTCTTGGACTTGGTTGATCCGCCACCTGGCATAATTGCCATTGGATGCAAATGGGTCTTTAAGAAGAAAACCTATGTGGATGGAAATTTTCAGATCCACAAAGCTCGGCTTGTCGCTAAAGATTATGGACAAGTTCAAGGAATTGACTACGACGAGACCTACTCGCCGGTAGTGATGCTAAAGTCGGTGAGGATCACACTAGCTATAGCTGCATATTTCGATTATGAGATATGGCAGATGGATGTCAAAACGGCTTTCCTTCATGGAAATGTAAAGGAGGATGTATACATGATACAGCCTGATGGTTTTGTCGATCCAAATAATGCTAGTAAAATATGCAAGCTCAAGAGATCCATTTATGGATTGAAGCAAGCAGCTCGGAGTTTGGAACATTCGTTTTGATGAAGTCATAGTTGACCTTGGTTTCATCAAGAACGAAGAGGACTATTGTTTATACAAGAAGTCTAGTGGGAGCTCGGTAGTATTTTTGATCATGTATGTGGATGACATACTGCTGATCGGAAATGATGTTTCGATGCTGAACTCACTCAAGGAATCATTGAATGGCAAGTTTTCGATGAAAGACCTTGGAGAAGCAGTGTACATTTTAGGCATCAAGATCTATAGAGATAGATCAAGGAGGTTGTTCGGCTTAAGCCAGAGCACGTACATAGACAAAGTGTTGAAGCGGTTCAACATGAGTGAGGCCAAGAAAGGGTTCTTGCCCATCTCACATGGTATAAGGCTAAGCAAGACTCAGAGTCCTACAACTTCTGATGAGCGAAACCGGATGAGTAGGATTCCGTATGCTTCGGCAATATGATCCATCATGTATGCCATGCTATGCACTCGGCTTGATGTTGCCTTTGCAATAAGCTTAACAATCAGATACCAGGCTGACCCAGGTGAGAGTCACTAGGCAGCGGTGAAAACTATCCTGAAGTACCTGAAAAGGACTAAAGAGATGTTCCTAGTTTATGGAGGTAAGGAGGAGCTCTGCGTAAAGGGTATGCTAGTTTCCAAATAGGCATGGATGATTGTCGATTGCAAACTGGATTCGTGTATGTCATGAATGGAGGAGCAGTGAGCTGGACAAGTTCCAAGCAAGATACGGTGGCGACTCGACAACAGAGGTCGAATACATTGCGGTTTGTGAAGCTGCAAAGGAAGGTGTTTGGATTTGGAATTTCCTGGAGGATCTTGGTGTGTTCCAAGGCTGGTAAAAACCGTTGGACCTTTATTGTGATAATTCAGGTGCCATCGCTCAGGCCAAGGACCCGAGACAACACCACAAGACCAGGCACATAGACCAAAAATATCACTTGATATGAAAGCTCGTAAAGAATGGTGATACTAATTTATGCAAGATTCATACAGATGCAAATGTTGCAGATACGTTGACTAAGTCACTTCCACAACCCATGCATGAGGACCACGTTAGAGGTATGGGCATTCGATGTCTAGTGCAAAAGGGAGACTGTTGGAGATATGCTCTAGAGGAAATCATGTATGATGATATTTCTTATGTGTTTATGACTAAAGATGGTCCTTGGACATTATCAATGGTGTGTATTAACAAGTAAGTGACTTGTTTGTGAGACTATGCATTGTATGATGACTGTCCTAAACGGTCCCTAGTCGAAAGGGTTGTGTGGATGCGCAGCCACTTAGATTAGCATATGACACGATGGATGGTCCGGTCTCACTAACCATGTAGCATTGGATGCTAGCCGGATAATATGGACTCAGAAAGATCTGGTCGGATTTGACGTAGTCGGATTCGAGTTGAGAGAAGGTCTGAGTTTGATAGACCCGACTATGAGATGCAGCGATGGGTTATCTGTGAGTCTATAGTACAACATACGTTCTATGTCCTAAGACCTGAGCTGGCGCGTGTACTCGGGATGGTGATACACCTGCTTTGGGTCGTCCAAACGCTACACCGTAACTGGGTAGTTATAAACGTAGGTTTCGGGCTTGTCCAGACCCATGTAGCGAGACATGGTTGAGCAAGCTGGGATTTGCCCCTCCGATCAGGAGAGATATATTCTGGGCCCCCTCGGGTGATCCGACCTGGATAAGCATGGCCATGTGATGAGGATTATGAGATAATCCGAAGTGTTGGTCGGATTCACTGGAACGAGAAAGAGGTCGTGCTGCAACAAGGATGACCATGTTGCCTTGAGCATGACAACATATATCCTATGGCAAAGGGAACAAAAGTGTGAAGTACAGGTTCACCTAACCAGCTTCATCGAACACTTGGAGTCGGCACACTTTGCTAGAGGCCGCTACCGACTAGCCGAGCCGGATGTGATCAGACCCGCAACCAAGTTAACGAGAACCTAGGGGGTCGCGCATTTAAGGGAAGGAACTTATGGGCTTTAGGATCCGTGTGAGGGCCAAGTGTTGAGCCCGTGATGGATGCCTATATATAGTGGAGATGTGATAACCCACAAGTATAGGGGATCAGAACAGTCTTCGCGAGTAGTATTTCACCCTGATTTATTGATTCGACACAAGGGGAGCCAAAGAATATTTATTGGCCTTAGCTGTTGAGTTGTCAATTCAACCATACCTGGGATATCTCTCGGCAGAAAAGTTTTAGTAGCACAGCAAGTAATAGTAGTAATAGCAACAGTAATAGTAATAGTGACAATAGTAATTTTGTAGCAGTTGTGATAGTAGCAACAACAATAGTAACTTAGCAAGATTTTGTATATGTAAAGCGTAGGCACGTGGATCGCTGATGGATAATGATTTAGATGACATCAATCATGTAACAGTTACACTCTAGGGCGACACAGAACTAGCTCCAATTCATCAATGTAATGTAGGCATGTATTCCGTATATAGTCATACGTGCTTGCGATAAGAACTTGTATGACATCTTTTGTCCTACCCTCCCGTTGCAGCGGGGTTCAAATGGAAACTAAGGGCTATTAAGGCCTCCTTTTAAAAGAGAACTGGAACAAAGCGTTAACACATGGTGAATACATGAACTGCTCAAACTACGGCAATCACTGGAAATAATCCCAATTATTATCACCTTGGGGTATGCGGATCAAGACACATAATAGGTGCATACAACTTGCAAGAGAGGATCCAAATCACTCTTATATTCATGAAAACATAATAGGTTCAGATCTGAAATCATGGCACTCGGGCCCTAGTTACAAGCATTAAGCATAGCAAAGTCATAGCAACATCAATCTCAGAACATAGTGGATACTAGGGATCAAGCCCTATAAAACTTAACTCGATTACATGATCAATCCCATCCAATCCCATCACCGTCCAACATGCCTACAAAGGAATTACTCACTCTCGGTGGTGAGCATCAAGGCGGTGTTGATGAAGATGGGTTAGTGATGATGAAGGTGACGAATCCCCCTCTCCGGAGCCCCAAACGGACTCCATATCAGCCCTCCCTACGAAGAACAGGAGGTGGTGGCGGCTCCATCTCGTAAAACGCGATGAAATCTTCTTTCTTATTTTTTTTCTCCATAGATGTGGATTTAGAGGACTGGAATTAGGGTCGGAGGAGCCACGTGGCCCCCACAAGCCATCAGGGCGCTCCAAGGGGGTGGGCGCGCCCTGTTGGCTTGTGGCCCACAGGCAGCCCCCCTCCAGTGGACTTTGCTCCATAATTCATTATTTATTCCAAAAATAATTCACAAAAGGTTTCGTCCAATTCCAAGAACTTTTATTTCTGCACAAAAATAACACAAAGGTAGTTCTGCTAAAAACAGCGTCAGTCCGGGTTAGTTCCATTCAAATCATGCAAATTAGAGTCCAATACCAGAGCAAAAGTGTTTGGAAAGTAGATATGTTTGAGACGTATCAACTCCCCCAAGCTTAACTCATTGCTTGTCCTCAAGCAATTCAGTTGATAAACTAAAAGTGATAAAGAAAACTTTTACAAACTCTTTTGTTCTCGTTGTTATACACATGCTTAGCTAGTGTTCAAGTTTCTAGCATAAACCATAAATAACCATATTGATGATAACAATTAAACATCATATTCACTAATGGCAATATATAACCAACTAGCGAGCAATAATAAGATATCTCACATGCCAACAATTTGTCAAAACAATCATGATATAATATGACGACATGGTATTTCGCTAGCCCATTATAATTCAGGGCACAAAAGATCCAGTCATGGTCACATCCAACATTAACTAGACTCAATGCATAAGAATGACAATAGTGCTCTCCGGTCTGGTGCTTTTAGTAAGAGGATGATTACTCAACATAAAAGTAAATAGATAGGCCCTTCGTAGAGGGAAGCATTGATTTGCAGAGGTGCCAGAGCTCAAGGTTTAAAACAGGATTGAAATCATAGTTTTGGGGTGGTGCACTTTTCCTGTCAACGTCACGACAAAGGATTTCAATATCTTCCATGTTAAACACATTATTGGCGGTTCCCAAGCGGAATTGTAAAGTTTACTCCCATCCACCATACATACACAAGCCATGGATGACCGAATCCCCTGATGCCCTCCAACATTTCAATTGTCCCGGGAGTTTTGTTTAATTTTTTTTTGATTTTGCAGGACTGGGCATCCTTGTTACCAGCCTCTCTCGTGCAATGACAGACGAATAAACGCCTATCTTGAGAATAACCCAATTAGCATGGAAGATATTGAACGCCCAGTCGCTCCATGAGCGGTACGAGTGCACAAAACAGATGTTTATTTGAATATTAGAGGTGGCACATGTAAATTTACTTGGAACGGCGGGGTAATACCGTATATAGGTAGGTATAATGGACTCATATGGAAAAACAGTATTCCCGCTTAGTACAGGTGAAGGCTAGCAATAGATTGAGAAGCGTCCAGCTAGAGAGCAAAAACGGTCATAATCATGCATTGTGAATAATTAACATTGGACATAGCATGAGTAGGATATGAACACTCTGAATTTAAACATCATGAAGGCTGCATTGGTTCTAAATCAACTACATGTTTGCACATGGGCCAAGTCAAGCCGCTCGAATTACTCATAGGGAAATACCATACTACCATACCACTTCATAACAATTTTAATGCATGTTGACACATAAGATAAATCATTATCCACTCCTAGCTATTTAAGCATGGCATGAGAAACTATAATCTTTAATTGTCATCATAAACATGTTCACTCATGATATACTGAATCAAGATGCATTAATGCATGTTCACTCATGATATACTGAAACATATTACAAAAACGGAAAACAAGAAGAGTTCATACCAGCTTCCTTTACCACGAGCACCTCATCAAATATCATCATCATTGCCTTTCACTTGCACGACCGAATGATGTGATAATAATAATAGTGCAAGAATGCCGTGGACTAAGCTGGGATCTGCAGGGCAGTTTAATACAAAGGAGAAGACAAGGTAATATTGGCTCTTTATTAGATCAACAATAAAGCATATGGGAGCCACTCAACATTTTCATCGTGGTCTTCTCCTTTTATGACTCAATAAAAAGAAAAGGAATTCAGAGAAACACACAGAAATATTTTTGAAGTTTTTGTTTTTCTCAAGAAAGCAAATAAACAAAGGAAACACAAGAACACGAAAATTATTTACACGGGAAAGCTCCAAACATGCAAAGGAAATCTTTTTTAATACTACTACTAATTCAACAGAAAATAAAAATCAAAAAGAACCAAGAAATATTTTTGGATTTTCAAAGTTTTTTCAAACACACAAGAAGAAAGCGGAAAAATAAAGATAACATGGATATACAATGAAAGAGGATGAACACCGACAATTTATATGAAATGGGTGAACATGAATGTAATGTCTGTGAGAAATACATACTCCCCCAAGCTTAGGCGGTTGCCTAGCTTGGTAATCGCCATCCGTAGAATCCATCTAGTCCTGGAGGAAAGTAGTTGGGCTGAGGCACCTGAGCGTCCCACACTTGAGCTGCGGCCTCCGCCTCGGCCAACTCGTTCCAATAAGCAATTATATCTGATGGCATGATAGTGTATCTGTTCCTGGCATGATAGTTAAACAAAGAGTGTGTCGGCAACACAATAACATCGCGAGTCTCCTCACTATATACTAAGTTATAACGAATGTGCTACGGTGGCTGAGGTTCCTCAATGAACTGGTGCTCTAGCATGGACTAGTGATCAAGATAAACCTTAGGCAACAGAAAATCAATGGGATGTATGGCGACATTAAAATGTTTTGCTAAATGCGTGGCATAAATGCCACCATGAACCTTGCCCTTGGTTCGGTTAAGATGCAAGCGACACGCAACAATAGCTCCTAAGTTATAAGTGTTATTAACATAAAGTGCGCGACGCAAAATAGCAAGGGTGGGGGCACTGAGACCACGACCCTGCTCCATAGCAGTTATACATTTTCCTATAAACAAAGAAAAGTAGTGCACAGACGAAAAATGTAAGCTAGTGGCCATAGCGTTTGATACGCCTCTGGTTTCTCCCACAGTTAAGGTGAGGAGGAAATCCTCAAACTTCTCGGGCTTAGGATCATGCATTCCCCCATCAGAGGGAAGCAAGAATATTTCACAAAACTCGGCCAGTGGTATTTCATAAGTTGTTGCATATAAATCGAAGCGTACCATGGGAGCACCGGGCCTATTTGAGAAGTAAAAAATTTGCATGAAGGAATTAGTGAGGAGATAGTATTGGTCACACTCATCTGCGAGGAAGTTGGTCAGCCCGGCATTTGCAACGAATTGCATAAATTCTTGATAGAAACCCGCTTCGTTCATGAAGGGTTCATGTGGCCATTCACAGGGCCTAACCTCCGTGTTGCGAAGAATGTTGATGTCACGGTCCTGAGTCCTCCCAACAACTCCCTTGGGGCTCCGGCTCGAAGAACCCCTCCTGGAAACTCTTTCCCCTAAGCACAAATTTCTGAAATTTTTGGGCCACAAAATTATGTCAATAAAACTTTGCAAGATTGATAGCAACTACTCATATAGGTACCCAGAGGCCAGATCAAGCATTCATACCACTTAGAACTCAAAGAATTCAACATGCAAGCTCATTTTCTGTAGCACCAAGTGCAGCAAAATATGCAAAATGTAAACCACTAAAGAAAAAACTAATTGGAGGAATGGGAGAGTCACATAGCAAGGAGCAATTCCTCAAAACAATTTCAGAAACGGAGTTCCGAGCAAAGAGATCGAAAATTTCAGTTTCAGGAGGAAGAACACGGGAGAGATAGAGCTAGGGAATTTTTGCTGGAGGAGAGTGATGAAGTGAGCCAAAGGGATAAGGCAGGGGGGCCTATGGGCCCCACAAGCCATTAGGGCGCGCCTAGGGGGGTGGGTGCGCCCTGTTGGCTTGTGGCCCATAGGTGCACCTCCCTAATGTATTTTCAGCACTAAAAATTCTTAAATATTCCAGAAAAAATCATGTTAAATTTTTGTGGCAATCTGAGACCTTTTATTTTTGGGTCATTTTCTATTGCACGGTAAACTCAGAAAACATGATAATCATGGCATTTTACTTTATTCAGCTAAAAATAACAGAGAGTAAACAAATGATATAAAGAGTTGTGCGTACTAAATTCATCAATCACATGTCTTTCAAAAGGATCCATTAATAAGGTTGATCAAGTCTTATTAATAACCGTTTCTGATTGACATGGGACCGAAGAATTTTCGTATCACACTAACTTACCTCAATGGGGATTTGCATCTCCCCAAAAATAAGATTATAATATTTCTTCTTGGGAGTAGGTAGAGGGATTTTAAAACCTCCAATGATAACAGAGGCACTAGGCTCAATGACATTAATATTATTAACCAAAGTTTGCTTCTTTGGAAAATGCACATTACGTTGTTTGCCATTGACATGAAAAGTAACCTTGCTTTTGTTGCAATCAATAATAGCCCCTGCAGTATTTAGAAAGGGCCTACTGAGGGAGTCCCGGACTAGGGGGTCCTCGGGCCGCTGGCCCATCTCTTAACAGGCCGGCTCGATGGGTCGTTCTCTGGCTATCACAGGAAAGGCCGGTTACATCAAGACTTCACATTCCAGAACGAATCCCCGAAGGCGCGTCGTGCACTCCAAGTCAAGATGAGGAAATCGACATTTCCATCCCCGGCAGGAGGGCCATCATGTGTAAACCCTAGCCCCCCCCCCCCCGGTGTATATATAAACCGGGAGGGTTTTAGAATGGAGGACACGGAAACTCATCTAGGGTTTTAGCTAGTCGATCTCGAGGTAGATCAACTCTGTAACCTTCATACCATCAATATAATCAAGCAAGACGTAGGGTTTTACCTCCATAGGAGGGCCCGAACCTGGGTAAACATCGTCTCCTTCGTCCCTTTGTTACCATCGATCCTAGTCACACAGCTCGGGACCCCCTACCCGAGATCCGCCGATTTTGACACGGACATTGGTGCTTTCATTGAGAGTTCCGCTGTGATCTCCAAAGGAATCGATGGCTCGTGTTGTCATCAACGAAGAGGTCCGTAGCATGGACTCCTTCATCCCTGGACAGATCTTTGCTTTCGGCAGCATTGTGCTGCACGCTGACCCGACCGGCTGCCTTGGCCGGGTCGGGAGTTTCGCCCCCGATCAAGAAGTCAGATTCAGGAATTTCGAGTTCTCCGTAGACCCTCGGGGCGATCTCTTGCTCACCGGGCTCGCAGTCTCATCTGACGCGCCCGAGGACTCCGAGGCCTTGACCTTGGATGTCGTTTTCAATCCCGATGATGATCTGGATTTTAATCCGGATCCGGCTATAGCGCCAGGTGGCCGGACATCAACTCTTGCCGCATACACTTCTCATGCGGACGCGTCAGAAGTTAACTCCAAACGCGTCGGGCAGAATGACCCGATCGAGCTCTCGACACTTGACGAAGCTCTAGATCGGATCTCATCGATGAAAATTACTGATGACCCATCCCTGATCCACACTCAGATCGGTCTTGAGGCGGGTCAAGAAGAATTTTTCGTCCCACCCACCACCCACTTAGTAGCCACTATCGAAGACTTAACCGATATGTTGGACTACGCCTCCGAGGAGGCAGAAGACATGGAGGAAGAGGATCGCGCTCCCACCCCCGTCAACACCGGGCGATGGACCACCACCTCCACCTATGACGTCTACATGGTGGATACGCCAGCCGGTAACGGCAAGCACACACCAGCAAACAATGGCGATGAATCAAGTGAGGCGCCGTCAAGACGCCGGAAACCACGTAAGCGATCAAAGACAAAAAAAAAAGGGAAGGGAAGCTATTGCCGGCACCGGGGAAAACGATACCCCGGAAGACCTCGGCGATCCCGATATCCCCGAGTATCCGTTGGAGGACCAGGAAAGGCCGGAGGACCAGCGCGACCCCGAAGATCTGAATGACTCCGAGGATGACATCTACCTCCCCCCTGTAGAGGAGGAGGATAGCCCGGAAGACGAGGACCTCATTGTCCCCGAAACCATTGAGGATCAGGAACGGTTTAGGCAACAGCTTTTAGCCACTGCCCGAAGCCTAAAGGCAAAAGCGCGGCAGCTCAAGGCCGAACAAGACACCCTCAACGACAGATGGACAAGGGTTCTATCAGCCGAGGAAGAACACGGCACCGGTCTATGGGACCAACCCAAGAGTTACCCCCGCCGGCGGTTGCTGCCACAATTCGACGACGAGCTCCCCAATACGTTGTCCCCCAAGCACACTCCATACGACCAGCCGGACCACCCTCCCCGAGAACGAGATAGGACGGCTGGCGAGGCCGGTTATAGGCCGGCGATACCCTGCGGAAGGGGAAAAGAGCCAATGGAGCCTGAGGACAGGTATGACCTGCGACGCGGCCTGGACGATAGAGCAGGCCGCACGAGATCCATCTACGGATCTAGTGGGTACTCCCCTGGTAGAAGGGACGAGTACCGGCCCTGGCTCGGCCGAACCAACAGAGTTTGGGACCAAAACTGGGCCAGAACAGACGCCGACTACCGGCGTGATATAGCCCGGGTCAGAGGCGCTGCCCACCCACTCTGCTTCACTGACGGGGTGATGCAGCATCAGTTCTCGGAAGGGTTTAAACCCGTGAACATCGAGCAATATGACGGAACAACTGACCCAGCAGTGTGGATCGAAGATTTCCTCCTCCACATTCACCTGGCACGAGGAAATGACCTCCACGCCATCAAGTACCTACCCCTTAAGCTTAAGGGGCCAGCTCGGCACTGGTTAAACAGTCTCCCCGAAAACTCTATCGGGAGCTGGGAGGACCTCGAGGATGCATTCCGATCTAACTTCCAGGGCACTTATGTACGGCCCCCGGACTCCTCCGACCTAAGCAATGTCGTGCAAAAGGCAGGAGAGTCCACTCGACAATTCTAGAATCGGTTCTTGACCAAGAAAAACCAGATCGTCGATTGCCCGGATGCCGAAGCTATAGCCTCTTTCAGGCACAATATTCGGGGTGAGTGGCTGGCTCGCCAGCTCAGTCAGGATAAACCTAGGACTATGTCCGCCCTTACATCACTCATGACCCGCTTTTGCGTGGGCAAGGATAACTGGCTAGCGAGGCGAAGCCACAACCCCAAAGACCCCGACACTTCCGAAGTCCGGGATGGATACGGGAAACCACGACGCAACAAAAACAAACGCCGGCACAGCACTAGCGACGCCGATGACATGGCTGTTAACGCCGGTTTCCGCAACCCAAGATCCAGGCAGCGGAAGAAGCCTCCTAAAGGCAACCGTGACGGACCCACCCCGCTGGACACGATCATGGAGAGGCCTTGCCAGATCCATGGCACTCCGGACAAGCCCGCCAACCACACCAACCGTAACTATTGGGTGTTCGAACAGGCCGGTAAACTCGCCGCCGAGGAGCAGGGCAAAGGCCCACGCAGCGAGGACGACGAGGAGCCCCGCGGTCCGAGAAATGGAGGTCAGAAGCAATTCCCTCTAGAAGTAAAAACTATGAACATGATATACGCCACTCATATACCGAAAAAGGAGAGGAAGCGCGCCCTTCGAGAGGTCTACGCCATAGAGCCTGTAGCCCCAAAGTTTAACCCATGGTCGGCCTACCCGATCACCTTTGATCGACGAGATCACCCGACCAGTATCCGTCATGGAGGTTCGGCCGCCCTCTTCTTAGACCCCATTATCGATGGGTATCACCTCACTAAAGTCCTAATGGACGGAGGAAGTAGCCTCAATCTGATCTACTCAGATACGGTGAAAAAGATGGGTATAGATCCATCAAGGATCAAACCCAACAACACTACCTTTAAAGGAGTGATCCCAGGCATCGAGGCCCGGTGCACGGGCTCTGTGAGCCTGGAAGTGGTGTTCGGCTCGCCCGATAACTTCCGCAGCGAGGACTTGATCTTCGACATCATACCTTTCTGCATCGGCTACCACGCCCTGCTGGGCCGTACAGCGTTCGCTCGCTTTAACGACGTCCCACACTACACATACCTCAAGCTCAAGATGCCGGGGCCCAAGGGGGTCATCACCGTCAACGGCAACACAGAGCATTCCCTCCGAACTGAGGAACATGCATTGGCCCTGGCGGCCGAATTCCACTACGAGGACGGTCGGCAAACACCTAAATCTGCCATAAAGGCTCGTAAGGTCGACAAACGAGTTCGGTTTCAATCCGAACTCCCCGATTCCTCTTCTCCCCAGAAATAGGGACACGCCCCCCATTGCACAGCCCTAACGATCGCCAAATACGTGCCAAGAAGGCACAACTTCACACTCAAGATTCCATGGGCAGCAATGGGGAACAACCATTAAAGGGTAAGTGTTCGGCCGGACTGAACCATTAGTACACGTCCTAGGACAAAACACAGGTACCATCAAGGACCCGCTAAAAGCGTAAAGCTCATCCACACTTCGGCGACTTCTCAAGACCTTCTTCCCAAGGTCTGCTCGGCGACAGCATCACCCTTAAAGGGATGCAACCCCCACAGAGGAATATGAACGGACAGGTGACAGGACACATCGAGGACGTCATGTCACCAATAGAAGACCCCTGGTACAGCCTCCCCTCTGTAAATTTTATATTTCATCTTCAAAAACCTGTAAACAGTTGCTTCGGCAATCCAAATTATAAGAATTATTGAGCAAGTACAAGACCATCATATATGGCCACTTCGTTGTCTTTTATACATCCTCTGTTCTTCCCTTGGTAACGCTTCTTGCGAAAACTGTTCAGTATATAGTATGATGCAACCGGCTAATAGACCGGGGGCTTGAATTTAAATTAAAAAAATTGCCTTGAACATCACCCCAGCACAACTGGTCGTGTGTTCGGCGTCTTGGACTTTGCTTTATATGCATCGGATCCGAACTATGTCTTGGGTCAATAGTTGGGTTGCCCGGCTCCTGTGATTGCCCCCTTATGTTCCGCTCGTTCAGCTAAAGGGGCAAAGGGAGAACCACTGCGATTGTGTTTCCAGTTCACCTAGTCAAGCACCTCAGGGGAGAAAGCCAAAAACTGACTGTCATAGTAAGCGAGAACCGGTCTGCAAATCCGAGAGTGTCATACTAAAAGATCGATAGAGGTTATTCCATGTTATACGATGGGTTTCGTTCTTGTACAAACCATGTGATGCTGGCTTCGGCCCCGAACATCACACTGGGGGCTGGTTATCAGCCCCCGCATTTTTTCTACGCTCCTACGGCTAAGTGAAAGTGATAAAGCATCATAGTCCGATTGCCTTGTCCCCCCCCCGCACTACCGCCTTCGGGCACCGATACCTCGGCTAAGGGTCACAGTGCGGATACAGAGACACCCCGTGTAGTATCTACGCGGGGGCTGAAGCCGTTGACTCGCAGCTTTCAGATAAACCGGCCACACAGGAGTCAAAATAAAAATTAAATACTTATAAGACATGATAAACCATGCATCACTAGTTATAAAGCGTTAAAAGTCTTTAGACATATTACAACGCGCTCATTCATACAAAACGTCCTTGGAGCATTGAGCCTCTACTGCCCGAGCACCCTCCATCACTGCTGGGAAGTATCGCTCGGGGCGCCTATACTCTTTTCCAGGAGGCGGAGGTGCGGTAGCCATCTCGGTTGGCTTGAGCTTCGGCCAATGCACCATGGTCTTCGCAAAGGCCATTCGCGCGCCCTCAATGCACGTAGAACGCTTCAGCACATCGGCCCGAGGCGCAGCTTCACATAGTTTCTGCACGCAGCCGAAGAAGCTGCTCGGCAATGGTTATCGGGCCACAGACAGATGCAGAGGTCCTTCATGGCCGGCTCCGCCACTTTGTGCATCTCCATCAGTTGCTTCATTTGCTCGATGAGACGAGGAGAGCGCTCGGGGGACTCAAATTGCGCCCAAAATAGCCGGGCCTCATCATCCTCCGCCCACGAAGCATAAAACTTGTTCGCGTCCGCTGCTCTCTTCTGGAGATCCGCACAGACGCCTAAGGAATGCCACACCTGGGTAAGCAAAGCAAACTTGCTACCACCAAAGGTGCATTGCAGTGAATACGGCTTACCATCGACGACAGCCTTGACTTGGCGAACCTCCTCTTGTAAGGACCGCCTCTCCACCCGCTCCTTTTGGAGCTCGGATTTTAGCGCGGCTAGCTCGGTGGCTTGCTCTTTGCCCTTCTTCTCAAGGGCCTCGCACTTTGTGCCGGCATCCTTGAGCTCTTGCTGCACCTCCTCCACCCGGGCCTCGTGCTTGGCACTCGCAGCCTTCAGAGTGGAAAGCGTGGCCGCTGCTTGTTCGGCGTCTGCCTTCTCCTCCGCGGCCTTTTGCTTCATGTCCTGGAGCTCGGCCTTGAGTTTTTCAACCTCCGCAGCTGAAGCTGTAGAAGCAATAACTAACTAATTACACTGGGTTACCAGTGTGGATCATTACCGATATATAGCTCGGATATTAGAATTTGGCTTACCTTGTGCCTCGTCGAACCTCTTGTTCAGGCTATCAAGCTCCTCTTCGGAGATCTTGAGCTTCCGATTTAGCTCGGTCAGCTCAGCGGCATTAAGGGCCGTGGCCGATGACGAGGCCTACAAAGAACACAAAAAATGCATCCAGTTATGTACATTCCAACCTCTGAACTGTCAAGGATCTGACTCTCTGCTTGGTCCTCTTAAGGGCTCTTAGAACATGGCAGGACTACATGGTGCCTTGTGCATCATTGTTCATTCCTTATTGTTTGACCCCCGGATGCGCTTTTGCAAACCCATCCGGGGCTCGGGGGCTACGACATATATAAAGATAGCACAAACTTAAAATTAAAGTTGTTCGGGAAAAAGGTATTACATGAATCACCTTGAAGCCCGCCAAGAGACCATTGAAGGCCTCTTTCAGTCCGTTATCAACGGACTGAATTCCTTGTAAAACCGCACCCATAAGAGTGCGGTGATCCTCGGAGACGGAGGCGCTTGCTAGCGCCTCCTCCATAACCGGCCCCCCAGACGTTGGTGGCATCGGTGGTGACCGGACAGTCCGATCTATGACCGGGGACTGAGCCGGTATCTCCGAAGGCACAGCGTGCTCCGGAGACATCCTCGGAGGGGACTGGGCATCTCTTCGCCCTTCCCCTTCGGTGACCAGGGGAGTATTCTCCCCCTGGTCCTCAGCAGCCTGGGGAATTCCTTCTCCCTGACCTTCGGTGGCCGCGGCATCAGCCTCGGCCATGGTGTGGTCGACCCCGCCGCCTGTGTTTGGCTCCAACGGAGCCTGGCTGGATAACACCTCCGCGGCATCCTTCGCGACCCCTGGAGGTGTGGGGTGCGATGCAGTCCCACTCTCCGCCAGCTCAGCGGGTGGGGACTCCCCGTCCTATATTTGGTCGGTGGGAGAACGCACGGTGGGCTGCAAGTCAAAAGACACGCTTGTGTTTAAAGCATTGAAAAACCCTGCATAAATAACCCGGGAGTCTTCGGATTCATACCTTTGAGCGGGGGGCTTGACCCTTAAGCTCCTTCGGGGAACCCTCTCAAGTTCATCGGATTCTGCGTCAGAATCCGAGCTGTCATCAGGCAAGATCAACCTCGCCCGGCGCGCCCTCTTCAGGGCAGGAGGAGCTGCGTCCTCCGCGGCGTCCGATGACGCCACCCTCTTCCTTGGGAGGGGGGAAACGCATTCCCCTCCATCTTCACGCTCCTCCTCGTGACTCAAGGAGGCATGGGTTTCCTCGGACGCGGCGTCTGACTGGTCCTTGATGCGGAGACCCTCTCTGGCCTTCTTCTTCTTCTCTTTCTTCTTGGGCACCGAGTACGGTGCCACAACGAGCATCGCCGCCAACAACACTGACCTGGGGTCTTCGGGTTGTGGAGCCGGGTAGTTAACCCTCGCGGCTTTGCTTAGCCACTTCTGCGAAAGTAAGGGAGAACGTGTTCAGGCTTTTTGCCGAAGAAACATAATCAATGGATTGAAATTATGTCATACCTTGGTGGGGGGGTTATCGGTACTTAGGCCCGAATCCTCTTTCGTGGCTGGCCAGCTTTTCTAAGGCTTGAACAAAGCCTTCCACAGCTTCTCGGGGGTGGTGCGGAAGAATTGGCGCACGGTAGGCTTGTCATCAGGCCGGTAAGCCCACATGGGGGATGCCCGGCGCTGGCAGGGAAGAACACGGCGGTGGAGCATAACCTGGACTACGTTAACCAGCTCCACCTTGGCCTCGATCACTGAGGTGATGCGCTTCTGCGGCAGCTTAACCTCAGCATCCGACCCCCAGACGAGGCCCTTCCTGAGCCATGAGGTCAATCTCGTAGGGGGTCCGGATCTGAATTCGGCGGGCGCCACCCAACTCTCATCCCTTGGCTCGGTGATATAGAACCACTCCATCTGCCAGATTTTGATCGTGTTGATGAAGGTGCCAGATGGCCACTCGACGCGGGGGAGCTTGCTGATTACCGCCCCTCCGCAGTCCGCATGCTCGCTTGCCACGGTCTTCGGCTTGACATTGAAGACCTTGAGCCACAGGCCGAAGTGCGGTTCGACCCGCAGAAAGGCTTCGCAGACGATGATGAATGCCGATATGTGCATGAAGGAGTTCGGCAGAAGGTCGTGGAAGTCCAGCCCATAGAAAAACATGAGACCCCTGACAAAGGGGTGGAGCAGAAAGCTCAGTCCCCAGATGAAGTGGGGGACGAACACCACCCTCTCGCCTGCCTTGGGGGTGGGAACCACCTGGTTCTTCTCCGGGGCGTGGTGGAAGACGTTGGCAGGGAGGTAGCCGGCCTGCTTTAGGTCCCGGATATCCTGGTCAGTGACCGTGGAGGCCTCCCACTTGCCATTAGAGCCCAAACCCGCCATGGCTAAGCTCGGAGGAGAGGGCGAGGAAGAACTGGATCTGGGCTCTCGAAGCTTGGGGAGATTGAGGAGGCAGAGGATGCGAATGGGAAGCGTGAATAGGCCTTGGGGTTTGTTCCCTTTTTATGAGACGTGCCGCCGATTAGCCTCCCTTATCGCACCGCAAATCCCTCCGCTTCCCAAGACATGCGTGCCATTATGCTCACATGAAGATTAATCATATCCCGTGTGAAACGGGGCACGATCTGCGCATTGATAAGTCGTGTCACTGTAAAAATGGCCTCGAACCGCGAATCGAGTTCTCATAACTGGCTCAGCGGTCGTGGTAGGCCACGACCCTTCGTCAGAGGGGGGTGTCAGAAAACACTATTTACACTTTGACGAGTGGCCATTAGGGCTAAGCAATTCATGGTGTTCGGTCAATTATATGATCGGATGAAATACGTGTCATCGAAAGCCGAACTAGACTCAGCCGATCATTAAAAGGGAAGAAGAACTCACCCCGCAAGCCGAAGACTCTGATCATATGAAGCAGCTGGAGCTGAGACTCTTGGCGTTGGGGGCTAGTTCGGGGGCTACTGAGGGAGTCCCGGACTAGGGGGTCCTCGGGCCGCTGGGCCATCTATTAACAGGCCGGCTCGATGGGCCGTTCTCTGGCTATCACAGGAAATTCCGGTTACATCGAGACTCCACATTCCAGAAGGAATCCCCGAAGGCGCGTCGTGCACTCCAAGTCAAGATGAGGAAATCGACATTTCCATCCCCGGCAGGAGGCCCATCATGTGTAAACCCTAGCCCCCCCCCCCCCCCGGTGTATATATAAACCGGGAGGGTTTTAGAATGGAGGACACGGAAACTCATCTAGGGTTTTAGCTAGTCGATCTCGAGGTAGATCAACTCTGTAACCTTCATACCATCAATATAATCAAGCAGGACGTAGGGTTTTACCTCCATAGGAGGGCCCGAACCTGGGTAAACATCGTCTCCTTCGTCCCTTTGTTACCATCGATCCTAGTCTCACAGCTCGGGACCCCCTACCCGAGATCCACCGGTTTTGACACCGACACCTACCAAGGATGATCGACATGTTGTCGTCCTCGGGCATATCAAGAATAACAAAGTCTGTTAAGATAGTAACATTTGCAACGACAACAGGAACATCCACGCAAATTCCAATAGGTAGGGCAGTGGATTTATCATCCATTTGCAAAGATATCTCAGTAGGTGTAAGCTTATTCAAATTAAGTCTTTTATATAGCGAAAAAGGCATAACATTAACACCTGCTCCTAAATCACATAAAGTAGTTTTAACATAACTTGTTTTAATAGAGCAAGGTATTGTGGGTATACCCGGATCTCCCAACATCTTAGGTACTCCACCATCAAAAGAATAGTTAGCAAGCATGGTAGAAATTTCAGTTTCAGGTATTTTTCTTTTCTTGGTAATAATATCCTTCATATACTTAGCATACGGAGGCATTTTCAATATATCAGTCAAGCGAGTGCGCAAAAGGACAGGTCTAATCATTTCAGCGAAGCGTTCAAAATCTTCATCGTCCTTACTTTTAGAAGACTTACAAGGGAATGGCATGGGCTTTTGAACACATGGCTCTCTTTCCCTTCCGTGTTTCCTAGCAACAAAGTCTCTTTTATCATAGCGTTTATTTTTGGGATGTGGGTTATCAAGATTTTCCTCGGGTTCTATTTCCACATCATTATCATGTTCTTTATTATTATCTGGTTGAGCATCTATGTGAACATCATCGTTATTATTATCATTTTCATTATCACTAGGCGCATGTTCACTACCATATTGTGTCTCAGCATCAGAAACAGAAGCATCATTATGGTTCTCGGCAGGTTTTTCTATAACAGGTTCACTAGAAGCTTGCAAAGTCCTATCATTTTTCTTTTTCTTTTTCTTCTTAGATGGACTGGGTGCATCATCATTAATTCTCTGAGAATCCTATTCAATTCTTTTAGGGTGTCCCTCAGGATAAAGAGGTTCCCGAGTGATTCTACCTCCTTTAGTCATTACTCTAACAACATGATCATTCATATTATCATTCATTTCAGCAAGCAAATCATTTTGTGACTTAGAAACTTGGTCTGGTTGGGTGTGAACCATAGAATCATGTTTACCTAGACCCTTAACATCATTAGCAATTCTAAACATCAGGTCACTCAGGCGATCTATCATCATGGCATTACGTCTCAATTGATCCTTGACATAATTATTGAAATGGTCTTGCTTAACAATGTAATTATCAATCCATGCATTGACTAGGAGTCTTAGTATAAGGTATATCACTTTCATTAAAGGTACGGAGAGAATTTACCTCTACTACCTGTGTCGGGGTGTCAAGTCCATGTATTTCTTCGATAGGTGGTAATTTCTTGACATCTTGAGTTTTAATACCTTTCTCTTTCATAGATCTTTTTACTTCTTGCATATCTTCAGGACTGAGAAATAGAATACCTCTCTTCTTTTGAATAGGTTCTAGCGGTGGTTCAGGAAGTGTCCAATCATCAGCATTTTGCAATATGTTATTCAATAGTTCTTTAGCTTATCCAACAGTTCTTTCCCTGAAAACACAACCAACACAGCTATATAGGAAGTCCCTAGAAGCATCGGTGAGATATCAAGTATTTCATTTTTATTAAGAGGATGAGCAGGCAAGGCTCTAAGTAACTGGAGAAGCCTCCCCCAAGCTTGAGGGAGATTCTCTTCTTCAATTTGCACAAAGTTAAATATTTCCTATAAGGCGGCTTGTTTCTTAGAGCAGGAAAATATTTTTCAGAAAAGTAATAAAGCATATCCTGGGGGCTACGCACACAACCAGGAGCAATAAAAAGGAACCAATCTTTGGCCTCGCCTTTTAGCGAGAAAGGGAAAAGCTTAAGGATAAAATAGTAGCGTATATTTTCCTTGTTGGTAAATAAAGCAGCAATATCATTCAATTTCATGAGATGTTCGACAACCATTTCAGATTCATAACCATGGAAAGGATCAAAATCTACTATAGGAATCAATTCAGGGTCTACAGAGAATTCGTAATCCTTACCAGTGACAAATATAGGAGAAGTAGCAAATTTAGGATCATGTTTCATTTTCTGCATCATAGATTTTTCTTCCAATTTGCACAGTAGTTTCTTCAAATCATCTCTATTCTCACAAGCTACATCTCCATCCATACCATAACCTTCAGGTACATAAGGCAATTCATATCTATTAGGAGAGCGAGGTGTCATAGGTGATTCAAAATCTTCATTAGTTTCAGCATTCTAAAGTTCTCTAGCTTTAGCAATATGAGCATCTAGTAATTCATACAGTGGCACAGTTTCAGTTTCATCAAGTGTAGTAGTAGTATCATCATTAATTTTAGAAGTAGCATCATCAAGTTCATGTGACATATCAGAACGAGCAAAAGGTGGTGGTGTTATAAGCTGATTCAATACATTAGGTGAATCAAAAGCAGAGCTAGATGGTGGTTCCTTACCGGCTCTCGTACGAGAGGGGATGATCTTAGTTTAGGTATCTTTCAGATTCTTCATAGTAGCAATTGGATATCCTCAAGTTAACACAATAAATATAGTTATGGTCCCCAGCAAGGGCGCCAAAAAAAGGTCTTGATAACCCACAAGTATAGGGGATCGCAACAGTCTTCGTGGGTAGTATTTCACCCTCATTTATTGATTCGACACAAGGGGAGCCAAAGAATATTTATTGGCCTTAGCAGTTGAGTTGTCAATTCAACCACGCCTGGGATATCTCTCTGCAGCAAAGTTTTAGTACCACAGCAAGTAATAGTAGTAACACTAACAGTAATAGTGACACCAGTAATTTTATAGCAGTTGTGACAGTAGAAGCAGCAATAGTAACTTAGCAAGATTCAGTATATGTAAGTGGATCGGTGATGGATAATGATTTAGATGACATCAATCATGTAACGGTTACACACTAGGGCGACACAGAACTAGCTCCAATTCATCAATGTAATGTAGGCATGTATTCCGTATATAGTCATACGTGCTTGCGATAAGAACTTGTATGACATCTTTTGTCCTACCCTCCCGTGGCAGCGGGGTCCTAATGGAAACTAAGGGCTATTAAGGCCTCCTTTTAATAGAGAACCGGAACAAAGCATTAACACAAGGTGAATACATGAACTCCTCAAACTACCGCAATCACCGGAAAGAATCCCAATCATTGTCACCTTGGGGTATGCCGTATGCGGATCAATACACGTAATAGGTGCATACAACTTGCAAGATAGGATCCAAATCAATCTTATATTCATGAAAACATAATAGGTTCAGATCTTGAATCATGGCACTCGGGCCCTAGTGACAAGCATTAAGCATAGCAAAGTCATAGCAACATCAATCTCAGAACATAGTGGATACTAGGGATCAAGCCCTATCAGACTTAACTCGATTACATGATCAATCTCATCCAATCCCATCACCGTCCAGCAAGCCTACAAAGGAATTACTCAAAAAGACTGGCCTAATCATTTCAGCAAAGCGCTCAAATTCTTCATCATCCTTTTTCTTAGATGGCTTAGGTGGAAATGGCATGGGTTTCTGAACCCATGGATCTCTTTCTTTACCATGTTTCGTAGCCACAAAGTCTCTTTTATCATAACGTTTATTTTTAGGTTGTGGGTTATCAAGATCAGCAGCAGGCTCTATTTCAACATCATTATCTGGTTCTTTATCATTATTAGGTCGAGTATCTTCATGAACATCGTCATTATCATTTTCATTATCACTAAGTGAATGTTCGTTACTAGACTGAGTTTCAGCATCAGAAATAGAGACATCATTATTATTAGGAGGTTTTTGTGTCTTAGGTTCACTAGAGGTATGCAAAGTCCTATCATTTTTCTTTTTCTTTTTCTTTCTAGAAGGACTAGGTGTATCAGTATTAATTCTCTGAGAGTCTTGCTCAATTCTTTTAGGATGACCCTCAGGATAGAGTGGTTCTTGGGTCATTCTACCTCCTCTAGTTACTACTCTAGCAGCAAAATCATGCATATTATTATTCATTTCATCAAGCAATTCTTTTGAGACTTAGCAACTTGTTCTAACTGAGTTTGAACCATAGAGGCATGCTTTCCTACACCTCTAACATCATTACTGATTCTAAATAGCAAGTCACTCAAGCGAGCAATCATATCAGAGTTATATTTCAATTGTTTCAGAACATGTGCATTGAAATGATCTTGCTTCATAATATAGTTGTCAAACTCATATAAGCATTGACTAGGATGTTTATTGTGAGGGATATCACCTTCATCAAATTTAATAAAGAATTTACCTCTACCACCTGTGGAGGTGGTGGTGTGTCAAGGCCATGTATTTCTTCAATAGGTGGCAAATTCTTAACATCCTCAGCTTTAATACCTTTTTCTTTCATAGTTTCTTTGCCTCTTGCATATCTTCAGGACTGAGAAATAAGATACCCCTCTTCTTAGGAGTGGGTTTAAGCGGTGGTTCAGGAAGAGTTCAATCATCATAATTCTTCAATATATTATTCAATAATTCCTCGGCTTGTTCAACAATTCTCTCCCTGAAAACACAACTTGCACAACTATCTAGGAAGTCCCTAGAAGCATCGGTTAATCCATTATTAAAGATATCAAGTATTTCATTTTTCTTGAGAGGATGATCAGGCAAAGCATTAAGCAACTGGAGAAGCCTCCCACAAGCTTGTGGGAGACTCTCTTCTTCAATTTGCACAAAGTTAAATATTTCCTGTAAGGCAGCTTGTTTCTTATGAGCAGGAAAATATTTTTTAGAGAAGTAGTAGATCATATCCTGGGGACTACGCACACAACTAGGAGCTAGATTATTGTACCATGTCTTAGCATCACCCTTTAATGAGAACAGAAATAACTTAAGGATGTAATAGTAGTGAATCTTCTCATCATGAGCAAAGAGGGTGGCTATATCATTCAGCTTAGTAAGGTGTGCCACTATAGTTTTAGTTTCATAGCCATGGAAAGGTTCAGATTCAACCAAAGTAATTAACTCTGGGTCGACAGAGAATTCATAATCCTTATCGGTAACAAAGATAGGTGAAGTAGCAAACTTAGGATCATATTTCATTCTAGCATTCAAAGTCTTTTCCTTATACTTGTGTAGCAATTTCTTATGATCGTTTCTATCCTTGCAAGAAAGAATTCCTCTAGTTACCTCCTCGTCCATAACGTAACCTTCAGGTACCTTAGGCATTTCAAACTTAGGAGAGCTATGACTAATAGGTGTTTCATAGTCATCATCAGTTTCATGAGCTTCATCAGTTTCAGCAGTCTCATCAATTTCAGTAGTTTCATTTTCTTTAGCTCTAGCAATTTGTTCATCAAGAAATTCTCCTAGTGGCACATTATCATCAAGCATGGTACTACCATCATCAATAGAATAATTCATAGCAGAGGTAGCATCATCAATAACTTGCGACATATCAGGATTACTAGCATGTGGTGGTGTTGCAAGCTTACTCAAAACAGAAGGTGAATCAAGTGCAGAGTGTGATGGCAATTCCTTACCTCCCCTCGTCCTAGAGGGAACGATCTTAGTATTTGGATCCTTCAGATTCTTCATAGTGATAAATTGATATAAATCCCAAGTGACTCAACAAATATAGCTATGCTCCCCGGCAACGGCGCCAGAAAAAGGTCTTGATAACCCACAAGTATAGGGGATCGCAACAGTTTTCGAGGGTAGAGTATTCAACCCAAATTTATAGATTCGACGGGAGCCAAAGAATACTTGAGAGTATTAGCAGTTGAGTTGTCAATTCAACCACGCCTCGAGATTACATATCTGCAGCAAGGTGATCAGTAGCACAGTAATATGATAGTTTGATAGCAGTAGCAACAGTAACAGTAGCGGTAACAGCAGTAGCAATAGTTTTCTAGCAGTTGGAACAGTAGCAGTAGCAATAGTAACTTGGCAAGAACAATATGTGGAAAACTCGTAGGCACTGGATCGGTAACTCGTTGGATGATATTCGTCATGTAACAGTCATAACCTAGGGCGATACAGAACTAGCTCCAGTTCATCAATGTAATGTAGGCATGTATTCCGTAAATAGTCATACGTGCTTATGGAAAAGAACTTGCATGACATCTTTTGTCCTACCCTCCCGTGGCAGCGGGGTCCATAAGGAAACTAAGGGATATTAAGGCCTCCTTTTAATCGAGAACCGGAACAAAGCATTAACACATGGTGAATACATGAACTCCTCAAACTACGGTGATCACCGTGAAGTATCCCAAATATTGTCACTATGGGGTTGACGGATCATAACACGTAATAGGTGCATATGACTAGGCAAGATCGGATCAATGATAATCCCCAAGTGCAAGGAATCATCGTAGCAATTTCCAAAGGTGGAAGTGATAAGTATGGAGTGTCGAACCCACAAGGAGCTAAAGGTAAGATCAATATTCTCTCAAGTCCTATCTGCCACTGATACGACTCTACGTACGCCGAACGTTTGCTTCCAACTAGAAACAAGAAATAGAACTACGTTGTGGGTATGAAGAGAATAGATTTGCATGATATCGGAGAGCTAAAATATAAAAATAGGTGCTGTTATCATTGAGTTAGAATATATTACAATGTATTACAAACAGCGAGGGTGGAATAATGATGGGTCGGTGTGCGGAATTGTCCTAGGCAATTGTTAACAAGATCTGTAATCATGACTGCAATTTTATATGAGGGAGAGGCATAAGCTAACATACTTTCTCTACTTGGATCATATGCACTTATGATTGGAACTCTAGCAAGCATCCGCAACTACTAAAGATAATTAAGGTAAAACCCTACCATAGCATTAAAGCATCAAGTCCCCTTTATCCCATACGCAACAACCCACCTACTCGGGTTTATGCTTCTGTCACTCAAGCAACCCACTATAAGCGAATCATGAACGTATTGAAACACCCTACAGCGGGAATCCTTCACGTGTGCGCGGCACGGAAGGTACAATAGGACAGCATCAAAATAAACATACAACTCAAACCAATATATATCATCAATCAACCCAAAGGACAAAAGAAATCTACTCAAAACATCATAAGATGGCAACACATCATTGGATCATAATATGTGGCATAAAGCACCATGTTCAAGTAGGGGATTACAGCGGGGTGCGGGAGAGTGGACCGCTAAAAGGAGATGAGGATGGTGATGAAGAAGGTGATGTTGATGAAGACGATCACGACGGCGATGGTTCCCCCGATGGCACTCTGGTGCCACCGGGAGATAGGGCGAGAGAGTATCCTCCCTTAGGCTTCCTCCTCCATTGCCTCCCCCCTGGTTGGGGGAAGGTTCTCCCTCTGGTCCTTGGCCTCCATGGCGATGAAGGCCCCTCCGTCCACCTCCTCCATGGTCTCCGGTGACGGTGACCCCTCCGGCAGGGTGCCGGAGAGGGCCAAGATTGATCTTTCGTGGCTCTGGAGACTTGCGGCGGCGGAACTTCCGATCTAGGTTTCTTTTCGGAGTTTTCTGGATTTATAGGAGAGGTTGGCGTCGAAATCACGTCAATGGAGTGCTCGAGGGGCCCACAAGCCAGGGGGGCGCGCCCTAGGGGGGCGCCCCCCAGGCTTGTGGCCACCTCGGTCACTCCAGCTTTTTGCTCCAGTATTTTTTATATTTTCCAAAAATATTCTCCGTAATTTTTCAGCCCATTCCGAGAACTTTTATTTCTGCACAAAAACAACACCACGGTAGTTCTGCTGAAAACAGCGTCAGTCCGGGTTAGTTCTAATCAAATCATACCAAAATCATATAAAATTATTGCAAACATGGCATGAATACTTCATAAATTATAGATACGTTGGAGACGTATCAGCATCCCCAAGCTTAATTCCTGCTCGTCCTCGAGTAGGTAAATGATAAAAGAAATAATTTATGAAGTGTGAATGCTAGCAAGTGCACAAGTTTGATCAATGATAATTCCAATCACTTTGTCTAGCATCAATATAAACCATAAACAGTAGCTCGTCTAATAATACTTCTCATGATCAAGTAACAAGCTATTCACATGTTAAAGTATAGACCAGAAAGTTTCTTGAAAACCAACAAACCATATTCCTAGTCATCGAACAATTGCAATTCATCTTATTTTCAGGAAGGGTCTATGTAAGAGCTTTGATTTAGCAAATTCCACATACTCAAATATCATATAGTCTTCCACGATTATTGACACTCAAAGCATATTTTTAAAACAAATAGCATCCATCGAACACAGAGAAAGATAGGGGCTTAATGTTTCGCCTCCCAACTTATTTATCATATAGATAATTGTCAACAATAATAATTCATGATCAAATATATTTGTGTGGATATATATGTCTAGATCATTCCCCAACACATGACGCTTGCCAAGAGAAAAAGACGAAATATAGGAAGTGGTGAAGATCACCATGACTCTTGCATAAAGGTAGGTGCTAGAAAGTAAAAGATAGGCCCTTCGCAGAGGGAAGCAGAGGTTGCCATGCACTTTTTGTTTTTGGATGTGCAAACCCTTAATGCAAAGGAACGTTACGTTGTATTGCCCTTTGTGATAGCAACCTTTATTATGTAGTCCGTCGCTTTTATTTCTTTACCATCACAAATTCGTACGACGCTTATTTTCTCTTACAATAAAAGATCATACATATTAAGGAGCAATTTTTATTGCTTTTTGCACCGATGACAACTTACTTGAAGGATCTTACTCAATCCATAGGTAGGTATAGTGGACTCTCATGGCAAAACTGATTTAAGGGTGTTTGGATGCACAAGTAGTATTTCCACTTGGTGCGGAAGTTTTGGCTAGTATGAGGTGGAAGCAAGCTCCACATGTTGGAGGATCCATAACAATATAACTTCTATACAAATATACCCAAGCATAACTCATTACGTTGTCTTCCTTGTCCAACTTCAACTAATTTTCTCAAGTTTGAAAATAATTAATGGGGCTCACAATCATAGAAGATGTCCAAGATAGTATATTTATATGTGGAATCTCTCTTCCTTCAATATTCTTTCATGAATTGTTCAAGTGACCAATGCGGTGTTTGCTAACTTTCAATAAATTTTACCATCTATACTTATTATGTGTGAAGTCATTACTCCCCATGGGATAAGTTTATGAAGCATATTTAATTTCAGATTTATGATATTCAATTCATTCAACCATTTACTCATAGGATATAAGTGAAGCACGAGATTGAATGACAAACTACTCCAAAAAGATAAAAGTGAAGATCAATGCGTAGTCAAGTAGTTAAATAACCATGTGAGGACTCTCTTTCATTCAAAATTTCAGATCCAATGATTTTATTCAAACAGAAAGCAAAAGAAAAACAGCACTCCAAGAATAGCACGCATCATGTGAACGAATAAAAATTTAGGCTCAACATAGGTTAACCGATAATTGTTGATGAAGAGAAGTGGGATGCGTAGCATCCCCAAGCTTAGATGCTTGAGACTTCTTGAAATATTTACTTGGGGTGCCTTGGGCATCCCCAAGCTTGAGCTTTTGTATGTCGTTCAATCCTCTCATATCATGGTTTCACCTATTCTCAAAAACATCTTCCACACAAAACTTGAAAAGGACTCGTGAGATAGGTTAGTACACATAATAATAAATCAACTCTTTATGTACTGCCAAGACAAGTTGCAAAATAATTTTCAAACATTAGGTACTGTATAATATCATCTCCACAATTTATATCTACCAATATAGGCTATGGAAACTATAGGATAAGTAGATAACGAAACTATGACAGCAATCTGTCCAAACAGAACAGTCTGTAGCAATTTATGAAAACAGTGTACTTACATAACTCAAAAATTATGAAAATTTAGGAAATGCTAAGCAATTTATATGACAATAAATTGTAAAAATTTCAGAAACTTTCCACGTTCCAGTAAAATATGAAAATTCAAACACTACAGCAAAAGTTTCTGTTTTTACGCAGCACACATCAAACATGCAATGCAAGCATCCTAAAGGCAATTCCTGGAACTTTTTATTGAAAAAACAAGATTATGAATAACACCTGACAGAAAGTAACAAAATATAATGAAGATCCAAGAAAAGCACATATTATGTGACGAATACAAATATAGCTCCAAGTAAGATATACCGATAGTGTTGAAGATGAAAGAGGGGATGCCTTCCGGGGCATCCCCAAGCTTAAGCGCTTGAGTCTTCCTTAGATATTACCTTGGGGGTGCCTTTGGCATCCCCAAGCTTAGGTTCTTTTCACTACTTATTCTCCTCATATCGGTGTCTCACCCAAAACTTGAAAACTTCAATCACACAAAACTTAACGGAACTTCATGAGAAGGGTTAGTGTAATAAAGATAAATCATTCACTTAGGTACTGTCAAGACAAGATTCATAATTGTTCCCACATGATACCTAATGTATTATACCATTCCCATAATTTATATCACTAAATATATGCTATGAAAACACTAAAACAAGCAAACTATGCATGCAAGACAGAATCTGTCAAAAACAGAACAGTCTATGAAGATCTGTAGTGTAGCCATACTCCTCTGTTTCTAAAAATTCTGAGAAATTAGGAAAATCTAGGAAATTTGTACATCAAGACTGTGTAAAAATTTCAGATCAAAAGAACGTTCCAGTGAATTTACAAAATTCCTGGACTGAGAGCAAAAGTTTCTGTTTTTGCACAGAATCAAGTCAACTATCATCCACACTATCCCAAAGGCTTTACTTGGCACTTTATTGAAACAAAAGCTATAAAACATGATTATACAATAGCTTAATCATGTGGAAACACAAAAACAGAAAGTAAAAGTGTTGGGTTGTCTCCCAACAAGCGCTTTTCTTTAATGCCTTTCTAGCTAGGCATGACATTGATACACTTCCAAACCCAATTCCGATGGAAATTTTATTCATACTCTAAAAGATATAAGTGAAGTTCATAGAGCATTCTACAATTAATGAAGATTAACCAATACCCAAGCTCAAAATATATAAGTGAAGCACATGAAGCATTCTATAAAGCCATACTCAAAAGATTTAAGTGAAGCACAAAGAGCATTCTACAAAGCCATACTCAAAAGATTTAAGTGAAGCACAAAGAGCATTCTATAAAACCATACTCAAAAGATTTAAGTGAAGCACATGAAGCATTCTACAAATCAATGAAGGACTATCTCATACTAGAAGGGTGCATAAAAGTAAAATAAAAACACTAAAGACGCATATCATGTGAACAAAACAAAAACCGAGGTATACCGATAATTGTTGAAGAATAAAGATGGGATGCCTTCCGGGGCATCCCCAAGCTTAGATGCTTGAGTCTCCTAGAAATATTTACTTGGGGTGCCTTGGGAATCCCCAAGCTTGAACTCTTGTCTCTCCGTATTCTTCTTATATCAATACCTCCTCGATCTTCGAACACTTCATTCACACAAAACTTAACAAAACCCTCGTGAGATCCGTTAGTATAATAAAGCAAAATACTACTTTAAGTACTGTTGTGAACTCATTCCAAATTCATATTAGCATTATATCTACTGTAGTCCAACTTCACCATGGTTCATACCCCCCCCCCCCCCCCGGTACTACTGATAGATTCATCAAAATAAGAGCACAATGCATAGAAAACAGAATCTGTCAAAAACAGGACAGTCTGTAGCAATCTGAAAACTTCGTATACTTCTGTAACTCCAAAAATTCTGAAAACTTAGGACAAATTAAAAAAATTATATATCAGTACTGTGTAAAAATTTCAGAAACTCTTGACGTTCCAGTAAGAAATGTAAATTCATGCACTACAGTCAAAGTTTCTGTTTTTGCACAGCACAAAGCAAACAAGCAATCTATTTGTCCTAAAACCAAATCTTGGCACATTATTTTTATAATACAATGGATATATACAAGGGGATAATTATTTTTGATAAGCTTCTATGAAAAATACTGCATTGTTTCCATGAGCATGAACACAAGTGTTCAAGGTCGACCCTCACTTCTCCAATGCACAACCTTCCAATCACTTCTCTTTTTGAAAAACTTCTTAGGCATAAGAGGCAAGTAATTCTTTTTGTATTTTTCATTATTTGATTTTTTGTATGTTTCACCCACAACTAAAGAAAGCAAAAAGGGAAAACAAAATCTACTTAGTGAAGAAAGCAAACAAGCACACACGAGAATATCAACCCCATGCTATTGCTCCCCGGCAACGGCGCCAGAAAAGAGCTTGATAATCCCCAAGTGCAAGGAATCATCGTAGCAATTTCCAAAGGTGGAAGTGATAAGTATGGAGTGTCGAACCCACAAGGAGCTAAAGGTAAGATCAATATTCTCTCAAGTCCTATTTTCCACTGATACGACTCTACGTACGACGAACGTTTGCTTCCAACTAGAAACAAGAAATAGAACTACGTTGTGGGTATGAAGAGAATAGCTTTGCATGATATCGGAGAGCTAAAATATAAAAATAGGTGCTGTTATCATAGAGTTAGAATATATTACAATGTATTACAAACAGCGAGGGTGGAATAATGATGGGTCGGTGTGCGGAATTGTCCTAGGCAATTGTTAACAAGATCGGTAATCATGATTGCAATTTTATATGAGGGAGAGGCATAATCTAACATACTTTCTCTACTTGGATCATATGCACTTATGATTGGAACTCTAGCAAGCATCCGCAACTACTAAAGATCATTAAGGTAAAACCCAACCATAGCATTAAAGCATCAAGTCCCCTTTATCCCATACGCAACAACCCACCTACTCGGGTTTATGCTTCTGTCACTCAAGCAACCCACTATAAGCGAATCATGAACGTATTGCAACACCCTACAGCGGGAATCCCTCACGTGTGCGCGGCATGGAAGGCACAATAGGACAGCATCAAAATAAACATACAACTCAAACCAATCTATATCATCAATCAACCCAAAGGACAAAAGAAATCTACTAAAAACATCATAAGATGGCAACACATCATTGGATCATAATATGTGGCATAAAGCACCATGTTCAAGTAGGGGCTTACAGCGGGGTGCGGGAGAGTGGACCGCTAAAAGGAGATGAGGGTGGTGATGAAGAAGGTGATGTTGATGAAGACGATCACCGCGGCGATGGTTCCCCCGATGGCACTCCGGCGCCACCGAGAGAGAGGGGGAGAGGGTCTCCCCCTTGTGCTTCCTCCTCCATGGCCTCCCCCCTGGTTGGGGAAAGGTTCTCCCTCTGGTCCTTGGCCTCCATGGCGATGAAGGGCCCTCCGTCCACCTCCTCCATGGTCTCCAGTGAAGGTTGCTACTTCTCGAGCATGCGTTGGTTTTCCCTTGAAGAGGAAAGGGTGATGCAGCAAAGTAGATAAGTATTTCCCTCAGTTGTTGAGAACCAAGGTATCAATCCAGTAGGAGATACAAGCAAGTCCACAATAGATGTACCTACACAAAGAATCAAACACTTGCACCCAACGCTATAAAGGGGTCGTCAATCCCTTCACGGTTACTTGCAAGGATGATATCTGATAGAGATAGATATGATAGATTGCTTGAACGGAAAGTAAAACAAAAGTAAAAATAATGCAGCAAGGTATATTTGGTATTTTTGGTTTTAGATATGAAAGTATAAGATGGAAAATAGACCCGGGGGCCATAGGTTTCACTAGAGGCTTCTCTCATGATGGCAAATAATACGGTAGGTGAACAAATTACTGTCGAGCAATTGATAGAAAAGCGAATAATTATGAAGATATCCAAGGCAATGATTATGCATATAGGCATCACGTCCGTGTCAAGTAGACTGAAATGATTCTGCATCTACTACTATTACTCCACACATCGACCGACTCCTGCCTGCATCTAGAGTATTAAGTTCATGAAGAACAGAGTAACGCATTAGGTAAGATGACATGATGTAGAGGGATAAACTCAAGCAATATGATGAAAACCCCATCTTTTTATCCTCGATGGCAACAATACAATACGTGCCTCGCTACCCCTACTTTGTCACTGGGTGAGGACACCGCAAGATTGAACCCAAAACTAAGCACTTCTCCCATTGCAAGAATTACCAATCTAGTTGGCCAAACCAAACCAATAACTCGCAGAGACTTGCAAAGATATGAAATCATGCATATAAGAATTCAGAAAAGACTCAAAAAATATTCATAGATAATCTGAACATAAACCCACAATTCATCGGATCTCGACAAACACACCGCAAAAGATTATTACATCGGATAGATCTCCATGAAGATCATGAAGAACATGGTATTGAAGATCAAAGAGAGATAAGAAGCCATCTAGCTACTAGCTGTGGACCCGAAGGTCTGTGGTAAACTACTCACGCATCATCGGAGGGGCAATGGAGTTGATGTAGATGCCCTCCGTGATCGAATCCCCCTCCGGCAGATTACCGGAAAAGGCTCCAAGATTGGATCTCACGGGAACAGAGGCTTCCGGCGGCGGAAAATTATTTCCGTGGCTCTTTTCGGTATCCAGGGAATATTTGTGAATTTATAGGCCGAAGAATAGGGTTAGGGGGGCTGCCATGGGGCCACAAGCCAGGGGGCGCCCCCCCTAGGGCGTGCCCCTATGGCTTGTCGCCACACGGTGGCTCCCCTGCCTTCATCTCCAAGTCTTCTAGGTTGCTTCTGGTCCAAGAAAAATTATTCCGAAGATTTTATTCCGTTTGGACTCTGTTTAATATTCCTTATCTGCAATACTCAAAAACAAGGAAAAAAACAGAAACTGGCACTAGGCTCTAGATTAATAGGTTAGTCCCAAAAATAATATAAAATAGCATATTAATGCATATAAAACATCCAAAACAGATAATATAATAGCATGGAACAATAAAAAATTATAGATACGTTGGAGACGTATCAAAGGTGACCCCCTCCGGCAGGGTGCCGGAGAGGGCCAAGATTGATCTTTCGTGGCTCTGGAGACTTGCGGCGGCGGAACTTCCGATCTAGGTTTCTTTTCGGAGTTTTCTGGATTTATAGGAGAGGTTGGCATCGAAATCGCGTCAGGGGAGTGCTCGAGGGGCCCACAAGCCAGGGGGGCACGCCCCCAGGCTTGTGGCCTCCTCGGTCACTTCCTGGCCCAGCTTTTTGCTGCAGTATTTTTTATATTTTCCAAAAATATTCTCCGTAAATTTTCAGCCCATTCTGAGAACTTTTATTTCTGCACAAAAACAACACCACGGTAGTTCTGCTGAAAACATCATCAGTCCAGGTTAGTTCTAATCAGATCATACCAAAATCATATAAAATTATTGCAAACATGGCATGAATACTTCATAAATTATAGATACGTTGGAGACGTATCAATCAAGAACATAGATATAGAGATGATAACATAAACGGTTCATATCTGAAATCATAGCACTCGGGCCCTAGTGACAAGCATTAGGCATAGCAAAGTCATAGCAACATCAATCTCAGAACATAATGGATACTAGGGATCAAGCCCTAACAAAACTAACTCGATTACATGATGAATCTCATTCAACTCCTCACCGACCAGCAAGCCTACGAAGGAATTACTCACTCCCAATGGGGAGCATCATGGAACTGGCGATGGAGAAGGGTTGGTGATGACGAAGACCGAAGATTCCCCTCTCCGGAGCCCCAAACGGGCTCCAGATCTGGCCTCCCGATGAAGAACAGGAGGTGGCGGCGGCTCCGTATCGTAAAACGCGATGAAACTTTCTCCTTCATTTTTTTCTCTGAAAATAGGAATTTATAGTGGCGGAATTAGGGTCAGTGGGGCCACGAGGTGGGCACAACCCACCAGGGCGCGCCCTGGTGGGTGCTGCTCACCCTGGCCCCCCTCTTCGGTGGATTTTGGCTCCAATAATTCTTATATATTCTGAAATAATTCTCCAAAAAGTTTCGTTCCATTCCGAGAACTTTTATTTCTGCACAAAAACAACACCATGGTAGTTCTGCTGAAAATAGCATCAGTCCGGGTTAGTTCCATTCAAATCATGCCAATTAGAGTCCAAAACAAGGGCAAAAGAGTGAGAAAAAGTAGATACGTTGGGGACGTATCAACTCCCCCAAGCTTAAACCTTTGCTTGTCCTCAAGCAATTCAGTTGACAAACTGAAAGTGATAAAGAAAAACTTTTATGAACTCTTTTGTTCTTGTTTACATATATATGCTTGAGTAGCACCCAGAATTTCAGCAAACATTATGACTAACCATGCCAGCAATAACTCTTAGAAATTATATTAACTCATATCAATAACATAAGCAACTAGCAAGCAATAATAAGATATCTCAAGCGCCAACACTTTGTCAAAACAATCATGATACAATATGACAATAGTGGTATCTCGCTAGCCCTTTCTGAAACCGCAAAACATAAATGCAAAGCACCTCCAAAGTTCAAGCAGCGACTAAACATTGTAATTCATGGTAGAAAAGATCCAGTCATGCTGCACCCAACATCAACTATACACAATGCGTGAGGATGACAATAGTGCTCTCAGGTCTGGCGCTTATTTGAGAAGGTGATGACTCAACATAAAAGTAAATAGATAGTCCCTTCGCAGAGGGAAGCATGGATTTGCAGCGGTGCCAGAGCTCAAAGTTTAAAACAGAGATAGATATAATTTTGGGAGCTACACCCTTCCTGTGAACGTCACGACCAAGAGTTATCAATATCTTCCATGCTAAACAAATTAGCGGCGGTTCCCAAGCGGTAAAAGTAAAGGTTTACTCCCCCTCCACCAACAATCACACTCCACGGCTAGCCGCATCCACGGGTACCGTCCAAACCAACAACATTCCTGGGGGCGTTTTGTTTTATTATTTTTGATTTTTGATTTCGGGACTGGTAATCCCTATTACTGCGCCTCTCGCGTAAGGACAGGTGAATAAACACTCATCATGAGAATAACCCGCTTAGCATGGAACATACTGACCGCCCCCTGTCGCTCCATGAGCGGTCCAGGCATACAAAACAGATGTTCATTTGAATTTTTAGAGATGGCACATGCAAATTTACTTTGGAACGGCAGGGTAATACCGCATATAGGTAGATATAGTGGACTCATCTGGCACAACTTGGTTTAAGGGTTTTGATGCACAAGCAGTATTCCCGCTTAGTACAGGCGAAGGCTAGCAATTAGATTGAGAAGCGGCCAGCTAGAGAGCAAAAACGGTCATGAACATGCATTACATATTATCAACATTGAATACTAGCATGAGTAGGATATGGACACCATGAACATAAATATCATGAAGGATATGTTGGTTTTGATTCAACTACATGCATGAACATGTGCCAAGTCAAACCACTTGAAACATTCAGAGGAGGATACCATATCATCATACCGCATCACAACCATTTTAATGCATGTTGACACCCAAGATAAATCATTATCCACTCCTAGCTACTTAAGCATGGCATGAACAACTATAATCTCTAATAGTCATTGCAAACATGTTTGATCATAATAGGCTGAATGAAGGATACTAGGTTAAACATATTTACAAAAACAAAAACAAGTTGAGTTCATACCTGCTTTTCTCTACCATAGTCAATTCATCAAATATCATCATTATTGCCTTTCACTTGCACAACCGAATGATAAGAAGATAATAATTGTGCAAGAGTGATGTGGACTAAGCTGGAATCTGCAAACATTTTATTCAAGAGGAGAAGACAAAGTAATATGGGCTCTTTATTAGATAAACAATAATGCAAATGAGAGCCACTCAACAATTTCATTGTGGTCTTCTCCTTGGTACGACTCAATTAAAAAGAAAAGAATTTCAGAGAAACACATTGAAATATTTTTGGAGTTTTTGGTTTTTCTTGAAGAAAGCAAATTAAAGAGAAAAAGCAAAAAAGAGAAAAACTATTTACACGGGAAAGCTCCCAACAAGCAAAAGAAGAAACGAGAAATCTTTTTGGGTTTTCTTTTGATACTACAATTAAGCTAAGCTAGAAAGAAAAACTGAAAAGAAGTAGGAAATATTTTTGGGTTTTCTCAAAGTTTTTCAAACACACAAGAAGAAAGCGAGAAAACAAATCTAACATGCATATTACAATGAAAAAGTATGAACACCGACAACTGGAATGAAATGTGTGAACATGAATGTAATGTCAGTGGAAATACGTACTCCCCCAAGCTTAGGCTTTTGGTCTAGCTTGGTAATCACCATCCGTATGAATAATAATCTGGGCGATGGCTCACCGACGACCTCGGTGCAAACTCCGCGGTCCTCCTGGCAGCTTCAACCTCCGCATTGTATGCATGGGCTTCGCTCTCAAGAACATAATATTTTCCCCTCGTTTGAAAATCAAAGAGAGCTGGAGCAGGCAAAGCAACAGGCACAATGTTTTTTTATTAAATCTCAAGTTATAGGTGTAGTTGGTGGCCGTACCCGTAAGGAACTTATGACGCTTCATGGCATCAAAGTCTAAATACTGAATAGGTATGATGGGGTCATTAGGCCATGGTGAGACATTTAATCTCTCCGCTACACGGGAGGAATAGATTCCTCCATAAAAATTACCATTAGAGGCATTGAGCTGCAGTCTCCGTGCAACAATTGCACCAAGATTATAATTTTTATTCATAGTTCTGGCAGTATGTACGAGACTCAAATCATGAGCACACAGTGTGCTACAAACTTGTTTGCCTACGATACATTTACCGTTAAAGAGCGCAAAATATTTTATCGATGGGAAATGGATGCTGTTAATTCTCCCTTGTGTTACCCCCTATCTTCACCAAAGCAAAGATTAACTAAAAATGACTCGTATTCAGATTTTGTTGGTTCGTTGAGGGAACCCCAATATGGAAGTTTGCATGCTTCACTGAACATTTCTAAAGGCATGGTGAAGGAACGGTCATACAGGTTGAATGAAACTCTAGACTCACGAGACAAATATTTAAATTTCTTTGTGAAGGTTTTCGTGAGTTCGAGGTGTTGGGGGCACTTATCTGCGATGAAGGGAGCAAGCTCTGTATTGTGGATAAATTGGTCAAATTCCTCCTTAATACCTACACCTTCCATGAACTCGTCGCACGGCCACAAGCATGATTTGGTGGCGGCATCTCACATCGAGCTTTCGCTTGGTTCAACATAAGACTGTCGAACTGAGCTTCCACTTGATGAGGCTTCCGAGGATCTCCTCCTCGAAGAACTCCTAAAGAATTGCATTTTTATTCCTATAAAAATTCTGAAAATTTTTAGTCCAAAAAAATTTGTCAACAAAACTTTGTAAGATTGTTAGCAACTACTCCTAAGCATGCATAGAGGCCATATTGAGCATTCAAACTACTTAGAACTCTAAGAATTCAACATGCAAGTTCATCTACAGCAGCACCAAGAGTAGCTAATTACCCTAAAAATAACCCACTAAATCAAAAACTAATTGGAGCAATGGAGGAGTCACATACCAAGTAGCAATCCCTCCAAACAGTTTCAGAAACGGGGCTTCGAGCAAAGAGATCGAAATCCGCAGGTTTGAGAGCAAGAACATGAGAATGGTGGCTGTGGTGGTTTTTTCTGGAGGTAGGGGATGATGTGGGCTAAAGAGATAAGTGAGGGGGCCCACGTGGGGGCCACAACCCACCAGGGCGCGCCTGGGGGTGCTGGCGCGCCCTCGTGTCTTGTGGGCACCAGGTGCACCCCCCTCTGGTATTATTTGCACCAGAAATTCAGAAATATTCGAAAAAAATAGTGTTAAATTTTCAGGGCATTCTGAGAATTTTTATTTTTGGGTCATTTTATTACACGGAGAAAACAGAAAACAGGATAATCATGGCATTTTATTTTATTTGACTAACTAAAACAGAAAATAAAAGATGGGAGCAGAGAGTTGTGCTTACTAGATTCATCGACTTCATACCTCTCAAAAATGATTTATTAATAAGGTTGATCAAGTCTTATTAACAACCACTTCAGATTAGCATGAAACCGAAGAACTTTCGTAAAACACTAAGTTACCTCAATGGGGATGTGCATATCCCCAACAATAAGTATATCATATTTATTTTTGGCAGTGGGAAGAGGTAATTGAAAACTTCCAATAGTGATGGTCGGAGATTCTTCAATAACATTTATACCATTCACTTGGAATTGTTTCTTTGGAAAGTGCACCGTATGCTCATTACCATTGATATGAACAATGACTTTGCTTTTATTGCAATCAATAACAGCCCCTGCAGTATTCAAAAAGGGTCTACCTAGGATAATCGACATGTTGTCGTCCTCGGGCATCTCAAGAATAACAAAGTCCGTTAAGATAGTAACATTTGCAACAACAACGGGCACGTCCTCACAAATACCGATAGGTATGGCCGTTGATTTGTCAGCCATTTTCAATTATATCTTGATAGGTGTGAGTTTATTCAAATCAAGTCTTTTATATAAGAAGAAAGGCATAACACTAACACCGGCTCCCAAATCACACAAAGCAGTTTTGACATAGTTTCTTTTAATGGAGCAAGGTATAGTTGGTATTCCAGGATCTCCAAGTTTTTTAGTACTCCATCCTTAAAAGAATAATTAGCAAGCATGGTGGAGATTTCAGCTTCAGGTATCTTTCTTTTATTTGTGATGATGTCTTTCATATACTTTGCATAAAGGGCCATCTTCGAAATATCGGTTAAGAGGGTACGTAAAAAGACTGGCCTAATCATTTCAGCAAAGCGCTCAAATTCTTCATCATCCTTTTTCTTAGATGGCTTAGGTGGAAATCGCATGGGTTTCTGAACCCATGGATCTCTTTCTTTTCCATGTTTCCTAGCCACAAAGTCTCTTTTATCATAACGTTTATTTTTAGGTTGTGGGTTATCAAGATCAGTAGCAGGCTCTATATCAACATCATTATCTGGTTCTTTATCACTATTAGGTTGAGTATCTTCATGAACATCGTCATTATCATTTTCATTATCACTAAGTGAATGTTCATTACTAGACTGGGTTTCAGCATCAGAAATAGAGACATCATTATTATTAGGAGGTTTTTGTGTCTTAGGTTCACTAGAGGTATGCAAAGTCCTATCATTTTTCTTTTTCTTTTTCTTTCTAGAAGGACTAGGTGTATCAGTATTAATTCTCTGAGAGTCTTGTTCAATTCTTTTAGGATGACCCTCAGGATAGAGTGGTTCTTGGGTCATGCTACCTCCTCTAGTTACTACTCTAGCAGCAAAATCATGCATATTATTATTCATTTCATCAAGCAATTATTTTTGAGACTTGGCAACTTGTTCTAACTGAGTTTGAACCATAGAGGCATGCTTTCCTACACCTCTAACATCATTACTGATTCTAAATAGCAAGTCACTCAAGCGAGCAATCATATCAGAGTTATATTTCAATTGTTTCAGAACCTGTGCATTGAAATGATCTTGCTTCATAATATAGTTGTCAAACTCATATAAGCATTGACTCGGATGTTTATTGTGAGGGATATCACCTTCATCAAACTTTAATAAAGAATTTACCTCTACCACCTGTGGAGGTGGTGGTCTGTCAAGGCCATGTATTTCTTCAATAGGTGGCAAATTCTTAACATCCGCAGCTTTAATACCTTTTTCTTTCATAGATTTCTTTGCCTCTTGCATATCTTCAGGACTGAGAAATAAGATACCCCTCTTCTTCGGAGTGGGTTTAAGTGGTGGTTCAGGAAGAGTCCAATCATCATAATTCTTCAATATATTATTCAATAATTCCTCAGCTTGTTCAACAATTCGCTACTTGAAAAGACAACCAGCACAACTATCTAGGAAGTCCCTAGAAGCATCGGTTAGTCCATTATAAAAGATATCAAGTATTTCATTTTTCTTGAGAGGATGATCAGGCAAAGCATTAAGCAACTGGATAAGCCTCCCCCAAGCTTGTGGGAGACTCTCTTCTTCAATTTGCACAAAGTTAAATATTTCCTGTAAGGCAGCTTGTTTCTTATGAGCAGGAAAATATTTTTCAGAGAAGTAGTAGATCATATCCTGGGGACTACGCACACAACCAGGAGCTAGATTATTGTACCATGTCTTAGCATCACCCTTTAATGAGAATGGAAATAACTTAAGGATGTAATAGTAGTGAATCTTCTCATCATGAGCAAAGAGGGTGGCTATATCATTCAGCTTAGTAAGGTGTGCCACCACAGTTTCAGTTTCATAGCCATGGAAAGGATCAGATTCAACCAAAGTAATTAACTCTAGGTCGACAAAGAATTCATAATCCTTATCGGTAACAAAGATAGGTGAAGTAGCAAACTTAGGATCATATTTCATTCTAGCATTCAAAGTCTTTTCCTTATACTTGCGTAGCAATTTCTTAAGATCGTTTCTATCCCTGCAAGAAAGAATTTCTCTAGTTACCTCCTCGTCCATAACATAACCTTCAGGTATCTTAGGCATTTCAAACTTAGGAGAGCTATGACTAATAGGTGTTTCATAGTCATCATCAGTTTCATGAGCTTCATCAGTTTCAGCAGTCTCATCAATTTCAGTAGTTTCATTTTCTTTAGCTCTAGCAATTTGTTCATCAAGAAATTCTCCTAGTGGCACATTATCATCAAGCATGGTACTAGCATCATCAATAGCATAATTCATAGCAGAGGTAGCATCATCAATAACTTGCGACATATCAGGATTACTACCATGTGGTGGTGGTGCAAGCTTACTCAAAACAAAAGGTGAATCAAGTGTAGAGTGTGATGGCAATTCCTTACCTCCCCTCGTCCTAGAGGGAACGATCTTGGTCTTTGGATCCTTCAGATTCTTCATAGTGATAAATTGATATAAATCACAAGTGACTCAACAAATATAGCTATGCTCCCCGGCAATGGCACCAGAAAAAGGTCTTGATAACCCACAAGTATAGGGGATCGCAACAGTTTTCGAGGGTAGAGTATTCAACCCAAATTTATAGATTCGACACAAGGGGAGCCAAAGAATACTTGAGAGTATTAGCAGTTGAGTTGTAAATTCAACCACACCTGGAGATTAAATATCTGCAGCAAGGTGATCAGTAGCACAGTAATATGATAGTTTGAAAGAAGTAGAAACAGTAACAGTAGCGGTAACAGTAGTAGCAATAGTTTTGTAGCAGTTGGAACAGTAGCAGCAGCAATAGTAACTTAGCAAGAACAATATGTGGAAAACTCGTAGGCACTGGATCGATAACTCATTGGATGATATTCATCATGTAACAGTCATAACCTAGGGCGATACAGAACTAGCTCCAGTTCATCAATGTAATGTAGGCACGTATTCCATAAATAGTCATACGTGCTTATGGAAAAGAACTTGCATGACATCTTTTGTCCTACCCTCCCATGGCAGCGGGGTCCATAAGGAAACTAAGGGATATTAAGGCCTCCTTTTAATAGAGATCCAGAACAAAGCATTAACACATGGTGAATACATGAACTCCTCAAACTACGGTCATCACCGTGAAGTATCCCAAATATTGTCACTATGGGGTTGACGGATCATAACACGTAATAGGTGCATATGACTAGGCAAGATCGGATCAAGAACATAGATATAGAGATGATAACATAAATGGTTCAGATCTGAAATCATGGCACTTGGGCCCTAGTGACAAGCATTAGGCATAGCAAAGTCATAGAAACATCAATCTCAGAACATAATGTATACTAGGGACCAAGCCCTAACAAAACTAACTCGATTACATGATGAATCTCATCCAACTCCTCACCGACCAGCAAGCCTACGAAAGAATTACTCACTCCCAGTGGGGAGCATCATGGAATTGGCGATGGAGAAGGGTTGGTGATGACGAAGACCGAAGATTCTCCTCTCCGGAGCCCCAAACGGGCTCCAGATCTGGCCTCCCGATGAAGAACAGGAGGTGGCGGCGGCTCCGTATCGTAAAACGCGATGAGACTTTCTCCTTCATTTTTTTTCTCTAAAAATAGGAATTTATAGTGGCGGAATTATGGTCGGTGGGGCCACGAGGTGGGCACAACCCACCAGGGCACGCCTAGGGGGCCTGGCGCGCCCTGGTGGGTGCTGCTCACCCTGGCCCCCCTCTTCGGTGGATTTTGGCTCCAATAATTCTTATATATTCGGAAATAATTCTCAAAAAAGTTTCGTTTCATTCCGAGAACTTTATTTCTGCACAAAAACAACACCATGGTAGTTCTGCTGAAAACGTCGTCAGTCCGGGTTAGTTCCATTCAAATCATGCAAATTAGAGTCCAAAACAAGGGCAAAACACTGGTGCAGCGACGTGCTATACAAATGGTTTTTAACCCCTTTCCGTGACGTAGTTCCAAACCGTCGCCTTGCATGTGTGGGCGATAGGGGGGTCCATCCCACACGACACCGCAAAACCGTTGGTGATGGGAGCCAACGAACGCAAACGATCGCAAAATATAATTGTGTGCGGTGCAGGAACAGATCGCACACATAATCTTTTGGGCGTACATGTGGGATTTGGGTTCAATCACACACGTCCAAGACGAGTGAAACACGTCTAATTGCTCATGGAAAACAAATGGAGTTTGACCTTTGACCGTTTGCGAAACATTAAGTAATCCACACGGGCCATTGTAGACACTGTGTGTGATATCTTCATCATCGCACACGAGATTTCTCTCGGAACTGTGTACCATATATAACATCATCGGACATGTTTCCCAAAAAATGTACGCGTGGGATCGTCTTTGCATCGGGCACGGTTTCCTGTTGGCTCACGTGCGAGATACGGTGCTATCGCAAACGATTGAGTAGATCCTACGCACACGTACAAGTGTTGCAAACCGTTTGCGATTTCTTATGTATCACAAATGTTTTAGATTATATTTCGTGTGCTTTTCCTGTGGACCACAGGCGGTTGCGCTACGAGTTGCGTGTGCTTTCCGTTCTAGACCGCACATGCTTAGTTGCTTGAACCGTGTGCGCTGAAATTGCCAGGTTATTGTAAAATATTGCATTTAATTCACCCTGCAAATAGCAAATTTGCCACAATATGCAATCGACAAATAGTGTCCACATGAAGAACATTCATCATAATTCGCCACAATATGCAATTGAACGAATAGTGTCCACAAGCAAAGGATTCATCATAATTCACAACAATATGCAATTGAGAAAATGCTAGCTAAATTCCACAGCTGTTAAACCGACATATCCAGTACATAATCATAGTGCACGAAATACGAAGACATGATCGCATGGAAAATAATGCATCCATCTGTATATGTTTAGCTGATAACACTATATGAATACGTACTTATTTTTAGGAGATTTGATTCCGGAAATCTTCGTCGTCTTTAGAGGGCTTGATGTAGTGTTTCATAAAGAATGTGTTGATAAATTTCCTAACAGACAGCAATTCATCTGCGTCGAGCGGTGAAGAGGTCATCGGTTCGAAGATTGCCTGCAGGACTTTTAGATCAGAATGTGATATACGTGTGGAGTAGAAGATAGTAATTAAGAAGCAGACTTGCTGGTTTTATCTTGTCAGCATCGACACCACATTCACCATGTCTGCATAGGTTGATCATGTGTGCACAAACGTAGTATCCACATAGGCTGGTACCTTGTTGTTGCTGAGGACGCTGAAATTGTTTGTACAGTATTAGTCATGTATTTGCCCTGTTAGGAACAACCTAACCGGTGTAAGTTGTTTTTTTATGGAGAGAAATAGAAAGAGGTTTACTTAGAAACTTGAACATCTGACTAGCATTTTCTGAAAATAACGGATTTCGTTGTCTTACCGGAGAAACGATCACCTGCTGCAGAGGTAGTTGGCGGTCGAACCTATTCCCCCCTAAAGTTATGTTCTTTGACAATACACTGCAAATGAAGATGAATTTTCACACACTCAATTCTAGAACCAGATATGAACACAACGCATTAACATCAAAGAATTCAATACCTATCCATGAAATCCTGAAGATGACTCAGATCCTGAGGCGCATTTGACTCTCTGAGATAATCCATGTAGTAAATTGTGTTGCGTTTTGGAATAATGACCACCAAGATCCAGTGACCTCTACAGTTTAAGAAAACCATGAACGTACTAACTATGTCTAAAACTGAAAGACGATCAATGTATGCATGGTTGTATATTTATACTTACTGTTCATGATATGGCCACATGAAGAATTCTCCTATCGATAAGTCGAACAAGATCTTGGCGACATGAGCAATGGAAGCCGTGCGTGAGTCATTATTTTTTAACAAAACATCGTTTGCTAAATCAGGATCTATGAAATACGCATGCACCCTTGATTTTCTCTGCGTCATCAATCCCCTGAGAGGAATACTGTACAGTTAGCTTTTTTGTCATTTACAGCCTTGTATGGAGAAGTTGATCAGAGTTTGTGAAGTACTTACAACATCAAGCATTTGACAAGAGTGGCAGCAAGCTCACCGAAGTTGAAGAAGAGATGAAAGGCCTCGAATTCCACACTGATGGTACCTGGAACGTGAGAGAAATGCCATTTGTCGTAGTGCAATTCCACAATGTTAGTATCTTCTCCTTCCGACATTCTGTCCATGCAATATTTATGTAACTTGCGAGCACTAGAACTGCACTCCTCCCAGAAAACGCCAACAAGGAATGGCTGGCCATGTTTGTACTTGCGTTTCTCATATGTGTCTACTTCCGTACTAGCAAGATGCTTTTGAAGGTCTGCTTCAGCCATGTGGTTAGAACCGGGATTATCCAACCCTTCGAAAACCTTATTGTTAATTTGGGTACGGCCGATGATTCCTTGTAGAATGAGGCTCTTGGTCTCTTGGTCCTATCCCTCCTCGCACTTTGGACGCCCAACTTCCTGTGTGCAACCCTGCCCGCTTGTGTCTTCTTAGCTGAAGCACTTCTTGTTTGACGTCTGGTTTCATCAACGACATGCTGCTGAGAAGCGTGTGAAGGTACGATGGACTGCTGAACAGATGATGCCGCTGTGGCGGACTGCTGAGCTATAGTGCCAGAGTCGACGGACTGATGAGCACCCATTGAAGCTGGTGCCAACGTGCTGGTGTGTTCATGCGGCTGTGACAGCGTGTTGGTTTGCTGAGAAGGCAGTGCCGACACATCGGTATGCTTATCAGGCTGCTGCGAACCACTGGACTGATGAGCAGGTGGTTCCTGACTTTCAGAGTGCTTAGCAGGCGGTCCCGGACTTTCGGCGTTCTTAGTAGGCAGTTCCAGACATTCAGACTCCTTAGCACGCGGTTCGGTCGGGTTTATCTGGTGAGCATGCAGTGCCAATGTGTCTGCACTTTCTGCTTCAGTGGCCGACATCTGAACCGATGATACGTCTTCAGCAATTGTAGGCCTTGCCACATGCTGCTCGGGATGGGACGATGACCTGGCATCTATGGCAGGAAGTCGGTCGGGCTGATCACACGTTGATGCCTCAGGCATCTGATTCCCAAGAGTATGTTCATGGGGGGAATCACACAAGATCTGCTGTGGCGAGATGACAGTCACCGGTTCGAGGGCGACATTGGTTGCTTTTGGGGGGGCTGGAGGGGGCTCATCTAGGAAGTATATTTCTTTCCGTGGCCACTGGATATGATTTAACCGTGTTTCTTGCAAGATCCTCTGCTCATCAGGGTCCTAAAGGACATTCTTCATGGGAAATTCACTGAATCCAGGCTTTATTTCAGTCACGTAGCACTTCGCACAACCCTCCTTCAATGGCACATTGTCCAACAAGCGACCCCCGTCAAAGTCAGGGTTGTAAACCCACGCTATTGCACATTTTAAAGAACCATCATAATGTGTAAGCACGGCCCACACTCTCTCCCCCTGTCCATATAGATCAGATATAGCACCATCATGTCCAGCTGCAGCATCATTGTCACTGGGGTCAGCTGATGCACAGCTACTCTTGTGCGGTGTTGCCATACAATAGGTGGCATCATCCATGCCGACACCCCCTTGCATCTCCCGGCTATCTCTCAGCATTAGTGTCTTCTCCTTCATATATGACTCCTCAACTTCCTTTCGAACTACATGATACATGTCCCTCTTGATCTTTTCGCACAAGTCTCTCTGCCTATAATCACTCCTAGCTTTCTTCATGCCGAGCCTCTCTTCTTTGCTTAGTGAGAAAGCCCTCTTGTGTGGGACATTGACACCAATACCCCTAGCACGGCCAGGGGCCTCTTTGGTAGTCAGAGCCTCGGACAGAATGTCACATGGCCCTGAGTTCCTGTACACCCTTCCAGTGTTTTTGGAAGCCTTTGCCATCACATCATACAGTTCTTGGTCTGTTGAGTTTTCAAAGTAATAAGAACCGTCTCCATGCCTCTTTGCACATGCCCGCAAGTAGTCCCTATCACGAGTGCCCCTAATTTCACTAAAGGCCGGTTTGCCACCCGCAGCTACTGCTTCTTTGTCCTCTTGCTCCCATATCGGTTTCATGCCGTAGTATCCTGCCACACCCATACGGTGGGTGTGTGTGTTCTTCTTCTAAAGTTCCGATTGCGTGGCACTCCTCTTAATAAACTCTTCACTGGCCCTAACCCTTTTGAATTATGTCCAATCATCCTTTGTGATTTGGGGGTACGAGGGGATTGGGTCCTTGCCTTGACTCAATAACTTCTTGTACAACACATGCTTCCAGTTTCTCCAAGCATCCCTGGCCTTCTTTAGTGCAGCGTGTTCCACCTGCTCTCTCCACTCCTCAGGAACATTGAAATGCGCCATGATCTCACGGACTATCCTCTGCCGTGTTTCTGTACCAGCCTTCCGAAACCCCGGCAGATTAATGTTGAGCCTTGCCCTGCCAACAAATCCACACACACTCCTGAACCTCGTGCATACTTTATCAGGTTTAGTTGGAGCCCAAGACTTCAAATCGATGTCAGTTACTTCGTATACACCTTTAGGCTGGTGTGTGGGCTTTCTTGGAGCGTCCTTCCGTCTCTTGACCGGATGGGTGATTGTGGCAGCTCTATCCCGTTCATCATTTCTTGGTACACGATCATCTGTTGCAGACATGTCGGCTTCGGACTCAGATAAAGATACATCGCCAGAAGTATGACTGTCGTCGCTGCTAATAGACATCTACAGAGTACACATGCGAAATTCAGAAAAGGGTGATAATCATAAAAAATGTAACAGCTTGGAAGCTAGCTGTCTAAACATGGCATGTGATCATTTGGAAATGTACGGCTAATCTATTCATTTAGTGTGACTTGTGCACACATGATATGTCATTCGACAATAACTAGTTGGAACAAATACGGCTTATATGTTAGAAGGTAGATGATGAACATAAATACGCTCTCCATTATTTTATAATCGTTTTGGGCAAACCGAAACAAATAGGAAAAGGGATTGCAATATAATAGACCTCACCGCAATGAAAGGCACCGTTTTTTTCTGTGCAGATCCGGCAGGAGAGGCGAGGGTACAGGATCGATATGCTCGACGGCGGCTGGCGAGCAAATGAAGACGGTGAGGCATGGGCAGCCGTGTGTTCAGAGTGGCAGTGAAGGGTAGGGTTGACGTCGGGAAGCGGGTACACGGCTGGGTTGAGCACGACGGTGCCGGAAAGGGTTCTGGTGTGGATCTGGGGGACGCGAGGGGGAGGGAGCTAGCTGTCGATGGAGTTTGGGTAGAATACGCGGACTGATGAGCGAAACGGGGGAGGGCGCGGGTTTGGGGGGAGGGGAGGGGGGCATGTTGGCGACTTCGGTGAAAAGGGTGAAAAAAGATCACCCTGCGCCCGCGGAAAAAACTTTGCAAACAGTTTCATATAATAACCCGTGTGCACAAGCAGCACAAATCTGTTCGAAATGAAAACCTGAAAACTTTGAAATGTAGACGTGACCTCGTCGTTTTGTCTTGAAATTTTTCCCACGGTACGCAGCTATCGTTGTACCCTAATATTGATTTTCTGGCGCATTTCTCGGCTCGCCTGCTATATTTTTCAGCATTTTTTATCATTTATGGGGCATTTATTGCATACAAACCAAATCCCAACTACAACAACGATTGTTGACGAGAGGTATAAGGGCCGCTGTTCGATTTGGATGAATCCTACGGTGCAGACGCACGATCCGTGTGGTTTGGGTTTTGTCCAATCAGAAAGCAGGACTCACGTTGCGCGCACTACGTTTCATAGGCCACGGTTTAGAAAGCACACGGTTCTAGTTAACGAACCGTGTGCTATGTGTAAACCAAACTGCGCATGTTCAGTTCGTACGTACCGGAGTGAGATGAACTAAGCGTTCTACCTATAAAGTAAATTATCATGAACATTTCAAATTCATTGCTACAGGTGACAACATATTAATCTAGATGAACATAAGGCCATGCATACCTCGCAATACAGTACATGCAAAACTTATAACAGAACGAACTCAGTACACATCCCTCACAATTCAGTACATGCAACATTTCAGTACAGTTGACATAATGACTACTTTTTTAAATCAAATCCCATGTACATGTTGTGATCGCGATCATTAGGTTGACCGCTAATGAACTTAGGATTTCTGATGATTTTACGCTTCTCCTCTGTTATTTCGCGTGGCCCTTGTCGTGGGAACGAGCCTGAGAGTAGAGGTTAGGGGTACGAAAGGAGAGGGTAGAGTCCTAGCACGGCGAGGTTGTACACACAGATGTATGAGTTCAGGCCCCTCTCGTGGAGGTAACAGCCCTACTTCTCAGTGCTCGGGAGCTTCTTGTCGTGTGGAATCTGAGAGTTACAGGGGGTGCGAACCCTTGGATGCCGGGTATTGATGAGGGGCAGCGCACTCTATATTAGCCACCCCTCCCCTCTGGCACAAGGGTTCGCACCCCCTGTAACTCTCAGATTCCACACGACAAGAAGCTCCCGAGCACTGGGACGTAGGGCTGTTACCTCCACGAGAGGGGCCTGAACTCATACATCTGTGTGTACAACCACACGACAAGATGCTGTGCGACTTCCGGCGAGTTTGCAAGTTTTCTCCTTCGTCATGTCTTCCGGCGGTAGTTTGTTCCTGGGCCACGAGATCCATCTCGGAGCGCTCACCTTCATCGCCGACGACTCGGCATGGCTCCTGGAAGCGCCTCTAGATGTTGAGGCGCTCCCGATCCGCGGGGCGGCGCACTTCCGCGCAAGCTCCTGCGGTGTTCTTCTACGGCAGCCGTCGACTCCGTACTTGTCGGCCCTCCCCGCTGTTCGTCGCCGCAAGCGATCCGGTCGTTCGTGGCTCCAGCGCTGGGTGAGGCATGCGGCGGCTCGCCAAACTTCGTGTCCGCAGATTGCGGCTATCGAGCCCGCCGAATCACTTCACGGCTTGTTCGACTCGGCGTCGGATCAGTCTGACGTTCCCTCCGAGTGTGAGAGCTGCAATCCTGCGGCTAAGGTTCTTATGGCTGGTTCGCATCAGAGTCCGCCGCCTGGCTTCGGCCGTGGCAGAGGCGAGGCTGGAGGACCATCGGATGAGCAGCAGCACCGGGATGAGGAGATTCTCCATACTCCCATCATCGGTGCGACTGCTGAGGCCCAGGCCATGGAGGCCATGCGCCTTCGGCTCAAAGAGATGCAGGAGGCACTCGATGAGCGTGCCCGCCAGCGTCCACCCATTTCCAGTCAGCGATAGCTGTTTCCGAGTGGATCTCATAACAATGTCAAGGTATTCCGTACTCCAATTCTGAATGTTGCGGCAGCTGCTAAGATTGCAGATTCCATTCAGCCATCCCGTTCGGAGGCTGGCAGAGGTTTGCAGCAGATCCGAGCGTTGCTTGATGCAGCGCAACAGCAGAATTCGGCTGTTTCTTAGTCGCGCAACACATTACATAGTAACTCTCCCAGAGCAGACACAATTCAGTCGGCGCACAGTCCGGGGTCACCTCTGCGTCGCAGGGGCGGAGGTTACCGTGAGGATCAGTATCAAGATCAGGGGCGAGATCAGTTTGCTCCTCGTTATCACCGTGATGACCGCCGTCGAGCGCCTACTCCTCCGCGGAGTGGTTCATATGTGCCCCGGCACAATGACGATAGGCGCCCGTTAGGCGATGAGCGGAATATTGGGTTTGACGTGAGGAATGTCCTCGCACAAAGGCGGATCGACAGAGGCAGAGCCCACAGGGATGGTTATGACAGAGACTATCCGAGTGGAAGTGGTGCCGTTGTTTCTGGCCCCGAATGTTTTAGCAGAGCCATTCGCTCTGCAGAGATTCCCCCCAACTTCAGGTTGGCGGCTGGAATAAGCAAGTTCTCCGACGAGTCGAAGCCGGAAACATGGTTAGATGATTACAGAGTGGCTGTGCATATTGGTGGAGGAAATGACAACGTAGCCATGAAGCATTTATCCTTGATGTTGGATGGTTCGACCCGGGCGTGGTGGAATCGTTTAGCTCCTTCTAGCATCTATTGCTGGGAAGATCTTGCCCGAGTGTTCATCAGTACTTTCGAGGGCACTTGCAAGCGTCCTGCAGGTTTGATCGATTTGCAGCACTGTGTTCAGAAGCCCAATGAGTCCTTGAGAGATTACATTCAGCGTTGGTCCACCTTGCATCACACAGTGGAGAATGTTTCCGAGCACCAAGCTATTTGTGCTTTCAAGGCCGGTGTGAAGTACAAAGAGCTTTACCTGAAGTTTGGGCGGACAGGTGACATTTCCCTGAGCAAGATGATGGAGATTGCCACTCGGTACGCCAATGGCGAAGAGGAAGACCGCCTCCACAGCGGCAAAGGAAAGGCAGTCGACAATGATGCCGGCGGCAATTCCAGTCGTAAACAGAAGCGCAAAGCTGATGGCCCTGTTCAGGCAGAGGCGGCCGCTCTGGCGGCGCAAGGAAAAAATAAGGGGAAGTCCAAAGGGTAGTTTACCCCCAAGAAAGGAAAGAATCAGTCGGGAACAGATGTCCTGGATTTACCGTGTGCAATCCACACAAAGAAAGATGAGGAAGGCAATTTGATATTGCCGAAGCATACCACTCGACAGTGTCGTTTACTGATCCAGCAGTTCAAGGAAGGTCAGTCGAGTGAGAAAGCTCCTGAAAAGGAGGAGGATGAAGACAAAGAAGAGTTTCCTGAGGTCAATGCCACTCTGTTGATTTTTGCTGATGTAGAAAGCAAGAGTCGACTGAAAGTTATCAACAGAGAAGTTAACATGGCTGTTCCTGCCACCCCCACATACCTCAAATGGTCTCAGACTGCTATCACATTCGACCAGTCAGACCACCCTGCTCATATCGCTACCCCAGGTCGGCAAGCGCTGGTGGTGGACCCGGTTGTGGGAGGCACTCGGCTCCGCAAAGTTCTGATGGATGGTGGGAGTGGTTTGAACATCTTGTATGCGGATACCCTAAAGGGGATGGGCATTCCGATGTCCCGACTCAGCGAAAGCAACATGCAATTCCACGGAGTCATCCCTGGGAAGAAGGCCAAGTCACTTGGCCAGATAGCATTGGATGAGGTGTTTGGCACCGATAAGAATTTTCGCAAAGAGAAATTGACGTTTGAAGTGGTGGACTTCCAGAGCGCATACCACGCCATCCTTGGCCGTCCTGCTTATGCCTGTTTCATGGCCCGTCCATGCTATGTGTATCTCAAGCTAAAGATGCCCGGGCCCAAGGGTGTGATCACAGTCATTGGCAATCGATAGAGGGCTGAGGAGTGCCTTCAGCAGGGCTCCAAAATTGTCGATCATCAGATGGTTGTGGTCGAGTTGGAGGAATACAAGAAGAGTGCTGATCATGCCGACCTGCTGCGTGCCAAGAAGCCCACCTCTGAGTTAGCTTTCCAGTCGGCAGGCGAAGTGAAGCAAGTGCACATTCACCCGACGGATCCAAATGCTGCCCCAACCAACATCTCAACGACACTCGACAGCAAATAGGAAGCCGAGCTCATCCAGTTCCTCCGTGAGAACTGGGACATCTTCGCATGGAAGCCTGCTGACATGCCGGGTGTACCCAGGGAACTGGCTGAGCACCGACTGAGAGTCGACCCGAAGGCCAAGCCTGTGAAAGATCACTTGCGTCGGTCGGCAGCGGAGAAGCGGAAGGCAATCGGCGAGGAGGTGGCTCATCTCTTGGCGGCTAAGTTCATACGCGAGATTTACCACTCCGAGTGGCTCTCGAACGTCGTTATGGTCCCCAAGAAAGATAAGTCACTCCGCATGTGTATAGACTTCAAACATATCAATCGGGTCTGCCCGAAAGATCATTTTCCGCTCCCCCGCATCGACCAGATTGTCGATTCGACTGCGGGGTGCGAGCGTTTATCCTTTCTTGATGCATACTCCGGTTACCATTAGATCCGTCTGTTTGGTCCGGATGAAATAAAGACAGCTTTCATCACCCCATTCGGGTGTTTCTGTTATATCACCATGCCTTTTGGTTTGAAAAATGTTGGCGCTACTTTCATGCGCATGATTCAAAAATGCTTGCTTGATCAGATCCCTCGGAATGTTGAAGCATACATGGATGATATTGTCGTCAAGTCTCGCAAAGGTTCCGACCTGCTGACTGACTTGGCTGAGACATTCGCCAACTTGAGGAGGTATGATATCAAGTTAAACCCGACTAAGTACACTTTCGGTGTTCCTGGTGGCAAGTTGCTCGGTTTTCTCGTTTCCGAACGAGGAATCGACGTCAATCCTGAAAAGATCAGTGCCATTACCCGAATGAAGAGCCCTGAGCGTGTGCACGATGTCCAGAAGCTCACAGGTTGCCTGGCGGCGTTGAGTCGATTCATTTCTCGTCTCAGTGAGAAGGCATTGCCTTTATACCGACTGATGAAGAAGTCTGATACGTTCGAGTGGACTCCAGAAGCTGAAGCAACGTTTGTCGAGCTCCAAGCCCTGCTTTCCACCCAGCCGGTGCTTGCTGCTCCGCACAACAAACAGCCCTTGCTCCTGTACATCGCGGCCACTAATCAGGTCGTAAGTACAGTTCTCACTGTCGAGCGGGAAGAGGAAGGCAAAGCTTACAAAGTCCAGCGTCCTGTTTATTACATTTCTGAAGTGTTGACTCCTTCAAAGCAAAGGTACCCACATTACCAAAAGCTCGTATATGGTATAATCTGTTAGCGAAGAAGGTGGCACACTACTTTCAAGATCACTCAATTTCAGTCGTCAGTGATGCTCCATTGTCTGAGATCCTCAACAATCGAGATGCGACTGGTCGAGTGGCCAAATGGGCTATTGAGCTCCTTTACTTTGATATCAAGTTTGAAGCGAAAAAGACAATCAAATCTCAAACACTTGCTAATTTCCTGGCCGAGTGGATAGAACAGCAGCAGCCAATCCAAATCCACTCGGCACACTGGACTATGTTCTTTGATGGATCGAAGATGCTGAATGGGTCTGGTGCTGGCGTAGTATTGGTATCCCCAAAAGGTGACAAGCTCAGTTATGTCCTACAGATTCACTTTGATTCCTCCAATAACGAAGCCGAATATGAAGCACTTCTATATGGGTTGCGTATGGCCATTTCACTCGGCGTCCGGCGCTTGATGGTATACGGTGACTCTGATTTGGTGGTCAATCAGGTGATGAAAGAGTGGGATGTCAGGAACCCTGCTATGACTGAATACTGCAACGCTGTAAGAAAGCTTGAGAAGAAGTTCGAAGGTTTGGAACTCCATCATGTTCCCCGAGTGAAGAATCGGGCAGCTGATGAGCTAGCAAAGATTGGATCCACTCGGAAGCCTGTCCCGAGCAATGTGTTTCTGGAACACCTACATACTCCTTCAGTGCAAGAAGATCCCTTCACTGAAGAGCCCCCGCAAGCAAAGAGCACCTCTGATCCGACTGAAGTTGATGTCCCAGCGGTCATAGATCTGGTCATGGAGATTTTGGTGATCACGCCCGACTGGACAGTACCTTATATTGCATACATTCCGAGGCAAGAACTCCCAGATGATGAGGTTGAAGCTCGACAGATCGTCCGCAGATCCAAGGCCTTTACTGTTATGGATGGACAACTTTACAGAGAAAGCGTAACTGGCGTGACTCAGCGGTGTATCACTCCTGAAGAAGGTCGATTGATTTTGGAGGAAATTCACTCGGGGACCTGTGGTCATCATGCGTCCTCTAGGATGATTGTTGCCAAAGCGTACCGAGCTGGTTTCTTCTGGCCGCGCGCCAATGAGATGGCTAAGGAGATTATTGATCACTGTGAAGGGTGCCAGTTCTATTCGAACTTGTCGCACAAGCCTGCATCTGCCTTCAAGACTATTCCACTCGTCTGGCCGTTCGCTGTATGGGGTTTGGATATGGTCGGACCCCTTAGAATAGGCCAGAGTGGATTTACTCACTTGCTTTTAGCAGTCGACAAGTTCACTAAGTGGATTGAGGCTAAACCCATAAAGAAGCTGAACTCGCGCACTGCAATCAAATTCATGAAAGAAATAACATTCCGATATGGAGTTCCCCATAGTATCATTACAGACAACGGCTCAAACTTTGACTCGGAAGAGTTCAGACACTTTTGCTCCTCTCAAGGCACTCGGGTGGATTACGCATCTGTTGCGCACCCCCAGACTAACGGTCAAGCTGAGCGAGCAAATGGCCTTATCCTTCAAGGGCTGAAACCTCGACTCATGCGAGATCTTGATCATGCAGCCGGAGCTTGGGTTACTGAATTGCCGTCTGTTCTGTGGGGCTTGAGGACGACTCCTAACCGGTCGACTGGGTGCACTCCTTTCTTCATGGTGTATGGAGCCGAAGCCGTTTTGCCAAGTGATGTCCTTCACAATTCTCCCCGAGTAGATCTTTACTCCGAGGCTGAGGCTGAGGAGGCACAACAAGACGGTGTTGATCTCCTGGAAGAAGAACGCGAGATGGCTCTGATTCGGTCGACTGTATATCAGCAAGATCTGCGCCGCTTCCATGCGAGGCACGTCAAGGGTCGGTCGTTCCATGAAGGTGATCTCGTGCTCCGAGTGGATCAGCAGCGACCTCACAAGCTGGCCCCAGCATGGGAAGGCCCTTTCGTCGTCACCAAAGTACTGAACAATGGAGCCTACCACCTCTTCAACCTCAAGAAGAATATTGACGAGCCGCGCGCCTGGAACGCAGATTTACTTCGACGTTTTTATACTTGACGACTGAGTTGTTTTGATGTAATAAGAGTACTCCAGACAGTTTCGTTTGTTAAAGTTATGACTCCCACAGTCTATTGTCGATTCCGATCGCGCAATTTCGCATTCAAAAACTACTTCGAGTGACGAGCGATCCTCTCACTCGGGGGCTTAGTTGCGAACCAGTTTTCGCCTAAGTTAAAAAACTACTCCGAGTGACGAGCGATCCTCTCACTCGGAGGCTTAGCTGCGAACCAGTTTTCGCCTAAGTTAAAAAACTACTCCGAGTGACGAACGATCCTCTCACTTGGGGGCTTAGCTACGAACCAGTTTTCGCCTAAGTTAAAAAACTGCTCCGAGTGGCGAGCGATCCTCTCACTCGGGGGCTTAGCTGCGAACCAGCTTTCGCCTAAGTAAAAAACCCTGCCAGGTGAATAGCATTCTATTCACTCGGAAACTTAGCTGCGAATCAGTCTTCGACTAAGTTGTAAAACGCTCCGAGTGACGAGTGATCCTCTCACTCGGGGGCTTAGCTGCGAACCAGTTTTCGCCTAAGTTAAAAAACCGCTCCGAGTGATGAGTGATCCTCTCACTCGGGGGCTTAGCTGCGAACCAGTTTTCGCCTAAGTTAAAAAACTACTCCGAGTGATGAGCGATCCTCTCACTCGGGGGCTTAGCTGCGAACCAGTTTTCGCCTAAGTTAAAAAACTACTCCGAGTGACGAACGATCCTCTCACTCGGGGGCTTAGCTGCGAACCAGTTTTTGCCTAAGTTAAAAAACTGCTCCGAGTGGCGAGCGATCCTCTCACTCGGGGGCTTAGCTGCGAACCAGCTTTCGCCTAAGTAAAAAAAACCTGCCGAGTGAATAGCATCCTATTCACTCGGAAACTCAGACGTGAACCAGTCCTCGTCTAAGTCAAAAACTTTCCCGAGTGGCAAGCGCTCCTCTCACTCGGGAACTTAGCCGCGAACCCGTTTTCATCTAAGTTCAAAATTCTTCCGAGTAATGAACATTCAACCCACTCGGAAATCAAACAAATTTAGCCAAGCAAAAGGTCAGAAAGCAAAATGCAAGTAAGACCAGAATCTCTAGCACGGCAGAAAGTTGCCCACGCAAAGGGAAGTACTCAGGCCTAAGGCCTGAACGAAGTTTTAAATGACTACATCATCACTCGGCATACCGAGGGAAATAAAGTTTCAACTGCAAGCAAAGTATTTTTCAAGCACCAGTGGGGCTCGCGGGCTCGACGAAGGTGTCCAGGTCAATCCCATCGGCGATCCGAGTGGCTGCTTCAATGAAGGTCTCCATGAAGTCTTCGAATCAAAGTTTCTTCGTGTTGATCACCCGTAGAGTCTTCAGTTTGTCCTCCTTGGCCTCCTTGCAATGGACCCTGACGAGTGAAAGCGCCACGTCAGCTCCGCAGCGAGCAGCAGATTTTTTCCATGCCTGCACTCGACCAGGAATCTCGTTGAGGCGGATCATCATCGACTCGAGGTCAGTCTGGAGGCTGTCTTCTGGCCACAGTTCTTTGTCGACCTTCTCCAGCGCAGCCCTCAGTCGAGTGATATATCCTTGGACACTCCTGAGACGAGCTTCAAGTCGAAACATGTCCATGGCCACGACGTCCCCGACGGGTGACTTGGTGGGATCCAGATTTGGCTCGATCTCCTCCGTTTCCTTTTCAAAATCTTGGCAGAATTCTGCGCGAAGAGAAAAATGAAAAGGTGGTCAAACTGTTGTTTTGAAGAAATCAAAGAAATTCACTCGACGGAAGAAAGTTACCTTCAAGCATGCCGAACATCTTCTTCGCGAAGTCTCCCAAGTATTTTTCCAGAGTGCTCCTTCTCTTGGTCAGCTGTTCAACCTTGTGGATCCAATCGGCCTGTTCCTGCTTGAGTTTGGTGTTCTCTTCTTCCAACTTATTGGCCGCAGCAAGCTTCTTCTCAGCAGCCTCGGTTTTCTCCCTCGCCACCTTCTGAGCATCGGCGAGTGCTTTGTCTTTATCTTCAAGCGCCTTCTTCATGGTATCTAAAGAAATAACATTGTTGAGTCACGCTTGGAGTCGACGGTTCTCATCACGTATATCTGTTCGAGTGAAGACACTCAGTTCAAAGGATAGAAGATGAAAGTGATGGTGTGATTGGTCAACAAGGATTACCTCCCAGGGTCTTCAGCTCAGTCTGTGCACGGTCTAGATCGTTCTTGGTCACCTCCAGATCCAGCTGAAGTTGGTTTTTCTCCTTCTCCAAGTCAACGTGCTTGGTCCCAAGCTCGCAGGCTTTCTGAAATCAGCAAAGAAGTAGTTCAGTCGACACTAATGTTTCTCCACTCCCGAGTGGAAATGAACAAGTTCAGTCGACTGGACAGCGGCCCGCCGCCCCACCCCACACCCCTATACACCGTCATATCATGGTTGATGGAAATGATGTCCATGAAACCTGCATGAAGTTCTTAAGACTACTGCCCATCGTAAACGATCGACAGTAGTCTCGGGGACTACACCCAGTGGGTGCACTCAGCGTGCCCCCACTGGACCAGAGACCACTCGACCAGGTCCGACCTGTCCGAGTATAAAAAAAACATGCAAATATTGTCTCTATCAGACCCCCGCCGATGCAAGCACTCGACGGCGGTCTCGGGGACTACACCCAGTGGGTGCACTCAGCGTGCCCCCACTGGACCTACTTTCACTCGACCAGGATGTCGAGCGACGAGCGACTATCAAAACATATCTAAGACCCCTGCCGATGTCTTCGTCATTCGACAGCAGTCTCGGGGACTACACCCAGTGGGTGCACTCAGCGTGCCCCCACTGGATACAAACTACTCGACTAAGACCTGATCTATTCGAGAAGAAAGCAAGCAAGTATGCATCCAAAGAAAACATCCAGTGGGTGTAGAGTCAAGATGGACAAGAATTCAATCGGAAATGAACTTACAATAGCACTTACTCGGACATTGGCACGAAGCGCTGAACTGGCATCATAAGCCAACTTGCTGGCCTCATACGCCTCCTTCGTACGCAGCATCATTTGTCCAGCCTGGATCATGGCTTCTTTGGCAGCTCCAGTCTGGTCCTCTGGGACGTGGTACAAAGGATATGCAGACGTCGGATGAGTCGGTGCTGCAGCTGAGGTAGCAAGAGGTGCTTGAGGTTGCCCAATCGGCGCTGAAACCACCAGAGTTGAAGTTGCTGGCGGAGCACTCGACAGCGGGGCCACAAGATTAGCTCTGGATCGTGAAGAGTCGCCAAGCTCTGGAGATGACGCAGCAGTCGACCTACGAGGTGCCTATCCTGATGATGTTCTCCAAGTGCGTGCGCGTGGAGTGTCCAAGGCCACAACTTCACCCTCAGCACCCTGCTGTGGCTCCTCGTCGTCTTCCACATGGATGACATCGTCAATTGTCAATCGATAACGTTGACTTGCTCATTCGACGAATTGCCTTCAAAAATTAGTCTACAGTGAAGATTTATTATACCTCGTTGAGAGGTGGCCGCGTCAGCAGTGTCCACTTCCATATGATCCTCCTCATCCCGCAGAGGCGACGTCACCGAGGTAGCAGCTCTGGCGAATAAATTTCACTCGGTCAGCAAAGACATGAAGTTTCACAACAGCAGAAAAAGGAAAATGAATACTTACGTTGAGGCGACAGGCACGGCGATCTTCATGCAGGGCAGAGCCTTCCGAGGTTTGGGTGCGTCAGACCTGGGCTGTTTCGTGACCTTTTCAGTCGACTCGGGTGTCGCCACCCGGTCGCGCTTCGGATTCCTGGTGCTCGATGCCAAGGTTCTGCTTGGAGCAGCTTCTAGATCTTCGCGCTGTTTGGTACGACGCTCGATGCACGGACGAGCCTGGGCTTCTTCCTCGATCTCTTCCGGGTCGTCGTCGCTGCCTTCACTGTCGTCGGCGTAATCGACATCTGCGCTGCCGCCTGCGCTCTCTTCTCCGTCTTCAGGCTGATCTCCATTCGGCACGGGCGAATACATGTTCGTAAACTCCTGCAAGATACAAACTGTAAAGTCAGTCGACTGAAAGCCCAGTCACTCGACGAAATATGAAAGCACTCGACAAAGATATAACTCACCAGGTTCGTCGGTGGGTTCAAAGCAGAGAAGGGCAAGATTCGCTTGGCTCCCAAAGGGTTATCACAGGCTCCGATGATGCTCCTGAGCCACTGGGCAACAGTCTCGTCGGAAACTTCCTCTGGATGTGTCTGAGTGGTGTCTTCGGGGCCCGAATAATGCCACATAGTGTGATCCCTGGCTTGAAGAGGCTGGATTCGTCGACTGAGAAACGCCTCTAGGAGGTCCATACCAGTCACTCCGCCACGGATCAGATCTACTACTGCATTCACTAAAATCCCTACCTGGACTTTCTCTCCCTCTGTCACGTTCAGTGTCCTGGGAGTAGTGGGTCGATCCAATGTGAAGGGAGGAAGACCAGTCGACATATTGGGAGATGCAACATCTTTGCAGTAAAACCATGTCGACTGCTAGGCCCGAAAAGATTCAGGAAAGGTCATTGATGGTAACGCACTCCTACCCCTTTTTGGAGTCGCAGGCCACCGCATAGCTGGATGACATGAGTCTTACTATCACTAGGATTGGCCTTTTTGACACACTGAGATCGGATGGTGAATATGTGTTTGAACAAACCCCAGTGAGGAGAACAACCCAAGAAACATTCGCACAGAGTTATGAACGCAGCGAGATACGCAATGGCATTCGGAGGGAAATGGTGAATCTATGCCCCGAAGTAGTTCAAGAATCCGCGAATGAATGGATGGGGAGGCAGAGAAAAACCTCGCTCGACGTGGGTGAGGAGGAGGACTCGCTCGCCGTCGCGCGGCTCCGGCTCAGCCTCTCCCTCTGACAGCCTCCACGACCCATCAGCTATCAGCCCGTCGGCGACGAGATTTTGGACGTCCTCCGCCGTGACGGTCGACCGGAGGAAATCCCCTTGGATCCACCCCGGCGGCACCGCGGACCGGGCGCCCGACGGCTTCTTCGCCTTGGCTCCCTTCTTGGCGCGCTCGAGCTTCTCTGTCTCCCCCTTCGTCATCGCGGTGGCGGTGGTCAAGGCAGAGTGGAGCAGCGCGCGTGGAGCAGGGGAGGCGGAGGAAAAGAGGGGAACTGAGGAGAAGCACTGTATCGGCCCTCGCATCGCTCCGTCTTATAACTGCCCGAGTGGGTCACTGACCTGTGGGCCCGTCGGATCCCTGTATATCCCGATTACAGAGGAAACGCGGTACGTGGCGATAAAGGCAGCGCGATAATCGAGGCGTCATGCTCCCACTTGCCCCAGTCGTTGCGTCATCATCGCGCAGCGCGTACTTCCCAAATTTTCAAATCCCGCAAAATCCGGGCCTGGCGAAGCGACCCGTCGCATCGAGAGGTTCCGTTGATCACTCGGGTCTGAGTCAGTGCTCAAGTTCACTCGGACACATTTCAAGACAGAATCGATCAGGGTGAATGACAAAGATTCCAATCGACGCAGACTTCTGTGAAGCCCTAAAATGCACTCGGAATTTTTGTGTCTTACCAGAACCCGCATCGATCCCTTTTTCACTCGAACCCCGATCCATTCGGGGGCTAATGATGGGGATATGTACCTAGGGTAGGGTCATAGGCCTGACCTACATACCCTACCTAAGGACACTACCTTAGAGAACTTAAGGATTACAAGGAAGTCTCCGACTGAAATCACCATGGCGTATGAGTCACTCGACAACATCCACTCAGAGGTTTCTTCCTCCACTCGACGGTTGCCTTTCACTCGGAAGAACTAGAAGTCAGTCGACCACAGAAGACCAAAAGCCACTCCAGGGAGGCCAACGGGCAGGCGTTCGACTGTACATCATTAGTAGCATTTATTATGTACGTTACCAGTAACGTACGCCTTCATTACCACAATCGAACACTTGGATGCCGGGTATTGATGAGGGGCAGCGCACTCTATATAAGCCACCCCTCCCCTCTGGCACAAGGGTTCGCACCCCCTATAACTCTCAGATTCCACACGACAAGAAGCTCCCGAGCACTAAGACGTAGGGCTGTTACCTGCACGAGAGGGGCCTGAACTCATACATCTGTGTGTACAACCTCACTGTAGCTAGGACTCTGCCCTCTCCTTTCGTACCCCTAACCTCTACTGTCAGGCTCGTTCCCACGACAGCCCCTGAGGTGGCAACTCATCATATTGATTGTACTCCTCCTCATCACCAACATTCTCGACGCCTAGTACCCTCCTCTTCCCATACATCACTACATGGCAGTGCGTATGCAAGAGCTCTGGCACAAAGAAAATCTGGGTAGCATCGCTGGCAAGAATAAATGGGTCCTTGTGATATGCCATAACTCTGCGGTCAACATATGTCTTCCTGCTGTAAGCATCAACCTTTACGCTACTAAGAGGGACCCATCTGCACTTGAATAATGCCACTTTCATTTCCACATAGTAAAGCTCCCAAATCTCTTTAATGGTTCCATAGTACACCTGTTTATCATCTTCCTCTACAGTTAGGCATTCTATCCGAACAGAGTTGTTTTGATACGAGGTCTTAGCGTCACGTTCCTCAGTGTAGAATGTGTTGACATTTATGTCGTACGCTTGGTACTTCATAATCGTCGTTGATGGCTTTTGTGCCAACCACGTTGTAAGGTCTTCTTGGGGTCCGTTTGCCAAAAGATCCTTCAGCCATCTTATATAGTCCCTATTGTGTGCATTTGTCTCGGCAGCTGTTGACAGCACATTGGGTAAGTTGCTTTGTTGTATCTCCTCCATGTGTTCTGCATCATAAACGTCGAGTACCGGTTTGTTAAGCAGCACCGTCAAATGGGCTTGATCGTACATATCTCTAGGTGCAAGAGTCTTATTGCCAGCAAGGACCGGCTTACCAGCAAGCCTTCCCTCATGGCGAGAGAGGGGCACACCTATAGGTCTAAGTTTCATGTATTCGGTGCAAAACTCAACCACCTCCTCTACGGTATAACCTTGTAGGATGCTTGCCTCTGGATGACATCGGTTCCGACAATAGCGCTTCAATATTCCCATGTACCACTCGAAGGGATACATGTTGCGAAGAAACACAGGACCACAATACTTTATCTCGTCCACAAGGTGCACGGTGAGATGGACCATGACATCAAAGAATGACGGTGGGAAGAACATCTCTAAGTTTGACAATATCCTTGTAATATCAGATTGCATATTATCCAGCTCTTCAACATCTACCACCTTCTGCCATAGTTTGTTGAAGAAATCACAGAGATCAATCAATGTGTTTCTTATGTCTGTGTCTATCATATTCCTTATGGCCACCGGGAGGATTTGTGTCAACATTACGTGGCAATCATGTGACTTCATGTGAGATAACTTCTTTTTACCCAAGCTGTCATCCACGAGACTTCTGATGTTTGCGGAGTAGGAAGAGGGTGTCTTAATTGACAACAAAAATGCAAAGAACTCTTTTACTTCTGCTGTAGTTAAATTGTAACTCTGGTGTTGGTGGAGCAATTTGTCATCATCTTCTGCTTCATCCATGCGTTGTGATTGATCACCAAGCATATCGAGTCGTGCACCGTCACCATCCTTTCTTTTGCCTTTAATCTTGAGGAGAGTACCAAGGATGCTTTCACAGACATTCTTCTCTACGTGCATGACATCAATGCAATGACATACACTTAGGAACTCCCAGTAAGGTAATTCCCAGAACACTGATTTCTTCTTAAACACTTGGTCTCTGGGTGTTATTTTTGACGTCAAACCGGATCCCTTGCCAAGCACAACATTAATTCCTTTAACCATGTTGTGGACTTCTTTCCCATCATAGGGTCTTGGGCCCGTTCCTTTCTCTACCGTACCATCAAATTCAGGAGTCATTTTTCGGTAAGGGTGATTTCTCCTTAAGAACCTACGATGACGCAAATACACGGTTTTGCGCGAGTTGGAAAGAAATCTACTCTCGGTCCTATCCATGCATGTGACACATCCTATTGGTCCCTTTGTTTTCTGCCCCGAACTGTTGCCTAATGCTGGCAAATCTTGAATGGTGTGCAGCAGCAACGCATGTAGCCGAAAAAACTCCTTTGCGTTGGCATCATAACAGTTCACACCAGACGTCCACAATGTCTTCAGTTCTTCTACCAGTAGCTCAAAGTAAATGTCGATATCATTTCCAGGTTTCTTCGGGCCTTGGATAATCATCGACATCATGATGTATTTTTTCTTCATACACAACCAAGGAGGAAGGTTATATATGCACAGAAGCACCGGCCAAGTGTTGTGTTTGGTGTTCATATCGCCAAATGGATTAAATCCATCAGTACACTCCCCTAGCCATATATTTCTAGGATCCTTTGCAAAATCTTTAAACCTTTCAGCGATTTGTTCCCACTGAGCCCGTCTTTCGGGTGCCTCATATACTTATCCACAGTTCGCTCATCATGGTGCCACTGCAACCTCTTTGCCTCTCTAGGGTTTGCAAACAAATGCCTCAACCTTGGAATTATAGGCAAGTACCAAACAACCTTGAACGGGATTCCTGTCTCGATCTCTTCGTCCAATTTGTACTTGTCATGTGCTCTCCTGCGCTTGTATCGTGCGTGCTTGCATATGCGGCATGAACGCAAATCTTTGTAATCACCGCGGTACAACATACAATCATTCACACAAGCGTGTATCTTCTGGACTTCAAGTTCCAATGGACAAACAATTTTCTTCGCTTCGTTCGTGCTTTTGGGGAGCACATTATCTTCTGGAAGAATGTCTTTGAAAAGACTCAACAACTGTGTGAAGGCCTTGTTTGATAGACCACTTTCTGCTTTAAATCTGAGAAGCGCCAGTGTGACACTCCACTTGGAATGTTTCTTCTTGCAACCTGGATACAAATCTTTCTTGGAGGCCGCAGCAATGCTTGGCAGCTCCTTGTACCCGGCTAAATCTTTCGCTGGGCCCTGGAAATCTGCAATCATAGCAACAAAATCTGGCATATCATCAAGGTCGGTGTTGTCTGCTTCACACTCTTGGTTTTTCTTTGGGTTTTTTGGCATGCCAGTCTTCTGTCTGTAGCTTGACGTCTGAGCCCCGAGGTTAAATTCATCACCCATGCGACTCTGATCGGGGTTTGGCACCTCGCCGACAGGCAGGTTATTACATTCATCCATAACCGGCTCTTCACCATGTTTAGTCCATCTTGTGTATCCACCCATGAATCCCCTTTTGTATAAGTGTAACTCGACCTCATCAATTGGAAATGACACCGTATTGCCACAATCCTTGCATGGACAGAGGACGTAATATTGTTTGCAAATTCTCTTCTTTGTCCGTTCAGCCAAAGCCATGAACTCCTTCACGCCATCTCTATACCTTGAGCTTGTCCGATCCCCCATCCATTCAGATCGTTCCATCTGCACACGTTGCATCCATTAGATGGGTGAATAAATCACAAGATTTTATTTTCATAATTTATGGAGGGCGCTGCATAATGTTACCCAGTCGTGCAATGACACTAATCAACCAGTCAATTTACACGCATCGTCAGTACTGCCATTATATGAATTTAATACCTCAATTAGGCCACTCAAGGAAAATAATACCTTAATTAATTAGCAGCGACACGGCGAGACAGCAGGGTCGAGGAGCAGAGCTTAGCGGGGCACCTGCCTGCAGTCTGGGCTCCACTATCCCGCCTACGACCGCGAGGGACGTGCTCCAGTCACGCCGGCGCCGACCACGAGGATTGAGCTCCTCCTATATCTCCGCCGCCGACCGAGGATTGACCTCCAGTCACGCCGCCACCGCCGACCGATGATTGACCTCCTGTAACGCCGCCACCGCCGACCGACCGAGGATGGACTCCCTATAACGGCGACACCGGATTGACCTCCTATCCGTCAGCCGCTACCTCCGTCGCCGCCAACATCTCTATGAGCATAAAGTTTTTTTGGGGGGGTTTCCGGAGAGCGGTTGTTTACCGCACCCATATGTACCAGGAAGCACATCACAAACGCTCATGTTACGGAAACCGTGTATCACGCATGTTCTATCTCACACGATTTGATTTGGGAAACCGTGTGCCATATACAACATAATGGGATAAATAGTTCACCCGACCGTTATCATCAGATCCCCATAGTTTCCCCGTCTTCCCCAAATCCCTAAATAGCTTCAAAATCCCTAGCGCCCAAATTCCCTAGCGTGGATCTGACATTGGGGAAATGCGGACGAGTGGTGTTGATGGTTTCAGTGCGGCTGCACCGGTTCGTACAGTCGCTCTTGGCAGCGCCATTGGCGGCGCAACCACGACGGCGGTCACCGCCGAGCACTTGCCTAAGGTCACCAGGAAGCCGGTGTACTACGGATCCGAATCGTCTTGTCAGGTCCCAATCATTCCTCATCTTTTTAGCATGACACACACACACAGGAAATCGATCAAATGCCGGATCCAGAGTTTGACTCCAGCAGACTCCCGCAACATGAGTTCGATTCCGAGTTTTGCGCCACCGAGAAGTACCAAAAGCTGAGTTGTGTGCACGGACACACTCCCGCTCAACGTGTATGCACGGAGGGATTCGACATTCGCAGACGGTTTCTCGGTTGCCCCTTAGAGGTTAGTGATAAGTTCATCCCTTAAGTTCAGTTAATGCCCCCACTCATCCTGGTTATTTAACATTCGCAGGGATATGAGGCTTGTGCCTTTGTTAACTGGCTGGATGATGAATGGTATGGCAGGGCTCGGAGTGCTATCACCAAGCTTGCAGAAGATAACGTAAAGCTGAAGAATAAACTGACTAATCTGGAGTGTACAATCACTACGATGAAGCAAGAAAGAATCAATCACAGGCAACAGATGAAAGCAAGAGACAAGAAGGAACTAGCATGTGTAGTTGTAGTTGCAGCATTCGCCATCTTCTATGCATTGTTTGCAATGATCATTAGGGGTTTCGTTTGATTATTAATGGCTACATCAATAAGCAGAGCTCATCTATTGCTTACCAACTGTCCTATGTTAAATGCTTGCTATTTCACACCCGTTGTGTTTCATATAAGCGTGTGTGTAGTTAAACAATGCATCTAGCAAACCGTGTGAACTCCTAAAATGTACACATGTGAAACATTTGGCATATTGAGAACTGCACAATAGCGGGAATTTAGAGAGACGGACCGGGTGCACACAATTGCGGTTGATTATATCGGAATTCTAACTGCCTGCCAAAGCGCCAATATAATCCGTCAATCCCCCGCTTCAATAGCCATTCCTCTTGTCTTCACACCACGCTTCAGTTGCCACCATCTTCATTGTCCCGACCGGCCACTCTACACTTCCACGCACTCTACAATCTCGCTTTCTCGCCGGTTGTTTAATTACGTAGCGCAGCAATGTCGAGCGACAGCGAGGACGACAGTTCCTCCAGTCTAGGGTCAACCACAGAATCATCGCGCTCGTCTTCCATGAGTCCGGCATCAAGCCCTGACCTCCATTTTATCCGGCTCATGGAAGGGACACCGCCGCCGGAGTCATTAGACGACGACCAGACGGACGAGGAGCCGCCGAAGGACGAAGAAGACGACAACGATGAGGAGGAGGAGGAACGTTCCGACAAGGAGGAGGACGCCGAGGAGCCTCCGAAGGACGAAGAAGACGACGATGATGATGAGGAGGAGGAATGGTCAAACAAGGAGAACGACGACGAGGACATCAACGACGACGGCGATGAAAATCCAGCGGTCAGCGGCAAGAAGCATCCACGTCAAGACGATGGCGCGGGGCCATCTAACAACAACAAGAAGAAGTAAAACAGACCGTAATCCTTAAACCTGTTGTCGTTTGCTCATATTTATTCCTTAACTCTGTCTACCTTCTCGATCTCATCGCAAACGGTTAAGAATACAGATTCGTCAGTGATCATTCACAATATCGCACACATTTGGTTTCTTGAATTGTGTGCCATGTGGAGCACACAATTCAGAACAACAAATCGTATGCGTTGTCCAGAATTATAGCACACAGTTCTAATTATCAAACTGTTTGCAGCCTATCACACACACCTTGTTACGCCGCACCATTTGTGTTCTTACGTATCATCGCAAGCAGTTCATATGAGGGACCTGTATGCCGTACATCACACACATCTATATTTGATTAACCGTTTGTGCCATTTCGCCTCATCACAAACAGTTCTTAAAAGTCAACTGTCTGTCGTAGATCGCACACGCAAATATTTTCTGAATCGTATTTGATGGATCCTACATCGCACACAGTTTGTGTCATTGGCGACGGAGCTTGAACTATGCCGTTTGCGATTCATGCATCGCACACAGTTTCGTCGAAGGGTCTCTGATTGCAGTGTCGCGTTAGCAACATTCTGCAGTAGTGAAAGAGTGAGGAAAAGCAGATATGTTGGAGACGTATCAGACGTGGCTGCCCTGTTCCCGGTGTAACTGGATGCCATAGGTGAAGCGAAATGTGACATATCGTCGACGTCCTCTTCTATATCCATGGCCTTCGCAGAGGCATAGTCAAGAACGTCGGCTAAGTTCTTGATCGTGGCGAATAAGTGGGTGGTAGGTGGGGCAGAAAATTCTGCCCCTCCGGATCTGATCCTGGCCTGATAATGTGTCGAGGACCATCCGCCCGAGATCTTGAGGTTTCGGGTTTGGGCCAGCATCTTGTTGAAGGCATGGAAGTCGGCTCCACTGATCCCTTGACGGTAGGCGACGCCTAGCAGGGCTTGGGATGAGGCGTTGCATGATGACACCTCGGTATCTTCATCGGACAGGCTAGATGCCTGAACCGAAGGGGAAACGTCCGGGTTTGAACTCAAAGCTAGATTTCCTATGAGGTTATATTGATGGTCCTCCCCGAGATTGAATCCAGGGTATGTGCGATGATATCCATGAACCCCGGGTACGGATCTGACATCCGGCCTGGGGAGGTAGGCTCGCCGCGTGCATCCATGGAGTTTTCTAGGCCGTTGAGCCGGATGGTCAGGGTTGAGGGGAAATTCTCTATACGACCGAGGTGACCAGTCGCGTCGGCGTGCAACGTTATGCTGTAGAAGGCGAGAACCTGGCCGGGGAAGAAGATGTCCCTGCAGCATATGTTATCGTTGCTATGAAGGTTTGCCATCGAGCTCATGCGATCACTGGGCGGGACCTGCATGGGCCACCAATGTCGGTGCTAAAAGTGGTAGACCTCGGGTAGGCGGTCCCAAGCTTGGTGATCTGAGCTAGATGGTAACAGAAAAGTGGGGACACGATGTTTTACCCAGGTTCGGACCCTCTTGATGTGGTAAAACCCTACTTCCTGCTTATTATATATTGAATGTGATGGGGTACAAAGTACAGATTGATCTACCTCGAGATCGTATGAAGATGATCTAAGCTCTAAACCCTGTGAATGTGTCTCTACAAACTAAACCCCATGACTTATATAGACGCTGGGGGTACCTAGGGTTTAGAAATGGTCGGTTCTGATTTACGGTTGAGCACGCCGATCCTCCGAACGTGCCTGAAGTGTACGCCAAGCCTCAAGCAGATCTTCGTCTTCATTACATCGAGGGCCAGGGCCAGTATGACCCATTCTCCGATCCTCCGCGGGTCCTCAGCTCGGCCGTAACTAATGGGCCGACGTGGTGAGCACCCCCTAACCCAAGACTCCAACATCAGGAACGCCTCATCATCCATGTCCACTTCTCCCTCCAGATCCACGTCGGGTTTGCTAATCCTTCCTGTGCCGCGCCCTGTCAGTTGTTTGCTAGTTTTCTCCTCACCACCTCTGTTCCACCAATCGCCCTCTGCCTCGCGTGCACCAGCGCCCCGCCGCCAGGCAACTTCGAGCGGGAAGGAGCCTCGCCGGCTCCCCCTTGATCAGCTCCATTGCCTGCGGACGCCATCGCTTGTTGTTGTGGATTAGATCAATCTATTCCTGGGTCGGGATCGAACAGTAGATTGACAAAGACTTTGTGTGATCGGTTCTCCTCTGGCGCTATACCACCCTTATATCAACGCTCCAAAGGTGAGATCCCTTCCTACCTCGGTTTCCTTGATTAGCACGTGTTGTTTGAGATGGAAACGTATCCAATCCGGACTCCATATCCACAGATTCACCAAGACTCATATCGCTCCCGTGCAAGATTAGGACTGCTCGTCACAGTCGCCCGCGTGCCACCATCGTACCGTTTTACAATTGGATTTGTGTTCGTCTCTACAACCTTGAATGCACTTTGTGTTCGAGAAGATCATGAAACCCTAAGTTCGCACTATGCACGCACTAGTCTCTTCATCTGAACATCTTCTCCTGCTCATATTCGTTGACATGATGAGCTCGGACAAAATCAGAAGACTTCATCAACTAAAACGATGACGTGCGGCGACGACGATGATGACGTGTGGAGTTGGGTCGCGGTTTGTCCTTATGATGTCGGCGGTCCACTTCAGTAATGGGTGTGTTTATGTTGGTTTCTCATTGTGACAGAGAAGTCGGAGCTGCGTGTGGCGAGGCCCCTGCGGCAATGATAACTCCATGATGGTGGTTTCCAGCGGACGGTGCTCTTCGGAGGCTGCGTTGGACTAGGTCGGTGCGAGGCTTGCAACTTTCTCCTGTGATGCGCATCAACAAAATCGAAGCTGCCTGTCCTCGACGTTTGCGGTCGATTGTTTGGCTATGGCCGGCGAGGTCCTCAGACGTCGTTCGTTCGAAGGGGTCTTGACGGGTCGTCAACGGCGAAGTCGGAGTCGCCTGCTCGGGGAGAGGTGATGACGATGACATTGTAGGCATCCTCGACGGTGTCCTCTTCTCGACAATGTGTGTGGTCTTGTGGGTGCTAGATCGGCCGTGGTGCCCTTTTATGTTGGTGTGTTGTAACGGTTTTCGTCCGGGTTTCCGTTAATTAACCGGGCAACTCTATTCTACCTTTTTTTAATGAATCGGGCCCTAAGGGACCGTGTTTCAAACAAAAATCATCAACTAAAACAAGTAAAAACTATCAATTCATTGATCATGAAACTAACAGTACACGTAACGTGCATGGCAGATGTGGCACCCACATATATGGTTCAACAGTACAGCAGAAAACACAATTATATCTAGGTAAGAACAAGAGGAGAGCATAAAAATCGTCTCCTCTTTCAAACCTTTATTAGGAATCCCTAAACCATACACAACACAACTAAAGATGCAAGAAACAACTGATGAGCACTAGCTATCTAATGTCTAAATCTCATCTTAGAATCATCACGGAAGGATCTACAAGGATGGAGAATCAAATATAGCCCATCTTTGTCCCAGCCTATAAAATGCAGCCGGGCGCTTCCATGCGATTTTCAGGAGAAAATCGATCAGAGAGAAAAGAAAAAGGTCGTGAGATGTTCCTGTGATGTGATGATGCCCCAAGCTGTCTGTTAAAAATCTGCAGCCTGTGTGCATCTCACACCGTAGGCAGGTTCTGTGTGTGAGATGTTCAGAGATGGGAATGCGTGTCTAGTCCTTCCACATGAAGGGAGGACGGGGAGGAAGAGGAGAAGGGGGAGCGGCACAGGCCGTGCCTGTCCCTGCCGCCGGCGCCATGTGGGCTTCCGGCGCGCTGGGGACGTAGTCCATGCCGGCCTGCTCACCGGCGAAGCGAGACTGCAGTAAGAGGCCGTGGGCGCTGTCCATGTCGTAGTCCCAGACAGAGCTGCCGGGGCCCCACGCGCTGAACCATGCGTCGTCGGCAGGGCCCCAGACGCCGCCGGGGGTCACTGGAGCCTGCTGCATCATGGCCGTGCTGCCGTCGCTGCATTGTTGTTGCTCTGCATTCTGGAGCTGAGGATTTTGCTCTGGTTCCGGGAGGCCGTCCAGCTCTGCTGCGGAGAGCAGAGGTTTCGGTCCGATGTTCACTTGCTCGTCCGTGTGCTGCTGCTGTTCACGCTGGAGCAGCAGCTGAGCTTGCTGCGCATGGGTCTCGTCCGGCGTCGGCGGAGCGGACGTGGAGGAGGAGGAGGCCGACGCAGCGGCGCTGGCGCTGGTGCGGCCGCTGCCGCCGGAGCGGCCTTTGCCGAGAAAGAGGTCGGGGAAATTGAGCCGCGCGTTCTCGCCACGCAGCTTGAAGGCCTCGCGATCGTACGCCATGGCGGCGTCCTCGGCGGTGTCGAAGGTGCCGAGCCACAGGCGCGTGCGGTTCCGCGGCAGGCGGATCTCCGCCACCCACTTCCCCCAGTGACGCTGGCGCACGCCGCGGTACAGCTTGGCCGGGCCAGGCGGGCGCAGCAGGTGCTGGTACAGCGCCGGCGGCACGACCCCGCCAAGCACGCCTCGCGGGCTGAGGTTCAGGGCCGCGCTCCAGTAGCGCAGCGCCTCCGGCGACATGTACTGCGGCGGAATCAAGGCCGCCGCCTCCTCGAACTGCTGCTGCTGCTGGGCATCGCCGAAGGATATCATCTGCGGATGCTGCGACGGTGTGTGCTGCTGCTGCTGCTGGAGCTGCTGCGGCAGCATCGGCTGTTGGTACAAGCTGGAGGAGTACTGCAGCAGCTGCAGGAGCCTCGGGGCCGCCACCGGGGAAGGATCGTACGCGAACGGGAATATCTGCCGCGTCGACGACGCGTAGGGCGGCAAGGACGTCGCGGGCGGCGAGAGGGGGTTGGAAACAGAGGAGGAGTCAGGGGAAGCAGGGGCCGACGACAGCGAAGACACGGAGCGGCGGAGGCGGCAGTCGGGGCTCCGCATCTTCTTCAGCGGCGGGAGCAATGCGGCCGCCGGCGCCTCTTCTAAAACCGGCGCCAGCTGCAGCCGCTGCTTCTCCGCCGCCGAGCTCGCGGCCTTCCCCTTCCATCTCCGCTCACGCCCGCGGACACCGCCACCACTATCCGCCACATCCATTCCAACAACTCGCTCGATCGCGCGAACCCTCCGGCTGAATTTAACCCGGCCGCCGCCGCCCGCCGCAGACGAGACCAAACTAGGCCGAGCAACCCACGCACGAAGCGTACGAAGCTGCGAGAGAATCTGCGGGGCGCGCGTGCGCGGGACGGGAGGGAGGTGAGCCAATGGGGCGCGTGGTTCTGATCTTATTTGGAGGGATGGGCCGGCCGCGACGGGCTTATAAAGGTCGCCGGATCGGCGTGGCCGAGATATTTTTCGAGAGCTCGGGGATGTTCCACAGGGGTGAAAACGAAAAAGGCACTTGTCGCAGCGTGGCGCGAACGGGGTCGTGGACGGTGGTCGGGCCCCACGCGCATTGACCCGTCAGCGAGCCCCTACGGGCGCCACGGAGGACCTCGCGATTCGTGCGACGGCCGGCGGAGCCCCGCACGAATCTCGAGGCGTGCGCTGGAAGCCCGACGTAGCTTTCGGTTTGGTGCCGCGGCTTTGCACGGACGGCACTGGCCTTGGAGTGATCCGTCTGTTGCTTTCCTTGCACTACAATCTCGTTCCGGCCCCATTATTCTTCTTGACTGCGAAAAATCAATTTCTTGTTGGTAGGCTGACCGGGTTGGAGTTGGAGAATACCTATCACTTCCAGTTGTTAAGCTATAGCAGCACTCCAATATTCCAAACGTCATGGCTGGCTGATTCAAAAAACCATTCGGTACTGTGTGCCCCATCTGCAAGCAATGGGAGGAGCCCAGGTGTATGGTTTGCAAACGACGCAGGACCAGCGGAAGATCTTTGCATTTGTTATTATGGAGTAGTAGTACTAACAATTGCATGCATCATTAGGCTTATGTGAGGGCTGCATATGCCTAAAGGCCAGTGGATTAACTACTTTAACTAGTGAACCAATCGGCTTATCGTTTCAGAAAAGAACTGGCTGAGGAATTCCCCCCTAGTTTAGGACCTTGTCTTTTACTACTACTAAACTGTCTATGGTCCATTCTGGCAACACGTGCCGCTGCCAAGCATGCCTTTTTCTTCGTGCGAATCTGATGCATGTTCCGTGATGTGCTGTTGGGAATGGTGTGAAAGGCGTTTTGGGGTGTTGATTCCGGCCGTTGGTGTGTGAGTGTAACTTGTCATTACCTTTCTTACTTACTTGAAAATTTCTCCTGTACAATTACTCGTAGCTACAAAAAGATGCAAGGTGGCTGCAGGAATGTTCTTCTGGGAACAACTGCATGAACAATTTATGCTGGCACATAAACGACTCCTTCTTCTACACGCACCATGGAGTGCCAGAGATGAGATCACCATGCATTAATCCCCGCAGCAAACAACTCTTAAACTGCATAACAATGCATTGACCACTCGATAGTCCCTAATATTACGAAAACGGCTGTATTAGTTTATTGTGCTCCGAGAATATGCTCGATCAGTATGAACCTGCAAGTTTCGGTCCCAGAATTATGCTCATCGGTGTCACGCAAGAGGTCCGTCTATGTCACACCTAGATATGAGATAATACCTCACATCTAAGTATGATGTCAGCGTTACCTTATTTTTTATTGTTTATTCTGTTTGTTTGATTTTAATTTGTCAAAGCCCAAAACTAAAAACCACCTCGGGCTGCGTCCGCCTTGATGGCCGGCCTATACGCAAATCTGGTCACTAGCCCCCCTCATAAATAAATCGGGTCGCTAGCTACCCATACAAAAAAAATTGACTGCTAGTTTTTTTTAGGAAAAGACGTACGCCCGACTTTATAAATAAAGCCATCAGACAGAGTATTTAACAACTACACGAAACACAAGTACGATCTAGACAGTCACAAGGCCAACGACCAAGCATCGCGAGCAAAGTAACATACGGCGCACAGGTTGAAGAACTGAGCAAAATAGGCGCACAGGACAACAATCTACCCCTAAGGCACTCGAAAGCAATAACTCAAGCACGAATGTCATCATCAGGATGGGACAGGGAGGAAGCAGACGACCGTAATTTGCCAATGAACAACTCCAGCACATCCTGGTCGGCAGGTCTAGTCCATAATCTCTAGTGCTGCAAAAAGATAGACATTTTGTATAGAAAATCAGCAGGTTTGTTAGGGAACATGCCTTCAATCATGAACTTGTTCCTAGTCGTCCATAAGGCCCAACAAAGCGCCCCCAAACCCCACCAAGAATAGCCGACCGGACCGGCCCTATAGCCCAGATGACAGCTGACGAAGCTCATCAAAAGAATTAGGGCCCCAGGAAACATGCAGCCAAGAGCGAATACAACACCAAGCCAACTTGGCCAAAACGCACCCGAAGAAAACATGGTTGGTGTCTTCCAACTCATCGCAAAGGGCACAGCGATCAGAGCCAGGCCCGTTCCTTTTGCGAATCTGATCAACCGTAGGCAACCAGCCTCTAATAGCTTGCCACGGGAATATTTTGATTTTGGTTGGCACCCTAGCCTTCCAGACCCGCTTAAACTTAGACGTGGGGGGCAGAGATGAGTCTGGAGTAAAGGGACTTGACAGTGAATCTCCCCGACGCCGCTTGGGGCCAGGACACAGTGTCCTCCTCCTTCGAGAGCAAAAGGAAGACAGTAGTAAGACGGTGCCAGTCGCCCAACTCTACAAGAGACAGGGATCTCCTGAGACCTAAATCCCAATTATTATGGGAGAGCTCTGAGATAGAGATCTCAGGAAAAGAGCAGTAAGAAAAAAGAACCGGGAAAGCATTAGCCAAAGTGTCATCACCAGTCCACCAATCCAACCACAACCTAGTAGATCGACCATTCGCAACCACGAACTTGACATGTTGTCGAAACACCTCTTTAACCTTCACCAAATCTTTCTAGAACTGAGAGCCAGAGGAAGCCGTGGCAAATAAGGGGCTACAATTCGGTAAGTACTTAGCTTTCAGGATGGAGTACCACAGAGATCTAGGCTCGGAAGTCATAATCCTCCACCACCATTTGATAATCAAACATTTGTTCATGACCATCGTATTTAAAATGCCCAGCCCCCCAAGGCTTCTGGGCCTACACATCACTTTCCATTTCACAAGTCTATACTTGCGCTTATTATCCGCAACGTTCCAGTAAAAGGCACCTCTGTGTTTGTCAAAACCATCGTGGGTGCCTTGGGACAAAAGGTAAAAGCCCATGGTGAACATAGGGAGGGAGAAGTGGCAAGCATTAGTGAGACAGACCTTCCCAGCGTTAGTGGTGTACTTGCCATGCCAGGCCATCACCTTGTTCCCTACCTTGGTAACCAAAGGAGCAAACTCCTTGGCACATAGCCGCATCGGGGAAATGGGGAGACCCCACTTAAAAAGGAAAGGAACCTAAACTGTAGTTAAGAAGCTGGGAGACCCGCAAAGCCTCGGCGTCAGGCACCCTAGTCACGATAACCTTGCTCTTAGAAAAGTTGATTTTAAGCCCCGACAAGGCCTCGAAACACAACAGAAGGAATTTAAGATGTGTCAGGCCGGCATCATTGAGCTCAACCATTATGATCATATCATCAGCATATTGCAAGTGGGAAATGCCCTCAGGAACCAGATGAGAGACTACATGAGTGATATGACATGCGTCAGACGCCCTCGACAGAATACAAGACAAAGCATCCGTGACAAAGTTGAACAACAAAGGCGAAGAAGGATCACCTTGCCGCAGGCTCCTACCATTAGCAAAGTAGTTACTGATAGTGCCGTTAACCGACACAACAGTGTGACCTCCAGCGCCTAGCTGCATCACCCGATGCACGTAGGCAAAGTCAAAACCTTTGGCATGAAGCACTTGGCGAAGAAAATCCCAAATAACCGAATCGTACATCTTCTCGAAATCTAGCTTAAGAATGACCGCTTTGGTCCCACGAATCCCAAGATCATGAACAATCTAATGGAGGCAGAGGATACCATCTAGATGAACTGCCCTTTAATAAAGGCTATTTGAGTAGGGCTCGAGACCCTATGAGCCACCAGGGACAACCTCGTCGCAAAACCTTTGGTCGAGAATTTAGCAAAGTTGTTGATAAGAGCAATGGGGCGGAACTGGGAGAAGGTATCGACACCTTTGACTTTGGGGATAAGGAAGAGGATCGCATAATTTAGCCTCAAGATATCTACCATTGCCAGACAAAAACCTTGAATGATAGCGCAAACCAACGGGCGCAACACATGCCAGAACTTCCTGAAGAAAGGAATGGAGAAGCCATCAGGGCTAGAGTCCGAATTCGCATTCGCCGAGTGGAGCACAACCTCAATCTCCTCCTTAGACAAAGGATACATAAGATCAACATTCTCCTCCACGGACACACGCATGTTTTCGGGCCAGAGAGAAGAGGAGATGACAAAACCAGAGGTAGGCCTGGCGGCCAAGAGGGACGCAAAGAACGTTTGGACATGGTCAAGGATGGACTGAGGGTCCCGGAAAGAAAATTGAGTGCTAGTGCTAAATCGATTTGTTAGCTTTTGCGTCTGATAACAAGTACATCTCCCATCACTAGCTTCTAGGCTACCATTTTTTTTTTGCATTTTGGTTTTTGCGTTTTTTATTCTCATATTTTATAATTAATTTTCAGTAAGGAACAAAGTTTTGTCAACACATATTTCAAAAAACATGTTCACGAATTTACATAATTTTTTCCAAAATATAAAAATGTTAATGAATACCAAAAATGGTCTAATATATGGTGAACAATGCTTTAATATACGATGAAATTTTCTGAATACACACTATTTTTTTGCAATACACAGTGAATATTTTTTCTGATATACGTGAACTTTTTTATATACGACGAACTAAAAGCGAACTTTTTTATATACATTGAACTGAAAGCGAATAGGAAAAAACAAAAATAGAGAAAACCAAATAGACAAAATAGATAAATGAGCCGAGAACAAAAAATGAACACATTTTGATTTGTTTAAAATTGATAAACACGATTTTTTTAGAAAATGGGGCAAATTTACATATTTTGAAACATTTATTGAAACTTGTGAATTTATGAAAAAAAAAGAATTAGAAAAAAAAAATGAGATCAACTTTTGAAAATAGAAAACTAAAAGGAGAGGAAAAACAATGAAGAAAAATAATAAAAAAAAAGCAGAACAACATGAAGAAAATGAAACAAAACAAAAAATGCATCCTAGCTACTTGGGCCGGCTCATCTGCAGTTTTTTCGCTGACTAGGGTGGACTTGAAATTAGGACAAAAAAAGGTCGGAGCCCCGGTGGCAAGTCGAGGGTGGACTCTCAATTGGGACTAAAAAAGGTCGGGCCCGAGTTGCGAGTTGAGTTAGGGCTTGCAACTAGGAGAAAAAAGGTTGGGCCCTAGTTGTGAGTCGAGGGTGACTTGCAACTCGGACAAGAAAAGGTCGAGCCCAAGTTGCGAGTCGACGGTGGACTTGCCACGGGGAAAAAAAGGTCGGGCCCTAGCTGCGAATAGAGGGTGGACTTGCAATTGGGACTAAAAAAGGTCGGACCACAGTTGTGAGTCGAGAGTGGACTTGTAACTCAGATGAAAAAATGTTGATCCCTAGTTGCGAGTCGAGGGTGGACTTGCAACTCGAACAAAAAAAGGTTGGGCCCCAGTTGCGAGTCGAGGGTGGATTTGCAATTCGGACAAAAAAGGTTGGGCCCTAGTTGTGAGTCTAGGGTGGACTTGCGACTCGGACAAAAAACGGTTGGGCCCCAGTTGCGAGTCGAGGGTGGAATTGCAACTTGGGAAAAAAAGTCTAGCACCATTTCTGTCGAGAGTGGACTTCCAACTTGAACAAAAATGGTTGGGCCCCAGTTACGAATCGAGGGTGGACTTTCAACTGGAACAAAAAATGGCCGGCCCCCAGTTACGAGTCGAGGGTGGACTTGCAATTAGGACAAAAAATGTCGAGACCCCTGTTGCGAGTCAAGAGTGCAATTGCAACCAGGAAAAAAAGGTCGGGCCCAGTTGCTACTCAAGGGTGGACTTGCAACTCGGACAAAAAAATGTTGGACCCTAGTTGCGAGTTGAGAGTGGACTTGCAACTCATACAAAAAAGGGCCAGGTCTCAGCTACAAGTCGAGGGGGGTATTGCAACACGACAAAAAAAGTTTGGTCCCTAATTACGAGTCGAGGGTGGACTTGCAACTAGAAATAAAGTCAGGCCCGAGTTGCAACTCGACGATGGACTTGCAACTAGGACAAAAAAGGGTCGGGTCCCAGTTGCAAGTTGAGGGCGGACTTGCTACTGAGACAAAAAACGTCGGGCCCGAGTTGCGAGTCGAGGGCGGACTTGCAACTAGGACAAAAAAAATACCGGGTCCCAATTGTGATTCGAGGATGGACTTGCAACTAGGACAAAAAAAAGATCAGCCTCGATTGCGAGTCGAGGGCGGACTTGCAAATGGGACAAAAAAATACCAAGTCCCAGTTGCGAGTCGATGATGGAGTTGCAACTACGACAAAAAAGATAAGGCCCTAGTTGTGAGTCGGGGGGCAACAAAGGCTGAGTCAAACAAGCCTAGGCCAACAACAGGATACACAATAAACAAACAACAACAAGCGAGGTGGAAGGTAGAGCGCTTGCATGAAAAATATTACGGAAACTAAATAAAACGGTGAATTTAAAAAAATACTTATAAAATTTGTAAAGTCATGGATTTAAAAAGACCAAAAAAAGAGAAAACAAAATACAAAAGTTTAAAAACCAAAAGAAATAATAAAAAAAAAGAACAAGAAAAAACAAGCAAGGAAAAACAAATACATTTTATAGAAAAGTTTATCCTATGGCGATGCACTTATATGTGAGGTATTATTTCACATTTAGATTTATCAATGTTGAACCCGACTAATCCAGCGGTCATGGTTTTTGGGATTCGCTCCCACGGTTGGACGCTAAAATGTGGTCGGGAGAATCTTTCTAGAGCTTTCATGTTAGAGCTAGCATCATGTTGTGAAGTGCTCCTCTTAGATAAGATAGTACTCCGCGGTACAAGGTTAGCCATCATATTGCTGCATACTTGGTCTGGTTAGAAATTTAAACTCTGTGTATAGACGATTTACCATCTAAATTAATATAACTTTCCCTTTCCCCCTCAAGAAAAAATAAGGTAGTACCCTAGTACAGACTTGCGAGGAACTCCAGTACAGACTAGAAGCATCTAAACATTGTTCGGATCTGTCTCGAGTTTTAAATCGGTCGGGTTTTCGATCGGTCGGCTCTTCCGCGAATTTTTGATTTTTCAAATCTGTTGCGAGTTTTCCATTGTTCCGATTTGTCGTGAGTTTTAGATTGTTTGGGTTTTCGATCGGTCGGCTCTTCCGCGAGTTTTCGATTTTTTGAATTTGTAGCGAGTTTCGATCGTTCTGATTTGTCACGAGTTTTCGATCGCTCGAAACTTACACATTTCGTTTTAATAAATAATGTTCAAACACATCGAAATTGCATTCAAACATAACCGACTTTAATTAAACAAAAACATTTTACATAGTTTTTGCGGAAATTAAAACCAACTTAATACTCGACGTCGGAGACATTTTTTTGCGAAATACAACCTAAACTACTACTCGTCGTCCGAAACGCCGAGGTCGATGGTCTCAGCCGCACCGCCGTCGCTTGCACCGCCGTTGTCGTCGTCGTCGCTACTCTGGACAACGGTGGCCCAGTCGATGACATCATCATCCTTCACCGACGCCGTCGCCGCCAGCCGCTGCCGCCACTTCTGCGGCCTCCCTCGCCGCCGCCGCCGCCGCCTCCAACACCCGAAGGGCGATGAGGAGTCCCGGGGTGTCGTTCGGGTCACCGTCTTCACGAAGGACGACTTGCTCCGGTGGGAGCTCGACGGCGTCAGGGGCAGGGGGAGGGTGCAAGGGCCAGAGCGCGGCGCGCGTCGCACCTCGCCGGTCGGCACGGGGCCGACGAAGCAGCCTGTCGTCGCCCGCCGGAGCTCTCTGATGACATCCCATTAGGATTGTCGTCCCAAAACGCGTGGGGGCCGACGGTGTTCCACTAGCCGCCGATGTGGCGGCGGCGCTCCTCCGATATTGTGTCTGGGCCTCTCGTCGGGTAGCCGTCGGCGGTGATCTTGAACTCCTTTTGGGGGACAGCACCCCGACGACACCATGAGGCCGAACCGGAGAAGCTCGTCCATCTCCGGCGTGCCCAGGCTCGTCAGCCAGGCGCTGTCGAGCGGAGGGCCGCCGCTGCCTGAGCTGTTGCCGGCGCCGCGGGACGACATGCCGCCGGCGAGAGGAGGAAACGCGACGGGGGAGAGAGGGACAGAGGGCGTCGGGGGAGCGAAGGGGCGTCGATGAGAGGAGGGCCAGCCGACGCAGGTTTATATATCCACGGGAGGGCGACGGGTAGGTGGACGGGCGGAGCCGGAGTAACGCCGGCAGTAATGGCGGCCTCGGGAACCGTCGCTTCGGGACCGCCAATTTGACCGACATCATGTAACTGACATCACGCGGACCGTCCGACGTGTGTTGACCGTTATACACGCCGTGTACACGTCGGGCGTACCCGTGTACGTCTCGCGGGCCGGCGCCTGTACACGCACGTCGCGCGGGGGTGTCATTGTAAGTGAAAGGTCGATCCTGCCCTTTTTTATGAAGGGGTACGGGACGATCTCAGTTGTCGTTGTATTTAGGGGCTTGTACCGAAGAAGAAGTGCTTATGTTACTGCTTTTCAATTTTAATTTAAAGAAAATTTCCTCGTTTAACCAACAGACTTGTGTTTGAGACCTTTTATTTTACATCAACGGATGATATTAGTAAGTGAGCGCTGTTGGAATTTTTATGATCGCAACGTTTCCCCGAAACAGGACACGAAACAGGGCGACACTGTTAACCTTTTCGCATTTATGGGCGCGGCACGCACCATGACAAATCCATCTGCCCGATTCTGCACTCACTTTCGGCACGCACGACTCCAAAACCCCTCGCTCCCGATCTCAAGAGGAAAAAAACCTCGCTCCCGCTGTGCCAGTACAATCCAAAGTCCACGACAACAAGCCATCCACGGGCCCACCGCCACCGCCGGCCGGCGGTCACCACGTGACGACGGACCGCCGCCCAGTCCCACCCACCACCGTCACCAAACCCAAGCAGCCTCGACGACGCCTCCGGTGACCGTACACGTGTGGCCGTCCCGAGGGTCCCCTGCGCGCGTCGGCCCCGCTCGTCACCGGACGGGGCTTCCAGCCGCGGGTGGGCTGGCCATCCGCGCGGCCACGGGCTGACTTTGGAAGCCGCGTGATGGCACCTTGGCGTGGAGACTTGCGTCCTGGCCACTGCCGGGGCAGCGCGCTGCCCCGGCGGCTCGACACGTAGCCGCGGTAATCATGTTTGGCTGGGTCAAAACGTGGCCCGCAGATGAATTTCAAAAGCGGAACAAGGTGTTGGTCAGTGGTAGTGCTCGCAACGCATGAAAAGGAAAGGCCAACGAGTCCGTCTCCGGTAGTGCGCGGGTTATCCAGGTTCAAGAACATTCCATGCCAGTAACCGAAAGACTTGCTCAGCAATCCCCTCGGTTGACAAAACAAACCCAACAAGCACTGACACAGCCCCTCTTAATTTAAAAACCGTAGGGGCTACTCCCACTACTGGTCTAGCTTTTGTTATCCTTCAAGGAGTACTAGTAAATATGGTTGCTAAACAATGCCAATATACTCACGAGTAAAAATCTCTGTTGAGACAGAGATTAACAGGTGTCCTTGATGGACAATCGCGCACCAACAAGCCGCGAGTAAATGAAGTGGCTAGCACGCAAGCCCTTGAGAGCGCTCCAGCTGCCCCGCCAATGCAGGAGAGGAGATAGATTAAGAAAGTCGCCAGTCGTCCTCGAGTCGTGATAAAACTCCGCAGGCTACGCAATGCGCAATCATGCAGGTTGCCGTACCCGCGATAAGGTTCGCGCATAGATACAAGGCAATGATTGTGCATAATTCTGCGGCTTCGCGTTGTTTAATCACCACTCCTGGCTCGCTTAACCCTGGATCAAGGCACGTAATTAACGACCTTATCAAGCCGCCTCCCCCGCGCGTCGTTAAGATTAGGTTTGCGCTGAGGTCAGGTCACCGATGGGGATCAGCTCGCGCGAACTCGTTTGGCCTCCGAGGGGCGGCGCATCAGCGAGCGTCGCTGTAGCCGACCGAACGGATCAGCACGGGCGCGCTTTGTTTAATCGGGAAGTGCGCTGGGGATTAGGGAAGTAATCGCCTCGCATTAGCGTGCCTCGCAGTAGTATATTGTTGGTACGATGAAAGTCAATCGTAGTGCGGGGGGTGGCGGACATGGCGTCACTGCTCTTGTACATATCGTTTGACCTCTTCTCTTCCTGGCACGCAACGGCAGAACGAATATCCGCAGAACAATTGGAGCTACATCCTGATCCTCGTCCTCATCCTGCATGCATGCTACTCCCTCCGTTCCTAACTATAAGTATTTTTAGAGATTTCATTATTGGACTACATATGGATGTACATAACATATTTTAGAGTGTAGATTTACTCATTTTGCTTTGTATGTAGTCCTCTATTAAAATGTCTAAAAAGACTTATATTTAGGAACGGAGGGAGTAGTTATTTAGCCATTGGAACTATGGCATGCATTCGCTAGCAGCTGAACAAAAGAAGGAGGAAAAAGATCGTTAAGCATGGTAAAGGCATCTCCAACGCCGCAAAAAAAGAGAGCATCTTCAACGCCGTCCCATAAATTTCCTCCCACATCTGTCCGCAGACAAAGGGATCAGTCCATGAACACGGATACGGTAACCGGCTATTCAACGTTGACCGCATATATTTCAAACAATATTTCAACGAACCAAACGAATTTCATGCAAACACGTCGGTTTTTCATATAAACCAGACGAGATTCATGCAAACACGACGGATTTTCACTACATTTTGAATATTTAGGAAAAAAAACAACCCGACCCTAAACCTACACTACGGCGGCGGTCGGCGTCCATGTCCTTGTTGTTCCCTTTTTGAGACCACGTCCTTTATCTGCCATCTCCATGAGTACCGGCGATAAGACCAATGAAATGAAGGCGCGGTCTCCGGCGAGGAAGAGTAGAACATGTGAGACGGACCGGCCCACATGGGACACAAGACCCTGCCGCCTCTCATGACATACTTATTCTCGGAGGAGTCCATGCCTTGTCCGTCGTCGGTGGATGTGAGGTCCACGATGGAAATGGAGGCACCGTCACTCCCGTTGTCCCACCGGGCCGCCCGAAAGTTCGTCGGCGGCACCTAGTGGTGCGCAGCTATCGTTGTTCTCGTCTGCGATCGCCTGTAGTTGTGCCTCCGCAGTGGCTTGAGCGCGGATGGCCTCGTAGATCGCACGATGCTCTGCGACGAAGTTGGGGGTTCTCCGCGAGCATGGCCGTCACGCCTCCTCGCTCGCGCGCTCCTCGTCGATTTGGTCCTCCGCCAATCGGTGATGCTCGAGAGGAACACGTTGTAGCGCTGTTCCTCCGGCCCCTGCTGGAACACCGACACAGGTGCTAACGCCGACTGCTCCTCCTCCATGGCAGCGTTGAAGTGGGCATGTGCCTACTCCGTGGTGAAGCCGGCATGCACATGCATAGGATCCGATGCGCTGTCGTCGAAGCTCAACTCCAACATGGGGTCGTCGTCGTCATCGTCGACCTCGGGCGAGCTGGCCGGCATGCCGGCTTCGATCTGCCTGGCACGACGACTCTGCCAGGCGGCCGCAAGCACATCGTGCTTCATCTCCTTCAAAGGCTCTCCCACGGAGCATCGCCGCCTACAGACATGATGGATGTGGTGCAAGGGAGAAGGTTGTGGATCGGCTTGTGGTGTAGAGTTAGCCGGGTGTGGCCTGCTGTAAATAGCGGATTCCGGTGAAGTCGGGCATTCGGGTGCGTCAATGCGCGACGCCAAATTGGTCTTCTTGGCCGACGAACCTGCTTAATAACGACAAGTGGACATACGGGGCATTGAACGGGTGTGGTAAATATCCGTCCCGTCCCGTCCAGTAATGCGTCTCCGGCACTGAACATGCACGGACACCGAGGACGCATCGTGGACGGTGGCCTCGGCCGGCGCGCCACTTCAATGGCAAAGACAGTGAGAGTTCACGCCCGCTCTAGGCAGGCTGATATGTCCATTTTTACATCATGTTTTCCTACTATTATTTATAGTGTTTTAGGTCATTATTCCACTTTATAATGCAACTCTAATGTATATTCTCTTTTATTTTGCAAGATTTATATGAAGAGAGAAAGTGTTGGCAGCTGGGATTCTGGACATGAAAAGGCTACAACAGAGATGGATATTCTCCGGAGCTCCAAATGACCTGAAAATTTATGGAGAATTATTTTGAAATTATTAAAAAATACTAGAAGAAGAATCATCGGGAGGGGAGCTGCCAGTGGGCGACAAAATCAGGTGGCACCCCCAGGGCTCGCCATGTGAGCTTGTGGGCCCCGCAGCAGGCCTCCGGGGCCCCTCTTCTCATATCTGATGTCATTTTCCCTAGAAAAATCTAGAGATGAATTTCGGGACAAAGCGTCGTCGTCTCGAGGCGGAACTTGGGTAGGAGCACTTTTGCTCTTCGGCAGAGCGATTCCGCCGGGGATACTTCCCTCCGGGAGGGGGAAATCGAAGCCTTCGTCAGCACCAACGCTTCTTCCATCATGGGAGAACTCATCTCCATCAAAATTTTCACCAGCACCATCTCATCTCAACCCCTAGTTCATCTCTTGTATTCATTCTTTTCCCCAAAACCTCAGATTGATACATGTGGGTTGCTAGTAGTGTTGATTACATCTTGTAGTTGATGCTAGTTGGTTTACTTGGTGGAAGATTATATCTTCAGATCCTTAAGCATATTCAATACCCCTCTAATCTTGAGCATGAACGTGATTTGTGAGTAGTTACTATTGTTTTTGAGGACATGGGAGAAGTCTTGTTATACACTACCATGTGAAGTTGGTATTCGTTTAATATGTTGATGAGATGTATGTTGTGTTTCCTCTAGTGGTGTCGTGTGAACGTCGACTACATGACACTTCACCATATGTAGGCCTAAAGGAAAGCAATGTGGAATAGGAAGTAGATGATGGGTTGCGAGAGTGATAGAAGCTTAAACTCTAGTTTATGTACTATTCCGTAAGGGGCTGATTTGGATCCATATGTTTCATGCTATGATTAAATTTATCTTAATTCTTCGTTCGTAGTTACAGATGCTTGTGAAAGGGGGTAATCATAAGTAGGTTGTTTGTTCAACTAAGAACAATACTTTAGCATCGGTTCATCCACATTACAATTTATCAAAGTAGTAAACGTGAATCAACTAAAATATGATAGACATGACTAAACAAAATTCCTATGTGTCTTTTGGGGAACGTTGCATGGGAAACAAAAATTTTCCTACGCACACGCAAGATCTATCCATGGTGATGAGCATCTACGAGAGGGAGAGTGGATCTACGTACCCTTGTAGATCGCTAAGCGGGAAGCGTGAAGAAACGCGATTGATGTAGTCGAACGTCTTCGCGATCCAAATCGCAAGCCGTCCCGCGATCCAATCACGATCCGTCCCGATCTAGCGCCGAACGGACGGCACCTCCGCGTTCAACACACGTACAGCTCGATGACGATCTCCGCCTTCTTGATCCAGCAAGAGGGAGCGGAGAGGTAGATGAGTACTCCGGCAGCACGACGGTGTGGTGACGGTGGTGGTGGAGCTGATCCGGCAGGGCTTCGCCAAGCACCATCGAATCTATCTAGAGGAGGAGACGATATAGTGGGGGGAGAGAGGGCTGCACCATGGCTTGGGGTGCGGCTGCCTTCTCTCCCCTTCAATATATATAGGAGGGAGGGGGAGGGGCTGGCGCCCTAGGGTTTCCCCCTAGGGTCGGTCGAACCACAAGGAGGAGGAGTCCACCTCCCATAAGGGAGGTGGAATCCTAGTAGGACTCCTCCCCACTTGGCCCCTTCCCCACCCCTTGCGCAAGGGCCTCCTAGGGGCTGGCCGGCCAGCCCACCAGGGGCTGGTGCGCCACCTCCTAGGCCCATGTGACCCTTGGGGTGGGTGGGCCCCACTTGGTGGACCCCCCGGTACCCATTCGTCACTCCCGGTACACTACCGGAAGTGCCCGAAACTTTTCCGGAGACCAAAACGGGACTAACTATATATCAATTTTTTTACCTCCGGACCATTCCGAAGCTCCTCGTGACGTCCGGGATCTCATCCGGGACTCCGAACAACCTTCGGTCACCACCATGCATAACTCAGTACTACCGAAACGTCACCGAACGTTAAGTGTGCAGACCCTGCGGGTTCGAGAACTATGTAGACATGACCGAGACACCTCTACGGTCAATAACCAATAGCGGGACCTGCATGCCCATATTGGTTCCTACATATTCTACGAAGATCTTTATCGGTTGAACCTCTATGTCAAGGATTCAGTTAATCCCGTATGCTGTTCCCTTTGTTTCCTCGGTATGTTACTTGCCCGAGATTCGATCGTCGGTATCTCTATACCTAGTTCAATCTCGTTACCGGCAAGTCTCTTTACTCGTTCCGTAATACAAGATCCCGTGGCTAACTTTTTAGTCACTTTGCTTGCAAGGCTTATTGTGATGTTGTATTACCGAGTGGGCCCTGAGATACCTCTCCGTCATACGGAGTAACAAATCCCAGTCTTGATCCATGCCCACTCAACAGACACCCTCGGAGATACCTGTAGAGCATCTTTATAGTCACCCAGTTACGTTGCGACGTTTGATACACACAAGGTATTCCTCCGGTGTCAGTGAGTTGCATGATCTCATGGTCATAGGAACAGATACTTGACATGCAGAAAACAATAGCAATAAACTGACACGATCATATGCTATGTTCATAGTTTGGGTCTTGTCCATCACATCATTCTCCTAATGATGTGATCCCGTTATCAAATGACATCTTATGTCTATGGCTAGGGAACCTTGACCATTTTTGATCAACGAGCTAGTCTACTAGAGGCATACTGGGGACACAGTGTTGTCTATGTATCCACACATGTATTTGTGTTTCCAATCAATACAATTATAGCATGGATAATAAACATTTATCATGAACAAGGAAATATAATAATAACCACTTTATTATTGCCTCTAGGGCATATTTCCAACAGTGTCCTCATGAACGCTTGCTCATTATAAGAAACATTTTTGACATGTCCTTTGCATTATAAGGATTGGGCTACCTAGCTGCACTTTGTTATTATTGTTGCTTGCTACGACTTATATTGCTATCAAACTACACGCTAATACTACTTTTAGTGCTTGTAGAGAATACCTTACTGAAAACCGCATATCACCGGCATCAATACGAAGCGGCCGCTCTACAGCGGCATGAATGCGGGCAACTGGTGCAGGGGCAAGCGGCATGAATGTTCGATGGAAAGCGCAGATGAGGCGGATGGATTTTTTTGTGGGGCAAGGTTAAAAGTGGGCGTTACAGCAGTCCGGACGCTCGCACGGCCCCCACGTTTGTCTCTAATTTATGGGAGAAAGTGTGTGCGAACCGTTCTACAGGCCGATGCAGCACCGTGTTGAATGACACAATATATTCAGACCGCGTGGTTTGAACGGTTACGAACGGTTTAAGTGTTAGCGTTGGAGATGCGCTAGTGGACTTACTCCAGCAGGTTGACATCTAAACTTGACTAGTGGCATTGCATTTTCTTTTAGCATTGAACCACCCTGCTGAACCCCCAGCACTAATAGACACCTCTCGAAGATTTAACACTGCCTCAAGGAGTAATACTTCGTTGTTCTGAAATAAAACATGTTGTATATACGTTGCCTAGTTAAAGGCCAGGTGGGTTGACTCGCCGAAAATATCTACAACAGATCTTCGGAAATGGAAAAACGTCGGCACGCTTTACAATTGTTCGTACAGTACAATGTTGTATGATAGCTGACCTAACCACAGTAGCTAACAGCAGCAACATATACTAGTCCAGAGATGCAACAAAAGTGATCTTCACACGATGGATATTTTTCAAATGCATCTAGTGTTCGTCAGCAGCAATCCTTCTAACCTTTCCTTTTTCTCCTGAAAAGCAGCTCATCTAACTTAATTACACGTTTCATCCAATAGATCAGCGACTAGGCCTTATCGTCAAAAGCAGCCGACTAGTATCGTCTTGTTTGTTACTACATCTGTTATCTACCGAAGCCCGCAAGAACAAGATTAGAACACTCAAGATCAGAAATGATGATGATGTCAGTTTAAAAGATAAGCCGCCCGAGTCGTAAATTGGAAATCCCTATTCAACGCATTGTGCGTCAAACAGTTGCTGTTTCGCATAGAGGAGATCCAACTGGGCCGACCCGTTTAATCGTTTCAACGTCCCTTGTTTTGGGAACCTTCGAGAGGTTCCCAACCGGTTTTTTATGGTTTTCGGAATTTTTTAGAAGGTTCCTGCACCGCTCTTTTTCTTTGTTCTTTTTTTTTCCTTTTCTTTTTTCTATTCTCTCATTTTTCCCATTTTCTGTTTTTTTTGTTTCTATTTCGTTTTTTCCTTTCCTTTCATTTCAATTTTTCATTTTCATTTTCAATTTTTATATAAATCATTGTGTTTTATTGTATTGTTGTCCAGGATTTCTAAAAAAATGTTTGTACTTTTCAAAAAATATTTAGAATTTCAAAAAATGTTCCCATTATAAACAATTGTTCATGTTTCAACAATTGTTCCATTAAAAATAGTTCATGTTTCAACAATTGTTCGCAAAATGTCCATTTTTCATGAGTTCAAAAAATGTTCACGTTTCAAAAATTGTTCGCAGTTTTCAAAATTGATCATTTATCAAATTTTGTTTGGTATGCTTTTCTTTAATATGTTCACAACTTTTTGCAAAATTGTTTGAAATGTCAGAAAAAATGTTCCTGCTTTCCAAACTAGTTCACAATTTTTGAAAATGTTCATGTTTCCCTTTTTGCAGGAGGAAAACTGTTCGTGTTTTCAAATTTTGTTTGTGTTTTGAAAAAGTGTTCGGAAGGTTATTTAAAAATTATTTGGAAGTTCAAAAACTGTTCCTGTTGTCAAAAATTGTTAAAATATTAATGTTTCTATTTTTTAGGATTTTCAAAAAATGTTCCCGCTTCAAAAATTGTTCAGAAATTTAAAAAATATTCGGGTTTCATAATTTTCTTCGGGAGTTACAAAAAATGTTCTCATTTTCTAAAAAATGTTCGCCTTTTCAAAAAATGGACATAATTTTAAAAAATGTTCCTGCTTTAAAATTTTATTCATAAATTAAGAAAATATTCCCACTTTCCTAAATATTTTCAGAGTTTCAATTTTTTTTCACAGATGCAACATTCCATTTTTTCAAACATTGTTCACTAATTAAAAATGTTCCCGTTTTAAATTTTTGTCACACAATTAAAAATTGTTCACATATTTTCAAAACTTGTTCATGTTTGTAATTTTGTTTTCGAAATTTATTAAATGTTCCTGTTTTGAAAATTGTTCAAAAATTCATACAATCTTCCCATTTTTAATTTTGGTTACAAATCCAATAATTGGCCATAATTTTTCCAAAACTTTTTCGTTTTTTAATAATTTGTTCAGAATTTTAATAAATGTATTCAGAATTTTCATGAAATATTTGAAAAAAAGTAAAATACTCGAAACTGCCGAGATAGTTAGTTATAAATACTTTGCGCTGCCTATTCATCACAAGCGCTAAGCAGCTCCACTGGCAAGGTACTTGTGTCCACTAGAGGCACATCGTGTGTTTGAATCTGCAGTAAGACGACGTACTTTTTGTTGTTTTTTACCCCGCTCGCTTTTCTTGCGTGGGCCGGCCCAGATGGAGTATGCCCTGTGCGAAGCCCTGTCAATCTGCCGCAAAATGCGGCACATAGGAGGTCCCCGTAAATTGTTGTACGCATTGCAGATGGATCGGGAAGAGGTTCGTTTAGTATTGGGGTTTTTATCTGGCCCATGTTAGGTACACATGGGCTCAGCCTTTTCTCTTTGTAATTAGAGCTAGGCGGAAAGATCAATGGGGCTTTGCTTAGCCACAGGCTGGTTCTCCTTTAGGCCGAAAGATCACCCCTGCTTTCTTTCCGTAAAATCTTGTGTTAAAATAGAGTGAGGCATTTTGGAGCTCGGGATCCATGTAGCTCTTTTTTCAAAAATAAATAAATTTAAAATTATATTTAGAGCTTCGAAAAATTCTGATTTTTTACATGTTCATTTAAATGTATCATATAAGTGTATAATATTTCACAACGAAAATACAATAACATGCGGTATTTTAAAAAATAAATAAAATGAGAAATTTCTTTTTAAAAATAAATAAATAAAATGTGAATCTTGATTTACGAAAAAAGGAGATCCATGGATGTTGAGCTCTATTCTGCATTTTCATTAAAATAAGTTACTATACTAAAGTGGCAAGCATTTGCTTTTTCTCCTTTTTTGACTTTTTTTCGGAAGTTTACTATTCAATTACGTGGACAACATGAACAGTGCTTTGCTTTTTCTCCTTTTTTGACTTTTTTCGAAAGTTTACTATTCAATTACGTGGACAACATGAACAGTGCTGGTGATCAGCATTCGCGTGTGAACAGTACTACGTGAACAACAATTAACGTGTGAACAGTGCTTTCTGTGTGAATAGTACCCTCTGTTTGAACAGTGCTTCGTAGAAAAAAAAACACGCCGTTATAAAAGCTGGGATTTTTTCTACACATCATTTCTCTCCCCCTCCTTCGCCCTCGCGTCCTTATACAGAGGATTATGATTTAGTTTTTTTTACTTTTACACATTATTCCTCTCCGCCGGCATACCGATGTAGAGCCGTCACGATCGTCTCTCGACCCTTTTCGATGATGTTCCTGTCGAGACACAACAGTAAAGCTGTACAATATATTTGCAAAAACAGTAACCCGTGGGAAAAATAAATTCTTGATCGATTGATGTCCATCTTTACACCACGGTTGAAAGCACAATGTGCTCCCTTGGTGGTTTTGATAATTCATGACAACATACATTGTCTCTTGGACTAATATTTCTACCTAGTGTATTTCAGATGAAAGTCCATAGAGAGAGATGGGTTGGCAAAAAGGATTGTGTGGAGAAACCCCTAGATGCAAGGAAATGGATTGGCAAAGCTTCAAGCAAGGGGACTCTACATTTTATGAGAAATCACTTTGAGTCCATAGGAAAGCCAATACTATTAAAAGGGGGTAAGGTACTGTTGGTGAACAAGATGCTCCACGTGCACAAGTGATAGTCACCAAAAACACCCACAAACTCTTCCACAAAAGTCTGTCTAAGAATATCATGAAAATCGGTGCTACCAAAAATTTCCACTCGGTCCCACCGATTCCCACCTCAGACAGAGCCATGCCAAACCCTAACACATCGGTGCAACCGATTCTGCTTCGGTGCCACCGAGTTCAGCTTGCCAACTTTCTGTTACCTCGATTCTTAAAATCGGAAATTCTGAGATTTTGGATCGGCGTCACCGAGTTTTGGTAACTGACCGTTGGTCACCTAATCGGTACCGCCGAGATTTCTGTATCGGTCTCACCGAGATTCAAAAGTTGCTACCTTTGGAGCAACTCGGTACCACCGAGTTTTATACTTCGGTGTCACCGAGTTGGTCACTTTAGGTATAACGGTTGGATTTTTGGGGATGCCTATATATACCCCTTCACCACCACCCACTCAAAAGAGAAGCACTCAGAACTATTCCATACTTGCCCCGTCCAATTTTCTGAGAAAGAGCCACCTACTCATGTGTTGATATCAAGCCATTCCACTCCATCCATATGAATCTTGATCTCTAGCCTCCCCAAGTTGCTTTCCACCAAATCAATCTCTTCCACCAAAGCCAAATCTGTGAGAGAGTGATTGTGTGTTGAGGAGTCTATCATCTTGAAGCACAAGAGCAAAGAGTTCATCGACATTATCGAGCCTATTACCTTTTGGAGGGTGGTGCCTCCTAGATTGGTTAGGTGTCGCTTGGGAGCCTCCTACTTCGTATTGTAGAGTTGAACCAAGAAGTTTGTATGGGCAAGGAGATCGCCTACTTCGTGAAGATCTACCCATAGTGAGGCTAGTCCTTCGTGGACGAAAGCCGTTATGGAATATTCAAGGTTGCTACTTCGTGGACCCTTATGGGTGGAGCCCTCCGTGGACTCTCGCGACCGTTACCCTCCGTGGGTTGAAGACTCCATAAACGTGGACGTACGATAGCACCACCTATCGGAACCACGGGAAAAATCTTCGTGTCCCTCATGCGTTTGATCTCCCTATCTCAACTCCTTACTTCCATGTGCAATGTCTTTACTTTCCGCTGCCATACTTGTTGACTTGTATGTGTAGGGTGTGCTAGACTTGCTATAATTGTTAAAATCTGCCAACCAATTAACTTGGGAATATGTTAGGTTTTAAATTTGCTCAAGTAGTCTATTCACCCCCCCTTTAAACACACACTTCTAGTGTTCCTACAAGTGGTATCAGAGCATTGGTCTCCATTGCATCGGTTTCATCACCATGGAGGAAGATGGATGTGTCTAGTGTGGAAAGTTTGAGTTGTAGAGTGCCTATTCTTGATGGGGAGTACTATCGTCAATGGAAATATAAGATGCTTGAGCTATTCAATGAATTTCATTTGAGCAAGTATGTTAAGAACCCCTATGTACCTCCCATTGATCCTTTACATCCCACACACGAAGAGGAAATTGATATGCTATGCAATCTTAGAACTGTTAATCTTATCATTAGAGGATTGCCTAGGATTGTGCTTAATCAAATCAAGAATTTTGAATGTGCTTATACTTTGTGGAATGACTTGGAGAAACGATATCCAAGTTATTCATTGAGTAATCTTGATAAAATTCTTCATAAGACTATTGTCTTTCACAAAATGATGCCTAGTGATCCCAAGTTTGATGACTATCTATTTGAGTTTAGAGACCTTATGCGTGCTAAAGGAGATGTCATAACTATCAACAACATCATTGTAGAAGCCATTCCAATTCATAATCTTGCACATTGTCATGATCACAACCCTAACGAATCTCTTGTTCCTTGTGACGAGGATTTCCCACTTGATGATGACAATGTGCAACATGGCTACTATGATGAAGATGAGTTGTTCGACATCGAGCATGAGAAGATCATGAAGAATCTAAGTCTCATGGCAAACTTCAAGGATTACATGTCCGGAGGAAAAGAGTGGATTCTCGATAGTGGATGCACCGATCATATGATCGGAGATAGAGAGATGTTTGAAGAGATCACACCAAACCATGGACCGCGAAGGTATGTAACTTTTGGAGACAATTCCAAGGGTAAGGTACTTGGTCTTGGTAAGGTGGCCATATCCCATGATAGCTCTATTCAAAACGTCATGCTTGTTGAATCCCTTGGCTACAATCTTCTTTCCGTATCTAGACTTGCCGACTTTGGTTTTAATGTGCTATTCACAAAAATAGTTTGCCAAGTGTTTCGTCAAGATAATCATAACATGGTCTTTACCGGTTTCCGTAGAGGTGATCTATATATTGTCGATTTCACTAAGAGATCCAAACCTCGTACTTGTCTTATTGCAAAATCTTCTAAAGGTTGGCTTTGGCATAGAAGACTAGGACATGTTGGCATGCATAATCTAGACAAGCTTATCAAAGGTGATCATATACTTGGTGTTAAAGATGTTATCTTTGACAAAGATAGACTTTGTAGTGCTTGTCAAGCCGGAAAGCAAGTAGGTGGAAGTCATCCCGTAAAAAATATCATGACTACTAGGAGACCACTCAAGTTACTTCACATGGATCTTTTTGGTCCCAATGCTTACAAGAGCCTCGGTGGAAATTCCTGTGGTCTAGTTATAGTTGATGATTTTTCCAGATTTACGTGGGTATTCTTTCTTGATGATAAGTCGCAGGTACAAAATATCTTCAAGAACTTTGCTCGCAAAGCGCAAAATCAGTTTGAAGTGAAGATCAAAAAGGTTCGGAGTGATAACGGATCGGAGTTCAAGAACACCCATGTAGATACATTTCTTGACGAAGAAGGTGTTTCACATGAGTTCTCAGCTACGTACACGCCTCAACAAAATGGAGTTGTTGAGAGGAAGAACCGAACTCTTATAGAGATGGCAAGAACGATGCTTGACGAATACAAGATGCCAAGACACTTTTGGGCAGAAGCCGTGGAAACAGCATGTCATGCCACAAACCGACTCTACTTGCACAAGCTTCTCGGTAAAACGGCATACGAGCTACTCACCGGTAACAAACCCCAAGTTGGATACTTTCGGGTATTCGGCTCCAAGTGCTACATTCTTGATAAGCATCGTCGTACTAAATTTGCTCCTAAATATCATGAAGGTTTCCTACTCGGTTACGGATCAAACTCTCACACTTACCGTGTCTACAAAAACTTCACTCGAAAAGTTGAAGAGACGGTAGATGTGAAGTTTGATGAATCTAATGGTTCACAAGTCGAACAATTGCCAAATGATGTAGGAGATAAGGATCTTTCAGAAGCTATCCAAGACTTGTCCATCGGCAAGATTCGTCCCATGGAGGTGAAGGAAAGTACTTCGTCAACTCAAGTGGAAGCCCCTACTTCACGTCAAGGTGATCCTCAACACGACATGGAGGCATCCACAAGCGGTACACGCCAAGATGAAGAGGAGGAAGTACATCATGATGATCCACCACAACCTCCTTCACCACCACCTCAAGGAAACGACACCTTCAACAACAATGAAGATGAAGGAAATGATGATGATGAAGAAGCTCCACCATCCAACAAGCCGAAGCTACTCCGAGTTCGAGCAAGAGTGACCAAGAACCATCCTCTAAACCAAATCTTTGGTTACATACAAACCGGGAGAATCACTCGCTCTAAACTCGCTTAGCTAATTTTTGTGAGCATTATTCTTTCATCTCTAGCATTGAAGCCTTGAAGGTAGAACAAGCTCTTGAAGACCCGGATTGGGTGAACGCCATGCATGAGGAGCTTCACAACTTCGAGAGGAACGAAGTGTGGACACTCGTGGAGAAGCCCAAGGATGAGCACAACATCATGGGAACCAAATGGGTGTTTCGGAACAAGCAAGATGAAGACGGTCAAGTTGTACGCAACAAGGTGCGTCTCATAGCCCAAGGATATACGCAAGTCGAAGGTATGGACTACGGTGAGACCTATGCCCCCGTCGCTAGACTTGAAGCTATTCGCATTCTTCTTGCTTATGCTAATCACCATGATATCACGCTTTATCAAATGGACATTAAAAGTGCATTTTTAAATGGTGAGATTGAAGAAGAGGTCTATGTCAAACAACCCCCTAGTTTTGTGAATCCTAAGAAACCTAATCATGTCTACAAGCTTCGTAAAGCTCTTTATGGTCTTAAGAAAGCTCCACGTGCTTGGTATAAATGCTTAACGAAGTTTCTCATTGAAAAGGGTTTTGAAATTGGTAAAATTGACGCAACCTTATTCACTAAAAGAGTTAATGGTGAATTATTTTTGTGCCAAATCTATGTGGATGATATTATCTTTGGATCTACTAACCCATAATTTAGTGAAAGATTTGGAAGGTTGATGTCCGAGAAGTATGAGATGTCCATGATGTGTGAGCTGAAATTCTTCCTTGGTTTGCAAATCAAGCAAACGAGAGAAGGAACTTTCATCTCTCAAACCAAGTATACCAAGGACTTGATCAAGAAGTTCAACATGCAAGAGTGTAAAATTATGAAAACTCCTATGCCTACTAGTGGACATGTTGATCTTACCAAGGAGGACAAACCGGTTGATCAAAAAGTTTATCGATCTATGATTGGTTCATTGCTATATCTATGTGCCTCCCGTCCCGATATTATGCTTAGTGTTTGCATGTGTGCTAGATATCATGCTGCACCTAAAGAGTGTCATCTTTTGGCCGTGAAACGTATTGTGAGATATTTGATACAAACACCAAACTTTGGCATTTGGTATCCCAAGGGATCTTCCTTTAACCTTGTTGGATATTTCGATTCGGACTATGCCGGTGACAAGGTTGATAGAAAATCCACCTCGGGTACATGTCAATTTCTTGGTAGATCTCTTGTGTCTTGGTCCTCCAAGAAACAAAACTCGGTATCTCTATCTACTGCCAAAGCTGAGTATATTGCCGCCGGATCGTGTTGTGCACGATTACTATGGATGACACAAACGCTTAAGGATTATGGAATCCATGTGAAAAATGTTCCATTACTTTGTGACAATGAAAGTGCTATTAAGATTGGTCATAATCCCGTGCAACATTCTCGAACTAAGCATATTCAAGTTCGACATCATTTCATTTGTGATCATGTTGCCAAAGGAGATATTAATCTTAAGCATGTTCGTACCAATAAGCAATTGGCCGATATTTTTACTAAGCCACTTGATGAGAAAGTGTTTTGTTACTTGAGGAGTGAGTTGAACATCATTGATGCTTCAAACTTGAGCTAAGCTCACTCGGATGTATGCAAGGGGATGAGCTTACTTGACCATTCCATGCCATCATTACCATGAATTTCATATAACTTGGAATTCTATGCTCCCTTGTATTGCATCTAACCTTTTGTAGGTACTTGAAAGAACTTCATTCCACAAGATTAAATGAGCTAAGCTCACTCGGATGTATGCAAGGGGATGAGCTTACTTGACCATTCCATGCCATCAATTACCAAAAAGGGGGAGATTGAAAGCATAATGTGCTCCCTTGGTGGTTTTGATAATTCATGACAACATACATTGTCTCTTGGACTAATATTTCTACCTAGTGTATTTCAGGTGAAAGTCCATAGAGAGAGATGGGTTGGCAAAAAGGATTGTGTGGAGAAACCCCTAGATGCAAGGAAATGGATTGGCAAAGCTTCAAGCAAGAGGACTCTACATTTTACTTTGTGAGAAATCACTTTGAGTCCATAGGAAAACCAATACTATTAAAAGGGGGTAAGGTACTGTTGGTGAACAAGATGCTCCACGTGCACAAGTGATAGTCACCAAAAACACCCACAAACTCTTCCACAAAAGTCTGTCTAAGCATATCATGAAAATCGGTGCTACCAACAATTTCCACTCGGTCCCACCGATTCCCACCTCATACAGAGCCTTGCCAAACCCTAGCACATCGGTGCAACCGATTCTGCTTCGGTGCCACCGAGTTCAGCTTGCCAACTTTCTGTTACCTCGATTCTTAAAATCAGAAATTCCAAGATTTTGGATCGGCGTCACCGAGTTTTGGTAACTGACCGTTGGTCACCTAATCGGTACCGCCGAGATTTCTGTATCGGTCTCACCGAGATTCAAAAGTTGCTACCTTTGTAGCAACTCGATACCACCGAGTTTTATACTTCGGTGTCACCGAGTTGGTCACTTTAGGTGTAACGGTTGGATTTTTGGGGATGCCTATATATACCCCTTCACCACCACCCACTCGAAAGAGAAGTACTCAGAACTATTCCATACTTGCCCCATCCAATTTTCTGAGAGAGAGCCACCTACTCATGTGTTGAGATCAAGCCATTCCATTCCATCCATATGAATCTTGATCTCTAGCCTCCCCAAGTTGCTTTCCACCAAATCAATCTCTTACACCAAAGCCAAATCTGTGAGAGAGTGATTGTGTGTTGAGGAGTCTATCATCTTGAAGCACAAGAGCAAGGAGTTCATCGACATTATCGAGCCTATTACCTTTTGGAGGGTGGTGCCTCCTACATTGGTTAGGTGTCGCTTGGGAGCCTCCTACTTCGTGTTGTGGAGTTGAACCAACAAGTTTGTACGGGCAAGGAGATCGCCTACTTCGTGAAGATCTACCCATAGTGAGGCTAGTCCTTCGTGGACGGAAGCCGTTATGGAATAGTCAAGGTTGCTACTTCGTGGACCCTTATGGGTGGAGCCCTCCGTGGACTCTCGCGACCGTTACCCTCCGTGGGTTGAAGACTCCATAAACGTGGACGTACGATAGCACCACCTATCGGAACCATGGGAAAAATCTTCGTGTCCCTCATGCGTTTGATCTCCCTATCTCAACTCCTTACTTCCATGTGCAATGTCTTTACTTTCCGCTGCCATACTTGTTGACTTGCATGTGTAGGGTGTGCTAGACTTGCTATAATTGTTAAAATCTGCCAACCAATTAACTTGGGAATAGGTTAGGTTTTAAATTTGCTCAAGTAGTCTATTCACCACCCCCTCTAGACACACACTTCTAGTGATCCTACAACGGTATCAATGAATAGTGCACCAATAATAACCCGAACAAAAATCGGATCAGTATCCGAATAAACCCAGAATTGCTAACCGCAACAATAGCCCAAATAAACTGAAACAGCAAACTCGAATAAGCCGAACAATAAAACCAGTGCTTCGAAACAACCCCTGAATAAACCGAAAACATTAACCCACCCGAACCATAGACCGAAACAGTAACCGAATTGTAATCCAGAGGCACACACCCGAATAAACCATGACAAAAAAAACAATCAATCAACATTATGCATTCAAGTGAACAGTAATTCAGAAGAAATGCCAGGGAAAAAAAATCTAAAAAACTAAGACTCCTTCTCCCTCGGTGCATTCACCTATGCAAGGAGAATAACCAATGTTGTTGTCGTCGTCTACCTCACCTTCTCCTTCCCCATGGCCAACCAAATCGAGGCTTCAACTATAATGCGGTTACTGAAGCCCCCTTTAACCACAATGCGATTACTGAAGTCACCTCTACGACGCGCCCCATCACGGCAGTCTATAAGCAACCAACGAGAAGATGGAACATGAAAATAAAAACGGTCAGTCGACCAACCTCTTCACTCCACTCCTTATTATATTCTTTGACCGATTAAAAAAAAGAGAAAAATACAACACAATGGATCATCCATAGAAGGTAGTCATGCTCAAAAAACTATTGTAGAACAAGTTAATGAGCCGCCAAAACTCCCCGAAGTATGAATATACACCTTATCCTATATCACAGTGTCGAAAGCGCATTGGGTTGAACGTCCTATTAACAGATTAGCCATTCACATAAAGTGCGTTAAAATACGCTCTTCACCAATTACTATCAATTTTTACACCGCATCAAATTTAGGGTTTAAATTACTTACAAAACTATAAATTTGAATTTTACTGGATAAAACCATGTTTCAGAGAAAATGAAAGAGTGCCGACTAGGAACTAGATATGAAATGTAGGTGAAAAAGATGCATAAACTGGACAAGAAATATTTCCCTACTATAGGGTCTACACATTGGCAACACTCTCATTCATTCTCACTGTTGATCAAATAGGTCATATGAGAATGAATCAAATACAAATTACTATCATGCCCATTACATTTTTTACTTCCGAAAGGGGAAATATATGCTTACGAAAAATATATTAATATGCCAGCCAGTTTACTTAATTCGTTAAATCATTTAATGTTTGTGTCGTGCTCACACAGCTCACAGGGTAAAGATAGAATTCATGTTCTCCTTTTTATTTTATTTTCTCATGAAATACATGTTGTTTTCTTGCTTATTTCAATAAAATACAGACGAAATCGATCACGGGCACGACATGCGCTGCGCTACTTCGGCGCTAGTAGATATTATATTTGAAACAAAGGGAGTATTGTTAAAGACCACGTGGTAAAGTTGGGTTATGCCGCAAAAAAGCAACAATTTGGGTTAAGGATCAATTACATGATTTCAGAAGGGATTAGTGTTTACGGATATGTTAACTTACAATATTAAGTGGATTTTGTTCTTGATTAGTTTTGCCATCTCTTCTTTAATTACTCAGGCGACGGATCCTAGACCTCAATGGCACAAGGTCGGGACTCGGGAGCAACAAACGAGGTAAGCCAAGGTAGTGATCCTACCAAAGACAGGGAACGTAGTGTTGGAGGAGCGGTCTTAATAAAAGGTTGACGACGTGGCTGGACATTGGTTATTGTAGAATACTTCTGATGCTAAATATAGTGTTGTTTTACACAGAAGGCACATAGCAATTCCTAAAATTAAGACGCAGCTACTAGTATTATACTCCCTCTGTAAAGAAATATAAGAGTGTTTAGATCACTACTTTACGGAGGGAGTAGTAGATAACAGAGATATCAGCACGCAGCGGGACCGATGACCACACACACATCAAGCCGATCGTTTGCCCCTTACCAACTGATTATGGAGTAGTATGGACCATCCAATGTGGAGGTGAGGTGATCATCACGCAGAACTGCCGCAAACGGCTAGCGTTAAGGCCAACATGTTTCTCCCGGCAGTTATACCTATAGGATAAAGCTACTACATAGGCTCCCTGCCACTTGATCATCCTTCCAGATCTCTGGCTCTCCGCTAATTGTCACATCACGTCCTAGTAGCAGTACTCTGGAGTTTGGAGGAGGAACCGTTATGGGCCTGCCGTAATCATTGAAGCTCGAAATCATTCGTCCCCAACGAACCCTGCATGCATATTCCTGTGTAGAGAAGAGATGGCGAGTAACCAAATAGTCCAGTACTCGGGTTTGAGTCGTTTGGCGATCAATTCCTATATAGGTATATGATATATGAGAGCATCTCCAACAGCCTTGCTATAATGGATTGCTAAAAACTGGATATAGCAAGAGGAGAGAGAAGGTTTACAAAGCCAACACTTTTTTTGCTTTGCTAGCCTTTCTATAATAGCAATCCAAAACCAGAATTGTAAGTTTCTTGTCTATTCTTTCTATACTAGACAATTGCATATATGAATGAAATGAACTTCCAATTTATACGCATAATAATTAGAGCATTTCATCCATCACCGGAATTAACATCATAGGAACACCAATCCAAAATATTGTGAATGTAAAGTCAAACTTCAAGCATAGAACCGAGGGACATGTTTCTCTCAAACAACATAAAAGTTCATCATCGGTGCATGAGCAACACCATAAACCAAAAGTGACATGTTTCTCTCAAATAGCACCGCCACCATTGCCACCGTAGTACCCTTTTGACGCCAAGATTTGGTCACGACAAATCTCTAGATAAGCCAGAGCCTTCTCGTCTAGACCACTTCGATCCATGAACATGATCCTTTGCTCATTCTCCATCATCTTAGCCATCCCCTCGGCAGCCACCTTCTTCTCCTCGATCTCGGCCAACCTCTCCTCGGCCGCCGCCCTCCTCTCCTCGGCTGCCGCCCTTCTCTCTTCGGCAGCCACCTTCCTCTCCTTGGCCTCCCTCCTCTCCTGCATTTCCTTGGTCTTCAACTCTCTCCTTTGCATAGCAATGTCTTTCCTCACCTCCATCAAGTTGTCCAATGATTGCTTGTAGCCTTCCTCATCTCCATTCGCCCTCTTGTTTTTTTCTTTCTTCCTTCCCTCAGGCCTTCCTGTATTGACCGATGAGAGAGGAGTTGGGCTACTTGATGAATCATCGGAGTCCACCACAAAACCATCTCCAACCGAACTAGAAGGAGCCTTCCTCTTGTTTGGAATTTCATTGGAGGGCCGGGTTTTCCATTTCTCATCGTTCTCGAGGATTTTCCAACAATGAAACAAAGTGAAGGCCCTCCCCAGAACAAGTTTGCCCTTTTTCTTCTTGGATTTGCCCATGAATAAATTTTGAGCAATGTTGAGCTACAAAAAAAGATACAAGTAAGCATCAACTTGAGCCAAGCAACATCAAGGAAAAGGTACAAAAAATGATACAAGTAAGCATGAACCTTATCTTCGGCATTAGTCCCACTTGGATTGAGACGATCAACTTGAGCCAAGCAACATGACCACTTGAAACAATCCGCATTAATGGTATGGAAACGACCTTCAAGAGAGCCGGCACTCCTAGCCATGTCACCCTTGAGGAGAAGTTTGTAGAGCTCATGGATACGGTCCCAATATGTGGAGATTTTTTGTTCATTCCCAACAATTGCATCTAAGCCAATCCTTCTCCATGCATTGCACAAGGCTTCATCTTCCTTTTTCGAGAAATTAGTTCCTCTCCCCCTTTTTGGAGTAGGTTCAACAAAACCCTCACCCTCTTCTTGTGTATACTCTTGTGATGGTATCTCCGGTGCATCCCCACAAGTGTAGTTCATGAAGGTTTCATTGTCCATGCTACAATTACCACAAGATTTTTTAAGTTGCAAACATAAGTGTAACTTTCGGCCTACATTTCTACTCCAACATTTTTTAAGTTGCAAACATACAGAAACAACATCGAAGAACAATCACTACCAAAAAAAATAAGTTTTATACCTTCTGGGCATTTTGTCGAGCACCTCTAGTGCGCCAGTGGCCATGGGGGCAGGCGAGCTCGCCTCGGGCTCCATGGAGGCTGCCGGTGCCGGGGAAGGCTCCACGCAGTCCAGAGGAGCCGTCCTCTTCGCCCTCCGTGCGGAGGGGTCGCGCGGTGGCCTCCTCTGCTTCCGACTAGAGGCGGCAGCGGCGCGGGGGTTGGTGGCTGGGGGGACGGCGACGGACGCAGCGGCGTGGAGGGCGGTGGCGGGGTGGGTGGAGATGGACGCGACGGCGGGAGGCCCGTTGGAGGCGCCGGAGACGGCGGCTGTGGCGGCGGCCACGGACCTCGGCGGCGGCGCCAACCCTAGGCACCACTGGGCCTTGGGCTTGGCCGCGCCCGAGCCGGGAGGTGGACTAGGAGGGTCGGCGCCAGCTTCGGGTGCGGGGGGGAGGTCGCCCGTGGCCTCCATGGCTGCGGCGGCGGCCGGCGGCGCCGTTTCGCTGGGGTCGGAAAGCTCCGCGCGGGGCAGTTGGGTTCTCCCGCGTGACGCCTGGGCGTTTTGCAAGCCCGCTCTGGAGTTTGCAAATATGCAAAGTGCTGGTGCAGTTTTACCAAGCCGGCTAAATTTTTTGCTGTGGGGACCAGCTATACAAATGCTGCTGGAGCTGTGTTTTTTGCCACAGTTTGTAAAAATGCAGTTTTTAGCAAGTCAGGGCAGTTATAGCAAGGCTGTTGGAGATGCTCTGATGTCGTCGTCCCAAAATCTCCATTTACTTCATGCCGACAGTGGAGCATCAGGAGCAAACGAAAACTGGTAAAACAACAGTCTCGAGCGAGAGAATGCGCTTCCCGCGCAGGCGTGCTCACGGCCCAGGAGGCCCCATTCCCGGCCCGCGGTGTCCAAAGCTGCACGCAAAAGCCGCGACCGAAGGCCCGGGCCTTTCGGCACTCCTCTAAGTTTTTCGCAATAATTCAACCAGCGACCGGTGGATGGATCTAGCAGCAGGCGGAGGAGGAGGCGGTGGTTGCGGAGTAGCTCTCAGTTTCAGGGCATAACCGCGCACTGACAGGCAAGTATGGACGGAACATGGATGGGGTAACCGATCGATCGGGACGATGCCCCGCCCGCCCGATCGAGAACAACTCCGCGCGCTGCATCTGCATGCATCATTGAGGAGGACGCGCCGATCATTATTCGATCCCCACCCCATGAGCATGACTCGTGCATGCTACTAGCTCGCAACGTCAACGGAGCAGCATCATTGGATGGATCCAAGAGATCCACATCCTGGACCAGCAGCAGCAGCGGACGTGCTAAGCAGGTGTATTGGATCTGAGCCTTTATTCGGCGGGAACGGGTTACATGCATGCTCACAGCTAGCCAGTGCATGGAGTACATACGTGGATTAATGGGAGGTTAGCACATCGCACATGATGGGTTTATTAGTACTGGTGATGGTTTTGTTGATGTATGTAATGTAATAGTACTACGTAGTCAGTACCCTGCCAACTAAGCACAGTGCACGTACAAGCAATGTCTTGGAGAACAATTCCAGGGCTAGCTAAGCTAGGACGATCGACCATGTAACCAAGTTGTTGGGAACTACTTCGGCCTGAACCTCCATCAACCTCATTTCGTAGCACAAGCAGCGGGCGGCATCTCTCTGCAGTGCACGTGATGTACTCGAAACGATCACTACTCTACTCAAGGCACCAGCAAGGTGGAGCAAATAATGCAGCTAGCTAGAGAGAGATCACTACTCAAGTATCATGGATGCATGAGTGGTGGAGATGATCATCAGCCTTAAAAAAACGGACCAACTAACCCTTCAACAGTTGATTATTAATCAGTGCCCCTCTCTTTCCTCAGGTTGCCACCGACGTCGACCATGTACGTACGAGCCCCTCCACAGCTAGCTAGCCAGGCACGATGCGTTCCCCTTGGCGCGTGTGTGCCTGGATGTCCCAATCCGCACAGAAAGACAGCCAAAAACCCTGTGGGCGGAGGAAGGGCAGGGACGTGTCCGGTTCCGGCGCACGGGAACGGATCTGGGATGCGTGTGGCCTGGCCAGCGTTCCCGGTGTCGGCGCCCTCCCTGGTCCCCGGGGCACGGTTGGAGGATGGGAGCCAAACATGCATGCCATGCCATGCTACGCGGCGGTGCGTACGTACGTCTACCAGCGCGCGCGCGCCGGCAAGTGGCCGGCCGGCTCTGCGCCATCGACCGCCGGTTCGTACGCGGCACGCGCTGGCTGTGCCCCGGACAAATTTATCACGCCTCACAGTGGATCTTGGGCACTAGCGACATGAGACGAACGGATCATGAGGTCCTTCCTAGTCCTAGTGGTGGTGATGGCTCGTTGTCTGGCGCGCCGCTGGATCGATCCATCTCCTGTTGCTTCTCGCCATCGACCTCCATTGCGCATTGGTACGACCTGTCTGACGGTACAGAATATAACAGTTCCTTGCGTGTGCGTGGTCATCCCTGGGACTGCCAATTATCTATCGTCCAGTAGCACGTACGTGCTCGCCTTCGCCCTGTGGTAGGAACCCTAAGCCAGGAATGACAGGTGAGAAGACCACGCATACCGGCCATGCCCGTCGTTTTAGCCAGACATTCCCGACGTGACGCTCGCCCTGTTAAACTTTCTTTCCATCGGCGAATAAGTCAAGGTTGCGGTCCTTTCCGGCTCGATGATGCATGTACAGTGTTCAACTGTTGTTGCCGAAGTGACGCCTACCTAGGGTATGTTTGCCTAGCCTTCCTAGTTCCTAGCTACTGGTCGGGAAATCCATGCCTACCTCGCCTAGCCTTGTTAGCGCAGCGGCAAAGGAAATACCTCCATATCTTGTTTGAGTTGGAGAGATGCAAAGTCCATCTTTTAATCATGAAATTGAAACGCTCAGAGACCTTTTAGTGCGATTATCATTACGGATATGCTTACACAGTAAAAGTCTCGCTGGCACTAAAAGATCTTCATCGTCGGTAGTTAGAAAACTGATGAAAGGGGCCGGGGTCCGGGCCGAACAACCGACGATGGTGCATGTGATCCATTTCCTCGTGACCTCTGCAATGGAAAGATCTCCATCGCCCCTTTGCTCTTTTTCTTCCACACATCCAGATGCATCCGATGTTTCATACTGTTTCCCATCACCGGCCGTGCATCTTTTCAGGTGTCTGCTTCACCCAGGCCTCATGTGGAGGCCTTAGATTTACGTACTCCCTCCCACGACAAGTTGCATGCATGATGCATCATCAGCATCAGGGCCTCTCCTTGCGAGGATGCGAAATAATCTACTGCTGCTTGCCTGGATATTTTCCTCGGAGATCGATCTCCTATCATTCTTGCAGGCAGTTGCAGGCGGCACAGGAGATTGTATTGTGCGATGTACGTTGCACGGTTGTGATTTTGCTGGGGTCAACTGCATGCCAGTCCCGCTACCGGCCGCTAGTTTATTATTCGATGCAGGGTATTGGCAGACGAGCATGTGAAACTGTCTTGCTGGTGCCATGATGTGCTTCCATGGATGGATCTGCTTTTCTCAAGCCCGCAACTTGCAGTATCTTATGCTGGCCGTCTACTGTAAACGTACCATCGAATACAGAAATATGTAAGCTGCAGCTGCAGGTTCCCTTGTGTCTGTTGGTCGATTGCGCTTTGTTAAATTGCTGCAACATGCAGTCTCATCAGAAATCGTCGGATGGATCTCACCTGACCTGACAGCAGAAGCTATATACAATTTCCTTTCTTATATTATTAGTGCACATCTTGATCGGCATGTACACATGGTCTATTGTTCTACTCTATCTATATATAATTAGTGCTATCTCGGAGTGCTATCTGGAGTAGCTAGATAGCCATTAACTCTTGTGTGACATGGATGGTTCTGGCAAGCTGTTTTTTGTTGTAAAAAGGTGGTACAGTATGTTAATGACTCGTGAGTGGGGAAGGCCGGCGTCGACATCCATGGAACAGTGGCTCGATCTACATCCATGGGTACAATACCAGAGGAGAGCTGGATGAGACGCATAAAAGCTAGATCGCTCGACAAGGACCACAACCAACTTTTTTTTGACAACACCAGATAAGAAAGCAGTGGAGCCCCGTCTCGGTTTTTCAAGATTGGAATCAGGAGCGGTCGCGTGAGTTATATACGGTTCCATATGTTTGGCAACCAATTATATATATACGGTTCAATTGTTGCAGCGAAATTGATCCAGGCTTCGGAGGTTGATAGATCAGTCTACTCGTCCATCATTAAGGAGATTAGATTTCTTATGTTTCTTCGTGAAAAATGTATTACTTATGTAGCCAACATAAGATAGTGATAGCTTAACCAAATTTGCTCGCCTAGAGTGGCACAACCATGACTTGGTTAGGCTCTGGCCCTCCCGATGCTTTGGAGCTAGCTGCTATTGATTGTATGGACATTGGAGATGAGTAATTCAGTATTTTCATCCGCAAAAGAAAAAAAAATTATACACTGCAGGTACTCTCCCAACGATGTCTCGTCAGTACGTAGCGCAGAGAACATTCTCCCGCAGCCAGCCAGACAACCAATCAGCACTAGATTTAAACTCAATGGCACTGTCCATGGTAGTACTAGTGATGTTTACCATTCTCTTCCGTAACCCGTGGTTACAGTTTTCAGACATATGCAGAACTACTGCACGAGATTGTTCTCGAGCTTAACTGTTGGTAGTACTAGTACAAAGCTAAGCCGGCCATCGACGCGAATTCAGCAGGTACATACAGGATTTTCACCCGTCACATCACAGCCGGTCGGCGTCACCAATCAGCTGGTACAAGGTTACTATGTTTATGTTTTCACCGGCCGAAAGCCTGAAATAGCCAAATAGGACGTCCTCACGCTTCACCTCACTGTGGTGATCGTCTCCTCGGATGGCCAGCTTTATGCGGAAGCGCAAGCCAATTAAGCTGGTGGAGTACACACCCACCAACAAACTGCACATGAGACATACTAAAGGCTGAGAGACACCGTCCACACCGACACCACCCGATCAAACTGTGCGTGCTCGTCAGGCGCGCGTGCCCAGCCCAACTTTCATTGACACTGAATCATGCCCATCTAGACCCTCCGATCGATCGTAGATTTGTAGTATAATTGTTTCACTACATGGGCTTGAGTCTTACTGCACCGCGTGCTATCGGCTGTTCAGATCGTGTTTATCATCACTCTCCTGTGCTTGCGCATACTGTGAGCTATAACGTCACCACCCCCACAAACTTTGTGGCCGTGTTCAAAAAATCACATAAACTTTGCTGTAAAACGGAGAGAGAAAACAAATTCTGCTCTAACCTTTTAGTCGCCGTTAGTCATGTTGACACAATGACATGAATAGAGCGGACCTATGTGTGATTCAGGGATGGACACCGCCCCCATCTTTTAACCAACCTGAGACAAAAAAAAAAACAAAGTTTAGGGCATCTCCAACATTGTGCCCTAAGACTCCCGCAAACCTCCGGACCAACGCGTCAGGATCTTTTTTGCCATCCAACAGTGTTGTAAACGTTTGCAGACGCGTCCGCGTGTACGAATCCCTACAAACCGGATGCAAAGCTTGGGACGTTTGCGGGAGTTCTGACCTCCGCCACGTAGGACTCAAACAACCCCGGTCCATCCAAAACCCCACCCAGAGCCCATGCATTTGACCACATCCGCACAGTTTCGCGCCAAAAGCCCACATATTCCCACCCTCTGTAGCCAACCGTCGTCGCCGTCCACACATGTTCTCGCCCTTTTAGCCGTTCGTCGCCGCATGGATCCATTTGTACCATTGTCGGAGCCAGAGAAGGATGATCCGACGGTGGTGGCCGCCCAGAAGATCAACTCGACGACTCACAACGCGCCCGTCGTGTCCAAAGGGGGAAGGAGAAAGTGACTTTGGCAGCCGGCCACCCGTCACCTCCTAAGAAGGGCGGATGGCGGGCTGAGAGCGCGGAGTAGGGCGGGGTCAGGGATCATTGTCGCCACTGCTGATGCATTCGATGCCCTGGCCGACAGAGAGGCAACCACCATCCAACTCGGTTATTAACACATGTCCCCAGCTACTTCAGCAAGGTCCGTGCCATGGGTCGTTGACCTAATCACGCTCGTCCACTTCGATGAGTCACCATGGCTGCAGATTATCCGATCGTGGACCCAGGGTATGGATCAATTGGGTGCCCGCTCTGTGTTCGTCGGTATGTCTCAACCGGGCATGACTCCGGCGGATGACAAGGAGATATTGGACATCAGCGACGACAAATGTGGCTTCGGGAACAGACAAGTAACAAATTCCATATGGAGATGTACCACGAGCACTCGGGCAGATATATCGAGCAGCCAGGCGCGTACAGCGAACAGCCTGGCATGTGCACTAATCTTCGAGAAAGTAAGTTGTTCTATGCGTTGGTCATTTGGCTGAATATGCTCTACGCGTTGGTCATTTGGCCTGAAATGCTCTATGTGTTGGTTATTTGGCCGGATATGCAACGTTTTGACCATGTGCTCTTTTGCTAGCCTCTTTGTGCGTGCACGTTGTACGTGAATGTGGAGAAGAAGAACTTCATCCTTATGCATTGTTGGTTGAAGTTGAATGGGTAAACCAAGTGGCTGCAATCCATTGCCATACCATCAAGATAGCCGACATGGACAATGAACACGAAGATGGTTCCAACCGACCCAACAAAAGTATAGTTGGCCAAGAACGTCACAGGGGCATCCAGAGGAGGAAGTAGGAGGAGGAGAAGGAGATGCGAGAAGGGGCGGCGACCAAGATGATAGAGAAGTTTGAGGGCATCATGGATAATAAGGAGAAGGCATGTTCTAAGTGCCATGACATTAAGGAGGAAAAGAAGACAGGGAGGTAGAAGAAGAAGATCAAGCTCGAAGAGAAAAAGACCAGGCTCGAAGAAACGAAGATCAAGCTTGAAGAGAGGAGGGTTGAGCTCGCTTCCTGTTGGAAGGAAATCAAGAAAACGTGCAGACCGTGCATTTTTCTTGTATAGAGAGTCCAGTGGTTCGAACATCTCAAAGGCATCAAACAATCCAAAACGTTTTTGTAACTAAGGTCCCATGCAGGTCAGCATAAGGCACTGCACTAGAGTTATGTCATTTTTCTTGGTGGCACACACATTCCTTTCATCTTCCTAGTCACATCTATAACATACTCCTTCTTAGCACCGCTAAGGACGAGCCTTTGGGTACATACCCAGTCCGCATATTTTGCACCATTTGCAACTAACTTTTCTTTCTCTAGCATAAGAACTAAGTTAAAAAGGTGCATTGCGGGCCATTTCATCTGGAACGATAAACACAAGTTTCACTTAGACATAATTCATAATTAATTTGCACTAGTAGTTAAACATTTTAATTTCACATGCGCTCCCACTCAAATCAATATCTCTCATATTTGACTGTGAGTGATTTAAGACCCATGTCTTAATTGTACCATTGGTGGGTCATGATGAAAATTTCAACCAGTAGGCCAACCTGTCAATCACATCTATGTGTGACTCTTGTTCATCTTTCGATGATTATATTCTGGGCTCAAGACTCTCTTGCCATGAACGTTAAGACAACCAAGTGACCTCGTTGTGTGGTCTGACCACACCTGCCTCTTACGGTTCAAGTCGTCCATACCCATGGTAGCATGGCACACCCCAAAGTGACACATATTCTAGACAATGCTACACTTGGGAGAATACTAACTACCTGATATTTTAATGTGTGAGATCATCCTAATAAAACACAACTTTTACACATTCAAAAAAGGTGCAATAAAAGGGGTTAACATAATAGGAAATTCATAATAGTGTGATATGGCATAGGCCTTTCCGTTGGTGAAGTCTGCGTTGTCTTCGCACGATATTTTGCAAAATTGTCGTGGCAACCATTTTCCGCTGTCGTGGTAGCAATTTAAAGAAGAAATAGTTTTCAGCCAAAAATGTCATCATGCGAGCATGAATATGTTGTCGTGGCAGCAGTTTCAAAAATTCTTGTTGTGGCAGCAAAACTCTCTGTCATGGCAATCTATTTTTTCTGTAGCAACCAAACATTTTTTGTCTTAGCTCCTTTCTTTACCAAAGAACATCTTCTTTGCGTACAACTTTTGCATTGGCGTCCACCACTACAAAACTTGTCAGCACCGTGTTGATGCACTAAATAATATTGCTACCGCGAATCAACCTGTGGTTGGATTGTTAGAGGGACAGTGGTATTCCCAACCCATCAGGGTTCAAGTCCTGGTGCTTGCATTATTTCTGGATTTATTTCAGGATTTTCAGCGATGCGCATTCAGTGGGAGGAGACGTTCCCGTCGACGATGAGACGCCTATGGTGACTTCTTAAATCTCAAGATGATATGTCGGCTCAGTCTCTCGGAGGCGCTCATAAGGGTAGGGTGTGCGTGTGTGCGTTTATAGGGGTGAGTGTATACATGTATATATGAGCGCCTGTGTCTGTACTGTGTTAAAAAATGCTACCTCTGTAGCTAATAAAAATAAATGCATTACATGAATTTGACAAGCAAGTCATAAAAGTGACAATCACATGGCTCCAAGCATCATATAGTAGCATGACAAGCAGGTCATGCTAATAGTTCACAACATATAGCATCTCATACATAATCACATTCAAATGATGAAGGCTATACCAAATCACATGCACATCCTGTAAAACCTAGTTAGACGCCTCTAATCGGTTTACGCAAAATTTCAATTATCATGGATGTTAGGGTTTCGAAACAAACTGTTGCTACCTACGTTCATCATCAAATATGATTATTAAAGTCGCTAGATTAACACGCGGGGTGTATGAAACACAAGACTTAATGAAAAATCTCGAGCCCATACCAAACTTAGTTCAACGCATGACTCTCGTGTAGATCACATCTACAAGCACTCTAGTTTACGAAAATTCATCTTTCTTAAATAAGGTAAAACACAAAGAAGAAACATCTTTGATCTGACAACCATCATACTAAGAGCAACATAGAATGATTGCGGATAGCTAGAACTTTATTGCTAAATTCCACCATGTCATCAAGATCGGCAAAAAATGCAAATTCAAGGGAAGCAATAAGAATATCAGGTAAAAGATCACATCTACTAAGAATAGATCTTATCTACTATTGACACAAAAATTTATTAAGCAATAGACCTCATCTACTACACAAATAATTGTGCAATACCTGCACATCTCATGTGCTACAAATCAGAACTTGGATCTATTCATAGTCGCTCATGATGCCACTACTGGGAAACGTAGTACAAATAAAAAAAATCCGTCCTACGAATCAAATCCCAGGAACACTATGAAGATGCAGATGGGATTATATTAGATCGTTACCAATTTGAGATCATTGATGTAGATTCCCGCAGCTCGGATTTATAACCAGACAATCGTGAGACCTTTTCCCTCGAAGAAAGATTGAACGCACAATCTCTTTACAAGTATTCATGCGTACGAAGTCAGCGATCCGATAGGGCTTCACCCTAAAGATCCAAGCGGAGTCAGAGAACTAGAGGAGGGGTGGAGGAGCCTCACCGCGTAGGAACAATTTTTGGTGGAGAGAACGAGAGAGAGAGAGGGGCAACCTTTACGCCAATAGTTGTGTGCTTTTGAGAGGGCTTCCCTCCGTATATACAGATACAGGGGAGGGGTGGATCCTTGGAGGATGAGATTCCTCCTCCTAGGGCAGAGCACCAAAGAGGTATGCCCCAACCTATCCCTAACCGCATCATATGGTGCCTTGGGCACCAAGCCTTGGGGTGATGCCTGATGGCCTGCAAGTGCACATGGTTTAGTTGTAGCTTTTTCGAAGTAAGAGTATTGATCTCACAGGGAGCACATGAATAAATATTTTGTCTCTTGGATGATTTAAATACTATGCCTGCAAGTTATCAGCAACCCAAAGCAGTAATAATAAAATATGAAAACCGTAGTTGGCGTAAGTAAATATTTAAAGGAAAGCAAGTGGAACAAATTGCAAACACGGGTCCTAAAATCAATAGGGCTAAGGCGTTCCGAGGGAGTCCGGAATCCCCCCTAGTGTGCTTATATACCGGTGCCTAAACAAAATGATACGTCGGATTCCTAATCCACATTGCATACTTCTATTTGTGAGCACAGCCAGTACAGATACATGCATACACTAGGCAGCCCCACATCACATACACCACCACCGTTCTTCCCCACTTCGGTTATCAGTTCATTAAGGGGAAAGAGGTCCTCGTGGACGCAATATATAAGTGGTCTTGGTTTTGTCCCCAGCTACAACGATCCGCAACGAGGAGAGATGGGGCATCTCACGTCACCCACCTCCGCAATCACACGGTTCGCCAGCAGTAATAACCTTCCGTCCAAAATTTGCATACATTGGATGGTCAACTTCACCCATCATAAAGAATATTATTAACATAAACATGCAAAGAAGATATTTAATCCTAATACCAAACGATCTATCACACAGTAGGGTTCATCTATATCCCCGAGAACTAGGGGAACTACTAGCACATGGAGGCAGCAAACATCATATCACTGGTGATGGAAAACATGAATAAATCAGACATGTATCACAAGAGCTATCATCAATGGATCCCCTAGATTATAGTGGGTTGGATGTGGATGATGATGATGATGACAGTGGTGATGATGTTGAAGCCATCTCGACGATGGTGGTGAAGGCGGCAACCTCCTCCTTGTCGATTTCTCCCTCCGGATCGTTCCAGAGGCTAGGGTTCCTCCTTCTAGATGAGTTTCTGGTGGCTGTAAGCGTCTGATTCACGATTTGACTTCACACGGCTGAAATAGTCGATCATGCGGTGCCGGCGACATGCCATTCGACCGCCCAAACGAACAGGTGCGGTCGTATGGAACGCCGTATTTTGTTCTAGTGGCTCTGCAACGATTTCTCCTTTGGACTCCTTGCTTGATTATTTTATGGTAGGTGATTATCACTTTAAATAAGTGATTTCACTGCCATTTCTGGGGATTTTCTCCATGTTATGATAATTGGTCCAAAAAGCGTTACATGAGGACAACCAACAAAAAGAGGTGTGCGGACGTGATAAAACTCCACAAAGCCTACTATATAGGCACAAAATTCTTATAAAAAATATCACATAATTTGGACTCATCAACTCCCCCAAGCTTAAAGGTTTGCTTGTCCCTGAGCAAATACCGCAGCTTGTAAAAAAGAAGTCATCTTTATTATAGGATGTGAATAGTTGAAAATGTATGAGTCCATCAGGGAATTTCATAATTTGCAGTATATGATCAAGCTTTATGTTCACCACCATATATTTGCCTAATCAGATGAGCATGAAGGCTTACACACCTTACTATCTATCATTAGGAAGACGTTCTTCACCTTTAAGCGATACTCTCTCCATACTTTCAGCTGAACAAAATCTCATGGTGTCATATTTAAAAAGAATAGTTTTCTTATTTCCTCCCCTTTTTCTTGAAGTGTCAAACCTATCACATGTCACTAAAAAATTTCTTTTCCCCTTTTTCTAGAGGCGTGACATGAAAAGATATGTTTGAGCCATCTTATTGACATCGCGTTTTTTCACAATTCTTTCAGTTCTTTGTTATTAAGCTTATTTTTTTACCATGAATAGAACTTGTTCTATATCATCCCTGGATCATTAGTTCGTAATCTTCACCAGGAAATCATTTAGAATATGAAATAAATGTTACTATCCCATCAAGTTGTTGACCTATACTTTTTGATCGATTCTAACGATGTGGGAGACTTATTATCATCATCAATGAGCAAAAGTATTTGGCACACAACAAGGTCTACATGCAAGCAAGTTCAAGCAACAATACTGTAATAGGGCCTTCATTTAGTCATACATGACCTATTGGATAAGATTCTTCCCTCTATTCAACAAAGCATGATTGTCCTCGTTTATTCAAACGTAAATGAAAAGAAACTCTGCATCAAAAACGAAACTAAAAGAGTGATAGGGGATACAAAGGGCCTCAACCCCCCAAGCTTAACACGCTAAGCCGGTTGGATTCATTTAGTCTCCTTTTTGTTGGTACCAGTGTTTTCCTTCGTTGGGGCGTTGGTGATGTCGGTGAGTGCATCTATGAGGAGCTTGTTAGCGACCTCCAAGTCAGTGATGCGAGACCGATACATGCGCAGTGTTTCATCTTGGTTGGCAATGATCCTTAGGCTCGTATCCAGTGCATCACGAGTTTTGGCGGCAAGGGCGACCTCCATCTTCCTGATTTGCTCAGTTAAAACTTTTTTTTTTCAGCTTTAGTGTTTTTACCTTGTACCTTATTTTGTTCGTATGAAGCAGGGTTGACGAAGCGTCCCCTCTTGCGTCCTCTCGCCGAGATGCGTGCACCAATAGTGTGCATCTTGCGTGCATTGGGGTCAACCTCTTCGCCCCCTTTGGTTCATGGATAGTGCAATTGATGAAACCACACTTCCCCTGGTGATGGTGGTGTCCTTGATGAACTCGAGCCGGTTGCCGGTGGTGATGACCTTGAGGGATTCGATGGGTATTGCCTCTGGCTTCTTCTCTTCTTCTTCGTCGTCAACCTCGAAGGGTTCTTCCTCTTCTGGTTCATCCTTGGAGGAGGGAGACCAATCGCATACATGACGAGTCCTCTTCCTCTTACTTGCTGGAGAGTAGCAGCCCTGTTGCTCCAGATCATCCTCCTCCCGAGAGGAGGTTTGCCTCTCATCCCATGAATGAGCCATCGCTTCCTGCACTTCAAAACTAGAGAAGACTCGGGCTAGATTGCTTTGCCAGCTTTGATGAAGAAGGCGGCTATAGCTCTATATATAAGAGGTTAGGGGCGCAGGTTATGACGGGGTAAGGAAGTAAAAAAGAATCTGAAACAAACCAGACACAATCAGGCGAATATCTGTTAAGAATCGGAACGAAATCACGATTGACGGCCTTCCATATGAGTGTGGCCGATCATTTGGGCGGTCGTATGGAGTCCTTCGGTCGAGTTCTCCAATCACAGGACGCTTGACAACATCCCGGACGGGCCCATCGGCTTGTTTTAGCGCCCGTTTGTCTCCTTTCGCTCCTTCCAATTTTTTTAATGAAAGGCAAATGTTAGCTCCGAACGATAGATTGTTCGACGACCTTTTATGCAACCGTTCAGCCGTCGCATGGGCTTTCGCCTGGTTCCTCGCCCAAGTCTCCTAAGAAAACAGACTCAAGGATGGTGTTCCATACGACCGGGGCGATCATATGGGCGCTCCTATGACTTGCAGAAAATCAAATTTTTATACATATAGATAAAAGCGAGGCTGAAGAAAGCAATAATTAAAGTGTTTGGAAGAACCTGCGCGAGTTTCCATGCCTTTCCATCCCTTGTGTTTGAGGAATGTCTTCGTTCCTTGTTTCTTCTCTCTTTTGGGACGAAGTGATGACAACGTCTTCTTGAGTTTGCTGGGGTATAAAGGATTGGTATAATCAAATAAATCGCTTTCTCCCCTTACCCTTAGTCTCACAAATGGTTCTTCCAACACGATAAGAGAAGGGTCGGTATCCCTGAAGGTACGGGTAGTTGCCCTATCTAAGGCCACCACTGTTCCATATGGGATACAAATCCCTGTTCTTTGAAGTTTATGTTTTTCTTCTAGCATGGAGACATCCGTCAGAGTTTCACTGGTCTCTTTGTGATCAAGTATCTCGCTATAAACTCCTGTAAAAGAAGAGACCACGTCATCCAATGAGGTTTCGTATCTTTAATATTGAGGGCCTCCTTAATTGCTTGACGATCTATATAGAATATGACCTTAGTATCTGTAATGTAAGGTCTAAACTTTTCGCAAGCAAATATCACAACATACAACTCTCTATCATTTTTATCATAATTCCTTTGAGATTCTGTAAGTGTGTGGCTAGCATAGTAAGTAATATTAAACTTGTTACCTTCTTGCTGGCCTAACACCGCACTTACTGCATTTTCATCTGTTTCGTACACTACTTCAAAAGTTTTTTCCCAATTTGGCGGTGTGATGATGGGCGCATCAAGTAATGCACGTTTAAGCTTCTCAAAGGAAGTCTTGCACTCATCGCTGAATACAAAGGGAACATCTTTCTACAACAGGTTAGTCAAGGGTTTGGAAATACTAGAAAGTTCTTAAGAAAACGTCTATAGAACCGAGCATGTCCAAGAAAACTCCTTATCCCTTTTATATCTCTTGGGTAAGGAAGTTTCTCTACTGCATCTATTTTTTATTTATCTACCTCAATACCTTTCCTGGAAATTTTATGCCCTAGAGCAATACCTTAATTGACCATGAAATGGCATTTTCCACAGTTCAACACAAGATTTTTATCCTCACATCTCTTCAAAACTTTATCAAGATTGTAAAGGCAATCATCAAAAGAGTACATACCGAAGGTGCAAGTGAAAGTGGTTTTCTCTTGATCCTCAGGATGCACCACGATCTGTGAGAAACCCGAATATCCGTCCAAGCAATAAAAGTGAGTATGCTTGGCAAATCTTCTGAAATCAATACACATTCTATACCCTACTATTGTTCTAGTGGGGATTAGTTCATTATGCTTATTAGGTACTACAATAAATCCTTCCTTTTTGGGTACATAATGAACAAGTCTTACCCACTTACTCTCAAACACGGGATATATAATACATGCATCAAGGAGGCAAACTATTTCTTTTCTTACCACTTCCTTTATTCCAGGGTTCAACTTCCTCTGGAATTCATGCATTGGTTCTGCTCTTTCCTCCATATATATGCGATGAGTGCAGATGGAAGGGCTTATCCCCTTCAAGTCATCCATTAAATGTCCGAAAGCCTTTCTATGTTTTCTCAATGTTTTCACTAGCCTTTCTTTTTCTTCACCTGAAATATTAGCACTAATAATAACTGGATATTTATTTGTTTCACCCCAAAACTCAGACCTTAACTCTTTCGGTAAAGGTTTTAATCAGGAGGTGGGAGTTCTTCATCTCCCTTATTTTTTGGTACCTCATATTGCTCAGTAGCAACTGCATCTTGTGAGGGTGCTTAATTTAAGTATTGATCAATCTCCTCTTTAACTGGGTCTTTCGGGACATTCTCATAATTAGTTAAACTTCGTTCTAGATCATATTGTGGAGTAGCAAAGTAGATAGAACCCAATTGTGTAATAGTCTTTTCTTCATTGTTGTCATGTTCTCTTGGTTGGGGGCGATTCTTAAATCTTGAAAAATGAAACTCTCTTACCTCTTTCCCATACTTGAGAGAGACAACCTCCCTTTTACAATCAATACTTGCACCCGCAGTGTTAATTAAAGGTCTTCCAAAAATAGTGGGACAAAACTAATCTTCAGGAATTTCCATTACAACAAAATATACTTGGTAAGTGAAAGTCCCTAGGATAACATAAACTTCAGGCACCATCCCACAAGGTTTCCTTAATGTGCCATCCGCTAGTTTTATCTCCATGTTTGTAGGTTGTAGGATCACAAGCATAAATTTCATCGTGAAGTTTAGCATAAAGAGCATATGGTATTACATTAATAGAGGAACCTATATCACAAAGCCAAAATTAAGAAGTACAACCAAATGATCAAGGCACTACTGGTTTACTGTTGTCAGCTGCCTTGATGCAATCTTTCACAAAATAAGTTACCTTTTTCTCCATGGTTTCAATAGGCTTTTCCTTTTACTCTTTTTCGGGGTTTAACCTGAGCATTGCATATACCTTTTTCTTCCTCTTGATTCTGTCCTTTGCTCAGGTACTGAAGTTGTGCCTTCCTAACTGGGAAGGGTAGTTCTTGTATGGGTTCATAGTCCTTTTCCATGGGAGTTACAGATGCTTCCACCTCCAAGGTCTCCACAACGACATCTTCCTCAGGGTCCTCAATGGAGTAACACTCCCAATTCTTCTTGGGAAGCTTGTGGGATCGAGAAGTGGTGTCTAGAGGGGGTGAATAGACACTTACGAAGTCAAATGTGCAGTTTTTAGTTTGCTTGAATTTTAGGCCGATTTTAGCACAAGTTAAGGCACATCCAAAACTTCCTAAACATGCATATCTAGAGATTGAGCAGTGGAAAGTAAACATGATACAATTGCAAGAACACAAGAGATGGTAGAGTTGGAAGATCAAACGCAATGAAGACACAGAGATTTTTGGCGTGGTTCCGATAGGTGGTGCTATCGTACGTCCATGTTGATGGAGACTTCAACCCACATAGGGTAACGGCTGCGCGAGTCCACTAAGGGCTCCACCCATGAATGGTCCACGAAGAAGCAACCTTGTCTATTGTTGGAAATATGCCCTAGAGGCAATTAATAAAGTGTTTATTATTATCATATTTCCCCGTTCATGATAATGGTTTATTATTCATGCTAGAATTGTATTGACCGGAAACTTAATACATGTGTGGATAATGGACAAATACTGAGTCCCTAGTAAGCCTCTACTAGACTAGCTCGTTGATCAAAAGATGGTCAAGATTTCCTGACCATGGACATGAGTTGTCATTTGATAACGGGATCACATCATTAGGAGAATGATGTGATGGACTTGACCCAACCGTTAGCATAGCAAATAATCGTTCAGTTTATTGCTATTGCTTTCACTATGTCAAATACACGTTCCTCTGACCATGAGATCATGCAACTCCCGGATACCGTAGGAATACTTTGGGTGTATCAAACGTCACAACGTAACTGGGTGATTATAAAGGTGCACTACAGGTATCTCTGAAAGTGTTTGTTGAGTTGGCATGGATCGATATTGGGATTTGTCATTCCGTCTGTCGGAAAGGTATCTCTGGGCCCTCTCGGTAATACAGCATCACAGAAGCCTTGCAAGCACCGTGACTAAAGAGTTAGTTACAAGATGACGTATTACGGAACGAGTAAAGAGACTTGCCGGTAACGAGATTGAACTAGGTATTAGATACCGACGATCGAATCTCGGGCAAGTAACATACCGCCGGACAAAGGGAACAACGTATGTTGACATATGAGGTTCACCGATAAAGATCTTCATGGAATATGTAGGAACTAATATGAGCATCCAGGTTCCGCTGTTGGTTATTGACCAGAGAGTCGTCTCGGTCATGTCTACATCATTCCCGAACCCGTAGGGTCCGCACACTTAAGGTTCGATGACGATATAGTATTATATGAGTTATGTGATTGGTGTCCGAATGTTGTTCAGAGTCCCCAATGAGATCACGGACATGACGAGGAGTCTCGGAATGTCCGAGAGATAAAGATTCATATATTGGAAGGTGGTATTCGGACACCGGAAAGGTTCCGGAAGGTTCCGAATATTTTATCGGTGTACCGGGGGGTTACCGGAACCCCCCGGGGGGCCACATGGGCCACATGGGCCATGTAGGGGAGGAGCAACAGCCCACAAGGGGCTGGTGCGCCCCCCCTAGGGGACCAAACCGAATTGGGCTAGGGTTGGGGGCCGGCCCCCCTTCCTTCTCCCTCTCCCCCCTTCCAAGTAGGAATCCTACTTGGAGTAGGATTGGGGGGGGGGGGGGCGCCACCCCTAGGAGGATTCGGCCTCCCTAAGGGGGCGCAGCCCCTTGGCTGCCTCCTCCCCCGTCCCTCCTTTATATACGGAGGAGGGGCACCCCTTGGAGACACACAATTGTCCCAAAGCCGTGTGCGGTGCCCCGATCTCCGTTTTCCACCTCGGTCATATTTTCGGAGAGCTTAGGCGAAGCCCTGCCGGAATCACTTCACCGTCACCGTCGCCACGCCGTCGTGCTGACGGAACTCATCTACTACCTCGACGTCTTGCTGGATCAAGAAGGCGAGGAACGTCACCGAGCTGCACGTGTGTAGAACTCGGAGGTGCCGTACGTTCGGTACTCGATCGGTGGAGCTCGAAGGATTGTTCGACTACATCAACCGCGTTGTGAGACGCTTCCGCTAACGGTCTACGAGGGTACGTAGACACACTCTCCCCTCTCGTAGCGATGCATCTCCATGGATAGATCTTGCGTGAGCGTAGGATTTTTTTTGAAATTCATGCTACGTTCCCCAACATCTATTCCACCATGGCTTACGTCCACGAAGGACTAGCCTCACTCGGGGTAGATCTTCATGAAGTAGGTGATCTCCTTGCCCTTACAAATTTCTTGGTTCAACTCCATAGGATTTGGAGGCTCCCAAGCGACACCTAACCGATCTAGGAGACACCACTCTTCAAGTGGTAATATATGTTGTGTTGATGATGAACTCCTTGCTCTTGTGCTTCAAAAGATAGTCTCCTCAACACTCAATCACTCCCTCATAGAAATATTTTTGGTAGAAGAGGATGATTGGGTGGAAAGCAACTTGGGGAGGCTAGAAATCAAGGGTCTATTGGTTGGAGTCGAATCCCTTGACATGAGTAGGTGGTTCTCTCTCAGAAATTGAATGGTGGAAGTGTAGTTTCGTACTGATGGCTGTCTTAGTGAGAGAGAGGTGGTGGAGGGGTATATATAGCCTTCACCAAAAATCCAACAATTACAACCTTATTTCCCAACTCGATTACACCGAAGATAAATGTCGGTGGTACCGACTAGTGCAAAAGGTTCCAACTTTTGGCTTTTCGGTGAGACCGAAAGAAATAACTTGGTGAGACTAATTCGACTTAAGCTAAGCAGATCCAACACTCTGGAGGTTCCGAATACTTCATCTCGGATACTCCGAAATTAAATATCTTGACCACAGAAGGTTGGTCACTGCTTTTCGGTTGAACCGAACGCAGTCTCGGTTGCATCGAGATGTTAGGGTTTGGCTTAGCGTTCTGTCTAGGTTTGACTCGGTTGCACCGAAGTGGGAAACTTGGTGGGACCGAATTGACATTTAGGGTTTTGGAAGAAGTGTTTGTGAGAAAGATTTTGAGGGTTTTGGTGGCAAATATTTAAGCACTTGAGCAACCAGATCATCATCAGTACCTCATCCCCTCTTAATAGTATTGGCTTTCATATGGACTCAATGTGATCAAATCACTTAAAGAAAAATGTCGAGTCTTGAAGCTTTTGCCAATATGATTCGTTTGCATATTAGGGTTCCCCATTACATATCCTAGCCATTCCAATCATTGGACATTTCCTGAAATATACTTGATAAAACTATTAGTCCAAGAGAAAATGTATGTTGTCATTAATCATCAAAACCACCAAGGGAGCATTTGTGCTTTCAATGCCCCCCTTTTTGGTAATTGATGACAACATACATTCAAAGCTTCAATTTGAAATAAGCAATATAATGTATGATAGATTTGAGAGACATATGACTAGAGTAAGCTCCCCCTGGAATGCATGAGCACACAGAGTGAGAGGGCATGAAAAGTCATATGTATCTTGGCCATATGCATCAAAGCAAAGATGTGAATGAGACATATTCTTGTTCATGAGTCTCTCTTGCAAACAATATGTGCAAGAAGCAAGAGATCATCCTTAGCATGAGAGGGAGGCATATACTTACAAGTACTAGAGAATTTACCTGAGGAAACATACTTGGGAAAACAAGGGTTAGATAACACAAGAATGTTCCATTAATACAAATGCAAGAGTTACAATAATACCAAGATTTGGATGATATGTAGAAGAATTGATATTCTTTTGGTATTTACATGTACCCACAAAGGTTTCAAAAGGATTTTCAATGAAATATCAATAGAATTTTCTCCCCTAAATATGGAACTTCCTCTGCCCCTGAATCTTAGCAAGTAGATATTGGGAGTAGGTAGGGTGATATAACTTCAAAACACAAGATCATGTAGAATTATGAAGATCAATCAATAAATTTGTAATATATATGTTTCTCCCCTTCTAGAAACATAGATCATTTGATCGCTCTCCTTTTTAGGTCATTCTCCCTTTGAACAATTAACATGTTTATGTCTTTAGGCTTTGATCTCTCTCCCCTTTTATGTCTTTAAGCTTTGATCTTTCTCCCCCTTTGACATCAATTTCCAAGAAGGGTCATAAGGCAAGGGATCCTTGAGAGTATCAGCACCTTAGGGAGGAATGTATCAGATAAAGGAGGCTCATTGAGCAGAGCTGGAAAAAAAGGTAAATGGTATATTTGGAAAAGTGGTTTGACAATTGCAAAATTGGTGACTCCAAGAGAATTCTGATTGGGTTTTCATGTCGGTGGTACCGAACACTATTGCAGGAAGATCCAAAGACGACACAGCAATCCGTGACCCTTCAACGAAACTGTGTGCGATGCATGAATCGCAAATGGTACAGTTCAAGCTCGGTCGCTAATGACACGAACTGTGTGCGATGGTGGATCCATCAAATACGATTTAGAAAATAGTTATGTGTGTGATCTACGGCAGACAGTTTGTTCTTAAGAACCGTTTGTGATTAGCAAAGATAACAGAAACGGTTATCAAACTACATACGTGTGCGAAGTACGGCATACAGTTCACTCGGATAAAATGTTTGCGCTGATCCAGCACAACACAAACGGGTTAGCATAAGAAGGCGTGTGTGTTGTTGGCAGATGGTTAGTGTATTTTAATTGTCAGCGATTGATGAAATCATTACCGTCGCTACGTAGGGAAGTGTCGTTTGCCCGTATTAATATCACAGACGTTTTATTATTATTACCCGTCTGCCAGCGCATGACCCCTTCTTCCTCTCTCACGTCTTGCCACCACGTTTTCGCCCGAGGATTCCAGTACTGCACGCTTCGGCACCGCACATGCGTTTCTTTTGGCCACGTTCCCGTGTGCAACCGCACATGTTCCCTCGCAAGCTTCCACATCGGTTTCCCGCCAGAAGCGAATGAGCATAAAAGCCGGCGCGCGACACACGCGGATGCACACCTAATGCAGCCTAGCCCATCTACCAAGCATGCCAACCCGACCAAGCGCTGCCTCTGCCACCAACCTCCGCGATGACGAAAATGATCCGGTACAGGATGAATGCCCTGTCGAGGCCGATGGCGTGCCTGGCCACGCGCCGGACAACGCTGTGCGGCGCGTCATCGCAAGGGTTGAGCAGACCCTTGGCGCAGGGCACGACAGCGCCACCGAGCAACATAGCCGCCTCACCGCCGAGAGGCTGCAGCCCGCCGCATAAGAAGATCATCGGTGGTGCTCAGTAGAGCAAAACATGCGCGTCTGCTCCGAGAGGGCAAGGCGCGCAGCACAACAAGACCGATGGAGGGGCGCAGAGCGAGAGGCGCGGCGTGCGGCAGAGCAAGAGCGGTTCCATCTCCACTTGCCTGCTGTCCAACCCGACATGAGGACGTTGCAGCTGTGTCCATGGCACGTTAGTAGCCCGATTTCTCACCAAGAATGGTCAGCGACCGTCTTCTCGATACTTGCAACAGAGCCCGGCCGCACCGTACTTGCACCGGACGCCTGCCGTTCCGTTCGCATGGTCCGCGCCGTTCGCCTTGTCCGCGGCCCCCTCGCTGTCGACAGGCAAGTCGGTAGGCTCCAGCGACTCCTTGGCCCAGGTGTCCAGCGGCGAGCTGTAGAAGAAAATGGCCGTCGCATCCTCGAGATGGTTATCTCCAACGAAATAGCCAGCTTGGAGCTCGAGATCGCGGTCCAGTTGTACCGCGAGCGTGTAAACCACATGGACGAATGACTGACCGAGTTCAAGTAAATCCAAGAGCTTCCGTAGGTTAGTGTGATAGTCATGGATGCGTTTTATTTTGTTGAATCGTTTCGATGTCGATCCCAATGTCTAGACAACAATCATAATATTGATATGTTTCGATGTGTGAATGATTTATGTTCTATTTTTATGGTTCAATATGTGTAACAGCTAGAGTCTAGAGACAGAAAATCAGTACGAAAACAGATAGAAATGTGAAACTAATAATATACTCCCTACGTCCCAAAATAAGTGACTCAAAAATGACTCAACTTTGTACTAAAGTTAGTATAAACTTGAGTCATTTTTGAGTCACTTAATTTGGGATGGAGGGAGTATATTAATTGTTTAATAGCTCATGCAGACATGATACATACATATACATGATGATAGTACTTAACTAATATGTACAATGAATAAAAACTAAACTAATAATAACCCCTCCTTGAGCGGGGAGTAGTAAAGCGTCAGCCTCTCGCCAGGAGCTCCCTGCTGTGCGGTAGCTTCCCAACGCGGAGGGAGTTCGCCGCCTCCTCCGCCTCGCAGCGCTCAACGTGCCGATCAGCCTCTTGCTGGCGGAGGCGCGTGACCATCCAGGACATTTCACTAGGCGCCCAGCGGAGCTCTTTGGTTGCGGCACGCTCGATCTTATCAGCCCACGCCCACACAGCGGTGAGGCGCCTAGCGCCTCTTGCTTTCATTGCGTGGTACCGGCCGTCTTCGTACACCTCCACTGCTCGTCGACGCGCCTGCCGCCAAAGCTTTAACTCCTCCTTTTCCGATGCGGCATTAAGGGCATTCTAGGCTGCAGCTCCCTGGCGCGCTCCTGAGCCTGCTCCTTCTTGAACGCCACCTGCCTAGCTCTCTTAGCCGGCGGCAGCGCCTTCCACAAAGCCAGATTGTACTGGCCCCAAAACCAATCTTCAGTTGGGGTGTCTGGCGCGACATCGTCTAGGGGCACGAAGGGGTCCTCCTCGTCGCTGCATTTCGCCCTCTCCTCGCGGGGTGGCGCGTCCTCCTCTGCTTGTACACAGACCGGCCGCGCCATGGCAGAGTTTTGTGCGAGGGGTGGGATAGAGAGACGAGAGAATGCAGGCGGGATGACGTCTCGAGGGGCTGCATTTATAGGCGGCTGGAATCTTGATCGACGCCAGCAGAAAAATTGGGGGGAGGGGGGGGTGGGAGACTGTAATGGACGCGCCGATCGCCGGAATTCAATTGCACACGTTTTCCTAGTCAACAGTCGTGTGTGACTTAACATCACCGACGATTCCCAATGCTTGACCGCGTGTGATTAATAGGCCGCGAAAATTGGCTTCCAAAACTCGAAACGCGAAACAGAGTGCCAATCATGTGGGACCCATTTGTCTTGCCAAATATTTACATTTTCTATCCAAATGTAATGCATGCGTGCCATTTGTGTTACGGAAGCAAGTTCGAGAGCAGTAACCACGACATCTTGGCCCCATGGCGGGAAATCATGCAGATTTTTATGTACTTCAGAGTATTTTTTCATTTTTTTTGAATTTAGAAACCTAGATTCTCAATGCTTTTGTGTCCAAACCGTCACTCAAGATGTTTGGAACTCCTTCAAATTTATTGCACGTGACATATATACGTAAGCAAGTAGTACATAAATATGATTTTCCAGTGGTTTTTGCTTCACCTAGCTTGTTCATGTGTTTCAGTTTTGAACTATGGCCATTAAATTTCTAGAAACTAACTTAATGTATAAAAATGCCAATAGAACGCCAATTTTCTTAAAAAATTAGGATGTCGGTCGTATTCGTGCATTGTAACGATGAAAAAAAAACTAGGTCGAATGAGACTGCGATTGGCGGTTCGTCATCACACATGGCCCCACGTTCCCTCTCGGAACCACGCGCCTTCGTGTGATGCTCCGGTTTGTGAGAGGCATGTGTCTCAAGCTGGGGATTACTCATGCGGGTATTGGAGTCCCATCTCCGTCACCATCACCACCCTCCCATCCCCGTCTCCGTCTACGTACCCGTTCGCGGGGATAAAAAATTTCCCATCCACATCCCCACCGGGTTCTTTATTACCGTGGGGAAACCCAAACATGCATTTAAGAACAACCTTCGCATATTTCAATAGAAAAAATAGTATTTCAACGTAATAAACAATATGTTGTGGCTAGGTTTGCGATTTCTTAGGGAATTTTGGGCCAAAGGGGTGGGATGTGTGTAAATTTGGGTGACCGAGGCCACAAATTACATGGGGTCTACTAATTTCAGAGCCCACATGTAAGTACTTCAATTCATGGGTAAGGCGGGTAATGCTATCCCATCCCCATCCCCGTCTTGCTTGCTCGGTAAGGTATTTGACCCACCAACTTCCCGATGGGCATTCAAGCTGGCACCCGTGCCCTAATAGAGTAATTACCCATGGGGACGAGGGTAACAGTTAACCATTGCTAGCTTGACATGTGTCAAAGCTTATCTCGAACAAGCCGTTACTTTGATCATGACATCTTGGCCCCATATCGGGAAATCATGCATATTTTCATGTACTTCGACGCATTTTTTTCATTTTTCATTTTAAAAACCTAGATTCCCAATGCTTTTGTGTCGAAACCGTCACTCAAGATGTTCGGAACTCCTTCAAATTTATTGCACGTGGCATATATACGGAAACAAGTAGTACATAAATATGATTTTCCAGCGGTTTTTGCTTCATCTTACTTGTTCATGTGTTTCAGTTTTGAACTATGGCCATTAAATTTCTAGAATCTAACTTAATGTATAAAAATGCCAATTGAACATCAAATTTTTTCAAATTTTAGGATGACAGTCGTATTTGTACATTGTAACGATGAAAAAAACCCAGGCCGAATGAGGCAGCAATTGGCGGTTCGTCATCACACAACGCCCCACGTTCCCTCTCGGAACTATACGAGCCTGCGTGTGAAGCTTCGGTTTGTGATAGGCATGTGTCAAAGCTTATCTCGGACAAGCCGCTACTTTGACCAGCACATCTTGGCCCCATGGCGGGAAATCATGCAGATTTTCATGTACTTCAGAGCATTTTTTTTTATTTTTTTGAATTAAAAAACTAAATTCTCAATGCTTGTGTCTAAACCGTTACTCAAGATTGTCGGAATCGGGGCTTCGTAGACCCAAGAAGGTTCGAACTCTGGGGCGTGTGCGAAGATCCCAACCAGCTCAAGCCTCAAGCCTGCCGCTTCACATCCAGACCCTGCCGAAGATGCGTGAGAGCGCAAGAAGATGGACATGAGAGATTACCCAGGTTCGGGCCACCTTGCGGTGTAAAACCCTACTCCTGCTTTGGTGGATTGGCCTCACGAGGCGGTTTGTGGATGAACTAGTACAATGGTTGAGCGGCCTCACGAGGGCTCTTCAGTGAGTGTGGATCGGTCCGTCTCTATGGTGGTGGCTAGTCCCTATTTATAGCGGGCCTTGGTCCTCTTCCCTTATCGCACAAGCGGGAAGGGATCCCACAACGACCAAATTCGAAAGGGGACAGGGGTACAGCTTATCTTGACTAAAGGTGGTCGTCACCTGCAAAGCTCCTGGCGTGACGCAGAGGTGGGCTCAGCGATGACATCCATCGTGTCGAGCCCGTGGTCTTGGTCTTGTTGCACTGGAATGGAAACCTTTGGGGGGCTTCTTGGGAACCCGCGTTCGTCCTTGCCTCCTCAGCACCAAAGAGGAAACTGTCTCTGCTGCGCCCTCTGGCGCCCGCCTGCCTTGGTCATCACGGCTCATGTCATCGAAACCTCCTGAGGCCAGGTGCCTGCATAGGAATCTCCGCTCCTCGGGAGGCCACCTGGGGAGGTCGCTCCTCTGGAGGTCTTGGCATTGTTCTCCTCGCGAGGTCGGGGCCCTCGCGAGGGTCTTGTCTTGAGGGGTTTGTCACCAGGCCGTACCGGGCCGTCGAGGTGGGCCACGCGCTTGGCCGCAGGCAGGCAGGTCTGGGTACCCCCCGTTCCCAGAACGCCGACAGTAGCCCCCGGGCCCAAGGCGTGCTCGGGCTGGCTTCGGGGCGAAGCCAAGGAAGGGAGGCCGAAACGCCGTGGCCCCAACCGCCTGCGGGCCAATCTTGACGCGTGGCACATGATGGGGCGCGGACACCTCCACTTCCCCATGTCGCCTCCGTAACCTCCCCGACTGACAAGGGTTGGCGCGCGCCGCGGGGCCGTCATTGCCCGGCATGCGGAGAGATGTCAGCTGGCCTCTGATCAACTATAAATAGGCGAGGGGGGTTGAGCCCCCCTAGCCCATCTTCATCTTCTCGCCTCTCCATTCCAATCCGCCGCTTCCACGACCATGACACCAGTGAGGAGGTTCTCTACTGCCGAGAAGGGGAAAGACCGCCTGGAGGGACTGGACTCGCCGCCGCCCAAGAGGGTTCGCGGTCGTCCCCACAAGTACACCGCGACGCCGGCGGTGGCCCCCCGAGGGCGCGGGTGCACTCCCGTGCGGGCCGTCGCTGCCTTCGGCAGCCGCGGGAAAGCTTCATCCCGCGCAGGTGGCAGCGGTAGCCGTGGCGCTCGCGGCCGAGGGGGAAGCTCGCGGCGGGCACCCAGCCGCTCCGCCCGCAATCTCACTCGGCCGACGCGGCCCAAGAGTCCGTGGTGTGGGAGGAGAGGCCGGCCATCACATGGCTCCAGCTCCCGCTCTTCTTCGCAGGGGCATTGCCTGCCGGAGGACCTGCCAGCCTATGGCTGCAGGCCGATGGTTGCTGCAGCGCAGCCTCGTGGGTGGAGGTCGAAGTCACCCCCACGGGCTACGTGTTCCTGAACCGCGGGTGGTAGACTTTCGCCCGCGCCCGCGGCCTGCAGGGGAGGTGTACCCTCCACTTCAAGTACGACGGGGCGGCGATGCTCTTCGTCAAGATCTTCGGGGAAGACGGTAGGCGCTTGGGGTGCTGCCCAGAGGGCGACGGCGGCGACAGCGACCTCTTCTCCGCCGACGATGATCATCGCGTCGGCGGCGCCCTCGGCGGTGAGCTTGCCCTTGGTGATGGATGTAGCACCTCCAGCAGCAGCGATGCCTCTTCCAGGGGAAGCTCAAGCGACGACGACTATGACGAGCCGTCACGTCGGCGGGCCCGGACCAAGGAGGGCGGCACGCCCCCGCGGCGCCGTGCCCATGCCCCGGAGGCCGTCGATCCGCCATGCCGCCGTGCCACCGTCAAGGAGGAGGAGGACTCCGACTGAGCGCGGGCGGCGCCGGAGCCAGTCCTCAGGAGTAGCGGCCCTCGGGAGGCCATCTTTGTTGTTTTTTTCTTTTACTTCCTGCATCAAGAATCACGAAGGGCCCCGAGGGGGTGTGTAATGAACTATGGCGCTCACACCTTTATGTTAGCATTTTATTTTCATCTCGTAGTTGGCGTTTATGTTGCTACCGATGGAAAGTTCCTGCTTGTCGTGATTAGGGTAACTTAGCTTGGCGTACTCGTGGCGGGTTCCTGCGTCGCGAGGTGCAGCTGGGGCACCGGAGCAACTTGGAGGTCTTGCCGAGGGGGCCTCTTCCTTGCGGACTAGGCAGCTTTGCAGCTTCGAGAGGCACCTGCCGCTCGCGAGGCTCCTGGGGTGGCGAGGAGTCGGGGCCTCCGGAGGTGCTTCCTCAAGGCCCCGCCTCCCACGAAGGTGCTGAAAAGTGCTTTACGTAGGGTTAGAATTCCTTGATAATGAGCCGGATCATGACTTCCCTTCCCCTGGTCGTCTTCCTCCCAGCGACCATTTTGGTTGGAGCCCTCGAGCGAGGGTCGATCATCGCTGGTATGTCGGGTCGCAATGCCTGGCAAGGCCAGGAGATGAGCGCTCCTGAGGCCGGGGGCCTGAGGCAACATGCGCCTGCTGGCTCGCTCGAGAGCGCCGCACGAGGATTAGAACGCCAATGCTTTGGCGAGGTGCACACCGTGCCCAGCCCCCTCTCGCGGGGCGCTAAAGAGAGAGAAAGCTGGCAGGTGCCAAACTTTTAAAGACGAGACATCAAAACAAGAAATGCCGCAAAGGAGAAAAATTCCCACCCCTTTTTCAAACAAAGACGCGAAAGCTTCAAGTTTCATTCCAAAAGACGACAAATTTGGTTTACAAAAGAGAGCAAAGAGCAGCCGCGTCCGGCACGTAAACCTAGTCTTCGTCTTCCCCCAGCGCGGAGCAAGGGGCTTCCACCAGGCGTGGGCATATTCATTGACGGACAGTGTCGTCCGCCAGCGCGGAGCATGGGGCTTCCACTTGGGCGTGGGTGGGGGCCTCTCCGCGTCCTCGGGGGATCCCGGGCGTATACATCCCACTCATTATTACGTGAGAGTGTCATGGGTAGAACTTCCGAAGGTGCTGGATGTTCCAGGCATTCTGGATGGGGACCCCGTCCTGTGTCTCCAGACGTACGGCGCCAGGCCTGGAGACATGGGCGACCCTGAACGGGCCCTCCCACATGGGCGAGAGCTTGTGAAAGCCCTCCCTGGAGAGGACCCGTCTCAGGACGAGGTCACCCACCTCGAGCGTCCTGGAGAGGATGCTGCGGCGGTGGTAGCGCTGCAGCGCCTGCTGGTACCTCGCTGCACGGAGCGAGGCTTGGCTGCGGGCTTCCTCCCCGAGCACGAGGTCTGTCCCCCGCGAGGCATCCTGACGCTCCTCGTCGAATGCCAAGACCCGCGGGGAGCGATGCTTGACCTCGTGCGGGAGGACCGCCTCTGCCCTGTAGACGAGGAAGAATGGAGTCTCGCCGGTGGGCTTAGTCGCGGTGGTGCGGATGGACCACAACACGGACTGAAGCTCAGCGAGCCAACCCCTGCCGCAGGCCTCAAGCTTCTTCTTGAAGATCCTTGCCTTGAGGCCCCTCAGGACCTCCGCGTTGGCGCGCTCAGCCTGGCCGTTGCTCCGTGGGTGCGCCACTGAGGCGTAGCATATCTGCGTTCCAAGGTTAGCACAATATGTTCTAAAGAGGTTGCTTGTGAACTGCGAGCCATTGTCGGACCAGCTCAGTGGCGTCTTGGAGCACCGTGGGCCAGTAGAATCTGCCACGGAACACCTTCCTCACGAGGGACGGGGTGAGGAATGGTGCCCGCAATCGCCTCTGTGGATGTCGGCCAGCAGCTCGTGACCCTGCTCCTCGGATATGCACCGCAGTGAGACGTCGTTGGGGCGCCTGCGGTACAACTCGCCGTCCTGCAAACAATAAGCAGTGTCCTGGCGGACCATGCGCTCCGTGTCCTCCTCCTTCTCCGGCAAGGCACCGCTGAGCAGGTATGCCTTGAACTCCTCGGTCCAATCGCCGGCCTGAGGTTCCAGCACCAAAAGCAGGCGGGCCCCTAAGGCCGGGCCACAGGCTGGGACACCTGAGGGCGGGGCCGGTGGCAGCTCCTCCTGAAGCGACGCCGGGCCTGCGGCCGGGGGTGCCGCGGACGGCTTGAAGAGCCTCTCTTTGAATTGTCCGGGCTCCTGAGGCTCGTGACGCGATGCCCTCTTGGCGATGTCGTCTGCTTCCTTGTTCGCGCCATGCGGGACGTGCTGCAATTCCAAGCCCTGAAAACGCTTTTCAATCTTACGTACCTCTTCCAAGTATGCCTCCATGTGCTCGTCCTTCGGTGTGTATTCCTTGTTGGAGAAGTTGATGAGGAGCTGGGAGTCGCCCTTGATGGTGAGGCGCTTGACCCCCAGGGCGGCAGCGGCCCTGAGGCCAGCGATCAAGCCTTCATATTCCGCGATGTTGTTGGAGACCTTCTCGCCATGTTGGAAGGAAAGCTGGATGGCGTAGTAAAGCTTGTCTTGGGTCGGGGAGATGAGGACTACTCCAGCCCCCGCGCCCCATCGTGAGATGGCTCCGTCGAAGTGCATGACCCAGCCGTCGGGCGCCTCATCGCCAGGCGCAAGGGACTAGCCCTCATCCAGCCCCTGGTCGGGAGCGTCTGTCCACTCTACCACGAAGTCAGTGAGGGCCGCGCCCTTGATGACCCTGGTGGTGCTGAACTCCAGGTGGAAGGCCTGCAGCTCGATGTTCCACTCTGCAACTCTTCCGGCAGCATTGGGGCTGCGCAACACTTTCTCCAGGGGGTACACGGAGACGACCTTGATAGGGTGGCACTGGAAATAATGGCGCAGCTTCCTTGAGGCGACGAGGAGTGCAAGCATAAGCTTCTGCTGCATAGGGTAGCGTGCACGCGCATCCCGCAACACGGTTCTGACGTAGTACACCGGGTGCTCGATTAGGGACGAGGTGTTGGTGCCGCCCTGGTCCTCATGAGACTCGAGGGACTCAGGTGCCCCGTGGGTCGACGAAGTGGCGAGGGCCTTAGGAGCGCCGTCCTGAGGCGGCGTGTGTTGCACGGCCCCGCACGGGCCGCCCCGCTTTGCGCACGCGCCAGCGCGCTCCTCTCGGACTGCCACGAGCGCTGCGCTGGCTGAGTGAGGGGTGGCCGCCAAGTAGAGCACCAGGGGCTCGCGAGGACGAGGCACCACCATGACGGGTGGGCTCGTGAGATACCCCTTGAGGTCCTCAAAAGTTGCTTCTGCCTGAGGAGTCCACTCAAAGGGGCCCTTCCTCTTCATGAGCTTGAAGAAAGGGAGGGCGCGCTCGCCCAACTTGGAGATGAAACGTCCCAAAGAGGTCACGCAACCTGCAAGCTTCTGCATTTCCTTGAGGGTCTGAGGCGGGCGCATTTTCCCGATCGCTTTGACCTTCTCCGGGTTGGCCTCGATTCCTCGGTGCGATACCAAGAAACCGAGCAGCTTGCCGGAAGGGATCCCAAAAACGCATTTTTCCGGGTTGAGCTTCAGGTTCACTTGACGCAGGCTGGCGAACGTATCCTCCAGGTCCTCGATCAGGGTCTTTGCCTCTCGCGACTTAATCACGATGTCGTCTACGTAGGCCTCCACATTCCTTTCGAGCTACTTCCCCAGGGCAATGCGCATCAACCGCTGGAAGGTCGCTCCGGCGTTCCGCAGCCCGAAGGGCATGCAAACGTAGCAGTACACGCCACACGGGGAGAGGAAGGCCGTCTTCTCGACGTCCTCCACCACCATCTTGATTTGATGGTAGCCTGAGAAGGCATCCATAAAGCATAGCAGGTCGCACTCGGCGGTGGAGTCCACGATCTGGTAGATGCACGGAAGTGGGAACGGGTCCCGAGGAGAAGCCTTGTTGAGGCACGTGAAGTTGACGCACATGCGTTCCTTCCCTCCCTTCTTGGGGACGATCACTGGGTTGGCCAGCCAATCCGGGTGCCGTACCTCCCGGACAACACCAGCTTCCCACAGCCTGCCGACCTCTTGGACGATGAACGCTTGCTTCTCTTGTGCTTGTCGCCTTGCCTTTTGATTCACCGGGCGCGCATCAGGGCGCACCCTTAGGTGGTGCTCGATCACCTCTCTCGAGACGCCGGTTATGTCGCGCGCCTCCCATGCAAACACGTCCTTGTTCGCGCGGAGGAAGTCCACCAGCACCTTCTCCTGCTCCGGGGGAAGGCCGGCGCCAATGGTGAAGGTGTGGCCCGGGCTATCGTCGTCGGCTGGCACCTGCTTCGTCTCAGCCCGGTCCTAAGAGAACAACTGCTTCTTCTTCACGGGTGCGGCCTCCAGAGCCTGCGTGATGCTCTCTCGGGGCGGGATGCCTCCTTCTTCGCGTGTGACGCTCCCGACATCTGGGAGCGAGGCCGCTGTGTCCTTGTAGATGAGCTTGAGGGCTCGAACTGCGTCCTTGGTGTCTCCGGCCACGGTGATGATACTGTTGGAAATATGCCCTAGAGGCAATAATAAATTGGTTATTATTATATTTCCTTGTTCATGATAATCGTTTATTATCCATGCTCTAATTGTATTGATTGGAAACTCAAATACATGTGTGGGTACATAGACAACACTGTGTCCCTAGTAAGCCTCTAGTTGACTAGCTCGTTGATCAAAGATGGTTAAGGTTTCCTAGCCATTGACATGAGATTTCATTTGATAACGGGATCACATCATTAGGAGAATGATGTGATGGACAAGACCCAAACTATAAACGTAGCATATGATCGTGTCAGTTTATTGCTATTGTTTTCTGCATGTCAAGTATCTGTTCCTATGACCATGAGATCATGCAACTCCCTGACATCGGAGGAGTACCTTGTGTGTATCAAACGTCGCGACGTAACTGGGTGACTATAAAGGTGCTCTACAGGTATCTCTGAGGGTGTCTGTTGGGTTGGCATGGATCAAGACTGGGATTTGTTACTCCGTATGACGGAGAGGTATCTCAGGGCCCACTCGGTAATACAACATCACAATGAGCCTTGCAAGCAATGTGACTAAAGTGTTAGCCACGAGATCTTGTATTACGGAACAAGTAAAGAGACTTGCCGGTAACGAGATTGAACTAGGTATAGAGATACCGACGATCGAATCTCGGGCAAGTAACATACCGAAGAACAAAGGGAACAGCATACGGGATTAACTGAATCCTTGACATAGAGGTTCGACCGATAAGATCTTCGTAGAATATGTAGGAGCCAATATGGGCATCCAGATCCCGCTATTGGTTATTGATCGTAGAGGTGTCTCGGTCATATCTACATAGTTCTCGAACCCGCAGGGTCTACACACTTAACGTTTGGTGACGATTAGTATAGTTGAGTTATTGTGTTGGTGACCGAAGGTTGTTCGGAGTCCCGGATAAGATCCAGGACATGACGAGGGTCTCTGGAAGAGTCCGGAGGTAAAGATTAATATATGTGATAATAGTGTTTTGATCTCCGGAAAGGTTCCGGAATTCACCAGAAGGGGTTCCGAGTGTTTACCGAAGTGTTCGGGTGCAGCAACACTTTATATGAGCCAAAGGGGTAAAGCCCACGAGGTATTGGAAAGTGCAAAAGGAAGTTTTGCTGCTGCCTTAAGCGGTACTACCGCTGGTAAAGGCAGTACTACCGCGTAAGCGGTACTACTGCCTGTTGGAAGCGGTACTACCGCCCAAGCGGTACTACCGCTTGTGTGAAGTGGTACTACCGCTCAAGCAGTACCACCGCTCGTGAGCGGTACTACCGCTTGTGCGCGGTACTGCAGGGATCCGAGTTGGACTCTTTCCCTGCGGGCCAAACCGACCTTGTGCGGGCAAAACTGACCTGGAGGAGGCTTTTACTCCAAGTTTAGACCCCAAGGCTCAACATATAAATAGAGGGGCAGGGCTAGCACACGGGACACATCAAGATTTCCCAAGCCGTGTGTCGGCAACCCTAACCCTCTAGTTCTCCCGTCATAATCTCCGTAGTGCTTGGCGAAGCCCTGCAGAGATTGTTCCTCACCGCCATCACCACGCCGTCGTGCTGCCGGAACTCATCTACTACTTCACCATCGCTCGCTGGATCGAGGAGGTGAAGGCGTCATCAAGCCGTACGTGTGTTGAACGCGGAGGTGCCGTCCGTTCGGCACTAGTTCGTGATCAGATCGAGGGACGACTTGCGATTTGGATCGCGGAGACGTTCGACTACATCAACCGCGTTTCTTAACGCTTCCGCTTAGCGATCTACAAGGGTATGTAGATTCACTCTCCCTCTCATAGATGCTCATCACCATGGATAGATCTTGTGTGTGCGTAGGAAATTTTTTGTTTCCCATGCAACGTTCCCCAACAGTGGCATCTGAGCTAGGTCTATGCGTAGATGAGATCTCGAGTAGAACACAAACGAGTTGTGGGCGTGGGTGTATACATATTGCTTGCCTTTACTAGTTGATACTTGATTCGGCGGTATTGTGAGATGAAGCGGCCCGGACCAACATTACTCGTACGCTTACGAGAGACCGGTTCCTTCAACTGACATGTAACTTTGTTGCATAAAGATGGCTAGCGGGTGTCTGTCTCTCTCACTTTAGTTGAATCGATTTCAATGAAGAGGGTTCTTTTAGAAGATCAAAAAGCAATCACTACACCACGTTGTGGTTTTGCGTAGGTAAGAACGGTTCTTGCAAACCCGTAGCAGCCACGTAAAATTTGCAACAACAATTAGAGGATGTCTAACTTGTTTTTGCAGGGTATGTTGTGATGTGATATGGCCAATTACATGATGAGATATATGTGATGTATGAGATGATCATGTGTTGTATAGAATATCACGACTTGCATGTCGATGAGTACGGCAACTGGCAGGAGCCATAGAGTTGTCTTTAATTATTGTATGACCTGCGTGTCAATCATTAAGCGCTATGTAATGCTTTACTTTATCGCTAAACGTTAGCAATAGTCGTGGAAGCAACAGTCGGCGCGACAACCTCATGGCGACACGTTGATGGAGATCAAGGTGATGGAGATCAAGATGATGGAGATCATGGTGTCATGCCGGTGACGATGGAGATCATGCCGGTGCTTTGGAGATGGAGGTCAAAAGCACAAGTTCATGGCCATATCATGTCATTTATGATTTGCATGTGATGTTAATCCTTTTATGCATCTTATTTTGCTTAGGACGACAGTAGCATTATAAGGTGACCCCTCACTTAAATTTCAAGATAAATTGTGTTCTCCCCGAGTGTGCACCGTTGCGAAAGTTCGTCGTTTCGAGACACGCCGTGATGATCGGGTGTGATAGACTCTACGTTCCCATACAACGAGTGTAAGCCATGTTGCACGTGCGGAACACTCGGGTTAAACTTGACGAGCCTAGCATGTACAGACATGGCCTCGGAACACAAGAGACCGAAAGGTCGAACATGAGTCATATAGTAGATATGATCAACATGAAGATGTTCACCATTGAAACCACCTCAACTCACGTGATGATCGGACTTGAGTTGGTGGATTTGGATCATGTTACACTCGAATGACCGGAGGGATGTCAATTTGAGTGGGAGTTTTTAAGTAATATGATTAACTAAACTCATTATCTTGAACAATAGTCTGAATTGTCTTTACAATATTTATGTTGTAGATCATGGCTCGCGCAGTAGCACCCCTGAATTTTAATGCGTTCCTAGAGAAAGCTAAGTTGAAAGATGATGGAAGTAACTTTGTGGACTGGGCCCGTAATCTAAGGATTATCCTTACGGCTTCCCAGAAGGCTTATGTCCTTGATGCACCGCTTGGTGATCCACCCGCTCCAGTTGAGTCTCTAGACGTTGTGAACGCCTGGCAGGCTCGTTCTGAAGATTACTCAATAGTTCAATGTGCAATATTGTATGGCTTAGAACCGGGACTTCAAAGACGTTTTGAACGTCATGGAGCATATGAGATGTTCCAGGAGTTGAAGTTTATCTTTCAGAAGAATGCCCGGATCGAGAGATATGAGATCTCCGATAAGTTCTATGCTTGCAAGATGGAGGAGAACGGGTCTATCAGTGATCACGTACTCAGAATGTCTGGGTACTCCACCCGTCTGGCAGAATTGGGGATGCCCCTTCCGCCAGAGGCTATCACTGACAGAGTTCTTCAATCATTGCCACCTAGCTACAAGAGCTTCGTGTTGAACTATAACATGCACGGGATGAACAAGTCAGTCGCCGAGCTGTTTGCGATGCTGAAAGCCGCTGAGTCTGAAATTCAGAAGGAGCATCAAGTGTTGATGGTCAATAAAACCACTAGTTTCAAGAAAAATGGCAAGGGTAAGAAGGGTAACTCCAAGAAGAGTGGCAAAGCAGTTGCTCCTCTCGTGATGAAACCCAAGGCTGGACCCAAACCAGAAACTGAGTGCTTTCATTGCAAGGGAACTGGACACTGGAAGCGGAACTGCCCCAAGTATTTGGCTGACAAGAAGGCGGCCAACAACAAACAAGGTATATATGATATACATGTTATTGATGTGTACCTTACCAACTCTCGTTGTAGTGCCTGGGTATTTGATACCGGTGCGGTTGCTCATATTTGCAACTCAAAACAGGAACTGCGGAATAGACAAAGGCTGGCAAAGGACGAAGTGACGATGCGCGTGGGAAATGGTTCCAAGGTTGATGTGATCGCCGTCGGCACGCTCGCTCTTCGATTACCATCGGGATTAGTGATGAACCTGAATAATTGTTATTTAGTGCCTGCGTTAAGCATGAACATTATATCTGGATCTTGTTTATTGCGAGACGGTTACTCATTTAAATCAGAGAATAATGGTTGTTCTATTTATATGAGTAATATCTTTTATGGTCATGCACCCAATGTGAGGGGTTTATTCTTATTGAATCTCGATAGTAATGATACACATGTTCATAACATTGATGCCAAAAATGTAGAATTGATAATGATAATACCACTTTCTTGTGGCACTGCCGTTTAGGTCATATTGGCATAAAACGCATGAGGAAGCTCCATGCTGATGGACTTTTGGAGTCACTTGATTTTGAATCACTTGACACATGTGAGCCATGCCTCATGGGCAAGATGACTAAAACGCCGTTCTCTGGAACAATGGAACGGGCAAGTGACTTATTGGAAATCATACATACTGATGTGTGCGGTCCGATGAGCATTGAGGCGCGTGGTGGTTATCGTTACTTTCTCACCTTCACTGATGACTTAAGTAGATATGGGTATATTTACTTAATGAAACACAAGTCTGAAACATTTGAAAAGTTCAAACAATTTCAGAGTGAAGTTGAGAATCATCGTAACAAGAAGATTAAATTCCTACGATCTGATCGAGGAGGAGAATATCTGAGTTATGAGTTTGGCAGTCACTTAAGACAATGTGGAATTGTTTCACAACTGACACCGCCTGGAACACCACAGCGTAATGGTGTGTCCGAACGTCGTAATCGAACCTTATTGGATATGGTGCGATCTATGATGTCTCTTGCCGATTTGCCACTATCGTTTTGCGGTTATGCATTAGAGACAGCTGCATTCACTTTAAATAGGGCACCATCGAAATCCGTTGAGACGATGCCATATGAACTTTGGTTTGGCAAGAAGCCAAAGCTGTCATTTCTTAAAGTTTGGGGATGTGATGCTTATGTCAAAAAGCTTCAGCCTGAAAAGCTGGTACCCAAAGCGGAGAAATGCGTCTTCATAGGATACCCAAAAGAGACAGTTGGGTATACCTTCTACCTCAGATCCGAAGGCAAAGTGTTTGTCGCTAAAAACGGAACATTTCTTGAGAAAGAGTTTCTCTCGAAGGAATTGAGTGGGAGGAAGATAGAACTTGATGAGGTTGTTGAACCTTTACTTCAACCTAAAAGTAGCGCAGCGCAGAAAGATGTTTCTGTAGAGCCTACATCAGCTTAAGAAGAAGTTAATGATGATGATCATGAAGCTTTGGATCAAGTTGCTATCGAACCTCGTAGGTCAACAATGACGCGTACTGCTCCTGAGTGGTACGGCAACCCTGTCTTAGAGGTCATGTTGTTGGACAACGATGAACCTACGAGCTATGGAGAAGCGATGATGGGCCCGGATTCCGAGAAGTGGTTAGAGGCCATGAAATCCGAGATGGGATCCATGTATGAAAACAAAGTATGGACTTTGGAAGTATTACCTAAAGGGCGTAAGGCCATTCAGAACAAATGGATCTTTAAGAGGAAGACGGACGCGGACGGTAATGTCACCGTCTATAAAGCTCGACTTGTGGCAAAGGGTTTTTCACAAGTTCAAGGAGTTGACTACGATGAGACCTTCTCACCCGTAGCGATGCTTAAGCCCGTCAGAATCATGTTAGCAATAGCTACCTTTTTCGATTATGAAATTTGGCAGATGGATGTCAAAACAACGTTCCTTAATGGTTTCCTTAAGGAAGAGTTGTATATGATGCAACCAGAAGGTTTTGTCGATCCAGAGAATGCTGACAAAGTTTGCAAACTCCAGCGATCCATTTATGGACTGGTGCAAGCATCTCGGAGTTGGAATCTTCGCTTTGATGAGGTGATCAAAGCGTTCGAGTTTATACAAGTTTACGGAGAAGCTTGTATTTACAAGAATGTGAGTGGGAGCTCTATAGCGTTTCTAATATTATATGTGGATGACATATTACTGATTGGAAACAATATAGAAATGTTGGAAAGCGTGAAGGAATATTTGAACAAGAGTTTTTCAATGAAGGACCTAGGAGAAGCTGCTTTCATATTAGGCATCAAGATCTATAGAGATAGATCGAGATGCTTAATAGGACTTTCACAAAGCACATACCTTGACAAAGTTTTGAAGAAGTTCAAAATGGATCAGTCCAAGAAGGGGTTCTTGCCTGTATTGCAAGGTGTGAAGTTGAGTAAGACTCAATGCCCAGTGACTGCAGAAGATAGAGAAAAGATGAGTGTCATCCCCTATGCTTCAGCCATAGGCTCTATCATGTATGCAATGTTGTGCACAAGACCCGATGTCAGCCTTGCCATAAGTATGGTCGGAAGGTTTCAAAGTGATCCAGGAATGGAACACTGGACGGCGGTTAAGAACATCCTGAAGTACCTGAAAAGGACTAAGGACATGTTTCTCGTTTATGGAGGTGATCAAGAGCTCGTCGTAAAAGGTTACGTCGATGCAAGCTTTGACACTGATCCGGATGACTCTAAGTCGCAAACCGGATACGTATTTATTCTTAATGGGGGTGCGGTTAGCTGGTGCAGTTCCAAGCAAAGCGTGGTAGCTGATTCTACATGCGAAGCGGAGTACATCGCTGCCTCGGAGGCGGCGAAGGAAGGTGACTGGATGAAGGAGTTCATGACAGATCTTGGAGTAGTGCCTAGTGCGCTTAACCCAATGACTCTGTTTTGTGATAATACTGGTGCCATTACTCTAGCCAAGGAACCAAGATTTCACAAGAGGACCAGACACATAAAGGGACGTTTCAATTCCATCCGCGATTACATCAAGGAGGACGACATAAATATTTGCAAAGTACACACGGATCTGAATGTTCCAGATCCGATGACTAAACCTCTTCCAAGGGCTAAACATGAACAACACCAGAACTGCATGGGTGTTCGATTCATTACAATGTAAATCACATAGTGATGTGAACTAGATTATTGACTCTAGTGCAAGTGGGAGACTGTTGGAAATATGCCCTAGAGGCAATAATAAATTGGTTATTATTATATTTCCTTGTTCATGATAATCGTTTATTATCCATGCTATAATTGTATTGATTGGAAACTCAAATACATGTGTGGGTACATAGACAACACTGTGTCCCTAGTAAGCCTCTAGTTGACTAGCTCGTTGATCAAAGATGGTTAGGGTTTCCTAGCCATTGACATGAGATGTCATTTGATAACGGGATCACATCATTAGGAGAATGATGTGATGGACAAGACCCAAACTATAAACGTAGCATATGATCGTGTCAGTTTATTGCTATTGTTTGCTGCATGTCAAGTATCTGTTCCTATGACCATGAAATCATGCAACTCCCTGACATCGGAGGAGTACCTTGTGTGTATCAAACGTCGCAATGTAACTGGGTGACTATAAAGGTGCTCTACAGGTATCTCCGAGGGTGTCTGTTGGGTTGGCATGGATCAAGACTGGGATTTGTTACTCCGTATGACGGAGAGGTATCTCAGGGCCCACTCGGTAATACAACATCACAATGAGCCTTGTAAGCAATGTGACTAAAGTGTTAGCCACGAGATCTTGTATTACGGAACGAGTAAAGAGACTTGCCGGTAACGAGATTGAACTAGGTATAGAGATACCGATGATCGAATCTCGGGCAAGTAACATACCGAAGAACAAAGGGAACAGCATACGGGATTAACTGAATCCTTGACATAGAGGTTCGACCGATAAAGATCTTCGTAGAATATGTAGGAGCCAATATGGGCATCCAGGTCCCGCTATTGGTTATTGATCGTAGAGGTGTCTCTGTCATGTCTACATAGTTCTCGAACCCGCAGGGTCTACACACTTAACGTTTGGTGACGATTAGTATAGTTGAGTTATTGTGTTGGTGACCGAAGGTTGTTCGGAGTCCCGGATAAGATCCAGGACATGACGAGGGTCTCTGGAAGAGTCCGGAGGTAAAGATTAATATATGTGATAATAGTGTTTTGATCTCCGGAAAGGTTCAAGAATTCACCAGAAGGGGTTCCGGGTGTTTACCGAAGTGTTCGGGTGCAGCAACACTTTATATGAGCCAAAGGGGTAAAGCCCACGAGGTATTGGAAAGTGCAAAAGGAAGTTTTGCTGCTGCCTTAAGCGGTACTACCGCTGGTAAAGGCAGTACTACCGCGTAAGCGGTACTACCGCTTGTTGGAAGCGGTACTACCGCCCAAGCGGTACTACCGCTTGTGTGAAGTGGTACTACCGCTCAAGCGGTACTACCGCTCGTGAGCGGTACTACCGCTTGTGCGCGGTACTGCAGGGATCCGAGTTGGACTCTTTCCCTGCGGGCCAAACCGACCTTGTGCGGGCAAAACCGACCTGGAGGAGGCTTTTACTCCAAGTTTAGACCCCAAGGCTCAACATATAAATAGAGGGGCAGGGCTAGCACACGGGACACATCAAGATTTCCCAAGCCATGTGTCGGCAACCCTAACCCTCTAGTTCTCCTGTCATAATCTCCGTAGTGCTTGGCGAAGCCCTGCAGAGATTGTTCCTCACCACCATCACCACGCCGTCGTGCTGCCGGAACTCATCTACTACTTCACCATCGCTCGCTGGATCGAGGAGGTGAAGGCGTCATCAAGCCGTACGTGTGTTGAACGCGGAGGTGCCGTCCGTTCGGCACTAGTTCGTGATCAGATCGAGGGACGACTTTCGATTTGGATCGCGGAGACATTCGACTACATCAACCGCGTTTCTTAACGTTTCCGCTTAGCGATCTACAAGGGTATGTAGATTCACTCTCCCTCTCGTAGATGCTCATCACCATGGATAGATCTTGTGTGTGCGTAGGAAAATTTTTGTTTCCCATGCAACGTTCCCCAACAGATACCGCTGCTGCCAGGCATCTTGATGACGTTGTAGCCTGGGTGCGTTGCGGCCATGTACTTGGCGAGGGCCGGATATCCCAGGATGGCGTTGTACGGGAGGCCGATGCGAGCCACGTCGAAGTCGATCAGCTCGGTGCGGTAGTTGTCGCGGGTGCCGAAGGTGACGGGGAGGCGCACCAGCCCCAGAGGGGTGGCGAAGCCTCTGACCACCCCTGAAAAGGGCCTGGAGGGCGCGAGCTGGTCGTAGGGCATCTGGAGCATGTCAAAGGCCTCCACAGAAAGGATGTTGAGGCTAGCGCCGCCGTCGATGAGGGTCTTGGTGACCGCAACGTTGCTGATGGTGAGCGTGCACAGCATGGGGAGCGCGCCAGCGGCAACCGTCGTCCTGGGATGGTCCATGGACTCGAAGGTGATGTTGGTCTCCAGCCTCGCCATGCTCCGCGGGGCTTCGAGCCGCGGCTGAGCTGCGCCCGCCTGGCGGAGGAGCTGCTTGACATGGCGAGCGGATGCGGGCGCCTGCGACCCGCCGAGGATACAAGCAACCGCAGGCACGGCCAGGCAACCGGCGGCGTCCCCGTAGGCTGCGGGCTGCCAAGCCTTGGGGGCTGCGCCCGCCATGGAGACGACGAGGCGAGGACAGGGCACGGCTAGTGAAGATGGAACCCCGACATGCCCCTACCTGGCGCGCCAAATGTCGGAATCGGGGCTCCGCAGACCCAAGAAGGTTCGAACTCTGGGGCATGTGCGCAGATCCCAACCAGCTCAAGCCTCAAGCCTGCCGCTCCACAGCCAAACCCGGCCGAAGATGCATGAGAGCGCAAGAAGATGGACACCAGAGATTTACCCAGGTTCGGGCCACCTTGCGGTGTAAAACCCTACTCCTGCTTTGGTGGATTGGCCTCACGAGGCGGTTTGTGGATGAACTAGTACAGTGGTTGAGCAGCCTCGCGAGGGCTCTTTAGTGAGTGTGGATCGGTCCGTCTCTACGGTGGTGGCTAGTCCCTATTTATAGCGGGCCTTGGTCCTCTTCCCTTATCGCACAGGAGGGAAGGGATCCCACAACGGCCAAATTCAAAAGGGGACAGGGGGTATAGCTTATCCTGACTAAAGGTGGTCTTCTCCTGCAAAGCTCCTGGCGTGACACAGAGGTGGGCTCGGCGATGACATCCGTCGTGCCGAGCCCGTGGTCTTGGTCTTGTTGCACTGGAATGGAAACCTTTGGGGGGCTTCTTGGGAACCCGCGTTCGTCCTTGCCTCCTTAGCACCAAAGAGGAAACTGTCTCTGCTGCGCTCGCTGGCGCCCGCCTGCCTTGGTCGTCATGGCTCATATCATCGCAACCTCGTGAGGCCAGGTGCCTGCATAGGAATCTCCGCTCCTCGGGAGGCCACCTGGGGAGGCCACTCCTCTGGAGGTCTTGGCGTTGTTCTCCACGCGAGGGTCTTGTCTTGAGGGGTTTGTCGCCAGGCCGTACCGGGCCGTCGAGGTGGGTCACGCGCTGGGCCGCAGGCAGGCAGGTCTGGGTACCCCCGTTCCCAGAACACCGACAAAGATGTTTGGAACTCCTTCAAATTTATTGCACGTGGCATATAAACGGAAGCACTAGTACATAAATATGATTTTTCCTGCAGTTTTTGCTTCATCTTGCACATGTCCATGTGTTTTAGTTTTGAATTAGGGCCATTAGATATCTAGGAACTAACTTGATGTATAAAAATGCTCATTGAACCCCGAAAATGTCTAAATTTCAGGATGCCGGACGTATTCGTGCATTGTAACCATGAAAAAAAAGCTAGTACAAATGAGACAACGAATAGCGATTCGTCATCAAACAAGGCTCATGTTCCCTCTCAGAACCACGACCCTTCGTGTGATGCTCCGTTTTGTGAGAGGCATGTGTCAAAGCTTATCTCGAACAAGCCATTATTTTGACCACGACATCTTGCCCCCATGTCGGGAAATCATGCAGATTATTATCCTGTACTTCAGAGCATTTTTTCATTTTTTGAATTTTAAAACCTAGATTCCCAATGCGTGCACGTGTGTCGAAAACGTTACCCAAGATGTTTGGAACTCCTTAAAATTTATTGCAAGCGACATATATAGGGAAGCAAGTAGTACATAAATATGATTTTTCTAGCAGTTTTTGCTTCATCTTGCATGTTCGTGTGTTACAGTTTTGAATTATGGCTGTAAAATTTCTAGAAACTAACTTAATGTATAAAAATGCCAATTGAACCCCGAACCGCTGTACCCCAAAATAGTTTTACAATCCAATACAAAAATTGAACTGCGTACACACGGTTCCATATAGGAACCGTTTGCGATGAAAATTCACGGATCTATTTATGTCTTACGAGGGAAGCTTCGTCGGCTTCGTCTAGCTCGGATTCCGTTCACCCTCGATCCCCATTCCCCAACAAACCCTTTCTGCAAAGAATGACACTGTGGGAACGCTTCGTAAGGGTGCGTACAACTGCCCCCTCGGCCCCAAGCACTCCTGCCTGTGCCAAGAACGCGTCCGCCTCGACCGAGAGTGTGGCCGAAAGGGCGTCTGTAGCCGCAGAGACGACAGCTGCAGCTGCTGCGACGACGACTGCAAACGCCAAGAGCGCTCGAGCAGCGTGCCGTGCCGCAGAGGCCGCACTGGCCCCGGTTGAGGCCATCCAGGCCTATTTCATCGAGAACGCCCATGCCAAGATACTCCAGGCATCGCCGGAATCCAGCATGCACCACACGTCCGAAGAGGCGGCTGCTGCGATGCCGAGATGCATGCCGACGATGCGGCGGCAGAGGACATGGAGCCCCTTCCCCACGAGATCTTCGAGCGAGAGCTGGAGATGCGGGAGCCGTCTGAGAGCGTCGGGTGCTGGGAGGAGTTCCGCGTGGCTCAGGAGGAGGTCGAGAAGCGCCTGTCCATCGAGGAATCGGCGGTGGAGTACCATCGCGAGCTATGGCGGCGCCACTACTACGGGTACTACAAAGATGAGGGCGACGCCAATGATGAGGGCAACACCGAGGATGAGCACGTCAGCGCAGTCGAAGTCAGCCTAGGAGACGCGGAGTCCAGCACTGGTGGAATGTCGCCCGGACAAGTCGTCAACATCTCATCGAACAGCGAGGAAGCATAGGGCGGCGGCTCGTCGGCGTCTTTGTTAAAATTATGCATATTACTAATAGCCTTTGTTCAGAGAGCCAGTCTTTTGTAAGAGCTATGTCTAGTTCAAGCAGCTTGATTATTTAGTGAACTTGCTCGTTTTAGTAAGTGTGAGCTATGTGTGTCCGCTAATTTGCATACCCAAGTTAGGAGTTGATGTTAAATTATGTAGTGACGTGGGTGTGCACTATAACCAGGGAATACATGGGGAGGGGCGAAATTTTGTATGTCATGTATCATCGCACACGATAAAAGCAGAAACACCGAGTCTGATGAATCTTTGCTCGCCAAGTTTCCGTGCAACGAGCGAAAAATTTCGCCGACCGCCGAAATATCTGCCTCCCCCCAAGGGCCACATTTCCCCTACAACCCCCCCCCCCCACGCGCGCGCATCGCCGCCCACATATCTCCCTCTAGCATCCGACCACTGCGGACACGCCATGATCTCCTCGAGTGACCCCTCAAGCAGTATCTCCAACGACGACGAATCTCTCACCAGCCAGGTATTCATCTCTCTTTTCTCTGGCTCAACTAGGCATAGGGTTTTGTTTTGGAATTGGGAATTTTAAAGCGGCAGGCCGATTTGCGCCATTTCTTTCTCTTGTATCTCCCTAGGACAATCACTTCCAAGGAATGGAGAGGGGTAGCTGAAGACCTGGCTGTTCATGGTCAACATCAATTTCCATCCGTGAAGTTACGAGCTTTTGAATCTGGGTACAGTGGGAGGAAGTTTCCGGCACGTGCAAAGAAGGTAAGCCTAACTCTCGTTGTTAGAAATCATTTGTTATATTAGGTGTGATTCAGACACTTCCCGTGTGCTATTTGATTCTGGATGTGATTAAGACACTGTCATAGTTTTAACCTGAAGGCATATTTGGCACGATCTTGATGTATCGCGGGCTTTGTTAATATAGTTGGATCATATGGTGTTTTCCCCTCTCTATCTTGTTGTGATGAATTGAGTTTTCCCTTTGAGATTTCGTTATTACCGGATTGAATACTTTTATAGATTTGAGAGCACTTGATATATGTCTTGGCACTCAACTCGCGGATTCCCGAGGTGATATTGGGGTAATCTATGCATAGGGGTTGATGCACGTTTTCTTCCTACTTTCTCCGGTAGAAATCTTGGGGCACTCTTTGAGGTTCTTTGTGTTGGATTGAGTATTATGAATCTGAAATTGTTTGATGCGTATCGTATAATTAACTCATGGATACTTGTGGAGACGTTGGAGTATCTAGGTGACATTAGAGTTGGTTGATGCGTACCAAATGGTGTTATTTTAGTACGAACTCTTAGATAGATCGATTGGAAAGGACAACTTGGTGTTATTTTAGTACGAACTCTTGGATAGATCGATCAGAAAGGATAACTTTAAGGTGGTTTCGTACCCTACAAACAATTTCTTCTTATGTTCTCCGCTAGATAAGAACTTTGGAGTGATTCTTCGTTGCACGTTGAGGGATGGTTATGTGATCCAATTATATTAGCATTGTTGAGAGATTGCACTAGCGAAAGTACGGACCCTAGGTCTTGTTTTCAAGCATTGCAATACCGTTTGTGCTCACTTTTGTTACTTGCTACCTTGCTGTTTTTTATTGTTACTATTACAAAAATCAATACCTACAACCATTACTACACTTGTATCACCATCTCTTCGCCGAACTAGTGCACCTATACAATTTACCATTGTATTTGGTGTGTTGGGGACACAAGAGACTTTTTATTATTTGGTTGCAGGGTTGTTTGAGAGAGACCATCTTCATCCTATGCCTCCCATGGATTGATAAACCTTAGGTCATCCACTTGAGGGAAATTTGCTACTATCCTACAAAACTCTGCACTTGGAGGCCCAACACGAGTCTACAAGAATAAGTTGTGTAGTAGACATCAAGCTCTTTTCTGGCGCCGTTGCCGGGGAGGTGAGTGCTTGAAGGTATATATTTAGATCTTGCAATTAAATCTTTTAGTTTCTTGTTTTTCACTAGTTTGGTTTTATAAAAGAAAACTACAAAAAATGGAGTTTAGGTTGCATCATTTGTATCGTCTTTATAATGTCTTTCATGAAAATAAGGATTCAGAAAATTGTGCTCAATTGGTAGAGGAAGAAATTATGAAAATACTTAATGAGAATTCCTTGAATGATGAGCATGATTGCAATGTTTCTAGTATGAATTTTCTGAATATCCATGATGCTAATGATATGCAAAGCCACAAGCTTGGGGATGCTATGTTTGATGAAGATGATATTTTTAGTCCCCCAAGTTTTGATGAGCAAATTTATTATGATGATGACATGCCTCCTATCTATGATGATTATGATGATGACATGTATGCTATAAAGAGTGATAGTAACCATGAAACTTTTAATCATGATTTTAATATTGAATGTGGTTATGTCAATCAAGTGTCTCATGATAGTTATTTCGTTGAGTTTCCTCCCACTACCATGGATGAAAAGGAATTTGCTTATGTGAAGAGTAATGAAAATTCTATGATTGTGCATCATGAAAAGAATGATTTATGTGATAGTTATATTGTGGAATTACTTCATGATGATACTGAAAATTATTATGAGGGAGGAACATATGCTTGTAGGAATTGCAATAATATCAAGTTTCCTCCCTATGTGTTGGAAATCTTGAAGATGTGCTTGTTTTGCCTTCCTATGCTAGTTGATTCTTGCTCCCCTAAATTGTTTGCTCACAAAATACCTATGCATAGGAAGTGGGTTAGACTTAAATGTGCTTGTAATGAGATTCATGATGCTCTCTTGCATGTTTCAATTACTACTTTTTATGTGAGCATCCTTAAAATCATCATGCCTAGCTGAAAGGCTTTAAAGAAAAGCGCTTGTTGGGAGACAACCCAACACTTTTACTTTCTGTTTTTGAGTGTTCACATTATTAAGCTACTGTATTAATCATGTTTTGTGTCTTTTATTTCAATAAAATGCCAAGTAAAGCCTTTGGGATGACTCACAAGATGAGTAGAATTGATGCTGAACCAAAACAGAAACTTTTGACTCCAGTACAGGAATTTTAATTTTTTACTGGAGCTTGATAATGATCTGAAATTTTTACACAGTCTTGATATACAAGTTCTTCAGGTTTTCCTAATTGTTCAGAATTTTTAGAGACAGGGAAGTATGGTTATACTACAAATCTTCACAGACTGTTCTGTTTTTGACAGATTCTGTTTTGCATGCATGGTTTGTTTGTTGTAGTGTTCCGATAGCTTATATTCAGTGATATAAATTATGTGAATGTTAGAATAAAGTAGGTATTATGTGAGAACAATTATGAATCTTGTCTTGACAGTACCGAAGTGAATGATCTATATTTACTATACTAACCCATCTCATGAAGTTCCGTAAATTTTGTGTGATTGAAGTTTTCAAGTTTTGGGCGAGACACCGATATGAGGAGAATAAGGGGTGACAAGAACCTAAGCTTGGGGATGCCCAAGGCACCCCCAAGGTAATATCAAAGGAAGACTCAAGCGCCTAAGCTTGGGGATGCCCCGAAAGGCATCCCCTCTTTCGTCTTCAACATTATCGGTATATCTTACTTAGAGCTATATTTTTATTCGTCACATAATATGTGCTTTGCTTGGATCATCATTATATTTTGTTATTTTCTTTTAGGTGTTATTTATAATCTTGTTTTTCAATAAAAAGTTCCAAGAATTGCCTTAGGATGCTTGCATTGCATGTTTGAGGTGTGCTGTGTAAAAACAGAAACTTTCTCTGTAGTGTTTGAATTTTCATATTTTACTGGAGCGTGGAAAGTTTCTGAAATTTTTACACAGTTTTGTAATATAAATTCTTTATCACTTCCTACATTTTCATAATTTTTTGATTTACATAAGTACACTGTTTTCATAAATTGCTACAGACTGTTCTGTTTGGACAGATTGCTGTCATAGTTTTGTTATCTACTTATCCTATAGTTTCCATAGCCTATATTGGTAGATATAAATTGTGGAAATGATATTAAACAGTAGATTATGTTTGGAAATTATTCTTGCAACTTTTCTTGGCAGTACAAGAAGTGTGGACTTATTCTTATGTGTACTAACCTATCTCACGAGTTCTTGTTGAGTTTTATATGGATGAAGTTTTTAGGATTTAGGGAAACCGTGATATAAAAGGAATTAAGGAGACACAAAAGCTCAAGCTTGGGGATGCCCAATGCATCCCAAGATAATATTTCAAGAAGTCTCAAGCATCTAAGCTTGGGGATGCCCCGGTAGGCATCCCACCTTTCTTCATCAACAATTATCGGTTAGTTGCGGTTGAGCCTAAGATTTTGCTTCTTCACATGATGTGTGCTATTCTTTGAATGTCATTTTATTTTGTTTTGCTTGCTGTTTTAATAAAATACTTAGATCTGAAAGTTTTTATATGGGAGAGAGTTCTCAAATGGCTACCCATTTACTTAACTACTCGCTTGATCTTCACTTATATCTTTTTGGAGTAGCTTGTCATTTACTCTTGTGCTTCACTTATATCCTATGAGTAAATTGTTGAATGAATTGAATACCATGAAGTTGAAATTATATGTTAATATCATGCCTAGTAGTAGCTTCACATTGGGTTTAGAAAGTGAAATCTTTTGAAGCTTGACAATCACAATATTGGTCATACAAGCAATTCGTGAATGATTAGTATAAGGAAGAGAACTTTCACATACAAATATATTATCTTGGACATCTTCTATGATTGTGAATACCCATTAATTATTTTCAAACTTGAGCAAATTAGTTGAAGTTGGACAAGGAAGACAACATAATGAGTTATGGTTGTGTATATTTGCATAGAAGTTATATTGTTATGGATCCTCCAACATGTGGTGTTTGCTTAGGATCTTTTGCTAGCCAAAAATTCGTACTAAGTAGAGATACTACTTGTGCATCCAAAAACCCTTAAACCCAGTTTCTTGCCATGAGTGTCCACCATACCTACATATGGATTGAATAAGATCTTTCAAGTAAGTTGTCATCGGTGCAAAAAGGCAATAAAAATTGCTTCTGAATGTGTTTGATCATTTAGTGTAAGAGAAAATTGAGCGTTGTACAAACTTGTGATGGCAAAGTAATAAAAGCGACGGACTGCATAATAAAGGTTGCTATCATAAGGGGCAATATAACGTGACGTTCTTTTGCATTAAGGGATTGTGCATACAAAACCAAAAAGCGCATGACAACCTCTTCTTCCCTCTGCGAAGGGCCTATCTTTTACCTTTCAGTATTTACTTTTATGCAAGAGTCAATAGTATGCATTCTCATTTCAACCTCAATTATTCAATAGTTTTCAAGCATCATGTGGTGGGGAAAGATCTAGGCACATATGGCCAGTCAAAAATATTTGATCATGACTTATTATTGTTGACAATTATCTCTATGATAAATGAGTTGGGAGGCGAAACATTAAGCCCCTATCTTTCTCTGTGTTCGATGGATGCCATTTGTTCTAAAAATATGCTTTGAGTACTAGCAATCATAGAAGACTATATGATGATTGAGTATGTGGAGCTCTTACTTAGACTGTGTTGAGAATAAGTTGAACTGCAATTGTTTGGTGACTAAGAACATAGGTTGTTAAGTTTCAAGAGAATTCATTGTTTGAACAATAACATGTGAATTGGTTGCTACTTTATCATGATGATTTTTATGAGAAAGAGTTGCTGTTATGATGCTAGGAAAAGTGGTTGAAATTATCATCGATCAAACTTATGCACTATGCTAGCATTCACACTTCATAAATTATTTTCTTTTATCATTTACCTACTCGAGGACGAGTAGGATTTAAGCTTGGGGATGTTGATACGTCTCCAACATATATATAATTTATGAAGTATTCATGCCATATTTACAACAATTTTATATGGTTTTGGTATGATTTGCATGGAACTAACCCAGACTGACGTTGTTTTCAGCAGAACTAGCGTGGTGTTGTTTGTTGTGCAGAAATAAAAGTTCTCCAAACACAACGAAACTTTTTGACGATTTTTTTGGAACAAAAGAGGCACTAGAAGCTTCGTGGGAGGTCCAGAAGAGCCACGAGGTGGCCACAACCTACTAGGGCGCACCAGACCCCTCTGGCGCCCTGGTGTCTTGTGGGCCCCTTGTGGCCCATCTTCGCGTGAAACCGACGCCCAAAAATCCTAGATATTCATAAACCGCCAGAAATAACCCTAGATCATAAGTTCCGCCGCCGCAAGCCTCTGTAGCCACGAGAAACCAATCTAGACCCCATTCCGGCACCCTGCCGGAGGGGGGAAAACATCACCGGAGGCCATCTTCATCATCCTATGGTCTACATGATGAGGAGCGAGTACTCCACCCTCGGGGCTGGGGGTTTGTACCAGTAGCTATGTGTTTAATCTCTCTCTCTCTCTCTCTCTCGTGTTCTTGATTTGGCACGATCTTGATGTATCGTGGGCTTTGTTAATATAGTTGGATCATATGGTTTTTTCCCCTCTCTATCTTGTTGTGATGAATTGAGTTTTCCCTTTGAGATTTCGTTATTACCGGATTGAATACTTTTATGGATTTGAGAGCACTTGATCTATGTCTTGGCACTCAACTCGCGGATTCCCGATGTGACATTGGGGTAATCTATGCATAGGGGTTGATGCACGTTTTCGTCCTACTTTCTCCGGTAGAAATCTTGGGGCACTCTTTGAGGTTCTTTGTGTTGGATTAAGTATTATGAATATGAAATTGTTTGATGCGTATCGTATAATTAACTCATGGATACTTGTGGTGACATTGGAGTATCTAGGTGACATTAGAGTTGGTTGATGTGTATCATATGGTGTTATTTTAGTACGAACTCTTAGATAGATCGATCGGAAAGGATAACTTTAAGGTGGTTTCCTACCCTACAAACATTTTTTTCTTATGTTCTCCGCTAGATAAGAACTTTGGAGTGATTCTTCATTGCACGTTGAGGGATGGTTATGTGATTCAATTATATTAGCATTATTGAGAGATTGCACTAGCGAAAGTACGGACCCTAGGCCTTGTTTTCAAGCATTGTAATACCGTTTGTGCTCACTTTTGTTACTTGCTACCTTGCTGTTTTTTATTGTTACTATTACAAAAATCAATACCTACTACCATTACTACACTTATATCACCATCTCTTCGCCGAACTAGTGCACCTATACAATTTACCATTGTATTTGGTGTGTTGGGGACACAAGAGACTTTTTATTATTTGGTTGCAGGGTTGTTTGAGAGAGACCATCTTCATCCTACGCCTCCCATGGATTGATAACCCTTAGGTCATCCACTTGAGGGAAATTTGCTATTATCCTACAAAACTCTACACTTGGAGGCCCAACACGAGTCTACAAGAACAAGCTATGTAGTAGACATCAGTTAGCAAGAAGAAGGTGCAAATGAGACTTTAAATCAATCAAGAAACTTCACCTAGATGATGGTCGGTGACTGGGTCACCTATGTTAGAGTATATTAACTTAGGAGCCAAGTGAGAACACTTGATCATAGGTCATACTCATCGTTAAGCTCAAAATGGGTTTACCATTGTTCGTTTAAGCATTTTGATGTTTTCATATCACTAGAGATGCTTTGACTCATGACTTGGAGTAAAGCTTCCTCAAGGATATGATTACATACATTTGGGTGACGTTGATGATGAAAGCATGTAGGTAGACTTGTTGTGGATGCTCAAGTGTTTGAGTTTGGAGACATCCTTCTTTCTTTGAAGTAGGTCCTCCTACATGGGTTAGTCATGCAAGGAACAACTTGTATATATCCAAAATGACAAGAGTGAAGTTTTGAGTCAAATATTGTCAAGGATATAGTTTATGTTGTATTCTTCCTTCATCATGATAGGTAGTTGTTAATACTTGGCCAAGACAAGATTGCTTAATATTTGAGTTGATGACAATCTTGTAGAGTGAGATACATCCAAGTACCTACACAATGTTGGATGCAATACAAGGGAGCATTGTTTTCCAAGATATGAGGTAGTATCATGTTAAGGACATCAAGGAGTAGTTACATAAGCTCATGCCCTTGCATGCATCCAAGTGAGTCTCTCGATCAAGTTTGAAGCATCTATGATGGCCAACTCACTCCTCAAGTGATAACAAACTTTCTCATCAAGCGGTTCTGTGAAGATATCCGCCAATTTCTTGTCGGTACGAACATGCTTGAGATTAATATCTCCTTTGGCAACATGATCACGAATGAAATGGTGACGAACTTGAATATATTTAGTTCGAGAATGTTGCACGGGATTGTGTGCAATCTTAATAACACTCTCATTATAACAAAACAACGAAACATGTTTCACATGTATCCCGTAATTTTTGAGAGTTTGAGTCATCCATAGTAATTGCGCACATCATGACCCGACAACAATGTATTCCGCTTCGGTTGTAGATAGAGATACCGAGTTATGTTTTTGGAAGATCAAGACACAAGAGATCTCCCAAGAAATTGACAAGTACCCTAAGTGAATTTTCTATCAACCTTAACCCGCATAGTCAGAGTCGGAATAGCCAATAAGGTCAAAGGAAGATCCTTTGGGATACCAAATGCCAAATTTTGGTGTATGTATCAAGTAACTCACAATTCTTTTCACGACCTTAAGATGACGCTCTTTAGGTGCCGCTTGATATCGCACACACATGCACACACTTCTCATTATATCAGGATGGGAGGCACATAGATATAACAATGAACCAATCATTGATCGATAAACCTTTTGATCAACTGGTTTGTCCTCCTTAGTGAGGTCAACATGTCCACTTGTAGGCATGGGAGTTTTCATACCTTTGCATACTTGCATGTTGAAATTTTTGAACAAGTCCTTGGTATACTTGGTTTGAGAGACAAATGTGCCATCTCTCATTTGCTTGATTTGCAAACCAAGGAAAAAATTCAGCTCACACATCATAGACATCTCATATTTTTCGGACATCAACCTTCCAAATTTCTCACTAAAATGAGGGTTAGTAGATCCATATATGATATCATCTACATAAATTTGGCATAGAAATAATTCACCATTAACCCTTCTGGTGAACAAGGTTCCATCAATTTACCAATCTCAAAACCCTTTTCTATAAGAAACTTCATCAAGAATTGATACCAAGCTCGAGGAGCTTGTTTAAGACCATAGGAGGCTTTGTGAAGTTTGTAAACATGATTAGGCTTCTTAGGGTTGAAAAACCTGGGAGGTTGTTTAACATAGACTTCCTCCTCAAATTCACCATTTAAAAAGGCACTTTTAGTGTCCATTTGGTAAAGTGTGATATCATGTTGATTGGCATAAGCAAGAAGAATGTGAATGGAATCAAGTCTAGCAACGGGGGCATATGTATCACCATAATCCATACCTTCAACTTGAGTGTAGCCTTGAGCTACAAGGCGAGCCTTGTTGCGTACTACTTGTCCGTCTTCATCTTACTTGGTGCGAAACACCCATTTGGTTCCAATGATGGTTTGCTCATCCTTGGGTTTCTCCACTAGAGTCCAAACTTGATTCCACTTGAAGTTGTGTAGCTCCTCATGCATGAAATTTACCCAATCCGGGTCTTTGAGTGCTTCTTCTACCTTCATAGGCTCAATGCTCAAGATAAATGAGTAATGCTCACAAAAGTTAGCTAAACGGGTTTTAGAGCGAGTGATTCTCCCTCATTTGATGTCACCAAGAATTTATTCAACGGGATGGTTCTTGTCCACTCTTGCTCGAACTTGAGGTAGATTTTGAGTAGTAGATGGTGGAGCTTCCTCATCATCATCTTCTTCATTGTTGTCGTTGTTGAACTCGTCATTCCCTTGAGGTGGTGGAGAGGAAGGTTGATATGGATCTTCTAGTTGCACTTCCTCACTTCCTTCATCTTGACGTGTACCACTTGTGGATGCCTCCAAGTTATTTTTTTGTTCACCTAATCGTGAGGTAGGGGCTTCCACTTGAATGGATGAAGTACTTCCTTCACCTTCATGGGACGAATCTTTCCTACGGATAGATCTTGGATCGCTTCCGAAGGATCTTTGTCTCCTACATCAATTGGCAATTGTTCGACTTGCGAACAATTAGTCTCATCAAACTTCACATCTACTGTCTCTTCAACTCTTCGAGTAAAGTTGTTGTAGACACGGTAAGATGGAGAGTTTGATCCATAACCAAGTAGGTAACCTTCATGTGATTTAGGAGCAAATTTAGAACGACGATGCTTATCAAGAATGTACTTTGAGCCGAATACCCGAAAGTATCCAACTTGGTTTTTTTACCAGTGATTAGCTCTTATACTATTTTACCGAGAAGTTTGTGAAGATAGAGTCTGTTTGTGGCATGATAAGTTGTTTCCACTACTTTCGCCCAAAAGTGTCTTGGAGATTTGTACTCATCGAGCATCATTCTCGCCATCTCTATGAGAGTCCGGTTCTTCCTCTCAACAACTCCATTTTGTTGAGGATTGTACGTAGCTGAGAACTCATGTGACATCCCTTCTTCATCAAGAAAGGTATCCATATTCCCGTTCTTGAACTCCGATCCATTGTCGCTCCGACCTTTCTTGATGTTCACTTCAAACTGATTTTAGGCCTTCCGAGTGAAGCTTTTGAAGATCTATTGAACCTGTGACTTATCATCAAAGAAGAATGCCCACGTAAATCTTGAAAAATCATCAACTATGACTAAACTAAAGGAATTTCCACCGAGGCTCTTATAAGCATCGGGACCAAAAAGATCCATGTGAAGCAACTCGAGTGTTCTTTTAGTAGTCATGATATTGTTTATGGGATGACTTCCTCCAACTTGTTTTCCTGCTTGACATGGCTACAACGTCTATCTCTGTCAAAGATAACATCTTTAACACCAAGTATATGATCACATTTTATAAGCTTGTCTAGATTATGCATACCAACATGTCCTAGCCTTCTATGCCATAACCAACCTTTAGAAGAATTTTCAATAAGACAAGTGCGAGGTTGGGCTCTCTTAGTGAAATCAACAATATATGGATCACCTCTACGATAGCCGGTAAATACCATGTTATGATCATCTCTATGAAACACTTGACAATCTACTTTGGTAAATAGCACATTGAAACCGAAATTGACAAGTGTAGATACGGAAAGAAGATTGTAACCAAGAGACTCAACAAGCATGAAATTTTGAATGGAGCTATCATGAGACATGGCCACCTTACCAAGGCCAAGTACGTAGCCTTGGAGTTGTTTCCAAATGTCACTTACTTGCGTGGTCCATCATTTAGTGTAATCTCATGAAACATGTCTCTATCTCCGGTCATATGATTGGTGCAACTATCGAGAATCCACTCTTTTCCTCCGGACATGTAGTCTTTGAAATTGGGCATGAGACTAAAATTCCTCGTAGTCTTCTCAAATTCGATGTAGAACTCCTCATCTTCATCAAGTAGCCATGTTCCACATTGCCATCATCAAATGGGACGTCCTCGTCACAAAGATCAAATGAGTCGTTAGATTTGCGATCATAACAATGTTCAAGATTATGAATGTGAATGACTTTTAAAATGTTATTGTGGATAGTTCTAACATCTCCTTTAGCACGCATAAGATCACGAAGCTCAAATAGACAACCATCAAACTTGGGATCACTAGGCTTCATTTTGTGGAATGCAATAGTTTTATGGAGAATAACATCAAGATTCTTTAAAGAGAAGTTTGGATATCTCTTTTCCAAATCTTTCCACATGGTGTAAGAGCACACAAAGTTTCGCATGGAGTTTAGCACAATTCTAGGCAATCCTTTAAGGATGAGATTGATAGTCCTAAGATTACGAAGCATGTCGATTGCTTCCTCGGGAGATGGGTGTAAGGGATCAATACGAGGCGCATAGGGGCTATGAACATACCTGCTAAACTTACATTCATCAAATATATCAAGCATTTCATCTTTCCAATGACTATAGTACTCCCCATCAAGAATAGTCACTATACATCTAACACTCTCAAAAGTAGACATATCCATCTTCCTCCAATTGTGATAAAACCAAAGCAATGGAGATCAAGGCTCTGATACCAAGGGATCAAAAAGTGGCGTCTAGAGGGAGGGGGGGGGGTAAATAGACACTTAACAAGTCAAATGTGCAGTTTTTAGTTTGCTTGAACTTTAGGCAGCTTTTAGCACAAGTTAAGGCACATACAAAACTTCCTACACATGCATATCTAGAGATTGAGCAGTGGAGAGTAAATATCATGCAATTGCAAGAAAGTAAGGGATGGTAGAGTTGGAAGATCAAACGCAATGAAGGCACGAAGGTTTATGGCGTGGTTCCAATTGGTGGTGCTATCGTACGTCCACGTTGATGGGAACTTCAAATCACAGAGGGTAACGGCTGCGTGAGTCCACGAAGGGCTCCACCCATGAAGAAGCAGCATTGTCTATTCCACTATAGTTACGTCCACGAAGGACTAGCCTCACTTGGGGTAGATCTTCATGAAGTAGGCGATCTCCTTGCCCTTACAAACTTCTTGGTTCAACTCCACACGATTTGGAGGCTTCCACGCGACACCTAACCAACCTAGGAGATACCACTCTCCAAGACGTAATAGATGTTGTGTTGATGATGAACTCCTTGCTCTTGTGCTTCAAAATATAGTCTCCTCTACACTCAATCACTCTCTCAAGGAAAATTTCTTTGTAGAAGAGGATGATTGGGTGGAAAGCAACTTGAAGAGGCTAGAACACAAGGATCTATTGGTTGGAGTGGAATCCATTGATCTCAACACATGAGTAGGTGGTTCTCTCTCAGAAAATGAATGGTGGAAATGTAGTTTCGTTATGATGGTTCTCTTAGTGAGAGAGAGAGCTGGTGGAGGGGTATATATAGCCTTCACCAAAAATCCAACCGTTACAACATTATTGCCCAACTCGGTGACACCAAAGATAAATCGTTGTGGTATGGACTCGTGCAAAATGTTCCAAAATTTGGTTCTCAGTGAGACCGAAAGACACAACTCGGTGAGACCGATTCGGCTTAACCAAAGCATATCCAACACTTCAGAAGTTCTGAATACTTCATCTCGGAGATTCTAAAAAGGATAATCTTGACTACAGAAAGTTGGTCACTGCTTTTCGGTTGCACCGAACGCAGTCTCGGTTGCACCGAGATGTTAGGGTTTGGATTAGGGTTCTGTATAGGGTTGACTCGGTTGCACCGAAGTGGGAAACTCGGTAGGACCAAATCGGCATTTAGGGTTTTGGATAGAAGGGTTTGTGAGGAAGTTTTTGAGGGTTTTGGTGGCAAATATTTAAGCACATGAGCAACCAGATCATCATAAGTACCTCATCCCCTCTTAATAGTACTGGCTTTCCTATGGACTAAGTGTGATAAAATCACTTAAAGAAAAATGTAGAGTCTTGAAGCTTTGGCCAATATGATTCCTTTGCATCTTAGGGGTTCCTCATTAGATCCTAGCCATTCCAATCATTGATCATTTCCTGAAATATACTTGATAAAACTATTAGTCTAAGAAAAAATGTATGTTGTCATTAATCATCAAACCACCAAGGGAGCATTTGTGCTTTCAAAGCTCCATATGCTCCGCATAGCTTTTAACAAATCTCAAAACAATGTCAGAATCAAGATAAAGTTCATCACTAACTTGATTAACTCTCCCAGAATTAAGGTAAGCTTTTATGCAATCAAAATCAACTTCCACTTTACCCTCTTATTCATCATCACTCCCCCAAGCTTCGAGATTCGCTAGCTTCTTTTCTCATAGTTCCTCGGCCTCGGGCACCAGGTTAGTGATAAAAGAACATGGAGAAGCTAAATGTAGTTCCTCTTTGGAATCACCTCAAAGTCCTCCATAGAAGAGATTCAATACAAGTCATTCAGGGAGTTTATGATGAGGGCAATCATTTAACAAGTCTTGTACCTTTGATTTGCATTTACCAAACTTTCTCCTGGCCTTTGGCAGAAATTCAAGATCCTTCATATGGCCTCATAAGATTTCATTTCAGGATAGTACTCTGATAAGACGGCTTCTACGAGCTTATCCGAACCATCAAAGGTACATGCAGTGTGAGATACTAACCAATCTTTTGCTGCATCAACCAATGTGTGAGAAAATAATTTAAGTTTCATATCATCTTGGCTAAAATCATTTAATTTGAACGTCCCATATATGTCATCAAAAAATGGCAAATGGTGATAAGGATCTTCACCTACCTTATATTTAAACTCCTTACTGTGCAATAATTCGAGGACACTAGGATTCACCTCATAAGCTACACCGGTGGGGTTAGAACCCAACGGCATGAACATTTCCTGCATAGGTGGTCAGTAAGACGCATGGCTGATAATTGATAATTGTGTCCATACTCAGCCATGTTTGCTTTAGATCTGCGAACAACTTAGTACACAAAATTTAAACCAAACTCAATACAAATATCAAAAGCGCTTAACTCCCCGGCAATGGCACTAGAAAAAGTTGGATGGCCTCCAAGTGCACAGGGTTTAGTTGTAGCTTTTTTGAAGTAAGAGTATCAATCCCACAAGCAGCACATGAATCAATCTTTTGCCTCTTGGATGATTTAAATACTATGCCTACAAGTTGTCAGCAACCCAAAGCAGTTATAATAAAATATGAAAATTATACTCCGTGTAAAAGTAAATATTCAAAGGAAAGCAAGTGGAGCAAATTGCAAACAAGGGTGTTGAAATCAAAAGGGCTAAGGTGTTCTCAGCGAGTCTAGAATCCCCTCTAGTGTGCTTATATAGCGGTGCCTAAACACAATGCTACGTCGGATTCTGAAGACACTTAGCATACTTATATTTGTGGGAAGAGCCGGTACAGATACATGCATACACTAGGCAGCCCCGTATCACATACGCCACCACCGTTCTTCCCCACTTCGGTTATCAAACGGTGATTAAAGGGAAAGAGGTCCCCGTGGGCGCAGCCTCTAGCTAGTCTCTGTTTTGTCCCCTGCTACAACGATCCGCTATGAAGAGAGATGGGGCATGTCCATCACCCACCTCCGCAACCACACGGTTTGCCATTAGTAATAACCTTTCGTCCAAATTTGGCATACAGTGGATGGTCAACTTCACCCAACATCAAGAATATTATTAACATAAACATGCAAATAAGATATTAAATCCTAATACCAAATGATCTATCACACACTAGGGTTCATCCATATCCCTGAGAACTAGGGGAACTACTCACACATGGAGGCAGCAAACATCGTATCACTGGTGATGGAAAACATGAATAAATCACACATGTATCACAAGAGTTATCATCAATAGATCCCCTAGATTACAATGGGTTGGATTTGGATGATGATGAAGATGACAGTGGTGATGATGTTGAAGCCGTCCCGATGATGGTGGTGAAGGCGGCAACCTCCTCCTTGTCAATTCCTCCCTCCGGATCGTTCCGGAGGCCAGGGTTTCTCCTACTGGATGAGTTTCTGGTGGATGACCTCCTTGCCAATTCATGATCTGACTTCACAGGGCTTAAATTGTCGATCAGGCGGCGGCGGCGGCATGCCATACGACCGCACAAACGAGCGGGCGTGGTCGTATGGAACGCCGTCTTTTGCTCTGGGGGCTCTGCGATTATTTTTCCTCCGGCCTTCTTACTTGATTCTTTTATGGTAGGTGATTATCAATTTAAATACAGGATTTCACTATCATTTCTGGGGATTTTCTCCATGTTATGATAATTGGTCCAAAAAGTGTTACCGGAGAGAAAACCAACAAAAAGAGGTACGCGAACGCGATAAAACTCCACAAAGCCTACCATGTAGGCACAAAATACTTATCAAAAGTATCACATAATTTGGACACATCAATGCCCACCTAATGGGTGATATGTCCATTTTGCATCACGAATTCCTATTGATATTTATATTGTTTTTGGTTATTATTCCACTTTATGACATAATTTTAATGCCTTTTCTCTCTTAATTTTCAAGGTTTACAAAAATATGGAAATTGCCAGAACTTGAATTCTGGACCCGAAGGCCATCGAAAAAGCTGAAAAACTTCTGGACTCCAAATGACCTGAAACTTCGCGGAGAATTTTTGTTGAAAATATAGGAATTTTTGGAGCCAAGAACCAGCGGAGGGGGGCCACCTGTTGCTCCCAAGGCAACAGGGCGCACCCACCCCCTGGGCGTGCCCTCTTGCCTTGGGAGGCCCACAGGTAGCCTATGATGCCCCTCTTCTTCTATATTAATGGTTTTGACATAGAAAACCAATCAACAGGATACTTTCGGGATGAAACGTCGACGTCTCGAGGCGGAAACCTGGGCAGGAGCCCTTTTGCTCTCCGACAGAGCAATTTTGTCGGGGAAACTTCCCTCCGGGAGGGGGAAATCGAAGCCATCATCATCACAACGCTTCCTCCTTTGTGGGAGGACCAATCTTCATCAACATCTTCACCAGCACCATCTCATCTCAAACCCTAATTCATCTCTTGTACTCAATCTTTGTCTCAAAACCTCATATTGGTACCTGGGGGTTGCTAGCAGTGTTGATTACATCTTGTAGTTGATGCTTGTTGGTTTATTTGGTGGAAGATAATATGTTCAGATCCTATCACTACTGCAGGATGGTCCAAAGACGACACATCAATCAGAGACCCTTCGACGAAACTGTGTGCGATCCACCAATCGCAAACGGTATTGTTCAAGCTCCGTCGCCAATGGCACGAACTGTGTGTGATGGTGGATCCATCAAATACGATTTAGAAAATAGTTGCGTGTGCGATCTACAGCAGATGGTTTGTTCTTACGAATTGTTTGTGATTGTGGAACATAACAGAAATGGTTAACAAACTACATACGTGTGCGTAGTGCGGCATACAGTTCACTCGGCCAAATTGTTTGCGCTGATCCAGCAGAACACAATCGAGTTAGCCTAAGAAGGCATGTGTGATACCCGACAAACAGTTCATTCATCAGAATTGTTTGGGAAGACCAATAATAACCCAAACGATTCATCCTGACAACCGTGTGTGTTGTGGGTACCCGGCAAACAGTTCATTCATCAGAATTGTGTGGGAAGACTAAAAATAACCCAAAAGATCCATCCTGACAATATGTTTGTGTTGTGGGCAGACGGTTGCTGCTAATAATTGTATGAGATGTGATTTGCTCTGTTTGCACATCTATATGCTCTGTCTATAGAACACCTACATTAATGTTGCATAACCAACTTGAACGTCCAGTTACATAAGTGACTACACAACACATGTACATTCCTCAATATAAACTTACAAGAAGTAGATGATCAACAATTCATACTGTTCTTCTGACGACGGTTGCTGACACTACTTTGCTTGTGGCTATTCCTCGCCATCTGCAGGAAGGAGGCACTTCCTCATGTCAATGATTCTCCTGTACATCTCGTAGCTTGTGTGCGCGTCCTTTGCCGCGTACTTGATGTGTTCTTCATCCAGTTTGTTCACCCAGGCCTTGTGCCAGGCAGACTTGTCCTTGTGGCACTCAGCCTTCACGTCTTTGTAGTAGGGGTCGATGATGGCCGCGGCGAGGTCAACCAGGGAGTCCTGCTTCTTCTTCTTGCCGCCCCAGACCCTGTACTGACCTTGGATGTTGACAAGCTTCTAGCAGGACAAGCCCATTGTCTTGAGCACCTTTAGATCCTTCATGGCGTCCACCGTTGCTAACCTGTAGTCGGGGCTGTTGATAAAACCTGGCGAAATGCTCGCAAGGACTTGTGGCCAGGCAGTAATGGTAGACGAGCACGTGATGGTGCACACACAACTGGGCGACGACAACCTTCTGATCATGCACGACACGACCACCGGTGTACTCGAGGTCGAAGCCGACCACGTTGTACTTGTCATCCTCAGCAAGTAGCTGCTCCAACGTGTTGATGGAGTTCACTACCACAACCGGGTCGTTGGTGTACACCACCGAGAGGTCCGTCTTCCTGATGTGGGTGTCCACTTTGACAATTTTGGCGAACTGCCGCTCGGCGCCAGCAGCCGCCATTGGATCCGCACGGGAAGGTTGAAGAGATGAAGAGATCGTGGGTGTGCTTCTTGTGTTGTGTGGCACGATCGTAAGGTGGAAGAAACGAAGGTAAATGGCCGCGAGAATAAATTGTGCCGGACGGCCTGGAATTTCGGCACGTCCGCGTGGCAGTTTTTGCAGCGCTTAACTGCACGGTGGCGCCGGGAGCGGCACAACCGCGTCTGCATGCATATGGCACCTGGAACGTACGTGACCGTTCGCGCGTGGACGCCTGCAGAGCGAGCGCGCACGGACGCGAGCACATCGCGCTGCGGCCGCATCAACCGCCTCATGCGTAGATTAATTCGTGACGGTGCGTACAGAATGACCATTTGCTTTGTAGTAAAACGCAAACAGTTTTTTTATTAACCTTTTGTGTACTTGTCATTTCTCCCACCTCCGTCCCATCTTGTCACCGCGTTGCCGCCCGAGGATTCCGGTGCACGCTTCAGGAGCGCGGAGGTTCCCGCGCAAGCTTCCCGCCCGGCTCGCTGAAATCCCCCAATCACCCAATGCTTCGGGAGCGCGCAGCGTTTCTTTTGGGCTTCCCGTTCCCGCGCAACCGCGCAGGAACGCGCGCAAGGTTCCCGCCGGGCTCGCCTTGGCCTCCTTCTTTATAAACCCTCACGGCCGGCGCCTCCACATCGCATTCATCCCCTCCCTGCCCGTAGCTTCCCAAGTTTGCTTCTCCCCCAATCGCCAATGGCACCTGTCCGTCGTCGTCGCTCCGCCACTCCGCCAGAGGGCAGCTCCAGCTGGGAGGCTGCACCATGTAGGCGGCGCAGTACCCGGAAGCATGTAGTGCGTGTGGCGTCCTTGTTGGCTGTGCGCACGGCACCCACCACACGCTCCTCCACATTTGCCCGAAGGCAGCTGCTGCCGGCGACCGCCGTGGCCCCCACCAGCTGCCTCCTTGGCCGCCACCACACCAGCGTCCGCCTTGGCAGCCACCCCACGGTCAGCCGCCGGGGCCATCACCCACTCCTCCACCGCGGCCCGAAGGCGGGAGGAGGCCGCCGCCGAAGCACAACCGGTCAGGTTTTGCGTCAGTGGCCTAGCGCGCTACATCAACTTCCTACATGAGGAGGAGGAGCGCCAGGTCGAGGACGCAAAGAGGCTCACCGCCGCCGTGGCCGCAGCAGACGCCGCAACTATGGCGCGGAGTGAGGAGATCTACGCCGAGTCCGCCGCTTCGAGGAGGCACGTCAGGATCGGCAGAGGGCAGCAGCAGCAGCCGATGAATTTGACTCCTCCAGCTCGTCGGTAGGCTTCTCCTCCTCTACCTCTTACTGAACGCGCTCGGCAGAGGAGAAGACTGCTGGCAGTAGGACGAAGCCCCTCTGGAGTAGTATTTAGGGGCTATTTTGTTCAGTTCATCTAACTATAGATATGATTGAACTGTCCCACCTACTTTAAATTAGCTAGTATATATAGTTGTACTAGCTATTTCAGTACGTGGTTGGCAAAAAATGGGGAAAAGTTTGTTTGATTCAGCTATCGAGTTGAACTATTTTGTACAAAGACCAATGCTTGATCTATGAATGAAATCTATGCTTACTGAATTTCAGTTGCAAAATTGCACCGTAATAGTGATTTTGTTCCTGCAAAATTGGACAAATCTCAGTGTTTCCAATTTGACAAATGAAAATTTACCCAATATGACACTTTCGAATCTTACCTGACTCCTGCTGCCAATGCATCGATCGGTGCTTACTTGGGGTGCTTAGTGTATTAAATGTCTTAGCAACTCAAGTCCATAAAGCATTGTTGCTGAGGTCCCTTCATTTAATGATTTAGCAACTAAACTCTTGCATGTATTGGTGAGTTTCCTTCATTTAAGTGTTTTGCCAAGGTTCACGCGCTTGGCATTGTTTCTTTATGTGGTCACAAAACTCATATCTCTCCTTAATTACCTTCCCACATCAGATTTTTTTTCATGCATGGCAACCTCAGCAGTTAGCACCAGTACAAGGTGTATCATCGGGAAGGGCACACAGGTCATCATTCACAACCGTTTGCGATGACGCAATGAAAAAAATTCCTTCGCGCCAGATTTTCGCTTGGCTTAGTAGGGAAGGAACAATTGCCCTCGGTTTGCATACGGGTATTCAGTCTGAAACGTTTTTGACGACTGGCAATGGACACGTCACCCCGATGAGCGTGCGCAGGACACTGCTCGCACGCCACCTGTCTACTCAAACACCTGTCCGCACGCTACCTCCTTGCCAATACAGATAGCGACACGTGGCCCGCACATAAATGGTCTATAGAACGTCCATGAATTATAAATAATATGCCCGTTTGCGATGGTAACGTGACAGATTTTTCTTCGAAAATGGCTTTGTTGGCTATTAATAATGCTTGCTCTTTCTCTCAAAGTGGACACTAAAAATACCACAACATATTTGAGCTTTATATGATGAGGCCCTGCCCAACATAGACCTTGTGACTGTAGTTCATATTTGAATTATGTACATTAAATGCACATAAAACTCAATAAATGTATAAAAAAGCCATACAAACCCTTAATACTTTCATATTTTTGCAGTACACACCTATTGCTTTATGTTGTTTCTAGAAAAAAATGAAGGAGAGAAGAGGCATCAGATGCCGTTTCACCCGCAGATGTGGCATGCATATGTGACATTATGGAACCACTGGACGTAGCTTATTGTGTGAGAACCTCCGGTTTGTAAGAGGCTTGTGACAAAACATGTCCAAGTTGGTATTTTTTTACCACGGCATATGTGTGCCTTGTCATGACACCATTCCAAGTTTCATGAATTTCTGACGGAGTTTTGGATTTACGAGAATTTGGAAACCAAGTTTCTCGATGTTTGTGGTCGAGCCAACATGCTTAGATGTTTGAAATTTGTTCTCATTTCTTGCATGTGACCTAACACATGCATCCAAGGACACATATATATGATTTTTCAACCCATTTTGCCGCCTCGGACCTTGTAATTGTAGATCAAATTTGAATTATGCACATTAAATAATGCATTGAAAACTTAATTAATGTATTTAAAAGCCAGATGATCCCTTAATTTATTCATATTTTTGCACTTCGCACAAACATGTCTATGTTGTTTCTATAAAGAAAATCAAGGAGAGAAGAGGCATCAGATTTCTTTTCGCCCGCATATGTGACATGCATATATAATGTTCCCTATTGAAACCACAAAGGTTCTTGTGAGGAGCTCTGATTAGTAAGGGGATTGTGCAAGAACATGTCCAATTTGGACAATTTTTTTACCACGACATATGTGTGCCCTTGTCACCACACCATGCCAAGTTTCATGAATTTCTGACAAATTTTGGATTTACGGGAATTTGAAAACCAAGTATCTCAATTTTTGCGGCCGAGCCAACAGTCAATGAGATGTTAGAAATCCATTCCCATTTCTTGCGTGGGACCTAAACATGCATCCAAGGAAAGGCATATATTTTCTCAACCTATTTTTCATGTGTTGGACCTTGTGATCGTAGTGAAAATTTGAATTATATGCACATTAAACGGCTAGAAAACTCAATTAATGTGTTAAATAGGTCTCACGAACCCTAGGAAAAATCCACAGTTTAGCATGACTGTCATGTGTTGCTCTATGGTGACTCCAGAAATAAATTCAAGGCGACAAAAGACAACGGATGTTGTTTCGCACGTAAATGTGAACTTTCCCTATCGGAACACACGACTTTCTTGTGAGAACCTTTGGTTTAATTTGTAATAGGCTTTGTGCCAAAACTTGTCCAAAATTGGGCAATTTTTTAACCACAACACACACAACAGGGCAATTGATGGCACCCCGAAATTTCATGAATTTCTGTCGAGGTTTGCATTTACATGAATTTAAAAACTAAGTTTCCCGATGTTTGCGGTCGAACCAAGACGATGATATGTTTGAAATTCATTCCCATTTCTTGTGTGGGACCTAAACATGCAGCCAGGGAAACGTATAATTGGTTTTCGACATATTTTCATGAGCTTGACCGTGTGATTGTAGATCAAATTTGAATTATGCACATTGAATACCTAGAAAACTCAATTAATGTACTTAAAAGGCCAAACGAACTCTGTAAGATTCCATTGTTTCGCACGACACATTCATGTTACTCTATGGAGACTCTAGAAATAAATTCAAGGCGAGAAGAGACATCGGATGTTGTTTCGCACATAAAATGTGAACTTTCCATACCTGAACCACATGACTTCTTGTGAGAATCTTCGGTTTGTAAGAGGATTGTGTCAAAACTTGTCCCGAACTAGGCATTGTTTTTACAACAACACACATGCTCCATGACATGACACCATGCCAAGTTTTATGAATTTCTCACGATATTTGGCTTTACTGGAATTTGAAAACACGTCTTCTCAAAGTCTACGGCCGAGCCAAAATACCGAGAGGTTTGGAATTCGTTTAATTTCCATTTCTTGCATGGGACCAAAACATGTATCCACTGACAAATAGATGATTTTCAACCCATTCAGGTGCACTCTAGTATGTGCTTAACTGCAGTTCAAATTTGAACTGTGCACATGAAATGTCTAAAAAACTCTTTAAATGTTTAAAAGGGCCTAAACAAACCTGAATAATTCCATATTTAACACACAGTCCTGTAGTTGCAAGTTCACTGCTGATAAATGTTATTGCCATCCAAACACCTTCAATTGCCAATGTAACTTCATTTTTCGTTTCAAAGCAATATGAAAATCAAATACATCGCAAACAGTTCTTGATCATGAAACGTGTGTGATGTGGTATATAAATATCTTGGGCCAATCCTCATATATGGCTTGGGCCGGAAGCTTCAGTCCACCATCGGCGCGTCAACCACACAGTCACACTAGTTCCCCAAGACCATCGTACTGTTCAAGCATCGCTAGTGAAAGATGGAGATGTGGATCCGCGTCGTGAGGGCAACTTCGGCGACCCACTCCGGCCCGGGCGCGACTGCATCAGCCATGAATGCGCTCACAACATCCTTGAGCGCAGCCGCACTCTCCGACAGGGCAGCTGCATCTGAGATGGCGGCAGCAACATCCGCGACCAGGATAGCAAATGGAGACAACGACACAGCAGCTGTCCGTTCCTCGGCGGTCACCGTAGCCCTAATGGCGGCTGCCCATGCCTATGCCGATGCCGCCCATGCCCAGCTTGTGTGGGTCACCTCACAAATAGCAGCGACCTTATCCGACAACGGTCGGCAACCTATGTCCGAAGAGTTGGCAATCGACGAGAGCGCTCGGGCAGCTGTCCATTCGTCGGCAGCCTCCCTTGCCGAGATAGAGGCCGTCAATGCCCGGACCGTGGCTGCCCACACCAGACTCTTGGCGGCCTTTTCCAAAGAGATTGCGGACGCGGACTGCGAGATGCTTGCAGAGTATGTGGCGATGGATGCCATGGAGCCCCTTCCCCTGGAGGTCGTCGAGCGCGAGTTGGTCATGGAGGATGCGGCGGAGATCGCCGAGCGTCAGGCGGAACATTAGTCTTTGTTTAGAGCGCTCGTCTTTTGTTAGAGTAATGTTTAGGTCAACCAACTCTGTTTAATTGCTCGATTAAGTAAGTGCGGGCTGCGGTGTAGGCTCTTTTGTGCAGTACCCAAATTAGCAATTGATGTTAAATTATGCGACGACGTGGATGACCACTGTAACAAGGGAAATTCGGACCAAAAACTTTCCGCCATATCCCCATTCCATCTTCCAATTGAAAATGAAATTGAAGTTCATCACACACAATTTTTTGGAACGAACCATGTGCAATGTAGTACCCAATCTTACGTCCGAAGCTTGGAGACAAACATTTTCATGTCCAAGTTCATCACACACTGGGTATAGCATAGGCTTTGTTTGTGATGTCTTGATATCGAGAACTATTCTGCAGCAAATGAAATTTTGGGCTGCCGAGGAAATATCTACCTCCCTCGCCCCCCAGTACCAATCAAAAGCCACATTTCCCCCTTTTCCTCTACCTTTCCTAGTTCCAACCTTCACTGCTTGCTTGCAGCGCTGCCTCCACGCCGGCGACGCTCCTTCCTGCTGCTTGATGACCCACAAGTATAGGGGATCAATCGTAGTCCTTTCGATAAGTAAGAGTGTCGAACCCAACGAGGAGCAGAAGGAAATGACAAGCGGTTTTCAGCAAGGTAATTCTGCAAGCACTGAACTTGTAGGTAACAGGTAGTTTGGTAGCAAGATAATTGGTAACGAGCAAGTAACGGTAACGGTAAGTAAGGTGCAGCAAGGTAGCCCAATCCTTTTGTGGCAAAGAATAGGCCAGAACAATCTCTAGTAATAGTCAAAGTGTTCTTGAGGGTACACGGGAATCTCGTCTAGTAACTTTTATCATGTTGGTTTGATTCGTGTTCGCTACTTTGATAATTTGATATGTGGGTGGACCGGTGCTTGGGTGCTGTTCTTACTTGAACAACCTCCCACTTATGATTAACCCCCTCGCAAGCATCCGCAACTACAAGAAAAGTATTAAGATAAAATCTAACCATAGCATTAAACGTTTGGATCCAAATCAGCCCCTTACGAAGTAGCGCATAAACTAGGGTTTAAGCTTCTGTCACTCTAGCAACCCATCATCTAATAACTACTCCACACTGCATTCCCTTAGGCCCATGAATGGTGAAGTGTCATGTAGTCGATGTTCACATGACACCACTAAGGGAATCACAACATACATATCATCAAAATATCGAACACATATCAAATTCACATGATTACTTGCAACATGACTTCTCACGTGACCTCAAGAACAAAGGTAACTACTCACAAATAATAATCATGCTCAAGATTAGAGAGGTATTGAATAGCATAATGGATCTGAACATATAATCTTCCAACAAATAAACCATATAGTAATCAACTCCGCAAGGTAATCAACACTACTAGTCAGCCCCAGGTACCAATCTGAGGTTTCGGTACAAAGATTAAACACAAGAGATGAACTAGGGTTTGAGAGGAGATGGTGCTGTTGAAGATGTTGATGAAGATTGGCCTCCCAAAGATGAGAGGGGTGTTGATGATGACGATGGCTTCGATTTCCCCCTCCGGGAGGGAAGTTCCCCCGGCGGAATCGCACCGCCGGAGGGCAAAAGTGCTCCTGCCCAAGTTCCGCCTCAAGGCGGCGGCGCTTCATCCCGAAAGTCCTCCTCTGATTTTTGCTAGGTCAAATGTGACTATATACCAGAAGATGGGCATCGGAGGTGGGCCGAGGAGGCCACAACCCATCAGGGCGCGCCGAGGGGGGTCTGGCGTGCCCTGGTGGGTTGTGCCCACCAGGTTGGCCCCCTCTGGTAGTTTTCTGCTCCAGTATTTTTTATTTATTCCAAAAATAATCTCCGTAAAATTTCAGCTTTATTGGAGTTGTGCAGAATAGGTATCTCTGATGTGCTTTTCTTGGGTCCAGAATTCCAGCTGTCGGTATTCTCCCTCTTTGTGTAAACCTTCCATATTATGAGAGAAAAGGCATTAGTATCACTCCCCAAAGCATTATTATTCAACAAAACATAATAAATAACATTAGGAAATCATGATGCAAAATGGACGTATCAACTCCCCTAAGCTTAGACCTCGCTTGTCCTCAAGCGAAAACCGATATTGAAAAGCATGTCCACATGATTTGAGAGAGAGGTGTCGATAAAAACAAAATACGGACATAGTAGCATCATGCTTATTATCATAACAGCAACAAACTTTAACATAAAACTTATTCATATACTTTTATCATAGAACTTCTTATGCACAAGTAACAATTCATCACAACATAGAAGTATGAAGCATAAACCTTATTGAAAACCAACAAACTGTGTTCTCAGTCAACTTTGCAACTACAATTCATCATATTTTCAGGAAGGGTCTCATGTCGGAGCCTTTTGGCAAGTCCACATACTCAACCATCATTTAGTCTTCTTTGATTGCTAACACTCACGGCATACCCATGAACAAAAAGTTTCAACCGGACACATAAGAAGATAGGGGCTTATAGTTTCGCCTCCCAACGTATTCACCTCAAGGGTGATGTCAACAATAATAACTCATGCCCACCCATATCCAACTGGATATATGTGCCTAGATCTTTCCTCAGCACATGATGCTTGCAAAAGGAAAAAGGAAAAAGGAATAGGGAAGAATACTTTGACTCTTGCATAAAAGTAAATACATAAAAGTAAAAGATAGTCCCTTCGCAGAGGGAAGCAGAGGTTGTCATGCGCTTATTGGTTTGTATGCTCAATCCCTTAATGTAAAAGAACGTCATGCTATATTTCCCCCTATGATAGCAACCTTTATTATGCAGTCTGTCGCTTTTATTACTTCGCCATCATAAGTTCATATAGCGCTCAATTTTCTCTTACACTAATTGATCAAAACACTTTTAGAAGAAATTTTTATTGCCTTATTGCACCGATGACAACTTACTTGAAGGATCTTACTCGATCCATAGGTAGGTATGGTGGACTCTCAAAGAATGAGTTTGGTTTTGGGTTTTTGGATGCACAAGTAGTATCTCTACTTAGTGCGGATTTTTTGGCTAGCAAAGATATTGGGCAAGCACCGCATGTTGAAGGATCTATGACAATATAACTTCTATGTAGATATGAACAAACATAAATCATTTCGTTGTCTTCCTTGTCCAACGTCAACAATTTTGACATATCATATTTAATGGGGGCTCACAATAATAAAAGATGTCCAAGATAGCGTATTTGCATGTGAATCTTCTCTTCCCTTATTAATTCTTTCATGAATTGCATCATTGACCAATGCTATGTTTGTCAATCTTCAATAAATTTTACTACTTATACTTTTCCTTATGTGATGTCATTACTCACCATAAGATTAGCATATGATTCTTTTCTTTTATTTCTCTTTCCTTTATTTTGATTGCAACAAGAAAGTAGAGAGGCAAAAACTCAAACTAAAATTATTATATAGCTCTCACTCGATTACATAGGTAGATAGGCCATGAAACTAACACACGAAAATAGATCATGCTAAACTTTTATTCAACTAAAGCAAAGGGAAACTAAAGATCGAACTAAAATACTTAAAGGTGAATAAAAGTGGTCGTGATACGATACCGGGGCACCTCCCCCAAGCTTGGCTCAGGCCAAGGGGAGTGCCCATACCCATGTGCTCAAATCTCCTTTGGTGGTGGCGACGAAGAAGGTGGTGGTGACGAAGAAGGTCGTGGTGATGAGGTGTCACACTTCAACTTCAAAAGGTGATCCAATTTGCGGATGACTCTCCTAAGGGTATTGATGTGCTCCTCTAGCAAAATATTTTCACGGATGAGAAATTTATTCTGAACACGGACCGCTTCGAAAGCTCTAAAAGCTTCGATTTCAATAGGGTGAGATGACTGTAATAAGGTTGAAGGATATCTTCTTCTTCTCCCTCCTTTATTGGCATGGATTGATCTCCTTCAGGGGGCTGGTCCACCATAGCCTCCTTGCCCTTGTCTTCCTTGTTGGCTTCTTCTGGCTCCTCCCTCTTCAGCTCTATCTTAATTAGCCAGGCATCTTCTTCCACATTATTAGAAGAGGGAGAAGACATGATGCCTGACTTGATAGATCTGACAGGAAAACAACAAGAAACAAGAACAGAGGATTTTTCTGCGATGCGGTCGTCAAAACAGTCGGGGGTATATATAGAGAATTTTTATTCTTGGGAAACAAGCATATGGAAAGAAAACGGAGTCGGCGAGGTGTCCGAGGTGGACACAACCCACCAGAGCGTGCCCAGGGTTGCCTGGCGCGCCCTGGTGTATCGTGCTCACCTCGATCACCTTTCGGTTTATTTCTTTATTTCCAAAATTTTCTAATATTCCAAAACTGACAAAAAATATTTTTGCGGATTTTTCGGAGTCCATTTACTTATCGTATCACGTACCTCCTATTTTTTCAGAATTCTGGAGTGTTCTGGAAGGTTTCTTTTATGGGTTCCTCTGGTGTCATGGTTTGGATAACATTACTTTCAACGTTAATAGGCGTACCCGAGATATAGTGCTTAATTCTTTGTCCATTTACCACCTTCGGGTTAGTAGCTTCGGCATTATTAATCTTGATAGCTCCAGAACAATAAACCTCTTCGATAACATAAGGTCCTTCCCATTTGGAGAGAAGCTTTCCTGCAACGAATCTTAAACGAGAGTTGAACAAAAGAACATAGTCTCCTATTTTAAATTCCTGCTTTTGGATTCTTTTGTCATGCCATCTTTTCACTTTTTCTTTAAATAGTTTGGCATTTTCATACGCTTGGGTTCTCCATTCATCAAGTGAGCTAATATCAAATAGCCTCTTCTCACCGGCAAGTTTGAAATCATAGTTAAGTCTTTAATTGCCCAAAATGCTTTATGTTCTAATTCTAGAGGCAAATGACAAGCTTTACCATATACCATTTTGTATGGAGACATACCCATAGGATTTTTATAAGTTGTTCTATAGGCCCAAAGTGCATCATCTAATTTCTTAGACCAATTCTTACGAGACCTATTGACAGTTTTTTGTAATATCAATTTTATTTCTCTATTGCTAAGTTATACTTGACCACTAGATAGAGGATGATAGGGTGATGCAATTCTATGGTTAACATCATATTTAGCAAGCATCTTACGGAAAGCACCATGAATAAAGTGTGAACCACCATCGGCTATTAAGTATTTAGGGACTCCAAACCTCGGGAAGATAACCTCTTTAAGCATTTTAATGGAGGTGTGGTGATCAGCACTACTAGTTGGAATAGCTTCTACCCACTTAGTGACATAATCAACAGCAACCAAAATATGAGTGTACCCGTTAGAGGAAGGAAAAGGTCCCATATAGTCAAAACCCCAAACATCAAATGGTTCAACAACTAGTGAATAATTCATAGGCATTTCCTGACGCTTACCGATATTACCAATTCTTTGGCATTCATCACAAGACAAGACAAACTTACGGGCATCTTTGAAGAGAGTAGGCCAATAAAAACCAGATTGCAATAACTTATGAGCATTTCTATCTCCCGCATGATGTCCTCCATAAGCTTCAGAATGACATTTCCGTAGGATTTGTTCATGTTCATGCTCAGGTACACAACGCCTAATAATACCATCTACTCCTTCTTTATAAAGATGTGGGTCATCCCAAAAGTAATGTCTCAAGTCATAGAATTTTTTTCTCTTTTGTTGGTATGTGAAGCTAGGTGGTATATATTTAGCGACAATGTAGTTAGCATAATCAGCATACCAAGGGGTGTTTTGTGAAACACTTATTGCAGCTAACTGTTTGTCAGGGAAACTATCATCAATAGGTAGTAGGTCATCAAGAATATTTTCTAACCTAGACAAGTTATCAGCTACGGGATTCTCAGCTCCCTTCCTATCAACGATGTGTAAGTCAAATTCTTGAAGCAAGAGAACCCACCTAATGAGTCTAGGTTTAGCATCTTTCTTTTCCATAAGGTATTATATAGCAGCATGATTGGTGTGAACAATAACTTTGGAATCGACAATATAGGATCTAAATTTATCACAGGCAAACACAACTGCTAATAATTCTTTTTCAGTAGTAGCATAATGTCGTTGAGCACTGTCTAGAGTTTTACTAGCATAATGGATAACATTCAATTTCTTATCAACTCTTTGTCCTAGAACAACACCATCAGCATAATCACTAGCATCACACATAATTTCAAAATGCAAGTTCCAATCAGGTGGTTGAACGATAGGTGCAGAGGTTAAGGCTTTCTTGAGTGTTTCAAAGGCTTCCACGCAATCATCATAAAAAACAAAAGGAATATCCTTTTGCAAAAGATTAGTAAGAGGCCTAGAAATTTTAGAGAAGTCTTTAATGAACCTCCTATAAAAACCAGCATGACCAAGGAAACTTCGAATACCTTTAATATCTTTAGGACATGGCATTTTCTCAATTGCATGAACTTTAGCTTTGTCCACCTCAATACCTCGTTCAGATATTTTATGCCCCAAGACAATGCCTTCATTAACCCTAAAGTGGCACTTCTCCCAATTCAAGACAAGATTAGTTTGTTCACATCTCTGCAAAACTCGATCAAGGTTGCTTAAGAAATCATCAAAAGAAGTTCCGTAAATGGAAAAATCATCCGTGAAAATCTCCACAATCTTTTCACAAAAATCATAGAATATAGCAGTCATACATCTTTGAAAGGTAGCAGGTGCATTGCATAAACCAAAAGGCATACGTCTATAAGCATAGGTTCCAAAAGGGCAAGTAAAGGTGGTTTTCTCTTGATCAAATTGTGACACGGGTATTTGAGAGAAACCAGAATATCCATCTAGGAAGCAAAAATGTGTGTGCTTAGATACTCTTTCTAGCATTTGATCGATGAAAGGCAGAGGATAATGATCTTTTCTAGTAGCTTTATTTAACTTTCTAAAATTAATTACCATTCTATAGCCAGTAACAATTCTTTGTGGATGAGTTCATTCTTATCAGAGGAAATTGCACAAATGCACAACCTTTGGGGCTGAGGTAACAAAAAACCACAACTCTAGGACTAATCAGTAACAAAAAACACAAATTGCTCCGATTAGTCACTTAATGAGAAATATGACGTGCGGGTCCCATGTGTTAAGTGACCAGAGGGACGGCTCGGCTTGAGCCGAGCCAAGCCGAGCTCAGCTCTCTGAAAAAAATATAATATTCAAAATTTTATTAAAAAAACCAAAATTTTCAGAAAAAAAAATTCAAAATTTCAGAAAAAAATCAAAAAATTGAAAAAATCCGGTAATTCAGTCCATCTTTGTTGATCAATATGAGAAATTTTCAGCCTATTTTACTTAGCCGTTTTAAAGTTTGGACAGTTTTTGTATGAACATGAATGAGTTGACTTACAAAAACTGTCCAAACTTTAAAACGGCTAAGTAAAATAGGCTGAAAATTTCCCAGATTGATCAACAAAGATGGACTGAATTACCAGAATTTTTTAATTTTTTTTGAATTTTTCTGAAATTTTGATTTTTTTTTGAAAAAATTGATATTTTTAATAAAATTTTGAATATTATATTTTTTCAGAGAGCTGAGCTCGCCTCGGCTCGGCTTGGCTTGGCTTGGCTCGGCTCAAGCCGAGCCATCCCTCTGGTCACTTAACACATGGGACCCGCACGTCATATTTCTCATTAAGTGACTAATCGGGGCAATTTGTGTTTTTTGTTACTGATTAGTCCTAGAGTTGTGGTTTTTTGTTAAAATCCCCTAGAGTTGTGGTTTTTTGTTACCTCAGCCCCAAAGGTTGTGTATTTGTGCAATTTCCTCTTCTTATCATTAGGAACAACGGTAATACCTCCTTTCTTAGGGACACAATGAACGGGACTTACCCATCTACTATCAGCAATAGGATAGATTATACCTGCTTCCAGAGCTTTAATATTTCAGTTCTTACCACTTCCTTCATCTTCAGATTCAATCGCCGTTGGTGATCAACAACGGGTTTAGCATCAGGTTCCATATTAATCTTGTGCTAACATAGAGTGGGACTAATGCCCTTAAGATCATCAATAGTATATCCAGTAGCAGCCCTGTGCTTCCTTAGAACTTTTAATAATCTTTCATCTTCATGTTCTAAAAGGTTAGCACTAATAATAACAGGATATATCTTTTCTCATCAAGATAAGCATACTTCAAAGTGTCAGGTAATTGTTTCAATTTGAACACAGGATCACCTTTAGGTGGAGGAGGACCTCCAAGAGTTTCAATTGGCAAATTGTGTTTCAGGGGAGTTTGTTGTTCAAAGAAGATTTGATCTATTTCATTTCTTTCATGCAAGTGCATATCATTTTCATGGTCAAGCAAATATTGTTCTAATGGATCAGTAGGAGGTACAGCAATAGAAGCAAGACCAATTATTTCATCTTTACTAGAGAAAGCTTTATCGCGAGGTTGTCTACTAAACTTGGAAAAATTAAACTCATGAGACACATTACCAAAACTGACACCGACAGTTTGTTTTTCACAATCTATCTTAGCATTGACGGTGCTCAAGAAAGGTCTACCAAAGATAATGGGACAAAAGTCATCTTGTGGGGAACCAAGAACTAGAAAATCAGTAGGGTATTTCACTTTCCCACACAAGACTTCAACATCTCTAACAACCCCAAGTGGTGTGATAGTGTCTCTATTAGCAAGTTTAATAGTAACATCAATGTCTTCTATTTCAGCCGGTGCTATTTCATCCATAATTTCTTGGTATAAGGTAAAAGGGATAGCACTCACACTAGCACCCAAATCACATAAACCATGATAGCAATGATCTCCTATTTTGACTGAGACAACGGGCATGCCTTCGATGGGTCTATGTTTATCTTTTTCATCGGCTTTAGCAATTCTAGCAGCTTCATCACAGAAGTAGATAACATGGCCATCCATATTTTCTACCAAGAGATATTTAACCATAGCAACACTAGGTTCTAGTTTAATTTGCTCACGGGGCTTAGATGTTCTTATATTACTCTTACGAACCACAGTTGATACCTTAGCATGTTCTTTTATCCTAACAGGGAACGGTGGTTTTTCAATATAAGCGGTAGGCACAACTGGATCAACATTATAAATGATGGTTTCTTCTTTAGCTATGACCGGTTCTTTAATTTCCTCTTTAATAGGGGGATGATATTTAAACCATTTCTCCTTAGGGAGATCAACTTGAGTAGCAAATGCTTCGCAGAAAGAGGCTACTATCTCAGAGTCAAGTCCATATTTAGTGCTAAACTTGTGAAAAGTATCGGTATTCATAAAAGATTTTAACACAATCAAACTCAAGCTTTATACCTGACTCATTACCTTCGCCGAGTTCCCAATCTTCAGAGTTGCGTTTAATTCTTTCTAAGAGATACCACTTGAATTCAATAGTCTTCTTCATATAAGAACCAACACAAGAAGTATCGAGCATGGATTGATCATTATGAGAAAGCCGAGCATAAAAATTCTGAATGATAACTTCTCTCGGAATGTCATGATTGGGGCATGAATATAGCATTGACTTAAGTCTCCCCCAAGCTAGGGCGATACTTTCTCCTTCACGAGGCCAAAATTTATATATATAATTCCGATCACGATGAACTAGATGCATGGGTTAAAACTTTTGGTGGAATTCCAATTGCAACCGATTCCAGTTCCACGATCCAAGATCATCACATAGCCTATACCATGTCAATGCTTTTCCCTCCAAAGATAAAGGGAAAACCTTCTTATAAACTTCATCTCCGGGTAAACCTTCAAGCTTAAATAATCTACATATTTTGTTCACATATCATAGATGCATATCAGGATGTTCAGTTCCATCTCCTGCATAAGGTTTAGCAAGCAGTTGTTCTACCATACCCGAAGGAATTTCATAAGCAATATTTTCAATAGATGCAATAGGTTGAGGGGCAACTAATTGTGGTTCCGGTCGAGGTGAAGATACCCCGAACAAACCCCTCAAAGGATTGTTCTCCATAGTAGCAAGTAGCAATAAATTTCAGCACATAGTATAAGTTTTTCCTTACCGATTTCCGCTTACCAAGAGCGCTTCACTCCCCGGCAACGGCGCCAGAAAAGAGCCTTGATGACCCACAAGTATAGGGGATCAATCATAGTACTTTCGATAAGTAAGAGTGTCGAACCCAACGAGGAGCAGAAGGAAATGACAAGCGGTTTTCAGCAAGGTAATTCTGCAAGCACTGAAATTGGAGGTAACAGGTAGTTTGATAGCAAGATAATTGGTAACGAGCAAGTAACGGTAACGGTAAGTAAGGTGCAGCAAGGTAGCCCAATCCTTTTGTGGAAAAGGACATGCCAGAACAATCTCTAGTAATAGGCAATGTGTTCTTGAGGGAACACGGGAATCTCGTCTAGTCACTTTTATCATGTTGGTTTGATTCGTGTTCGCTACTTTGATAATTTGATATGTGGGTGGACCGGTGCTTGGGTGCTATTCTTACTTGAACAACCTCCCACTTATGATTAACCCCCTCGCAAGCATCCGCAACTACAAGAAAAGTATTAAGATAAAATCTAACCATAGCATTAAACGTTTGGATCCAAATCAGCCCCTTACGAAGTAGCGCATAAACTAGGGTTTAGGCTTCTGTCACTCTAGCAACCCATCATCTAATAACTACTCCACAATGCATTCCCTTAGGCCCATGAATGGTGAAGTGTCATGTAGTCGACGTTCACATGACACCACTAAGGGAATCACAACATACATATCATCAAAATATCGAACACATATCAAATTCACATGATTACTTGCAACATGACTTCTCCCGTGACCTCAAGAACAAAGGTAACTACTCACAAATAATAATCATGCTCAAGATTAGAGAGGTATTGAATAGCATAATGGATCGGAACATATAATCTTCCACCAAATAAACCATATAGTAATCAACTACTCAAGGTAATCAACACTACTAGTCAGCCCCAGGTACCAATCTGAGGTTCCGGTACAAAGATTGAACACAAGAGATGAACTAGGGTTTGAGAGGAGATGGTGCTGTTGAAGATGTTGATGAAGATTGGCCTCCCAAAGATGAGAGGGGTGTTGGTCATGACGATGGCTTTGATTTCCCCCTCCGGGAGGGAAGTTCCCCCGGCGGAATCGCTCCGCCGGAGGGCAAAAGTGCTCCTGCCCAAGTTTCGCCTCGAGGCAGCGGCGCTTCGTCCCGAAAGTCCTCCTCTGATTTTTTCTAGGTGAAATGTGACTATATACCAGAAGATGGGCACCGGAGGTGGGCCGAGGAGGCCACAACCCATCAGGGCGCGCCCAGGGGGGTCTGGCGCCCTGGTGGGTTGTGCCCACCAGGTTGGCCCCCTCCGGTAGTTTTCTGCTGCGGTATTTTTTATTTATTCCAAAAATAATCTCCGTAAAATTTCAGCTTCATTGGAGTTGTGTAGTATAGGTATCTCTGATGTGCTTTTCTTGGGTCCAGAATTCCAGCTGCCGGTATTCTCCCTCTTTGTGTAAACCTTGCATATTATGAGAGAAAAGGCATTAGAATAACTCCCCAAAGCATTATTATTCAACTAAACATAATAAATAACAGTAGGAAATCATGATGCAAAATGGACGTATCACTGCTCGGCCTCCTCCATCTAGTCAGGTAATCCACAGCTCCCCAATACCCCCTCACCCCCTCCTCCTCCATCCCACATGGCCCGACCGGCGCGACACCTTCCACCCAAATCACCGCCCCATCCTCCAAATAATCGCCGCCGAAAGCCATGGTGCACACAGTATAGCCAAGATCTCAAAGAGCATTTGGTTGCGGAGAAACAAATCACGTCTGCATGCGCAGATGAGGCAGCTATGGCTTCCATGCGTGCCGACCCCCAGATCTTGGAGAGCACCTCGCCGTCGAGGCCACCGTCGACGCCTTGCGCGCTGACGCCGCCACACGGTTGGGTGCTATAAACGACAACTCGTGGTATTTTCTTGAGGGCACCGCCGGTGCGTTCGACGAAGACTTTGATGTGTTTTCTCAGCGTGCCCGTGCTTACCTCAACTCCAGAGCCGACATGTTGGTACCGGGGCAGGATCATGCCACTCACCACTACGAGGGGTGCACCCACGGTGTGGAGGCCTCGTCCTCTTCCAAGTTGAAGGAGCCCATCATCATCGATATCTCCGACGATGAGGAATAGCTTGTTTTTCTTAGCTTTATCACTAAGGACCTATCTTCACCTACCTATGCTGGTTAAGCATGTTTCGTTTACTTGTTGCGTGTGCCGCTACTGCCTTTCATTTAGAAATTCTAGTGAAATGTCCAATGTAATGCTACTGCAACCTGACCTTCTAGTATGTTCTATTATGCAATGTGGTGCTTAGTTAACTATTTCGTTCATTTGTTGTGGTGATCATTTAACTATTTAATTCAATTCTGAAATGTGATGTACGATTGTTGTTGGTAGAATTTTTTTATTTTCATGCATGGGACGAATAAATCAAATTTAGATGTACCAAATACATGTGAAACATATAGAATTGCTATATTTCCTAGTTCTTAGCACGCTTGGTTTAGATAACTGGCTTTTCCATGTGGCTCGAACTAATCTGTTGGATCCGCATTGTGTTTATTTTCCATTAACATATTTCACTGATAGTATGCCAAATATTACTTGTAACCTGATAAATATTTGTCTTAAATATGTTGCAGGGGGAAACAATGGGGAACACTGAAGTATACCATCGAGGTTTGCACATCCATGGTCATTTGGCTAATAGCACATTATTGTGCAATTTGCAGAAACCATTGTAATATTAACGTTTTTAATAATTTGTTCTTGCACATGTAGGTCCTGCTGTAAGAGGTTTAGACCCACTGTTCGACCCTTTTTGCATGTGGGGAAATTAGGTGTCCTTGAATATCAGTCAAATCAAGAAAATCAGAAAGATTGTTAAGACAAAGAAACTAGCTACGAAAAACAACAAGATGTTTGTCTGCACAATGAAGAAGACATCAGTCAACTATAGGATGGTACCATCTCTTTCACCTTGTCCTTTTCCCTTTGCGCCATTTCAAATTTTAGAAAAAATATTTACGTGTATGTTTGTTTTCAGTCCTTCTCAAGGCAGTTAATCGATGATTACGTCTCAAACCACCTGTATGATCAAGAGGCGTGGAAGGTATTCATACAGCACCCATGGTATAATCTTGAAGTCTTCCTCAAGAGGATGAAGGATGGGCGGGCAATCATCCACATGCACTGGCCTAAAGTTGCGAGGACCTTCAACATCATTGAAGGCTCAATATTTGCCTTCCGCTTTAACAGTTTTCTAGATGAGACTCTGATACGTCTCCAACGTATCAATAATTTTTGCTTGGTCCATGCTGTTATATTATCATTCTTGGATGTTTTACAATCATTTTATAGCAACTTTATATCATTTTTTGGGACTAACCTATTGATATAGTGCCAAAGTGCCAGTTGCTGTTTTTGCTTGTTTTTTACTTCACAGAATATCAGTACTAAACGGAGTCCAATCGCAACTAAACTTTTTGGAGATTTTTTTGATCCAGAAGACATCCAGTGGGCCAAAGAAGTGCCAAAGGGGAGGGTCGAGGAGACCACAACCCACCAGGGCGCGCTAGGGGCCCAGGGCATGCCCAGATGGGTTGTGCCCTACTCGGGACCCCTCTCCACTGCCTCTGACGCCTATAAATTCCCCAATATTCCAAAAACCCTAGAGGAGTCGATGAAAAACACATCCAGCTGCCGCAAGTTCCAGAGCCTCGAGATCCAATCTAACACCATCACGGAGGGGTACATCATCCTCATTGGTGCCTCTCCGATGATGCGTGAGTAGTCCACCATAGACCTACGGGTCCGTAGGCAGTAGCTAGATGGCTTCTTCTCTCTGTTTTGATTCTCAATACAATGGTCTCTTGGAGATCTATTTCATGTAAATTTTTGCGGTGTGTTTGTTGGGATCCGATGAATTTTGAGTTCATGATCAGTTTCTATCCATGAATATTATTTGAGTCTTCTTTGATCTCTTATATGCATGATTACTTATAGCCTCGTATTTCTTCTTCGAATCTTTGGTTTAGTTAGGCCAACTAGATCGATTTTTCTTGCCATGGGAAGAGGTGCTTTGTGATGGGTTCGATCTTGCGGTGTCCTCTCCCAGTGACAGAAGGGGCAGCGAGGCACGCATGTATCGTTGATATTAAGGATAACAAGATGGGGTCAATTCCTACATGAATAGATCTTGTCTACATCATGTCACCGTTCTTATTGCATTACTCTGTTTTCCCATGAACTTAATACACTAGATGCATGCTGGATAGCGGTCGATGTGTGGAGTAATAGTAGTAGATGCAGGCAGGAGTTGGTCTACTTATCTTAGACGTGATGCCTATATAATGATCATCGCCTTGGATATCATCATGATTATTTGATCTTCTATCAATTGCCCAACAATAATTTGTTCAACTACCGTGTGCTACAATCATGAGAGAAGCCACTAGTTAAACCTATGGCCTCGGGTCTACTTCTCCAACATATTGCTTTCCGATCTATCTTTTTGCCGCTTTTGTTTTCAGATCTATTATTCCAAAACCCAAAAATACCTTGCTGCACATTTTATTTGCCCTTTTTATTTTGTGTTCTTGAGAGATCTATCTCTCCAATCTATCACTACCTATTCTATCTTTTTACCGTAGAGAGATTGACAACCTCTCTTTCGCGTCGGGTTGCAAGTATTTGTTCTTTGTGTGCAGGTGTTGTTTACGTAGTGGTGGTGACCCTCCTACAGGTTCGATACCTTGGTTTCATAACTGAGGGAAATACTTACCGTCGTTGTGCTGCATCATCCCTTCCTCTTTGGGGAAATACCGACGCAGTGTCAAGCCACGCCAAAGGAATTTATGGCGCCGTTGCCGGGGAGGAAGCGGTCTCTTCTACATGCCAATCTCTGGCGCCGAGGAGACACCATCATCATCTACCAGGTTCCTAATCACAAATCTCATTTCCTAGCAATTACATTATTTGCCATTTGCCTCTTGTTTTCCTCTCCCCCACTTCACAAAATTTGCCGTTTTATTCGCCCTCTTTTCCGTTTGCCTTTTTGCTTGTTTGCTATCTTTCTTGTGTTGACATGTGCCTTCTATTTGCTTGCATCTTCGCTTGCTAAAAATCTACTTATATGGATCCTCATCCACTTGCTAATCTTTTCAAAAGGCCAAATTATGATGAACCAATTGCTAGTGAGTTGAGTGCACTTGATTATCTCTATGAAGTTTTGTTTGAAAATCATGAATCTGAAAATTTTGATGAAGTGTTGAAATAACAAATTTATAAGGTGATTCATGATAGTCCCTTGAATGATGAGCACGATTGCAATGTTGCTAGTATGAATTCTCTAAAAATCCATGATGCTAATGATATGCAAAGCCACAACCTTGGGGATGCTATGTTTGATGAAGATGATATTTTTAGTTCCCCAAGTTTTGATGAGCAAATTTATTATGATGATTACATGCCTCCTATTTATGGTGATGGTGATGACACGTATGCTATAATGAGTAATGATAACCATGAAACTTATCATCATGGTTTTTATTTGAAATGTGGTTATGTCAATCAAGTGTCTCATGATAGTTATTTTGTTGAGTTTGCTCCCACTACCATGGATGATAAGGAATTTGCTTATGAGGAGAGTAATGAAAATTCTATGCTTGTGCATCATGAAAAGAATGATTTATGTGATAGTTATATTGTTGAATTCCTTCATGGTGCTACTGAAATATATTATGAGGGAGGAACATATGCTTGTAGGAATTGCAATAATATCAAGTTTCCTCTCTATGTGTTCAGAGTTTTGAAGTTATGGTTGTTCTGCCTTCCTATGCTAGTTGATTCTTGTTCCCATAAATTGTTTGCGCACAAAATCCCTATGCATAGGAAGTGGGTTAGACTTAAATGTGTTTGTCATGAGATTCATGATGCTCTTTTGCATATTTGAATTACTACTTTTTTATGTGAGCATCATTGAAATCATCATGCCTAGCTAGGGGCGTAAAACGATAGCGCTTGTTGGGAGGCAACCCAATGAATAAATTTATTTTCATATTTTTCTTTCTGTTTTTGAGTGTTACCACAATTATGCCTCTAGTATGATTGTGTTTTTATGTTTTATTTAGTGTTTGTGCCAAGTAAAGCCTTTAGGATGATTCATAAGATGAGTAGAAACAATGCTGAATCTGAAACAGAAACTTTGCCTCCAATGTTGGAATTTTCATTTTTTACTGGAATGTGATATTGAGCTGACATTTTGACAGAGTATTTGTATCCAAATTCTTTACGTTGTACTATTTTTTCATAATTTTTAGAGTTACAGAAGTATGGTTAGAGTACAGATTACTACAGACTGTTCTGTTTAAGACATATTCTGTTTTCGTTGCATTGTGTGCTTGTTTTGATGAATCTATGGGTTGTATTGAAGGGTATGTGCCATGGTAAAGTTTAAATAAAGTAGGTATAATGAAATAATAAAATATGAATGAGTTTGCAATAGTACTTAAAGTAGTGATTTGCTTTATTATACTAACGGATCTCATGAAGATTTTGTTGATTTTTGTGTGATTGAAGTTTTCAAGTTTTGTGTGAGATCACGATGGATGAAGGAATAAGGAGTGAAAAGAGCCTAAGCTCGGGGATGCTACAGAACCCCCAATATATATCCAATGAGAAACAAGCAACTAAGCTTGGGGATGCCCCTAGTGGCATCCCCTTTTTCTTCTAACGACCATCGGTATTTTACTTGGAGCTATATTTTTATTCGTCACATATCATGAGTTTTGTTTGGAGCGTCTTGTATCATTTGAGTCTTTGATTGCTTGCCTTTTAGTTTGTCTTTAGTATCCTTGATGGACACACCTATTTGAGGGAGGCAAAATTATGATATGATTTGTTAGAATTGCTCTATATGCTTCACTTAAACTTTTTGAGCTATAGAATTGCTCTAGTGCTTCACTTATATCTTTTTGAGCACGGTGTGCTTGGAAGCTTTTGAAGAAACACTCTCATGCTTCACTTAGTTTAATTTTAGAGTTACTAAAATTTGAAGAAATCCTCTCATGCTTCACTGATACTATTTTGAGAGATGAAATCTCTATGCTCATGTGCTTCACTTAAACTTGTTTGAGCTTGTCAAAATCAATGGCAATTTATGAAACTAGTCCCAAAGTGATAGATATCCAAGGAGGATATAATAAAAACTTCCATGAAGATCATTGGGCAAATTAAACTTGATTCCTGCTAATAGTTTTGAGACATGATGATAGTAATATGTGAGTCATGTTAGTGAGTAATTATGCTTTAGTAGGAATATTGGTGTTAAGGTTTGTGATTCCCTATGCAAGTACGAAAGTCAATTGTTATGCAATGAAATTACATCCTACTTATGGTGCATTATTCGGTGTTAGTTATGCTCAATGCTCGCTTATGTGAATTTTTGTTTCTTGGTTGGTTGCTTCTCAATCTATTTGCTAGCCTCCACTTGTACTAAGTAGAAATACTACTTGTGCATCCAAAATCCTTAAACCCATTTTTGCCTTATGAGTCCACCATACCTACCAATATGCGGTATTTCCATGCTGTTCTAGGCAAATTTGTATGTGCCATCTCTACTTTTCAAAATAAATTTTCATTTTTGTGTGCTCGTACCGCTCATGAAACGGTAGGGGGTGTCCAATATTTTTCCAAGCTAGATGTGTTATTCTCAAGATGAGTGTTTATTCAATTGTCATTGCACGAGAGTACGACGGTAATAGGGATGCCCAGTTCCGATTTTTTTTTTTACTTTATGTTGTCAAATAATAAATTCATTGGAAAGTGTTGGTATGGATTGTGAAAGAATGGTGGAAAAAGGAATAAACTTTATTTTTTGTTTGGGAACCGCCTATGATATATCTAGCATGGAAAGTATTGTGAACTACTTTGTCGTTTTCATTGTTCGGATCCCAAAAAACACATCCAGCCGCCGCAAGTTCCAGAGCCTCGAGATCCAATCTAACACCATCACGGAGGGGTTCATCATCCTCATTGGTGCCTCTCCTGTGATGCGTGAGTAGTCCACCATAGACCTACGGGTCCGTAGGCAGTAGCTAGATGGCTTCCTCTCTCTGTTTTGATTCTCAATACAATGGTCTCTTGGAGATCTATTTCATGTAAACTTTTGCGGTGTGTTTGTTGGGATCCGATGAATTTTGAGTTCATGATCAATTTCTATCCATGAATATTATTTGAGTCTTCTTTGATCTCTTATATGCATGATTACTTATAGCCTCGTATTTCTTCTTCAAATCTTTGGTTTAGTTAGGCCAACTAGATCGATTTTTCTTGCCATGGGAAGAGGTGCTTTGTGATGGGTTCGATCTTGTGGTGTCCTCTTCCAATGACAGAAGGGGCAGCGAGGCATGCATGTATCGTTGCTATTAAGGATAACAAGATGGGGTCTATTCCTACATGAATAGATCTTGTCTACATCATGTCACCGTTCTTATTGCATTACTCCATTTTCCCATGAACTTAATACACTAGATGCATGCTGGATAGTGGTCGATGTGTGGAGTAATAGTAGTAGATGCAGGCAGGAGTCGTTCTACTTATCTTGGACGTGATGCCTATATAATGATCATCGCCTTGGATATCGTCATGATTATTTGATCTTCTATTAATTGCCCAACAGTAATTTGTTCACCCACCGTGTGCTATACTCATGAGAGAAGCCACTAGTGAAACCTACGGCCCCCGGGACTACTTTTCCAACATATTGCTTTCCGATCTATATTTTTGCCGCTTTTGTTTTCAGATCTATTATTCCCAAAACCCAAAAATACCTTGCTGCACTTTTTATTTTGTGTTCTTGAGAGATCTATCTCTCCAATCTATCACTACCTAATCTACCTTTTTACCGTAGAGAGATTGACAACCACTCTTTCGCGTCGGGTTGCAAGTATTTGTTCTTTGTGTGCAGGTGCTGTTTATGTAGTGGTGGTGATCCTCCTACTGGTTCGATACCTTGGTTTCATAACTGAGGGAAATACTTACCGTCGCTGTGCTGCATCATCCCTTCCTCTTTGGGGAAATACCGATGCGGTCTCAAGCCACGTCAGACTCATATGTCTATTCATTGTCTATGATGATACTTAATTTCCAAAGGTTTTAGATGTTGCATTTGAAACTTTTTCCTATTGTGCAATTGGGCAGCTAGGAAGTATATGCCTATATGATGTTGTACCCTGATGTAATTCAATTTTGAAATCCTGGTTGCCGTACTACGAATAAGAAATATATTTTGTGCTTGATATGAAATGTTAATTTGATTACTAAATGGATTATAAATAATAGAGCAATCGGGCTTATTATGGGGGTTGCCATTCTAGACGGTTTCTAGGACTACACCATGGGCGATGATCTCAACAAACCCATACAGTTTCTACAAAGTTGGCGTGTTGGATCGGTGAGGAATCACACATGAATTCTGCTGGACAACTGTGTGCGTTAGGACACCCAATCACAAACGTTTTCTTAAGCATGTGTGTGTGATGGGCAGCCCAATGCCAATCAGTTTCATCTAGACACCATGAGTGATGTTTCGAATAACGCAAACGACAGAATTATAATTATCGTGTGGGGTGACCAGCCCTATCACAAACGATGTTATGCAGAAAATTGTGTATGATCTGCAATACGAACAGAGACGTAACCTTGGGATTCCCTGTGTGGGATGATAAGAACATCTCACAGGTCTTCCCCAATATGTCTGTTTGTGATGGCCCTTCGAATCGCAAACGATACATTTTTGACCATCGTGTGTGACCGGGTGCAGGCATCGCCGCCGGGTTTTGCCTGTCGTGTGGTATAGCCCCCCCCCCCCATCGCCCACACATGCAAGGCGATGGTTTAAGACTATGTCACGGAAAGGGGTTAAAAACTGTTTGTATAGTGCACGGCTGCACTAGTGTATATCATATTCATTACACCTCTGATCTTGAACATGATGATGCTTTGTGAGTAGTTAATTTTGTTCTCGAGGACATGGGATAACTTGTTATAAGTAATCATGTGAAGTCGGTATTCGTTCGATATTTTGATGATATGTATATTGTTGCATCCTTTAGTGGTGTCATGTGAATGTCGACTACATGACACTTCACCATTTTTGAGACTAAGGGAAGGCATTGTGGGGTAATAAGTAGATGATAGGTTGCGAGAGTGACAAAAGATTAAACCCTATTTATGAGTTATTCCGTAAGGAGCTGATTTGGATCTATATGTTTCATGCTATGGTTAGATTTATCTAAATTCTTCTTTTGTAGTTGCGGATGCTTGCGAGAAGGGGTAATCATAAGTAGGTTGTTTGTTCAAGTAAGAACAGCACCTAAGCACCGGTCCACCCACATATCAATATATCAAAGTAACGAATGTGAAACAACTCAACATGATGAACATGACTAGACCGAAATTCTCATGTGTCTTCGAGAGAACTTTGCCTTATATAAGAGAACTTTCAGGCCCGTCCTTTGCTACAAAAAGGATTGGGATACCTTGATGCACAATTTTTACTTTTGTTACTTGTCACTTGTTACGAATTATCTTGTTACAAAACTATCTATCACTGTTACTTACAATACTAGCATAGAATACCTTGCTGAAAACTGCTTGTAATTTCCTTCTGCTCGTCGTTGGGTTGGACACTATTACTTATGGAAAGGACTAGGATTGATACCCTATACTTGTGGGTTATCAAGACTCTTTTCTGGCGCTGTTGTCGGGGAGTGAAGCGCCGTTGGTAAGTGGAATTTTGTAAGGAAACATTTTTGGTACGTGCTGAAATTTACTGTTGCTTGTTACTATGGATGATAATCCTTTGAGAGGTTTGTTCGGGGTATGTTCACCTCGAATGAAAGTGGTAAAGTCTGCTCCCCAACCTACTGAACTTTCTGAAAATATTTATTATAAGATTCTTTCGGGTATGGCAGATAAACTACTAGCTAATCCTTATGCAGGAGATGGAACGACTCATCCTGATTTGCACTTGATATATATAGATGAGATTTGTGGATTATTTGAGCTTGTAGGTTTATCCGATGACAGGGTTAAGAAGAAAGTGTTCGCTTTATCTTTAGAGGGAAAGGCATTGATGTGGTACAGGCTATTGGATGATGCTGGAACATGGGACTGGAATCGGTTGAAGTTGGAATTTGTAACATCCTGGTGTCAGTGCTACAGTGAAGTTTGTAATTAAGCTACAGTAATGGTCAAGATTAGGCTAATCCATTTTTGCTAATCAAATCATTATCACTGTTGGAATTAGCCTCCGATTTAAATTGCCGTTGCATTTTAAAAATTCGTTTGTAAGGTGGTTTTAAAAGTTGTGCAAAACTGAAATTAAAAATGTTGGATGGGTTGCAAATAATGCCCTGGTAATTATAAAATTAAAACCGGCATTTTTGGAATTACTTTGGTGCCTCAAAAGGGTTTAATTCTGACGCTGTGTTGTTTTAGAAAAAAAAAAGGAGCAAGGCCTAACTGGCCCCGCGCCTCCCCGTCGCCTCCTCGCGCCGCCGCCCCGCCGCCACCTCGCGTCGCCGCCCCGCCACCGACCGCCGCCGCTGCCCCTACTCGCCGCCCCCCGGTGAGCCCCCCCCCCCCCCCCCGACCGCGACCGCCGGCGGCCGCCGCGCCGGCCGATGCGCGCGCGCGTACGCGCATGTGTGTATGTGTGTATGTGTGTGTGTGTGTGCAGCTGACAGGCGGGCCCCACGCCCTTTTTAATAAATAAAAATGATTTTATAAATAATAAATAATTAGTTTAATTAATTAATTAATTAATTAATTAGGTAATTAATTAATTAATAAGATAATTAAGGCTTAATAGATTAATTAAGTAAACTGTTAATTAATTAAATTAATTAAACAGTAATTTACTGTTTAGGATAATTCAGATTTATTGAATTAAAATAATCTGTTTTAATTTCAGAATATTGTTTAATCTTTAAAAAATTAATATAAATTAATCCGTAGCTCGGATGAAAACGTTTTGAACATGAAAGGTGCTCAGTACGACGAGACGTGCCTGCGACGTGTAGTACTGCGTTAGTGCATGCCTAGCTCTGCATATTGCCATGACATGCATCGTGATTGCATCTGTGCTTTGTATTTATTGTTTCTTCCCCCCTCTTCTTACCGGTAGACCCCGAGACTGACGCTGCTGCCGAGTACGACTACGCCGTTGACGATCAGCCTTTTGCAGCAGAGCAGCAAGGCAAGCAAACCTCCTTGAGCATTCCAATATCGCCTATTCTTCCCTCTTATTCTTGCATTAGATTTTGCTGTTGTATTAGCTAGCTCCTACTCTGATGCATAGCCTGTTTTTGATAATCAGCTACTATACTTGCTATCATACCACCTGCTTAGCATAGGTTGATCAATGAATCCCCTGAGCCCCCCCTTAGTCCCAGTTGCCCCTCCTTCTTCATCGACGACTCGACGACTCGAAGACTCGGTCAACCGACCGACCAGCCATGCCCGTCACTTTCACCGCACACCCCCTTAGTTGTACGACTCTGCAGAGCTAATATCGAGTACCGAGGGTGACACCTCGTGAAGTACTCATGATGCTAATTATGTAGTGTAGCTAGTCGGTCGTGGTTATCGAGGGTGATTCCTCCTTCACCACTCCCGACGACGACTCTGTCGTGCAACCTCTCAAGCGTAGACCATCGAGGGTGATTCCTCTCTGGTCACCTTGACGGTTACATCAGGTGGGATCCTTCGAGGTTAATCCCTCGGGTTTCCCCCTTGGTGTTATAGACACACGGTTACTTTTACTTTACTGCTGATACATGTTGAGGTCAGGATGACCGGAGGGTGTTGGTGTAATACGACGGAGCGTGGCCGGGCATTCTTGGCCCTTGCCGCAAGACCTCGTGACGGGGCGACGGGACCACATATCGTGCATCGCGCTCGTCACCGCAATTATTAATATGCTAATGGTTTGGGTATTTGATCTGAGTTGGTCATTTGACCTTTTCGCACTAACCTTCACGTGGGAGAAGTTATGGGTACTCGGCGTCGTTGTATCAGCCGAAGCTCTTCGGACGTCAGCAATGGAGTGGCGCGCGCCCGAGTGGTCCGCAACGGCATCGCGCTTGTGATAAGGGGTGCTAGGACTGACCTCGGCCGCCCTCGCATAGTGCAGGAGTGCAAGGGCAAGTGGGCCCACGACCCTTTAGACCGGCGGGCTGGCCTCTCTGTTGAGCCTAGGTAGGGCGACGACGTGTTGATCTTCGAGGCCGGGCATGACCCACGAAAGTGTGTCCGGCCAAAGGTGATCAAGCGTGATGGAAAACGTGGTGCACCCCTGCAGGGATGAAGTTAACTATTCGAATAGCCGTGTCCATGGTAACAGGACGACTTGGAGTTGTATCCCGAGCTAATATAACTAAAAGGTTGACTTGAAATAAAATGTTGGCTCCGAGGTTGCTTTCTCGCGGGACTCGAGGAAGAATCTCTGCGCGTGGTTACTTAATAAAATTGCTACAATATTATTGTTATATATGAGTTACCAGTCTACTCTCTTCTAATGCTGCAAGATGCTGAAGATGCTAGTCTTTGATAGGACTAGGCCTTCCCCCTATTCTTGCTTTCTACAGTCAGTCCAGATATAACCCCACCCCTTGATAATGATGCATACTTAGCATAGTTCTGATGTCAGTCTTGCGAGTACTTTGGATGAGTACTCACCGCTGCTTTGCTTTCTCTTTCCCCTCGATACGATTACCGCGTTCAGACGATGGAGCCCAGGAGATGGAGTACGCCGGAGACGACTACTACACCACCGCTGGAGCCTACGACTACGTGGAGACTGCCGACGCTCAGGAGTAGTTAGGTTGGCTCCCAGGCAGGAGGCCTCGCCTTGTTCGATCCGCTGCTTATGTTTGTGCTAGCCTTCTTAAGGCAAAACTTGTTTAACTTATGTCTGTACTCAGATATTATTTGCTTCCGCTGACTTGTGCTTTGTCGAGCTTTGTATTCGAGCCCTCGAGGCCCTTGGCTTGTAATATGAAGCTGTATGACTTTAATTTGTGTCTAGTGTTGTGTTGTGATATTGATTAGTGAGTCCCTAATCTTGGTCGTACGCATTTGCGTGTATGATTAGCGTACGGTCAAATTGGGGGCGTCACAGAATTTCACCAGAAGTTTTATCATATGCATCTCGTTCATTGTGATCAGAATTATATATATATAATTTTTGGCCCCGTGAAGGAGAAAGCATCACTCAAGCTTGGGGGAGGATTAAATCTATGATGCACACTTTCCCCAATCCTGAGCTCTCAAGAGAAATAATACTACAAAACTTTTATGCTCGGCTTTCTTATGACGATCAATTAATGCTCGATTCTTCTTCTACTGTTTCCTTCATGAAGAGAAATATTGAATTCAAATGGGATATTTTAGAAAGAATTAAACACAACTCTGAAGATTTGGAACTTGATGAAGGTAAAGAGTCATGTATAAAACTTGGGTTTGATCGTGTTAAATCTTTTATGGAAACCGATACTTTTCATAAGTTTAGCGCTAAATATGGACTTGACTCTGAGATAGTAGCTTCCTTTTGTGAAACTTTTGCTGCTCATGTTGATCTCCCCAAGGAGAAGTTGTTTAAATATCATCCACCCATTGAAATATTGTTAGAGGAACCCATTTCTCCTAAAGATGAAACAATAATCTATAATGTTGATCCAGTTGTGCCCACTACTTATACTGAGAAACCACCTTTTCCTGTTAGGATTCGGGAACATGCTAAGGCTACAACTATGGTTAATAAAAGCAATGTTGGAACACCCAAACCTTCTGAACAAATAAATGTGGAACCTAATATTGCTATGGTTAAAGATCTCTTGGTTGATAATATTGATGGGCGGGTTATTTACTTCTGTGATGAGGCTGCTAGAATTACAAAACCTACTAGGAACGAACATGATGTGCCCATTGTTGGCATGCCTGTTATTTCTGTTAAAATTGGAGATCATTGCTATCATGGTTTGTGTGAGATGGGTGAAGTTATGTCTGTGCTAGCCTTCTTAAGGCAAAACTTGTTTAACTTATGTCTGTACTCAGATATTATTTGCTTCCGCTGACTCGTGCTTTGTCGAGCTTTGTATTCGAGCCCTCGAGGCCCCTGACTTGTAATATGAAGCTGTATGACTTTAATTTGTGTCTAGTATTGTGTTGTGATATTGATTAGTGAGTCCCTAATCTTGGTCGTACGCATTTGCGTGTATGATTAGCGTACGGTCAAATTGGGGGCGTCACAAGTTGGTATCAGAGCCAGGTTTCGATCTTGGGACCTGTGGGTTATGGGCCCACTTCTCAATCGGGTGGTATTAGGATCTTTTATTCCTCGTCTATTCTCTGGGTTCTGATCTCTCTTCCCTTTCGGGTTAAAGATTTTGCTAACTCTAACTCTATGTTCTCGTAACTTCTTCCTCCCGGAGAGCCCCTCATTCCAGATGATGGCTTGATTCATCAGAAGACTCTGAAGATACATTCTCCGACTTTTTTAATAATCCCTTGTGCCACTACCTGTCCCTTCAGAGAGCGTCCTGTCTTGCAGAGACCTCCATCCATGCCCACGTGCCACATGTCCTGGTCGCTGGTCAGTCGCAAGTCTATCGTCCATGGTGACCTCTCAGCGGTCTCATCCCGAAGTGGAGAGGCCTCACTGTTGAACACAGCCTGGTCAGTCTGGCCATGCGCCGGTGCAGTACGTATCACGTGATTGATTGTCCATCTAAGTCCTTTCCTCTTACTTGTAGTTGATCGGAGCATCTATTTCCGATATTCATTAGGTCCTTTGTGGACCGCTAGACCCATTGTTGGGTTATTATCCGATAGCATCCTTCACATGCAAAATTATCATGTCATCCCAAGCTGTTAAATGCTGAAGCCTGGTTATATACCTTGAATGCTTTAAATGAGTCACCTCCTGAAGGGATTGAAAACATTCCAATGGTCCGTGATTTCCAAGATGTTTTTCCGGAAGAACTTCCAGGGATTCCCCTGCTAGAGCTGTCGAGTTTGTCATCGACTTGGTACCCGGTACCACGCCTATAGCCAAGCGTCCTTATAAGATGCCTCCTCATGAGCTCCTTGAGCTGAAGCAGGAGATCAACAATTCGCTTCGCATGGGTTTCATACGTCCAAGTTCCTCTGCTTGGGGAGCACCTTCGCTGTTTGTTAAGAAGAAGGATGGTACGAATCGTTTGGTCCAAGACTACCATCCCGTCAACCAGGCGACAATTCAGAATAAATATCCGCTTCCTCGGATCAATGATTTATATGATCAACTTGCTGGTTCCTCCATATTCTCTAAACTTGACTTGAGGTTGGGTTACCATCATATCCGTGTTCGTGAAGAAGATATCCCTAAGACTGCATTTGTTACTCGCTATGGTTCATACGAATACACCATTATGTCTTTCGGGTTAACAAATGCTCCAGCAACTTTCTCTCGGTTGATGAATTATATCTTCATGGACTACCTCGATAAATTCGTCGTGGTTTATCTGGATGATATTCTGGTATTCTCCAAGAACAAAGAAGAACATGCTGAACATCTTCGTCTTGTGCTGGAAAAGCTTCGAGAGCATCAGCTATATGCCAAGTATTCCAAGTGTGAGTTCTGGTTGAACGAAGTGACCTATCTTGGTCATGTGATCTCCAAAGATGGTATTGCCGTCAACCCAGAACGAGTTCAGGCTATTCTTGACTGGACTCCCCCGAAGAATGTCAAGCAAGTCAGAAGTTTTCTCGGACTCGCCAGCTATTGCCGTCGTTTTGTCGAGAACTTCTAAAAGATTGCCAAGCCATTGACCAATCTGCTTCACAAGGACGTTAAGTTTGAGTGGACAGGCAAATGTCAGGAAAGTTTCCAAGCACTCAAGGACAAGCTGACATCTGCTCCGGTGCTTGCTCCTCCGGATTCTTAGAAGGACTTCATCATTTATTGCGACGCATCCCGTCAAGGATTAGGCTGTGTCCTAATGCAAGAACGCAGAGTGATTGCGTATGCTTCACGACAGCTGCGTCCCCATGAAGAGAATTATCCAGTGCATGACCTTGAACTTGCCGCGGTGATCTATGCCTTGTTGTTATGGCGGCATTACCTTATTGGTAATCGTTGCGAGATTTATACGGACCATCAAAGCCTGAAGTACCTGTTTACTCAGCCAGACCTAAATCTCCGTCAGAGACGATGGATGGAAGTAGTGTCGGACTATGACTTCGGTATATCTTATACCCCTGGCAAGGCTAATGTTATGGCAGATGCCTTGAGTTGAAAGGCTTATTGCAATAATCATATGGTTCAAAAGGCTAACCCCCGCCTCCATGAAGAGCTCCGTAAGTTGAATCTTCACATTGTTCCACACTGTTCTCTTAATAACCTTGTCATGGAACCGACTCTTCCGAGAACTATTAAGTCCACCCAAGACAAGGATGCTTATATCCTTATGATGAAAGAGGATATTAATTTAGAGAAATTCAGGGAATTCTCGCTTGGTGAAGATGGAGCTTTGTACTTCAAGGGTCGCCTTGTGGTCCCCCGTTTTGAACTTATGCACGAGAAGGTGATGAAAGAAGCTCATGACACCCCTCTCTCTATTCATCCGGGCAGTACTAAGATGTACGTGGACATCCGTCAAAATTACTGGTTGTCTGGTATGAAGCAAGACATTGCTCGCTATATCGAAGAGTGTGACGTCTGTTGCCGGGTCAAAGCTGAACATCAGAAACCTGCTGGTCTTCTGCAACCACTCCCTATTCCTGAATGGAAAGGGGACAAGATTCAAATGGACTTCATCACGGGTTTTCCAAAGTCGCAGAAGGGCAATGATGCTATCTTTGTCGTCATCGACCAATTGTCAAAGGTCGCCCACTTTCTGCCAGTCAAGGAGACAATTACTGCTAGTCAATTAGCAGCCTTGTATACCTCAAGAATTGTTTCACTCCATGGCATTCCGAAGGAAATCAGTTCAGACCGTGGCAGCATTTTCACCTCCAAGTTCTGGAACAGTTTCCAAGAAGCAATGGGAACTCTTATTACCTGGAGCACTGCATATCACCCTCAGTCGCAAGGTCAGGTTGAACGAGTTAATCAAGTCCTCGAAGACATGCTACGGGCTTGTGTTATCTCTTTCGGCAAGAAGTGGGAAGAATCTCTCCCTTATGCTGAATTTTCATATAACAACAGCTATCAAGCCAGCTTGAAGATGGCCCCATTTGAAGTGTTGTATGGACGTAAATGCCGAACCCCTCTGAACTGGTCAGAAACTAGGGAACGTGCACTCATTGGTCCGGACATTATCCAACAAGCTGAAGAGTAAGTCCGCATTGTTCGGGATAATCTCAAAGCGGCCCAGTCCCGTCAGAAGAGCAATTATGACAAGAAACACTAGGGTTCAACCTATCAAACCGGTGATAAGGCTTATCTGCGTGTTACTCCTTTGAGAGGCACTCATCGGTTTGGAGTCAAGGGCAAGCAAGCTCCTCGCTACGTTGGTCCCTTCCGCGTTCTTGAAAGACGTGGGTATGTGGCTTATAAATTGGAGCTGCCACCAAAATTCTCCCATATCCATGATGTCTTCCATGTGTTGCAACTTCGTCGTTGCTTCAAGGATCCACAACGTGAGGTGGATCCCGAACTGATTGAAGTGCAGGATGATCTCACTTACAAAGAGCATCCGATCCGCGTTCTTGATGAAACCGAACGTCGGACCCGTCAGAAGCTTACCAAGTTCTTCAAAGTGCAGTGGTCAAATCATTCCGAAGATGAAGCCACTTGGGAACGCAAAGATAACCTTCGGGCAGAATATCCCGATCTTCTTCCTTCTACCTCTTAAATCTCGGGACGAGAATTTCTTTTAGAAGGGGAGAGTTGTAACACCCTGGTGTCAGTGCTACAGTGATGTTTGTAATTAAGCTACAGTAATGGTCAGGATTAGGCTAATCCATTTTTGCTAATCAAATCATGATCACTGTTGGAATTAGCCTCCGATTTAAATTTCCGTTGCATTTTAAAAATTCGTTTGTAAGGTGGTTTTAAAAGTTGTGCAAAACTGGAATTAAAAATGTTGGATGGGTTGCAAATAATGCCCTGGTAATTATAAAATTAAAACCGGCATTTTTGGAATTACTTTGGTGCCTCAAAAGGGTTTAATTCGAACGCTGTGTTGTTTTAAAACAAAAAAAGGAGCAAGGCCTAACTGGGCCGAAAGGGCCGGCCCAGCCACCGGTTATAAGGGCAGGGGCGCTGGAACCCTAGCCGCCCCAGCATCGCCCGTTCCCCCCCGCACCCTCGCCCGCGACCGAGCCGGCCCCGAGGCCGCCCCGCTCACCCCGATTCCCCCCCCGCCGCCCCAGAGCCACCCCGGCCCGTCCCCCCCGCGCCCCGCCGACGACGCCGGCCCGGCCGGCCGGGCCCTGCGCCTCCCCGTCGCCTCCTCGCGCCGCCGCCCCGCCGCCGACCGCCGCCGCCCCTACTCGCCGCCCCCGGTGAGCCCCTCCCTCCCCCAGGCCGCGGCCGCCGCGCCGGCTGATGCGCGCGCGCGCGTACGCGCGTGTTTGTATGTGTGTATGCGTGTGTGTGTGTGTGTGTGTGTGCAGCTGACATGCGGGCCCCACGCCCTTTTTAATAAATAAAAATGATTTTATAAATAATAAATAATTAGTTTAATTAATTAGTGAATTAATTAATTAGGTAATTAATTAATTAATAAGATAATTAAGGCTTAATAGATTAATTAAGTAAACTGTTAATTAATTAAATTAATTAAACAGTAATTTACTGTTTAGGATAATTCGGATTTATTGAATTAAAATAATCTGTTTTAATTTCAGAATATTGTTTAATCTTTAAAAAATTAATATAAATTAATCCGTAGCTCGGATGAAAAAGTTTTGAACATGAATGTTGCTCAGTACGACGAGACGTGCCTGCGACGTGTAGGACTGTGTTAGTGCATGCCTAGCTCTGCATATTGCCATGACATGCATCGTGATTGCATCTGTGCTTTGTATTTATTGTTTCTCCCCCCCTCTTCTTACCGGTAGACCCCGAGACTGACGTTGCTGCCGAGTATGACTACACCGTTGACGATCAGCCTTTTGCAGCAGAGCAGCAAGGTAAGCAAACCTCCTTGAGCATTCCGATATCGCCTATTCTTCCCTCTTATTCTTGCATTAGATTTTGTTGTTGTATTTGCTAGCTCCTACTCTGATGCATAGCCTGTTTTTGATAATCTGCTACTATACCTGCTATCATACCACCTGCTTAGCATAGGTTGATCAATGAATCCCCTGAGACCCCCCTTAGTCCCAGTTGCCCCTGCTTCTTAATCGACGACTCGACGACTCGGTCAACCGACCGACCAGCCATGCCCGTCACTTTCACCGCACACCCCCTTAGTTGTACGACTCTGCAAAGCTAATATCGAGTACCGAGGGTGACACCTCGTGAAGTACTCATGATGCTAATTCTGTAGTGTAGCTAGTCGGTCGTGGTTATCGAGGGTGATTCCTCCTTCACCACTCCCGACGACGACTCTGTCGTGCAACCCCTCAAGCGTAGACCATCGAGCGTGATTCCTCTCTGGTCACCTTGACGGTTACATCAGGTGGGATCCTTCAAGGTTAATCCCTCGGGTTTCCCCCTTGGTGTTATAGACACACGGTTACTTTTACTTTACTGTTGATACATGTTGAGGTCAGGATGACCGGAGGGTGTTGGTGTAATACGACGGGGCATGGCCGGGCATTCTTGGCCCTTCCCGCAAGAGCTCGAGACGGGACGACGGGACCACATATCGTGCATCGCGCTTGTCACCGCAATTATTAATATGCTAATGGTTTGGGTATTTGATCTGAGTTGGTCATTTGACCTTTTCGCACTAACCTTCACGTGGGAGAAGTTATGGGTACTCGGCGTCGTTGTATCAGCCGAAGCTCTTCGGACGTCAGCAATGGAGTGGCGCGCACCCGAGTGGTCCACAACGACATCGCGCTTGTGATAAGGGGTGCTAGGACTGACCTCGGCCGCCCTCGCATAGTGCAGGAGTGCAAGGGCAAGTGGGCCCACGACCCCTGTGCCCTTAGGATTTAGACCGGCGGGCTGGCCTCTCTGTTAAGCCTAGGTAGGGCGACGACGTGTTGATCTTCGAGGCCGGGCATGACCCAGGAAAGTGTGTCCGGCCAAATGGAAAACGTGGTGCACCCCTGCAGGGATGAAGTTAACTATTCGAATAGCGGTGTCCACGGTAACAGGACGACTTGGAGTTGTATCCCGAGCTAATATAACTAAAAGTTGACTTGAAATAAAATGTTGGCACCGAGGTTGATTTCTCGCGGGAGTCGAGGAAGAATCTCTGGGCGTGGTTACTTAATAAAATTGCTACAATATTATTGTTATATATGAGTTAGCAGTCTACTCTCTTCTAATACTGCAAGATGCTGAAGTTGCTAGTCTTCGATAGGACTAGGCCTTCCCCCTATTCTTGCTTTCTGCAGTCAGTCCAGATATAACCCCACTCCTTGATAATGATGCATACTTAGCATAGTTCTGATGTCAGTCTTGCGAGTACTTTGGATGAGTACTCACCGCTGCTTTGCTTTCTCTTTCCCCCTCGATACGATTACCGCGTTCAGACGATGGAGCCCAGGAGATGGAGTAAGCCGGAGACGACTACTACACCACCGCTGGAGCCTACTACTACGTGGAGACTGCCGACGCTGAGGAGTAGATAGGTTGGCACCCAGGCAGGAGGCCTCGCCTCGTTCGATCCGCTGCTTATGTTTGTGCTAGCCTTCTTAAGGCAATACTTGTTTAACTTATGTCTGTACTCAGATATTATTTGCTTCCGCTGACTCGTGCTTTGTCGAGCTTTGTATTCGAGCCCTCGAGGCCCTTGGCTTGTAATATGAAGCTGTATGACTTTAATTTGTGTCTAGTGTTGTGTTGTGATATTGATTAGTGAGTCCCTAATCTTGGTCGTACGCATTTGCGTGTATGATTAGCGTACGGTCAAATTGGGGGCGTCACAGAATTTCACCAGAAGTTTTATCATATGCATCTCGTTCATTGTGATCGGAATTATATATATATAATTTTTTGCCCCGTGAAGGAGAAAGCATCACTCAAGCTTGGGGGAGGATTAAATCTATGATGCACACTTTCCCCAATCCTGAGCTCTCAAGAGAAATAATACTACAAAACTTTTATGCTCGGCTTTCTTATGACGATCAATTAATGCTCGATTCTTCTTCTACTGTTTCCTTCATGAAGAGAAATATTGAATTCAAATGGGATATTTTAGAAAGAATTAAACACAACTCTGAAGATTTGGAACTTGATGAAGGTAAAGAGTCATGTATAAAACTTGGGTTTGATCGTGTTAAATCTTTTATGGAAACCGATACTTTTCATAAGTTTAGCGCTAAATATGGACTTGACTCTGAGATAGTAGCTTCCTTTTGTGAAACTTTTGCTGCTCATGTTGATCTCCCCAAGGAGAAGTTGTTTAAATATCATCCACCCATTGAAACATTGTTAGAGGAACCCATTTCTCCTAAAGATGAAACAATAATCTATAATGTTGATCCAGTTGTGCCCACTACTTATACTGAGAAACCACCTTTTCCTGTTAGGATTCGGGAACATGCTAAGGCTACAACTGTGGTTAAAAAAAGCAATGTTGGAACACCCAAACCTTCCGAACAAATAAATGTGGAACCTAATATTGCTATGGTTAAAGATCTCTTGGTTGATAATATTGATGGGCGGGTTATTTACTTCTGTGATGAGGCTGCTAGAATTACAAAACCTACTAGGAACGAACATGATGTGCCCATTGTTGGCATGCCTGTTATTTCTGTTAAAATTGGAGATCATTGCTATCATGGTTTGTGTGACATGGGTGAAGTTATGTTTGTGCTAGCCTTCTTAAGGCAAAACTTGTTTAACTTATGTCTATACTCAGATATTATTTGCTTCCGCTGACTCATGCTTTGTCGAGCTTTGTATTCGAGCCCTCGAGGCCCTTGGCTTGTAATATGAAGCTGTATGACTTTAATTTGTGTCTAGTGTTGTGTTGTGATATTGGTTAGTGAGTCCATAATCTTGGTCGTACGCATTATATTTGGTAGACCTTTCTTGAATACAGTTAATGCTGAAATTAATCGTGTTACAGAAAAGGTTAAAGTGAGTTTCGGTGATGTGTCTCATGGATTTAATTTCTCTAAGTTTGGTAGACAACCACATGAGAAAGAATTATCCAGTAAAGATGAAATTATTGGTCTTGCGTCAATTCTCATGCCTCCTACTGATACGTTAGAACAATATTTGCTAAAGCATGAAAATGATATGCATATGAATGAAAGGAATGAAATAGATGAGATATTCTTTAGGCAAGCACCTATTCTCAAACACAATTTGCGTGTTGACATTCTAGGAGATTCTCCCCCACCTAAGGGAGATCCCGTGTTTGAATTAAAGAAATTACTGATACGTCTACAATGTATCTATAATTTTTATTGTTCCATGCTATAATATTATCATTCTAGGATACTATTTGGGCATTTATTTCTCAATTCATATTATTTTTTAGCACTAACCTATTAACCCAGTGCCCAGTGCCAGTTGCTGTTTTTTGCACATTTTTGGCTTTTCAGGTTTACAGTACCAAACGAAGTCCAATCGCCACGAAACTTTTTTATGATTTTTTTGGACCAAAAGAAGACCTGGAAGCTTCGGGAGGAGACCTGAGGCTGCACGAGAGATGCAGCACACATCAGGGCGCGCCTAGGGGGTGGCCGCGCCCTGTTGTGTGATGGCTCCCCCTGGCGTCTCCCGACGTCCCTCTCTGGCCTATAAATTCCAATATATCCCAAAAACCATAGGGAGACTCCTGAAACACTTTTTTTGCCGCCGCAAGTCTCTGTTTCGCCGTGTGCCTATCTGGAGCCCTGTTCCGGTGCCCTGCCGGACGGGGGATTGATCACGGAGGGCCCCTACATCAACCTTGCTGCTCCAGTGGTGATGTGTGAGTAGTTCACCACACACCTATGGATCCGTAGTTAGTACCTAGATGGCTATCTCTCTCTCTTGATCTTAATACAAAGTTCACCACATCTTCGCGGTGATCTATTCGATGTAATCATTTTGTGCGGTGCGTTTGTTGGGATCCAAAGAATTGTTGGTTTATGTTCAGATTATTCATGAAAAAGATTTGAGTCTTCTCTTAATTCTATTATGATTCTTATTTGCATGATTATTATAGCTTGGTAATTCTCTCCGATCTATTCAAATAGTTTGGCCAACTAGATTGATATTTCTTCAGTGAGACGGGTGCATCGTAGTGGGCTCAATCTGGCGGTGCTCTATATCCCGGTGATAGAAGGGGCCAAGAAACGTCTTTGTATTGTTGCCACTAAGGATAAAACAATGGGGTTAATTCATATTGATTGAATTCTCTTTGTCTACATCATGCCATCGTTGTCCAATCATTACTCTGTTTGTCATGAAGTTAATACTTATAGAGGCAAGCGTAGAAGCGCTCTCGACGTGGAGTAATTGTAGTAGGTGCAGGCAAGATTCGACCTATTTGCTTATGGACGTGATACCCATATATACCTGATCATTGCCGTGAATAAAGATCGCATAACTATGCGCTTTTCTATAAATTTCCCGACAGTAATTTGTTTACCCACCGTATGCCTACTACATGAGAGATGCCACTAGGAAAAACTATGGCCCCCGGTCTATCCACTTATATATTTACAAAAGCTTTTATTACCTTTCTGCCATTTATTTATCTTTTATTTATTTTGCAATTTACAATTATCAACTATCATCTACACGCTTCATTTGCTTGCAAATAACGAGTCCAAGGGGATTGACAACCCTCTTGCCTGCGTTGGGTGCAAGTCTTTGCATCTTTATGTGCAGTCGCTGAACATGGGGGTTGCGTGCTACTCCTATTGGTTCGATAACCTTGGCTCACACCATGGGAAATATTTATCTATACTTTGCTGCATCACCCGCTCCTATTCGCGGAAAACCCAACGCAGATCACAAGTATCAATTACATGATACATTAAAGTATGATTACCTTGATGAAAAGAAGACATATCCTATTATTATTATTAGTGTTAACCTTTCAGAGCATGAATAAAAGAGAGTACTCAAAACTCTGAAGAAGCACCGAGCGGCTGTTGTATATACTCACGATGATCTTAAGGGAATTAGTCCCACTCTATGTCAGCATAAGATTAATATGGAACCGGATGCTAAACCCGTCGTTGATCATCAACACCGTCTGAATCCTAAAATGAAAGAAGTGGTAAGAACTGAAATATTGAAGCTTATGGAGGCAATTATAATTTATCCCATGAATGATAGTAGATGGGTAAGTCATGTTCATTGTGTTCCTAAGAAAGGAGGTATAACCGTTGTTCCTAATGATAAAAATGAAGAAGTCCCACAAAGAATTGTGACTGGTTATAGGATGGTAATTGATTTCAGGAAATTAACAAAGCTACTAGAAAAGATCATTACCCCTTGCCTTTTATTGATCAAATTTAGAAAGATTATCTAAGCAAATACACTTTTGTTTCCTTGATGGATATTCTGGTTTTTCTCAAATACGTGTGTCAAAAGAAGATCAAGGGAAAACTTTGTTTACTTGCCCTTTTGGAACTTATGCTTATAGACGTATGTCTTTCGGTTTATGTAATGCACCTGGTACCTTTCAAAGATGTATGACTGCTATATTCTCTGACTTTTGTGAAAAGATTGTTAAGGTATTCATGGATGATTTTTTCGTCTACGGGACTTTTTTTTATGATTGCTTAAGCAACCTTGATCGAGTTTTGGAGAGATGTGAAGAAACTAATCTCGTCTTTAATTGGGAGAAGTGCCACTTTATGGTGAATGAAGGCATAGTATTTGGACATAAGATCTCCGAACAAGGTATTGAGGTAGACAAAGATAAAATTGATGCAATTGAGAAAATGCCATATCCCAGAGATGTGAAAGGTATAAGAAGTTTCATTGGTCATGCTGGTTTCTATAGAACATTTATTAAATATTTCTCAAAGATCTCTAGACCATTAAATAATCTTCTTCAAAAAGATATTCCATTTGTTTTTGATGCTGATTGTGTAGAGGCCTTCGAGATACTTAAGAAAGCTTTAATTTCTACACCTATTGTTCAACCACCTGATTGGAACTTACCCTTTGAAATTATGCGTAATGCTAGTGATTATGTTCTTGGTGATGTTCTAGGGCAAAGTGTAGACAAGAAATTTAATGTTATTCATTATGCTAGTAGAACTCTAGACAATGCTCAAAGAAATTATGCTACTACTTAGAAGGAGTTTTTAGCAGTTGTGTTTGCATGTGATAAGTTTAGACCTTATATTGTTGATTCCAAAGTTCTATTCACAATGATCATGCTGCTATTAAATACATGATGGAAAAGCAAGATGCTAAGCCTAGACTAATTAGGTGGGTTCTTTTACTTCAAGAGTTTGACTTGCATATTGTTGATAGAAAGGGAGCTGAGAATCCTGTAGCAGATAATTTGTCTAGGATGGAAAATGTCCTTGATGACCCACTGCATATTGATAATAATTTTCCTGATGAGTAATTGGCTGTTATAAATACTTCCCGTAGTACTGTTTGGTATGCAGATTATGCTAATTACATTGTTGCTAAATATATACCACCTAGTTTCACATACCAACAAAAGAAAAAGTTCTTCTTTGATTTGAGACATTACTTTTGGGATGACACACATATTTATAAAGAAGGATTAGATGGTGTTATTAGACGTTGTGTACCTGAGCATCAACAGGAACAAATCCTATGGAAGTGCCATTATGAGGCATACGGAGGGCACCACCCGAGAGATAGAACTGCACATGAGGTACTACAGTCTGGTTTTTATTGGCCTACTCTTTTCAAAGATGCACGTAAGTTTGTCCTCTCTTGTGATGAATGTCAAAGAATTGGTAATATTGGTAGACGTCAGGAAATGCCTATGAATTATTCAGTTGTTATTGAACAATTTGATGTTTGGTGCTTTGATTATGTGGGACCTTTTCCTTCCTCTAATGGGTATACTCATATTCTAGTTGTTTTTTATTACGTTACTAAGTGGGTAGAAGTTATTCCAACTAGTAGTGCTTATCATAAAACCTCTATTAAAATGCTTAAAGATGATATTTTCTCGAGGTTTGGAGTCCCTCGATATTTACTGACTGATGGTGGTTCACATTTTATTCATGGTGCTTTCCGTAAACTTCTAGCTAAATATGACATCAACCATAAAATTGCATCACCATATCATTGTCAGTCTAGTGGTCAAGTTGACTAGAGTAATAGGGAAATAAAATTGATCTTACAAAAGATTGTTAATAGATCTAGAAAGAATTGGTCTAAGAAACTTGATGATGCATTATGGGCTTATAAAAATCCCATGGGAATGTCCCCGTATAAAATGGTCTATGGTAAAGCATGTCATATACCTCTTGAGTTAGAACACTAAGCTTATTGGGCAATTAAAGAACTCAATTGTGATTTCAAACTTGCGGTGAGAAGAGGTTATTTGATATTACCTCCCTAGATGAATGGATGACACAAGCTTATGAAAATGCCAATTTGTTTAAAGAAAAAGTTAAAAGATAGCATGATAAAAGAATCCAAAAATGGGAATTTAAAGTTGGCAATAAAGTTCTTTTGTACAATTGTCGTTTTAGATTTTTTGCGGGAAAACTTCTTTCCAAATGGGAAGGACCATATATCGTCGAAGAAGTTTATCGCTCCAGAGCTACTAAGATTAACAATGCAGAAGGCACAAATCCGAGAGTGGTTAATGGGCAAAGAATTAAGCATTATATCTCAGGTACGCCCATTAATGTTGAAACTAATATTATACAATTGATGTCACCAGAAGAAAATATATAGAAGAGACCTTCCGAAACACTCCAGAAGCCTAAAAGGGAGTAGGTATGTGATGCAGTAAGTAAACTGACTCCAAAAATTCCATAAAAATAATTTCTGCCCGTTTTGGAATGTTATAAAAATTACAAAAATAAAAACCAGCCAAGGGGACCCACGAGGGAGTCCCAAGGCAACTGGGCACGCCCTACCCCCTAGACCCGTCTGGTTGCCTTGGGAGCACTTCGTGTGCCTCCCCGATTCTGTATTCTTCCTGGAAAGGTATTCTGACCTAGAAAAATTCGTTATATATACTCCCATATGTTTTAACCACTGCATCTCAAGTTTCTCCTTTGTTCTTGTTTTGGGCTATTTTTCTGACAGATCTCGAAGCAATATGTCATCACAAGAGTCAGACGGAGAGAGCTATGTCTTAAGTCTCATCGCCAATCCCCGAGTCTATGGGGATATTGATCCTTGTGGGTGGTCAATGGAGGAAGAGATGGAGGTTGATCTAAAAAGGATTTAGCCTTCAAGTGATGATGAAGAAGAGGAAGTACCTCTACCTGAACGTGGAGATATGCATGTGGAGTTCAAAAAGGCAAGCTTACCAAACAAGGTTACACCTTCCAATACTCGATTTACCCCTTATCATTGTTCGCAGGTAGGTACTACTGTTGCTTCCACCAGTAAAATCCACCCTTTGATGGAAGGAACAATGATCATTACCAACAAACTTCACAAGGAGAACCTAGACCTTATGCAAGAGGTTGATAAACTTAAGGAGGAGATCTGTATCATAAAGAGCATCATTGCTAAGAAGATCACTTCATCACCACCATCACCCAAGAAGGACACTTGAGTACACGGGTATGGGCACCACCCTTAGCTTGTTCCAAGCTTGGGGGAGGTGCCCCAGTATCGTCTCACCGTCACTTTTACCATTATCATCTATCTTGGTTCAATCCTTAGCTATTTCGTGATTTATAAGAATAAAAGTTTAGTATCGTTTTGCTTAGAGTGTTTGCTTTATGATCTATCTATCCATGTAACTGAGTGTGAGAGTTATATAATAAAGATTAGTTTGAGTTTGCTTCCTTTACCCTCATGAATCAATCATAGCAATGAAATAAAAGAAATAAAGATCATATGCTAATCCCATGGGGAGTAATGACTTCACATCAAAGGAGTATCATTGATAAAAGCTGTTGGGAATTAACTAAATTAGTGTTAGTCATTGATATAATTCATGCAAAACTATGAAAGGGGAGAAGCGATTCACAAAAAAATTTACTATCTTGGACATCTTTTATGATTGTGAGCCCCCATCAAATATTTTCTACATGATCGGATAGTTGATGTTGAACAAGGAAGACAGTCTAATGAGTTGTGTTTGTCTACATTCACATAGAAGTTACATTGTCATGGATCCTCTAACATGTGGTGCTTGTCTAGGATCTTTTGCTCGCCAAAAATTCGCAATAAGTAGAGATACTACTTGTGCATCCATAACCCCTAAACCCAGTTTCTTTCCACGAGAGTCCACCATACTTACCTATGGATTGAATAAGATCCTTCAAGTAAGTTGTCATCGGTGAATAAAGCAATAAAAATTTATCCTAAACATGTATGATCTTTTATTGTAAGGGAAAATTATCTTTGTACGATCTTGTGATGGTAAAGAAATAAAAGCGACAGACTGCATAATAAACGTTGCTATCATAAGGGGCAATATAAAGTTACGTTCCTTTACATTAAGAGTTTGCACGTCCTAAATTAAAAAGCACATGAGAACCCCTGCTTCCCTCTGCGAAAGGCCTGTCTTTTACTTTACTATATTTACTTTTATGCAAGAGTCAATAATGTCCATCCCTATTCCATCTTATTAACTCTTTAGTTGGTAAGCACTATGTGTTGGGGAAAGATCAAGGCATATATATCCAATTGGATGTAGGTGACATGAGTCATTATTGTTGACATTATGTCTGAGGTAAACAAGTTGGGAGGCGAAAACACTAAAGCCCCTATCTTCCTACGTGTCTGACGAAAACGTTCGCTCCAAAAATATGCATTGAGTGCCAGCAATCATAGAAGACTAAATGATAGTTGATTATGCGAACTTGCTAAAATGAAAGCTCTTACATAGACTCTTCTCTGAAATATGATGAATTGTAATTCTCTCAGTGACTAATAACATAGTTTGTTGGTTGTCAATAAAGTTTATGGTTCATACTTGAATAATTGTGGATGGATTGTTACTTGTTTATGAGAAGTTGTATGATGAAAAAATGCTGCCATATTAATAATGATGAGGCTCTCATGTTCGTACTTTGTATTTATCGACACCTCTCTCTCTAAACATGTGGCCAATATTATTGAGTTCGGCTTTCGCTTAAGGACAAACGAGGTCTAAGCTTGGGGGAATTGATACGTCCATTTTGCATCATGAATTCCTATTGGGATTTATATTGTTTGTGGTTATTATTCCACTTTATGATACAATTTTAATACCTTTTCTCTTTTAATTTGCAAGGTTCACACAAAGAGGGAAATTGCCAGAAACTGGAATTCTGGACCTGAAGGCCATGGAAAAAGCTAAAAAAACTCCTGGACTCCAGATGACCTGAAACTTCACGGATAATTTTTAGGGAAAATATAAGAATTATCGGAGCCAAGAACCAACAGAGGGGGACCACCTATTGGTCCCAAGGCAACAGGGCATGCCCACCCCCTAGGTCGCGCCCTCTTGCCTTGGGAGGCCCACATGCAGCCTTCGGTGCCCCTCTTCTGCTATATTAAGGGTTTTGACGTAGATAAATCAAGAGGATATTTTCGGTACGAAGCGCCGCCGTCTTGAGGAGGAAAGCTGGACAGGAGCCCTTTTGCTCTCCGGTAGAGCGATTCTGCAGGGAAACTTCCCTCCGGGAGGGGGAAATCGAAGCCATCATCATCACCAATGCTTCCTCCTTCATGGGAGGACCAATCTTCATCAACATCTTCACCAGCACCATCTCATCTCAAACCCTAGTTCATCTCTTGTACTCAATCTTTGTCTCAAAACCTCAGATTGGTACCTTTGGGTTGCTGCTAGTGTTGATTACATCTTGTAGTTGATTCTTGTTGGTTTATTTGGTCGAAGATAAGATGTTCAGATCCTATATCATATTCATTACACCTCTGATCTTGAACATGATGGTGATTTGTGAGTAGTTACTTTTGTTCTCGAGGACATGGGAGAAGTCTTGTTATAAGTAATCATGTGAAGTTGGTCTTCGTTTGATATTTTGATGATATGTATGTTGTTGCTTCCTTTAGTGGTGTCATGTGAACGTCGACTACAAGACACTTCACCATACTTTGGGTCTAAGGGTAGGCGTTGTGGAGTAATAAGTGACAGAAGCTTAAACCCTAGTTTATGAGTTATTCCGTAAGGGGCTGATTTGGATATATATGTTTTATGCTATGGTTAGATTTATCTTAATTCTTCTTTCGTAGTTGTGGATTCTTGCGAGAGGGAGTAATCATAAGTAGATTGTTTGTTCAAGTAAGAATAGCACCTAAGCACCGGTCCACCCACATATCAAATTATCAAAGTAACGAACGCGAAACAACTCAACATGATGAACAATCTACTTATGATTACCATAGCATGTGTCCTCGAGAGCACTTTGCCTTGTATAACAGATCTTTCAGGCATGTCCTTTACTAAAAAAGGATTGGGATACCTTGCTGCACAATTGTTACTTTTGTTACTTGTCACGTATTACGAATTATCTTGCTACAAAACTATCTATCACTGTTACTTACAACACTAGCAGAGAATACCTTGTTGAAAACTGCTTGTCATTTCCTTCTGCTCCTTGTTGGGTTCGACACTATTACTTATCGAAAGGACTATGATTGATCCCCTATAATTGTGGGTCATTAATGGGCCACTTCGGCCCATGCGCCTGGCCTCCCCTTGGTTCTTGCCCACGAGACTAGCCCATCACTCCGTAAGCTTTTCTTGGAGACTCCGAAAAATCTTGGAACCCTCTTATATGCCTTATGGTGGTTATTTTATTTCCTCCGGAACTTTTTTCCCGTCCTCATTTTATCTATTTTCCGCGAAGCACTTCCGGTTCTGTGTTAAAAACATTTTCAACATTCCTAAAACCAAAGGTTAAAAATTTGAAACATTCTGGTTCTCCTCGTTTTATCGGAATTTTTATTGAAGAGATAAAACATTTTAAATTTGAAAGACCAAAAAGATTCCGCTGACATCATCTATTTCGTTGTGTATGCATGCATGTGATGATGTGGCAAGATGGGTGGTAACTGGGGCATTTCACCCAAGTTGCTTCGTGTTACACATGTGGCATTTATCATTTCGTTTTTTTCGGACCTCCATGATTTCCATTCCAAAATGAAACTGTGCATGCATGTGAACAAGAATATATGTTTTTTGCAGCGAAAAAACAGATTGTTTTAATCTTTTTATTATTTTTTCTTAATTTTACTGTAGTAAACGATGCATGTGAGCTCGAGCTCACAAGTCACGACCGCTATGTCCGTTATTGTGATCCTACACGCCAATAGCCTACTTTGCTATGTCCTCAGTTCTGGTGGCCTCTTCGTGTTCTCTCAAAGTCGTCATATAGATTCTGGTAGGCAAAAAGAAAAAATTCAAGGTGGATCAACCACTCATAGCTAAGGAGCTCGTTCTACAACGCTAGAGACAAGAACAATAGAATATCAACCGTAGGATCATGGGAAAGTTTAGAGCAGCAATAGACACGACCAATATTCGAGAAATTAAGTGTAAGAATCGTAGGTACAAATGGAGCAATGAACATGAGGATCCAACACTAGTTAGCATAGACAAAAAAAGTACAACATCCCCTGGGACACACGGATCCCTTCCTTCCTCCTTCATGCAGTGTCAACATCTTGCTCCGATCACTGCCTGCTTCTCCTTGTGGCTGTCGCGGCTCCCAGGTGACCGGCTAGATTCTTATTCTAGACGTTCTGGCTACGCTTCCTATGCTTCGACACGATGGTGAAACGGGTGTGGTAGTGACCGGTGCTGCCTAGTTGCGATTTCTCCCGCATAACCATCAAACTTAGTAAGGTGCCCAAAGACCTGAAGATCTAGGCAAAGGCTTTCTTCGGCGAGCCAAAGTTGCAACTCCGCAACGCCACTGAGCTTGTGCTCTATTTTGATGTCACCCAGGAAAGAAGAGGCCTCTCCACCACCGAGCACCAACATAGGAAACTACTCAAGCTGCGCATAGTAGGGCTAGCAGCGGGCGAGAGGGCCAGAATACGACAAGCATCGCGGGTCACCTGGCTTCGGGCAGGGGACACAAAAACGGCTTTGTTCCAAGGAAAAATAAACTCCCAGAAGCAGAAATACTTCATTCATTCGCTACAAACGCCAGCTGCAACCGTCACATCCCACGACCACAAGGTCAAGGTTGTTTGTGGCCACTTCAACACAACCATACGGGAAGCAAAATGTAAGAACCTCACCATTGATTGGGACAAGATCAACATGCCAACACAGCATGAGGGCGGCCTCGACAACCCTACAATCGAGGATGAGGCATGTCATGCGATAAAGATCTCCCCTAGGAAAAATCACCAGGACAAGATGGATTCAACGACAGATAACCCACAAGTGTAGGGGATCGTTTGTAGCCTTTTTCGATAAATAAGAGTGTCGAACCCAACGAGGAGCTAAAGTTAGGACAAATATTCCCTCAAGGTCTATCGACCACCGATACAACTCTACGCACACTTTAACGTTTGCTTTACCTAGAACAAGTATCAAACGATTTTGTATGTGATAGGATAGTTTTCACGGATAAAAATAGAAGTACTTTGCGGGAATAAAACCATGAGTAAATTGCAAGATAATAAAAATTAGTTGTTTAGTAGAAAGCTTTTGTCAAACAAGAAGCTTATTTGTCCCTAGGCAATTGATAACTAGACCGGTAATCATTATTGCAATTTTATATGAGGGAGAGGCATGAGCTAACATACTTTCCGTACTTGGATCATATGCACTTATGATTGGAACTCTAGCAAGCATCCGCAACTACCAAAGATCATTAAGGTAAAACCCAACCATAGCATTAAGTATCAAGTCCTCTTTACTTCCATACGCAACAACCCAATGATAACCCACAAGTATAGGGGATCGCAACAGTTTTCGAGGGAAGAGTATTCAACCCAAATTTATAGATTCGACACAAGGGGAGCAAAAGAATATTTGCGAGTATTAGCAGATGAGTTGTCAATTCAACCACACCTGGAGATTAAATATCTGCAGCAGAGTGATTTGTAGCATAGTAGTATGATAGTTTTGATAGTAGTAGTAGTAGTAACAGTAACGGTAACAGTGATAGCAATAGTTTTGTAGCAATAGCAACTTAGCAAGAGCAATATGTGGAAAACTCGTACGCACTGGATCAGTGAACTCGTTGGATGATATTCATCATATAACAGTCATAACCTAGGGTGACACAGAACTAGCTCCAGTTCATAAATTTAATGTAGGCATGTATTCCGTAAATAGTCATACGTGCTTATGGAAAAGAACTTGCATGACATCTTTTGTCCTACCCTCCCGTGGCAGCGGGGTCCATAAGGAAACTAAGGGATATTAAGGCCTCCTTTTAATAGAAAACCGGAACAAAGCATTAACACATGGTGAATACATGAACTCCTCAAACTACGGTCATCATCGGAAAGTATCCCGACTATTGTCACTCCGGGGTTTGCGGATCAGAACACGTAATAGGTGCATATGACTAGCAAGATCGGATCAAGAACATAGATATAATGGTGATAACATAAACGGTTCAGATCGGGCCCTAGTGACAAGCATTAAGCACGGCAAAGTCAAAGCAACATCAATCTCAGAACATAGTGGATACTAGGGATCAAGCCCTACAAAACTAACTCGATTACATGATGAATCTCATCCAACTCCTCACCGACCAGCAAGCCTACGAAGGAATTACTCACTCCCGGTGGGGAGCATCATGGAATTGGCGATGGAGAAGGGTTGATGATGACGAAGACCGAAGATTCCCCTATCCGGAGCCCCAAACGGGCTCCAGATCTGGCCTCCCAATGAAGAACAGGAGGTGGCGGCGGCTCCGTATCGTAAAACATGATGAAACTTTCTCCTTATTTTTTTCTCCAAAAATAGGATTTTATAGCGTTGGAATTAGGGTCAGTGCGGCCATGAGGTGGGCACAACCCACCAGGGCGCGCCTGGGGGGCTGGCGCGCCCTGGTGTATCGTGCCTAGCCAGGGCCCCCCTCTCTGGTGGTTCTTGGCTCCAGTATTTTTTATTTATTCTAAACTAAATCTCCAAAAAGTTTTGTCCAATTCCGAGAACTTTTATTTCTGCACAAAAAACAACGCCATGGTAGTTCTGCTGAAAATAGCGTCAGTTCGGGTTAGTTTCATTCAAATCATGCAAATTAGAGTCCAAAACAAGAGCAAAAGTGTGAGGAAATGTAGATATGACAGAGACGTATCAACTCCCCCAAGCTTAACCCATTGCTTGTCCTCAAGCAATTCAGTTGACAAACTGAAAGTGATAAAGAAAAACTTTTACGAACTCTTTTGTTCTTGTTTACATATATATGCTTAAGTAGCACCTAGGTTTTCAGCAAAAAATATGACTAACCATGCCAGCAATAACTCTTAGAAATTATATTAACTCATATCAATGACATAAGCAACTAGCGCGCAATAATAAGATATCTCAAACACCAACACTTTGTCAAAACGATCATGATATAGTATGACAATCGTGGTATCTCGCTAGCCCTTTCTGAGACCACAAAACATAAATGCAGAGCACGTCCAAAGTTCAAGCAGCGACTAAACATTGTAATTCATGGTAGAAAAGATCCAGTCATGCTGCACCCAACATCAACTATACACAATGCATGAGGATGACAATAGTGCTCTCAGGTCTGGCGCTTATTCAAGAAGGTGATGACTCAACATAAAAGTAAATAGATAGTCCCTTTGCAGAGGAAAGCACGGATTTGCAGAGGTGCCAGAGCTCAAGTTTTAAAACAGAGATAGATATAATTTTTGGGAGGTACACCCTTCCTGTCAATGTTACGACCAAGAGTTATCAATATCTTCCATGCTAAAAAAATTAGCGGCGGTTCCCAAGCAGTAAAAGTAAAGGTTTACTCCCCCTCCACCAACAATCACACTCCATGGCTAGCCGCATCCACGGGTACCGTCCAAACCAACAACATTCCTGGGGGAGTTTTGTTTAATTATTTGTAATTTTTGATTTCGGGATAGGGAATCCCTATTACCGCCCCTCTCGTGTAAGGACGAGTGAATAAACACTCATCATGAGAATAACCCGCTTAGCATGGAAGATACTGACCGCCCCCTGTCGCTCCATGAGTGGTCCAGGCACACAAAACATATGTTCATTTAAATTTTTAGAGGTGGCACATGCAAATTTACTTTGGAACGACAGGGTAATACCGCATATAGGTAGATATAGTGGACTCATCTGGAATAACTTTTGTTTAAGGATTTTGATGCACAAGCAGTATTCCTGCTTAGTACAGGCGAAGGCTAGTAAATATATTGAGAAGCGGTCAGCTAGAGAGCGAAAACGGTCATGAACATGCATTACATATAATAAACATTGACTACTAGCATGAGTAGGATATGGGCACCATGAACATAAATATCATGAAGGCTATGTTGGTTTTGATTCAACTTCATGTGTGAACATGTGCCAAGTCAAGCCACTTGAAACATTCAGAGGAGGATACCATATCATCATACCACATCACAACCATTTTAATGCATGTTGACATCCAAGATAAATCATTATCCACTCCTAGCTACTTAAGCATGGCATGAATAACTATAATCTCTAATGGTCATTGCAAACATGTTTGATCATAATAAGCTGAATGAAGAATACAAGGTTAAACATATTTACAAAAACAAAAATAAGTTGAGTTCATACCCGCTTTTCTCTGCCACAGTCAATTCATCAAATATCGTCATTATTGCCTTTCACTTGCACGACCGAAGGATAAGAAAATAATAATAGTGCAAGAGTGCCGTGGACTGAGCTGGAATCTACAACATTTTATTCAAGAGGAGAAGACAAGGTAACATGGGCTCTTCGTTAGATTAACAATAGTGCATAAAAGAGCCACTAAACATTTTCATCGTGGTCTTCTCCTTGGTACGACTCAAACAAAGGGAAAAGAATTTCAGAGAAACACACTGAAATATTTTTGGAGTTTTTGTTTTTTCATGAAGAAAGCAAATTAAAAAGGAAAAACAAAAACGAGAAAAACTATTTACACGGGAAAGCTCCCAACAAGCAAAAGAAGAAACGAGAAATCTTTTTGGGTTTTCTTTTGATACTACAATTAAACTAGGCTAGAAAGAAAAACCGAAAAGAAGTAGGAAATATTTTTGGGTTTTCTCAAAGTTTTCAAACACACAAGAAGAAAGCGAGAAAATAAATCTAGCATCGATATTACAATGAAAAAGTATGAACACCGGCAACAGGAATGAAACGTGTGAACATGAATGTAATGTCAGTGCTAATACGTACTCCCCCAAGCTTAGGCTTTTGGCCTAGCTTGGTAATCACCATCCGTAGAATCCATCCGGTCCCAAGTTGAAGTGAGGTGGAGGCGGCACCTAAGCGTCCTACCCCTGGGGCTCCTCCTCAGCAGCTGCTAGGTTGTTCCGGTAGGCTGTAATGTCATCTGGCATAATCCTGTATCCGTTCCTAGCAATAGAATCAAACAGAGCAGGTGCAGGCAATGGAATAACAACACGGGTTTTGACGCTGAACACTAAGTTGTAACGAATGTCATGGAAAGAATCTGTTGCCTCAATAAATTGGTGATCCTGCAACGCCTTGTGATCTAGATAAACTTGTGACAAGAGATAATCATGTGGGCGAATCTGAACATTAAAGTGTCTCGCTAAGCGAGTAGCATAAATACCACCATGTATCTTTCCCTTAGTCCTGTTAAGGTCTAATTGACATGCAATAATAGCCCCCATGCTAAAGGTGTGATCATTGTATAGTGCACAGCGTAAAATAGCGAAGTCGGGGGCACTGAGTGCGCCAACCTTCTCTCTAGTGGTTAACCACTTTGCGATGAACAAAGCAAAGTAATGCACTGAAGGAAACTGCAAACTGGTAGCAGTAGCGTTCGACACGCCTCTATCTTCACCCACCGTTAAGGTGAGGAGAAAATCCTCAAAATCCGCTGGTCTAGGTTCTCACAATTCCCCATCAGAGGGGATCAAGCATATGTTGCAAAAGTTAGTTAGCGGCATTTTGTGAGTTTCAGCGTAAAGATTAAACTGCACTTCGGGAGGATTATTCTTTCTCAGAAAATGAAAACTTTGCACAAAGGAATTTGTAAGGATGTGATATTGGTCACACTTAGCTGCGAGGAACTCGGTCAACCCAGCATTTGAACCGTATTGAACAAACTCTTGATGGAATCTGGCCTCCTCCATGAAGGCATCATGCGGCCATTCGCACGGCCACACCTCCACCGTTCTCGGGGTGTGAAGGTCATTGTCCGATGATTCCCCAATGACTCCTTTGGCATTTTTCTTGGAGGAAAACTTCCTAAATAAATCCATCTTATTCCTATAATAAAAATTCTGAAAATTTTAGTGCACAAAATTTTGTCAACAAAACTTCATAAGATTGGTAGCAACTACTCCCAAGGATGCGTAGAGGCCATATTAAGCATTCAAACTACTTAGAACTCTAAGAATTCAACATACAAGCTCATCTACAGCAGCACCAAGAGTAGCTAATTACTCTAAAAATAATCCACTAAATCAAAAACTAATTGGAGCAATGGATGAGTCGCATACCAAGTAGCAATTCCTCCAAACAGTTTCGGAAACGGAGCTTCGAGCAAAGAGATCGAAATCCGCGGGTTTGAGAACAAGAACACGGGAATGGAAGCTATGGTGATTTTTTTCTGGAGGTAGGGGATGATGTTGGCTAAAGGAATAAGTGAGGGGGCCCACGTGGGGGCCACAACCCACCAGGGCGCCCCTGGGGTTGCTGGCACGCCCTGGTGTTTTGTGGGCACCAGGTGCACCCCCTCTCGTATTATTTGCACCAGAAATTCAGAAATATTCAGAAAAAAATCGTATCAAATTTTCAAAACATTCTGAGAACTTTTATTTTTGGGTCAATTTTATTGCACGGTGAAAATAGAAAACAGGATAATCATGGCATTTTATTTTATTTTATTTGACTAACTAAAACAGAAAATAAATTGTGGGAGTAGATTGTGCTTTCATCAACTTCATACCTCTCAAAAATGATCCATTAATAAGGTTGATCAAGTGTTACTAACAACCACTTCCGATTAGCATGAAACCGAAGAAATTTCGTAAAACACTAACTTACCTCAATGGGGATGTGCATATCCCCAACAATAAGTATATCATATTTCTTTTTGGCAATAGGTAGAGGTAATTGAAAACTTCCAATAGTGATGGTTGGAGATTCCTCAATAACATTTATACCATTCACTTGGAATTGTTTCTTCGGAAAGTGCACCGTATGCTCATTACCATTGATATGAAAAGTGACTTTGCTTTTATTGCAATCAATAACAGCCCCTGCAGTATTCGGAAAGTCCGTTAAGATAGTAACATTTGCAACAACAACGGGCACATCCTCACAAATACCGATAGGTATGGCAGTAGATTTGTTAGCCATTTGCAATAATATTTCAGTAGGTGTGAGTTTATTTAAATCAAGTCTTTTATATAAGGAGAAAGGCATAACACTAACACTGGCTCCCAAGTCACACAAAGCAGTTTTGACATAGTTTCTCTTAATGGAGCAAGGTATAGTTGGTATTCCCGGATCTCCCAGTTTTTTAGGCACTCTATCCTTAAAAGAATAATTAGCAAGCATGGTGGAGATTTCAGCTTCGGTTATCTTTATTTTATTAGTGATGATGTCTTTCATGTACTTTGCATAAGGGGCCATCTTCAGGATATCAGTTAAGCGGGTACGCAAAAAGACTGGCCTAATCATTTCAGCAAAGCGTTCAAATTATTCATCATCCTTTTTCTTAGATGGTTTTAGTGGAAAGGGCATGGGTTTCTGAACCCATGGCTCTCTTTCTTTACCATGTTTCCTAGCCACAAAGTCTCTTTTATCATAACGTTTATTTTTAGGTTGTGGGTTATCAAGATCGACAGCAGGCTCTATTTCAACATCATTATCCGGTTCTTTATCATTGTTAGGTTGAGCATTTTCATGAACATCATCATTATCATTTTCATTATCGCTAGGTGAATGTTCATTACCAGACTGAGTTTCAACATCGGAAACAGAGACATCATTATTATCAGGAGGTTTTTGTATCTCAGGTTCACTAGAGGTATGCAAAGTCCTATCATTTTTCTTTTTCTTTTTCTTTCTAGAAGGACTAGGTGCATTAGTATTATTTCTCTGAGAGTCTTGTTCAATTCTTTTAGGATGACCTTCAGGATAAAGTGGTTCTTGGGTCATTCTACCTCCTCTAGTTACTACTCTAGCAGCAAAACCATTCATATTATTATTCATTTCATCAAGCAATTCTTTTTGAGACTTAGCAACTTGTTCTAACTGAGTTTGAACCATAGAGGCATGTTTTCCTACACCTCTAACATCATTACTGATTCTAAATAGCAAGTCACTCAAGCGAGCAATCATATCAGAGTTATATTTCAATTGTTTCAGGACATGTGTATTGAAATGATCTTGCTTCATAATATAGTTGTCAAACTCATATACGCACTGACTAGGATGTTTATTGTAAGGGATATCACCTTCATCAAACTTTAATAAAGAATTTACCTCTACCACCTGTGGAGGTGGCGGTGTGTCAAGGCCATGTATTTCTTCAATAGGTGGTAAATTCTTAACATCCTCGGCTTTAATACTTTTTTCCTTCATAGATTTCTTTGCCTCTTGCATATCTTCAGGACTTAGAAATAAGATACCCCTCTTCTTCGGAGTGGGTTTGGGCGGTGGTTCAGGAAGAGTCCAATCATCATAATTCTTCAATATGTTATTCAATAATTCCTCAGCTTGTTCAACAGTTTGTTCCCTGAAAACACAACCAGCACAACTATCTAGGAAGTCCCTAGAAGCATCAGTTAGTCCATTATAGAAGATATCAAGTATTTCATTTTTCTTGAGAGGGTGGTCAGGGAAAGCATTAAGCAATTGGAGAAGCCTCCCCCAAGCTTGTGGGAGACTCTCTTCTTCAATTTGCACAAAGTTAAATATTTCCTATAAGGCAGCTGGTTTCTTATGAGCAGGAAAATATTTTTTAGAGAAGTAGTAAATCATATCCTGGGGACTACGCACACAACCAGGAGTAAGAGTATTGTACCATGTCTTAGCATCACCCTTTAATGAGAACGGAAATAACTTAAGAATATACTAGTAGCTAATCTTCTCATCATTAGCAAAGAGGGTGGCTATATCATTCAGCTTAGTAAAGTGTGCCACTACAGTTTCAGTTTCATAGCCATGGAAAGGATCAGATTTAACCAAAGTGATTAACTCTGGGTCGACAGAGAATTCATAATCCTTATCGGTAACAAAGATAGGTGAAGTAGCAAACTTAGGATCACATTTCATTCTAGCATTCAAAGTCTTTTCCTTATACTTGCGTAGCAATTTCTTAAGATCGTTCCTATCCTTGCAAGAAATAATTTCTCTAGTTACCTCCTCATCCATAACATAACCTTCACGTATCTTAGGCATTTCAAATCTAGGAGAGCTAGGACTAATAGGTGTTTCATAGTCATCAGTTTCATAGGCTTCATCAGTTTCAGGAATCTCATCAGTTTTGGTTATTTCATTTTCATTAGCTCAGCAATTTGTTCATCAAGAAATTCACCTAGTGGCACATTATCATCAAGCATGGTACTAGCATCATCATAAGCATCATTCATAGCAGAAGTAGCATCATCAATAACTTGCGACATATCAGGATTACTAGCATGTGGTGGTGTTGCAAGCTTACTCATAACAGATGGTGAATCAAGTGCAGAGCTAGATGGCAGTTCCTTACCTCCCCTCGTCTTAGAGGGAAAAATCTTGGTCTTTGGATCCTTTAGATTCTTCATAATGATCAATTTATATAAATCCCGAGTGACTCAACAAATATAGCTATGCTCCCCGGCAACGGCGCCAGAAAAAGGTCTTGATAACCCACAATTATAGGGGATCACAACAGTTTTCGAGGGTAGAGTATTCAACCCAAATGTATAGATTCGACACAAGGGGAGCCAAAGAATATTTGCGAGTATTAGCAGTTGAATTGTCAACTAAGCCACACCTGGAGATTAAATATCTGCAGCAGTAACAGTAACGGTAACGGTAACAGTGATAGCAATAGTTTTGTATCAGTTGGAACAATAGAAGTAGCAATAGTAACTTAGCAAGAGCAATATGTGGAAAACTCGTCGGCACTAGATCGGTGAACTCGTTGGATGATATTCATCATATAATAGTCATAACCTAGGGCGATACAGAACTAGCTCCAGTTCATAAATGTAATGTAGGCATGTATTCCGTAAATAGTCATACGTGCTTATGGAAAAGAACTTGGATGACATCTTTTGTCCTACCCTCCCGTGGCAGCGGGGTCCATAAGGAAACTAAGGGATATTAAGGCCTCCTTTTAATAGAGAACCGGAACAAAGCATTAACACACGGTGAATACATGAACTCCTCAAACTACGTTCATCACCGGAAAGTATCCCGACTATTGTCACTCCGGGGTTTGTGGATCAGAACACGTAATAGCTGCATATGACTAGCAAGATCGGATCAAGAACATAGATATAATGGTGATAACATAAAAGATTCAGATCTGAAATCATGGCATTCGGGCCCTAGTGACAAGCATTAAGCATGGCAAAGTCATAGCAACATCAATCTCAGAAGATAGTGGATACAAGGGATCAAGCCCTAACAAAACTAACTCGATTACATTATGAATCTCATCCAACTCCTCACCGAGCAGCAAGCCTACGAAGGAATTACTCACTCCCGGTGGGGAGCATCCTGGAATTGGCGATGGAGAAGGGTTGATGATGACGAAGACCGAAGATTCCCCTCTCCGGAGCCCCAAACGGGCTCCAGATCTGGCTTCCCGATGAAGAATAGGAGGTGGCGGCGGCTCCGTATCTTAAAACGCGATGAAACTTTCTCCTTATTTTTTCTCCAAAAATAGGATTTTATAGCGTCGGAATTAGGGTCAGTGGGGCCAAGAGGTGGCCACAACCCACCAGAGCGCGCCTGGGGGGCTGGCGCGCCCTGGTGTATCGTGCCCAGCCAGGGCCCCCCTCTGGTGGTTCTTGGGTCCGGTATTTTTTATTTATTCTAAAATAAATCTCCAAAAAGTTTCATTCAAATCATGCAAATTAGAGTCCAAAACAAGGGCAAAAGTGTGAGGTAAAGTAGATACGACAGAGACGTATCACTCACCTACTCGGGTATGTGCTTCTGTCACTCACGCCACCCACCATAAGCAAATCATGAACATATTGCAACACCCTACAGCGGGGATCCCTCACTTTTGTGCGACACGAAGGGCACCATAGGACAACACCAAAATAAAACATACAACTCATACCGACCACGATCATCAATTAGCCCATAGGACAAAACGGATCTACTCAAACATCATAGGATAGCCACATATCATTAGGAAATAATATATGGAGTTGAGCACCATGTTTAACTAGAGATTACAGCGGGGAAGAGAGGTGTTACACCGCTGCATAGAGGGGGAGAGAGTTGGTGTTGACGGCGACGAAGTTGTTGGTGTAGATCGTCGTCACGATGATTGCCCCGGCGGTGTTCCGGCGCCATCAGGAGAGAGGGGGAGAGAGCCCCCCTCCTTCTTCTTATTCCTTGGTCTCTCCCCTAGATGGGAGGAGAGTTCCCCCTCTGGTCCATGGCCTCCATGGCGGCGGAGGGGCAGGAGCCCTTTGAGATTGGATCTCCCTCTCTGTTCTCTTCTGTTTCGCGTTCCTGTTTTCTGGCCGAAAACCGTTTCTTATATTCCCGGAGATCCATAACTCCGATTGTGCTGAGATTTTAAAACGTTTTTTTCCAGATATAAGCTTCCTTGCGCCCGAAGTAGAGCTCCAACTGACTTACGAGGTGACCACAACCGACCACGGCGCGCCTGGGCCCTGGGGCGCGCCCTGGTGTACTGTGGGAGCTGTGGGCCTCCTTTTGCGTTGATTCCAACTCCCAAAAATCAAATATATTCCAAAATAATTCTCCGTAAATTTTTATCGCGTTTGGACTTCATTTGATTTGGATATTCTGTGAAACAAAAAACATGCAACAAACAGGAACTGGCACTGGACATTGGATCAATATGTTAGTCCAATAAATCATATAAAATGTTGCCAAAAATATGTGAAAGCTGTATAATATTGGCATGAAACAATAAAAAATTATAGATACGACGGAGACGTATCAGCATCCCCAAGCTTAATTCCTGCTCGTCCTCGAGTAGGTAAATGATAAAAAAAAGATAATTTTTGATGTGGAATGCTAGCTAGCAAAATCTTGATCATATATCTAATCATGGCATGAATATTAAGACATGAGTGATTCAAAGCAATAGTCTATAATTTGACATAAAGACATTAAGACATGAGTAATTCAAAGCAATAGTCTAGTTTTGACATGAAGACTTTAATACCCAGGCATCCCAACAAACAATCATGCCTTTCAAAATATCAAGGCTAAAGAACGCTATCCCTACAAAATCATATAGCCTTGTCATGCTCTATCTTATTAACACAAAGTTTAAATCATGTACTACCCCGGTGCCAGCCAAGCAATTGGTTCATACTTTTTAACGCGCTTCAGCATTTTCAACTGTCACACAATACATGAGCACAAGCCATGGATATAGCACTATGGGTGGAATAGAATGCGGTGGTAGACATTAATATTGAGAAGACAAAAATGAAGATAGTCTCACATCGAAGCGGCTAATCAACGGGCTATGGAGATGCCCATCAATTGATATCAATGCGAGGAGTAGGGATTGCCATGCAACGGATGCACTAAGAGCTATACGTGTATGAAAGCTCAAACTGAAACTAAGTGGGTGTGCTTCTAACTCTATAATGAGAAATTCCCACTAGTGCATGAAAGTGACAACATAGGAGACTCTCTATATGAAAAACATGGTGCTACTTTGAAGCACAAGTGTGGAATTAGCATGCCCCTTCTCTCATTGTCTCTCATTTTTTTTTCTTTTTTTTTCTTTTTTTTCTTTTTTTTCTTTGTTGTCCAGAGTCTCATCCCGACTTATGGGGGAATCATAGTTTCCATCATCCTTTCCTCACTGGGACATGCTCTAATAATGAATAATGATGATCATCACACTTCTATTTACTTACAACTAAATATTACAACTCGATAGTAGAACAAAGTATGACTCTATATGAATGCCTCTGGCAGTGTACCAGGATGTGTAATGATCTAGCATAGAAACGATATCAAGAAACGGACAAGCCATGGAAACATCATGCTAGCTATCTTACGATCATGTAAATCAATATGACAATGAATGCTCAAGTCATCAAAACTGAAGCGGTGGAAGTTGCATGGCAATATATCTCGGAATGGCCATGGAAATGCTATAATAGGTAGGTATGGTGGCTGTTTTGAGGAAGATATAATAAGTCTTATGTGTGATAGAGCGTATCATATCACGGGGTTTTGATGCACCGGTGAAGTTTGCACTGACTCTCGAGGTGAGAAAGGGCAATGCACGGTACCATAGAGGCTAGCAAATTGCGGAAAGGTAAGAGTGCGTATAATCCATGGACTCACATTAGTCATAAAGAACTCACATACTTATTGCAAAAGTTTTATTAGCTCTCTCGAAGCAAAGTATTACTACGCATGCTCCTAGGGGGGAGGTTGGTAGGAGTTAACCATCGCGCGCCCCCGACCTTCACACAAAGATAAACAATGAAGGATAAATTGTGCTCCAACTTCCTGGCATAACGGGAGACTATACGTGCATGTTTCGGGAATCACAAACCTTGACACCAATATCTTACTAAACACGATCATCCACTAGTACCTCCCACATATTATCATCTCTATATCGCAAAACTATTGCAAGGAATCAAACATATGATATTCAGTGATCCATAAGTTTTATGTAGGATTTTATGACTAACCATGCAAATGACCAATTCCTGTTGACTCTCTAAATAAACATAAGTAAAGCAAGAGAGTTTAATTCTTTCTACAAAATATCGTGCTCTAATAAATATAAGTGAAGCAAAAGTGCATTCTACAAATAACGGTTTTCTATGTGAAGAGAAACAGGCAATCCAAATTTCAAATGATATAAGTGAAGCACATGAAGCATTCTATAAAGCCATACTCAAAAGATATAAGTGAAGTGCAATGAGCATTCTATAAATCAACCATGGACTATCTCATACTAGCATGGTGCATAAAAGAAAAGTGAAAACTAAACACAAAAGACGCTCCAAGATTTACACATATCACATGAACGAAACGAAGACGAAAACATATCGATACTTGTTAAAGAAAAATGGGATGCCTTCCGGGGCATCCTGATGTGGCTTGAGACTGCGTCGGTATTTCCCCGAAGAGGAAGGGATGATGCAGCACAACGACGGTAAGTATTTCCCTCAGTTATGAAACCAAGGTATCGAACCAGTAGGAGGATCACCACCACTACGTAAACAACACCTGCACACAAAGAACAAATACTTGCAACCCGACGCGAAAGAGAGGTTGTCAATCTCTCTACGGTAAAAAGATAGATTAGGTAGTGATAGATTGGAGAGATAGATCTCTCAAGAACACAAAATAAAAAGAGTAAATAAAAAGTGCAGCAAGGTATTTTTGGGTTTTTGGAATAATAGATCTGAAAACAAAAGCGGCAAAAAGATAGATCGGAAAGCAATTTGTTGGAAAAGTAGACCCGGGGGCCGTAGGTTTCACTAGTGTCTTCTCTCATGAGTATAGCACACGGTGGGTGAACAAATTACTGTTGGGCAATTGATAGAAGATCAAATAATTATGACGATATCCAAGGCGATGATCATTATATAGGCATCACGTCCAAGATTAGTAGACCGAAATGATTCTGCATCTACTACTATTACTCCACACATCGACCGCTATCCAGCATGCATCTAGTGTATTAAGTTCATGGAAAAATGGAGTAATGCAATAAGAACGGTGACATGATGTAGACGAGATCTATTCATGTAGGAATAGACCCCATCTTGTTATCCTTAATAGCAATGATACATGCGTGCCTCGCTGCCCCTTCTGTCACTGGGAGAGGACACCGTAAGATCGAACCCATCACAAAGCACCTCTTCCCATGGCACGAAAAATTGATCTAGTTGGCCTAACTAAACCAAAGATTCGAAGAAGAAATATGAGGCTATAAGTAATCATGCATATAAGAGATCAAAGAAGACTCAAATAATATTCATGGATAGAAATTGATCATGAACTCAAAATTCATCGGATCCCAACAAACACACCGCAAAAGTTTACATCAAATAGATCTCCAAGAGACCATTGTATTGAGAATCAAAAGAGAGAGGAAGCCATCTAGCTACTGCCTACGGACCCATAGGTATATGGTGGACTACTCACGCATCATCGAAGAGGCACCAGTGAGGATGATGAACCCCTCCATGATGGTGTTAGATTGGATCTTGAGGTTCTGGAACTTGCGGCGGCTGGATGTGTTTTTCGTCGACTCCTCTAGGGTTTCTGGAATATTTGGGAATTTATAGGCATCACAGGCGGTGGAGAGGGGCCCCGAGGAGGGCACAACCCATCAGGGCGCGCCCGGGGCCTCTGGCGCGCCCTGGTGGGTTGTGGTCTCCTCGACCCTCCCCTCTGGCACTTCTTTGGCCCACTGGATGTCTTCTGGCCCAAAAAAATCTACAAAAAGTTTCGTTGTGATTGGACTCTGTTTGATACTGAGATTCTGCGAAGTAAAAAACAAGCAAAAACAGCAACTAGCACTTTGGCACTATGTCAATAGGTTAGTCCCAAAAAATGATATAAAGTTGCTATAAAATGATTGTAAAACATCCAAGAATGATAATATAACAGCACGAAACAAGCAATAATTATAGATACGTTTGAGACGTATCACATCCCCAAGCTTAGATGCTTGAGTCTCCTTGGATATTTACTTGGGGTGCCTTGGGCATCCCCATGCTTGAACTTTGGCCTCTCCTCCTTCTCCTCATATCGAGACCTCCTCGATCTTTGAACACTTCATCCACACAAAACTTAACAGAAAACTGGTGAGATCCGTTAGTATAATAAAGCAAATTACTACTTTAAGTGCTGTTGCAAACCCATTCATATTTTATATTTGCATTATCCCTTCTGTATTATAACTTCTCCAAGGCTTATAGCACCGATAAAATCGATAGTTTCATCAAAACAAGCAAAACAATGCATCAAAAACAGAATCTGTCTTAAAGAGGACAGTCTGTAGTAATCTGAACTTTGACCATACTTATGTAACTCCAAAAATTCTGAAAAAATAGGAAGAAATAAAAAATTTGTATAGTAATACTGTGTAAAAATTTCAGAAACTTTTGACATTCCAGTAAAAAACCTAAATTCACGCACTACAGGCAAAGTTTCTGTTTTTACACCGCACATACCAACAAGCAATCTAATCATCCTAAAGGCAAATCTTGGCACATTATTTTTATAATACAATGGATTTGTACAAGGGGATAATTATTTTTGTTGAAAAGTTTCTGTGATTCAAGATTCACAAAGTTTCCATGGGCATGAACAAAGTTCAAGGCTAGCCCCCACTTCAACGGTGCTCATCTCTCTCACTTTCACCTTTCTTTTTATGAAGTTTTAGGTTCCCCTCTATATTTTTTGTTTTTAAACTTTATAAAAGCACTCAACAGAATAAAATGAATATCTAAAACTTTTGGGTTGTCTCCCTGGCAGCGCTTTCTTTAAAGCCATTAAGCTAGGCATAAAGTGCTCAACTAATGGATCCACCCGGATCCCAAGGTATATCAAAGCCAATTTTAATTAACAATGATTTGTAATTTAGTAGTGAGCACAAAGTGATATATATATATATATATATATATATATATATATATATATATATATATATATAAAGCAAAGTCTAACTCTCTTCCTATATATACAGCAAAGTCTATCTCGAGGAGGGTGCATGTGGCGGGTAGGCCGATGCTACCGACTAATCTGCTCAATGCTGCAACCGCTGCTATGCGGAGTCTGCATGACGGTGTTCTTACTATGGAGAAGCGGCATCTCTCCGAGAATGATGTGGCATACCCGGTTTTCGTGGCCAAGGTGCCAGAGGGCAAGGGCTTTGTCGATAGCACCGCCGGGCGTATGATCGTCCTGCGGTTTGATGACATCTTCGCTATGTTTAACCTTTATCCGCTGCACTACACCTTCATTCGGCTATTTTCGCTCAGTATGGAGATGCGGATCATTAGAGACAAGACCCCGGACATCGTGATAGTCGACCCTTTCTACATGCGTGCCAAGATCTTGGGCAGCGCTGGGGACCGGCAAGTCGCGAGTTCATACCTCGAAGGCGTCATCCTGGCGAACCAGGATAAGGATAACTTCCTCGTGCCTTACTTTTCCGAGTAAGTCATCCCCTCACCGCCCCGTAACATATGATTTCTTAGATTTCGATCGTTCTTTTTTTTCTAATATTCCGTGTTTTGTGCAGTGACACACATTGCACACTCATCCTCTTAAGCCCGAAATATTCCACGGCCACGTATTTCGACTCGGACCGTCAGTCGAAGAAAGACTACACAAATATCAAGAAAGTTCTTGATGATGCTCTCCCCGGCTACGCCAAATCTGGAGGCACCTTCAGGAGGCCACTTTGTAGGTACGGCAAGCACGTGTTAACCCACGTAACGACGTTCCCCTGCGTCAAGCAGCCGCCTGGCAGTCAGAAGGATGCCTACTACGCCCTCCATCACATGCGGGCGATCGTACGAAACCATCATCAGCGTATGCTACCAAATGAGCTCAAAGAATGGGCCGCACGCTTGTCGGCAATCCAGGACGAGGACATCAGACAAGAATTCTTTCGCATCCAGTCGGAGTTAGAGGAAATCATCTATGAAGATGTCCTTCGTACCTCGGGGCAGTTCTACCTCAACTATCAACCGTCCAACAGTGAAATAGAAACAATGCTACAAATGCAGGCTGACAACGACCGCACATTCATGACCATCACGAAAGACGGCGGCTTCATCCACGCTCCGGTCCCTGAGTCGAGTCGAAAGTATTGAAACTATGTAGTTCTGAAATATTGATTAGCTCATGTTGTAATTAAACTTTAATGAACTTGTATGTCTCTTCAGTTTGGACAGACGTTCAACTTATATGTAATCGATGCTATTTATTAGTAGGACCATGAACCGTGCTATTAATGTGTTGCTTTTCTCTTCCGATCCTTTTGTTGCATACTCATATATTGCTTATATATTATCTGTGAATTGCTACTAACGTTTTGTTTGTCTAGTGCATAGAGATGCCGTCGTATGTCGTGTACAAGGGTAAGGTTCCCGGAGTCTACGACGACTGGGAGGAGTGTCGGAAACAGGTTCACCGTTTCAGCGGGAACAGTTACAAAGGATACACCACTAGGGTGGAGGCGGAAGCTAGATACGCGCACTATCTAGCGGGAGAGAGGAGGGAGCGGAGGAGGAACCGGATGAAGACCAGTTTCATCGCGATGATGCTCATCGTGACCGCAGCTCTCTTCTATGTGATGGTAGTTTAGATGATATCGACTTTGTAATGTGACGACAAACTCGCTACTCGGTCTCGAGACCTAAACTTGTCTAATATTTGAACTTTGTTCGCTATTTCGAATTCGGAGACTAATGTGATGAATTGTATTATGTCCTGTTTATACTTGACTAACTGTGGTGCTGTATTGTATTGTATATTCTGTGCTGTATAATTAATATATTCTGTGCTGTGCAAATATCAGAAAAGCAAAAAATAAAAAAATCCTATAATTCATAGTAGTGGCGCACCTGCCAGCACATTAGTGGCGCACCGTGCAAAATATCAGTGGCGCACCTATAGATACATCAGTGGCGCACCTGTTGGTTACCAGGGCCACCTCATCTGCATTAGTAGTGGCGCACCAGTGGCCATAGTAATGGCGCACTACAGGTGCACCACTGTTATACTGAATACTAATGGCGCACCAGGGGTGCGCCATTAGTATTTCTTATTAGTGGCGTGGTAATAGTGGCGCACCTATGGTGCGCCATTAATACCCAAAAGTGGTGCGCCACTAATGTGTTTTTTTCTAGTAGTGTAAAGGCCAATGCATAGTATAAACAGTTTCTTGCAATTTTATCGTATTGGAAACATAAAAAGGTGGAGATGTAGTTCCTATCTCATAATAATTGCAAGTAGGAGCAGCAAGCACATGCATTTTATGTTCATCAAAATCATCATGTGTAGTAGCAAAACGCAACCCATCAATATAATCCTTAATAAGAGCAAACTTCTACGATATAGTATAGTTGGGAGAATTCAAAAAGATAATAGGACTATCATGTGTGGGTGCAATAGCAACAATTTCATTCTTAACATAAGGAACTATAGCAACTTCATCTCCATAAGCATAATTCATATTGGCATCTTGTCCACAGGCATAGCAAGCATCAAGTTCATCAAAAAGGGATATTTCAAAAGAATCCACGTGATAATAGCAATTATCATAGCATTCATCCTTCGGAAAGAACGAAGGGAAATTAAATATGTATGAGTTGAAGAGTTACTCTCATTAGAAGGTGGGCACGGGTAGCTAATCCGCTCTTCCTCCTTTTGTTCTTCGCTCTCCTCCTCATCTTTTTCATCTAATGAGCTCACAATTTCGACAATTTCTTCTTCCACAGATTCTTGCAAAATTTTAGTTTCTTCCAAGGCAGCGGACATTCTCTCAATAAATTCTTTAACATAAGCATTAGAATCATAGTTTTCATAAAAATATTTAAGTATGGCAAATTTTCAGATTTGTAAAGAGTAGCATCACACTTTTCAATCAGAGAAGCAATTTCATAGGCACCCTTAAAAGCAACAAATTCTTCAATTTGTTCAATATCATAATAACAATAGGCTTCCTTGGCGTAAGAAGATAGTATTTCATTATCATTAAACACACATTGGTAGGTAAGGTGTTTCTTAGTTTCTTCAGAACAACAAGTAATATCATAAATTTCACGTAGATTCCAAGCATAGCACATCAAACATTTTATTTGATGGTCTAAAATTCTCCCTTTTTGAGACAACGGGTGACACACAAAATAAGAATGCTTATCTAAAGATTTTCCATCAACTAAGCTAGTTGGGGTTCCAGCACGAGCACAAAGGGATCGAAGATGATCCAAGTAATATTCTATAGCACGGAACACTAGTGGTTCCTCAACTTTTGGAGCAGAAAGTATATCTAATTTTTTTGGTATTTTGCGTTTTCTAACCATATCTAAAGATAGAAAACAAGAGCACAAAATAAAAACTACTTAGTGATAAAGCAAATAAGCACACACGAGAATATTCACCCCACGCTATTGCTCCCCGGCAACGGCGGCAGAAAAAGGTCTTGATAACCCACAAGTGTAGGGGATCGTTTGTAGCCTTTTTCCATAAATAAGATTGTCGAACCCAACGAGGAGCTAAAGGTAGAACAAATATTCCCTCAAGTTCGATCGACCACCGATACAACTCTACGCACACTTTAACATTTGCTTTACCTAGAACAAGTAGGAAACTATTTTGTAGGTGATAGGATAGTTTGCACGAATAAAAGTAGAAGTACTTTGCGGGAATAAAACCATGAGTAAATTGCAAGATAATAAAAATTAGGTGTTTAGTAGAAAGCTTTTGTCAAACAAGAAGGTTATTTGTCCCTAGGCAATTGATAACTAGACTGGTAATCATTACTGCAATTTTATATGAGGGAGAGGCATGAGCTAACATACTTTCCGTACTTGGATCATATGCACTTATGATTGGAACTCTAGCAAGCATCCGCAACAACCAAAGATCACTAAAGTAAAACCCAACCATAGCATTAAGTATCAAGTCCACTTTACTCCCATACGCAACAACCCACCTAATCGGGTATGTGCTTCTGTCACTCATGCCACCCACCATAAGCAAATCATGAACATATTGCAACACCCTACAACGGGCATCCCTCATCTTTGCGCAACACGGAGGGCACCATAGGACAGCACCAAAATAAAACATACAACTCATACCAACCACGATCTTCAATTAGCCCATAGGACAAAACGGATCTACTCAAACATCATAACATAGCCACATATCATTGGGAAATAATATATGGAGTTGAGCACCATGTTTAAGTAGAGATTACAGAGGGGAAGAGAGGTGTTACAGCGCTGCATAGAGGGGGAGAGAGTTGGTGTTGACGGCGGCGAAGTTGTTGGTGTAGATCGTCATCACGATGATTGCCCCAGCGGCGTTCCGGCGCCACCAGGAGAGAGGGAGAGAGAGCCCCCCCCCCTCCTTCTTCTTCTTCCTTGGCCTTCCCCCTAGATGGGAGGAGCATTCCCCCTATGGTCCATGGCCTCCATGGCGGCGGAGGGGCAGGAGCCCCTCCGAGATTGGATCTCCCTCTCTGTTCTCTTCTGTTTCGCGTTCCTGTTTTCTGGCCAAAAACCGATTGCGCTGAGATTTTAAAATGATTTTTTTCCAGATATATGCTTCCTTGCGCCCGAAGTAGAGCTCCAACTGACTTACGAGGTGACCACAACCGACCACGGGGCGCCTGGGCCCTGGGGCGCGCCCTGGTGTACTGTGGGGGCTGTGGGCCTCCTTTTGTGTTGATTCCAACTCCCAAAAATCAAATATATTCCAAAATAATTCTTCGTAAATTTTTATCGCGTTTGGACTTCATTTGATATGGATATTCTGCGAAACAAAAAACATGCAACAAACATGAACTGGCACTGGGCACTGGATCAATATGTTAGTCCAATAAATCATATAAAATGTTGCCAAAAGTATGTGAAAGTTGTATAATATTGGCATGAAACAATCGAAAATTATAGATACGACGGAGACGTATCAACGACTCCTTCTTCAAGACCTGCTGGCTAATCATCAAGGAGGACATCATGTCCAACTTTGACCAGTTCTACCACATGGCAGGAAGAGATTTCATGAAGCTCAATAATGCAATGGTGGTGGTGCTGCCTAAGAGGGATGGGGCGACAACCATCATAGATTTCAGAAGGATTAGCCTAATCCATTCAGGGCAAAGCTAATATTGAAGGTCCTCTCCATTAGATTACGGACAGTCATCCATTCCATCATCTCCCCCACGCAGACGACCTTTCAGAGAATGAAATGCATCGACGACAGTTACCTCTCGTGCAGAACAGCGTGCACACCCTCCATCGTCAAACACCCACACTACTGATGAAACTAGATATAGCAAAGGCTTTCAATACAATATCTGATACATCCCAAATGTATCTACTTTTCCAAACACTTTTGATCTTGTTTTGGACTCTAATTTGCATGATTTTATTGAAAATAACCTGGATTGACGTTGTTTTCAGCAGAACTACCATGGCGTTGTTTTTGTGCAGAAATGAAAATCTCGGATGGAGCTGAAAATTTATGGAGAATATTTTTAGAATATATAAAAATACTGGCGGAAAGAACTACTCGAGGGGGGCCACCTAGGGGCCACGAGTTCGGGGGCACGCCCACCCCCAGGGTGCGCCTAGCGAGCTCGTGGCCCCTCGGCCCATCGTTTGCCCTAACTTCAACGCCATAAGTACTGTGTTGCGGAGAAAAAAATCAAGGAGAAACTTTCATCGCATTTTACGTGACGGAGCCTATGCCACCTCTTGTTCTTCCTCGGGAGGGCTGATCTGGAGTCCATTTGGAGCTCCGAAGAGGGGGATTCGTCGCCGTCGTCATCACCAAACCTTCTTCATCAAGAATTCCATGATGCTCACCACCGGGAGTGAGTAATTCCTACATAGGCTTGCTGGACGGTGACGGGTTTGGATGAGATTTATCATGTCAATTTGTTAGGGTTTGATCCCTAGTATCCACTATGTTTTGAGATTGACGTTCTTATGACTTTGCTATGCTTAATGCTTGTCACTGGGGCCCGAGTGCCATGATTTCAGATCTGAACCTATTATGTTTTCACGAGTATGAGACTGTTTTGGATCCTACCTTGAAAGTTATATGCACCTATTATGTGTTATGATTCGTGGACCCCAAAGTGACAATAGTTGGGATCATCTCCGGTGATGACCGTAGTATGAGGAGTTCATGTATTCACCATGTGTTAGTGCTTTGTTCCGGTTCTCTATTAAAAGGAGGCCTTATTATCCCTTAGTTTCCCTTTGGAACCAGCTGCCATGGGAGGGTAGTACAGAAGATGTCATGCAAGTTCCTATTATAAGCATGTATGACTATATACGGAATACATGCCTACATTACATTGATGAATTGGAGCAAGTTCCGTGTCGCTCTAGGTTGTGACTGTTACATGATGAATGTCATCCAACACAAATATCCATCACTGATCCAATGCCTATGCTTTTCGCATATTGATCTTCGTTAAGTTACTACTACTATTGCTGCTATTACAATCACTACAAACAATTATTGTTACTGTTCCTGTTACTATTGCTACTGTGCTACTAAACACTTTACTGCAGAAAGAAATTCCAGGTGTGGTTGAATTGACAACTTAACTGTTAAGACTCATAAATATTATTTGGCTCCCCTTGTGACGAATCCATAAATTTGGGTGTAATACACCCCTCAAAGACTGTTGTGACCCCCTATACTCGTGGGTTATCAGTATCCTAAGAATATCTCCTAGAACTCCTCCATATGTTTGTTTTCAGTGCAAGATGGTGCGATTGGGTGGCTTTGATCCTATCATCCGCATCCTCGTCGATCATGCTCGACGAAGTAGCTGTCGGTCGCATCACCCACCATTGCGGCCCGAGGCAGGAAGACCCCATGTCGCCATCCCTCTTCATCTTAGCTATCGACCCATTACACCACATCCTCACGGGGGCAACGGAACAACAACTACTAGAGCCCATGCTGGCGTAAGACCTCCGGCTTAGAGTGAGCCTCTACACCGACGACGCCGTGATTTTCATCAATCCCAAACGACAGGGATCGACTCCCTTATGCGCATACTACAAGACTTCGGGACTGCAACTGGCCTTCGCATAAACCCTGCCAAGTCCTCGATGTTACCCATTAGATGCGATGAGATATATATCCCAGACGTGCTGCATGGTTCTGGTGGAATGATCGCCCTCTTCCCAATTAAATACCTAGGATTACCTGTGACACCGGAGCAGCTACGACTTGTCCACCTGTAGTTCATTATCGATCAGATCAAAGCCCGGCTGGATGGCTGGAAGCGGAAGCTCATGCCAATTGCAGGTCGTCGCGTCCTAGCCTGATGCATGCTCAGCACAATGCCAACATTCACACTCACCATGCTCCGGGTGCGAAAGAAGCTCCTCCGAGAAGTAGACAAATGTAGGCGATGCTTCCTATGGCGACAAGACAAAGAGAACTCGGGGGCACAAACGAGAGTCACCGGGCAACCGTTTGAGATATGGTGTACTTCCCATACGGACCATCCTTGCAACTCGTGTGAGATCACAATAACATCGCACGCGCTATTCTGTGGCACACCGTTTACGATGTGCACCGAATCACAAACAGTTCATGATTATAAAGCGTGTATGATAAGAGGGATATCACACACATTTAGTTCCACTATGACCTTCTGTGATATGATATAAGAGTGCATACGTTTATCATTAACAAACCATATGCGAAGGTTGAATATATCCGACACGCAACACTTTTGATAAATGTTTGTGATTTACAAAACGTCCCAAACGTGTGATCCGTACTTCCCAAATGTGTCATCCAGACTAACCGTGTCGCATGAAGGCCTATCACACGCGTTCTTCCTTGACCAATGTTTACGATGGGCATGATATCATAAACAGTTCAAAATACCAAATCGTGTGTGATAAGGAGACTATCACAAATATTTGATGAAAAGTAACTGTGTGCGCTGGTGTTTTTAATCTCACACGTTCTTTCTCGTCTGACTGTGTGCGCAGCAGAGACTCATCGCACACGCCGCGAGTGGAGAAACGTGTGTGATGTTGAAGTTGATCGCAAACGTTTTGCTTTCTCAAACTGTGTGCATTGTAATGGCCTGCAGAGCATAATTTGCCCCTAATTTAATACCTTTGTTCATAATTCACATAATTTAAATTTGAAAGTAGGAAATCATGTATTTCATATCGAATCATGTTTAAATGTAGGTTTAAGAAAGAATACATAATTCGATTCACATGTACATATACTCAAGAACTACATAAGAATCAATTCTAAAAAAAAGGAAACTACAGAAGGGAGAAATAAAGAATGATGGAACCACGGTTGTATTAAAGACGGTAAAGAGAGAGCCGCAAGACATTTTGGTTGCTGGAGAAGGTGAAGCGGAATTCCCATATTGTGCCCTCCTCCATGCCTAACGCACGAACGACTCTAGGCCAGCCCCTATTGATGGCCGCCCGCCCATCCTTCACTATCTTCATTACTACTTCTCGATGCTCATTGTAGTCTCGATGATATATTTTAACCATCATTGCATGTCCAACAATCATGTACTCTGCGAGGTAATCTTGAGTAAACTGCTTTGGGAACCACTACAAATGAAAAAGATTCAAACATTGTTGTGTGACAACTCATTATGAGCAGTACTAATAGAAGGCTACAAAGTTTGTAGTTACCATCCTACAGCTCAGTGTTGTGTTGGATAGAGCGTAAACAAATAGTCTAATTGCCATTGTTCGTCTCGTTTACCTAACAATCATTATCAGTTTCCTCACTTGATGCTGGTTCATGAATATTTCATTGCCCCACACGCAAAAAGAGTCCAGGCATGGATCTTTACCAAAGACATATGTACCTACAAGCAAGAAGCCGATATTAGAAGCTAAAATGCAGTTCCAAGATGGTGTAATATATTACTCCATCAGTTCCACAATGTGTTGCGTATAAACATTTTGAGAAGTCAACATTTACTAACTTTGACCAAGTTTGTAGAGAAAAACATATACATCTAGAATTGCAATTCCATTTCATTAGATACATCACAAAATTTACTTTCATATTGTATACATTTTAGATGGTATATTTAGATACATCAGAAAAATCTATATGCACTACATTATGGAACGGATGGAGTATAAGCAAAGGGATGAAAAAAACCTCGGTGGAAAACGTTGGCCACTCCCATTGTTGTCCTGTGCAAGTACATGTAAAGTCATGATAAGTACAACAGGCTTAACATCAACCAAGTATACAAGGTATCTGCTTGAAATAAACAAGGCATATATGCTCACTACAACAACCAAATATAGCCATTGGAAACTGGACAAATGCTCAATGGAACCAACCTAACAACCAGATACAGAAAAGCAAGGCATCTGCTTGAAAACTAGACAAATGCTCACTGCAACCAACCTGTCAACCAAATTCAGAGAAACAAGGCATAAATGTTTAAAGCGGGAGTTAAAAGTACTGGTAAACAACACAAGGCATAATAGGTGGTATTGACGAAATTGAACTGCATAGTTCATACTTGCACATAATGAACATCACATTGTGATTAACTGAAAGAAACAAGGCATTCATGCTCACAATAATAACCAACTATAGCCATTGAAAACTGGACAAGTACTCAATGCAACCAACCTAACAACCAGATACAGAAAAGCAAGGCATCTTATTGGAAACTGGACAAATGCTCAATTAAACACTACATGATTATCGCATGGCAAAAAATACTACAACAATGGGTACGAGATGGCTAGCTAGAAAAAGTATGATTTGGTCACAGGATGTTGCCTCACATGTCATGTATGGGCTCCTTCCACTTGGGATTTGTGGTGCCCAGGGTGCGCTCCCTGATGTCGCAGATGGGACGTTTCCCCGTGTAACAGCCGTAGTGTGTGCCATTATCTTGGTCAATGAGATCTGACTTTGGAACTAAGGATCCCAAGCCACCACCGTAGAACATTTCCTTCAAAAATGGCAAAAGGGGATCGATGGCGTAGAAGGATCGCAAATCCATGACCGCGAGGTGGAGGAGATCAGTGGCGGGGCCTTTGAAGAGATCGATGGCGGTTGAACCAGAGGCGTTGCCGGTGGACCACTTAACTTGTGACATGGCCCGAGTGAAGCCAGTGATGTTAACGAGCTTGATGTCATAGCCGTCACTCCTGAGATACAGGAATACGCGAGCCCACAGACTTGAAGTCTTCGCCATGGCAACATAGTCAACGTCCTCACTAGCTTCCACGGCGAGGTGTTCGTCCGGAATCGAAGGGTCGGCGCGAACGCCCCCCACATCGCCAGCATACGGCGGAGAGGCCATGATAGACCTCTTTTTTCTCGTACGTTCCTCGAGCTCCACGAGATATGCGGTCGGGCTGATTAGGCTGCGACTCTTTGGAGTACAGGATGGGGATCTGGGGGAAAGGGACACCACCGGGCTCGTCTAAAAACTCAGGGCGGCGATGGTGTATGTGGATCGATGGGGACCCTGAACTTGTTTATCTATGAAGCACGGGAAGACCGGCTGAGGTTAGTGGTGGAACGCGGCGGCGGGGGCGAGCTAGGGTTCAAGCGGGGGAGGAAGGGGAGGGGGTGTTGTGTGTACGAGGGGGTGTTTGCAGATGTGCCGATGTTGCTGAAAAATTTAGTAGTAATGGTGTGGGTGGAGATGGTGGTGGACGAGGGATGGCGACGGTTCAAATGCCTCGGCAGCTGAAATTTTACTATAGGGTCGGTGGTGGACGATGGAGGGCGGCAGTTGAAATACCGCTTCCACTTAAATTTTGGTAAAGGGACTGAGTGGGGCGGGAGCAACCAAGATCACACACGGTCCAAACATAATAAAGTGTGTACGCTATAACAAAATGTTGTGACGCGAAACGACGAATTTTTGCATCGCACAAGGCGGGTAGCATTTTCTGAGATTTCTCAAGGCGGGTTCATCTCACACGGTTCATCCTCAATTTCAGTCGCAGACGTGAAATTCATCCTAAATTTCCACATGCCCACAAACATATGACACAAAATTTGGCAAATTTTCACCACAAAATGACTTATTTAGCAACGGATTAGTTGACATTAGTTCATACGCTCAGTAATTTACAAACAGTTCATCAATTTACATGAAGATGAACCGCATAAAATATTCACTATGCCATGGATGCATACAAACGCCGCGCCTCCACCATCGTCATGACCTTCCTCGGCTCAGAAGGAGTATTCAGAGGAGCTCATCAAGTTGATGCGCTCCACTGGTTCCACGGCGGAGACCGGCGGGGCTACCTCGGCCGGAGAGACAGCGGCGCCTCTCGCCAGGTCTGCCGCTGTCGACGAAGCTATCGTGGCATCCACGTGGGCCATCGGGATACAGACGGGCACCGCTCTCGCAAGAGCTGCGTCCCTCGTTGCCGTGGCCACTGTTGCCAGGGCTGCCCCCCCAGCTGCAAGGCCTGCACTGGCCTCCAACGTGGTTGAGAGGCATGCGACGACCTGCTCCACGGCCTTCTGGCCCGCTCCCATCTCTTTTTGCCTGCTGCATCTGAGTTCTTCATCAGCCGCTTCCTCTTCGCACTCTCCTGCCGTTTTTGCCGCTTCAGATCCCTAGCCGCGTTGCGGATGGCATCCGCAGATGCGATAGATTGTTCCACACCGACACTGAGACGACACTCATCCTCGTCACGCAGGAACGCATCGAGGCCCGATTCCTGGATGGACAGAGCGTTGGCCATCTGCATCCAACGCTGAAACTCGGGGTCGGCGGCGGCGGCGGCCGCCGCGGCAGATGGTGGTTGACCGTTGACCGACATGGAGTCCAGCGCATCAGAATCCTCTATCTTGTCGGCGCCGGCCGCCGCAGCTGGCTGTTTGCCGTTACCCGCCATGGCAGCCAACGCATCGGAATCCTCTATCACATCGTCGTCCAACACTATCAGGACAGCGTCATGCACATCCCCATGGTTGAGCACTGGTCCCATTTGGTGTGTGTGGTGGTGGTGGCGAGCTATCGGCGGAAAAAAATTAGTTGTTAGCTGATATGTCTCCAACGTATCTATAATTTTTGCTTGTTCCATGCTGTTATATTATCATTCTTGGATGTTTTACAATCATTTTATAACAACTTTATATCATTTTTTGGGACTAACCTATTGACATAGTGCCAAAGTGCCAGTTGTTGTTTTTGCTTGTTTTTTACTTCGCAGAAAATCAATACCAAGCGGAGTCCAATCGCGACGAAACTTTTTGGAGATTTTTTCTGGACCAGAAGACACCCAGTGGGCCAAAGAAGTGCCGGGGGAGTGGGCCGAGGAGACCACAACCCACCATGGCGCGCCAGGGGGGCCCTGGCGCGCCCTGATGGGTTGTGCCCTCCTCGGGGCCTCTCTCCACCGCCTCTGATGCCTATAAATTCCCAAATAGTCCCAAAACCCTAGGGGAGTCGACGAAACACAATTCCAGCCACCTAAAGTTCCAGAACCGTGAGATCCAATCTAAACACCATCACGGAGGGGTTCATGTTCTTCATAGGTGCCTCTCCGATGATGTGTGAGTAGTCCACCATAGACCTACGGGTCCATAGGCAGTAGCTAGATGGCTTCCGCTCTCTCTCTTATAATTCTCGATACAATGGTCTCTTGGAGATCTATTTTATGTAAACTTTTGTGGTGTGTTTATTGGGATCCGATGAATTTTGAGTTCATGATCAGTTTCTATCCATGAATATTATTTGAGCCTTCTTTGATCTCTTATATGCATGATTAATTATAGATTCATCTTTCTTCTTCGAATCTTTGGTTTAGTTAGGCCAACTAGATCGATTTTTCTTGCCATGGGAAGAGGTGCTTTGTGATGGGTTCGATCTTGCGGTGTTCTTTCCTAGTGACAGAAGGGGCAGCAACACACACATGTATCATTGCTATTAAGGATAACAAGATGGGGTCTATTCATACATGAATAGATCTTGTCTACATCATGTCATCGTTCTTATTGCATTACTCTGTTTTTCCATGAACCTAATACACTAGATGCATGCTAGATAGCGGTCGATGTGTGGAGTAATAGTGGTAGATGCAGGCAGGAGTCGGTCTACTTATCTTGGACGTGATGCCTATATAATGATCATCGCCTTGGATATCGTCATGACTATTCGATTTTCTATCAATTGCCCAACAGTAATTTGTTCACCCACCGTGCACTATACTCATGAGAGAAGCCACTAGTGAATCCTACGGCCCCCGGGTCTACTTTTCCAACATATTGCTTTCAGATCTATCTTTTTGCATCTTTGTTTTCAGATCTACAAAACCAAAAACCCAAAAACATATTGCTGCATATTTTATTTGCCCTTTTTATTTTGTGTTCTTGAGAGATCTATCTCTCCTATCTATCATTACCTAATCTATCTTATTACCGTACAGAGATTGACAACCTCTCTTTCGCGTCGGGTTGCAAGTATTTTTGTTGGTGTGCAGGTGCTGCTTATTGGGTGGTGGTGATCCTCCTACTGGTTCAAAAACCTTGGTTTCATAACTGAGGGAAATACTTACCATCACTGTGCTGCATCATCCCTTCCTCATTGGGGAAATACCGACGCAGTCTCAAGCCACGTCATTAGCCGCCGCCAGCGGGATGTTTTATAGGTCGCTGTCGGGTTTGGGTTTTTACTGTGCACATTACCCATTTGCATTGGCTGACGCTTGTGGTTGCCACCACTACACAAGGCTTATTTTGCAGTGAACGAGCATCGCACACGGTTAGAGTAGCACACTCGTGCATGTTGGGGATACAATCGCATACGGTTGTTTCGTCGGAATCGTTTGCTATTTTAGATAATAGCATCTTTCGGGGTAAAAGGCAAAAGAAAAAACGCAAGAGAGGGTCAAAACGCAACCATGCTCGCTAGTGGCCCAAATATATACTCTCTCCATTCTTAAATATAAGTCTTTTTAAGATTCCAGTACGGACTATATACGTACGAAGCAAAATAAGTGAATCTACACTCTAAAGTATGTATATATATACATATATATGTATGTACTTCGTAGTGAAATCTCCAAAAAGACTTGTATTTAGGAATGGATGAAGTATATATATGTATGAACATGGTGTTGTCATGTTTAAATTCGCAATGCGCAACTTTGATGTGTGGCACATGATGCATATGTGCATGCCTACAAGTGTCCAGTGTGAAAGAAAAGGGTTTCATGACATAAACGTAGGGTGTTGCCGGAGGAGGGGGTCCTATATGAACACATGACCTAGTTCAAATTTTGTCACACATTTATCCATGTCTGACTTGTCATAAGACAACCAAGAGAATTTATACCTTAATTTGGTCAAACCATCACATATTGTTGTCGGTCAAGAGGGATATATAGATCGCGCGGTCCCATGAGTTGGCGAGTCGTCGAAGATCGGTTGAGCGGGGCTAGAATAACACCATCCCCCTGCATATGGCCAAATGTATATAGGAAATGGAGTGGTCCGATGTTTAGATACACAGCCCACAACACTATGATGTGGCATGCACCTAGCTGAGATAACTGGACATATATACCCCCCTTAAGATTGGTTATATATATACTACCTAGGTCGTTATGGACGTATATATCATTCCCCTCCCCCATCCCACCCCCCCCCCCCACACACACACATGGCACGTAGCTAGGGTGGCGTTCCAGCGTTGTCAGTCAAATGGATGATATATATACCCGATATAGCGGCACATCGATATATAAGTGTGTCGTCGAAAACCGCACAATGGAGGCATGCATGGTCCACACACACACACACACACACACACGTCATCGATCCTTGGCGTTCCACCATGGCCAGTTAAAGGGGTGACAGACCATAAGGGCCCATCGATAGGTGTATCGCTGAAAACTGCACAACGGAGGCGTGCATGGTCCACACACACATGCATGCATTGGTTCACACACACACACACACACACATGTGCACATACGTCACCCATCGATCCTTGGCGCTCTAGCATGGTCAGTCAAAGCTGGATGACAGACCCTATATACTAGGGGCCCACCGATAGGTGTGTCATTGAAAACCGCACAACGGAGAGGCACATGGTCCACACACACACACACACACACACACACACGCATGCATGGGTTCACGCACGCACGCGCGCGCACACGCGCGCACACACACACACCCCCACACACCGTCACCCATCCTTGGCGTTCCAGCGTTGTCAGTAAAAGGCATGACAGACCCTAAGGGCCCACCGATAGGTTTGTCGTCGGAAACCGCACAATGGAGGCATGGTCCACACACAGGGCTGACACACACACACAAACACCACACACGCACACACACATTTTCAAAACATCAAAATAAAATCATGGGTTGACACACACACATACACACGCACACATATTTTCGAAAAGGCAAAAAAAATCACTCAATTTTTTTTCAAAGGCATGGTCCACACACACATTTTTAAAACAGCAAAAGAAAATCATGGGTTGACACGCACACACATTTTTGAAAAGGCAAAAAAACACTGTTTTTTTCAAATGCATGATCCACACACACATGCATGGGTTGACACACACGCACACAAATTTTCAAAACAACAGAAGAAAATAACTCTAAATATTTTCAAAACAAGGACCTCAAGATTTATTTAACCGGAATGACATATCACTATAGGCATTTACTACTAAACGCCTGTAGTGATCATATCACACCACCTAGATGAACCTTGAGATCTAGCGATTTCCCAACCAGTCACCCATCCTTGGACTACTCCACCCAAAGCACACTTAACTTTCGAGTTCCATTCGAATTGGTTAGGGGGTGGGAAGCTGCAACTTGCTGATAAGGGTTGCCTCCTATCATTTATAAGGGGTACCCCGATAGGCACCTCGTGGGACCAGTTACGTATCGCAAACGTTTCTGGTAGTACTAGAAACCGTGTGCGATGGTTGAATGGCGCCGCCTGCCGATGCCTGCATGGGCTGATGATGACGTCTCGCTCTAGCTCGATGGTGTGATGCCGCTTTTGCCTGCTCTCCGGCCTGCTCCGTCTCGTCCCCCTCGTCCAGGAGGTTGATGATGTGACTGGCACTTCGGTGGGAAACCGATTGGGGGAGTGGCGGGATACCGATTGGGGGAGTGGCGGGAGAAGCGTGTTTGGATAGCACACAATTTTAATATAATTTGGATAACTTATGAAAGAAGGAAGCTTGATCTAGCACGACACGTGCGCACACCGTGCTTACACACGCATGGGCTCCAAGCGGGCGTATAGAACTGCTTTAAATTATTCATGGTTTGTTTGGCCTTTTGTATACTACACTAATTAAGTTTCTAGGCATGTGATGTGCATAATTCAAATTTGAACTAAAAGCACATGCTCCATGTCACCGAAATGGGTTTTAAAACATATTTATGTCCTTGGGTTCCTTGTTTAGGTCCCATGCAAGGAACGAGGCTGGATTACAAACATCTCGGCGTCATGACTAGACCACAAACATTAAAAAACTTGGTTTTTAAATCCCCATAAATCCCAAAACCGTGTGCAATTCTTGAAACTTACCCCGGTGTCTTGACACGGCACTTATACGACATGATAATATATTTTTTTCCATTTTGTCACAAGTTTTGGGACAAGTCTCTTGCACACCGGAACTTCTCAAGAAGCATCATGGTTTCGATACGGAACACGTCACCTCTGCGGAGGGAACGGCATTCAATGTCTCTTCTTGCCTTGTATTTTTTCTACATGCAACATAGACTAATGCAAGTGCGGTGCTAAAATGTGGAATTATTCAGGGCTCATTTGGCACCCTTTATACATTAATTGAGCTTTTCTAGCCATTCAATGTGCATAATTCAAATTTGAACTACAAGCACATGCTTCAGGGCACCAAAATGGGTTAGAAAACCATTTTTATGTCTGTGGGACCCTGTTTAGGTCCCATGCAATGATTACAAACATCTCGGCGTCGTGACTAGGCCGCAAACGTTGAGGAACTTTGCTTTTAAATTCCCATAAATCCAAAACTCGTCTGAAATTCTTCAAACTTACCCTGGTGTCATGACACGACACTTATAAGACATGGTAATTTTTTTGACCAATCTGGGACAAGCTTTGGGACAAACCTCTTACAAATTGGAGCTTCCCATGAGAAGCATCGTGGTTTCGATAGGGAACATGTCACCTTTGTGGTCGAAATGACATTGAGTTTTCTAGGCATGCACTTAAGGTGAAGAACTACCTATAAAGGGCGCCAAACATTGAGTTTTCTTGGCGTCGTGACTAGGGCGCCAACATTGAGAATCTTGGTTTTTAAATCCTCAAGAACCCCAAAGCTCATCTGGAATTCATCTAACTTACACAGTGTCATGCCACAACACATATATGGCGTGCATTTTTTTGACGAATTAGGGACAAATATTTGGACATGCATCTTACAAGCCAAATCTTATGCAAGAAGCCTCGTAATTTCGATAGGGAACATGTCACCTATGGTGGCAAAAACTACATTCAATGCGTCCTCTAGTGCACCAATTCGGCCCTTTTTATACAGTAATTGAGTGTTCTAGGGATTTAATGCACGTACTTCAAATGTTGCACTAGAAGCACATACTCTAGTGCGTGAAAATTCGTTGGAAAATCATTTTTTGTGTCCATGGCTGCTTGCTTAGGTCCCATGCAACGAACATGAATGAATTAGAAACATTTAGGCATGATAGCTCAGCTGCAATCATTGATAATCTTGGTTTTTGAATTCTCGTAAATACAAAACTCGTATGATAACCATTTGGTGCCACACATCCAATTTTTTTTACTTGATATGGGGGTGTCATGCGTGCAACTGGTTGATGACAGGACGATGCGAGCTTTCCGCCGCGCAGGCTCGACGGGACGCGTGCGAGCTGTCCGTCGCGAAGGCTCGACGGGACGCATGAGATTAGTCTGATGTGCAGGCTCATCGGGAAGCGAGACTTTGACCTCCACCCTCCGCTCGCCTCGCGCCCAACTTTCGAATTAATAGTGTTTGACCTTCTGTTTATCAAGCGGTTAATGCGCCTGGACGGACGGACTAGTTTCCTTTTTGTTTTTGATTGCGACTAGTTTGCTTGTGATCCCATTGCCCCGCTGAACGTAACCATAGTTTTGTTAGTGCCTCGCTGAGAACTTGACTTTTCGCCTGTTTTCGACTCGTATACATGTACCTACGAACGAAATAATATAACGACAAATTCGCACCGGCAAAGGATAATAATTTTCTGACATATCGAGGATAATAAAAAATGCCACATGCGGCAACTCCCCAAAGACACAGGGGCAAAAGCAGAAGGAAAAGGAAAAGGCTGAAGAAGGAAGAGACGGACAACGATCTAGGCCGCTGCAATCTAATTCTTGATGGATTGCTGGGCACGGAGTTCCTCAATATCCTTCCTCATCGCCTCCACAACCTCCATCTCCTCTCGCCTCTCCTCCACCATCTTCCGCATTGCCGCCATGGCGCAGGATTTTTGCTCGAGAGCGTCGATGCTCTCGTTCACGGACGCATGAAGTTCCTTGACACGCGCCACGGATTCTTTCACCAGGCCCTCGCGCTCGATGTGGAGCTTCACCAAGTCTTCCAAAAGTTCTTCAGCGAGGTCTTTCAGCCTCCCCTCCGAGACACTTTTCTGCTCGAGCAGCTTCCTCCAGGCGGCGGTCTGCTCCTCCTGCTCGTCGCGCTCATTGCAAAGATTCACCTTCTCGCCCGTAAGTTTCACGATGAAGCCGGTCGCTTTGTTAAGCGAGGCGTTGCTCTTATCCAGCAGCTTCACAAAGGCATCGATCTCCTCCTCCTTCTTATTGAGCTCAGCGCGCATGTCGTCGCTGGCTAAGGAATACAACACTGCCAGCTCGTCAAGTTCGCCTCCGAGGCGAATGCGCTTGTGATTGTGATGAGATCCCTCGCCAAGGCATTGATCTCTGTTGCAGCAAAGGCGGCATGGCTGGAGCTCTCTAGCGCTTCCCCGGCGTGGCAGGACCTCTCGGTTGCTTCCGCAGCCTTGGTCTTTCTTCCCTGGTTATATCTCGACCCAGACCCCCCTATCGGCCATGGCAGACGGAAGGAATGACTAACAAGAAAGGCTTGTTTTTTGGTGGCAGGGTGAGGAATGTGCGGTAATTTTCGAGTAGGTGTTTTTATAGCCTACTACAGTAAACAGCTGCTAAGTGGGAACACACTTAGGTTTGGTAGGTGTGAACTGATTTGCAATAAATTTAGCGCATGGTAATTTGGAATATGAGGGGAAACAAGCTCAAGATTTATTGATGGTTTTAGTTCCCAAGCACGGAACGCTTTATGGTTTTTACAAACCGTGTGGGATGGCGTACGTGGGCCCGCATTCTCGGATGTGTGTACGTGTGTGCCCCCTATTACTGCGGGGTTGGGGCCAAGACGGACGACGGTGTCGTGGCGGCCAAGACGGCTGCCGCTATAGTGGCAGCCTCGGCGGCTGCCGGTGGGGTGGCGGCCAAGGCGGCCCCAGCGGTTGCCGGTCAGTTGGCGTCCATGGCGGCCGCCGACAACAGCTGCCTTCGGGCAGCCGTGGCAGAGCGTAGTGGGTAGCGCGCTTTTGTGCGCGGTTGTGCGCGGAAACGGGCTCATCGAGCATACGCGTGACCAAAAGAAACGCTTGTGTGGTGCCTAAGCATGCACTGGATTCCTCAGGCGGCAACGCACTTGGCGCTTGAACTTGGCGCAAACGGGCACTTTGGTGCTAGAACTTGTTGCGTACAATGAACTGGTGCAAAAACTTGGCTCGAACATGCAAATACGGTGTAAATCATGTTCGTGTACGAAATTAATGTTGACTTCGCATGCCATCGTGGCATGGGCCCGCTGTTAGTGACTCGAAGGCTGAGAGGAGGGCGAGTAGCCTATTTTTTTTCAAAAACCACCTCAAATTGGGACTTTATTTCTCTTCGCCTCTATGAGAGGTGGGCCCCGCCTGTCTGGGAAGTGTGAAAATTAACGTAAAACTAAGTTTTTTTAGAAATCTGTAAAAGGTTTGTAAATTCTAATCTTAATAACAAACATAACATTTAATTATTCGTGCGGTACAAACATTACATACAAACTAAGTAAATTATGTTTCATAATTGTTCAAATATACATACAAAAAATGTTCGCGTAATTTATAACAATACAAATATTTGTCAGTATAATTAAATGTCAGTATTAGCAACAAGAGTATATACTTTCTGTAGTATTTAATATTTTTGGTGACAATATTAGCAACCGGTGTAATTTACTATATTTTATTGGCTAGAAGGTGTTGTGGGTGCAGGTTTGATTAGACGAGACGCGTGCGAGCAGTCCACCACGCGGGCACAAAGGGACGCGTGCGAGCAGTCCGCCGCGTAGCCGCAGCTGGCTCACCGGTCTTATCTATAAGGGCCGCCGCCGAGGATCGCCTCCTTTTTCGATGGACGACAAGGCGGCCAACAAGAGGGGGCAGGTCGAGGCTGAACAACACGAGCCTCCGACGAGCGTGGACTTCATCAGCAGCATCCCCGATGAGATGTTGGTAACCATCATCTCCCTCCTCCCCATCAAATATGCCGTGCAGACCACCATCCTATCGAGGCGGTGGCGCCCCCTATGGCATTCCACCCCCATTGACCTCCTCGGCGAGACGAGCTCTGCAGCGGGGATCGCAAACGCTTGGACGCATTGTCCCACATCCTCGCCATGCACACTGCGTCAGTCAGACGCCTTGCCATCGGCACTTACCGTTTCAACTGCAAGGCTGAACCCAAGTTTCACGAGTGGTTCTTATCCCCCACTGTCGGTGTCAAAATCGGCGGATCTCGGGTAGGGGGTCCCGAGTTGTGAGTCTAGGATCGATGGTAACAAGGGGACGAAGGAGACGATGTTTACCCAGGTTCGGGCCCTCCTATGGAGGTAAAACCCTACGTCCTGCTCGATTATATTGATGGTATGAAGGTTACAGAGTTGATCTACCTCGAGATCAGATAGCTAAAACCCTAGATGAGTTTTCCTGTTCTACAATCTAAAACCCTTTGGCTTACACATGGTCGGTTGCGCACCAAAGGGAAAAAACATGCCTATCGACTATCTCAAACTTGGAAGACACTCCACGGCTCCTGAGGTCTCCTCCCTGGCGACGGGGCCTTCGATCAATCCCATCCTCAGCGAGCAGCCCATAAGTCCGGCCCATGAGAAATAGGCCGGCAATCCGAGGACCCCTTAATCTCGGACTCCCTCAGTAGCCCCCGGACTAGCCTCCAATGCCGGGGTATGTTATCCGGACAATCTTGTGCGTTGAAGTCTTCGGCTTGCGAGGCGAGTCCCTCTACCCCTTTTTGTTCGGCAACCATCCCGTCCTCGATGAATTCTCAAACGTTGAGAACTTGCGGGACCCATTGTAATAACTTTCAGCGCTTCTCGATCCTTGTGCGCCGAGGGGAGACGAGCGGCCCAGCAGCTTTTTACAAGACTGCACTGCCCACAAAGGAGGCACCACCCATTTAAACAAGTTGAATCGTGGTCTGGGCCACATCTTCCCCTTCTTCCCCATCAGAAAAAAACAAACCTCAAGCGAGAGATCACCACAAAAACATGGCGAGCGCCCCCAGCTCTTCCTCGCGTCCTTACGGCTCTCGTCCCAGGGATTGAGCAAGTTGCTCTGTATCCCTCCTTTGGCTGCGTGACCTCGAGACCCAAGGGTATCTTCCTTCCTCGGATCTGGCAGCTACCCGCGCCGGTTTGACTTCTTTCGACAATGAAGCCTTCGCGGAGAACTTCCCTAATCCCTATAAGGGAGAGCGGGTATGCTTCGTGCCTTTCCTCTTGCGGGGCCTAGGGTTCCCCATTCATCCTTTCCTGAGGGGATTACTGGAGTTCTATGGGATCAAGCTCCATCATCTTACCCCCGGCTCTATTCTGCATATCTCGGGCTTTGTTGCCCTTTGCAAAATATTCCTGGGCTGCGAGGCACACTTTGGATTATGGAGGAAGTACTTCTGCCTCGTCCCCCGCACTCGGGGTGAGACAATTCGGGAAGTCGGAGGAGCCGAAGTATGTCGTATAGCCGGGACAGGGTATCCAGTGGGGACACCGAAGAAGGAGTCCGAAGAATGGTCTTCGGAATGGTTCTATATTGAGGATGTTCCCCTATTCGATCCAGCTCGGAGGGGTTTGCCCGAATATTCCGACGCCCCTTTGAAGAAAAGGTACAATTGGTGACCGTAGAGTTCATCCCAAGAGGACGGTGCTGAAGTTCAATGCTTGGCCGCCCGCGTAAGGCTGCTGGCTCATCACAAGCTGACTATGATTGATGTGATGGCTGCCGCTATCACCCGATGCGTTCAACCTCTTCAGCAAAGGATACATCCTTTGTGGCATTACAATGGAACAAGTGACACCACTCGCTCCCGACGGCTGGGCCCTGCCAATCAAGCGGCATTGGCCGCCGCACTTGCCGACCTGTTCAAAGGAGAAAAAGGAAACTTTGTTCGGCCACCGGTTAAGGAGGGCAACTCGAGTTACAACCCCATCGAATGGGTAAACCTTTCGACTTTGTGACCTGAGTTCGGGTTTTTTATTTGCCCCTTTTGACCGAAGATTTCAATCTGTGCAAAAAGGAATGGAGGAGCTTCGTCGAGACAGTTAACTGTCCGGCCCCCAACCAGAGAATTAGTCTCGAGATGACGATCCAGGATTTCATGACGATCCGGAGCTGTCAATCGAGTACGAAGACGGGGTCTTTTACCAAGAGAGCCTTGATCTATCCAAGGTGGCTATCATAGCCGATCACCCCGGATCACTCCCTTCCCCCACTACAGGCAAGAAGAAAAATTCTTCCCGTAAAAGGCAAACGTCCTCTGTCGACCCAAATGTGCCAGTTTCTGCTCCCAAGCGTCGTCGGTCCTCGCGACGAACGTCGGCTACAGCAGCAATGCCTGGACCGGGCATCAACAGGAGTCCTTCATGTGAGCCGGCCGTGGAGACCGATGCAGATCTTATGTCGAAATATTCAGGACACGAGTACAACCATCTTCTGCCGAGGACATTGCCGGGATAACTGGCAACACTCATGAACCAAGATCTTCTGCTTATGCTGAACCTGCCGCGGAGGCCCCTGTGGTCAATCCGGGCCCTGAAGATTTCGGGGACGCGATATCAGTCACTAAATCCGAGGTAGAGAGTGCGATGAACCACCGGCGGCGACGAGAAGCCTTGCGTCACCCGGTGTTTTCCGAACAAGAGTTTAATGCTCTATGCTCGGCAGACGCGCACATCGGAGCTGCCCGAGCAGGGCTTGGGGAAGCCGTGAAACTGATATCATCCGGGGATGCGGTATCAGTCACTAAACTAGAGGACTACGGAAATATTTCTCGATTATGGAGGTGATAAAGAGTTCGTCGTAAAGGGTTACGTCGATGCAAGCTTTAACACCAATCCGGATGACTCTGAGTAGCAATCCGGATACGTATAGTGGAGCAGCCATTTGGAATAGCTCCAAGTGGAGTGTGGTAGCAGTGTCTACAGTATGACATAGAGATTTGCAAAGTACACACGGATCTGAATGTCGCAGACCCGTTGACTAAAGACCTCTCTCACATGCAAAGCATGATCGAACCCCAGAACTCATTGGGTGTTAGATTCATAACAATGTAAATCACATGGTGATGTGAACTAGATTATTGACTCTAGTGCAAGTGGGAGACTGTTGGAAATATGCCCTAGAGGCAATAATAATTTAGTTATTATCATATTTCCTTGTTCATGATAATCGTTTATTATCCATGCTATAATTGTATTGATTGGAAACTCAAATACATGCGTGGGTACATAGACAACACTGTGTCCCTAGTATGCCTCTAATAGACTAGCTCATTGATCAAAGATGGTCAAGGTTTCCTATCCATAGACATGAGATGTCATTTGATAACGGGATCACATCATTAGGAGAATGATGTGATGGACAAGACTCAAACTATGAACATAGCATATGATCGTGTCAGTTTATTGCTATTGTTTTCTGCATATCAAGTATCTGTTCCTATGACCATGATATCATGCAACTCACTGACACCAGAGGAATACCTTGTGTGTATGAAACGTCGCAACGTAACTGGGTGACTATAAAGGTGCTCTACAGGTATCTCCGAAGGTGTCTGTTGAGCTGGCATGGATCAAGACTGGGATTTGTTACTCCGTGTGACAGAGAGGTATCTCAGGACCCACTCGGTAATACAACATCACAACAAGCCTTGCAAGCAATGTGACTAAAGTGTTAGCCACGGGATCTTGTATTACAGAACGAGTAAAGAGACTTGCCGGTAACGAGATTGAACTAGGTATAGAGATACCGACGATCGAATCTCGGGCAAGTAACATACCGAAGAACAAAGGGAACAGCATACGGGATTAACTGAATCCTTGACATACAGGTTCAACCGATAAAGATCTTCGTAGAATATGTAGGAACCAATATGGGCATCCAGGTCCCGCTATTGGTTATTGACCGTAGAGGTGTCTCGGTCATGTCTACATAGTTCTCGAACCCGCAGGGTCTGCACACTTAAGGTTCGGTGACGAATGGTGGTGACCGAAGGTTGTTCAGAGTCCCGGATGAGATCCTGGACGTCACGAGGAGCTCCGGAATGGTCCGGAGGTAAAGATTGATATATAGGAAGTCCCGTTTTGGTCACCAGAAAAGTTTCGGGTATTTCGGTAGTGTACCGGGAGTGCCGGGAGGGGTACCGGGGACCATCGGGAGGGGTGTATCGACCCAAAGGGCCTCATGGGCTGTGGGAGCAGTCAATCCAGCCCTTAGTGGGCTGGCCGAGCCCCCCACTAAGGCCCATGCGGCTAGGGGTGGGAAAAACCCAAAGGGGGAAAGGTGGAAAGAGTTTCCAAGTGGAGAGGAGGAATCCTACTCCTAATGGGATTGGAGTAGGACTCCTCCACCTCCAATTTCGGCCAGCCCTTGAGGGTTTTGAGGCTGCCTCCTCCCCTCCCTCCCTCCTATATATACTAGAGGATTTAGAGGGGAGAGCTAACCCTAATTGCCACGTGCTCCCTCTACTTCCTCTAGATCGTTTTCTCCTTTAGTCTAGTTTCGGCGGTGCTTAGGCGAAGCCCTACCGAAATAGTTCCACCACCGCCGCCGCCGCGCCGTCACACTACCGGAGAACTCATCTACCTCTCCGCCCCCTCTTGCTGGAACAAGAAGGCGGAGATCATCATCGAGCTGTATGTGTGCTGAACGCGGAGGTGCCGTCCGTTCGGCGCTAGATCGGAAGGACCGTGATCAGGATCGCGAGACGATTCGTGATTTGATCGCGGGACGGATCATGATGGGATCGTGGGACGGATCGTGATTGGATCGCGAGATGGATCGTGATGGGATCACGGGACGCTCGGCGATTTGGATCGCGAAGACGTTCGACTACATCAACCGCGTTTCTCAACGCTTCCCGCTTAGCGATCTACAAGGGTATGTAGATCCACTCTCCTCCTCATAAATGCTCATCACCATGGATAGATCTTGCGTGTGCGTAGGAAATTTTTTGTTTCCCTTGCAACGTTCGCCAACAGTGGTATCAGAGCCAGGTTTATGTGTAGATGAGATCTCGAGTAGAACACGAAGGAGTTTGTGGGCGTCGATATTCAGATTGCTTCCTCCCTTGGTCTTTTCTTGATTCGGCGGTATTCTGGGATGAAGCGGTCCGGACCAACATTACTCGTACGCTTACGAGAGACCGGTTCCATCAACTGACATGTAACCTCGTTGCATAAAGATGGCTGGCGGGTGTCTGTTTCTCCCACTTTAGTTGGATCAGATTCGACAAAGGCGGTCCTTGAGAAGGTTGAATAGCAATTTGTGTATCACCGTTGTGGTTTTTGCGTAGGTAAGAATTGTTCTTGCTAGATACCCGTAGCAGCCACGTAAAACATGCAACAACAATTAGAGGACGTCTAACTTGTTTTTGCAGGGTATGTTGTGATGTGATATGGCCAATTACATGATGAGATATATGTGATGTATGAGATGATCATGTATTGTATAGAATATCATGACTTGCATGTCGATGAGTACGGCAACCGGCAGGAGCCATAGGGTTGTCTTTAATTATTTTCGCCGTTTTTGCTTTAGTTTATCGCTATGAGTTAGCAATAGTCGTAGAAGCAACAGTTGGCGCGACAACCTCATGGCGACACATTGATGGAGATCAAGATGATGGAGATCATGGTGTTATGCCGGTGACAATGGAGATCATGCCGGTGCTTTGGATATGGAGATCAAAAGCACAAGTTCATGGCCATATCATGTCACTTATGATTTGCATGTGATGTTAATCCTTTTATGCATCTTAGTTTGCTTAGGACGATGGTAGCATTATAAGGTGATCCCTCACTTAAATTTCAAGATAAATTGTGTTCTCCCCGAGTGTGCACCATTGTGAAAGTTCGTCGTTTCGAGACACCACGTGATGATCGGGTGTGATAGACTCTACGTTCGCATACAAAGGGTGCAAGCCAGTGTTGCACGTGCGGAACACTCGGGTTAAACTTGACGAGCCTAGCATGTACAGACATGGCCTCGGAACACAAGAGACCGAAAGGTCGAACATGAGTCATATAGTAGATATGATCAACATAAAGATGTTCACCATTGAAACCACCTCAACTCACGTGATGATCGGACTTGAGTTGGTGGATTTAAATCATGTGACACTCGAATGACCGGAGGGATGTCAATTTGAGTGGGAGTTTTTTAAGTAATATGATTAACTAAACTCATTATCATGAACATAGTCAAAATGTCTTTGCAAATTATGTTGTAGATTACTAGCTCGCGCTGTAGCTCCCTTGAATTTTTTATATGTTCCTACAGAAATAGAGTTGAAAGATGATGGTAGCAATAAAGCGGACTGGGTCCTTGATCTGAGGATTGTCCTCATTGCTGCACATAAGGCTTATGTCCTTAATGCACCGCTCGGTGCGCCACCCCCTCTAGCGTCGTCTGTAGATGTTGTGAACATCTGACAGGCATGTTATGATGACTACTTGATAGTTCAGTGCGTCATGCATTACGGCTTAGAATTGAGGCTCCAAAACATTTTGAACGTCACGGAACATATGAGATGTTCTAAGAGCTGAAATTGGGATCTCAGGCTCGTGCCCGTGTTGTGAGGTATGAGACCTCCAACAAGATTCTTTGCCTGCAAGATGAAGGAGAATAGTTCAATCGTTGAGCATGTGCTCAGATTGTCTGGGTACTACAATCGCTTGAATCGAGTGGGAGTTGATCTTCCAGATAAGATAGTGATTGATATAGTTCTCCAAGTCACTGTCACTAAGCTACTAGAGCTTCATGATGAACTATAAAATGCCAGGGATGGAAATAATGATCCCTGAGCTATTCGCGATGTTTGACACCGCGAAGGTAGAAATCAAGAAGGAGCATCAAGTGTTGATGGTTAGTGAAACCACTAGTTTCGAGAAGGGCAAGGGCTAGGAGGGAAACTTCATGGATGGCAAGTCAGTTGCTGCTCCAGTGAAGAAACCCAAGGTTGAACCCAAACCCGAGACTAAGTGCTTCTATTATGAGGAGAACGGTCGCTGAAGCGGAACAACCCTAGATACTTGTTAGATAAGAAGGCTGGCAACGTCGACAGAAGTATATTTTGATATACGTGTTATTGATGTGAACCTTTCTAGTACTCCTAGTAGCACCTGGGTATTGGATACCGGTTCGGTTGCTAAATGTTAGTTACTCGAAATAAAAGCTACGGAATAAACGGAGGCTAGCTAAGGGTGAGGTGACGATGAGTGTTGGAAGTGTTTCCAAGGTTGATGTGATCACCATCGCACGCTCTCTCTACCTTCGGGATTAGTGATGAACCTAAATAAATGGTATTTGGTGTTTGCGTTGAGCATGAACGTGATTAGATCATGTTTATTGCAATACGGTTATTCATTTAAGTTAGAGAATAATGGTTATTCTGTTTACATGAATAATACCTTCAATGGTCATGCACCCAATGAGAATGGTTTATTGAATCTTGATCGTAGTGATACACATGTTCAAAATATTGATGCCAAAAGATACAAAGTTAATAATGATAGTACCACATACTTGTGGCACTGCCGCTAAATGTCATATTGGTGTAAAACGCATGAAGAAACTCCATGCTGATGGATCTATGGACTCATTCGATTGCGAATCGGTTGAGACATGCGGACCATGCCTCATGGGCAAGATGACTAAGACCCCGTTTTCCGGTATGATGGAGCGGGCAAGTGACTTATTGGAAATGATACATGTTGATGTATGCGGTCCAATGAGTGTTGTAGCGTGCGGTGGATATCGTTATTTTCTTACCTTCACTGATGATTTGAGTAGATATGGGTATATTTACTTAATGAAACACAAGTCTAAATCGTTTGAAAAGTTCAAGCAAATTCAGAGTGAAGTTTGAGATCATCGTGACAAGAAGATAAAATGTCTACAATATGATCGTGGAGGTGAATATCTGAGTTACGTGTTTGGTATACAACTTAAGACAATGTGGAAGTTGTTTCACAACTCACGCCACCTGGAATACCATAGTGTGATGGTGTGTCCGAACGTCGTAGTCGTGCTCTATTGGATATGGTGCGAACTATGATGTCTCTTATCGATTTGCCACTATGGTTTTGGGGTTACGCATTAGAGACAACTACATTCACTTTAAAAGGGGCACCATCTAAATCCGTTGAGATGACACCGTATGAATTTTGGTTTGGCGGAAACCTAAGCTGTCATTTCTTAATGTTTGGGGCTGCGACGCTTATGTGAAAAAGGGTTTTCACCTAATGAGCTAGAACCCAAAGCAGACAAATGCATCTTCATAGAATACCCTAACGTAACAGTTGGGTAAACCTTCTATCTTAGATCCAAGCACAAAGTGTTTGTTGCTAAAATGGGTCCTTTCTCGAGAAAGAGTTTCTCTCGAAAGAATTGAGTGGGAGGAAGATAGAACTTGATGAGGTTGTCGAACCTTTGTTTCAACCAGAGAGTAGCGCAGCGCAGAAAGTTGTTTCTGTGGAGCCTACGTTAGTTGAAGAGGAAGTTAATGATGATCATGAAGCTTCGGATCAAGTTACTATCGAACCTCGTAGGTCGACAAGGACGCGTACTGCTCCTGAGTGGTACAACAACCCTGTCTTAGAGGTCATGTTGTTGGACAACGATGAACCTACGAGCTATGGAGAAGCGATGATGGGCCCAGATTCCGAGAAATGGTTAGAGGCCATGCAATCCGAGATGGGATCCATGTAAGAAAACAAAGTATGGGCTTTGGAAGTATTACCTGAAGGGCGAAAGGCCATTCAGAACAAATGGATCTTTAAAAGGAAGACGAACGCGGACGGTAATGTCACCGTCTATAAAGCTCGACTTGTGGCAAAGGGTTTTTCACAAGTTCAAGGAGTTGACTACGATGAGACTTTCTCACCCGTAGTGATGCTAAAGTCTATTGGAATTATGTTAGCAGTTGCACCATTTATCGATTATGAAATCTGGCAGATGGATGTCAAAACATCGTTTCCTTAACGGTATCCGTGAGGAAAGGTTGTATGTGATACAACCGGAAGGTTTTGTCAGTTCTAAGGATGCTAAAATATATGGAATCTCCTGCGATCCTTCTATGGACTAGAGCAAACATCTCGGAGTTGGAATATACATTTTGATCAAAGTTTTTGAGTCTATACAAAGTTTATGAGAAACTTGTATTTACAATAAAGTGAGTGGGAGCACTATAGAATTTCTGATAAGTATATGTGGACGACATATTGTTGATCGGAAATGATGTAGAATTTCTGGAAAGCATAAATGGTTGTTTGACAAGGAGTTTTTCAAAGGAAAACCTGGAATGAAGCTACTTAAATATTGGGCATCTTGATCTATAGAGGTAGATCAAGACGTCTGATAAAACTTTCAATGAGTACATACCTTGACAAGATTTTGAAAGAGTTCAAAATGGATCAGTCAAAGAAAGAGTTCTTGCCTGATTTGTAAGGTGTGGAGTTGAGTGAGACTCAAAGCGCGACCACGGCAGAAGAAAGAGAAAGGACGAAGGTCGTCCCCTATGCCTTATCCATAGGCTCTGTATAGTATGCCATGCTGTGTACCGCACCTGTGTGTGCCTTGCCATGAGTCTGTCAAGGGGTACAAGAGTGGTCCAGGAGTGGATCACTGGACAGCGGTCAAGATTATCCTTAGTAACTAGAGGACTAAGGAAATATTTCTCGATTATGGAGGTGATAAAGAGTTCGTCGTAAAGGGTTACGTCGATGCAAGCTTTAACACCAATCCGGATGACTCTGAGTAGCAATCCGGATACGTATAGTGGAGCAGCCATTTGGAATAGCTCCAAGTGGAGTGTGGTAGCAGTGTCTACAGTATGACATAGAGATTTGCAAAGTACACACGGATCTGAATGTCGCAGACCCGTTGACTAAAGACCTCTCTCACATGCAAAGCATGATCGAACCCCAGAACTCATTGGGTGTTAGATTCATAACAATGTAAATCACATGGTGATGTGAACTAGATTATTGACTCTAGTGCAAGTGGGAGACTGTTGGAAATATGCCCTAGAGGCAATAATAATTTAGTTATTATCATATTTCCTTGTTCATGATAATCGTTTATTATCCATGCTATAATTGTATTGATTGGAAACTCAAATACATGTGTGGGTACATAGACAACACTGTGTCCCTAGTATGCCTCTAATAGACTAGCTCGTTGATCAAAGATGGTCAAGGTTTCCTAGCCATAGACATGAGATGTCATTTGATAACGGGATCACATCATTAGGAGAATGATGTGATGGACAAGACCCAAACTATGAACATAGCATATGATCGTGTCAGTTTATTGCTATTGTTTTCTGCATGTCAAGTATTTGTTCCTATGACCATGAGATCATGCAACTCACTGACACCGGAGGAATACCTTGTGTGTATCAAACGTCGCAACGTAACTGGGTGACGATAAAGGTGCTCTACAGGTATCTCCGAAGGTGTCTGTTGAGCTGGAATGGATCAAGACTGGGATTTGTTACTCCGTGTGACGGAGAGGTATCTCAGGACCCACTCGGTAATACAACATCACAACAAGCCTTGCAAGCAATGTGACTAAAGTGTTAGCCACGGGATCTTGTATTACAGAACGAGTAAAGAGACTTGCCGGTAACGAGATTGAACTAGGTATAGAGATACCGACGATCGAATCTCAGGCAAGTAACATACCTAAGAACAAAGGGAACAGCATACGGGATTAACTGAATCCTTGACATACAGGTTCAACCGATAAAGATCTTCGTAGAATATGTAGGAACCAATATGGGCATCCAGGTCCCGCTATTGGTTATTGACCGTAGAGGTGTCTCGGTCATGTCTACATAGTTCTCGAACACGCAGGGTCTGCACACTTAAGTTTCGGTGACGTTTCAGTATAGTAGAGTTATGTATGGTGGTGACCGAAGGTTGTTCGGAGTCCCGGATGAGATCCTGGAAGTCACGAGGAGCTCCGGAATGGTCCGGAGGTAAATATTGATATATAGAAAGTCCAGTTTTGGTCACCGGAAAAGTTTCGGGTATTTCGGTAGTGTACCGGGAGTGCCGGGAGGGGTACCGGGGACCATCGGGAGGGGTGTCTCGACCCAAAGGGCCTCATGGGCTGTGGGAGGAGTCAAGCCAGCCCTTAGTGGGCTGGCCGAGCCCCCCACTAAGGCCCATGCGGCTAGGGGTGGGAAAACCCAAAGGGGGAAAGGTGGAAAGAGTTTCCAAGTGGAGAGGAGGAATCCTACTCCTAATAGGATTGGAGTAGGACTCCTCCACCTCCAATTTTGGCCAGCCCTTGAGGGTTTTGAGGCTGCCTCCTCCCCTCCCTCCCTTCTATATATACTAGAGGATTTAGAGGGGAGAGCTAACCCTAATTGCCACGTGCTCCCTCTACTTCCTCTAGATCGTTTTCTCCTTTAGTCTAGTTTCGGTGGTGCTTAGGAGAAGCCCTGCCGAAATAGTTCCACCACCGCCGCCGCCGCGCCGTCACGCTGCCGGAGAACTCATCTACCTCTTCGCCCCCTCTTGCTGGATCAAGAAGGCGGAGATCGTCATCGAGCTGTACGTGTGCTGAACGCGAAGGTGCCATCCGTTCGGCGCTAGATCGGAAGGACCGTGATCAGGATCGCGAGACGATTCGTGATTTGATCACGGGACGGATCGTGATGGGATCGCGGGATGGATCGTGATTGGATCGCGAGATGGATCGTGATGGGATCGTGGGACGCTCGGCGATTTGGATCGCGAAGACGTTCGACTACATCAACCGCGTTTCTCAACGCTTCCCGCTTAGCGATCTACAAGGGTATGTAGATCCACTCTCCCCTCGTAGATGCTCATCACCATGGATAGATCTTGCGTGTGCGTAGGAAATTTTTTGTTTCCCTTGCAACGTTCCCCAACAATAATCCCATGCTGACGCGAGGGTACTTTGTAGCAGCTGAATCTATAGGGCAGTTGCAAAAAGATTTAGATGCAGCCCGAGAATCTCAGAGGTACGCCGAGTCCCAGTATGAGGCCGGCTGCCTTTCGTTGCGACGAAACCTGGAGGAGAAGAAACGCCTCCAGGCGGAAAACAAGCAGCAGGCCGAAGAAATTGAGAGTTTAAAGACTCAATTGGCCCAGACCCAAGCCGAGAACCAGAAATTACAGAGGGGCATGTTCGGTAAGTATGATTATAACGTCGAAGGGTATCTCTCCTACATGAAATGTAACGGACATGCCTTGTCTCTTGTATAGGTCTCCTAACCGGGCGGCCTGAAGAAGAGATCGGATCCTACCGGGGGAACCATCTTAAGGAACTGTCCGCCGTGCATGAGCCGGCTCGGAAGGCTATGAGGAGCATGATAAAAGCGCTATGGCCTGCCGAGAAGCCTCCGGAGGGGATGACCGAACTAGCTGAGCGGTTCAAGGGAACCCGGAGTCGGTTCGAGCTATGGAAGACATCGGCGTGCCGGGAGGGAGCACGAGAGGCGTGGGCGATGATCAAGACCCGTTATACCGGCCTTAACCCCGAGCATATGGCTCGGGTTGGGCCAGCAGGGCCTGATGGGCAAGAAGTGCCACTTCACTTGGTGTACGACCAAGTGATGCCTGCCGCTCATCTCTCGCAGGAAGATTGCACCCTGGATGCCTTAATAGACAATCTTGACCGGCAGCCAGATGTGTGATTTTATGTAACAATGTACTTTAAATCAAAAAATTGCTCCTTCTGTGTCGCAGACTTTGTCTTAACTGGCCATCGGCTTCGACCTCCCGTGCTAAGAGCTTGGGAGTGTTCCTTATAAAATATCCGTCGATAAGAGGGAATCCTTGCGAGGAACCAGGCAATCCGGCCATTTGGTACGAACAGACAAAAAATGCACAGGGAGATATGTTATATTACTGCTTAGCGTAAGAAACATCTTCTAAAGAAAATAGTACCTCTATCGGTACCTTCCTTTAGGCTGCTACGTAAATCGTAGATGGTAAGGCCGTATACTGCTAGTATGCGACAAATGACTTTTGTGAGAAAAGAAGCCCGAGTAATGGTGAGAACAACCATAATTTTATTTGTTGCTTCCGTCGTAGTCGACCAATTTTCTGCTGAAGATAGCTAGCTTTTGGCTTCACCCGTCTGAGGTACGCATCCGGATGACCCGGTCGTAAAAATAGCAGAGGTGCTCCCTTTACCCTCTAGCTGAACAATCGGGAACGTAGAGGGTAAACACAGGAGCGAGGCAACCCAGCTTGGCAAAAATCTTAGTTCGAATTGATGCATATAATGGCTTAAAAATCGACAAAGGAAACAATGCATACATAATAAATTAGAATAGATGCTTAAAATATATAATTATCGGCTTCGGGAAGAAGCCCCCAGGTGTTTTATTCGGATTTAACATTTGACGATGTATACCGAAAATCTTAACACGAGCTCGGTTTAGCCGAACATAGACTTGGGAAGAAAAAAATCTGAACCTGCCAAAAATCAAAGTGGGAGGGAAGGGAAATGAAAAGAAAGAAAAGAAAAAGGAGGATAAAAAGTAAGATGACACCGGTCTAGCCGTAGAAGCGCCGAAGACGAGCTGCATTCCATGGGTTTGGTTCGAGGCGGTTATCCGGCGGGTTTCGAAGACGATAAGCCCCTCCTGCGAGTACTTCGTCAATTATGAAGGGGCCCTCCCATTTGGGATTGAGTTTATGCTTCTGCTTCTCCGAGAGCCGTAAGACGAGTTCACCCACATTATATGCTTTTGCCCTGACCTCCCTGCTCTGGTAACGCCGGGCCTGCTGTTGGTAGAAAGTAGAGCGAGCCCGAGCTATGTCGCGCTCTCCTTCTAAGGCGTTCAAGTCGTCCTGCCGATCTAACTCGGCCTCCTTTTCTTCGTACATGCGCACCCTTGATGCGTCGTGAATAATATCACAGGGAAGGACTGCTTCTCTCCCGTAGACCATGAAGAACGGTGTGTATCCCGTTGATCGATTCGGGGTGGTACGCAGGCCCCACAGAACGGAGTCAAGCTCCTCTACCCAATGGCAGTCGGACTCATGAAGAGATCAGACCAGACGTGGTTTAATACCACTCATAATGAGGCCGTTGGCCCGTTCGACTTGTCCATTGGTCTGCGGGTGATACACCGATGCGTAATTGAGCTTGATGCCCATTTTTGCGCACCAGTCCTTTACGTCCTGGGCGGTGAAGTTGGACCCATTGTCCGTTATTATACTGTGCGGGACGCCGTAACGGTGTACCACACCGGATATAAAGTCGATTACTGGTCCGGACTTGGCTGATTTGACAGGTTTTGCTTCGATCCATTTGGTGAACTTGTCAACCATGACCAGTAGATATTTATTCTTCTTGGTGGCGTGAGTTGTGAAATAACTTCCACATTGTCTGAAGTTGTATACCAAACTCGTAACTCAGATATTCACCTCCACGATCATATCGTAGACATTTTATCTTCTTGTCACGATGATATCAAATTCACTCTGATTTTGTTTGAACTTTTCAAACGTTACAGACTTGTGTTTCATTAAGTAAATATCCCCATAACTACTCAAATCATCAGTGAAGGTAGGAAAATAACGATATCCACCGCACGCTAGAACACTTATTGGACCGAATACATCAACATGTATTATTTCCAATAAGTTACTTGCCCGCTCCATCATACCGGAAAACGGGGTCTTAGTCATCTTGCCCATGAGGCATGGTCCGCATGTCTCAACCGATTCGAAATCGAATGAGTCCAAAGATCCATCAGCATGGAGTTTCTTCATGCGTTTTACACCAATATGACATTTAGCGGCAGTGCCACAAGTATGTGGTACTATCATTATTAACTTTGTAGCTTTTGGCATCAATATTATGAACATGTGTATCACTACGATCAAGATTCAATAAACCATTCTCATTGGGTGCGTGACCATTGAAGGTTTTATTCATGTAAACAGAATAACCATTATTCTCTAACTTAAATGAATAACCGTATTGCAATAAACATGATCTAATCACGTTTATGCTCAACGCAAACACCAAATAACATTTATTTAGGTTCATCACTAATTCCGAAGGTAGAGAGAGCGTGCGATGGTGATCACATCAACCTTGGAAACACTTCCAACACTCATCGTCACCTCACCCTTAGCTAGCCTCCGTTTATTCCGTAGCTTTTATTTCGAGTTACTAACATTTAGCAACCAAAACGGTATCTAATACCCAGGTGCTACTAGGAGTACTAGTAAGGTACACATCAATAACACGTATATCAAATATACTTCTGTCGACGTTGCCATCCTTCTTATCTACCAAGTATCTAGGGCAGTTCCGCTTCAGCGACCGTTCTCCTCATAATAGAAGCACTCAGTCTCGGGTTTGGGTTCAACCTTGGGTTTCTTTACTGGAGCAGCAACTGGCTTGCCATCCATGAAGTATCCCTCCTTGCCCTTGCCCTTCTCGAAACTAGTGGTTTTACTAACCATCAACACTTGATGCTCCTTCTTGATTTCTACCTTCGCGGTGTCAAACATCGCGAATAGCTCAGGGATCATTATTTCCATCCCTGGCATTTTATAGTTCACCACGAAGCTCTAGTAGCTTAGTGACAGTGACTTGGAGAACTATATCAATCACTATCTTATCTGGAAGATCAACTCCCACTCGATTCAAGCGATTGTAGCACCCAGACAATCTGAGCACATGCTCACCGATTGAGCTATTCTCCTTCATCTTGCAGGCAAACAATCTTGTTGGAGGTCTCATACTTCTCAACACGGGCACGAGCCTGAGATCCCAAGAACATCTCATATGTTTCGTGACGTTCAAAACGTTTTGGAGCCTCAATTCTAAGCCGTAATGCATGACGCACTGAACTATTAAGTAGTCATCGGAACGTGCCTGTCAGATGTTCACAACATCTATAGACGACGCTAGAGGGGGTGGCGCACCGAGCGGTGCTTTAAGGACATAAGCCTTCTGTGCAGCAATGAGGACAATCCTCAGATCACGGACCCAGTCCGCATTATTGCTACCATCATCTTTCAACTCTATTTCTCTAGGAACATATAAAAATTCAAGAGAGCTACAGCGCGAGCTAGTAATCTACAACATAATTTGCAAAGACATTTTGACTATGTTCGTGATAATGAGTTTAGTTAATCATATTACTTAAAAACTCCCACTGAAATTGACATCCCTCCGGTCATTCGAGTGTCACATGATCCAAATCCACCAACTCAAGTCCGATCATCACGTGAGTTGAGGTGGTTTCAATGGTGAACATCTTCATGTTGATCATATCTACTATATGACTCATGTTCGACCTTTCGGTCTCTTGTGTTCCGAGGCCATGTCTGTACATGCTAGGCTCGTCAAGTTTAACCCGAGTGTTCCGCACGTGCAATACTGGCTTGCACCCGTTGTATGCGAACGTAGAGTCTATCACACCTGATCATCACGTGGTGTCTCGAAACGACGAACATTCGCAACGGTGCACACTCGGGGAGAACACAATTTATCTTGAAATTTAAGTGAGGGATCACCTTATAATGCTACCGTCGTCCTAAGAAAAACAAGATGCATAAAAGGATTAACATCACATGCAAATCATAAGTGACATGATATGGCCATGAACTTGTGCTTTTGATCTCCATCTTCAAAGCACCGGCATGATCTCCATCGTCACCGGCATAACACCATGATCTCCATCATCTTGATCTCCATCAATGTGTCGCCATGAGGTTGTCGCGCCGACTGTTGCTTCCATGACTATTGCTAACTCATAGCGGTAAACTAAAGCAAAAACGGCGAAAATAATTAAAGACAACCCTATGGCTCCAGCCGGTTGTCGTACTCATCGACATGCAAGTCGTGATATTCTATACAATACATGATCATCTCATACATCACATATATCTCATCATGTAATTGGCCATATCGCATCACAACATACCCTGCAAAAACAAGTTAGACGTCCTCTAATTGTTGTTGCAAGTTTTACGTGGCTGCTACGGGTATCTAGCAAGAACAATTCTTACCTACGCAAAAACCACAACGGTGATACAAAAATTGCTATTCAACCTTCTCAAGGACCGCCTTTGTCAAATCCAATCCGACTAAAGTGGGAGAAACAGACACCCGCCAGCCATCTTTATGCAATGAAGTTACATGTCAGTTGATGGAACCGGTCTCTCGTAAGCATACGAGTAATGTTGGTCCGGGCCGCTTCATCCCACAATACCGCCGAATCAAGAAAAGACCAAGGGAGGAAGCAATCTGAATATCAACGCCCACAAACTCCTTTGTGTTCTACTCGAGATCTCATCTACACATAAACCTGGCTCTGATACCACTGTTGGAGAATGTTGCATGGGAAGCAAAAAAATTCCTACGCACACGCAAGATCTATCCATGGTGATGAGCATCTACGAGAGGAAGAGTGGATCTACATACCCTTGTAGATCGCTAAGCGGAAGCGTTAAGAAACGCAGTTGATGTAGTCGAACGTCTTCGCGATCCAAATCGCCGAGCGTCCCGCGATCCCATCACGAACCGTCTCGCGATCCTGATCACGGTCCTTCCGATTTAGCGCCGAACGGACGGCACCTCCGCGTTCAGCACACGTACAGCTCGATGACGATCTCCGCCTTCTTGATCCAGCAAGAGGGAGCGGAGAGGTAGATGAGTTCTCCGACAGCGCGACGGCGCGACGGCGGTGGTGGCGGAACTATTCCAGCAGGGCTTCGCCTAAACACTGCCGAAACTAGACTAGAAGAGAAAACGATATAGAGGAAGTAGAGGGAGCACGTGGCAATTAGGGTTAGCTCTCCCCTCTAAATCCTCTAGTATATATAAGAGGGAGGGAGGGGAGGAGGCAGCCTCAAACCCTCAAGGGCTGGCCGAAATTGGCGGTGGAGGAGTCCTACTCCAATCCTATTAGGAGTAGGATTCCTCCTCTCCACTTGGAAACCCTTTCCACCTTTCCCCCTTTGGGTTTTTCCCACCCCTAGCCGCATGGGCCTTAGTGGGGGGCTCGGCCAGCCCACTAAGGGCTGGATTGACTCCTCCCACAGCCCATGAGGCCCTTTGGGTCGAGACACCCCTCCCGATGGTCCCCGGTACCCCTCCCGGCACTCCCGGTACACTACCGAAATACCCGAAACTTTTCCGGTGACCAAAACGGGACTTCCTATATATCAATCTTTACCTCCGGACCATTCCGGAGCTCCTCGTGACGTCCGGGATCTCATCCGGGACTCCGAACAACCTTCGGTCACCACCATACATAACTCTACTATACCGAAACGTCACCGAACATTATAAGTGTGCAGACCCTGCGGGTTCGAGAACTATGTAGACATGACCGAGACACCTCTACGGTCAATAACCAATAGCGGGACCTGGATGCCCATATTGGTTCCTACATATTCTACGAAGATCTTTATCGGTAGAACCTCTATGTCAAGGATTCAGTTAATCCCGTATGCTGTTCCCTTTGTTCTTCGGTATGTTACTTGCCCGAGATTCGATCGTCGGTATCTCTATACCTAGTTCAATCTCGTTACCGGCAAGTCTCTTTACTCGTTCCGTAATACAAGATCCCGTGGCTAACACTTTAGTCACATTGCTTGCAAGGCTTGTTGTGATGTTGTATTATCGAGTGGGCCCTGAGATACCTCTCCGTCACACGGAATAAAAAATCCCAGTCTTGATCCATGCCAGCTCAATAGACACCCTCGGAGATACCCGTAGAGCATCTTTATAGTCACCCAGTTACGTTGCGACGTTTGATAGACACAAGGTATTCCTCCGGTGTCAGTGAGTTGCATGATCTCATGGTCATAGGAACAGATACTTGACATGCAGAAAACAATAGCAATAAATTGACACGATCATATGCTATGTTCATAGTTTCGGTCTTGTCCATCACATCATTCTCCTAATGATGTGATCCCGTTATCAATAGACATCTCATGTCTATGGCCAGGAAATCTTGACCATCTTTGATCAACGAGCTAGTTAACTAGAGGCATACTAGGGACACAGTGTTGTCTATGTACCCACACATGTATTTGAGTTTCCAATCAATAAAATTATAGCATGGATAATAAACGATTATCATGAACAAGGAAATATAATAATAACCAATTTATTATTGCCTCTAGGGCATATTTCCAATAAAAAATGCCCCGGGGTGGAGGAAGGGAGTCAGGACAATGTTGCTCCTGACCTGTTGGGCAATTTGGCAAGAGCGTAACCAATGCACGTTCCAAAAGAAAATTTCATGCCATCGGACATAGTGAAGAGGATCACCAATTGCATGGAGCAATTGAGGCTTGTTGGCACCAAATGCATGAGAGCCCCTTCGGGGAACCACCATGAGAGATAGTTAGAAAAAAATTCCAGGGAGGACTGACTTACTTGTGGTGAGCCTCCTGATCCTAGGATCATCACCATTTTGTATTCCCCGCTTTTTTCAACTATCAATGAAACGCCAGTGATTGCTGGATCTTTCAAGAAAAATTGCTCAAAATAATTAGCGAAGATAATCCCAGTTCTAATGGCACATGCTCGGCAATTCTATATACCAGATAATACCCCGCACGTTGCCATATCTTTCAATTAGATTTGATTGTGTGAAATATAATATTTAGATTAATGACACACGAACCAAAATTAATAATACATATGATTTATTATATTGATTAAGTAAAATAATAGAATGAAAAACATTTTTCATGCACGGTTGCATGTGATGGTGGGCCTTTTTCCATGGATGGTTGCATGTAGAGGTGAACCTTATCCCATCCATAATTATATGGTGATGTGGGCATGTTGAGATAATAAATTGATAATGAGAATGAAGTTCTTAGGTATATAGGATTCCCCTTGCAATTGCAAATGGTAACGACAACACCTACTCTGACGGGTTACAAATACGATGGACTAGTTTGGACTGAAGTTACTGTGCGCGCAACACGTACACACACACGAATCATGTTTGTTTCCCCCTCTTTGTTAAGAGCATCTACAACCGACATCCTCAAGTCCTTCCCAAACGTCAACGAATGCGACCGATCAATGAGCGGACATGAAAGAGAAGGAAAAAAATGGCCCAAGCAGATCCCTCGTATCATGCTTATACGTTCGGGTTGTGCATGAACCCTCATATTGTAGACAAATATAGAGAGAATGTGAGGGATCGCGAACACGCCTGGACGCGCCCGCCACGCAGGACGCAACTCACTCCGGACCATATTTTCTTTCTTTCTTTATTCTTTCGTTTTGTTTTCTCTTTTCATCTTCACCAATCACGTGCATGTGATCGGATATATGAGGAAGAAAATAAAAAAATATGGTTGCACGGACGGATAAATAATGCTCAAACGAAACGTTTAGGGGTCAGATTTGGTAAGTTTGTAGATGCTTTAACACCTCATATACGTGCATCAAATAGTGTTGATGGTACTAAATCTACCACCAGATGCGGCAGGTCCAGCCTCTACAAGGGTATCTTAAGCTCGTCGGATACCTGCTTTAGGACCAACCTGATTAGCATCATCCTGCCCATGTGTACAAGTTGGTGCACCGTCAGTTTCTTTTATCGCTGGTTCACATCACATGGCTAGCTAGCAAAAATTGAGATGGAGCACTCTTGTTGCGCCGATGACATAATCGCTGACCACATCCCAGTGACCGAGCTTGTTTTGTTAATTGTATTACTTTGACATGTCCGTCGCTCAAGTGATTAATCTTCTATAAATAGTTAGCCCCATTAAAAAATTCAAGGAAAAAGTAATTCCCGACATGCAACCATACATGGAAAGAATTTCACCTCAGCATGCAAACTTGCATGTGAATTTTCATTTTGTTATGTTATCTAAATTTACTAAATATTTTACAATCATACTATAATCAAACACGATAACTCAATGTACTTCCTTTTGTCCATATTAATTGTCTCTGACTTAGTATAATTTTGTATTAAAATTGTACTAACCCAACGAACAATTAATATGTATACGAAGTATTTTTAATGTTAGCTAGTACTTCCCCTATCCATGTATATAGGGTCTAATGCGTTTTTTGAGATTAACTTTGACCACATGTTAGAGCAATAATTCGTATTCATATACTATTAATTTTACCAATAGTCGAAGGCGGTCTCGAAAAACGAATTAGGCCCTATATATATGGATGGAGGGAGTATCATACTATTATCCAAATATTCAGGTTGTATACAACTAAATTTCATTTAATGTATTGCAAAACACTTTCACAACAACATGTAGTACTAGTATCATTTACTCCATGCTATTTAGCAAAAAGTTACAACTCAGATTGTGCTACCTTTTCTCTTTGCGGGAACCTCAATGCTATTTGATCAATTGGGAGTAAAGACGGGGCACGACTTCTTCTTGTTGTTGTTGTGGTTGTTGTTGTTTGGTCTTTGTGTATCTATACGTAGTAGTACGTGTCAGGTGTGAGTGTAATGGTGTATGGATTAATTACTTAGCGAATTATTGAGCAGCTCCCTCTCGTGTCAACTATGCTTACGAGTACTTTAACAGGTTGACTTTATTAGTGCTTTACTTCGGGTTCATTTCTTAAGAGTCGGTAAAATGTAAAATGTTCTATTTTAAATCATGGTATATGTGTGCTACTCCATGTGATAAATCCGAGGCACGTCTCCTCCATGCCTTGCGAGCGACCCGACCTACACATAGGCATCTCCCGAGGTCGCCCAAACCCAACTGCCCACGCGAGCTCCGACAGGGGCGCATAATGGCCGGGGACCCGGCGGTGGCCGGTGGTCCTCCCGATCCATCGCCTACTGCTACTACTGGGATTCGCGGCCCTTGTACGGGAAAGCCCTTGCTTAAAGCGCGACTGCTCCGTGACATGGAACGGATGGCCTAAACATACGTAGACACACATACTTATACCGATTTCACGCTGCCACGTACCACGTACCACTGTGGCCGGGGAGAGTGTGCCGCCGTGGTGCAGGACGCGCGGCCGGGCAAGCGGGCTGTACGTACGGTGTGCCGGTGGGGAGCGTCGGACAGCCGTGCGCCCGTGCCGGCGCGCCCGCTGGGGCGTTGGGTTCCTACGCTCGAGTGTTGTCGGGGCAGATACGAGGTCACTCGATCGAATCACCCGAGCCTTTCTTCTTTCCCGTGCTTTGCTGCGGTCCTGATTCCTGACCGGCCGCGTGTCGTGCATGTGGCCGTATGATGTGGTCTTTGCGTGCTTGGCCAAGGCACGGCTAGCAGAGCATCGTCTCCCTAGCTTGCTTACCTAGTACTCCCTCTGTAAACAAATATAAGACGTTTTAGGACATTACATTATAAGGTAGTACCTAGATCTCTGTTCCCATTTTAATCTTCCTTTTCTAGTCAAGTAGATGAACGAGCTGTACTCAACGGTGAAATTTCGTCCACGTCCACATTCATAATACAATTCAGGGCCGAGGCGAAGAAGATAGATGCCTCTTTTCATTTCATTTCAAGGGAGCTTAGGGTATCTCCAATGTTGATCCGCAAATTTGCTTGGTATCCGTTAGCAGATAGGGAATCAGTCCATGGACACGGATGCAGAGTCGGCCATCCAACGTTGTACGGATACATTTCAAACTCAGTTCAACATACCGAATGATTTCATGCAAACACAACGGATTTTTATCTAAACAGGACGAGATTCATCACACTTTGGATAATTATTAACTAAACCCTTGAATATTCTAGACATAGTCTAAATGATCGTCGGCGTCCGCTCCCCATGTCCGACCATGAGCCCCGAGAACTAAAGCTCCAGCTCATGCCTTCACCTTCTCCAGTTCCGCATTGGCGCTCTTCAGTTCCACATCCGTAACCTCCACCTCCGAAGCTCCGGGAAGTGAAGTTGTTCGCCTCCACGTCGTCGCCAAGTGGCTAATTGACCGACGATGTTGACCCCATCAAGCTTGGCTTCAACGGAGGGGAGGAGTGGTGGCCTTCTTGGGACCCGAGCGGCGGCGACCCACCATGCACTGCTCTTCCTCGCTACCGACGGCCCCCGCAGTTGTGGTGGCAAGGCGCGGCCGGGCGGAGCTGGCGATGTCCTCCTCGTCGTCGCTCTTGCCCCAAACATCATTCGCCGCCTCGTCGAACTCCCTGTAGGCGGCTTGTAACTCCGCCTGACGTTGGCGGTACCGCCAACGGTCGAGGCGGATCTCGCGGGCGGACGGTTGGACTCGAGCAACGCCTCCTTCTCGGGCACGTTCATGTCTGGCACGACCGGCACAATGGATGTGCCGACTTCGAGCAGCTCCTCCGCATGGTGCTCCTCGAGGAGGCCGAGGTTATAGGCTTGGTCGACATGCGCCTATCGGACCTTGGCCTCTGGCTCCTCATGCAGCAACTCCGTGTAGTGCGCACGGGCCTCGCCAGTGGTGAGGCCGGCATGATCGGCGAGGAGGGTGGCGCCGGCTCGTCCTCTGTTGGGGCGTTGTTGGCCTTCGTGTGCAGGCCGGCCTGCTGATACGTCTCCAACGTATATATAATTTTTGATGGTTTCATGCTACTATTATATCAATCTTGTACGTTTTATATGACATTTTATATCATTTTTTGGAACTAACCTATTAACTCAGTGCCCAGTGTCAGTTGTTGTTTTCTGCTTGGTTTTGGTTTTTCAAAAAATCAGCACCAAACGGAGTCCAAACCTGACGAAAGTTTTTGTTGATTTTTTTGGATCAAAACAAGAACAAGGAGCACCGGAGGGAGACCAGACGTTGCATGAGGCAGCCACAAGGGAAGAGGCGCCCTGGGGTGTAGGGTGCGCCCTCCCCCCTTGTGGCTCCCTCGTGGGCCCCCTCTGCCACCTCTTCGTTCTGTAAATCCCCTAAAATCCTTAAAACCCTAGTGGAGCACCCGAAACACTTTTTCCATGGTCGCAAGTCTCTATTCCGCCGTGATCCCATCTGTAGGCCTTTTCCAGTACTCTATCGTAGGGGGAATCCATCATGGCGGCCATCTTTATCAACATTGTTGCCTCCCACATGACGTGTGAGTAGTTCCTACAGGACCTACGGATCCATAGCTTTAGCTATATGTCTCTCTCTCTCTCTCTCTCTCTCTCTCTCTCTATCTCTCTCTCTCTCTCGTTTGATTTTTAATACAATAATCTCTTCGGAGACCTATTCGATGTAACTTTTGTAGTGTGTTTGTTGGGATCCGATGAATTGCGAGTTTATGTTCAGATTATTCATTGAAAGTAATTGATCCAATCTGAAATTTATTATGTGTGATTTCATATAGTTATGTATGCTTTCCGATCTATAAGTTTGCTCTGGCCAATTAGATGAGTAGAACATCAAAGGGATTGGTGCATAGTAGTAGGTTCAATCTCGCGGTGTCCTCACCTCGTGACAGAAGGGATAGCGAGGCACTTATTTGTATTGTTACTCCTAAGGGTAAAATGACGGGTCTGAACTGTTAAGCTTCATGCACTAGCCAACGCAACCAAAAGTCCGAAGTGATGGAAAGGGCTAGACAATCCACATATACACTTCAACACCCCCTCTCACGTGTGACGCGGAAAGTTAACACATGGACAGACTCAGAGGTATGGCTCAAGAGGCCTATACGTGGACAAAGGGGGACGTCACTATTTTTTTAGATAAACTATGAAAGCCAGGACTTGATCTCGAGACCTTAGGCTCCGATACCATGTGTAAGCTTCATGCACTAGCCAACACAACCAAAAGTTTGAACTGATAGAAAGGGCTAGGCAATCCACATCTACACTTCAACACCCCCTCTCACGTGTGACGCGAAAAGTCAACACGTGGATAGACTCAGAGGTATGGCTCAAGTGGCCAATACGTGGACACAAAGGGGGGAACAACAATTTTTGGATAAATTGCGAAAGCCAAGACTTGAACTCAAGACCTTAGCCCTGATACCATGTTAAGCTTCATGCACTAGCCAATGCAACCAAAAGTCCGAACTTATGGAAAGGGGCAATCCACATATACACTTCAATAGTCGTTGTCCATGATCTGGAATAGTGCCGCCATGCAGGCTTCAATCTGGAGAGCTGAATCGATGCTCGCTCCCGGTTTTGGCGGGCGAAGACGAGGTGGCAACCGACGACGAATCCGGTAGGCGGTGGCGGAGCTGCACGTCCGGGATTAGTGGCCGGTGGAGATCAACCAAGTCGATGTTGCACGTAGACATGTGCGTCCAACAGTAGCCGGATTGAGGCAACACATCAAGGAGCAGCAGCCGATCTGATGCACGTGAGCAGGCGGTGAAACCCTGATGAGGCGGGCGGAGAGGCAGCCGCGCGGTTCGTTCTGGAGACGCGGAGGCGTTGACCATCGACAAAGATCTATCAAAACAAGAAGACCGAAAAAATCGATCGTGCGGCGAGTTGCGGCGTTGGAGGGGACCTAAACCTAGGCTCTGATACCATGCTAAGCTTCATGCACTAGCCAACATAACCAAAAGTCCGAACTGATAGAAAGGGCTAGACAATCCACATATAGACTTCAACATGAACATATTGCTTGTCGTATTTTGTCTGCATATATGTCATCTTGCTTCAAGCATTACTCTGTTTGTCATGAACTTAGTACCATAGATGCATGCCGGTAGCAGTCGAATCATGGAGTAATAGTAATAGATGCAAAATCGTTTCGGTCTATTTGTCACGAACGTAATGCCTATATATAGATCATGCCATGAATATCACATAATTATTTGTTATTCTATCAATTGCCCAAGAGTAATTTGTGCACCCACCGCTACTATGATCATGAGAGAGATTGATACGTCCCAAATGTATCTACTTTTCCAAACACTTTTGCTCTTGTTTTGGACTCTAATTTGCATGATTTGGATGAAACTAACCCGGACTAGCATTGTTTTCATCAGAACTACCATGGTGTTATTTTTGTGAAGAAAATAAAAGTTATCGGATTGATCTGAAAATTTACGGAGATTATTTTCAGAATATATATATTGGCGAAGAGACCTGTTGGAGGGGGGCACCTAAGAGGCATGAGCTCAGGGGGCGCCCACCCCCAGGGCGCGTCCTGTGAGTTCGTTGGTCCCATGGCCCTCCGTTTGCCCTAATTCCAACTTCATAAGTATTGTATTGCAGAGAAAAATCAAAGAAAAACTTTCATTGCGTTTTACGAGACGGAGCCGCCGCCACCTCCTGTTCTTCCTAGGGAGGGCCGATTTGGAGTCTGTTTGGAGCTCCGGAGAGGGGGATTCGCCGTCGTCGTCATCACCAACCTTTCTCCATCAACAATTCCATGACGCTCACCACCGGGAGTGTGTAATTCCTTCATAGGCTTGCTGGACGATGATGGAGTTGGATGAGATTTGTCATGTAATCGAGTTAATTTGTTAGGGCTTGATCCCTAGTATCCACTATGTTCTCAGATTGATGTTGCTATGACTTTTCTATGCTTAATGCTTGTCACTAGGGCCCGAGTGCCATGATTTTAGATCTGGACCTATTATGTTTTCATGAATATGAGAGTGTTTTAGATCATATCTTGCAAGTTGTATGCACCTATTATGTGTTATGATCCATAGACCCCAAAGTGACAATAGTTGGGATCATCTCTGGTGATGACCGTAGTATGAGGAGTTCATGTATTCACCATGTGTTAGTGCTTTGTTCCGGTTTTCTATTAAAAGGAGGCCTTAATATCCCTTAGTTTGCCTTTGGACCCCGCTGACACGGGAGGGCGGGACAAAAGATGTCATGCAAATTCCTATTATAAGCATGTATGACTATATACGGAATACATGCCTACATTACATTGATGAATTGGAGCTAGTTCTGTGTCGCTCTAGGTTGTGATTGTTACATGATAAATGTCATCCAACATAAATATCCATCACTGATCCAATGCCTACGCTTTTCTCATATTGATCTTTGCTAAGTTACTACTGTTTCCACTGTTACAATCTTCACAAACTGATAATGTTACTGTTCCGGTTACTATTCCTACTGTTACTGAAACTATCAAAAGTATCAAACTTCTATGCTTCTAAATACTTTGCTGCAGAAAGATATTTTTCCAGGTGTGGTTGAATTGACAAATCAACTGCTAAGGCTCATAAATATTCTTTGGCGCACCTTGTGTTGAATCAAAAAAATTGGGTGAAATACTACCCTCGAAGACTATCGCGATCCCCTATACTTGTTGGTTATCAGAGATGCCTCTAGCGAACGCTATGGCCCCCGGGTCCATCGTCATATTACATATTCAAAAAAATACATAAAAATACTTGCTTCAGTTTATTTAATTTAATTTATTTATTATATATCCTACTCTATCATGATTTAATCCTTGCAATTAACAAGTACAAGGGGCTGACAACCCTCTTGTCTGCGTTGGTTGCAAGTATTTGTTCTTGTGTGTGCAGGAACTGTTGATCGTGTGTTTGCATCACTTCCTATTGCTTCGTTAAACCTTGGTTCTCAACTGAGGGAAATACCTACCACTATTGTACTACTTCATCTCTTCCTCTTCGGGGGAAAACCCAACGCATCTACACGTAGCAGAAGGAATTTCTGGCACCGCTGTCGGGGAAGCTATCAAACATACTGATGGTTCTTTCACACACATTATCATTTCCATGTATTACTTATTACTTGCTTTTATTTTTAGTTTACAAAATGAATACCAAAAATATCTTGTGTGAATGTTGGTATTGCTAGAACTTCACTTGTTCTATCTAACCCTGAAAATGAAGTGTTTAATTTTATACAAAGGAGAGGAGATGGTTTAAAAGATGCTTGGTATAGGATTTGTGCTGCTCACAATAGATCTACTCATAACCAATCCACCACTACTCTACTCCGCACTTTTTATGTGGGTGTTACTACTTGGTATGGATTTATGCTTGACAGAATTACTGGAGGAAATTTTCTAAGTAGTCACCCCTTGGATGCTTTTAGTGCTATGGGAAATTAGTGGGATTACCACCTATCATTATTAATGGAACAACATTAACCTTGGAACACCTTATGACAAGGCTAGACGCTATGAAAACAAAATGCTCACTATGGAACAATTTTAAAAATTGGATAGGAAGATCCATAGCCAAGTTACTCAATTAGGCTCTACGGTTGGGAATGCCTTAAACTTATTGAAATAAAAAGAACCCATTACCGATAGAGTAGAACAAAGTCCCGCTAGAATTGATAAGATAGAAAATTTTATCCATGCTTTGGGTTCCGCCTTTTCACCTATGACAATTAATGAGGAACCACCAATTAATAGAGATCTATGTATCTAAGATTCCTAAGAAAAATGAGGGTGGCTTGTCTATTCAAAGGAAATGAGGACTTGAAAATGATTAGTGTTCACCCTAAATTTATCAATGAAACAAAGGAACCTATTCTTGATAAACAATTCCTAAACTTTGTGCCTAGGAGTATCATGATTGAGAATATGCTTAATAAATATCCTAGGAAGTCTTGTTGCTTTATTGAAGAATTGGATGACAAAACGTGAAACTATGCATTATGCCTAGCCAAGGGCATAAAACAATAGCGCTTGTTGGGAGGCAACCCAATATTTATCTTAGTATTAAATTTTACTTTAAGTTCTTCTGTGATGACATAATTATTACTGTTATAATGATTGTGGTTTTATCTTTTAATTAGCATTTGTGCCAAGTAAACCCTTTGGGATGATTTGGATGATTGTTGAATTGATACGGTGCAGAAACAGAAATTTATACCCAGTATTTGAATTTTGATTTTTTTAATGGAACATGATAAATTGTTGAAATTTTTACACGGTATTGAGATACAAATTTACCAGGTTTTCCTAAGTTGTAAGAATTTAAGGAGTTACAAAAGTGTGGTTTTGGTTCGGATCATTACAAACTGTTCTGTTTTAGACAGATTCTGTTTTTATTGCATAGTGTGCTTGTTTTAATGATTCTATGGATTGTATCGGGGGGTATAAGTCATGGAGGAGTTAGAATACAGTAGGTATTATGCAATAACAATTAGGAATCTATTTATAATAGTACCTAAGCGTTTGATATTATTATTTTTGTACTAACGGATCTCACGAACTTTCTGCTAAGTTTTGTGTGCTGAAGTTTTCATGTTTTGGGTGAGATCATGATAGATGAAGGAATAAGGGGTGGCAAGACCCTAAGCTTGGGGATGCTCAAGGCACCCCAAGGCAATATTCAAGGAAGACCCAAGCGCCTAAGCTTGTGGATGCCCTAAAGGGCATCCCCTCTTTTGTCTACCGTCTATCGGTAATTTCACTTGGAGCTATATTTTTATTCATCACATGATATGTGTTTTGCTTCGAGCGTCGTGTATTATATTTTTGCTTGCTTTGCTTGTTAGTTTGTCGCAATCATTGTTTGCTGCACACACCAATTATGAGAGACACACATCCATGTGGACTTATTAGAATGCTCATTATGCTTCACCTATATCTATTGAGTTAAGGCAATCATGCTCATGTGCTTCACTTAAATCTTTTAGAGCACGACGAAAATTATAGTTTATAGAAATTGTGTGCACTCTCATACTTCACTTATAGTAAGTGGTAATTTGCACATGTTATATGATTAGTCGAAAAATGATAGGTATACAAGAGGGATATAAGAAAAACTTGCATGGAGATCACTAAATGTGAAATGTATGATCAACAGTATTGAAGGTATAATATGGGGGCTTACTACTTGAAAAGATCAGAAGAAAAAAGGGTAAAAAAAGAAAGGCCAAAAAATCCAGAAAAAAAGAAAGGCCAAAAGATCAGAAGAAAAAAAAGAAGAAAATAAAAAAATAAATGTGAGATGAGAGAAGGGGAAGCATCACTATCCTTTTTTCCACGCTTGTGCTTCAAAGTAGCACCATGTTTTTCATATAGAGAGTCCTGATATTTAGTCACTTTCATATACTAGTGGGAATCAATGTAGAACTTAGCTTGCATTTTTCATTACGGGTTCCTCAATTGCCCGAGTTCTTCATGTTGTAAGTAGGTTACATGCACACCCATCTAGTTTAATTAGAGAGATTTCATACACTTATAGCTCTAGTGCATCAAAAGTTGCATGGCAATCCCTACTCCTCGCATCGATGTTGATTGAAATGCGTCTTCATATGGCCTAACGATTTACCTAGTTGATGCGAGACTACCCTTGTATTTGTCTTCTCCTATCAATCCCTACCATCATTCTATTCCACCTAAAGTGCTGAAAGTCCATGGCTCACGCTTAGGTTGAGTGAAGTTGAAAAAGCTGAAGCACGTGAGAAAGTATGAGTCAAGTGCTTGGTTAGGCACAAGGGGAATCATGATTTATACTTAATGTTAGGAAGACTGAGTTATACCATTGCTTACATAATTAAATGAATGGAGAAGAACGTTCTTTAGTATTGTTATTTTGAAAGGCAATGATTATTTGCTGGTATTCTTCATTATTATCGTTTCAATATTTACTAAGTCATTGTTTCTCAACATTTATACCCAAAAGATTACATGATACACATGCTAGGTAGCACCCAACATCAAAAAATCTGTTTTTATCATTTACCTACTCGAGGACGAGCATGAATTAAGCTTGGGGTGTTGATACGTCTCCAACGGATCAATATTTTTTGATGGTTTCATGATACTATTATATCAATCTTGTATGCTTTATATGTCATTTTATATCATTTTTCGGAATTAACCTATTAACTCAGTCCTAGTGCCAATTGTTGTTTCTGCTTGTTTTTGGTTTTTTAGAAAATCAGTACCAAACGGAGTCCAAACCTGATGAAACTTTCGTGGATTTTTTCTAGACCAAAACAAGACTATGGAGCATCAAAGGGACACCAGACGTAGCATGAGGCAACCACAAGGGTAGGGGCGTGCCTTAAGGTGTAGGGCCCGCCCTCCCCCCTTGTGGTTCCCTCGTGGGTCCCCTCTGCCGCCTCTTCGCTCTATAAATCCCCGAAAATCCTAAAAACCCTAGGGGATCATTCAAAACACTTTTTCCGCCATCGCAAGTCTCTATTCCGCCGTGATCCCATCTGAAGGCCTTTTCTGATACTCTGTCGGAGGGAGAATCCATCACGGCGGCTATCTTTATCAACCTCGCTGCCTCCCACATGATGTGTGAGTAGTTCCTACATGACCTATATGTCCATAGTTGTAGCTAGATCTCTCTCTCGTTTGATCTTCAATATACAATGATATCTTCGGAGACCTATTTGATGTAACTTTTTGGGTGTGTTTGTTGGGATCCGCGAGTTTATGTTCATATTATTTATTGAAAGTAATTGAACCAGTCTGAGATTGGACTCACAAAAACCTCAGGTTGCATCATGTATACATCCTCTTTTAAATTTCCATGATGGAAATCCATTTTGCTATCCATCTGACATACCTCGAAATTGAAATATGCAGCTATAGGCAATATGATCCTAACCTACTTGAGCATCGCTACAGGTGAGTAGGTCTCGTCATACTCAATTACTTCAACTTGTCCATAACCTTTAGTGACAAGCCGAGCTTTGTGTATCTGAAAATTTCCATCCACGTCGGTGATACGTCTCCTACGTATCTATAACTTTTGATTGTCCCATGCTATTATATTATCACTCTAGGATAATTTTTGGGTGTTTATTTACCAATTAATACTATTTTTGAGCACTAACCTATTAACCCAGTGCCCAGTGCTAGTTGCTGTTTTCTGCATGTTTTTGGCTTTTCAAGTTTATAGTATCAAACAAAGTCCAATTGCCACGAAACATTAATATGATTTTTTCTGGACCAAAAGAAGAGCTGGAAGCTTCGGAAGGAGGCCGGGGGGCCCACGAGGGAGGCACAAGCCAACAGGAGGCGCCCTGGGTTAGGGGCACTCCCTATTGCCTCGTGCCCCCCTCGGGCGTCCTCCGGTGCCCCTCTCTAGCCTATAGGTTCACATATTGAAAGCACATTTGCTCCCTTGGTGGTTTTGGTAATTAATAACAACATATATATCATTGAACTAATGTTACCACTAAGCATATTTCAGAAAAAGTTCAATGATAGGGATGGCAAAAGGATTGCGGAGATACCCCAAGATGCAAGGAAATGGATTGGCAAAGCTTCAAGCAAGAGGACTCTACATTTTACTTTGTGAGAAATCACTTTGAGTCCATAGGAAAGCCAATACTATTAAAAGGGGGTAAGGTATTGTTGGTGAACAAGATGCTCCACGTGCACAAGAGATAGTCACCAAAAACACCCACAAGCTCTTCCACAAAAGTCTGTCCAAAGTCAAATATCCAAAATCGGTGCAACCAACACTTCCCACTCGGTGCCACCGATTCCCAAACTCAGACAGACCCATGCCAAACCCTAGCACATCGGTGCAACCGATTCCACTTTGGTGCCACCGAGTTTGGGTTGCCAACTTTCTGTTACCTCGATTCACAAAATCGGTACCGCCGAGTTTGTTGGATCGGCGTCACCGAGTTGTGGAATCTGACCGTTGGTCACCTAATCGGTACCACTGAGAATTATATATCGGTCTCACCGAGATTCAAAAGTTGCTGCCTTTTGGTCACTTCAGTACCACCGAGATTCACACATCGGTGTCACCGAGTTGGTCACTTTAGGTGTAACGGTTGGATTTTTGGGGATGCCTATATATACCCCTTCACCACCACCCACTCGAAAGAGAAGCACTCAGAACTATTCCATACTTGCCCCATCCTATTTTCTGAGAGAGAGCCACCTACTCATGTGTTGAGATCAAGCCATTCCACTCTATCCATATGAATCTTGATCTCTAGTCTCCCCAAGTTGCTTTCCACCAAATCAATCTCTTCTACCAAGCCAAATCTGTGAGAGAGTAATTGTGTGCTGAGGATTCTATCATCTTGAAGCACAAGAGCAAGGAGTTCATCGACATTGCCGAGCCTATTACCTTTTGGAGGGTGGTGCCTCCTAGATTGGTTAGGTGTCGCTTGGGAGCCTCCTACTTCATGTTGTGGAGTTGAACCAAGAAGTTTGTACGGGCAAGGAGATCGCCTACTTCGTGAAGATCTACCCATAGTGAGGCTAGTCCTTCATGGACAGAAGCCGTTATGGAATAGTCAAGGTTGCTACTTCGTGGACCCTTATGGGTGGAGCCCTCCGTGGACTCTCGCGACCGTGACCCTCCGTGGGTTGAAGACTCCATAAACGTGGACGTACGATAGCACCACCTATCGGAACCACGGGAAAAATCTTCGTGTCTACAATACATGCTTGTTGTTACTTTCCACTGCTATACTCTTAGACATGCATGTGTAGGGTGTACTTGACTTGCTATCAATGCTAAAATCTGCCAACACTTCAAATTGGGAAAAGGTAGGTTTTTTATTTGGTAAAGTAGTCTAATCACCCCCCCTCTAGACATACTTTCGGTCCTACAAGTGGTATCAGAGCTTTGGTCTCCATTGCATTGGTCTCACAACCTAGGAGAGTATTGCGTCAAGTGAGGGAAATTATCACCGTAGAGGTCCGTACTTTGATGGCACTAATTTTGCTAGTTGGAAGCACAAAATGAAAATGCATATTCTTGGTCATAACCCCGCCGTATGGGCTGTTGTTCGTGTTGGCTTGCAAGGTGAAATCTTTGGTGATGGAAAGGAACCGGATCGTGAAGCAACCGCGGATGAATTAAAGATGTTGCAATACAACGCTCAAGCATGTGACATTCTCTTCAACTGCCTATGCCCCGAAGAATTCAACAAAATCGGTCGTCTTGAGAATGCAAAAGAGATTTGGGATACTTTGGTTGATATGCACAAAGGTACCGAATCCGTGAGAGAATCCAAGTTGGACGTTCTTCAAAGTCAACTTGACAAGTTCAAGGTGAAGGATGGTGAAGGAGTCGCAGAGATGTACTCTAGGCTAGCTCTCATCACAAATGAGATTGCCGGCTTAGGAAGCGAAGAAATGACCGACAAATTCATCATCAAGAAGATACTTAGAGCTTTGGATGAGAGATACAACACCGTGTGCACATTGATCCAAATGATGCCCAACTACAAAGATCTCAAGCCTACGGAAGTCATTGGAAGGATTGTTGCTCATGAGATGACACTCAAAGACAAAGAAGAGCTTCACAACAAGTCTAGCGGTGCTTACAAAGCCACAAGTGATGCTCCCGCAACTTCAAGTGACAACCTTGTCACCAATGAAGAGATAAACCTCATGGTCAAGAAATTCAACAAGTTCTACAAGAATAGAGGCAAAGAACGAAGCTCCAACTCAAGATATGAAGAGAAGCGTTCGTCAAGTCGTGACCGAAACTGCTACAATTGTGGGAAGCCCGGACACTACTCCAATGAGTGCACGGCTCCCTGTTGGAAATATGCCCTAGAGGCAATAATAAATTGGTTATTATTATATTTCCTTGTTCATGATAATCGTTTATTATCCATGCTATAATTGTATTGATTGGAAACTCAAATACATGTGTGGGTACATAGACAACACCGTGTCCCTAGTAAGCCTCTAGTTGACTAGCTCGTTGATCAAAAGATGGTGAAGGTTTCCTAGCCATGGACATGAGATGTCATTTGATAACGGGATCACATCATTAGGAGAATGATGTGATGGACAAGACCCAAACTGTAAACGTAGCATATGATCGTGTCAGTTTATTGCTATTGTTTTCTGCATGTCAAGTATCTGTTCCTTTGACCATGAGATCATGCAACTCACTGACACCGGAGGAATACCTTGTGTGTATCAAACGTCGCAACGTAACTGGGTGACGATAAAGATGCTCTACAGGTATCTCCGAGGGTGTCTGTTGAATTGGCATGGATCAAGACTGGGATTTGTTACTCCGTGTGACGGAGAGGTATCTCAGGGCCCACTCGGTAATACAACATCACTATAAGCCTTGCAAGCAATGTGACTAAAGTGTTAGCCACGGGATCTTGTATTACGGAACGAGTAAAGAGACTTGCCGGTAACGAGATTGAACTAGGTATAGAGATACCGACGATCAAATCTCGGTCAAGTAACATACCGATAAACAAAGGGAACATCATACGGGATTAACTGAATCCTTGACATAGAGGTTCAACCGATAAAGATCTTCGTAGAATATGTAGGAGCCAATATGGGCATCCAGGTCCCGCTATTGGTTATTGACCGTAGAGGTGTCTCGGTCATGTCTACATAGTTCTCGAACCCGCAGGGTCTACACACTTAACGTTTGGTGACGATATAAGTATAGTTGAGTTGTTATGTTGGTGACCGAAAGTTGTTCGGAGTCCCGGATGAGATCTCGGACATGACGAGGAGCTCTGGAATAGTCCGGAGGTAAAGATTGATATATGGTATAATAGTGTTTGGTCTCCGGAAGGGTTCCGGAATTCACCGGAAGTAGTTTCGGATGTTTCCCGAAATGTTCGGGTACGAGAACACTTTATTTGGGCCAAGGGGTAAAGCCCACGAGGCTTTAGGAAGGTGCAAAAGGAAGTTTTGCGGAGGCCAGGGGCCAGACGCCAGGGACCATGGCGTCTAGGGCCAGACGCCGAGGACCCTGGCGTCTGGTCCTGGAGTCCGAGCAGGACTCTTGCCTTGCGGGCCAAACCGACTTTGAGGAGGCTCTTTCTCCAAGTTTCGACCCCAGGGCTCAACATATAAATAGAGGGGCAGGGCTAGCACCCGGAATACATCAAGAATTCCCCAAGCCGTGTGTCGGCAACCCTAACCCTCTAGTTCCTCTGTCATAATCTCCGTAGCGCTTGGCGAAGCCCTGCAGAGATTGTTCCTCACCACCATCACCACGCCGTCGTGCTGCCGGAACTCATCTACTACTTCACCATCGCTCGCTGGATCGAGGAGGTGAAGGCGTCATCAAGCTGTACGTGTGTTGAACGCGGAGGTGCCTTCCGTTCGGCACTAGTTCGTGATCGGTTCGAGGGACGACTTGCGATTTGGATCGCGGAGACGTTCGACTACATCAACCGCGTTTCTTAACGCTTCCGCTTAGCGATCTACAAGGGTATGTAGATTCACTCTCCCTCTCGTAGATGCTCATCACTATGGATAGATCTTGTGTGTGCGTAGGAAAATTTTTGTTTCCCATGCAACGTTCTCCAACACTCCCTACAAACGATGAGAAGAGTCACCTAGAAGACGAAGCTCAAGGAATGAATCACCTCAAAGAGAGAGAAGGAGTAGAGATGATCGTTATGAACGAAGACCCTCGAGGAGAAGTAGGGACTCGGAGAAGAAGGACAAGTACACCAAGAGCTACACAAGGAGAAGACATCAAGCTCATGTTGGTGAATGGGTTTCCGGCTTTGACTCCGACAACAACTCCGAGAGAAGCTATCACTCCAACTCCGACTATAGTCAAGATGAAGGTGTTTCCAGAATTGCACTAGTGACTACCAACTCCTATGATCTATTTGATTCACCAAATGAAGGGAGTGGAAGTTGCTTCATGGCTAAAGGCCCCAAGGTATCACACCCCGAGTATCTTGATTTCGATAGTGATGAAGATGATTTACTTTGTGATGATGACTTGCACTTTGATAAAACTAGTGATGTTAGTCAAGATGAACTTGATAATTCTCATGCTAGTCAAGATAAGTCATTTGATGATGAGAAGATGAAAATAGAACAACTAACTAAAGATTTAAACACTCTTAAGTTAGCCCATTAATCTACTCTCAAAGATCATAGAGAGCTTGTAAGGACTCATGAGAAGCTACGCTTCGAGAAGCTCACCTCGGAGCAAGAGCATGAGTTTCTTAAAGCTATCAATGACGATCTCCAAAAGAATACTTCATCTTATCTGACCAAACGATTACTCTTGTCTACATTCATGCCACAAGTTAAATCTAGACAAACTAGTAACAAAGGCAAGAAAGGTTTTTCATCTAGTAGCAACAATAAAAATGCCAAACCCAATGATGTTGCTTCTAGTAGTTCTATTGATTCCACTAATGATGATTCTCTTAGCCAAGTTACACTTGAGCAAGAAAATGCTTTATTGAAAGGAATTATAGAGAAAGGTATCTACAAGAGTCTTGTCGGGTGTAAGCAATTTGAGGAAATTGTACGCAAGCACGGAGGATACCGGAAGAACCATGGCATTGGCTACTTCAACGCAAATGGAGTTGAATGGGAAGAAGGTCAATACCCCAAGCCCAAGTTTGTTCCTCAAAAGGAGAAGTATGAACATACTCCTCCGAAGGGAACAAACACTCAAGATGACCTTCCACCACAAGACCACAAGCTCAAGGGCAAGAACAGGCTTCAAGAGGACATTGACTCATATGAAGATGAATCCCAAGCTTTGGTGGAGTGGGTTCCCAAGGCTACTTCAAGCTCAACTTTTACAAGGGCTACATCAACACCAAGGATCCCCATCAAGTTGATGTGGGTCCCCAAGAAAAGGAACTAGAGAAGTTCTTGAGGGGTGACTCCGCCAATGAAATTCACTCACATTCATTATTGGCAAGAACTAGTTGCAATCAACATCAACATCATGCAATGGTTCAAGGAGTCACACATTCCCTCAAAGGTAAGCAAGGGACAAGGTAATCAACAAATCAATGGACATCATCACATATGCTTTGCACTCCATGTCCATAGATATCCTTGTATTTGTCTCTTGTGTGTTGGGACTAACCCATGTAGGTGAGAAGAGTAAGGAAACAACAAGGATGCTCCCAACTCTTGGTGATCTTCATCAACCTTGAGCATCCACTACTACCTCACCAACATGAAGTCTTCTACGACAAAATCCAAGGTTAGTTTATCCCTCCTATGGGGGGATGTCACATCAAGGGGGAGCTTTACTCTAAGACTTGAGTTAAAGCATCTCATAGTATGTGACAACATTAAATGCTTTATGTAAAAGTGGTAACCCCACTTGTGCTTAAACGATGAGTATGACCTATGATCAAGTATTCTTACTTGGCTCCTAAGTCAATATACTCATATATAAATGACTCCGTCATCGCCAAAATGCTTGATAGATGCTAGTATGTTTGTGCATGTTTGCCATGATTTCATTTGACATCTTATTGTGTGAGCATGTTGGTCTGCATTTGTTTACCCATTTGAGGACATCCAGTTGTTGCTATTTGGCTTTTGATTTTTCTTTTGCCAATTGGATGGACAAGAATGCCTAGGACCACTCTCTAGCTATCTATGCTTTCTTACCTCATATTCCATTCTTGCTGCATCACAAAATTTGAACAAGTACTTTTCGATCCCTCTGTGTGAGGAGCACTCGGAGTTCCGCATCGACAAAGGACTGACCATTAAAACCTCCCAAGTGCATCTCGGTGGAACCAATCCAAAAATCTTGGTCTCACCGAATGCCTACGGTTGATTTGGATTTTCAATCTCGGTAACACCGATTCCTTATTCTCGGTTACACCGAGTTTCCCTGTCAGCTGACAGTTGAGAAACTCGGTGACACCGAAAATTTCGAACCGGTGTCACCGACAGCGAAGGGCATATATCCGGGCGGACATGACTTTTGAAATTCAATCTCAAGAGTTTATTTCCTCCAACCCTAAGCTGCCGCTCCGGACCCCCTGGTTGTCGCCCTTGCCTCCCCGTGCGTCTCTGCCGTTGGGAATCGCTGCCGCCGACGGGATCTTCGCCGCCGTCGTCGCCTTAGCGGGTCCTTCACCGAATTAGGGTATGGATCCGGACCTCCTTGCGCTCCCCATCCGATTCAAGCGCATTGGAGTTATTTTATCGATAATCCACCGATTGCAAACCTCCCTATCCTCTAGAAAACTCATTAGATTAGCGAACGAAGGATTTTTAGGTTTAGTTATCCGTAAAACCGAATCTAGGTGACACCGAGTCAGAAAAATCGGTTATACCGATTGTGTTTTTGTGCTACTGAGGACAGTCTCGGTGAAACCGAGTGGCAATTCTCGGTGCGACCGAAATTGCTGCCAAGTTTCTGTAAAGAGCTCTGTGTGTCTCGGTGGTACCGAAACTTTTGACCCGGTGACACCGAAATCCCTTTTTGCTGAGAACTATATCTAAGGATTTCTCTATTCAAACCTTTGAAAAATTGTCTGCATTTTGTGATGACTCAACCCTTCCACTCTTCTATACTCTATTTCACAGGGTCAGAGATGTCAGGCTCAGATGACAGTGAGAACAACTTCAGAGAGGAGAATGTTGTCATGAGTTCAGGCACTAGTCCTGAAGAGAGTTTTGATGATGTGCCTAGTTCTCCTGATTTGCCCAAGGCTTCTACAAGGACTAGGAGGAAGCTCAATTCTGATGAGGAGGATGAGGACTTCATCCCTGAGGAGCTACCCAAGAAAGTTGATGCTGCCAAGAGCACCACTGTTGCCAGAACTTCCAAGAAGAAGAAAGCTATCAGGAAGGAGTATGCTAGCTCTGAGTCAGCCAGAGCACCAGAGAGCTCCAGGGCAACTATGACAGTTGTGCCTCCCAAGAAGTCTATGCCTAAGAAGGCTGGGGAGAAGAAGAAGAGCAGGAAGAGGATTATCCATGTCATTGGCAGGCCTACCTCTATGTATGAGGACCCAGCAGAGGCTTCTGCTGAGGAGGAGGAGGAAGAGCCAGTTGTCAAGGCCCCTCCAAAGAAGAAGAAGAAGCTTATGGCAGATGCTATGCCTAAAACTAACACTTCCAAGAGCACCAAATCTGCTCCCAAGAAGGCTGATGATGTAGATAAACCCAAGAGGTTCTCCAGAGAGATACCAGCTTCCAGCAAGAACAAGACCTCCACCTTTAGGGAAGCTGAGGATGATGATGATATGCCAGCCACTTGCTTGCTGAAGATATGAAGAAGAGGAAGGACTCTGGATTGAGGGAATGGAGAGCAATTGATCCATATGCTCAGAGGAGGAAAACAGCTGTGGACTACATGTTCTATACCAAGGAGCAACAAGATTTCTATGAGACAATCTTGCTTGATAAGAGCCCAGCTATGAGTGACATGAGATACGTTGATTGGAAGTACATCAAGGCAAATAAAGATTACTTCCCAAATGTTCAAGACAACTTTCATTGCATTGGCCTAGATGAATTTGTTGGCAAAGAATTCACTGCATGGAACGATGAGATGATCATGCAATTCTACTCCACTGCTCACTTCTATGGAGATGGTAGGATTGTGTGGATGACTGAAGGAGCAAGGTATGAATCAACTGTTGAGGAATGGGCTGCCATCTTAGGAGTCCCAAAGGTAGAAGGAGATTTGGATGTCTATTCTGAATCCAAGGAGAGCCATGATTCTATGAAGAACATGTATAATGAGATCCCTGCTGCAAACTTGAAATCTCACAAGTTAGGATCCATCTACTTCCTCCAGGCAGGTGTGCGAACCATGAACACCATCTTGAGGCACACCTTGATGCCTAAGTCTGGAGATGGCAAGATGATTCGAGGCTATTCCATCAAGATGATTTGAGGATCCATCTACTTCCTCCAGGCAGGTGTGCTGACCCATCTTGATAGACACACCAGGATAAGAGTGATGGACTTAATAGTAGATACTGTGAAGAGGGTTGCTGCTGATCAGAAGCGCTCATGCTGCTAAGCACCCTACATTCAGATGCTCATCAACTCCAAGCTGGAGAAGCACATTTTTGCTCTTGACAGGCCACACTTGCCCCTACAGCCAGATCTTGAGGATAACGTTGTGGTGATGAACCCAGATCATCCCACCTCAGCCACAGCACAGGCAGAGGCAGAGGCAGTTAGAGCCACTAGTGCTCAAGTCCCTAGATCCAGGAACGAGCAAATGGATCTCTTGATCACGACCGTTCAGGTCATGCAGAAGGATATCAAGGACATATTGGAGAATCAGCATAGTCTTGTGAGGATCATGGAGAATAGGATCAAGACCCTCAATGACAAGGTGGATGGGCTGACCAAGACCGTGAACAAGCTCAAGAAGGAAGTTGATAGTGTGCCCAGTCCCGACACTACAGATGATGAGGATGACTCTCCTCTCAGGCCAGGCACTCAGTTCACTACCCAGGCCAGATCAGCCACAGTGCCAGCTCCAGAGTTGAGGCCTTCTTCATCAGCACCTGCTACAGCCTCTTCAGCTCCATCAGCTCCTCCAGTACCTCCCATTGCTACACCAACTCCGTCCATGACGTCTGCCGACATCTTCGCCGACGCAGTTCTCTCAACTCCTTCATCGACCACCGGAGGAGATCAGCACCAGAAGAACGATTAGCTATATCTCTTGGAACTTTTTGGTAACTTGTTGCCAAAGGGGGAGAAGATGTATATAGATCTTTAGGCTTCGAGAGAGAGCGTTGCTTTTTATCGCTTTTTCAAAAACATTTGGTCTTTTGGTTTGGATGTGTTAAACTTTGTGGTGTTTGATCATACACTTGATGTGTGTTGCTACTATTTCCTATCCATGTGATGCTTATGAGATAATCATTCACCTTTGCTTGATTGTGTTGTGCTATGATATTCATTCTTATTATTCTCGCACACCACCAAGTTGTATGTGACATGGAAGAGTGCCCCATGTACCTAATCGATTGTGCATTTGCATTCAAACGCAAATTCAAAATAATGCACAAATTTAGGGGGAGCTCTTGCTTATCACATACTTCTCAAAGCGACGATTATATTCATTGATTATATCATATGTCGAAGCTTTGATCTATATGTTGTCATCAATTACCAAAAAGGGGGAGATTGAAAGCACATTTGCTCCCTTGGTGGTTTTGGTAATTAATAACAACATATATGTCATTGAACTAATGTTTCCACTAAGCATATTTCAGGAAAAGTTCAATGATAGGGATGACAAAAGGATTGTGGAGATACCCCAAGATACAAGGAAATGGATTGGAAAAGCTTCAAGCAAGAGGACTCTACATTTTACTTTGTGAGAAATCACTTTGAGTCCATAGGAAATCCAATACATTAAAAGGGGGTAAGGTACTGTTGGTGAACAAGATGCTCCACGTGCACAAGAGATAGTCACCAAAAACAACCACAAGCTCTTCCACAAAAGTCTGTCCAAAGTCAAATATCCAAAATCGGTGCAACCAACACTTCCCACTCGGTGCCACCGATTCCCAAACTCAGACAGACCCATGCCAAACCCTAGCACATCGGTGCAACCGATTCCACTTTGGTGCCACCGAGTTTGGGTTGCCAACTTTCTGTTACCTCGATTCACAAAATCGGTACCACCGAGTTTGTTGGATCGGCGTCACCGAGTTGCGCAATCTGACCGTTGGTCACCTAATCAGTACCACTGAGAATTATATATCGGTCTCACCGAGATTCAAAAGTTGCTGCCTTTTGGTCACTTCGGTACCACCGAGATTCACACATCGGTGTCACCGAGTTGGTCACTTTAGGTGTAATGGTTGGATTTTTGGGGATGCCTATATATACCCCTTCACCACCACCCACTCGAAAGAGAAGCACTCAGAACTATTCCATACTTGCCCCATCCTATTTTCTGAGAGAGAGCCACCTACTCATGTGTTGAGATCAAGCCATTCCACTCTATCCATATGAATCTTGATCTCTAGTCTCCCCAAGTTGCTTTCCACCAAATCAATCTCTTCTACCAAGCCAAATCTGTGACAGAGTGATTGTGTGCTGAGGATTCTATCATCTTGAAGCACAACAGCAAGGAGTTCATCGACATTGCCGAGCCTATTACCTTTTGGAGGGTGGTGCCTCCTAAATTGGTTAGGTGTCGCTTGGGAGCCTCCTACTTCGTGTTGTGGAGTTGAACCAAGAAGTTTGTACGGGCAAGGAGATCGCCTACTTCATGAAGATCTACCCATAGTGAGGCTAGTCCTTCATGGACGGAAGCCATTATGGAATAGCTAAGGTTGCTACTTCGTGGACCCTTATGGGTGGAGCCCTCCGTGGACTCTCGCGACCGTTACCCTCCGTGGGTTGAAGACTCCATAAACGTGGATGTACGATAGCACCACCTATCGGAACCACGGGAAAAATCTTCGTGTCTAAAAATTGCGTTTGATCTTCCTTCGTACCCTCTACTATACATGCTTGTTGTTACTTTCCGCTGCTATACTCTTAGACATGCATGTGTAGGGTGTACTTGACTTGCTATCAATGCTAAAATCTGCCAACACTTAAAATTGGGAAAAGGTAGGTTTTTTATTTGGTAAAGTAGTCTAATCACCCCCCCTCTAGACATACTTTCGGTCCTACACATATGTCCCAAAAACCCTACAGAGCCTCCCGAAACACTTTTTCCACCGCCGCAAGTCTCTGTTTCGCCGTGTGCCCATCTGGAGCCCTGTTCCGGTGCCCTGCCAGAGGGGGGAAAGATCACGGAGGGCCTCTACATCATCCTTGTTGCTCCCATGGTGATGTGTGAGTAGTTCACCACAGACCTACGGGTCCATAGTTAGTACCTAGATGGGTATATCTCTCTCTCTTGATCTTCAATACAATGATCATCGCATCTTCGCTTTGATCTATCCGATGTAATTCTTTTGTGCGGTGCGTTTGTTGGGATCCGATGAATTGTGGGTTTATGTTCATATTGTTCATGAAAAGTATTTGAGTCACCTCTAAATATTATGATTCTTGTTTGCATGATCATTATAGCTTCGTAAATCTCTTCGATCTATTGAAATAGTTTAGCCAACTAGATTGATATTTCTTCAGTGAGAGGGGTGCGTTGTAGTGGGTACAATCTGGCGGTGCACTATATCCCAGTGATAGGAAGGGACAAGACACATCTTTGTATTGTTGCCACTAAAGATAAAACAACGGGGTTAGTTCATATTAATTGAATTCTCTTTGTCTACATCATGTCATCGTTCTCCAAGCATTACTCTGTTTTACTTAATATTCTAGATGCATGCTTGATAGCGGTCGATGGGTGGAGTAATAGTAATAGGTGCAGGCAGGAGTCGGTCTATTTGCTTATGGACGTGATGCCTATATATACATGATCATTGACGTGAATAAAGATTGCATAACTATGCGCTTTTCTATCAATTTCCCAATAGTAATTTGTTTACCCACCATATGCCTACTACACGAGAGATTCCACTAGGGAAAACTATGGGCCCCGGGTCTATTCACTTATAAATTTAGAAAATCTTTTAATACCTTTCTGCCATTTATTTTATTTTGCAATTTACAATTATCTACTATCATCTACACACTTCATTTGCTTGCAAATAACGAGACCAAGGGGATTGACAACCCTCTTGCCGCGTTGGGTGCAAGTGTTTGCTCTTTTGTGTGCTGTCGCTGAAGACGATGGTTGACCGTTACTCCTATTGGTTCGATAAACCTTGGTTCTCTACTGAGGGAAATACTTATCTGTATTGTGCTGCGTCACCCGTTCCTTCACGGAAAACCCAACGCAGATCACAAGTATTCAGAAGGATTTCTGGCGCCGTTGCCGGGGAGTTTCATCAACCAACTTTCAAGTAACTTCGCACAAATTAGCATGCACTTGTTCTTCATTTTATTTGCTGTTATATTTAGTTTGCTTCATAAAAAATCAAAAATACAAAAATATTTCTATTTGCTTGCTTGCCTAGTTATGTTATCTTTACCTTTGTCACACCAAAACAGGAAGTAAATGCAAAATTTTAAGATAAATGGATCCTCATCCACTTGCTAATCTTTTCAAAAGACACGATTATGTTGAACCAATTGCTAATGAGTCGAGTGCACCAGATTATCTTTATGAGGTCTTGCTTGAAAATCATGAATCTAAAAATTGTGATGAAGTGTTTAAAGAAATTTATAAAGTGATTCATGATAGTTCCTTGAATGAAAATCATGATTGCCATGTTGTTAGTATAAATTCAATGAATATCAATTGTGCTAATGATCATGATTGGGGTGATAATCATGATGTTTCTTGTGATCTTGATAATTCTAAGCTTCATTATGAATCTATTATTGATCGTCATATTTGCAATACTACTAAAAGTGGGTTTGGAGAGACTTTAGTTTTTGTTAATCCCACTATCTTGGAAGATTGTAAGACTTTTGTGCATGTGGATCATGGATAAAATATTTTATATGCTAGCTATATTGTTGAATTTGAATATGATCCTACATGTAATTATTATGAGAGAGGCAAATATGGTTATAGAATTTTTCATGTTACTCACTTACCTATCTTTATATTCAAATTGTTAATGCTTCACTCTTCCCATTTGCTTTTTTTAGATTTCACTTGTCTTGAGAATTTGTTTTCCTATAAAATGCCTATTGCATAGGAAGTATGTTAGACTTAGATGTGTTTTAACATGTTTTATGATGCTCTCTTTGTGCTTCAATTCTTGTCTATTATGTGAGCATCATTGAAATTTTAAGCCTATCTTAATGGCTATAAAGAAAGAGCTTGTTGGGAGACAACCCATTACTTTCTGTTTATGTGTGATAACATTATTATTGCCTCTGTAATGATTGTGTTTTTATGTTTAAACTAGTGTTTGTGCCAAGTAAAGCCTTTGGGATGACTTACATGATGCGTAGATTGATACGGTGCGAAAACAGAAATTTTAACGTCCAGTGCAGAATTTCTCTGATTTTACTGGAATGTCTTTTTGATCTGAATTTTTACACAGTATTTCTATACAATTTCTGCAGGTTTTACTAATTTTTAATAATTTTTGGAGTTAAAGAAGTATAGGTTCTCTACAGGTCTTAAAGATTGTTCTGTTCTAAACAGATTCTGTTTTTGCTTGCATAGTTTGCTTGTTTCGATGATGCTATGGATTATATCGGGGGGGGGGGGGGTATAAGTCATGGAGAAGTTAGAATACAGTAACTTATGCAATAATAAAATATGAATCAATTTATAACAGTACCTAAAGTATTTGATATGTTTATTATACTAACGGATCTCACGAAGGTTTCTGTTGAGTTTTGCGTGTTGAAATTTTCAAGTTTTGGGTGTTGTTGCGATGGACGAAGGAATAAGGAGCGGCAAGAGCCTAAGTCTAGGGATGCACAAGGCACCCCAAGGTAATAATCTAGGAAGACTCAAGTGTCTAAGCTTGGGTATGCCCCGGAATACATGCCCTCTTTCGTCTCAATCGATCGGTATGTCAGTTGGAGCTATATTTTTATTCATCACATGATGTGAGTTTTGCTTGGAGCGTCGTTTCCTTTAGTTTGCCTTTTATTTTAGTTTCCCACAATCATTGTTTGCTGCACACACCCACTTGAGAGAGACACACTATCACCGTGATTTACTAGAATACTCTATGTGCTTCACTTATATCTTTTCAGCTTAGAAGTTGCTCTAGTACTTCACTTATATCTTTTAGAGCATGGTGGCGTATAGATTTTATAGAAATAATTGCACTATCGTTCTTCACTTATATTTGTTTGAGAGTTAATAAATAGCGACGGTAATTTGCATGGGTTATAAGACTAGTCCAAAAATAATTGGTATTCAGTGAGTGCATAATCAAAACCACATGTAGCACATAAATGAGAAATCATGGTTAATGATATTAATGTGGTAATGTGAAAGAGCATGAGTGCATGATCATTGGTTAATAAGAGTATCGTGAATTAGAGGTTGTTAACTTGTTGTTCATCCAAATATTTTTTATAACATGGTGACGATGTGTGAGCATACTTATTCGTCGTTGAAATCCTAGTGCTGTTTAAGTCGGAGGCGTGCGATGGTTAGCTCCTCCCAACCTCCTCCCTAGGGGCATGCGAGTAGTGCTTTGCTTCGAGAGAGCTAATAAAATCTTGCAACAAGTATGTGAGTTCTTTATGACTAATGTGAATCCATGGATATACACACTCTCGCCTCCAAATATTTGCTAGCCTCTTCGGTATCGTGCATTGCCCATTCTCACCTCGAGGATCGGTGCAACCATCACCGGTGCATCCAAACCCCGTGACATGATACGCTATGTTGCACATAAGCCTCATTATATCTTCCTCAAAACAGCCACCATTCCTACCTATCATGGCATTTCCATAGCCATTCCGAGATATTTTGCCATGCAACTTCCACCGTCACATCATATGACTTGTACTTTTATTGTCATATTGCTTTGCATGATCATATAAGCTGGCATAGTATTTGTGGCAAAGCCACCGTTCATCATTTTTCATACATTTTACGCTTGATCATTGCACATCTTGGTACACTGCCAAAGGCATTCATATAGAGTCATACAATTTTTCAAGTTGAGTTGTAAGTAAACAAAAGTGTCATGATCATCATTATTAGGGCACTATCTCAGTGAGGAAAGAATGATGGAGACAATGATTCCCCCACAAGTTGGGATGAGACTCCAGACGACAAACAAGAGAAAGAAAAAAAGGAAAAGAAAAGAGAAAAAGAAAAAGAAAGAAAAAAAGAGAGAGAAAAAAGAAAAAAATAAATGAGAAAAAAGAGAGGGACAGTGCTACTACCTCTTATTCCACACTTGTGCCTCAAAGTGGCACCATGTTCTTCATATAGAGAGTCTCTTGTTTTGTCACTTCCATATGCTAGTGGGAATTTTTCATTATAGAACTTGGCTTGTATATTCCGATGACGGGCTTCCTCAAAATCCCGAGGTCTTCATGAGCAAGCAAGTTGGATGCACACCCACTTAGCTTCATTTGAGCTTTCATACACTTATAGCTCTAGTGCATCCGTTGCATGGCAATCCCAACTCATCGCATTGATTTCTATTGATGGGCATCTCCAAAGCCTGTTGATACGCCTAGTTGATGCGAGGCTTTCTTCTCCACTTTTTACCCCTTTGAAACCAACCACCATATTTTATTCCACCTTTATGCTAAATCCATGGTCCAGGCTCATATATTGCGTGAGTAATAAAAAGCTGAAGCGCGTTAAAAAGTACGATCCAATTCCCTGACTTGACAACGTGGTGCTTGACATTTGTATTTAGAGTACTCTTGTATTTATGTGGTGAAGACGGAGCCATGCTATTCTTATATGACAAAATGAATAGGGGTGAACATTCTTTTCGGATCGTATACTTTGAAACTTGATGATTATGTACCTTATGTTTATAAATATTACTATGTTGATGTTTATTAATTCATCGTTTCTCAATGATCAAACCTGCAATAAATTACATGTTGGGTAGCATGTCACATCAAAAATTCTGTTTTTATCATTTACCTACTCGAGGACGAGCAGAAATTAAGCTTGGGGATGCTGATACATCTCCAACGTATCTATAATTTTTGATTGTTCCATGCTATTATATTATCACTCTAGGATACTTTTTGGGTATTGATACTTGTGATCTGCGTTGGGTTTTCCGTGAAGAGGAACAGGTAATTGCAGCACAAAGTGGGTAAGTATTTCCCTCGGTTATGAAACCAAGGTTTATCGAACCAATAGGAATATCAATCCTCAACCGTCTACAACGGCTGCACACAAAAGAGCAAACAACTTGCACCCAACGCGGGTAAGAGGGTTATCAATCCCCATAATCTCGTTATTTGAAAGCAAATGAGTTGTGTAGATAATTGTAGATAATTGTAAATTGAAAAATAAAATAAAAAGTAAATAAAGGCAGCAAGGTAATAGTAGCATTTGTAAATTTATAAGCGAATAGACCCGGGGGTCATAGTTTTACCTAGCGGCATATCTCATGTAGGCAGCATACGGTGGGTAACAAATTACTGTTGGGCAATTGATAGAAAAACGGATAGTTATGCGATTTTCACGGCAAAGATCATGTGTATATAGGCATCACGTCCATAAACAAATAGGCCAACTCCTGCATGCACCTATTACTATTACTCCACTCATCGACCGCTATCCAGCATGAATCTAGAGTATTAAGTAAAATAGAGTAATGCATGGAGAACAATGACATGATGAAGACAAAGTAAACTCAAGCAATATGAATAAACCCCACCGTGTTATCCTAAGTAGCAACAACACAAAGACGTATCTTGTACCCTACTTTGTCACTGGGATATAGAAACTCGTCAGGTTGAACCTACCACTACACACCTCTCCCACTGAAGATAAATCAATCTACTTGGCCAAAGCACACAGATAGATCGGAGAGAATTACGAAGCTATAATGATCATGCAAATAAGAATCTTAATATTCAGAGGCGACTCAAATACTTTTCATGAATAATCTGAACATCAACCCACAATTCATCGGATCCCAACAAACACACCGCACAATAGGATTACATCGGATAGATCAAAGCGAAGATGCGATGATCCTTGTATTGAAGATCAAGAGATAGAGAGATTGCCATCTAGGTACTAGCTATGGACCCGTAGGTCTGTGGTGAACTACTCACACATCATCATGAGGGCAGCAAGGTTGATGTAGAGGCCCTCCGTGATCGATCCCCCCTCCGGCAGGGTGCCAGAATGGAGCTCCAGATGGCCTCGCGACGGAATAGAGACTTGCAGTGGCGTAAAAAGGGTTTCGGGACTGCCTCTAGGGTTTTTGCGATATTAGAGAATTTATAGGCCAGAGAGGGGCGTCGGGAGACGCCCGAGGGGGCCAGCACACATCAGGGCGCCCCCCGCCAGGGCGCGCCCTGTTGCGTGTTGGTGCCCTCGTGCGGCTTCCGGCCTCCTCCCGAAGCTTCCAGGTATTCTTTTGGTCCAGAAAAAATCATAAAAAAGTTTAGTGACAATTGGACTTCGTTTGGTACTGTAAACCTGAAAAGTGAAAAACATGCAGAAAACAGCAACTGACACTGGGCACTAGGTCAATAGGTTAGTGCTCAAAAGTATTATAAATTGGTAAATAAAGACCCAAAAATTATCCTAGAATGATAATATATCAGCAAGGAACAATAAAAAATTATAGATATGTTGGAGACGTATCAGGTATTTATTTACCAATTAATATTATTTTTGAGCACTAACTTATTAACCCAGTGCCCAGTGCTAGTTGTTGTTTTCCGCATGTTTTTGGCTTTTCAGGTTTACAGTACCAAACAAAGTCCAATTGCCATGAAACTTTAATATGATTTTTTTCTGGACCCAAAGAAGACCTGGAAGCTTCGAAAGGAGGCTGGGGGCTCCACGAGGGAGGCACAAGCCAATAGGGCGCGCCCTGTTGCCTCGTGCCCCCCTCGGGCGTCCTCCCGTGCCCCTCTCTGGCCTATAATTCACATATATCCCCAAAACCCTAGAGAGCCTCCCGAAACACTTTTTCCTCCGCCGCAAGTCTTTGTTCCGCTGTGTGCCCATCTGGCTCCCTGTTCTGGTGCCCTGTCGGAGGGGGGATCGATCACGGAGGGCCTCTACATCATCCTTGCTGCTCCCATGGTGATGTGTGACCACGGACCTACGGGTCCGTAGTTAGTACCTAGATGGCTATCTCTCTCTCTTGATCTTCAATACAATGATCATCGCATCTTCGCTTTGATCTATATGATGTAATTCTTTTGTGCGATGCGTTTGTTGGGATCCGATGAATTGTGGGTTTATGTTCAGATTATTCATGAAAAGTATTTGAGTCACCTTTGAATATTATGATTCTTATTTGCATGATCATTATAGCTTCGTAAATCTCCCCGATCTATTGTAATAGTTTGGCCAACTAGATTGATATTTCTTTAGTGAGAGGGGTGCATTGTAGTGGGTTCAATCTGGCGGTCCTCGATATCCCAGAGAAAGAAAGGGACAAGATACGTCTTTGTATTGTTGCCACTAAGGATAAAACGATGGGGTTAGTTCATATAAATTGAATTCTCTTTGTCTACATCATGTCATCGTTTTGCAAGCATTACTCTGTTTTACTTAATACTCTAGATGCATGCTGGATAGCGGTCGATGGGCGGAGTAATAGTAATAGGTGCAGGCACAAGTCGGTCTATTTGCTTATGGACACGATGCCTATATATACATGATCATTGTCGTGAATAAAGATAGCATAACTATGCGTTTTTCTATCAATTGCCCAACAGTAATTTGTTTACTCACCGTATGCCTACTACATCAGAGATGCCACTAGGGAAAACTATGGCCCCTGGGTCTATTCACTTATAAATTTACAAAAGCTTTCAATACCTTGGTGCCATTTATTTTATTTTGCAATTTACAATTATCTACTATCATCTACACACTTCATTTTCTTGCAAATAACGAGACCAAGGGGATTGACAACCCTCTTGCTACGTTGGGTGCAAGTGTTTGCTCTTTTGTGTGAAGTCGCTGAAGAAGGTGGTTGACCGTTACTCCTATTGGTTGGATAAACCTTGGTTCTCTACTAAGGGAAATACATATATGTATTGTGTTGCATCACCCGTTCCTCTTCACGGAAAACCCAATGCAGATCACAAGTATGAGTCAGTTTTCTTCTTAAATACCCATTTGCAACCAATGGCTAATACACCAGGCAGCGGATCAACCAAGTCCCAGACTTGATAATCATCCATGGGCTTTAACTCGAATCTCATGGCCTCCAGCCATGTGATACGTCTCCGACGTATCTATAATTTTTTATTGTTCCATGCTATTATATTATCATTCTACGATACTTTTTTAGTATTTATTTACCAATTTATATTACTTTTTAGTACTAACCTATTGACCCAGTGCCCAGTGCGAGCTGATGTTTTCTGCATGTTTTTGGCTTTTCAGGTTTACAGTACCAAACGAAGTCCAATTGCCCCGAAACTTTTTTATGATTTTTTCTGGATCAAAAGAAGACCTGGAAGCTTCGGGAGGAGACCGGAGGCTGCACGAGGGTGGCACAAGCCAACAGGGTGCGCCCAGGGGGGGTCGACGTGCACTGATGGCTTGTCCCTCCCTGGTGGGTCTCCTGCCCCTGTTCTCTGGCCTATAAATTCACATATATTCCAAAAACCCTAGAGAGCATCCCGAAACACTTTTTTCGCCACTGCAAGTCTCTATTCCGCCACGATCCCATCTGGAGCTTCGTTCCGGTGCCCTGTCGGAGAGGGGATCAATCACGGAGGGCCTCTTCATCATCCTTGCTGCTCCTGTGGTGATGTTTGAGTAGTTCACCACAGACCTACGTGTAACAGCCCGGGACCGACGTTCCAGAAGATTCCCCTTTTATGACCTTTCTCGTCGTGTGATTCGTTTGTTTGTCGCATTCATGATCGCATCATTCGCATCATCCGCATTGCATCGGCACTTCGTTGTCGCCAGTTTTCAAAAACTTGCATCCGCTAGTAGTTGCCGATTCTCCCCGTTGGCCGTTTCGAGACCATCCACACACGCACGCGCCCGCGGCACTACAAAATATTATTTTTAAGAGTGTGCGAAAATATTCTCATATTGGGTCGAAACTTGGCATGCGGTCTTGTTATATTGTAGGTAGACCGCCTGCCAAATTTCGTCGCAATCGGAGGTCGTTTAATACCCCAACGGTAGACCGTAGCGGCACCGTCATCGGTTTATATCGCAAACGTTTTTGTGTTTTAAAACCTCGTGTCACGGGCCGCAAAAACTCCCCTCTCATCTCAGCCCAACCCCTCTCCACAGCCCATCAACCCACCTACAACCCACCTAGCCTAACCCCTCCGACCGGACCGTCCGATCGCGATCGGAGGGTCGAAAAACCACCCCCAGACCCAAACCCTAGCCAAAACTGCTATATATGGACAGCCCCACGTCCAAAAATGGGCTTCTTCTCCCTCCTCCTCGAAATCCGCGCCAGTCAGCCCCTCCTACCTCGCAGCCGCCGCCCCAGCCTCAGTATCCGCGCCGAACCGCCCCCGCGTCGCCACTTCGCAACGCCGCCGCCTGCCTCCCGGCCAACCCAGGGCCGCCACGTCGCCGCCTCCACCACCTAGCACCTCCACCCACCAGCCTCTCCCCCCGTCAGGCCCACAGGGCCCGAAGATAGCCCGCCCGAGCCCATCCAGGGCCCGGGTCAACCTGCGCGTGCGCCGCCCGCCTGCATTCTCCCGCCCGCAAGATCCCGCACCCGCCGCCGCCTCGCGCCGGCCGGCCGTCGCAGCTGACCGCCGAAGTTGTGCCTCCGCCGGATGCCTCCGCCGCCGTGCGTCCCTCGCCGCCCCGCGCTGCATCGCCGCCCTCTTCCCCGATCGCTTCTCGTTTCCTAGGAGGCCGCCCCGCACCATGGATCTAAGCTCCGCCGCCGGCCGGAGTTCTTCGTCGTCGGGCCCCTCCTCCGACCCCGCGGCTGGATCCGGGGGTCCCATGCCCAGATCTGTCTGTTCCCGCCGGTCCCGGCCCCTCCCGTGCAACCTCCTGGCCCCGCCGCTGTCGGCAGCGCTGTGGCCGCCGCCATGGCCGCCTGCCCCGTGCGGGAGCACGAGGGAGGCACGAGCGCCCGCGTGGGCCAGTGCTGCCTCGCGGCCCAGCCGGCCCACTCCGCGGGCCCAGCCGCCCCCGCAACCGGCCTGCGTGCCTGCCTCTCTTCCGGCCCGATTGGCCCAAAGTGAGCAGCCCTTCCCCCATTTTTTTTCTAAGTCTTTGATCTGTTATGAAAATTCATCATTTATGTGTTTTGAAGCATCCATAACTGTTGATCCGTGCATCATATGGAAATGTTTTATATATGAAAAAGCATCTACAGAATGTGCTCTACACGATAGCATCATTTGCATGCATCATAGGTATCATCTACATGCTGAAAACTCTGTTGCAAGAGTGCATCTCATCGTAGATTGCGAGATCTGTTATTTTGTTCGATTTGGTGTGGATGATTGCGTCTAATCGGTAGGTCTTTTGCATGTGGTGTCTTCATGAGATATGCCCTAGGATATGTCTACTTTCATGCCATGCCTCTGGTTGCTAGGTAGAAGCTCATTATCATGTTTATTTATTGCTCTCAAGTAGCCATCGCGTTAAAACTGAAATCTGTTAACGAAGAGTTCCATTTTGCGGTGCTCGTATTAAGCCCATGCCTCCTTTTAGTGGTGTCTTTGGAGTGTGTGGTAGTATGCCATGTCTACTTGTTGTTTATAGTTTTGCCATGCCATGAATCTTGTGTTTAGCTGTAGATTTCATCATGAGAACAAGCTTAGTCAATGTTGCTGATTTGAGATGCGGAAATATTTCTAAGTCTGGAATCTGTAATATTTTGTTGTTTCCTTTCCATGTGTTTTGCTAGTGATCTAGAACCCCTTTGGGGTTGGTGTAATGGAGTTATTTGTAGCTTATAATGTCCTCTAGTATGCTGTTAAGTTTCATGCCAATATATGCCCTGCAGCATATAGTTTTACTGCTGGCAATATGCCTTCGTGATAAAAACTGCTCTATTTAAAAACTGGGATTTTCACTAAGTCTGAAAACTGCTTAGTTCAATATGTCTTCTTGTGAGCTCATTTCCTAATGATCCATGCTTCTAGTTAACTTGTTGTTAATAGATGAATTGTTGAGAATCATGTAGGCTTCACCACCATGTCCTTGTTGTGTATTTTAGGTGGCTGTAGCTTGTTGATTTGTGGGTTGCAATATGCTATGTTTCTGTTTTTGGACAGATTTCTACTAAACTTGTGTTGGTTGTTGTGGTTGAACCGTAGCTCCGTTTTGGACATGCCATATATGAAACTTGCCTAGAATTTCATGTAGTTTCATAATATCTTATTACATCCATGTTTTGAATTGATTGTGGGTGTTTTTTGCATGCATTTTGCATTCATGTCATATTCATCTTGTGATTGCCATATCTTTTAGGCCGTAGCTCCGTTGCAAATATTCTATATATGTAAATCGACTAGAATGATGAGTAGAATCACATTGAGCATTTTGTTTTGCTGTTTAATAAATATAAAACATGATTAGTTCAGATCTGGACCAATTTCAAAATTAACATATGGGGTCATTTCGGAAATGCTATATGTTGTTTCCGGCCTCATTTAAACTTGCCTAGATGTGTAGTTTACTTATGCTTCACCTCTTGCCATATTAACAACATTTAAACTTGATGTGTAAATAAACGAGAGTGAACTAAATGATTCGAACGTGGAGTTTCGTCAATATGCAACTCGTTGCATATTGAGCTTCACTTAATGTGTAGGAGTTGATTGTTGTGCTTTGCCATGTCCTGCATAACATACATCATCCTTGTTGTGCATCATGCCATGCATATGTTGTGGTGTTTATCATGTGTTGATTGTTATTTCCGAATTGCTTCTTCTCGATAGAGTTCCAAAAGCGTTCGGAGTGTGAGGATTCGTTCGACTACGTTGGCTCGTCTTCTTCATGGATTCGTTCTTCTTCCAATCGGGATCTCGGGCAAGATGATCATTTCCCTGGATACCATTACTATCATTGCCATGCTAGATGTCTCATTTCTATCGCTGTCTTGCTACCTACCACTTGTATGTCAAGCCTCCCAAATGCCATGATAAGCCTCTAACCCCTCCACATCCCAGCAAACATTGTTTGGCTATGTTACCGCTTGCTCAGCCTTTCTTATAGCGTTGCTAGTTGCAGGTGCAATTGTTTCCATGTGCCAAGATGGATGTTTTTGAGCTATCATAGTATTATTGCTATTTAATTTAATGCACATATATACTTGGTAAAAGGTGGAAGGCTTGGCCTTTTGCTTGGTGTTTTGTTCCACTTTTGCCGCCCTAGTTACTTGTGTAGCGGTGTTATGTTCCATAATTGAGCGCTCCTCATATGCTCGGGGTTGTTATGGGGACCCCCTTGACTTTCGTTTTAGGATAAAACTTGTCTGGCAAGGCCCAACTTTGGTACTACATTTGCCCAACATAATAATACTGAACACCGTTACTAAAGCATAGGGCGTCATGAACCCGAGGAGTTAATTCAACATAATACAGGGGGGCCAGTGCTGCTGGTGCTGGTCCAAAAAAGAGTCGTGTGCGGGGCCAACCCGGGGCAAGTCGGGAGATGTCTATCAAGCCACTGTACGCTGTGCTCATCCGGTCGTGTCCTGAGAACGAGATACGCGGCTCCTATCGGGTTCGTCGACACGTCGGGCGGTCTTGTTGGATTTGTTTTACCTTTCTCGAACGTCTTGTGCGTGGGATTTCGACGACACTTCGGGCTATCTCGAAGTTGAGATTTTCCATCGGGATTCCGCAAATACTACGGGTGATTCCGGGTTGAGGAATTCCAACGCGGCGTGTGGTTAGTTTGTGATGGATGAGTTGGAGCACCCCTACAGGGTTAAATCTTTTGGAAAACCGTGCCCGTGGTTAAGTGGCAACTTGGAAACTTTGTTTAACACCCGGTCATAGAAAACTTAAAGTAAACTCAAATAAAATACACCAATTGCGTGCGTAACCGTGACTATCTCTTCTCGTGAATTTCTGAACCGAGAGAGAACACGGTGGGGTTATGTTTGTTCGTAAGTAAGTGTTCAGGATCGCTTAGAGATCATTACTAGTTCACGACCGTTTATGTGACAATCATCCCCCTTTATTCTTGTACTCGTAAGTTAGCCACTCAAATAAATGCTTAGTGCTTGTTGCAGCCTCACCACTTAACCATACTTCACCCATTAAGCTTTAATAGTCTTGATACCCTTGGAAATGAGATTGTTGAGTCCCCGTGGCTCACAGATTACTACAACAACAGTTGCAGGTACAGGTAATGCGATGATTTGACATGAGCGCGATGCTTGTTTGATTTGGAGTTCTTCTCCTTCTTCTTCGATCATAGGATGGGTTCCAGGCCGGCAGCCTGGGATGGCAAGGATGGATGTCATTTTATCATTTGATTTCGTCCAAAGTCGGACCCTGCTCTTCTGTATGATGATTGTATATGATGTAGTATTGATGTGTTCTTGATTTAGCTTGTGGCGAGTGTAAGCCAATTCCACATACTCATCTCTTCTTTACATGTACATGTAATGATGTCCATTCTTGCGAAACGACGAGATGCGCTTCTATAACTATCGAGGCCCTCAAGCCAAAATAAGGATAGGATCGCATCTTGGGCGTTACACTACGGGTCCGTAGTTAGTACCTAGATCGCTATCTCTCTCTCTCTCTCTCTCTCTCTCTCTCTCTCTATCTATCTATCTATCTATCTATCTATCTATCTTGATCTTCAATACAATGATCATCGCATCTTCGCTTTGATCTATCCGATGTAATTCTTTTGTGCGGTGCGTTTGTTGGGATCCGATGAATTGTGGGTTTATAATAATATTATCATTCAAAGTAAATGGCGAGAACGACACATCAATTGTTAGTTTCTCAGCGGTCGCCGTAGCCCTGATGGCGGACGCCCAGTCCCATCTCGAGGACGCCCCCGCCCATCTTGTGTCGGTCACTACACAAATCACAGTTGCCTTCTCCGACACGGGTCAACAACCTACGTCCGACGAGTTGGTAATCGCTGAGTGTGCTCGAGCAGGCGTCCGTTCATCGGCGGCCTCCCTAGCCAAGATTGTGTCCATCCATGCCCGGATCAAGGCCACCCACGCCCAGCTCATGACGGCCTTATCCAAAGAGATGGTGGACGAGAACTGTGAGATGCTGGTAGAGTATGTGGCGATGGATGCCATGGATCTCCTTACCCCGGAGGTCGTCGAGCAGGAGCTGGTCATCGAGGAGGCGGTGGAGATCGACGAATGCGAGGTGGAATATTAGTCTCTATTTAGAGTGATGGTCTTTTGTTAGAGTAATGTTTAGGTCAACTACTAATGTTTAGTTGCTCGATTAAGTAGGCGCGGGCAGTGTTGTAGGCTCTTTTGTGTAGTACTTAAATTTGCAAGTGTTGTTAAATTAAGCAATGACGTCGATGACCAATGTAACTAGGGAAATTCAGACCAAAATTTCCCGCCGTATCCCCATTTTCTCTTCCAAATGAAAATGAAATGCAAGTACCGTGCGCAATGTAGTATCCGATATCTTACGCCGGAAGCTTGGAGACCAAAATTTCCACGTTCAGTCTCGTCACACACGGGATAAACTATAGGATTCATTTGTGTTGTTTGATATCGCACACAGTTCTGGTAAAGGGACTGCGTCCGATGTGACCGTGCGCGCTAGTTTTTTGCCGCACCGAATGAAATTTTGGGCTGCTGCTCAAATATCTACCTCCCCCACCCCTCAAAACAACTAAAAGCCACATTTTCCCCTGCTCACCCCTTCCTTTCCTAAGTCCAAACCTTCACTGCTTGGTTGCAGCGCCGCCTCCTCGCCGGTGACGCACCTTCCTGCTGCTTGGCCTCCTTCATCTAGTCCGGTAATCCACACCTTCCCCATACCCCCTCCCCCTCCACCCCCTCCTCCTGCATCCCACATGCCCCGACCGCCGGCATGACACCTTCCACCAAAATCACCGGCCCCACCCCCCAGATAATCGCCGCCGAAAGACATGGTGCACACAGTATAGCCACGATCTCAAGGAGCATCTGGAGCGGAGAAGCAAATCGCGGCGCATGTGTGGATGAGGTTGCGATGGCTGTCATGGGTGTCGACTCCCAGATCTTGGAGCAGTGACGTGGCTTGAGACTGCGTCGGTATTTCCCCAAAGAGGAAGGGATAATGCAGCACAGCGACGGTAAGTATTTCCCTCAGTTCTGAAACCAAGGTATCGAACTAGTAGGAGGATCACCACCACCTAATAAGCAGCACCTGCACACAAAGAACAAATACTTGCAACCCGACGCGAAAGAGAGGTTGTCAATCTCTCTATGGTAAAAAGATATATTAGGTAGCGATAGATTGGAGAGATAGATCTCTCAAGAAAACGAAATAAAAAGAGCAAATAAAAAGTGCAGCAATATATTTTTTTGTTTTTGGAATAATAGATCTGAAAACAAAAGCGGCAAAAAGATAGATCGAAAAGCAATATGTTGGAAAAGTAGACCCGGGGGCCGTAGGTTTCACTAGTGGCTTCTCTCATGAGTATAGCACACGGTGGGTGAACAAATTACTGTTGGGCAATTGATAGAAGATCAAATAATCATGACGATATCCAAGGCGATGATCATATATAGGCATCACGTCCAAGATAAGTAGACCGACTCCTGCCTGCATCTACCACTATTACTCCACACATCGACCGCTATCCAACATGCATCTAGTGTATTAACTTCATGGAAAAATGGAGTAATGCAATAAGAACGATGACATGATGTAGACAAGATCTATTCATGTAGGAATAGAACCCATCTTGTTATCCTTAATAGGAACGATACATGCGTGCCTCGCTGCCCCTTCTGTCACTGGGAGAGGACACCGCAAGATCAAACCCATCACAAAGCACCTCTTCCCATGGCAAGAAAAATCGATCTAGTTGGCCTAACTAAACCAAAGATTCGAAGAAGAAATATGAGGCTATAAGTAATCATGCATATAAGAGATGAAAGAAGACTCAAATAATATTCATGGATAGAAACTGATCATGAACTCAAAATTCATCGGATCCCAACAAACACATCGCAAAAGTTTACATCAAATAGATCTCCAAGAGACCATTGTATTGAGAATCAAAAGAGAGAGAGAGGAAGTCATCTAGCTACTGCCTACGGACCCGTAGGTCTATGGTGGACTACTCACGCATCATCGGAGAGGCACCAATGAGGATGATGAACCCCTCCGTGATGGTGTTAGATTGGATCTCGAGGCTCTGGAACTTGTGGTGGCTGGATGTGTTTTTCGTCAACTCCTCCAGGGTTTCTGGAATATTTGGGAATTTATAGGCATCAGAGGCGGTGCAGAGGGGCCCCGAGGAGGGCACAACCCATCAGAGCGCGCCTGGGGCCTCTGGCGCGCCCTGGTGTGTTGTGGTCTCCACGGCCCACCTCTCTGGCACTTCTTTGGCCCACTGGGTGTCTTTTGGTCCAAAAAAATCTCTAAAAAGTTTCGTCGCGATTGGACTCCGTTTGGTACTGATATTCTGCGAAGTAAAAAATAAGCAAAAATAGCAACTGGCACTTTGGCACTATGTCAATAGGTTAGTCCCAAAAAATGATGTAAAGTTGCTATAAAGTGATTGTAAAACATCCAAGAATGATAATATAATAGCATGGAACAAGCAAAAATTATAGATACGTTGGAGACGTATCAGCATCCCCAAGCTTAATTCCTACTCGTCCTCGAGTAGGTAAATGATAAAAACAATTTTTTTGATGTGGAATGCTGCCTAACATGTTCATCTCATTTTATTTTCTTTTGTAGCCTGGCCATTTGGACTTTTAGTTGATTCAAAGCAATAGTCTAGTTTTAACATAATGACTTCAATACTCAAGCATGCCAACAAGCAACCATGTCTTTCAAAATATCAACACTAAAAAAAGTTATCCCTAGCCCATCATGCTCAATCATTGATCCATTCATGAAACACACTCAAATATTAGCTACACCCAATGCTCAAGTACAATCATAGTGCCCCCTAGTTGGTGCTTTATAAGAGAAGATGGAGACTCAAAATAAAATAAAAAAATCATAAAGTACATAGATAGGCCCTTCGCAGAGGGAGGTAGGTATTTGTAGAGGTGCCGGAGCTCAAAGTTTAAATTGAGAGAGAAAATATTTTGAGTGGCATGCCTTTCCTGTCAACGCAAATGACAAAGTAGTTCACAATACTTTCCATGCTAGATATATCATAGGCGGTTCCCAAACAGAAAATAAAGTTTATTTCTTTTTCCACCATTCTTTCACATTCCATGGCTGGCCGTATCCACAGTTGCCTTCCATACCAACACTTTCCAAGGAATTTATTATTTGACAACATAAAGTAAATATTTTTTATTTTTCATTTCGGGAATGGGCATCCCTATTACCGCCGTACTCTCGTCCAATGACAAGTGAATAAACACTCATCTTGAGGATAACACATCTAGCATGGAAAATATTGGACACCCCGTACCGTTTCATGAGCGGTACGAGCACACAAAAGAGAAATTTATTTTGAAAATTAGAGATGGCACATACAAATTTGCTTAGGACGGCATGGAAATACCTCATATAGGTAGGTATGGTGGACTCATAAGGCAAAACTTGGTTTAAGGATTTTGGATGCACAAGTAGTATTTCTACTTAGTACAAGTGGAGGCTAGCAAATAGATTGAGAAGAAACCAACCAAGAAACTAAAATTCACATAAGCGAGCATTGAGCATAACTAACACCGAATAATGCACCATAAGTAGGATGTAATTTCATTGCATAACTATATATTGACTTTCGTGCATGCATAGGGAATCACAAACCTTAACACCAATATTCTTCTGGATCCAATGCATCGCTGGTCTGGCTCTCACTACCAGTAGGTTTAGCCGGTCCAGACCTACGAGGAGTGCGGGGCCACTCACTGTTAGCAGAGTTAACGGGTGTGACACCTTTCCCTTATACCATTATTTTCGTGGCTGCAGCACCTGTATTTCAATTTTACTGAAACGGCTTCCAGCGTTCAAACAAAAAGTGGTTTCTAGATGCTCGTCGCAAGTTAGTGCCACAAATTTTTGCTCACAGTTATTGAAATAGCTCAGATCAACAACGTCAGATTGGCTCCAGGGACAATCAGAATACAAGGATTTGCATAAATCTTTAAACGAAATTATTGTTTCTACAACCTTTGGATAGCAAAATCCAGAGAAATGGTGCGCTTTTGTACCTCGTAGGAAGCTAGTTTCCATTCTAACTGCGAGCCGAAAGGCAAGCGCTGGATCAATCCTAGAGTTAGGCAGGCAATAATTCAGTCAAGCAGGCAAAAAATCATGCACCCATTGGTCAAATACTAGGCATATTATCGAGTTAGATCACACATTTCAAGGGGTGCGAGGCTTACCCAGCCGGAATCCATGAGCTCTCTGCTGCTCCTAGTTTGACCCAATCCTTCCCACGCTCGATGGGACGGAGGCTGGTGTCCCTCGACATTGCCCAAGCCTATGCAGCTCAATCTGCTGCTACAGCTCCAACCTCCATATCCCCTCGAGCTAGTACAAGCCTGGGGCATGGAACGTGGCGGATCAGTGCAACGTGGGCGAGGGTTCTGTCAATTGGGCGACGGTGGTGGGCTGGGTCGACAGGGGTTTTGGTGGGGGAGGGGGGTACGTGCGGCGCGGCGGCGGCGGTGGCGGCGGCGGCGGGGAACGTCTCGGGAACGGGTTGTTTGAAATGTGGTGAGAGAGAGAGAGAGTCGTCCACCTGCTTAGGCCCCACCTGTAGTAAGTTGCCTCCGCCCCACCAGTCAGGATATCAGGCGGCCCCAATAGTCAGGAGGAGACAAAAAACCAGTCGAGAGGTAACGGTCAAAGGTTTTGACCGGACGACAATGCAAACGTTCGGGCTTTTGTGAGCAGGTGGTGGAGGGGGAGGCAAAAGTGAGCAAAGTTCTATCACCTAGGCAAAACTGAGCACAACTAACCAACAAGGGGCATAGAAATAGAAATCCCTTGATTATATTGATATGGTAATATGAAAGGATATTGGTTCATGCTCATTGGTTAGTAGAAATATTGGTATTAAAGATTCTATTATGAGAGCCACCTATGAAATTAATTTGAAGGATGACAATACTTGAAACAATGCATTATGCCTATCTAGGGGGCATAAAACAATAGCACTTGTTGGGAGTCAACCCAATAGGTATCTTAATTTTTTTGCATTTACTTCATGTTATTTTGAGTTCACACGATTGTTGCTACTATAATGGTTGTGTTTTATGTTTTAATTAGTGTTTGTGCCAAGTAAAGCCTTTGGGATCATTTGAATGATAGTAGAATTGATATTGTGCAAAAACAGAAACTTTTGCGCCCAGTATATGAATTTATTCTCTCTACTGAAACATGATAAATTGCTAAAAAAAATACACGGTATTGATATATGATTTTTTTCATGTTGTAATAATTTTTCAGAATCTTTGGAGTTACAGAAGTATGATTTTAGTACAGATCACTACAGACTTTTCTATTTTAGACAGATTCTGTTTTAGCTTGCATAATTTGCTTGTTTTGTTGATGCGAGGTATATGAAAGGATATAGGTTCATGATCATTGGTTAGTAGAAATATTGGTATTTAAGCTTGCTATTTACCTCTCATCTAAGTATTGGTCATGGCATGGTGATGAGGTGTGAGAATTTTTATGTTTGAAATAAAATCCTATCGTGTTGTTCGAATCGGGGGCGTGCGATGGTTAACTCCTACCAACCTCCTCCCTAGGGGCATGCGGTAGTACTCTGCTTCGAGAGAGATAATAAGGCTTTGCAATAAGTATATGAGTTCTTTATGACTAACGTGAGTGCATGGATATATGCACTGTCACCTCTCCGTAATTTGCTAGCCTCCTCAGTACCGTGCATTGCCCTTCCTCACCTCGAGAGTCGGTGCAAACTTTGCCGGTGCATACAAACCCTGTGATATGATACGCTCTATCACACATAAGCCACCTTATATCTTCCTCAAAACAGCCACCATACCTACCTATCATGGCATTTCCATAGCCATTCCGAGATATATTGCCATGCAACTTCCACAGTTACATCACATGACTTGTGTGTTCATCGTCATATTGCTTTGCATGATCATATAGATCTGACATAGTATTTGTGGTAAAGCCATCGTTCATCATTGATTACATGTTAGGATACATCATTGCACATCCTGGTACACTGCCAGAGGCATTCATATAGAGTCATATTATTCTTTATCGAGTTGTAATCTTGACTTGTAAGTAAATAAAAGTGTGATGATCATCATTATTAGAGCATTGTCCCAGTGAGGAAAGGATGATGGAGACTATGATTCCTCCACAAGTCGGGATGAGACTCCAGACGAAAAAAAGAGATGAAAAATGGGGGAGGCCAAATGAGCCCACCATAAAAAATGAGAGAAAGAGAGAAGGGGCAATGTTACTATCTTTACCATACTTGTGCCTCAAAGTGGCACCATGTTCTTCATATAGAGAGTCTCCAGTTTTGTCATTTCCATATACTAGTGGGAATTTTCATTATAGAACATGGCTTGTATATTCCAATGACGGGCTTTCCTCAAATGCCCGAGGTCTTCATAGGCAAGCAAGTTGGATGCACGCCCACTTAGTTTCATTTGAGCTTTCATACACTTGTAGCGCTAGTGCATCCGTTGCATGGCAATCCCTATACCTCGCATCGATATTGATTGGTGGGCATCTCCATAGCCCCATTGATCCTCCTAGTTGATGCAAGACCTTCCCACCTTTTGACTCCTTTGATATCTACTGATAACCCACAAGTATAGGGGATAGCAACAATTTTCGAGGGTAGAGTATTCAACCCAAATTTATAGATTCGACACAAGGGGAGCCAAAGAATATTTGCAAGTATTAGCAGTTGAGTTGTCCATTCAACCACACCTAGAGATTAAATATCTGCAGCAGAGTGACCAGTAGCACAGTAATATGATAGTTTGATAGCACTGGTAACAGTAACGGTAACGATAACAGTGATAGCAATGATTTTGTAGCAGTTGGAATAGTAGCAATATCAATAGCAACTTAGCAAGAACAATATGTGGAAAACTCATATGCATTGGATCAGTGAATTCGTTGGATGATATTCATCATATAACAGTCATAACCTAGGGTGACACAGAACTAGCTCCAGTTCATAAATATAATGTAGGCATGTATTTCGTAAATAGTCATACATGCTTATGGAAAAGAACTTGCATGACATCTTTTGTCCTACCCTCCCGTGGCAGCGGGGTCCATAAGGAAACTAAGGGATATTAAGGCCTCCTTTTAATAGAGAACCAGAACAAAGCATTAACACATAGTGAATACATGAACTCCTCAAACTACGGTCATCACCGGGAAGTATCCCGACTATTGTCACCTCGGGGTTTACGGATCATAACACATAGCAGGTGCATATGACTAGCAAGATCGGATCAAGAACATAGATATAATGGTGATAACATAAACGGTTCAGATCTGAAATCATGGCACTCGGGCCCTAGTGACAAGCATTAAGCATGGCAAAGTCATAGCAACATCAATCTCAGAACGTAGTGGATACTAGGGATCAAGGCCTAACAAAACTAACTCGATTACATGATGAATCTCATCCAAATCCTCACCGACCAACGAGCCTACGAAGGAATTACTCACTCCCAGTGGGGAGCATCATGGAATTGGCGATGAAGGAGGGTTGGTGATGACAAAGACCAAAGATTCCCCTCTCCGGAGCCCCGAACGGACTCCAGATCTGGCCTCCCGATGAAGAACAGGAGGTGGCGGCAGCTTCGTCTCGTGAAACGCGATAAAACTTCCTCTCCTATTTTTTCTCCAAAAATAGGAATTTATAGTGCTGGAATTAGGGTCAGGGGGCCACGAGGTGACAACAACCCACCAGGGCGCGCCTCGAGGGGGTGGCGCACCCTGGTGTATCGTGCCCAGCCAGGGCACCCCCTCCGGTGGTTCTTGGCTCCAGTATTTTGTATTTATTGTAAAATAATTCTCCAAAAAGTTTTGTCCAATTCCGAGAACTTTTATTTTTGCACAAAAACAACACCATGGTAATTCTGCTGAAAACAGCGTCAATCCGGGTTTGTTTCATTCAAATCATGCAAATTAGAGTCCAAAACAAGAGCAAAAGCGTTAGGAAAAGTAGATACGACGGAGACGTATCATCTACCACCATATTCTATTCCACGCATATACTATATCCATTGCTCACGCTCACGTATTGCGTGAAGTTGAAAATTCTGAAGTGCGTTAGAAGTACGATCCAATTGCCTGGTTTGACACCGGGGTGCTCATGATTTATACTTATGCGGTGAAGACGAAGTCATGCCATGCTTAATATGATGAAATGAGTAGGGATAACATTCTTTAATGCTCGCATATTTTGAAATAGTAATGATTATGCTTCTTATGTTCATGGATATTATTATGTTGATATTAATTAATTCATCCTTTCTCAATATCTATACCTGAAAGAGATTACATGTTGGGTAGCATGCCACATCAAAAATTATATTTTTATCATTTACCAGTCGAGAGCGAGCAGGAATTAAGCTTGGGGATGCTGATACGTCTCCGACGTGTCTATAATTTTTTATTGTTTCATGCTATTATATTATCAATATTAAATACTTTATATGCAATTATGTGCTATTTTATATTATTTTTTGGGACTAACCTATTAACCCAGTGCCAGTTCCTGTTTTTGGACTTTTTAGAAAATCAATATCAAACGGAGTCCCAATTGGATAAAAGTTTTATGGGGGTTATTTTTGGACCAAGAGAGACCCATGAAGCTTCATGAGGAGGCCAGAAGACCCATGAGGTGGCCATAAGCCGTCAGGGCGTGCCCCGCGGGGGGGTGGGGGGGGGGGGGGGTAGGGCGCGCCCCCTGACTCGTGGGCCCCTCGTAGCACCTCCTTACCTAATTCCACTTCTATATATCCCTAATTACCCCAAAACCAACAAAGAGACACTTTTTCCACCGCCGCAAGTCTCTGTTCTTCCGCGATCCCATATGGAGGCCTTTTTCGGTACTCTGTCGGAGGAGGAATCGATCACGGAGGCTGTCTACATCAACCTTGCTGCCTCCATGATGATGTGTGAGTAGTTCACCACAGAACTACGGGTCCATATCTAGTAGCTAGATGGCTTCTTCTCTCTCTTTGATCTTCAATACCATGTTCTTCGCGATTCTCACGATGATCTATCCAATGTAATCTTCTTTTGCGATGCATTTGTTGGGATCGGATGAATTGTGGGTTTATGATCAGATTATTCATTGAAAGTAATTGAGTCTTTTCTAAACTTTATTACGCATGATTGTTACAACTTTGTAATTCTCTCTGATCTATCCGTTTGGTTTGGCTAACTAGATTGATTTATCTTCAGTGGGAGGAGTGCATTGTAGTGGGTTCAATCTTGCGATGCTCTATTTCCCAGTGTCAGAAGGGGACAAGACACGTATTGTATTGTTGCTACTAAAGGATAAAACTATGGGGTCTGAACATATTTCTTGTCTTACTTTGTCTACATCATGTCATCTTGCTTAAAGCGTTACTCTGTTTGTCATGAACTTAATACCATAGATGCATGCTGGATAGCGGTCGATTGGTGGAGTAACAGTAGTAGATGCAGAATCATTTCGGTCTACTTGTCACGGACGTGGTGCCTATATACATGATCATTGCCATGAACATCAACTATGCGTTTTTTTATCAATTGCGCAACAGTAATTTGTCTACCCAACGTATGCTATGTGTTCGAGAGAGAAGCCTCTAGTGAAAACTATGGCCCCCGGATCTATTTAAATCACATTTCGAAAACCCTAAAAACCTTGCTGCAATTTATTTAATTTCTTTTTTATTTTACTTTTTATTTATCTAGCATTATCAGAAGTAATCCTTTCAAGTAACGAGTTCAAGGGGCTTGACAACCCTCTTGCCCGTGTTGGGTGCAAGTGTTTGGTTTTGTGTGCGTGTGTGCAGGTATTGTTGACGCAAAGTTGTCGTGATTCTCCTACTAGTTCAATAACATTGGTTCCCATTGAGGGAAATACTTATCGCTACAATATTACTTCACCCTTCCTCTTCGGGGAAAAACCGAACACAACTCACAAGTAGCAGGCGCGCCCTATGAACTCGTGACTTTCTCGGACAACGTCTGCCGGTGATTCTTTTTCCTGAAAATCACATATATTCCAAAATAAATCTCCGTAAATTTTTATCGCGCTTGGACTTTGTTAGATATGGATTTTTTTGCGAAACAACAAACATGCAACAGACATGAAGTGGCACTGGGCACTAAATCAATATGTTAGTCCAAGAAAATCATATAAATTGTTGCCAAAAGTATGTGAAAGTTGTAAAATAATGGCATGAAACAATCAAAAATTATAGATACGACGGGGACGTATCACACCGCTACAGCTATACTAAATTTTTAGGTCAAGAAGTAGAGGGCTATCTAGACGTACCAATCGTAAGTGAACTAAACCTTCTCATTATTTTGGTTTCAACAACTATGATTTGGATTCCTATCTATGTTGCTCAAGGACGATGAAGTTTAAGCTTGGGGGAGTTGATGAGTGTTATTTTTACGCTCATCACACCTGAGATTAGACCAGTTTATTTCATAAAAACAAAGACATCTTTTTCGATATTGCTACTAATGAATGCAAAGAATTCCACGATCCTCTCTTTTATTTTATTTCCACATGAAATGGGCATAAACATGGAAAAAATCAAGCACATACTTGGAACGGAGTAAAGAGGAAATCAATAGGACCATGTGGGAGACGCAACAAAGGCAATATAGTGCAAGACAATGTGTCATACGAGTGTGTGCGCTCGTATGAGGTGTCGACGGGTCCATCTCATCCAATAGTCTAAGTTCTATAAAGGGGCCAACATCGAATGAGCAATAAAACATTGCCGAAACCTCCATCTACATCATCAATAATAATCCTATCCGCTGCCATTTCCCATCTTCACCACCATCACCATAGCACTCGTCCAGACTAGCCATACTTTGTAATCATGTATCGCATCCGGCAACTATTGTAAGACATATTATCAATCAATCAATCTTCATGATGTATTCTTCAATGGTTTCGTCTCACGATCTGATCGCCATGTGTGAGTAGTTCGGTAAGGTCATGTGTTGAGGCATAGCCCTGCAACCCTATGTATTTTTCGACGGGATCAATGGAAGTACTTTGATGTCTTGTATGTGAGAAATAAAATTGCTCCATAGGTGTATATTGTCTTGTCTGTGATCTTTGTCCCTGCACGTAGCCAGGATCACAAAGATCAAGCCACAGAGAGGCTAAGGACGGAGAGACCGTGAAACGCCATTTTGAACATTAGTGTTAGATAAGTTTAGTATAGTGGCGTGAATCCTATTATGGGGAAACAAGGGGAGTAGTCATTAAACGCCCAATGTTTTTGTCTGATTTATTTTAATTACCAAGGCAACCGCACGCGACGGATAGGGGCTTCGGTTCGACAACCAACTCTTGATGCAGGACGCCTGCCGACCAAGACGTAGTTTGGACACACACCCCACTTCAAGACGTTGCAAGCACATCCTGATACTAACTTCAACACAACTATTATCATGATGATCCCGGTCGCAAATATATGGTTGTAAAAACAAGTCCTCATACCAATGCTTATTTTCATTTATAAGAGTCCAAATGTGCAACTTGATTTGATCTGGTCCAAAAACTGGAATCAACTCTCTTGCAAAGCTTGATAGAAACCCTTGTCTTAAAGGTACACTTCCTCTCGTGGGTTCGATAACTTAGGGTCACCTCTGGGAAAACAATGAGAATCCCTTCTACTCCTTTACCATATCACTAAAGGGACTCATCAACAACCAAGTCACGTGGCTAGGGGGCCGTGTGGTGGGCCCGTTTGGAGCCCCCAGGCTCCACCTTTCACCCATCTTTTTGCTCTAAAATCCCATTATTTCTGAAACTCGTCATACCATTTTGTCGCGATTTTTTCTGCCGCCGCAAGTTATTGTTCCGCGGAGATCCAATCTAGAGGCATGTTCCGGCATGCTACCGAAGGGGGAACATCACCGGAGCCATCTTGATCAACCTTGCTGCCACCATGACCAGGTGTGAGTAGTTTCCTTAGGACCTAAGGTCCATGGCAGTAGCTAGATGGCACCTCTCTCTCTCTCTCTCTCTCTCTCTCTCTCTCTCTCTCTCTCTCTCTCTCTCTCTCGTGATTCAATACAAAGTTCCCGTGAGCTGCCTCACATGATCAGGATCCATATGATGTAATCGGTGTTCTGTTTGTTGGGATATGATGAATTATCACACTATGATCAGATTGTTCATTGAATTATATTGAATCTCTTATGAGTTCTTTGTTGCATAATGGAGTAGTCATGTATGCTCTCCAATCTATTTGCCTGGTTTTGCCAAGTTTGATGGGTAGTTCTTCAGATGGAGTTGTGTGTGGTAGTGTGTTCAATTTTGCGGTGATCCATTCTAGTGACAAAAAGGGAAATATACGTATTGTGTTGTTACTACTAAGGATAAAACAATGATTTCTATCACACTTGGATGATAATTTTACTGTCTACATTATTTCATCATGCTTATTGCAGTACTCTGTTTGTATGAACTTAGTATCTCAAGATGCATGCTGGATAGCGGTCTTTAGGTGGAGTATTAGTTGTAGATGTAGTTGTACAATGGTCTACTGATCACGGATGTAATGCCTATATAAGATTGTGCCATAAATATAAACACTACAATTTAATCGCACCCCAGCTATAATGTGTTCATCACAACATATTTATCTTGCTTGAAGAGATGCCTCTAGTGATTCTATGGCCCCGGGTCTATTTTCTTTTAATTGCATACACAGTTACAATTTACTTTCTTTGTTGTACCGTATTATTTATTTTGTCTATCAATCAATTCCTGACATAGCATTTAATTATTCTTGTAAGTAGCAGGACAAGAGGTTTGACAATCTTTTTGAAATGTTGGGGCAACATTGTTTTGTGTTTGGTGTGCAGATACCGAGGATTAGTGTTGCGGAAGAAATTCCTACTGATTTGATAAACCTTGGTTCTCAATCGAAAGAAATACTTATTGCTAGGTTACTTCATCCTTACACCTGGGGTTACCCTGCCACTGTTATGAGAAAGCAAGTAGTGCCGCAACCGGTAACCGCCGATGCTGGAGCGAGGTGATGTTTGGCACAGTGGCAAGTCAAATGTGCTGTAACCGGCAAAACACTAAGTTATCTCCGGTGAGTTGTTTTGATGGGACCGACGAGAACTTTGCCGTGACTTGCGATGGTGAGCCTTTTTTTTTTGCTGGAACCGGCCAAATATTTTGCTGCCATCTGGCGACGGCAAGTCATTGTTTTAGGCTTTTAGCTGGAACCGACGAGATTTTTTTTTGCTGAAATCATGCATTTTTTTCTGTTTTGTTGTACTATGTCATTGTTTTTGGGTTTTTGTTGGAATCATGCCATCCTTTTTGCTGAAACCACAAGGAGGTTGTGTTGGCGGCGATTTTGCTTTCGGCGGCAGTGGTGCGCGACAACCAGAGACCAGTATGCTGCAACCGGCACTCGGCCACGCTGAAATTGGCATGGGCACAAGCGCAGGTGATCGGTGAGCACGAGGCCGCAGGGGTTGCCGACGAGCATAGTTTCGAGGACAAGCGCGGGCGGCCTTCAAGCACGATAGAGCGGGTGGCCGGCGAGAGATCGCATGCTATGATCAGATTAAAGACGAAGGAACACAATCCAACGCACGCGTGATGAAATTGAGCCGGTCGACCGGTGCCTAGCATCTGCCAAAAAGAAAAGAAAAGGCAAAACAATTGTACTACGTGGAGAGCCGTGAATGCAATCATCTCGTCGCCTTGTCCACAGAGCGGCGTCATAAAAACACCAGCGACACGGCTGCGATCGGAAACGGCGCGGGCGGTTGTTACCCCTGTCGGACCGGACGGAACAAAATTTACTCCCTGACTGCCAGCCTGGCCCCACCGCACCCGAATAGAACTCGCCCGTCCGGAGCGGAGAACGCTTCGCCTCTGCCTCCGCCAGTCACCACCGGACAGTACTACACACTACACAGTAGAAACCGGCAGGCACCACCATGAGCGCGGCGCAGGCGAGGGCGAGGGCGAGGGCGAGGACATTTAACCGCGATGACAGCAGCGACGGCGACGCGAGCACCAACCACCCTTAAGTAAGACGGCGGGGGAAAGGAAAGGGGAGGGAGGGAGGGAGGCAACAGCGGGTCGCGATTAAGCTGTCGCGCGCGGCAGGGAGTGGCCAACTGCTGGATCTGACGCCACTTTGCTGCTACGACTTCACCATCCCTCTCCCCTCCCCCTCGCCTCGCCCACGCCGCCCCCCTCCCCTGCCCCTGTCGCGCAATTCGTCGAGCAGCGCGGGCGCGCGGCCCCGATCTCCTCGGCGGCGGCCAATGCCGGCGGCGCGATGAGCGTGGAGGACGAGGTGCTGGGGGAGGAGGAGGCGGAGGACACGGAGGAGCTCTTCTACGAGTCGCTCGACCGCATCCTCTCCTCCTCGGCCTCCTCCACCTCCGCCTCGGACGACGACGGCGGCGACCTCCCGCGCCGCAGACGCGGGTACGATGCCGCGGCGCTCGACCTCTGGACCTCCCAGCCGGCGCCCATCCAGGAGCGCCGCCACCGGCTGCTCCAGCTGATGGGGCTCGCGGGGGACCCTTCCCTCGCTCGATTCGAGATGGGCCAATCCGCCTCCTACGACCATGTGGGACCGCGCCCGCCTTCTCCTGTCTCGCGCTCCAGATCGGACGGTGCCTCCACCGCGAAGCCTCCGGTTGGAGGCGGCCGTTTACGCCCCACCTCGTCCGACGCGTCAGATGCCAGTGCCACGCTGGAGGCGGTCGAGGAGGACCCAAGCTGCTTCATCAGAAACCTCGACGACGGCAGCGAGTTCGTGGTGAGGGAGGAGTTCGGGCTCCGCGAGGTTGGTACCGGCCGCCAGCTTACTGTGGAGGAGTTCGAGCTATTCATCGGCCGCTCCCCCATCGTCCAGGAGCTCATGCGTCGCCAAAGCGTCAACAACTCCAACCCAAACTCCAATTCCCAAAGTGGCGCCTCCACCCCCATGGAGAGGTCCAGCTCCGGCTCCAGCAATGGAGGGGCGCGTTCTAGGCGGCGCAGCAGCTGGCTCCGCACCATCCGCAGTGCGGCTGGCTTCATGGTCACCTATTCACGTGACCGCCGCGGCGACGACAAGGACACGTCCTCAGAGAAGGGTGGCCGCCACTCCAGCTCGGCCACGGAAGACAGCCAGGATGGTGTTGCACGCCATGGTCCAGACCGTGTCAAGGTGCGGCACAACGGCAAGTCATTCAAGGAGCTCAGTGGCCTGATCATGAACCAGCAGATACATGGACACAAAGGGTCCATCTGGAGCATCAAGTTTAGTCCTGATGGGCGATACCTTGCAACTGCTGGGGAGGATTGCGTGATCCATGTTTGGGAGGTGTTGCAGTCCGGAATGATGAAGGAGGAGAGGGAGATGGAAGATAATGGGACCTGCAATCCTTTCGCTGCCATGACATGTGATGAGTCACCGGAGCCAATGTTAGCTACAGAGGGTAGCCATTGGGAGAAGAAGCTGCCGGCAAAGGATCTGCACAGTTGGAGATCTGGGGGCTCAGACCAATTGATGGTGCCAGAGCATGTGTTTGCACTGTCCGAGAAGCCTGTTATAACCTTCGCAGGGCATTCAAAGGATGTGCTTGATCTCTGCTGGTCCAAATCTCAGGTAATACGAACACGTCGTTGTAGTCTTTCTTCAATTCCAATGTGCAAATACTAGTTTTGAGTGTAATCTCAAGATGCAGAATGTGCTTTGAGTAGAATGAGGTTCAGAATGGTCAATAGTCTCGGTGATTAGATAATAACTACATTTCTGTATTTAGAAATGAAAAAACAGACATAGTTATCAGACTACGGATACCATGTCGTCTTACCTTGTCAAGTTGGCATCCTGATCTGGTGTACAATGCTGGTATTAGAAATGTAAAGCTAGCTGGTTCAGGATTAGGCAATCTGATATTGAAGCATAAGACTTGTGAACTAGGATTTTTGAGAGAGGTAGGGACTCTGGCCACCCCGGGGGCTAGGTAGAAGAACTGTTCTTCTACTGTCTTGCTTGATTTCAAAGCTGTACGATAGTCCTATTGTATAGGATGATTTAATTGATCCACAAGACGGATATGCCATTTGAACTCTCAATCTTATCATATCTGGTTTTTTCTTTTTTTTTATAAAGGGAATATATTAATATCGTGGAGATACCAATTACACCCAGCCTCTGCACCAACAAGATATCGAAAGACATCAAGGCTGCACACAGCCAAGAACAAAAATAAAAAAAGAGAGAAAAATAAAAACAAAGACCCCGTCACAGTGATGAAACACTCGCAACAACAACACTCTAACCCCCACCAAAGACAACACCCGGACTACAGAAGAGGTTCCCCAGTCCTGTCTTATCTGGACTCTACCTATAATTGATAAAATATGAGGATCTTGTCCCTAACTTGGTGTTCGGTCATTTACTACAGATACATAACAAATACAAATTAATCTGTTGAATTATTTGAAAATAATATGTCCATAGCCTAGCCGGAGGACTACATCATATAAATTTAACAAGGTTCGATGAAGAATATAAGCAGTCAACAAACCTTGTCTTGTCAGTTTTGCCATGTCGGTTCGCTGTTTGCATATTTCTTGCACATTTATATCACATTAAGACTTAATGAAAATCAACCACATGTAAACCCTTGAGCTCTAGCAAATGGCATTATTTATTATGTAACTATTGTTCCAATTGGTTCCATTTATCGAACTACTTTGTTTTGAGCAACCCCTGACTTTACACTTTGTTGTTCGTTGACTCCATGCACTGTTTGATGACGTTAATGTGGAGGTTAAGAGCTTCATATACTCCATGTCAAATTTAGGAGTGGATTGGCTAGGGCCAGGACACTAGGATGAGAGACATGTAGAATTTGCATTGTTTGCTTGGTAGAGAGTGATAAGAGAGTTGTCAAACCTTCATCAGAGAGACAAGATCAGATTCCGAAAAACTATGATGAGCTGTTTTAAGCTGTGAGCTTTGCGCACACACACACAAAAGAAGATAAAAAAGATAAAAGATAATTTTCACAGAAATATTGTTAAAGTACCTCTGGTTAATTACTCCATCATCCGCCTACTTAATCAGGTTTCTTGGTCATTTATGCTTTCTTCACATCTCTAAATTTACATCTATAGCGCAAATTGTATATGGCGTGCAATTTTAATTGAACTTTAGCTTGCAGTGTGTTACAGTTTAGTACTAATTGGGACGTTGCCCATCTTGTCCCAAAAATATTCGCGACCACACCCGAACCCGCTTGCACACCTGAGTGCGCGGAAACACGCACACAAAGCAGAGAAAAATGATAAAATACTATTTTCTTGGCAATAGCTTTAAAGTACTCCCTCTGTTCATAAATATAAGACGTTTTGGCAGTTCAAATTGAACTGCGAAAACGTCTTATATTTATGAACAGAGGTAGTACCTCTGGTTAATATTTTCTTGGCAATAGCTTGGCAATAATATTTTCCATCACTTGTCTACTTAACTCAGGTTTCTTGACTACGTATACTTCCTTGGCATATCTGAATTTGTGTTTAGTGCCAACTCAGCATGGTGTGTAATTGCAATTGAACTTCAGCTTGCAGTGCATTATAGTATAGTACTCCCTCCGTCCCAAAATAAGTGACTCAACTTTGTACTAACTTTAGGGAGTACTAACTAGGACATTGGCCATCTCGCCCAAAAATATACTCGCTATCTGAATTATTTACCATGATGTCCATATTATTGTAAATTCAATTCCCTAGCCCAAGCTGCCGTACATGGTGCAGAACCTGAACGTCTGTTTTCTGGTTTCTGCGCAAGAAACTCTGGGAATCTCCTCTGAGAACTTCAATAAAGAAATAAATATGACAAGGACCTTCTGCTTCTGAATATATTGCATCATATATGCACCTGGATTTACCTTGGTCCCAAAACTTCAAACTAGGTTTATATGCCCTTAAATTTGTAGCCATGTGACAAAAGGCACATTCAACAATTTATTGGGGGAATAGGTTGCATGCAAGACGAATAATGAATTTGTAAATTAACCGATTCCATCTACAACGTTGACTTATTATTGAAGTTAATGCATTCCAAGCTAATGTTGAAATCAGGAACCTCTGATATTATCTACTCATCTATCCAAACGATAATTTTAGGAATGTAGCAGCACAATTTGTTGTGTTCTTTTCATTACCAGTTATTTCAGTTCCTGAGCTTCCTTTTGTAACTGATATGCAGTACTTGCTTTCATCATCAATGGATAAAACTGTACGGTTGTGGCACATGTCAAGCACTTACTGTTTGAAATCCTTCTCCCACAGTGACTATGGTAAGAACTATGCTCTCAGAAGATTTCTCTCCATGTGCGCTTAAAGGCACTCATAGCACTGTCCTGAAATTTCTCATATCATTTCTTGATTCAGTGACTTGCATCCAGTTCAACCCTGTTGATGATAGATACTTCATTAGTGGTTCCCTGGATGAAAAGGTTCGAATCTGGAGTATACCAAAACGTGAAATTGTTGATTGGGTTGACCTGCATGAAATGATTACTGCTGCATGTTATTCCCCTGATGGACAGGTTTGACTCATTTCATAGTTCTGTAATTGGTCGACAAGGTTTATTGAGCTTATTGCATGTTCATCCTTACACATTTTTATGTTTTCTGCAGACTGCACTCATTGGCTCCCACAAGGGCAATTGCCACGTGTATGACACGTCTGGTATATATCTATCCCTCTCTCATTTAGTTGCAATGTTTTGCTTCTTTGACCCCTTTTTTTTCGAGGACTTGGCTAGTGCGGTTATGTAAAGATTGCATTGCGCTGTTGTTATCCCGTTGTGCAAACTGAAGTTATATGCTTTACATGCCTAACATTTTTATATTTTGTGACTAGATAATATGCTTTCTTACAAGAAACAAATTGACCTGCAACTCAAGAAAAAGCGATCCAGTCAGAAGAAAATCACAGGATTCCAGGTGCTTACTCTCAAGAATAATTTTAAATACGATATGAATCATACTGCACCTGATATACTTGAGATATTTGTCCTGTCCCATTATGTACTGACACTGAATAATAGTTCCTCAATAGTTTATCCCAGGAAGTTCTTCAAAGGTCATTGTCACATCTGCAGACTCAAGAATCCGAATCGTTGATGACTTCGAACTACTTCACAAGTTTAAAGGTAGGTAATACTGAGATTGGCAATGTCCACATTGGTGCATATCATATTGATTCCGCTTCTTGCGATAATTGGTTTGGTCCAATAGCACCGCACCCACTCACCCCATACCCTGCGTGCTGTTGATGAGCCTGACTTCCACACAATATTTTCCTCTACAACACTCGCTATCTGTTTCAACTTTCAACAAAATGAACCTTTTTCTATTCTGCCAGTTGGTTACTATTATCGTTTTTCAGGGTTTCAGAACACCAGTAGCCAAATCTCAGCTTGTTCTGCTGCAAATGGGAGGTACATTATTTCTGCGAGTGAGGATTCGCGTGTATATATCTGGAGATACAGTGATGATTCCAAACCATGCAGAAAGAAGAACATTGTTCCTGTCACAAATACCCATGAGAACTTCCGCTGCGAGAGAGTAACAGTTGCTGTTGCTTGGCCTTGTGCCGGTGCCAGAATGACTTCGAGAGCTAACTCTAGGAAGCAAGTTAACCTGGACTGTGTGGCTGGTAATGGTCATATACCTGGATCTGAACCTGCTAAAGAGGACGAGATTCCTGCTGTTCAGGACCAGACCAACAATTTATGTAACAATGGCGCGACTTGGCCCGAAGAGTTGATGTCAAAAACAAAAGAAAGCCCCAAGTCTACTACCACCCATCCCGGTGATGCAGATCAAACTCCGAGTCCGCCGGCCTGGGGCTTAGTGATTGTGACAGCAGGCCATGATGGTCAAATCAGAACATATCAGAACTTTGGTTTTCCAAGTACAACATCGATCTGAGTACCCGTATCGTAGACATTGCATTGCAGGACTGTAGTTTTGTGTACATAGATGGAGATAACGGGTGAGTTGCACAGCATTGAAGGATTGACTGAGGTTGCTCCTTGGTGCGCCTGCTTCAGAGTTTCGGAATCTTCGACTAACATATTGTCAGGGCTCGGCTACTTTGATTCGGTATGACATTCATTTACTCTAAATTGTACATGAAAGTGAAGCCCTAGAGTGACGCCTGTCAGCTGGTTGGAGTGATATCTTGCTCCTCTCATCCAGCAGCTTCGACCTTGTAGCAATTGTCCGTTCGCCCTTTCCATTTTTTCTCATCTTTATATTATATATTTTTTGTAAGAAAGAAAAATCTCAGTGCTACAGAAACGAGAAAATCAAAAGAGCTACACATAGGGTGACAGAATCCGTTCTGCTGGCTTTCCTTTCCTCTGAATGTAGGTAGATGTGGAAAATTATGTAACTGTAACTTTTAGACCATTCCATGAAAGGCATTTTTCTTTTGTTGCTTTATCTGAAGTATGAGTCTTGAAATACTTGTTCATTCATTACCATGTCTTCAGTTTGTGCCCTGGACTGCACTGCCCGCCCTATGACCCAAAACTCAAACTGAGCCCACTTGTCAACGATGCATCATCTACGGTGGTCAACATTCAGTTTCAGGAGAAGCGAAATGTCATCAGACATGACTGCAGACTACAGAGCAAATTTTATAGCCGCTGAAACCCTCCGGCTCAGTCACCGGCTACAGCGCAAATTTCTTTAGATAGCGGTGTCCTGTTCTAACAGCTCAGATCAAAGTTTGATCGTCCCAAGTTAAATAAACTGTCACCATGAACTGTGTTTGTGCCGTCTTTTGTAGAAGCATGTAGCAAAACAAAAATTCTTCTGTCGAAAAGCATTTAACACCATGAAATTATTGTAACATCACTATACCAAAATGGAATCTACGATTGGCGCAAGATCCTTGACTTGCATTTTTGCATTTTCGTGGCATATTCAGATCCGGTATCTTTGTAGTGTAAGTATTTCACGGGATTATTTTAAGGACTCGACTACAAATCTCATGTCAGATTTTTGACCATGACAAATCAAATATTTTTATGGCAATTTATGTTTGCCATTAGTTGGCAAGCATGTCTAATTGTGTCTCACTTCACTTTCTTTGCCAGTAAATTGTCGTGTTTGCAAGCTAAATTTGAATCATTTGCTACTCATATTGATCTTTCTAAGGAGAAGTGGTTTAAATATCATCCACCTGCTGAAATTATTTGTGAAGAACCACATATTGCTGAAACTGGAACAATTACTTATGCTGCCTACCCAGTTGTCCTTACTACCTATATCGAGAAACGTCCTTTTCCTATTAGGATACGGAAACATGCTAAAGCTACAATTGTGATTCATAAGAGTAATGTAATAACACCTAAACCTTTTGAGCAAGTTAAAATAGACTCCTGTTGCAATGGTTAAGATCCCTTAGCTAATGATATTTATGGGCATGCTATTTATTTCTGCAAAGAAGCCACTAGAATTGCTAAACCAGCTTACAGAGCAAGATAAATTGGATAAAAGCAAACCTATTGTTGGCATGTCTGTTGTTTCTGTTAAGATGAGAGAACATTGTTATCTTGGTTTATGTGATATGGGTGCTATTATTAGCGCTATTCCTTTCTCCTGATATCAAAAAGTCATGAAGGATATTGCACCCGCCGAGATGGAAGATATTGATGTTACTATTAAGCTTACAAACAGAGATACTATTTCACCTCTTGGGATTGTCCGAGATGTTGAGGTCTTGTGTGGTAAGATCAAATACCCTACTGATTTCTTAGTACTTGGACCACTACAAGATGTTTTTTTGTCTTATCATATTTGATAGAATTTTTCTGAATACTGTTAATGCTGAAATTGATTGTGCTAAAGAAAAGGTTAAAGTTAATTATGGTGATGTATCTCATGAGTTTAATTTCGCAAAGTTTAAAATACGACCACATATTGTTGAGCCATCTAGTAAAGATGGTATAATTGGTCTTGCTTCTATCGTTGTACCTCATACGGATCCTTTGGAACAGTATTTTCTAGACCATGAGAATGATATGCATATGAATGAAAGAAATGAAGTAGATGATATATTCGTTAGACAAGCACCTATCCTTAAACATAACTTACCTGTTGAAACTTTGGGAGATCCTCTTCTGCCTAAGAGTGCTCTGGTGTTTGAACTAAAGAAATTGCGTGATACTTTGAAATATGCTTATCTTGATGAAAAGGAAATATATCCTATTATTATCAGTGCTAGCCTTTCAGAGCACGAAGAAAAGAGGTTATTGAAAACTTTAAGGAAGCATCGAGTTGCAATTGGATATACTTTAGATGATCACAAGGGCATCAGTCCTACTTCTCAAGATTAATATGGAGCCTGATGCTAAACCCGTTGTCGATCATCAACGAAGTTTGAGTCCCAAAATGAAGGATGTGATAAGAAATGAAATATTAAAGCTTCTGGAAGCAGGTATTATTTATCCTATAGCTGATAGTAGATGGGTAAGTCTCGTTCATTTTGTTCCTAAGAAAGGAGGCACTACCGTTGTTCCTAATGATAAAAATGAACTAATCCCCCAAAGAATTGTAACTGGCTATAGGATGGTAATTGATTTCAGAAAATTAAATAAAGCGACTAGAAAAGATCATTACCCATTACCCTTCATTGATCAAATGCTAGAAATATTATCAAAGCACACAAACTTTTGCTTTCTATATGGCTATTCTGTTTTTTCTCAAATACCTGTATCACATGAAGATCCAGAGAAAACTACTATGAGAACCCGGAATTTAACTTCCAGGCCCTCCTGTGTATATTTCTCAACCCCAGGATCAATTTTGACAACACAGCAAAATGGTATCATTGCACAATACGTAAACGTATTACAAGTTTAATAAATATTGCCACAAGGCATACATTGACAAATGTCTCATGACATTTATTACAATCAGAAAACAGCGGAAAGTACAATGTGTAGCGACTCCATTTCAGCCACAGGCAGTCGATGTAGCCCACGTGACCTCACTCCTACGGATCGCCATAATAGTCGTAGTCATCATCCTCCTCTTCATGGAATCTCTGCTGTTCAACAAAATTATTACCATGAGTACATTACGTACTCAACATGCCTCCCTCGGAAAAGGACCTAATAGCTACATGTGGCTTCAAAGGAAGGCTTTATGGCTCATTCGCATAAAAGCTAATTTTGTTTTAAAAAAATAGTTGTTGTGATAAAGGCAGTTTTAGATGAAAACATGTTTTATCTCCAGAATAACTTTCATCAAAGTGAGGATCCTCGATCAACTCACACTCTTCATAGGTTCCAAGAATAGGGGCAAAGAGGGAATAAGCAAGACAGGTCCTGTATGTCAAGAAAGATTCATGTGTCGTCCATGACCGTGGACACGGCTATTCGAATAGTTTTACACTCTGTAGAGGTTGTACACTTTACCCACACGACACAATCCCGACTTGTTGCCACTAGTCATCGCTAGCATAGTACACCATTTGGTATACCGGCAGGGAGATTGTGACGAGGTCTTTGGACTAGATCCCCCAAAGATGTGACATGCCCACCGGCTCTGGCGCTCGGAACTGAGAGTACGTCCTCAAACCAGTCCCCCCATCTGTGCCGAGGATACTCCCCACAGGGCAGCTATCCCATCTGCGGTACGACGACATCGACACCTAAGGCTGACTAGCTTACTTGACCAAGCCAGTGCCCATATAGCATGTGGTTGTACTGTATCACAATCTTCAAATCCAAGACTTATTAGGCCTCATGCGGCACGGACGACTGATTGCCCCCTTCAACTTATGAAGGGCAGCCAATCGCTCCTTCAATCCTTGATTCAGCTGTCGCCCGCGCCAGTATTCAGATGGTAAGTTTCACCCAGAGTAGAAGAGAATAGAGAAGGTCAACAAGGGCCAACCGGCCTAGCTCAGAGGTAAGTTTCAATTGTCAATGACTCATAGGTCATTCAACAAAGCACCTATAGGGTAATAAGCATGGCTAAGCATTTCTACTCTACCGGATTACTATATACTTCTACTCAGGTGTCAATGAATAGGCGACAAGCGGATCAAGGTAATGTGTCAATTGACACGCTAGCTACAAGAATTAAAACAACATGCATACAGTAACCATAAAATCAATGCAATTTTGTAAAACATAGGATAAGTATGATCAAAGAAGGAGGCATGCCTTCGCTGTTGAGTCCATCTTCGGTAACCTGTTTTCGTCCATGTTCAACCTCGTCACTCCCTACTCGTCGTAAAGATAGCAAATGAAAACAAATAAATACAGAAGCAATAGTAAATCCAAATAACATCCAAATGAAATTAAGGGTGGATGAATAGGAAGATATTGATCAATATGGAGATTCCAAAATGAAGTAGCACGATAGGACGGTAAGAGAGATGATTCAATGAGGTGATAGGGTTAGGTTGACACGACTAAAGATGGCTTGGCGAGCAAGACTAACGTTTAGATACGAACTATATGATATTGACCAAGAGTAGCTCCCACTACACATCTCGACTAACTATATTGGAAACTACTACATAACAATCACAACGACATCAACACACATGGAATAAAACCATCATATGCGTTTTAACTATACAATCACAACATGGCATGATAAAGGTAAAAGTTAACCACTAATAAATACTTAGATGAAATCTAAATATTTATAATGGCCAATAGCAGCCAAACATATACATCAACCATAATAATTCAAAAGCAACTTGTCTAATGAAGAGACAACCAAACCAACATTACACGCATACAATGCATTATTTGTGTTGGATCTAGGTTCGGTCCTAAAACAATATTAAACCATATAGATCGAATATCACAAACCAAACATAAATCAAATAATATACACAAATTAAACAACACATCAAATAATAATGGTTGTCCTATACATGACATGGTAATACATGTTAATGCAACCATACCATACTACAAGCAATAGCAGAGCATGATTACAAGTAGTAATTAACCACAACTAAATAATTAGATAATTATAATATTTATAATGATAAACAAAAAGCATAATGAAACATCAACCATAACAACTATTATCAAACGTTCCTATAACAAGAGCTAAACCATTACTATGGTGAAAGCTAATTAAACAACTGAATGATAAGACACATTTCATACAAGGCATAGGAGAGACGAATCATAAAGATGTCCTCTAATAGCACAAAGATCAAACACATGAGCGATTAAGACAAGGTACTAAACTAGGGCATGGTCTTAAAATAGATAACTAATACCAATAACTACTAGCAATGATATTATCACCACATGCTGAATAATAAAGCAAGATAACGCACTAAGTGTAATCAAATCATAACTCTACTAACATGGTATATGACTTGTCCTAAGCACATGAGTCATACCAACAAGTATTAAAACACTCATAAGACTAAGATGAAACATAGTTAAAACATCTATAAGGAAGAACTAAACTAAGCAACTATAACACATAGAACATCAAAAGACATGAAAGATCACTTGCATGGCGATGGCTAGACATACAACAATGCAACAACTAGATATACTAGATGCGGCGAAGGATAGACATAAAACAATGAGGTGACAAGATAAACTAGATATAAGACTAAACATGGATACTCGTCACATGAGTTGCGTGCTATGGTACAAACATAATACAACTCATATCTAAAACATAACTTAGTTGATAACATTTAACCTAAAGATCACGCACGGTATTAGCACTCATCACTAGCATGAAATTTATGATAAATAAACACATGGAAAATGAATACTAATCATGTAAGCAAGTAAACATCTAGGCCACGATATGAATGACATCAAGCAATGAAATATCATAACATGAATAACAGAGACAACATGCATTACTATCAGGTATAGCTTACACTTGTAAGACATAAGATACATAACTAGGGATGATCTATAACATGAATTAATACACACACTATGTGAGCTACATAGTCACAAAATCATGGCATGGTATTGATCAAGCAAGACGGAATCATACACTACTAACATGTATCTACTAACTTGTATCTCTACCAAGCAAGGCCAACCCTAAGTGGGACTATATAGTACAACTAGCAATCATATGTCACATGATAGGACATGATCAAAACATGTGTTCCACTCTAATCAATTGCTAACATGGCATGGTAATAAATAATAAACACACATGACAATTACCAATATGTAATAAACTAAGTTCTATGCATCAAGAATAAATTCTATATAGCAATAACATATGACCAAACCATAAAGCAACTAACCATGTGATCTATCATAACAACATCTACAAAATAGTTTAGCAACTAGGAAATTATATTCTACGCAATGCACTATAATGCACTCATTTCCAAACAACAAGGCATTCACCTGGCATCTAGTATGAAGAGAACTATTCCAAACAACAATGCATTCACCTGGCATCTAGTATGAAGAGAATTATGCAAAAACACGCACAAAAATATAAACATCTACAGTGGACATAGGAATGAGTTCAAACAATAAATCAAACATGCGACATGAATGAAAATGAATGTGTAAACCATATCTAAGACATTGTCATGCTAAATAAAAATTTAAAATAAGAAATGAAGTCACCGATGAACTACTACGTTCTATGCATCAATTACCAATATGTAATAAACTAAGTTCTATGCATCAAGGAAGGGAGGAGAAATTAAAGGAAAGCAATAGGCAAGGGCACATGCCGTTTCATTTCTTCTGTACGTTCTCTCTGATGGTTTCTCTCCTGTATGTAGGTGAGGAGGAAGAAGGTTCAGCCACGTGACCTAAATGCGCTAAAGGCCCAGTGGAAAAACAATTAGAGAAGGGAAGGAAAAATAGATTGGAGACTCGCTCGGTTTGGAGAGAAGTAAAATAAAATGTGAGTTGCAACTAGAGAAGAGAGAGATGTTGAGCAAGGAATTTTGCCTAGAGATTGAGAGAGGAAATGAATTAGATTTTTCCTAAAAGGAGAAATATAAAAAGGAATAGAAGATCACACAAAATAAAATAAAAATCCAAAAATACAAATGCGCATAATTAAATATGCCAAAGACAAGAAATATAAAATCCAACTAAAAGAACAGAACAAAACTCAAATTTAAATTTAATTTCACATTAGATCAATTTAAAACTTTGATTTGTAAAAAAAAACTCAATTAAAACTTTGTTAACCAAATAAAACAAACGAAATTTTCTCGCCCTGATTTTTGGAAAACTTTTCCTAAACATTCCGAGCATCGGGATGTTACAACTACTTTTACTTGCCCTTATGGAACTTATGCTTATAGAAGTATGCCTTTCAGTTTATGCAATGCACCTGCTACCTTCCAAAGATGTATGACTGCTATATTCTCTGATTTCTATTAGAAAATTGTTGAGGTATACATGGATGATTTTTTTCGTTTACGAAACTTCTTTTGATGATTGGTTGAGCAACCTTGACCGAGTCTTGCGGAGATGTGAAGAGACCAATCTTGTATTGAATTGGGAGAACCACTTCATGGTGAACGAAGGTATAGTCCTTGGTCATAAAATATCTAAAAGAGGTATTGAGGTAAATAAAGCTAAAGTTGATGCAATTGAGAAAATGCCATGTCCTAAAGATATTAAAGGTATAAGAAATTTCTTAGGTCATGTTGGTTTCTATACGAGATTCATTAAAGACTTTAAAAAAAGTTAGACCTCTTACTAATCTCTTACAAAAGGATGTTCCATTTGTCTTTGACGATGATTGTGTAGAAGTCTTTGAAATACTTAAGAAAGCTTTAATCACTACACCTATCGTTCCACCACCTGATTGGAACTTTCCCTTTGAAATTATGTGTGATGCTAGTGATTACGCCGCTGGTGTTGTTCTAGGTCAAAGAGTCAATAGGAAATTGAATGTTATCCATTATGCTAGCAAGACTTTGGATAGTGCACAAAGAAATTATGCTACTACTGAGAAATAATTTGTATCAGTTGTGTTTGCTTGTGATAAATTCAGACCTTATATCGTTGATTCTAAAATTACTATTCACACCGACCATGGTGCTATCAAATATCTTATGGAGAATAAAGATGCTACGTCTAGACTAATTAGGTGGGTACTTTTTTTACAAGAATTTGATTTGCATACTGTTGATAGAAAAGGAGCTGAGAATACTGTAGTAGACAATTTGTCTAGAATGGAAAATGTCCTTGATGACCCACTGCCTATTGATGATAGTTTTCTTGATGAGAAATTAGGTATTATAAATACTTCTACCTCCCGTAATAATCCTTGGTATGCAGGCTATGCTAATTTCATTGTTGTAATGTATTTACCACCTAATTACACATATCGGTAAAAGAAAAAGTTCTTTGACTTGAGACATTATTTTTGGGATGACCCACATTTATATAAAGACGGAGTAGATGGTATTATTAGGCGTTGTGTACCTAAGCATTGATACGTCTTCAACATATCTATATTTTTTTATTGTTTCAAGTTATTATATTATCAATCTCGGATACTTCCTATGCAATTATATGCTATTTTATATCATTTTCCGGGACTAACCTATTAACCCAGTGCCCAGTGCCAGTTCCTGTTTTTTTTACCTCTTTTTGGACTTTTCAGAATTAATACCAAACAGAGTCCAAATTGGCTAAAACTTTACGGGGGTTATTTTTGGACAAAAAGAGACCATAGATGCTTTGGGAGGTGGCCAGAAGACCCATGAGGGAGCCACGAGATCATAGGGCATGCCCTGAGGGATAGGGCGCGCCCCCTGAGCTCGTGGGCTCCTGGCAATTCCCCCTGACCTAATTCCACTTCTATATATTCACAATTACCCAAAAACCAAGAGAGAGACACCCGAAACACTTTTTCCGCAACCGCAAGTCTCTGTTCTTCCGTGATTCCATCTGGAGACCTTTCCGGTACTTTGCCGGAGGGGGAATCGATCATGGGGGCCGTCTACATCAACCTTGCTGCCTCCATGATGATGTGTGAGTAGTTCACCACACACCTACGGGTCCATAGCTAGTAGCTAGATTACTCCTTCTCTCTCTTTGATCTTCAATACCATGTTCTTCGCGATTCTTGCGGAGATCTATCCGATGTAATCTTCGTTTGTGGTGTGTTTGTTGGGATCCGATGAATTGTGGGTTTATAATAATATTATCATTCAAAGTAATTGAGTCTTTTATGAACTTTATTATGCATGATAGTTATAGATTTGTAATTTTCTCCGAGCTATCCGTTTGGTTTGGCAACTAGATTGATTTATCTTCAGCGGGAGGAGTGCATTGTAGTGGGTTCAATCTTGTGGTGCTCTATATCCCAGTGATAGAAAGGGACAAGACACGTATTGTGTTGTTGCCATTAATGATAAAACGACGGGGTCTGAACATATTGATTGGTTTACTTTGTCTACATCATGTCATCTTGCTTAATGCATTACTCTATTTGTCATGAATTTAATACCATAGGTGCAGGCATGAGTCGGTTGATTGGTGGAGTAATAGTAGTAGATGCATGATCGTGTTGTTCTACTAGTCACGGACATGATGCCTATATACATGATCATTTCCATGAATAACAGCATAACTATGTGCTTTTCTATCAATTGCCCAACAATAATTTGTCTACCCACCATATGCTTTGCGTTCGAGAGAGAAGCCTCTAGTGAAAACTATGCCCCCAGGTCTATTTAATCATATTGCTAAAAACAAACATACCTTGCTGCAATTATTTACTTTTACTTTTTGTATATCTGTCTCTATCAGAATTAATCCTTGCAAGTAATGAGTTCAAGGGGATTGACAACCCTCTTGCCCGCGTTGGGTGCAAGTATTTGGTTTTTTGTGTGTAGGTGCTGACGACGAGAGTTTGCCTTGATTCTCCCACTGGTTGATAACCTTGGTTCTCACTGAGGGAAATACTTATTGCTACTATATTGCTTCACCCTTCCTCTTCAAGGAAAAACCCAACGCAGCTCACAAGTAGCGGAAAGAATTTCCGGCATCGTTGCTGGGGAGATATCGTCAAATTTTCATCAGGTCCCTTCGTACAAACTATCGTTCGCTTGTTCTACTATTTATTTGCCTTATAGTTGCTTCTATAAAAAAAAATCAAAAACACAAAAATATTGTATTTGTTAGTTTACTTGCTTTGTTGCTATGTCTCAAGAAAATACCAAATTGTGTGACTTTTCAAATACTAATAACAATAATTTTATTAGTACTCCAATACCACCCGCCACTAGTGCAGAAGCTTATGCTATTAATGCCGCTTTGCGAAATCTAGTTATGAATGAACAATTTACTAGAAGTCCTAATGAGGATGCTGCTTCACATCTTAATTCCTTCACTGAATTATGTGATATGCAAAATAAAAAGGATGTGGATAATGATGTTGTTAAGTTGAAATTATTTCCTTTCTCACTAAGAGATAAAGCTAAAACTTGGTTTTCATCCTTGCCTCGAAATAGTATTGGAACTTGGGATAAGTGTAAGGATGCTTTTATTGCTAATTATTTTCCTCCCGCTAAGATTATCTCTCTTAGAAATAAATTATGTATTTTAAATAACATGAGCAAGAACATGTTGCACAAGCTTGGGAGAGAATGAAATTAATGATTAGAAATTGTCCCACTCATGTCTTAGGTTATGGATGATAATACAAAATTTTGATGCGGAACTAACCTTTGTGTCGAGAAATCTCCTAGATTCTGCTGCAGGTGGTACTTTCGTTGAAATTACATTGGGAGAAGCTACAAAACTTCTGGATAATATCATGATAAATTATTCTCAATGGCACATCGAACGAGCTCCAACTGGTAAGAAGGTAAACTTTGTCAAAGAAACTGCTACTTTGAGTGATAAAATGGATGCTCTTATGAATATGTTTGCTAGCAAGAATGCTCATGTTGATCCTAATGATGTGCCGCAATCTACTTTGATTGATCAAAATAAAGATGCTATTGATGTGAATTTTGTCTCTAGAAACCATTTCAACAACAATGCTTATAGTGGGAATTTTAATCCTAGACCGTATCCTGGTAATTCCTTTAATAATTATGGCAATTCCTATGGTAATTCATCTAATAATAATAGGATACCTACTGATCTTGAGAACACCATTAAATAATTTACTAGTTCTCAAAAGATTTTCAATACTATGGTGGAAGAAAAACTCCATAGATTTGGCGGTATGGCTAGAAACATGGATAAGATTGGTCATGATGTGGAAACTCTTAAAAGTAAAATTGTGCCACCTATATCTATCCATATCTCCATTAATGAAATTAAGCGAGAGTTCCTAGAAAAGGCCATTCCTCTAGGTTTTTATCATAATCATGATGAAGATATTAAAATGATTGGTGTTTCACCTATTTAATCTTTGTTTAGAAATATAAAACTTTATGAAAAAGGGACTGGAGATGAGTCAACTTTAGCTAGAAGGCGTCCCAATTGTTCGGAGGGTGATGATCTTAATGATAAAAATGATAAAAGTGGGTTAGGAGAGGTCAAAACTTTAGATAGTGATGCACCCACTACTTTGGATTGCAAGGACTTTAATTATGATAGTTGTTCTTTGATTGAATGTATTTCCTTTTTGCAATCCATGATAAATTCACCTAATGCTTACGAACAAAATAAACCTTTACTAAACACATTGTAGAAGCTATGATAAAAGCTCATGAAGAGAAGCTTGAATTAGAGGTTTAAATACCTAGAAAGTTGCATGATGAGTGGGAACCTACTACTAAAATTAAGGTTAAAGATTATGAATGTAATGCTTTATGTGATCTTGGTGCTAGCGTTTCTACTATACCTAAATCTTTATGTGATGTGCTAGGTCTCACCGATATAAATGAATTTTCTCTCAACTTGCATCTAGCGGATTCTACTATTGATAAACCATTGGGTAGATAAATGATGTGCTTATTCTTGCTAATATAAATTATCTGGCCGTGGATTTCATTGTACTTGATATTGAATGCAATCCGTCTTGTCCTATAATACTTGGTAGGCCCTTTTTACGAACTATATGTGCTATTATTGAAACGAAAGAAGGTAAATAAGATTCCAATTTCCATTAAAGAAAGGGATGGAACACTTCCCTAGGAAGATAATTAAACCACCATATGAATATATTATGTGTGCCACCTATGTAATTATTGTGAATGATGACAATACTTGAAACAAAACAATATGCCTAGCTAGGGGCATAAAACAATAGCGCTTGTTGGGAGGCAATCCAATAGTTATAATATTTATTTGCTTTTAATTCCTGTTATTTTGAGTTCAAAAAATTATTTCTACTGTAATGATTGTATTTTTTTATGTTTTAATTAGTTTTTGCGCCAAGTAAAGCCTTCGGGATGACTTGGATCATAGTTGAATCAAGTCTGTGCAAAAACAGAAACTTGTGCGCCGAGTACATAATTTCTCTGATTTTACTGGAGTATATTTTTGATCTGAATGTTTTACACAGTACTGCAATAGAAATTTCCCAGGTTGTACTTATTTTTCAGAAGTTTTTGAGTTACATATGTATGGTTTTAGTAACGATCATTACAGACTGTTCTATTTTAGACAGATTCTGTTTTCTGCTTGCATAGTTTGCTTGTTTTGATGATGCTACGGATTATATCGGGGGGTTATAAGTCATGGCGAAGTTAGAATACAATACCTATTATGCAATAATTAAATATTAATCAATTTACAACTGTACCTAAAGTTTTTGATATGTCTATTATATTAACAGATCTCACGAGGTTTATGATGAGTTTTGTGTGCTAAATTTTTCATGTTTTGGGTGAGACAACGATGAATAAAGGAATAAGGAATGGCAATACCCTAAGCTTGAGGATGCCCAAGGCATCCCAAGGTAATATTCAAGGAAAACCCAAGCGTCTAAGCTTGGGGATGCTCCGGATGGCATCCCCTCTTTCGTCTCCAATCTATTGGTATGTCACTTGGAGCTATAATTTTATTGATCCCATGATATGAGTTTTGCTTGGAGCGTCGTGTATTATAGTTTGTTTTTATTTTATTTTGCCGCAATCATTGTTTGCTGGTCATACCTTTTGAGAGGGACGCAATTTTATTATAATTTGTTAGAATACTCTACGTGCTTCACTTATATCTTTTGAGCTAGGCAGTTGCTCTAGTGCTTCACTTATATCTTTTAAAGCACGACAGTGGTTATATTTTATAGAAATAGTTGCACTCTCATGCTTCACTATCTGTTTGAGATTCTAAGAAGTAGGTATGGTAATTTGCACGTGTTATAATACTAGTCCAAAAAGGATGGGTATTCAAAGGGGATATAATAAAACTTTCATGTAGCTCACCAAATAAGAAACGTATGGTTTGATTATATTAATGTAGTAATATAAAAGGATATAGATTCATGATAATTGGTTAGTATAAATATCGGTATTAAATCTTGTTATTTACTTCTCATCTGAATATTGGTCATGGCATCGTGATGAGGTATGAGCGTTTTTATGTCTGAAATGAAACCCTATTGTGTTGTTCGAATCGGGCGCGCGCGCGATGGTTAACTCCTCCCAACCTCCTCCCTAGGGGCATGCGGTAGTACTTTGCTTCGAGAGAGCTAATAAGCTTTACAATAAGTACGTGAGTTCTTTATGACTAATGTGAGTCCATGGATATACGAACTCTCACCTTTCCGCATTTTGCTAGCCTCTTTGGTACCGTGCATTGCCCTTTCTCACCTGGAGAGTCGGTGCATCCAAACCATGTGATATGATACGCTCTATCACACATAATCCTCCTTATATCTTCCTCAAAACATCCACCATGCCTACGTATCATGGCATTTCCATATCTATTCCAAGATATATTTCCATGCAACCTCCACCATTTCGTCACATGACTTGTGTGTTCATCATGATATTGCTTTGCATGATCATACTGAGCTGACATAGTATTTGTGGCAAAGCCACCGTTCATCACTGTTTTACATGTTATGCTAGATCATTGCACATCCTGGTACACTGCCAAAGGCATTCATATAGAGTCATATTGTATAGTTTTTATCGAGTTGCAAGTAAATACAAGTGTGATGATCATCATTATTAGAGTATTGTCCCAGTGAGGAAAGGATGACGGAGACTATGATTCCCCCACAAGTCGGGATGAGACTCCGGATGAAAAATAAAATAAATAAATAAAAAGAGAGAAAATGGGGGAGGCCAAATGAGACCACCATAAAAAAAGAGAAAAAAAAGAGAATTACTATCCTTTTACCAAACTTGTGCTTCAAAGTAGCACCATGTTCTTATAGAACTTGGCTTGTATATTTCGATGACGGGCTTCCTCAAATGCCCGAGGTCTTCATGAGCAAGCAAGTTGGATGCACACCACTTAGTTTCATTTGAGCTTCCATACACTTATAGCTCTAGTGCATCTGTTGCATGGCATTCCCTACTCCTCGCATTGATATCGATTGATGGGCATGGCCATAGCCCGTTGATCCGCCTAATTGATGCGAGAATTTCTTCCTTTTAGACTTCCCTTTGATATGCACCACTGCACTCTATTCCACCTATATACTATATCCATGGCTCACACTGATGTATTGCATGAAGTTGAAAATTCTGAAGCCCGTTAGAAGTGTGATCCAATTGCCTGGTTCGACACGGGGGTGCTCATGATTTATACTTATGCGGTGAAGACGGAGTCATGCCGTGCTAATATGATAAAATGAGCAGGGATAACATTCTTTAAGGACTGTATATTTTGAAAAAGTAATGATTATGCTTCTTATGTTCATGTATATTATTATGTTGATATCAATTAATTCATCGTTTCTCAATATCTATACCTGAAGGAGATTACATGTTGGCTAGCATTTCACATCAAAAAATTTGTTTTTATCGTTTACCCACTCGAGGACGAGCATGAATTAAGCTTGGGGGTGCTGATACGTCTCCAACGTATCTATAGTTTTTGATTGTTTCATGCTATTATATTATCAATATTGGATACTTTATATGCTGTTTATTATCATTTTTTGGGACTAACCTATTAACCCAGTGCCCAGTGACAGTTCATGTTTTTTGCCTGTTTTTAGACCTTTTTGAAAATCAATACCAAACGGAGTCTAAATTGGATGAAACTTTACGGGGGTTATTTTTTGACATAAAGAGACCCTAGAAGCTTCAGGAGGTGGCCAGAAGACCCATGAGGGAGCCATGAGCTCGTAGGGCGCGCCCTAGGGGGTAGGACGCGCCCCCTGAGCTCGCGGCCCCCTCGCAACTCCTCCTGATGTAATTCCACTTCTATATATTTATAATTACCCCAAAACCAACAAAAAACACCCAAAACACTTTTGCTGCCGCCGAAAGCCTTTGTTCTTCCGCGATCTCATCTGGAGACCTTTTCCGATACTCTACCAGAGAGGGAATCTATCACGGAGGCCGTCGACATGAACCTTGCTGTCTCCATGATGATATGTGAGTAGTTCACCACAGACCTACGGGTTCATAGCTAGTAGCTACATGGCTTGTTCTCTCTCTTTGATCTTCGATACCATGTTCTTCGTGATTCTCGCGGAGATCTATCCGATGTTATATTAGTTTGCGGTGTGTTTGTTGGGATCAGATGAATTGTGTGTTTATGATCAGATTATTCATTGAAATTAATCGAGTCTTTTCTAAACTTTATTTTGCATGATTGTTATAGCTTTGTAATTCTCTACGATCTATATGTTTGGTTTGTCCAACTAGATTGATTTATCTTCAACGGGAGGAGTGCATTGTAGTGGGTTCAATCTTGTGGTGCTCTATATCCTAGTGACAGAAAGGGACAAGACATGTATTGTATTGTTGCCATTAAGGACAAAATGATGGCGTCTGAACATATTGCTTGTCTTACTTTGTCTAGATCGTGTCATCTTGCTTAATGCGTTACTCTGTTTGTCATGAACTTAATACCATAGATGCAGGCAGGAGTCGGTCGATTGGTGGAGTAATAGTAGTAGATGTAGGATCACTTTGGTTTACTTTTCATGGACGTGATGCCTATATACATGATCATTGCCATGAATAACATAAGTATGCACTTTTGTATCAATTGCCCACCGTATGCTTTGCGTGCGAGACAGAAGCCTCTAGTGAAAACTATGGCCCCGTGTCTATTTAATCATATTGCTAAAAATAAAAATACCTGGCTGCACTTATTTACTTTAACTTTATATATATATATATATATATATATATATCAGAATTAATCCCTGCAAGTAATGAGTTCAAGGGGATTGACAACCCTCTTGCCCGCATTGGGTGCAAGTGTTTGGTTTTGTGTGTGTAGGTGTTTACGACGAGAGTTTGCCTTGATTCTCCTACTGGTTTGGTAACATTGGTTCTCACTGAGGGAAATACTTATCACCACTATATCACTTCACCCTTCCTCTTCGGGGAAAAACCCAACACAGCTCAGCAGGAATAAATTTTGAGGAAGTGTCATTACGAACCCTACGGAGGGCCCCATGCTGGAGACCGGACTGCACACAGGGTACTACAGTCAGGTCTCTATTGGCCTACTCTCTTAAAGGATGCACGTTGATACGTCCAATTTGCATCATGTTTTTGCGTTGATATTTATTATGTTTGAGTCATTATTACACGTTATGACGCAAGCCTAATGCCTTTTCTCTCTTAATTTGCAAGTTCCATACAAAGTGGGAGATTGCCGGCAACTGGAATTCTCGACCGGAAAATACCACCTAAGAGCTGGATATTCTATGGAACTCCAAATGAGCTAAAAATTGAGAGAGAATTATTTTGGAATATATAAAAATTACTGGCAAAAGAATCAACAGAGGGGGACCCACCAAGAGGTCACCAGCCAGGGGGCGCGCCCTACCCCCTAGGGTGGGCCACCTGGCAGGCTGATACATCTCCAACGTATCTATAATTTTTGAATGTTACATGCAATTATATTATCAATCTAGGATAATTTATATGCAATTATATGCTATTTTATATCATTTTTGGGAACTAACCTATTAACCCGGTGCCAAGTGCTAGTTGTTGTTTTCTGCATGTTTTTGGTTTTCCAAGAAATCTGTACGAAATGAAGTCCAAACACTATGAAACTTTTTGACGATTTTTTTCTGGACAAAAAGGGACCCAGGAAGCTTCGAGAGGTGTCAGGAAGCCTAACGAGGAGGCCACAAGGCACCTCGGCACACCAGGGGGTAGGTGCGCCTACGTACCTTGTGGGCCCCTCGTGGCTCCTCCTGAGGTAATTCCACTTCTATAAATCCTCAAATACCAGGAAACTAATAGGGAGCCACCCGGAACACTTTTTCCACCGCCGCAAGCCTCTGTTCCGATGGGAGGCCATTTGGAGACCTTTTCCGGTGATCTGCCGGAGGGGGAATCGATCACGGAGGCCATCTACATCAACCTTGCTGCCTCCATGATGATGCGTGAGTATTCCACCACAGACCTAAGGGTCCATAGCTAGTACCTAGATGGCTTATTCTCTCTCTTTGATCTTCAATACAAAGTTCATCGCATCTTCGCGATGATCTATTCGATGTAATCTTCTTTTGCGGTGTGTTTGTTTGGATCCAATGAATTGTGGCTCTATGATCAGATTATTCATGAAAACTTATTGAGTCTCCTCTGAATTTGAATATGCATGATCTTATAGCTTCGTATTTCTCTCTGATCTATCAATTTGGTTTGGCCAACTAGATTGGTTTATCTTCAGTGGGAGTGGTGTGTTGTAGTGGTTTCAATCTTGTGGTGCTCTATCCTCGTGACAGAAGGGGTCAAGACACGTATTTGTATTGTTGCCACTAAGGATAAAACAATGGGGTCTGAATATATTGCTTGTCTTACTTTGTCTACATCATGTCATCTTGCTCCAAGCATTATTTTGTTTGTTATGAACTTAATACCATAGATGCATGCTGGATAGCGGTCGATTGGTGAAGTAACAGCAGTAGATTCATAATAATTTCGGTCTACTTGTTTATGTACGTGATGCCTAATAACCCACAAGTATAGGGGATCGTGACAGTCTTCACGGGTAGTATTTCACCCTAATTTATTGGTTCAACACAAGGGGAGCCAAAGAATATTTATTGGCCTTGACAGTTGAGTTGTCAATTCAACCGCACTTGGGATATCTCTCTGCAGCAAAGGTTTAGTGGCACGGCAAATAGTAGGAGTAGCAATAATAGTAACAACAACAATTTTAGTGACAGTAGTAACAGTAGCAATTGAGTAGCAGGTGTGACAGTGACAGCAACAATAGTAACTTAGCAAGGTTCAGTATATGTAAAGCGTAGGCACGTGATCGGTGATGGATCATGATATAGATGACATTGATCATGTAATAGTTACACACTAGGGCGACACAGAACTAGCTCCAATTCATCAATATAATGTAGGCATGTATTTCGTATATAGTCATACGTGCTTGCGATAAGAACTTGCATGACATCTTTTGTCCTACCCTCCCGTGGCAGTGGGGTCCTATTGGAAACTAAGGGATATTAAGGCCTCCTTTTAATAGAGAACTGGAACAAAGCATTAACACATGGTGAATACACGAACTCCTCAAATTATGGCAATCACCGGAAAGAATCCCAATTATTGCCACCTTGGGGTATGCGGATCAAGATACGTAATAGGTGCATACAACTTGCAAGATAGGATCCAAATCAATCTTATATTTGTGAAAACATAATATGTGCAGATCTGAAATCATGGCACTCGGGCCCTAGTGACAAGCATTAAGCATAGCAAAGTCATAGCAACATCAATCTCAGAACATAGTGGATACTAGGGATCAAGCCCTATCAAACTTAACTCGATTACAGGGTTAACCTCATCCAATCCCACCATCATCCAACAAGCCTACAAAGGAATTACTCACTCCCGGTGGTGAGCATCATGGCGGTATTGATGAAGAAGGGTTGGTGATGACGACGGCGATGAATCACCCTCTCCGGAGCCCAAAACGGACTCTAGATCAGCCCTCCGGAGGAAGAACAGGAGGTGGCGGCGGCTCCGTCTCGTGAAACGCGATGAAAACTTCTCTCTAATTTTTTTATCCGAAGATGTGAATTTATAGGACAAGAATTAGGGTCGAAGGAGCCACGTGGGCCCCACAAGCCATCACGGCGCGACCTAGGGGGCGCCCTGTTGGCTTGTAGCCCACAAACAGGCTCCCTCCGACAGTCCTTCGCTCCATAATTCCAAAAATAATTCACGAAAAGTTTTGTCCAATTCCGAGAACTTTTATTTCTGCACAAAAATAACACCAAGGTAGTTCTGCTGAAAACAACGTCAGTCCGGGTTAGTTCCATTCAAATCATGCAAATTAGAGGTCAAAACCAGAGCAAAAGTGTTTGGAAAAGTAGATACGTTGGAGACATATCAATCCCCCAAGCTTAACTCATTGCTTGTCCTCAAGCAATTCAGTTGATAAACTGAAAGTGATAAAGAAAACTTCTACAAACTCTTTTGTTCTCGTCATTATACACATACTTAGCTAGTGTTCAAGTTTTCAGCATAAATCATAAATAACCTCATCCATGATAACAACTAAGCATTATGTTAACTCATGGCAATACATAACCAACTAGCAGGCAATAATAAGATATCTCACATGCCAACAATTTGTCAAAACAATTATGATATAATATGGTAACATGGTATTTCGCTAGCCCTTTCCGAGACCGCAAAACATAAATGCAGAGCACCTCCGAGATTCAAGCAGCGACTAAACATTATAATTCAGGGTAGAAAAGACCCAGTCATGCTCATTTCCAACCATTAACTAGACTCAATGCATAAAAATGACAATAGTGCTCTCCAGTCTGGTGCTTTTAATAAGAGGGTGATGACTCAGCATAAAAGTAAATAGATAGACACTTCGAAGAGGGAAGCATTGATTTGCAGAGGTGCCAGAGCTCAGAGTTTAAAACAAGATTGAAAATATAGTTTTTGGTGGTGCACTCTTCTTGTCAACGTTACGACAAAGGATTTCAGTATCTTCCATGCTAAACTCGTTATTGGCGGTTTCCAAATAGAATAGTAAAGTTTACTCCTATCCACCATCCATACACAAACCATGACTGACCGAATCCACGGATGCCTGCCAACATATCAACTGTCCGAAGGATTTTTGTTTAATTAATTTTGATTATGCAGGACTGGCATCCTTTTTACCAGCCTCTCTCGTGCAATGACGGCGAATAAATGACCGTCTTGAGAATAACTCACTTAGCATGGAAAATACCGACCGCCTCGTCGCTCCATGAGCGGGACGAGTGCACAAAATAGAGGTTTGTTTGAATATTTAGAGGTGGCACGTGCAAATTTACTTGGAACGGCAGGGTAATACCGCATATAGGTAGGTATGGTGGACTCATGTGGAATAACTTAGTTTAAGGTTTTGGATGCACAAGCAGAATTTCCGCTTAGTACAGGTGAAGGGTTGAGAAGCGACCAGGTAGAGAGCAAAAATGGTCATGGGTATGCATTGTGAATAATTAACATTGGACATAGCATGAGTAGGATATAGACACTCTGAGTTTAAACATCATGAAGGCTGCATTGGTTTTGAATCAACTACATGTTTGCACATGGGCCAAGTCAAGCCGCTCGAATTACTCAGAGGGAAATACCATACTACCATACCACACCATAACCATTTTAATGCATGTTGACACATAGGATAAATCATTATCCACTAGTAGCTATTTAGGTATGGCATGAGAAGCTATAATCTCTAATTGCCATCACAAACATGTTTACTCATGATATACCGAATCAAGATCGAACGAGCTAAACATATTTACAAAATAGAAAAACAAGAAGAGTTCATACCAGCTTCCCTTGCCACGACCACTTCATCAAATATTTTCATTATTGCCTTTCACTTGCACGACCAAATGATATGATAATGATCATAAAGCAAGAATGTCATGGACTAAGCTGGAATCTGCAGGGCAGTTTAGACAAAGGAGAAGACAAGGCAATATTGGCTCTTCGTTAGATCAACAATAAAACATATAGGAGCCACTCAACATTTTCATCGTGGTCTTCTCCTTTTAGTGACCCGACAAAAAGGAAAAAGAAGTTCAGAGAAACACACCGAAATATTTTTGGAGTTTTTGGTTTTTCTTAAAGCAAGGAAAGTAAGAAGGAAAAAAACGAGAAAAACTATTTACACAGGAAAGCCCCCAACAAGCAAGGAAATCTTTTTGGGTTTTTCAAAGTTTTTCAAACTCACAAGAAGAAGGTGAAAAAATAAAACTAGCATGGATATACAATGAAAGAGGATGAACACTGACAATTATATGAAGTGTGAAAATATGAATGTAAGGTCGGTGAGAAAAACGTACTCCCCCAAGCTTAGGCTTTTGCCTAGCTTGGTGATCACCACTGATAATCTGGATAATGGTTGAAGTGGTAGCTTTCGGAGGCATTCCTGGCCTCCTCCTCCGGCAAACGAGCAGCCTCCACTGCAGCTTTGTACTCCCGCACCTCGTTCTCAAGAACATAATATCTTTCTCGAGCCTGAAAATCAAAGAGGGCAGGTGCAGGCAAAGTGACAGGCACAGGCATATATTTCTCAAATATTAACTTGTACTCATAACCTCTAACACGGTTCACAAGAAATTCATGAGAACGCATAGCTTCATAATCTAAATATATGTCGGGCAAAATGGGATCATTAGGTTGAGGTGACACTCTCAATTGTGTAGCTATGCAGGAGGAATAAATGCCTCCATACAAATCACCATTACTAGAGTTGGAGTGCAACCTTCGGGCAACAATTGCACCAAGGTTAAAGTGTTGTTCGCCAGTCACAACAGTGTGAATAAGACTCAACTCAGGGGCACATAATGCACTGCAATCTTGTTTTCCTAATACACATTTCCCATTAAACAGTGCAAAGTAACGAATAGAGGGAAAATTAATACTTTTAATTCTGGCCTGAGTTACTCCCCTATCCTCTCCTACGCAATGACTCTCGAGAAACATATTATAATCAGTTGTAGATGGTTTCTCGAGCGAACGCCAAAGTGGAAGTTTGCAAGCAACCGAGAATTCTTCTAGAGTCATGCTAAAGGATTTATCATAAAGTTTAAATAATACTCTAGAACCATGTGATTGATAACGAAATCCATGCGTGAATGTACGGGTAAGGTTATAGTGTTGCACACACTTATCTGCAAGGAAGTTGGTGAGACCGGTATTACAAATGAAATGACCAAATTCCTCCTTGATACCTGCACCTATCATGAACTCATTGCTTGGCCACCGACACGATTTGGCATCGGCCATGACTATCTGATTGGCCCGGGGCTAAATGTAGGCTTGTCATACTGAGCCCTCGCTCGATGATTCACCTGAGGTACGCCTCCTTGAAGGGTTCCTTCTAAAGAAACTCATCTCCCTAAGCACAAATTTCTGAAAATTTTGAACCAAAAATTTATGTCAATAAAACTTTATAAGATTGATAGCAACTACTCATATGGATGCCTAAAGGCCATATCAAGCACTCATACTACGTGGAACTCAAAGAATTCAACATGCAAGATCATTTTCTGTAGCACCAAGAGTAGCAAATAATGCAAAGTATAATCCACTAAAGAAAAAATTAATTGGAGGAGTGGGGGAGTCACATACCAAGGAACAATTCCTCAAAACAGTTTCGGAAACGGAGTTCCGAGCAAAGAGATCGAAATTTTTAGTTTCGGGTGGAAGAACACGAGAGAGAGAGAGAGAGAGAGCTAGAGAATTTTTTCTGGAGGTAGGAGAAGGAGAGAGCTAAAGGGATAAGGGAGGGGGCCTGTGGGCCCCACAAGCCATCAGGGCGTGGCCTAGGGGGCGCGCCCTGTTGGCTTGTGGCCCACAGGTGCATCTCCCTGCTGTAATTTTTAAGCCAAAAATTCATATATATTCCAAAGAAAATCATGTCAAAATTTTGTGGCAATCTGAGACTTTTTATTTTTGGGTCATTTTTCATGCACGGGAAAAACAGAAAATAGGAAATTCATTGCATTTTAGTTTAGAATAACTAAGAATAACAGAGAATAAACTTGCGATACAGAGAATTGTGAATACTCAATTCATCAATCACATGTCTTTCAAAAAGGATTCACTAATAAGGTTGATCAAGTCTTATTAATAACCGTTTCCAATTAACATGAAACCGAAGATTTTTTGTATATTACTAGGTTACCTCAATGGGGATTTGCATCTCCCCAACAATAAGATTATAATATTTCTTCTTCTTGGCAGTAGGTAGAGGGATTATAAAATCTACAATGGTAATCGTGAGAATGGGCTCAATGACATTAATATTATGAACCAAAGTTTGCTTCTTCGGAAAATGCACGCATGTTGCTTGCCATTGACATGAAAAGTAACCTTGCTTTTATTGCAATCGATAACAGCCTCTGCAGTATTTAGAAAGGGTCTACCAAGGATGGTCGACATATTGTGGTCCTTGGGCATATCAAGAATAACAAAATCGGTCAAAATAGTAACATTCGCAACCACAACACGAACGTCCTCGCAAATTCCAATAGGTAAAGCAGTGGATTTATCAGCAATTTGCAAAGATTTCTCATTAGGTGTAAGCTTACTCAAATCAAGTCTTTTATAAAGGGAAAAAGGCATAACACTAACACCGACTACTAAATCACATAAAGCAGTTCTAACATAATTTCTTTTAATAGAGCAAGGTATTGTGGGTTTACCCGAATCTCCCAACTTCTTAGGCACTCCACCATCAAAAGAATAATTAGCAAGCATAGTAGCAATTTCAGTTTCAAGGATTTTTCTTTTTTTAGTAATAATATGTTTCATATACTTAGCATACGCAGACATTTTTAATATATCAGTCAAGCGAGTGCGCAAAAGGTCAGGTCTAATCATTTCAGCAAAACGTTCAAAATCTTCATCGTCCTTACTTTTAGAGGGCTTACAAGGGAATGGCATGGGTTTTTGAACCCATGGCTCTCTTTCCCTTCCATGTTTTCTAGCAACAAAGTCTCTCTTATCATAACATTTATTTTTGGGATGTGGGTTATCAAGACCCTCAGCAGGTTCTATCTCCACATCATTATCGGGTTCTTTATTATCATTTGTTTGGGCATCTACGTGAACATCATCATTATCATTATCACTATATTTATCACTAGGTGAATGTTCACTGCCAGATTGTGTCTCAGCATCAGAAATAGAAACATCATTATGTTTCTCAACAGGTTTTTCTATAACAGGTTCACTAGAAGCATGCAAGTTCCTATCATCTTTCTTTTTCTTTTTCTTCTTACATGAACTAGGTGCATTTTCATTAATTCCCTGAGAATCTTGTTCAATTCTTTTAGGGTGACCTTTAGGGTAAAGAGGTTCTTGAGTCATTCTTCCTCCTCTAGTCATTACTCTAACAGCATGATCATTCATATTATTATTTATTTCAGCAAGCAAATCATTTTGTGACTTAGCAACTTGATCTAATTGGGTGTGAACCATAGAAGCACGTTTACCTAAACCTTTCACATCATTAGCAATTCTAAACATCAAGTCACTTAAGCGGTCTATCAACATGGCATTACGTCTCAATTGATCCTTAACATAGTTATTGAAGTGTTCTTGCTTAACAATGTAATCATCAAATTCATCCATGCATTGATCATGAGTCTTTGTGTAAGGTATATCCCTTTCATTAAAAGGAACGGAGAGAGTTTACCTCTACTACCTGTGTCGGGGTATCAAGTCCATGTATTTCTTCAATAGGCGGTAATTTCTTGACATCCTCAGTTTTAATACCTTTCTCTTTCATAGATCTTTTTGCTTCTTGCATGTCTTCAGGATTGAGGAATAGAATACCTCTTTTATTTTGAATAGGTTCCGGAGGTGGTTCAGGAAGTGTCCAATCATCGACATTTTGCAATATGTTATTCAATAATTCTTCAGTTTGTCCAACAGTTCTTTCCCTGAAAACACAACTAGCACAACTATCTAGGAAATCCCTAGAAGCATTGGTTAGTCCATTATAAAAGATATCAAGAATTTCATTCTTCTTAAGAGGAAAATCAAGCAAAGCTCTCAGTAACCGGAGAAGCCTCCCCCAAGCTTGAGGGAGATTCTCTTCTTCAATTTGCGCAAAGTTAAATATTTCATGTAAGGCAGCTTGTTTCTTATAAGCGGGAAAATATTTTCAGAAAAGTAATAAAGCATATCCTAGGGACTACGCATACAACCAGGAGCAAGATAAAGGAACCATTCCTTGGCCTCTCCTTTTAGCAAGAAAGGAAAAAGCTTAAGGATATAATAGTAACGTATCTTTTCATCATTGGTAAACAGAGCAATGATACTCGTGATCTGCATTGGGTTTTCCGTGAAGAGGAACGGGTTATCGCAACACAAAGTGGGTAAGTATTTCCCTCAGTTATGAAACCAAGGTTTATCAAACCAATAGGAATACCAATCCTCAACTGTCTTCAGCGGCTGCACACAAAAGAACAAACAACTTGCACCCAACGCCAGCAAGAGGGTTGTCAATCCCCTTGATCTCGTTATTTGCAAGCAAGTGAATTGTGTAGATAATTGTAAATTGCAAAATAAAATAAAAGCAAATAAATAACAGCGAGGTAATAATAGCGTTTGTGAATATATAAATGAATAGACCCGGGGGCGTAGAGTTCTCTAGTGGCATCTCTCGTAGAAATAGCATACGGTGGGTAAACAAATTACTGTTGGGCAATTGATAGAAAAGCGAATAGTTATGCGATTTTCATGGCAATGATCATGTGTATATAGGCATCACGTGCATAAGCAAATAGACTGAATCCTTCCATCACCTATCACTATTACTCCACCCATCAACCGCTATCCAGCATGCATCTAGAGTATTAAGTAAAACAGAGTAATGCTTGAAGAACGATGACATGATGTAGACAAAGTAAACTCAATCAATATGAATAAACCCCATCGTTTTATCCTTAGTAGCTACAACACAAAGACGCAACTGAAAGTGCATGTAGTCCCCATGTGTGGTTTTGGTAATTGATGACAATCATAATGGACTAATGTTTGCATTGAGTTATACATTTGAAGGAATGTTCTATTTGCAATGCATGAAGAATATTGGATGAATTGAAGGATGTTTGTTCCAAGATGATGCATGAAGGAGATCGAATGAATTATAAATGAATGCCGTATACATTGTGTTGTGCATGAATCAAGGATGAGCTCAATGATTGGATCAAATACGATATGATCAAGATGAATTCCGTGTGATGAACAAGATGTGATCTATGTGAAGTTCATTGAGGATCTCAGTTGTCCTCATGCTTTGAATTATGGTTTGAACCATGATGGATCAACATCTAGAGAGAATAACTAAAGAGAATAATTCTACATATGTCTTGAAAATAGGATAATGATGAGCTCATATGTTGAGTCATGGATGATTATGTCTTCAAGCAAGTAATTCAAGTGAAGAATTTATTGTTCCTCTCAAGAGACTATGTTGGATCATGAAGACGAGCAAGTTATAGCCAATATGAGATTCATGGAGAAACTTGATATGGTCATGATGAATTGAGATATTGGTAATCATGTCTTGAAGCAATGAAGCATGGTAAGAAATCAACAGGGCCTTCAAGACATCAATATTAATCATGGATCAAAGATAAATGTTAACCGAGATGAAGACCAAAGATTTAACTCAAAGTTGGTCATCACACAAGCGTAAATGATGTACCACATGCGATCTTGTGGTATGGTAAGTAATTGTTCATTGCACTTTGCGTATTAACCCATACTATGTGTTGTCTATGTCTATGAGGGTTAGGTTATTCTCATGGGCTCGTGTCAAGAGAGAGATTCCAAGTGTCCATGAGAGGATGACATCATGTGTTCATGATCATGGTTGACAAGGGCAAGTTCAAGATAACCATCCCGAAGGATTACATGCTTGAAGCTTGTGGATGTTCACATGATGGACAAGTGAAGATGAATACAAAGCAAGGCTTCCCACATTGTGTATGGGAGAGCTACTTGAAGACTTCACCAATGTATCGCCTTCAACTTGAGCCAAGAAGAAACAATAACATCAATCTCAAGTGGAAGGCTCGAGTCAAAGGTATTAGTTCCTTTGGCATTAGTGGTGTGGAGTGATGACCACCGAAGAAACATATACACGCAAGAATGGATTCTCGATAGCTATGTAGTGTAGCTCTTTTATGATTCTTGATTTATAGGGATCCACACTATTAAAAGGGCATCAAAGGGGTTCGTGATGGATTTGCTCAAGTCAACATCTTCCATAAACTATTCCACTCATATCCTATACACCAAAGAAATCAATAGCCAACTAGGTTCCCCAAAGTATATGATCTAACATTTGCATGCTTTGCCCCCTCCATTTCGTCTTACATTGGGTGGGTCTCTATGTGAGGGCCTGGAGTTTTTCACTAGCTTCAAAACGAGCCCAAGATCATTAAAATCGGAGTCCGTATGAGAAAGTTGTGCATGTTTTACTTTTGGGGCGCCTGCAGTTTTTGTGTCCCCCGGATATCCGGGTTCTTTCCCCGGAAATCCGGCCATCGATGTCCAGAAACATGTTGAAATGTTGTTTGTCTCCCCCCGGATGTCCGGTACTTGGCCGGATGTCCGGGGCCCGAACTTTGGCCAGATGTCCGGGGCCTTTGGCCAGATGTCCGGGCCCTGTACATTGACACTGTTTTTATGTGTTCGTGTGCACACTTCACAGCCGCCGGATGTCTGGCCCTTGGCCCGGATGTCCGGCCCGATACAACCACTTACACTACAACGGTCATATTTGCACCCACACTATATATACCCCTTAACCACTTCATGGAGGGGTTGAGCAACACACTTATATTAACCCTAGAACACAAAAAGGCTCCCTCTCACTTCTCCTACACCATATCTCAGACCCTGGAGAGATTTGTGAGAGTTCTTGAGAGATTTTCCAATCAAGTGATAGATCCACTCCCTCTCCCTCTTGTGACCAAAGGAATTCATGATTTGAGCAAGTCTTGAGCATTTCCCCCTTGATCTTGTTACTCTTGGAGGTTGGAGACTCCTAGGCAGTAGGAGTGCTCCGGTGAGGAATCAACTTGTGATTTGTCCCCCGGAAAGTTTATGAAGGTTTGGAGGCCTCCTCAAGGCCTACCACTAGTGGTTGGGAATCGCCTTCGTGGTGATATCTCAAGGAGAATAGGGTGAGCCTTCGTGGCGTTGGTGTGCCTTCGTGGTAAAATCGACCTCTCGAACGGTGACTAGCTTCCCTCCAAGGAAGTGAACATCGGGATACATCCTCGTCTCCGTGCCTTCGGTTAACTCTTACCCTAGCCACTACTTGTGGTTTACTTTGGTCCCTTGACCTTGCATTCACTTGATATTGTTGTCCTCATTGTATTGTGTTGGCTATTTACTTGTAGAGATTATTTAAGCCTACACTTTATATCCCGCAATTCATACTTGCAACTATTGATATATCTTGTGTTTAGTGTGAATTGCTAACTTGTGTCACACACTCCCATATCTTGTGATATTGCTCAAGTAAGTTTGTGTAACTTACTTGTGCTTGTTAGTATCCTTGTTGTGCTCATATTATTTAAAACAAGTTGTTGGTGCACTTAGTTGAGCCTAGTATATTTAGGATTTGTGCTTGAAACATATCCGCTCAATTTATTTCCGCATTAGGATATAGCCAAATTCGTAAAAGATTTTAAAACGCCTATTCACCCCCCCCTCTAGGCGACATCGTGGTCCTTTCAATTGGTATCAGAGCAAGGTCTCTCCTTATTAGGCTTCACCGCCTAGAGAGTATCGATGACGACTAATGGATTAGTGCACAATGACACCTTTGATTTTGATGGCACAAATTATCACTTGTGGAGAATTCGTATGCTTTGTCACTTTCGGGCCACGGGTCCAAATGCTTTGCGAATTGTTCTTGTAGGGATTTCTTTTGCAAAGTATTATCCATCTCCATCTATAGATGACATGTATCTTGATTATGATGTCTCTCTTGCCATTCATCAAACTATAAGCCTCGAAGTGTTTAAGTCAATTTCGACTTGCAAGTCGGCTCATGAGGTTTGGACCAAACTCGAAGATATATATGGTGGGTCCAATCTTGATAAAGACAATATTACATTGAAGGAGTTGATGGAGGAGCTCTCCACATTTTCCTATCATGAAGAGCTCTCCATTACTTCCACCTCCGATTACTTACACACTTCAACATCTTCCACTCCACCAGCATGTGGCGTGCCACAAGGTAATGACATGGTGAGTGAAGAAATATCTTATGATGATGGTGTTAAGCTCATTATTAATGATCTTGCTTGTGTAGATGCTAGTGTTGTATATTCTATGGACTTGGGCATATCTAGCAACACAAATATTATAAATTATTGTGTTGATAGTCCATGTATATCATCTAAGAATTCCTTGACAAATGTTTGTGATGATATGCTTGCTCTCCCGTGTTGCCATGATCAAAATGCTTTGGTTTCCTCTAGTTTTTGTATGACTAACCATTTAGAGGAAATAAAGAAAAATGAGGCACTCTTGATTGATGAAGAACCTTATTCTCCAAAAGAATCATCATCAACCCCCTTTGCTCAGATGTGCCTCATGGCAAGAGGAAATGACGAGGTATCATCTTCTCTTAGCAATAACGATGATATTTGTAATGAGGTTGATGATGATGACTTGACTGAAAATCTCTATGAGATTGGTAAAATTCTTCATAGAGCTAAAAATAATGCTTATAGAAGGTTTCAAGATGTTCTTGCTTGCTTTGAAAAACGTAATGATTTATTTATTAACGAGCAAGCTAAAAGTGAACAACTTGAACATGAACTTGATAAAGCTCATCAAACATTTAGAGACTTAAGATCTTCAAAAGGAGAGATTGAAATTGCTCATGGTAAACTTAAAGAGGATTTTGAGCTCCTTCTCCTTGAATGCAATAATGTCAAGGGAGAGCTCATCAAAATCTCTAAGATTCATGAGGAGTTTCAATCTACTCATGAGAAGTCTCTAATTGCTACTTGCTCCTCTCATATTGTTGATGATACTTGTGCATCTAACTCTACCTCATGTGAAGCATCAACTTTGAAGGAGAATGTTGAGCTATATGCTCAACTTGATTTGCTAACAAGCAATTATGGGAAATTGGAAGAAAGTCATCAAAATATCTCGAGCACTCATGAGGATCTTCTAATCACTCATAATGAGCTAAAGTTAGCAGATGAGACTATGGTCACCAAGGTAAAATCTTGTGAGTCTCATGTGAACATTAGCACGTCTACTCTAAATGCTTTATTGCCATGTGCTAATCCTCGCAATTCATCCATCTCTCATATTATTACCACTCATGATGAATTGCTCGCCTGTCTTGTTGCTCTAACCATGAAGTTTCTACTTTCACTAGTCCTCATGTTTCTAGTGTTGAAACTAACCATGCAGAAGAAATTAATGAGCTCAAGGCCCAAGTCACTAGTTTGAAGAAAAGACTTGGAAAAGTGTGATGATGGACATAGTTATCACTCCAATAAGAAGAAGTCCAAGAACAAGAAAAGGGGACAAGACCAAGCCACGAACGAGTCCAACATTTATTGCTTTAAGTGCAAAAAGGTTGGGCATCATGTGAGATCTTGTCCATTGAAGATAAGGGCTTATAAATAGAAGCTACATGGGAAGAGGCCTCAAGCTCAATCTCAAGATCAACCTCATGTTGAAGAACGACCACTATGCATCATGAAACATGTTATTTCTCCCCAAGTTGAGAAAGTAAAGAATAAGAAGAGAAAGGGGAGTACATGTTGCTATATTTGTCGAAAGAAGGGACACATAGCTTCATCATGCCCCACTGGTAACATCTCTAAGCCTCCAATTATCAATGATCATTATTCACTTAGGAAGGTTATTTTTGGCAATTTGTTTGCCAAGTATGTTGGTGCCCAAAGTGGTTTGGAAGTGGATAAGACCATTTGGGTTGCCAAGACTATTGTTACTAACTTCTTAGGACCCAACTTGGTTGGGGACCACCAAGCTCAAGCTGGATGAATAGGTGTGTGGAGGTCATTGGAGACTTGGCTAGTTCATGAAGAAAAATGAGTTTCACCATTTATTATGGTTCAAGCCAAGTCAAGAAGATTACCATCATATTTGTCGTTCCAATGCCTCTCTTGGCAGTAACTTGTATATATTGTCTACATTGAAAGTTACTAGCCCCTCTCATGTTTAGGTTTTGTACCTAGCATGTATTTGTATATGTTGTGCCTCCTAGTATGCTTGATTGGTGTTATCTAGCATGTGTAGGTTGTTATGCACGTCATATAGTTGTGTGTGTAGTCTAGAGCCTTCATTGCATCTTGGTTGCATCTTATCGGGCTCTTTTTTAGATATTAATGGATCATCACATTATGGGGGAGTGTTATGCTCTACGCACATCACAAACCTAAAATGTGTATATATTGGATATCACCTAGTATTTATAGTGAAAGATTATCTAGTTACTATGTGGTATGTCAAGTTCATTTGAAGCTCAAATTCTCATCCATTGATCATCTTTAGTTGGATTTCAATTGCCTCTTGTGGACAATACAAGGATTATCACATTATGGGGGAGTGATATGCTTTGTGCATATCACAATCCTTGTTAATATGAACAATTGATGGATGCCACTTAGAATCTATTATTGGGATTATCTTACATCTCTATGGCTTGCTATTCTCAATATGTCTCTATTTGCATAATAATTCTTTTGTTGTTTCATTCCTTAGATGTGTGTGGGTATGACATTCTTGTGCGGTTTTATTTATGGTTTATCTTCTAGATCATACTTAAAAGAAGGGTATATATGATGCAAGCCATTCCAATTGTTTCTCTACATGATGATCTACCTAATTGGAATGTTAATAATATGTTATCTAAGCATTGTGCTCATTGCTAAACTCTCATATCATGCTAGTGTGAGTATAGATGATCTTGTGCTTATTTGGAATCTATCACTGAATGATAATTCAAAATACCATTGTGTTCTCTTACACATGGTATTCCTTGTATGGTAGATTTTGATGGTCATCTTAATATCGGCTTTTGCTTCTACTTGCATTTTATATCTAGCCGAGTAATTCATTTGCCTCCCGGTAATTTCCCATGTTTTTGTTTGAGTTCATATTATTAGTTTTTATGGTATTATGGGAGTTAGTATCTTACTACTTGTACTATAGTATATCTACTTAAGTGAGATATGCATGTAAGAATATGTGCAATGCATATCCTATATGCTCATTGGTTTTTCTTGGTTCATGTGTTGAACTTTGTGTGCTATCATATGTTGATTTGTCACTTTGATTTATTTTGGAGAACATGAATGATCAGTGATGTTATTGTAAGTATTAACGGTTATGTGTTCATTTGTCCAATTTCTATCTCTTTGGATTTTGGTAGGCTTGTGCATGCATATTTACTATGTGTAAATTCTCATGCCTTGTTTACTTTATTTTATCCAATATATATATGGTAAATCCGTCATATTCTTAATAGCTAAGATGTGCATGAAATTCAAATTCATATCTATATGCACATAATGGAGTGGTTTTTGCCCTGTATTTTATAGTTAGACTAACTACTTCAGACCCAGTAAGTTTGGGGACCATATTGTACTTAAAAGTGATTTAGGTACATTGGAGAAGCATTGTTGTCTTGGCTTATTCATAAAGAAGGTGGTGTCACCACGAGGGAATTAGAGCCAAGATTATATGACTCAATGATTACTACTCCATACCAATGCTTTCTCGGTAACAAGTATTTACATCATATTATGTAATCGTACTTATTGTATTTGTGTTTTCTTGCATGTTATTAGAAAACACCCTATTGCAATGGTTAGACTTTTGAGTAGAAGCATATAATGGGGCCATATTCATGATTCACTTATCCCAAAACATGCCAATTAAGAAATTCATTGCATATGAACTTCTAAAATGTTCTCTCATGTGCAACTTTCTATGAAATTGCAAAAACACTCTATGTGCTTGTGGTATTTGCTATCTTACTTAGTTATTCATTGTTATACAAATGAGATCAATTTTTGCCATGTGCTTTGTTTCATGTGCCTTGCTCTTTTGTTAGGATCACAAGTGTATAATAATGGATTCACTTGTGCATATCATGTTCTTATAAATTGTGACTATTTTATGTATACAAGTTTCTTTGTGGATACATAGACTACTATTGTCCACTTAGAAATTTTTGCACATCAGCAAGTTCCCATCCTTCCTTGATATCACATGATCCTTACTAGTCACTTGGTTGTTTCCTTCTTGATTCATTGGTGGTCTCGGTAAGAGGTTGTGAAGTGAGTGCTTGTATGGTTTGCATATAATCTTGCGCACTCATGTGTTTGGATGTATTTTGGACCCATACTTATCATGTTGATCGAATTGGATATTCATATTATATCTTGTCCAAAATATATTGCAATCTCTAGATCCCGAGCTCCTCAAATTTCCTGTCATTGAATATGTGCATTTTATTTCACTCACATCTTGTAATATGCATACTTTAAGGAGGAACTCATTGTCTTCGAGATTTGTCCCATTTTGGTATCTGTTGCCAATGGGGGAGAAGTTTAGAGGATTTAAGATAATTTAAAAGTGCTTATGGCTTATTGTCCTTCATGCATATTTAACCTAGTTATATATGTTTATTGCATGAATGAATATATATAGAGAAAACTCCACCTAGTGTATGTCAACCAAAATATGCAAGGAAATTCAAAGTTCATTCACACATGCATATATTATGGGGGAGCTTGCTCTATATATTGTGGTTCTACCAACATGAAATCCTTGTGTAGTATTTTGATGTTAGTACACCGAGTGTGGTAAACTCAAGTATCTTTGTGACACTTGACGCTATCAAAACCATCGCAAGTATACAATTTATCCACGGATAAATGGCATACTTGTGTCAAAATTCATTATATAAATCCTCTTATTGAGATTGTCATAAACTACCAAAATGGGAGAGATTGAAAGTGCATGTAATCCCCATGTGTGGTTTTGGTAATTGATGAGAATCCTAATGGACTAATGTTTGCATTGAGTTATACATTTGAAGGAATGTTCTATTTGCAATGCATGAAGAATATTGGATGAATTGAAGGATGTTTGTTCCATGATGATGCAAGAAGGAGATCGAATGAATTCTAAATGAATGCCGTATACATTGTGTTGTGCATGAATCAAGGATGAGCTCCATGATTGGATCAAATACGATATGATCAAGATGAATTCCGTGTGATGAACAATATGTGATCTATGTGAAGTTCATTGAGGATCTTAGTTGTCCTCATGCTTTGTCTTATGGTTTGAACCATGATGGATCAACATCTAGAGAGAATAACTAAACAGAAGAATTCTACATATGTCTTGAAAATAGGATCATGATGATCTCATATGTTGAGTCATGGATGATTATGTCTTCAAGCAAGTAATTCAAGTGAAGAATTTATTGTGCCTCTCAAGAGACTATGTTGGATCATGAAGACGAGCAAGTTATAGCCAATATGAGATTCATGGAGAAACTTGATATGGTCATGATGAATTGAGATATTGGTAATCATGTCTTGAAGCAATGAAGCATGATAAGAAATCAACAGGGCCTTCAAGACATCAATATTAATCATGGATCAAAGATAAATGTTGACCAAGATGAAGACCACAGATTTAACTCAAAGTTGGTCATCACACAAGCGCAAATGATGTACCACATGAGATCTTGTGGTATGGTAAGTAATTGTCCATTGCACTTTGCGTATTAACCCATACTATGTGTTGTCTATGTCTATGAGGGTTAGGTTATTCTCATGGGCTCGTGTCAAGAGAGAGATTCCAAGTGTAGATGAGAGTATGACATCATGTGTTCATGATCATGGTTGACAAGGGCAAGTTCAATATAACCATCTCGAAGGATTACATGCTTGAAGCTTGTGGATGTTCACATGATGGACAAATGAAGATGAATACAAAGCAAGGCTTCCCACATTATGTATGGGAGAGCTACTTGAAGACTTAACCAATTGTCTTGCCTTCAACTTGAGCCAAGAAGAAACAATAACATCAAGCTCAAGTGGAAGGCTCGAGTCAAAGGTATTAGTTCCTTTGGCGTTAGTGGTGTGGAGTGATGACCACCGAAGAAACATATACACTCAAGAATGGATTCTCGATAGCTATGTAGTGTAGCTCTTTTATGATTCTTGATTTATAGGGATCCCGCACTATTAAGAGGGCATCAAAGGGGTTCATTATGGATTTGCTCAAGTCAACATCTTCCATAAACTATTCCACTCATATCATATACACCAAAGAAATCCATAGCCAACTAGGTTCCCCAAAGTATATGATCTAACCTTTGCATGCTTTGCCCCCTCCATTTCGTCTTACATTGGGTGGCTCTCTATGTGAGGGCCTGTAGTTTTTCACTAGCTTCAAAACGAGCCCAAGATCATTAAAATCGGAGTCCGTATGAGAAAGTTATGCATTTTTTACTTTTGGGGCGCCTGCAGTTTTTGTGTCCCCCGGATATCCGGGATCTTCCCCCGGAAATCCGGCCGTCGATGTCCAGAAACATGTTGAAATGTTGTTTGTGTCCCCCCGGATGTCCGGTACTTGGCCGGATGTCCGGGGCCCCAACTCTGGCCAGATGTCTGGGGCCTTTGGCTAGATGTCCGAGCCCTGTACATTGACACTCTTTTTATGTGTTCGTGTGCACACTTCACAGCCGCCGGATGTTCGGCCCTTGGCCCGGATGTCCGGCCCGACACAACCACTTACACTACAACGGTCATATTTGCACTCACACTATATATACCCCTTCACCACTTCATGGAGGGGTTGAGCAACACACTTATATTAACCCTAGAACACAAAAGGCTCCCTCTCACTTCTCCTACACCAAATCTCAGACCCCGTAGAGAATTGTGAGAGTTCTTGAGAGATTTTCCAATCAAGTGATAGATCCACTCCCTCTCCCTCTTGTGACCAAAGGAATTCGTGATTTTAGCAAGTCTTGATCATTTCCCCCTTGATCTTGTTACTCTTGGAGGTTGGAGACTCCTAGGCGGTAGGAGTGCTCCGGTGAGGAATCGACTTGTGATTTGTCCCCCGGAAAATTTGTGAAGGTTTGGAGGCCGCCTCAAGGCCTACCACTAGTGGTTGGGAATCGCCTTCGTGGTGATATCTCAAGGAGAATAGGGTGAGCCTTCGTGGTGTTGGTGTGCCTTCGTGGTAACATCCACCTCTCGAACGGTGACTAGCTTCCCTCCAAGGAAGTGAACATCGGGATACATCCTCGTCTCCGTGCCTTTGGTTAACTCTAACCCTAGCCACTACTTGTGGTTTACTTTGGTCCCTTGACCTTGCATTCACTTGATATTGTTGTCCTCATTGTATTGTGTTGGCTATTTACTTGTAGAGATTGTTTAAGCCTACACTTTATATCCCGCAATTCATACTTGCTACTATTGATATATCTTGTGTTTAGTGTGAATTGCTAACTTGTGTCACACACTCCCATATCTTGTGATATTGCTCAAGTAAGTTTGTGTAACTTACTTGTGCTTGTTAGTATCCTTGTTGTGCTCATATTATTTAAAACAAGTTGTTGGTGCACTTAGTTGAGCATAGTATATTTAGGATTCTGCTTGAAACATATCCGCTCAATTTATTTCCGCACTAGGATATAGCCAAATCCGTAAAAGATTTTAAAACGCCTATTCACCCCCCCTCTAGGCGACATCGTGGTCCTTTCAGCAACTTGTCCCCTTTTTTCACTGGGATATAGAAACTCGTCAGGTTGAACCTACTACAACGCACCACTCCCACCGAAGAACTATCTCAATAGATCGAAGAGCATCACGAAGCTATGATGATCATGCAAATAAGAATCATAATATTCAGAGGTGACTCAAATACTTTTTATGAATAATCTGAACATAAACTCACAATTCATCAGATCCCAACAAACACACCATACAAAGGGATTAGATCGGATAGATCAAGGCAAAGATGCGATGAACATTGTATTTAAGATCAAGAGAGAGAGAGAGATTGCGATCTAGGTACTACTTAAGGACCCGTAGGTCTGTGGTGAACTACTCACACATCATTGTGAGGGCATCAAGGTTGATGAAGAGGCCCTCCGTGATCGATCCCCCCTCCGGCAGGGTGCCCGAATGGAGCTCTAGATGGGCTCCCGTCGGAACAGAGACTTGCGGCGGTGGAAAAAGTGTTTCGGCAGCGCTCCTGGTGTTTGTAGGGTAAATAAGAATTTATAGGCCAGAGAGGGGCGTCGGAAGACGCATGAGGGGGCCACCACATATCAGGGCGCCCCCCAGGGCGCGCCCTGAAGTGTGGTGGGGTCCTCGTGTGCCTCCTGGCCTCCTCCCGAAGCCTCCAGGTCTTCTTTTGGTCCATAAAAAATCATCAAAAAGTTTCGTGGCAATTGGACTGTGTTTGGTACTTTAAACCTGAAAAGTCAAAAACACGCAGAAAACAACAACTGGCACTGGGCACTGGGTCAATAGGTTAGTGTTCAAAAATATTATAAATTGGTATATAATTACCCAAAAAGTATCCTAGAATGATAATATATCAGCATGAAACAATAAAAAATTATAGATACGTTGGAGACGTATCAGCATCCCCAAGCTTAATTCCTGCTCGTCCTCGAGTAGGTAAATGATAAAAACAGAATTTTTGATTTGACATGCCACCCATTATGTAATCTTTTGTATGTAAGCTCTTTGAGAAATGATCAATTAACAAATAACAACATAGTAATATTTATAAGTATAAGAAACAAAATCATTGATTTTCAAAGTATACGATCCTAAAAGAATGTTTACCCCCATCATCTTATTATATTAGCAAGGCATGACTCCGTCTTCACCACATCAATACAAATGTCAAGCACCACGGTGTCCAAGTCAGGCAATTGGATCGTAATTTTTCAATATGCATCAACTTTTTATTCCTCACGCAATACATGAGCGTGAACCATTGGACATAGGATATAGGTGGAATAGAATATGATGGTAGATATCAAAGGGGTAAAAAGTGGAGAAGATAGTCTCACATCAACTAGGCGTACCAACGAGCTATGGAGATGCTCATCGATAGATGTCAATGCAAGGAGTAGGGATTGCCATGCAAATGATGCACTAGATCTATAAGTGTACGAAAGCTCAACTGAAGCTAAGTGGGGTGTGCATCCAACTTGCTTGCTCATGAAGACGTCGGGCATTTGAGGAAGCCCGTCATCGGAATATACAAGCCATGTTTATTATGAAAAGGTAGTTCCCACTAGCATATGGAAGTGACAACATAGGAGACTCTCTATATGAAGAACATGGTGCCACTTTGAGGCATAAGTGTGGTAAAGGATAGTAGCAAAGTCCCTTCTCTCTTTTTCTCTCATTTATTCTTTTTATTATTTATTTTTTCATGGTGGGCTTTTCTCTTTTTTTTGCCTCCCCCATTCATTCATTTTTGTATATGGTGGGCACATTTGGCCTCCCCTATTTTTATTTTATTTTTCGTCCGGAGTCTCATCCCGACTTGTGGGGGAATCATAGTCTCCATCATCCTTTCCTCACTAGGACAATGTTCTAATAAGGATGATCATCACAATTTTATTTACTTACAACTCAATATGAAGAACTGATAGGAAGATATGACTCTATATGAATGCCTATGGCAGTGTACCAGGATGTGCAATGATCTATCGAGACATGTATCAAAAACAAGATGAACGGTGGCTTTGCCACAAATACTATGTCAGCTCTATATGATCATGCAAAGCAATATGATGATGAATGAACTAGTCATGTGAAGTGACGATGGAATTTGCATGGCAATATATCTTGGAATGGCTATGGAAATGCCATAATAGGTAGGTATGTTAGCTGTTTTGAGGAAGATATAATGAGGCTTATGTGCAACAGAGCGTATCATGTCATGGGGTTTGGATGCACCGGCGAAAGTTGCACCGATCCTAGAGGTGAGAATGGGCTATGCACGGTACCGAAGAGGCTAGCAAATATGATAAGGTGAAGATGCGTATGTCCACGGTGTCACATTAGTCATAAAGAACTTAGATACTTATTGCAAAGTTTTTTTAGCTTTATCACAAATCAAAGTACTACTCGCATGCCCCGAGGGAGGAGGTTGGTAGGAGTTAACCATCGCGCGCCCCCGACTCGAAACAACACTAGGATTTCAATGAGGAATAAAAATGCTCACATATCATCACCATGCCTCTTTAATTTTTAGATGAATAACAAGTTAACACCTCTTAATCTCGACACTTCTACGAATCAACAATTGTGGACTCACACCTTTTCATATTACCACATCAATGTCATTAACACAAAATTTCTCTATATGTGCTACATGATGGTTTTTATTATCACTCATTGAATACCTATTATTTTTGGACTAGTCTTATGACCCATGCAAATTACCATCACTATTTATTCAGCTCTCAAACAAATATAAGTGAAGAATGAGAGCATATTATTTCTATAAAATCTACACGCCACCGTGCTCAAAATGATATAAGTGAAGTACCACTGGTGCAGCGACGTGCTATACAAATGGTTTTTAACCCCTTTCCGCGAGGTAGTTCTAAACCGCCGCCTTGCATGTGTGGGCGATAGGGGGGGTCCATCCCACACGACACGGAAGACCCGTCGGCGATGGTGGCCAACGAACGCAAACGATGTACAAATATAATCGTGTGCGGTGCAGGAACATATCGCACACATAATGTTTTGGGATTACGTGTGGGATTTGAGATCAATCACACACGTGCAAGATGAGTCAAACGTGTCTAATTGCTCATGGAAAACAAACGGAGTTTAACCTTTTACCGTTGCGAAATGTTACCTAATCCACACGGGCCATTTTATAAACTGTGTGTGATATGTTCATCATCGCACACGAGATTTCTCTGGAAACCATCTGCCATGCATGGCATCATCGGACACGTACGAGTGCTGCAAACCGTTTGTGATTACTCATGTATCACCAACGTTTTAGATTATATCTCGTGTACTTTTCCTATGGATCACAGGCGGTTGCGCTATGAGTCGTGTGTGCTTTCCATTCTGGACCGCACACGCTTAGTTGCTTGAACCGTGTGCGCTGAAATTGCCAGGTTATTGTAAAATATCGCATTTAATTCACCCTGCAAATAGCAAATTCTCCACAATATGCAATCGACAAATAGTGTCCACATGAAGAACATTGATCATAATTCGCCACAATATGCAATTCAATGAATAGTGTCCACAAGCAGAGGATTCCTCATAATTTACGACAATATGCAATTGAGCAAATGCTAGCTAAATTCCACAGCTGTTAAACCGACATATGCAGTACATAATCATAGTGTACAAAATACGAAGACATGATCATATGGAAAATAATGCATCCATGTGTATATGTTTAGCTGATAACACTATATGAATGTGTACTTATTATTAGGGGATATGAACCCGGTAATCTTCGATGCCATCCTCGGGCTTGATATAGTGTTTCACAAAGAAGGTGCTGATAAATTTCCTAACAGACAACAATTCATCTGCGGTGAGCGATGCAGAGGTCATCGGTCCGAAGATCAACTGCAAGACTTTTAGATCAGAATGTGACATACGTGTGGAGTAGAAGATAGTAATTAAGAAGCAGACTTACTTGTTTTATCCTGTCAGCATCGAGACCACATTCAACACGTCTGCATAGGTTCATCATGTGTGCACAAACGTAGTATCCACATAGGCTGGTACCTTGTTGTTGTTGAGGACACTGAAATTTATTGTACAGTATTAGTTATGTATTTGCCCTGTTAGGAACAAAACCTAACCGGTGTAAGTTGTTTCTTCTTTTTTCTATGGAGAGAAATAGAAAGAGGTTTACTTAGAAACTTGAACATCTCACTAGCATTTTCTGAAAATAACGGATTTCCTTGTCTTACCGGAGAAACGATCACGTGCAGCAGAGGTAGTTGGCGGTCGAACCGATTCACTCCTAAAGTTATGTTCATTGACAGTACACTGCAAATGAAGATGAATTTTCACACACTCAATTCTGAAACCAGATATGAACACAACGCATTAACATCAAAGAATTCAATACCTATCCATGAAATCCTGAAGATGACTCAGATCCTGAGGCCCATTTGACTCTCTGAGAGAATCCACGTAGTAAACTGTGTTGCGTTTTGGAACAATGACCACCAAGATCCAGTGACCTCTACAGTTTAAGAAGACCATGAACGTACGAACTATGTCTAAAATTGAAAGACGATCAATGTATGCGTGGTTGTATATTTAACTTACCGTTCATGGTATGGCCACATGTAGAATTCTCCTATCTGTAAGTTGAACAAGATCTTGGCGACCTAATCAATGGAAGCCTTGCGTGAGCCATTATCTCGTAACAAAACGCCATTTGCTAAATCAGGATCTATGAAATACGCATGCACCCTTGATGTTCTCTGCGTATTCAATCCCCTGACAGGAATACAATAAAGTTAGCTTTTTTGTCATTTACAGGCTTGTATGGAGAAGTTGATCAGAGTTTGTGAAGTACTTACAACATCAAGCATTTGACAAGAGTGGCAGCAATCTCATCGAAGTTGAAGAAGAGATGGAAGTCCTTGAATTCCACACTGATGATACCTGCATCGTGAGAGAAATGCCAGCTGTCGTAGTGCACTTGTAGAATGTTAGTATCTTCTCCTTCCAATATTATGTCCATGCAATATTTACGTAACTTGCGACAACTGGAACTGCACTCGTCAAAGTATTCGCCAACAAGGAATGGCTGGCCATGCTTGTACTTGCGTTTCTCAAATGAGTCTACTTCCTTACTAGAAAGTTGCTTTTCAAGGTATGTTTCAGACATGTGGTCAGAACCGGGATTACATGGGTCTTCATCGGCCATGCCATGGTTCTGCTCGAAGAGTCTTCGTAGTAGGATGCTCTGGTACTCATCCCTCCTCTGTTTCTATCATGTGTAATAACAAATTGCCAATTTTACCAGGAAGCTAAATATAAATGCAACAGTCTTTGTAGTACAGGATACACATCGGCAGTGTTTGAATGATATCAAATTAATAGTGACAACTACGTACATTATGCTGTCAAACATTCCAATCTGTTAAAAACTACTGTCTAGCACCATGTTTTTTTCACTAAGTCTGAGAATCTGTTTATTTTAGATTGCCATGTTTCAGGTGGTTCAGCCACCTGACAACCGAGGTGTGTGTATGCTCGAACAGTGTTGATGCTAGCCTTGTTTTTGTGCATAATTAGACCTTGCTCGTGCCGAATGAAATGAAGTGCTTCATGTGTACTAACCTGCTGTAAATTTTCATGCAATGATAACTCATGTAGCACATAGTTTTCTTGCTGTCAATATGCCTTCAGGTTAAAACTATGACAATGTCGTAATCACATCCAAATCCAAATAGCACACGGGAAGTGTCTGAATCACACCTAATATAACAAATGATTTCTAACAACGAGAGTTAGGCTTACCTTCTTTGCACATCCCAGAAACTTCCTCCCACTGTACCCAGATTGAAAAGCTCGTAACTTCACGGATTGAAATTGATGTTGACCATAAACAGGTAGGTCTTCAGCTACCCATCTCCATTCTTTGGAAGTGACTGTCCTAGGGAGCTACAAGAGAAAGAAATGGTGCAAATGGGCCTGCCGCTTTAAAATCCCCAATTCCAAAACAAAACCCTAAGCCTAGTTGAGCCAGAGAGAAGAGAGACGAATACCTGGCTGGTGAGAGATTCGTCGTCATCGTAGATACCGCTTGAGGGGTCACTCGAGGAGACCATGGCGTGTCCGTGGCGGTCGGAAGCTAGAGGGAGAGATGTGGGCGGCGGCGTGCGGGGGGGGGGGGGGGTGCAGGGGAAATGTGGCCCTTTGGGGGGAAGGGGGAGTCAGATATTTCGGCGATCGGCGAAATTTTTCGCTCGTTGCAGGGAATCTTGGCGCGCAAAGATTCATCAGCCACGGTGTTTCTGCTTTTATCGTGTGCGATGATACAGAACATACAAAATTTTGCCCCTCACCATGTATTCCCTGGTTATAGTGCGCATCCACGTCATTGCATAATGTAACATCAACTGCTAACTTGGGTATACAAATTAGCGGACACACATAGCTCACAGTTACTAAACCGAGCAAGTTCACTAAATAATGAAGCTGCTTGAACTAGACATAGATCTTACAAAAGACCGGCTCTCTGAACAAAGGCTATTAGAATTACGCATAATTTTAACAAAGACGCCGACGAGCAGTCGCCCTATGCCTCGCCGCTGTTTGATGAGATGTCGACGACTTGTCCGAGCGACATTCCGCCGGTGCTGGACTTCGCATCCCCAAGGTTGCCTTCGACCGCGGCGACGTGCTCATCCTCGACGTTGTCCTCGTCATCAGCGTCGCCCTCATCTTCGTAGTACTCGTAGTAGTGGTGCCACCATAGCTCGCATTGGTACTCCGCCGCCGAATCCTCGATGGACAGGCGCTTCTCGACCTCCTCCTGAGCCACGCGCAACTCCTCCCAGCACTCGGCACTCTCGGACGGCTCCCGCATCTCCAGCTCTCGCTCGGAGATCTCGTGCGGAAGGGGCTCCATGGCCTCCGCCGCCGCATCTTCGGCATGCATCTCGGCATCCGCAGCAGCCGCCTCTTCGGACGTGTGATGCATGCTGGATTCCGGTGAAGCTTGGAGTATCTTGGCGTGGGCGTTCTCGATAATATAGGCCTGGATAGCCTTGACCCGGGCCAGGGTGGCCTTCGCGGCACGGCACGCTGCTCGAGCGCTCTTGGCGTTTGCAGACGCCGTCGTAGCAGCTACAGTCGCCATCTCCGTGGCTACAGACGCCCTTTTGGCCGCCGCAGAGGCCCTGTCGGCCGCCGCAGAGGCCCTTTCGGCGGATGCGGCCGCGCTCAAGGCAGATGCGACTACGCTCTCGGCCGAGGCGGCCGCGCTCTCGACCGAGGCGGCCGCGTTCCTGGCAGAGGCGGGAGCGCTCGGGGTCGAGGGGGCGGTCGTACGCACCCTTACGAAGCGTTCCCATGGCGTCATTCTTTGCAGAGAGGGTTTGTTGGGGAATGGGGATCGAGGGTGAACGGAATCCGAGCTAGACTAAGCCGACGAAGCTTCCCTCGTAAGACATAAATAGATCCGTGAATTTTCATCGCAAACGGTTCCTGTATGAAACCGTGTGTACGTAATTCACTTTTTGTATTGAATTGTAAAACTATTTTGGGATATAGCGGTAACGGATATTGTTTTATTTGTAAGAAAAAGATCCCTACCGTCAAAATCCACTAACGGCATCCTAAAATTAGGAAATATTCGGGGTTAAATTGGCATTTTATACATTAAGTTAGTTTGTACAAATTTTACGGCCAAAATTCAAAAGTGTAGCACACGAACATGCAAGATGAAGCAAAAAACTGCTGGAAAAATCATATTTATGTACTACTTGCTTCCCTATGTATGCCGCTTGCAATAAATTTTAAGGAGTTCCAAACATCTTTTGTAACGGTTTGGACACACGTGCACGCATTGGGAATCTAGGTTTTAAAATTCAAAAAAAATGAAAAAATGCTCTGAAGTACATGATAATAATCTGCATGATTTCCCCACATGGGGCCAAGATGTCGTGGTCAAAGTAACGGCTTGTTCGAGATAAGCTTTGACATATGCTTCTCACAAAACGAAGCATCACACGAAGGGGCGTGGTTCCTAGAGGGAACATGAGAGCCTTGTTTGATGACGAACTGCTAGTCGTTGTCTCATTTGGCCTAACTTTTTTTTAATTCGTTACAATGCACGAATACGTCCGTCATCCTGAAATTTAGACATTTTCGGGGTTCAATGAGCATTTTATACATGAAGTTAGTTTCTAGATATCTAGTGGCCATAATTCAAAACTAAAACACATGGACATGTGCAAGATGAAGCAAAAACTGCAGGAAAAAATCATATTTGTATATGTACTAGGGCTTCCGTCTATATGCCACGTGCAATAAATTTGAAGGAGTTCCAGACATCTTGAGTAACGGTTAGGACACAAGCATTGAGAATAATCTAGATTTTTAAATTCAAAAAATAAATAAAAATGCTATGAAGTACATGAAAATCAGCATAATTTTCCGCCATGGGGCCAAGATGTCGTGATCAAAGTAACGGCTTTTTCGAGATAAGCTTTGACACATGCCTCTGACAAACCGGAGCATCACATGCAGGCTCGTATAGTTCCGAGAGGGAACGTGGGGCGTTGTGTGATGATGAACCGGATCGTTGCCTCATTCGGCCTAGTTTGTTTTCATCGTTACAATGTACGAATACGGCCGTCATCCTAAAATTAGGAAATATTCGAGGTTCAATTGGCATTTTTATACATGAAGTTAGTTTCCAGAAATTTAATGGCCATAGTTCAAAACTGAAACACATGAACAAGCAAGATGAAGCAAAAAACGCTGGAAAATCATATTTATGTACTACTTGCTTCCGTATATATGCCACGTGCAATAAATTTGAAGGAGTTCCAAACATCTTGAGTGACGATTTTGACACAAAAGCATTGGGAATCTAGTTTTTTAAAGTCAAAAAATGAAAAATGCGCGGAAGTAGATGAAAATATGCATGATTTTCCGACATGGGACCAAGATGTCGTGATCAAAGTAACGGCTTGTTCGAGATAAGCTTTGACACATGTCAAGCTGGCAATGCATGGTTAATTGTTACCCGCGTCCCCATGGGTAATTGATCTATTAGGGCACGGGTGCTAGCTGGAATGCCCATCTGGAAGTTGGTGGGACAAATACCTTACCGAGCGTGTAGGACGGGGATGAGGATGGGATAGCATTACCCGCCTTACCCATGAATTGAAGTACTTACATGTGGGCTTTGAAATTAGTAGCCCCCACGTAATTTGTGGCCTCGGTCACCCAAATTTACACACATCCCACCCCTTTGGCCCAAAATAACCTAAGAAATCCAAAACCTAGGCACAACATATTTTTTATTGCGTTAAAATACTATTTTTTCTACTGAAATACGCGAAGGTTGTTCTTAAATGCATGTGTGAGTTTCCCCACGGTGATAAAGAACTCGGTGGGGACGTGGATGGGAAACTTTTTATCCCCGTGCACGGGTATGTAGACGGGGACGGGGAAGGGAGGGCGGTGATGGGGACGGAGATGTGACTCTACTCGCCTAAGAAATCCCCAGCTTTAGACACAAGCCTATGACAAACCGGAGCATCACACGAAGGCGCGTCATTCCGAGAGGGAACGTGGGGCCATGTGTGATGACGAACCGCCAATCGTTGTGTCATTCGACCTAGTTTTTTTTCATCGATACAATGCACGAATACGACCGGCATCCTATTTTTTTTTAAAAAAAATGGCGTTCTATTGGCATTTTTATACATTTAGTTAGTTTATAGAAATTTAATGGCCATAGTTCAAAACTGGAACATATGAACAAGCTAGATGAAGCAAAAACCGCTGGAAAATCATATTTATATACTACTTGCTTCCCTATATATGCCGCTTGCAATAAATTTGAAGGAGTTCCAAACTTCTTGGGTGATGGTTTGGACACAAAAGCATTGAGAATCTAGGTTGTAAATTCAAAAAAATGAAAAAATGCTTTGAATTCTGAAGTACATGAAAATATGCATGATTCCCCCCATGTGGCCAAGATGTAGTGGTTACTGCTCTCGGACTTGCTTCCATAACACAAATGGCACGTATGCATTACATTTGGATAGAAAATGTAAATATTTGGCAAAACAAACGGGTCGCACATGATTGGCGCCCTGTTTCGCGTTTCGAGTTTTGGAAGCCAATTTTCGCGGGCTATTAATCACACGCGGTCATGCATTGGGAACCATCGGTGATGTTAATTCACACACGGCTGTTGACTAGGAAATCGTGTGCAATCACTACTGGCGTCGATCAAGATTCCAGCCGCCTATAAATGCTGCCCCTCGAGACGTCATCCCGCATGCATTCACTCGTCTCTCTATCCCACCCCTCGCACAAAACTCTGCCATGGCGCGGCCGGTCTGTGCACAAGCAGAGGAGGAGGTGCCACCCCGCGAGGACATGGCGAAATGCAGCGACGAGGAGGACCCCTTCGTGCCCCCAGATGAGGTCGCGCCAGACCCCCCAATTGAAGATTGGTTTTGGGGCCAGTACAATCTAGCTTTGTGGAAGGCGCTGCCGCCGGCTGAGAGAGCCAGGCAGGTGGCGTTCAAGAAGGAGCGGGCTAAGGAGCGCGCCAGGAACCTCGAGGCCTGGAATGCCCTTAGTGCCGCAAGGGAAAAGGAGGAGCTGGAGCTTTGGCGGCGGGTGAGTCGACGAGCGGTGGAGGTGTACGAAGACGGCCGGTACCATGCAATGAAAGCCAGAGGCGCTAGGCGCCTCACCGCCGCGTGGGCGTGGGCCGATAAGCTTGAGCGTGCCACCGCCAAAGAGCTCCAGTGGGCGCCCACTGAACTGTCATGCATGGTCGCGCGCCTCCGCCAGCAACAGGTTGATCGGCACGTCGAGCGCTGCGAGGCGGATGAGGCGGCGAACTCCCTCCTCGTTGGGAAGCCACCGCGCACCAGGGAGCTGCTGCGAAGAGGCTGCCATTTTACTGCTCCCCGCTCAAGGAGGGGTTATTATTAGTTTAGTTTTTATTCATTATACGTATTAGTTAAGTACTATTATCACGTATATGTGATGATATATACTGCATATGTATCATGTCTTCAATGAGCTATTCAACAATTAATATATATTATTAGTTTCACATTTCTATCTGTTTTCATACTGATTTTCTGGCTCTAATTGTTAGCCTTTTACACATATTGAAACATAACAATAGAACATAAATCATTCATACATCGAAACATATCAATATTGTGATTGTTGTCTAGACATTGGGATCGACATCTAAACGATTCAACAAAATAAAACGCGTCCATGACTACACCCTAACCTACGGAAGCTCTTGGATGTGCCTGAACTCGGTCAGGCGTTCGTCCATGCGGTTTACAAGCTCGCGGTACAGCTATAGCGCGATCTCGAGCTCCAAGCTGGCTATTTCGTTGAAGATTACCATCTCGAGGATGCGACGGCCATTTTCTTCTACTGCTCCCCGCTGGACACCTGGGCCAAGGAGGCGCTCGAGGGGGCCGCGGACAAGGCGAACGGCGCGACCCATGCGAACAGCGCGGCCGGCGTCCGGTGCAAAGATGGTGCGGCCGGGCTCTGGTGCAAGTACGGCGCAGACGGCCGCTGCCCAGTCCTGGCGAGAAATAGGGCTACTCACGTGCCTTGGACACAGCTGCAATGTCATGTCGGGTGGGATAGTAGGCAAGCGAGGATAGAACCGCTCTTGCTGTGCGGCGCGCCTCTCGCTCTGCGGCCCTCCATCGATCTTGCTATGCGGCGCGCCTTGCCCTCTCGGCACGGACGCGCATGTTTTGCTCTACGGAGCACCACTGATGATCTTCTTGTGCGGCGCGCTGCAGCCTCTCGGCGGTGAGGCGGCTATGTTGCTCGGCGGCGCTGCCGCGCCCTGCGCCAAGGGTCTGCTCAACCCTTGCGATGACGCGCAGCACAACGTTGTTCGGCGCATCGCCGGACACGCCATCGGCCTCGACAGGCCATTTAGCCAGCACCGAATCGTTTTCGTCGTCGAGGAGGTTGATGGCAGAGGCGGCGCTTGGTCGGGTTGGCATGCTTTGTAGATGGGCTAGGCTGCACTAGGTGTGCATCCGCGTGTGACGCGCACAGGCTCTTATGCTCATTCGCTTCTGGCGGGAAACCAATGGGGAAGCTTGCGTGGGAACATGCACGGTTCCGCACGGGAACGTGGCCAAAAGAAACGCCGGTGCAGTGCCAAAGCGTGCACTGAAATCCTTGGGCGAAAACGCGGTGAAAAGATGTGAGAGAGGAAGAAGAGGTGATGCGCACTCAAACTGGTAATAATAATAAAACGTCTGCGATATTAATACGGGCAAACGGCACTTCCGTACATACTGTCGGTAATGTTTTCATCAATTGCTGACAATTGTTTGGCAACAACTGTCTGCCCACAACACACACAACTTGTCCGGATGAATCGTTTTGGTTATTATTGGTCTTCCCACACAATTCTTATGAATGAACCGATTGTTGCGTATCACACACGCCTTCTTACGCTAACCCGTTTGTGTTCTGCTGGATCAGCACAAACAGTTTATCCGAGTGAACTGTGTGCAGTAGTTCGCACACGTACGTAGTTTTGTTAACTGTTTCTGTTATCTTAGCTAATCCCAAACATTTCATAAGAATTAAACTGTCTGTCGTGGATCGCACACGCAACTATTTTTTGAATCGTATTTGATGGATCCACCATCGCACACAGTTCGTGCCATTTGCGACGGAGCTTGAACAATACCGTTTGTGATTGGTGGATCGCACACAGTTTCGTCGAAGGGTCTCTAATTGATGTGTCGTCTTTGGACCATCCTGCAGTAGTGTACTAAAGCAACTGCCAAGCTCAAAAGGTATCAGTGAAGCACATAGAGTATTCTAGCAAATTATGATGAAGGTGTGTCTCTCTCAAATAGGTGTGTCTAGCAAATGATGATTGTGACAAACTGAAAGTAAAATCAAACAAAAGCAAACGACGCTCCAAGCAAAACACATATCATGTGATGAATAAAAATGTAGCTCCAAGTGACATACCGATGGACTGAGACGAAAGAGGGGATGCCTTCCGGGGCATCCCCAAGCTTAGACGCTTGAGTATTCCTTAGAATATTAATTGGGGTGCCTTGGGAATCCCCAAGCTTAGGCTCTTGCTACTCCTTATTCCGTGGTCCATCGTGATCACACCCAAAACTTGAAAACTTCAATCACACAAAACTCAACAAAACTCCGTGAGATCCGTTAGTATAAGAAACATATTGAATACTTTAGGTATTGTGATAAATTTATTATTAATTCATTTTTGCATAATAGGTACTCTTTTTCACTAGTTTGGTTTTATCAAAGAAAACATACAAAAAAATGGAGTTTAGGTTGCATCAATTATCTCGTCTTTACAAAGTCTTTCGTGAAAATGATGGTTTGGAAAATTGTGCTCAATTGGTAGAGGAAGAATTTATGAAAATACTTAATGAGAATTCCTTGAATGATGAGCATGATTGCAATGTTACTAGTATGAATTCTCTGAATATCCATGATGCTAATGATATGCAAAGCCACAAGCTTGGGGATGCTATGTTTGATGAAGATGATATTTTTAGTCACCCAAGTTTTGATGAGAAAATTTATTATGATGATGACATGTATGCTATAAAGAATAATTATAACCATGAAACTTGTCATCATGATTTTAATTTTGAATTTGGTTATGTCAATCAAGTGTCTCATGATAGTTATTTTGTTGAGTTTGCTCCCACTACCATGGATGAAAAGGAATTTGCTTATGTGGAGAGTAATGAAAATTCTAGGCTTGTGCATCATGAAAAGAATGATTTATGTGATAGTTATATTATTGAATTCCTTCATGATGCTACTGAAATTTATTATGAGGGAGGAACATATGCTTGTAGGAATTGCAATAATATCAAGTTTCCTCTCTATGTGTTCAAAGTTTTGAAGTTATGCTTGTTTTTCCTTCCTATGCTAGTTGATTCTTGCTCCCATAAATTGTTTTGTCACAACATCCCTATGCATAGGAAGTGGGTTAGACTTAAATGTTCTTGTCATGTGATTCACGATGCTCTCTTGCATGTTCCAATTACTACTTTTTACGTGAGCATCATTGAAATCATCATGCCTAGCTAAAAGGCTTTAAAGAAAAGTGCTTGTTGGGAGACAACCCAACACTTTTACTTTCTGTTTTTGTGTGTTCACATGATTAAGATACTTTAGTAATAATGTTTTGTGCCTTTTATTTCAATAAAGTGCCAAGTAAAGCCTTTGGGATGACTCACAAGATGAGTAGAATTGATGCTGAACCAAAACAGAAAATTTTGACTCCAGTACAGTAATTTTAATTTTTTACTGGAGTGTGATAATGATCTGCAATTTTTACACAGTATTCATATACAAATTATTCATGTTTTCCTAATTTTTCAGAATTTTTAGAGACAGGGAAGTATGGCTATACTACATATATTCACAGACTGTTCTGTTTCTGACAGATTCTGTTTTGCATGCATAGTTTGCTTGTTTTAGTGTTTCCATAGCTTATATTTAGTGGTATAAATTATGGGAATGATATAATACATTAGGTATCATGTGGGAACAATTATGTAGCTTGTCTTGACTGTACCTAAGTGAATGATTTATCTTTATTAAACTAACCCTTTTCACGAAGTTCCGTTAAGTTTTGTGTGATTGAAGTTTTAAAGTTTTGGGTGAGACACCGATATGAGGAGAATAAGGAGTGACAAGAACCTAAGATTGGGGATGCACAAGGCACCCCCAAGGTAATATCCATGGAATACTCAAGCGCCTAAGCTTGGGGATGCCCCGGAAGGCATCCCCTCTTTCGTCTTCAACACTATCGGTATATCTTACTTGGAGCTATATTTTTATTTGTCACATAATATGTGCTTTGCTTGGATCGTCATTATATTTTGTTATTTTATGTTAGGTGTTATTTATAATCTTGTTTTTTTCAATAAAAAGTTCCAAGAATTGCCTTAAGATGCTTGCATTGCATGTTTGATGTGTGCTGTGTAAAAACAGAAACTTTCTTTGTAGTGTTTGAATTTTCATATTTGACTGGAACGTGGAAAGTTTCTGAAATTTTTACACAGTATTTTCATATAAATTCTTTAGCTTTTCCTAAATTTTTGATAATTGTTTGAGTTACAGAATTGCACTGGTTTAATAAATTGCTACAGACTGTTCTGTTTGGACAGATTGTTGTCATAGTTTGGTATCTACTTATCCTATAGTTTTCATAGCCTATATTGGTAGATATAAATTGTGGAAACGATAGTAAACAGTAGATGATGTTTGAAAATTATTGTGGAACTTGTCTTGGCAGTACATAAAGTGTTGATTTATTCTTATGTGTACTAACCTATCTCACGAGTTCTTTCCGAGTTTTGTGTGGATGAAATTTTTGAGAATAGGTGAAACCATGATATGAGAGGATTGAAAGAGATACAAAAGCTCAAGCTTGGGGATGCCCAAGGCACCCCAAGTAAATATTTCAAGAAGTCTCAATCATCTAAGCTTGGGGATGCTACGCATCCCACCTCTCTTCGTCAACTATCGATTAGCCTATGTTGAGCCTAAATTTTTATTCGCTCACATGATGCGTGCTATTCTTGGGGTTCTATTTTTGTTTAGTTTGCTGTTTGAATAAAATACTCAGATCTGAAAATCTTTATTGAGAGAGAGAGAGTCCTCACATAGCTACTTTATTGTTTGACTACTCATTGATCTTCACTTATATCTTTTGAGAGTAGTTTGATGTTTACTCTTGTGCTTCACTTATATCCTATGAGTAAATTGTGAATGATTTGAATATCATAAATCTGAAATTATTAATGTGCTTTATGCTTAGTAGTAGTTTCACATCTGGTTTATAAAGTAAAATCTATTGAAGTTTGACAATCATCAAATTGGTTATACAAACAATTCATGAATGATTAGTATAAGAAAGAGAACTTTCACATACAAATATATTATCTTGGACATTTTCTATGATTGTGAATACCCATTAATTATTTTCAAACTTGAGCAAATTAGTTGAAGTTGGACAAGGAAGACAACATAATGAGTTATGGTTGTGTATATTTGCATAGAAGTTATATTGTTATGGATCCTCCAACATGTGGTGTTTTCTTAGGACCTTTTGCTAGCCAACACTTCGTACTAAGTAGAGATACTACTTGTGCATCCAAATACTTGAGCCAAGTTTCTTCCATAAGAGTCCACCATACCTACCTATATATGGTATTTCACTGCCATTCCAAGTAAATTTGCATGTGCCACCTCTAAAGATTCAAATAAACATCTGTTTTGTGTGCCTGGACTGCTCATGGAGCGACAGGGGGCGGTAAGTATCTTCCATGTTAAGTGGGTTATTCTCATGATGAGTGCTTATTCACTCGTCCTTGCACGAGAGGGGCGGTAATAGGGATTCCCAGTCCCAAAATAAAAAAATGCAAATAATTAAACAAAAATCCCCCAGGAATGTTGTTGGTATGGACGATACCCGTGGATTCGGCTAGCCGTGGAGTGTGTTTGTTGGTGGAGAGGGAGTAAACCTTTACTTTTACCGCTTGGGAACCGCCGCTAATGTGTTTAACATGGAAGATATTGATAACTCTTTGTCGTAATGTTGACAGGAAGAGTGCACCTCCCAAAACTATATTCATCTCTGTTTTTAAACAGTGAGCTCTCGCACCTTTGCAAATCCCTGCTTCCCTCTGCGAAGGGACAATCTATTTACTTTAATGTTATTTACTATTCATGTTGAGTCAACTTCTTATTCCAACCTCAGTCTATTACTTGGCAAGCATCATGTGGTGGGGAAAGATCCAAATATATATATCCAGTCAAATATATTTGATCATGATTTATTATTGTTGACAATTATCTCTATGATTAATGAGTTGGGAGGCAAAACATTAAGCCCCTATCTTTCTCTGTGTTCGATGGATGCCATTTGTTCTAAAAATATGCTTTGAGTACTAGCAATCATAGTAGACTATATGATGATTGAGTATGTGGCGCTCTTACGTAGACTTTGTTGAGAATAAGTTGAATTGCAATTGTTTGGTGACTAAGAACATAGGTTGTTAAGTTTTAAGAGAATTCATTGTTTGAACCATAACATGTGAATTGGTTGCTACTTTATCATGATGATTTTTATGAGAAAAAGTTGTTGTTATGATGCTAGGAAAAGTGGTTGAAATTATCATTGATCAAACTTATGCACTATGCTAGCATTCACACTTCATAAATTATTTCTTTTATTATTTACCTACTCGAGGACGAATAGGAATTAAGCTTCGGGATGCTGATACGTCTCCAACGTATCGATAATTTATGAAGTATTCATGTCATATTTGCATATGTTTTTACTATGGTTTTATGATTTATTGGGACTAACCTATTAATGGTTGCAAAAGTGCACAAGTTCTTGTTTCACACTTTAATGTGCAGGAATTAATTAGAAATTGTCAAAAAAAACGCAAAAGGAGTCTTGTTGGAGGACTCTGACTTTCCTGAAATCTGTCCACGAACAGTTTTTAGAGATCGTCAGTTTGACCCCTGAAGACTGCGTCAAATGGAAAAAGCTAAAACTAGGAAAGTGTGGAGAATTTTATTGCATTGATTCTGGACTCCAAATTCATCCAAAACGGAGTTCGGATGCGATCTGTAGACCCGTTTTACTGGAGGAAAATATCTGATTACGGGATTACGAGAATTGATGACGTGATTGAGTCCAACTCTTACCATATCTGATGTATTCGGCTAATCCACGACTTTGAGGACTCATGAGGGCTGTGAGGAGTCCCTAGGAAGGTTCTAGAGGTGCTCAAGAGCCATTGGATCAAGGGTCCATCCATCGGAGGGCCATAGAGCACCACAGAGGCACATATAAGGAGAGAAAAACCTTAATTTTCGGGAGAGCCACCAAAAGCCACGAATTTGCCTCTCCCTTGGCAGCCGCTAAGAAGGGGAGAGGCTCCTCCATTGCAGCACCAAGACCAAGGAAGAAGGGGGGTAAGGGGCCGCCGCCCGTCGCCACCGCCGCTGCCCGTCGCTAGCGTCGTGGCCGCCATCGCCTCCATCTCTTTGGGGTTGCACCTCTCCATCAACAACTCTCTCTTTCTCACCATGATAATGTGTGAGTAATCCACCTTGGGGCTGAGGGTTTGTACCGATAGCTATGTGTTTAATCCCTCTCTCTCGTGTCCTTGAGATGGCACGATCTTGATATATCACGGGCTTTGTTAATATAGTTGGATCATGTGGTATTTTCCCCTCTCTATCTTGTTGTGATGAATTGAGTTTTCCCTTTGAGATTTTGTTATTATCGGATTGAATACTTTTATGGATTTGAGTGCACTTGATGTATGTCTTGCATGCGGATACCCGTAGTGACATTGGGGTATTCAAGTGATTCACTTGATATATGTTATGGCGTCAACTTGCGGATTCCGGTGACCTTGGGGATCTACGCATAAGGGTTGATTGCACGTTTTCATGCCTTGTTCTCCGATAGAAATCTTGGGACACTCTTTGAGGTTCTTTGTGTTGGATTGAGTATTATGAATCTGAATTTTTTTGATGCGTATCGTATAATTAACTCATGGATACTCGTGGTGACATTGGAGTATCTAGGTGACATTAGAGTTGGTTGATGCGTATCATATGGTGTTATTCTAGTACGAACTCTTAGATAGATCGATCAGAAAGGAAAACTTGGTGTTATTTTAGTACGAACTCTTGGATAGATCGATCGGAAAGGATAACTTTAAGGTGGTTTTGTACCCTACAAACAATTTCTTCTTATGTTCTCCGCTAGATAAGAACTTTGGAGTGATTCTTCGTTGCACATTGAGGGATGGTTATGTGATCCAATTATATTAGCATTGTTGAGAGATTGCACTAGTGAAAGTACGGACCCTAGGCCTTGTTTCCAAGCATTAATATACCGTTTTGCTCGCTGTTTTACACTTGCTACTTTGTTGTTTTTATATTTTCAGATTACAAAAACCTTTATCTACCATCCATATTGCACTTGTATCACCATCTCTTCGCCGAACTAGTGCACCTATACAATTTGCCATTGTATTGGGTGTGTTGGGGACACAAGAGATTTCTTGTATTTGATTGCAGGGTTGTTTGAGAGAGACCATCTTCATCCTACACCTCCCACGGATTGATAAACCTTAGGTCATCCACTTGAGGGAAAATTGCTACTGTCCTACAAAACTCTGCGCTTGGAGGCCCAACAAAGTCTACAAGAATAAAGTTGCATAGTAGACATCAAAGCTCAAAAATTTTAAGTGAAGCATATAGAGCAATTCTAACAAATCACATCATAATTTTGGCTCTCTCAAATAGGTGTGTCCAGCAAGGATACAACTGACAAACTAAAAAGCAAAGCAAGCAAAGACTCAAATAATACAAGACGCTCCAAGCAAAACTCATGATATGTGACGAATAAAAATAATGCTCCAAGTAAAATACCGATGGTCGTTAGAAGAAAGAGGGGATGCCCGAGTGGCATCCCCAAGCTTAGTTGATTGTTTCTCTTTGAATATCTTGGGGGTGTTGTAGCATCCCCAAGCTTAGGCTCTTTTCACTCCTTATTCCTTCATCCATCGTGATCTCATCCAAAACTTGAAAACTTCAATTACACAAAACTCAACAAAATCTTCGTGAGATCCGCTAGTATAATAAAGCAAATCACTACTTTAAGTGTTGTTGCAAACTCATTCAAATTTTATTATTGCATTATACCTACTGTATTTTAACTTTACCATGGCTCATACCCTTCAATATAACCCATAGATTCAGGAAAGTCATGTTCTGATCCCGAGCTCATTTGAGCTCGGGATGAACAGTAAAATCGAAAAAAATGAAAAACATTTCAAAAAATTCTGAATTTTTTCAGGTGCGAACATTGACAAAAGTTCTCAGTGCTTGCAAAATTTCATCAAAAAATAACATTCGTAGAAGTCATGAAAAAATAAATAAAATGAGTACCCCAAAATGTTATCGAAAATAACACTTTTGAACCATCAAATTTGTTATTTTTGCTACGACTTCCACAAATGTTATTTTGTGATGAAATTTGGTGAGCACTGAGAACTTTTGTCAATGTTTTCACTAAAAAAAATTCAGAATTTTTTGAACTTTTAAAAAAAAAATCGGTGTTACTGTTCACCCGAGCTCAGTTGAGCTTGGGTGTAGAAACACCACGTCCATAGATTCATCAAAACAAGCACACAATGCAACAAAAACAGAATCTGTCTTAAACACAACAGTCTGTAGTAATCTGTACTCTAACCATACTTCTGTAACTCTAAAAATTCTGAAAAATTAGGACAACGTAAAGAATTTGTATAGAAATACTGTGTTAAAATTTCAGCTCAATATCACGTTCCAGCAAAACATGAAAATTCGAATACTGGAGGCAAAGTTTCTGTTTCAGATTCAGCATTGTTTCTACTCATCTTATTAATTATCCTAAAGGCTTTACTTGGCACAAACACTAAATAGAACATAAAAACACAATCATAACATTGGCATAATTGTGTCAACACTCAAAAACAGAAAGGTAAATATGAAAATAAATTTATTCATTGGGTTGCCTCCCAACAAGCGCTATCGTTTTACGCCCTAGCTAGGCATAACGCATAGATTCAAGTATTGTCATCTTTGGTTTTGCTAGAGGTGTTTTTTTCAAGAGGTTCTGCAAATAAAACTTGAAACACATCATCCATAGAAACCTTAGCACTATCAAGTTGTCCATCTACGTACCCTCTTTGATTCCCGGCCACAATCCAAGAATATTGTTGATTAACATCATTGAAAATTTGTTGGATCATATCTAAAACGGGGACTTCCTTTTTGAGATTCTCATAAAAAATTGATTATTTCCAAGCAAATGCCTCAACATGTAATCACTATTGTAAAGGATCTCTCCTATTACCGGTTTTTCACGGCTCATACCATAGAAATAAAAGATCTCCTTAGCTTCCCATACTATATGATCAAATTCATTCATGAGAACGAGGGTGGCTAACTTCTTAGCTTTGGGGTTCTTTATGACGGGTAGCTCATAAAACAACCTTTGTAATGTAGGATGGGTACGGATAAACCTATTTTCAAGTTTCAGAACTAGTGCTGAAATAGCTTCCGCATAAGTTTTAGTTCTTTTCAGTATAGGAGTATCATCGAGAGTCAAATTCCCAACACAATTGAAAAATTCTTGGATAGTTTCTTTTCCTATAATGTTCCCTTGCCCCAAAACAAAAGTTTTAGCATCCAGATTATGAGGACGTCCAATTTTAGGAGTCCTGCCATCATCTGTTTCTGCCATACCAAAATCACTCATGATGACAAGCAAACAAGGGATCTGACGAGAAAAAGGCAAACGAAAAAGGAGGCGAATGAAACGGCAAATTGGAGAAGTGGGGGAGAGGGAAACGAGAGGCAAATGGCAAATAATGTAATTGCAAGGAGATGAGATTTGTGATTAGGAACCTGGTAGATAATGATGGTGTCTCCTCGGCGCCAGAGATTGGCACGTAGAAGAGACCGCTTCCTCCCCGGCAACGGCGCCAGAAATTCCTTTGACGTGGCTTGAGACTGCGTCGGTATTTCCCCAAAGAGGAAGGGATGATGCAGCACAGCGACGGTAAGTATTTCCCTCAGTTATGAAACCAAGGTATCGAACCAGTAGGAGGATCACCACCACTACGTAAACAACACCTGCACACAAAGAACAAATACTTGCAACCCGACGCGAAAGAGAGGTTGTCAATCTCTCTACGGTAAAAAGATAGATTAGGTAGTGATAGATTGGAGAGATAGACCTCTTAAGAACACAAAATAAAAAGAGTAAATAAAAAGTGCAGCAAGGTATTTCTGGGTTTTTGGAATAATAGATCTGAAAACAAAAGCGGCAAAAAGGTAGATCAGAAAGCAATATGTTGGAAAAGTAGACCCGGGGGCCGTAGGTTTCACTAGTGGCTTCTCTCATGAGTATAGCACACGGTGGGTGAACAAATTACTGTTGGGCAATTGATACAAGATCAATAATCATGATGATATCCAAGGCGATGATCATTATATAGGCATCACGTCCAAGATTAGTAGACCGAAACGATTCTGCATCTACTACTATTACTCCACACATCGACCGCTCTCCAGCATGCATCTAGTGTATTAAGTTCATGGAAAAATGGAGTAATGCAATAAGAACGGTGACATGATGTAGACAAGATCTATTCTTGTACGAATAGACCCCATCTTGTTATCCTTAATAGCAACGATACATGCGTGCCTCGCTGCCCCTTCTGTCACTGGGAAAGAACACTGCAAGATCGAACCCATCACAAAGCACCTCTTCCCATGGCAAGAAAAATCGATCTAGTTGGCCTAACTAAACCAAAGATTCAAAGAAGAAATACGAGGCTATAAGTAATCATGCATATAAGAGATCAAAGAAGACTCAAATAATATTCATGGATAGAAACTGATCATGAACTCAAAATTCATCGGATCCCAACAAACACACCGCAAAAGTTTACATCAAATAGATCTCCAAGAGACCATTGTATTGAGAATCAAAAGGGAGAGAGGAAGCCATCTAGCTACTGCCTACGGACTCATAGGTCTATGGTGGACTACTCACGCATCATCGGAGAGGCACCAATGACGATGATGAATGACGTGGCTTGAGACCGCGTCGGTATTTCCCCAAAGAGGAAGGGATGATGCAGCACATCGATGGTAAGTATTTCCCTCAGTTATGAAACCAAGGTTATCGAACCAGTAGGAGGATCACCAACACCCAATAAGCAGCACCTGAACACAAACAACAAATACTTGCAACCCGACGCGAAAGAGAGGTTGTCAATCTCTCTACGGTGATAAGATAGATTAGGTAGTGATAGATAGGAGAGATAGATCTCTCAAGAACACAAATGAAAAGAGTAAATATGCAGCAATATATTTTTTGGTTTTTGGTTTTGTAGATATGAAAACAAAGATTGCAAAAAACGTAGATCGGAAAGCAATATGATGGAAAAGTAGACCCGGGGGCCGTAGGGTTCACTAGTGGCTTCTCTCATGAGTATAGCGCACGGTGGGTGAACAAATTACTGTTGGGCAATTGATAGAAAATCGAATAGTCATGACGATATTCAAGGCGATGATCATTATATAGGCATCATGTCCAAGATAGATAGACCAACTCCTGCCTGCATCTACCTCTATTACTCCACACATCGACCGCTATCCAGCATGCATCTAGTGTATTAAGTTCATGGAAAAACGGAGTAATGCAATAAGAACGATGACATGATGTAGACAAGATCTATTCATGTAGGAATAGACCCCATCTTGTTATCCTTAATAGCAACGATACATGCGTGTCTTGCTGCCCCTTCTGTCACTGGGAAAGAACACCGCAAGATCGAACCCATCACAAAGCACCTCTTCCCATGGCAAGAAAAATCGATCTAGTTGGCCTAACTAAACCAAAGATTCGAAGAAGAAATACGATGCTATAAGCAATCATGCATATAAGAGATCAAAGAAGACTCAAATAATATTCATGGATAGAAACTGATCATGAACTCAAAATTCATCGGATCCCAACAAACACACCGCAAAAGTTTACATCAAATTGATCTCCAAGAGACTATTGTATTGAGAATCATAAGAGAGAGAGAGGAAGCCATCTAGCTACTGCCTACGGACCCGTAGGTCTATGGTGGACTACTCACGCATCATCAGAGAGGCACCTATGAAGAAGATGAACCCCTCCGTGATGGTGTTTAGATTGGATCTCACGGTTTTGGAACTTGCGGCGGCTGGAATTGTGTTTCGTCGACTCCCCTAGGGTTTTTGGAATATTTGGGAATTTATAGGCATCAGAGGCGGTGCGGAAGGGGGCCGAGGAGGGCACAACCCATCAGGGCACGCCGAGCCCCCCTGGCGCGCCCTGGTGGGTCATGCTCTCCACAGCCCACCTCTCCGGCAGTTGTTTGGCCCACTGGGTGTCTTCTGGTCCAGAAAAAATCTCCAAAAAGTTTCGTCGCGATTGGACTCCGTTTGATATTGATTTTCTGCGAAGTAAAAAACAAGCAAAAACAGCAACTGGCACTTTGGCACTATGGCAATAGGTTAGTCCCAAAAAATGATATAAAGTGGTTATAAAATGATTGTAAAACATCAAAGAATGATAATATAACAGCATGGAACAAGCAAAAATTATAGATACGTGGGAGACGTATCAGCATCCCTAAGCTTAATTCCTACTCGTCCTCGAGTAGGTAAATGATAAAAACAGAATTTTTGATGTGGAATGCTGCCTAACATGTTCATCACATTCTTTTCTTTTGTATAGCATGGACATTTGGACTTATAATGATTCAAATCAATAGTCTAGTTTTAACACAATGACTTCAATACTCAAGCATGTCAACAAGCAACCATGTCTTTCAAAATATCAACACTACAGAAAGTTATCCCTAGCCCATCATGCTCAATCATTGATCCATTCATGAAACACACTCAAATATTAGCTATGCCCAATGCTCAAGTACGATCATAGTGCCCCCTAGTTGGTGCTTATAAGAGAAGATGGAGACTCAAAGTAAAAATAAAAATTGCATAAAGTAAATAGATAGGCCCTTCGCAGAGGGAAGTAGGGATTTGTAGAGGTGCCAGAGCTCAAGGTTTAAAATTGAAAGAGAAAAATATATTTTGGGTGGCATGCTTTTCCTGTCAACGAAAACGACAAAGTAGCTCACAATACTTTCCATGCTAGATATATCATAGGCGGTTCCCAAACAGAAAATAAAGTTTATTCCTTTTTCCACCAAACTTTCACTTTCCATGGCGGGCCGTATCCACGGTTGCCTTCCATACCAACACTTTCCAAGGAATTTATTATTTGACAACATAAAGTAAATATGTTTTTTTCATTTCGGGAATGGGCATCCCTATTACCGCTGTACTCTCATGCAATGACAAGTGAATAAACACTCATCTTGAGAATAACACATCTAGCATGGAAAAATATTGGACACTCCCCACCGTTTCATGAGCGGTACGGGCACACAAAAGAGAAAATTTATTTTGAAAATTTAGAGATGGCACATACAAATTTGCTTGGAACGGCATGGAAATACCGCATATAGGTAGGTATGGTGGACTCATAAGGCAAAACTTGGTTTAAGGATTTTGGATGCACAAGTAGTATTTCTACTTAGTACAAATGAAGGCTAGAAAATAGATTGGGAAGCAACCAAACCAAAAAAACGAAAATTCACATAAGTGAGCATTGAACATAACTAACACCGAATAATGCACCACAAGTAGGATGTAACTTCATTGCATAACTATTGACTTTCGTGCATGCATAGGGAATCACAAACCTTAACACCAATATTCCTACTAAGCATAATTACTCACTAACATGCCTCACATATTACTATCATCATGTTTCAAAACTATTACAAGGAATCAAGTTTAATTTGTCCAATGATCTTCATGAAAGTTTTTATTATATCCTCCTTGGATATCTATCACTTTGGGACTAGTTTCATATATTGCCATTGCTTTTTGGCAGGCTCAAACAAATTTAAGTGAAGCACATGAGCATAAAGATTTCATCTCTCAAAAAGGTATAAGTGAAGCATGAGAGGATTTATTCAAAATTTACTAACTCTCAAATCAATCTAAGTGAAGCATGAGAGTATTTCTACAAAAATTTCCAAGCACACCGTGCTCAAAAAGATATAAGTGAAGCACATACAACAATTCTATAGCTCAAAAAGTTTAAGTGAAGCACATAGAGCAATTCTAACAAATCATAGCATGATTGTGGCTCTCTCAAATAGGTGTGTACAGAAAGGATACAAAGGAAAAACTAACAAACAAAGCAAGCAAAGATACAAGACGCTCCAAGAAAAACTCATGATATGTGACGAATAAAAATATAGCTCCAAGTAAAATACCGATGGTCGTTAGAAGAAAGAGGGGATGCCACTCGGGGGCATCCCCTAGATTAGTTGCTTGTTTCTCTTTGGATATATCTTGGGGGTGCGGTAGCATCCCCAAGCTTAGGCTCTTGGTACTCCTTATTCCTTCATCCATCGTGATCTCACCCAAAACTTGAAAACTTCAATCACACAAAACTCAACAAAATCTTCGTGAGATCCGTTAGTATAAGAAAGCAAATCACTACTTTAGGTACTATTGCAAACCCATTCATATTTTATTATTGCATTATACCTATTGTATTTTACCATGGCTTATACCCCTCAATACAAACCATAGATTCATCAAAACAAGCACACAATGCAACGAAAACAGAATCTGTCTTAAACAGAACAGTCTGTAGTAATCTGTACTATAGCCATACTTCTATAACTCTAAATATTATAAAAACTTAGGACAACGTAAGGAATTTGTATAGAAACACTGTGTTAAAATTTCAGCTCAATATCACGTTCCAGCAAAAAATGAAAATTCATATACTGGACGCAAAGTTTCTGTTTCAGATTCAGCATCACTTCTACTCATCCTATGAATCACCCTAAAGGCTTTACTTGGCACAAACACTAAATAAACCATAAAAACACAATCTGTGGTGGTTTTGTCACGGCAGATGTCCTAGTGCTAGGACTTAGGTGTGAAGCCATCGCTACGGCGGTTAACTCGAAGGGGTTGGACGGGACGAAAGACACAGGTTTACCCAGGTTCGGCCCCTCTCGAAGGAGGTAATAGCCTACGTCCTGCTTTGAGTTGTATTGATTGGATATCGATTACAAGGAAGCGGATTCGCTAGACCTAGTACTCGATCAAAGGTTTCGTGGCCTAAGCCGCCCAGGTAACCCGCCTTTATATACACAGGTCGAGGCCCTGGGCTTACAAGAGCCCGGGCCGGGTCATACTTGATAACCGACCTTGCCTCTAACTACTCCTGCCTTGTCGAACAAGCCGCCACCGGCGGCTTACGCCACCGGGTCATACATTGTCTTCTCCCTCTGGGCCTCCAGGCCCATTGAGCAAGCCTCTTCCAAACCTCATTGCTAAGCCGCCAACCTCATGACCCGGCCCCACCCGGGAGGGTCTCACCACGGGGTTATATCCCCAACATTAGGCCCCAGATTGATTTGAACTGGTTCATGTCAATCTTCAAGTCTTCTGGTTGGCGGATCTTGCATTTTTTGACAAATCTTCATGACCCGCCATATCTGAAAATGGTTGACGTCGTTTCTGACAAATCTTCATGACCCGCCGTGACGTCATCTCAGGAAAATCAAAAAGATTCCTCTGACATCACAACGGATCTTTCTTCATTAATATGACCAACCCGAGAATCGAGGCACTTTCTTGGTCAATCGTCATCGTGTCTCCTCGATTCCCGCACCGGACTATTGCTATTCCATTACCTCCTCTTAAATAGGCGCGGGGGGGCCCATCATTTTCACTTTCCCCCGCTGTCGTCTTCTTCTTCTTCCTCGTGACGCCCGCGCCGCCGAAGCTCACCGCGCTGTCCGGGTAAACAGAACAGTCTGTAGTAATCTGTACTATAGCCATACTTCTATAACTCTAAATATTATAAAAACTTAGGACAACGTAAGGAATTTGTATAGAAACACTGTGTTAAAATTTCAGCTCAATATCACGTTCCAGCAAAAAATGAAAATTCATATACTGGACGCAAAGTTTCTGTTTCAGATTCAGCATCACTTCTACTCATCCTATGAATCACCCTAAAGGCTTTACTTGGCACAAACACTAAATAAACCATAAAAACACAATCTGTGGTGGTTTTGTCACGGCAGATGTCCTAGTGCTAGGACTTAGGTGTGAAGCCATCGCTACGGCGGTTAACTCGAAGGGGTTGGACGGGACGAAAGACACAGGTTTACCCAGGTTCGGCCCCTCTCGAAGGAGGTAATAGCCTACGTCCTGCTTTGAGTTGTATTGATTGGATATCGATTACAAGGAAGCGGATTCGCTAGACCTAGTACTCGATCAAAGGTTTCGTGGCCTAAGCCGCCCAGGTAACCCGCCTTTATATACACAGGTCGAGGCCCTGGGCTTACAAGAGCCCGGGCCGGGTCATACTTGATAACCGACCTTGCCTCTAACTACTCCTGCCTTGTCGAACAAGCCGCCACCGGCGGCTTACGCCACCGGGTCATACATTGTCTTCTCCCTCTGGGCCTCCAGGCCCATTGAGCAAGCCTCTTCCAAACCTCATTGCTAAGCCGCCAACCTCATGACCCGGCCCCACCCGGGAGGGTCTCACCACGGGGTTATATCCCCAACATTAGGCCCCAGATTGATTTGAACTGGTTCATGTCAATCTTCAAGTCTTCTGGTTGGCGGATCTTGCATTTTTTGACAAATCTTCATGACCCGCCATATCTGAAAATGGTTGACGTCGTTTCTGACAAATCTTCATGACCCGCCGTGACGTCATCTCAGGAAAATCAAAAAGATTCCTCTGACATCACAACGGATCTTTCTTCATTAATATGACCAACCCGAGAATCGAGGCACTTTCTTGGTCAATCGTCATCGTGTCTCCTCGATTCCCGCACCGGACTATTGCTATTCCATTACCTCCTCTTAAATAGGCGCGGGGGGGCCCATCATTTTCACTTTCCCCCGCTGTCGTCTTCTTCTTCTTCCTCGTGACGCCCGCGCCGCCGAAGCTCACCGCGCTGTCCGGGCCTCGCCGTCATCTTCGACACCGGCCGCTGCATCACCCTGATTACGTCTAGAGCATTCCCGCGTTCGCTCGCATCTCCAAGGTTCCATCTTTGCCCTTGTTTAGATCTGCACTAGTTTTTCAGATTTCCACCGAGTTCATCGGGTTTTCTTCGTGTTCATCACTGCTCATCGGAGCATTCTTCGTAGATCAGAGAAAAAACACTTCTTTAGGCTTTATAATGTTGCCCGAATCACGTGGCCATCCGCTCAATAGGCATGCCATGCTCATTATGGATTTCTGGCTCACTCTAATCCGTATAGGAACTGCCTTTTCTTCCACTGGTTTTTAGGGTTGGTAATATTTTCCTTTTATCTCGCCCGTAGATCTTGATTCGGTAGCTGTGGCTGTTGAAATCTGTTTTTCCACACTTAGCAATTTTTCCAATACTCACTGGCAAACTTGATCCGCTGTCGTACTGCCGGCTCACGTTGTCATATTACGGCCCGCTTCGGTGGCTCATAATTTTATACTGACCCGCCAAATACTGTCACCATTTTTAGAATCATAACTGTCTTGGTCATAATACGTTTTTAACCCGCCATATGTTCATGCCCTTCCACAGTCTTTTAAGCCGCCGCCATGTCTAAAGTCCCAGCTTCCTGTAACTGGGTAAGGTCCGGGGTGACTGAGGAATCACTCAAGGACTTTGTCACCATGGGAGTTTTGCCGGCTCAGGATGTTATCCACTGGCGGGTTCCGGGCAATGAAACCACTCCTAAGCCCGAGGATGGGGAAGTTATTGTGTTCACAAACCATCTTCTCCGCGGTTTTTCTCCACCCGGGTCTAAATTTTTCCGAGACGCCTTACACTCATTCAACCTGCACCCCCAGGACATTGGCCCCAATTTCGTCACCAACCTATGTCAGTTCCAAACCCTCTGCGAAGCTTATCTGCAAGAAGAGCCGTCTGTTGACCTCTTCAAGGAATATTTCTACATCAACCGCCAAACAGAAATGGCAGATGTATTAAGTCTTGAACTCGGAGGAGTCACTCTTCAAAGACGGAGGGATGTACTCTTTCCGGCAGCAACTCTATCGAGTTATCCCAAAGAATGGAATAAAACTTGGTTTTACTGCAAAGACACTTCCCCAGAAGGGGAGAATCCACTGCCGGGTTATCACCCTTACCGGCTCAGCACTGACACGGAACTCCTAGACCGGTTGTCCGCTGCAGAGCGCGCTCAATATGGCCCAACCTTCTAAAAAATAAGGGCCCTGTTAGCCAACGGGTTAACAGGTGTTGATCTGACCCGCTGCTGGGTTTCTTGGAGGATTCTGCCGTTGAGCCGCCGCAGCGCTTTAATGTGCCAATATACCGGTGAAGTAAACGACCCTCAACGCTGTTGGGGAACGGAGCATGAATTTCAAAAATTTCCTACGCTCACGCAAGATCTATCCATGGAGATGCATCGCTACGAGAGGGGAGAGTATGTATACGTACCCTCGTAGACCGTTAGCGGAAGCGTCTCACAACGCGGTTGATGTAGTCGAACAATCCTTCGAGCTCCACCGATCGAATACCGAACGTACGGCACCTCCGAGTTCTACACACGTGCAGCTCGGTGACGTTCCTCGCCTTCTTGATCCAGCAAGACGTCGAGGTAGTAGATGAGTTCTGTCAGCACGACGGCGTGGCGACGGTGACGGTGAAGTGATTCCGGCAGGGCTTCGCCTAAGCTCTCCAAAAATATGACCGAGGTGGAAAACGGAGATCGGGGCACCGCCCACGGCTATGGGACAATTGTGTGTTTTGGGGTGCCCCCTTGCCCCCGTATATAAAGGATGAGAGGGAGGAGGCCGGCCCCCTAGGGGTGCGCCAAGTGTGGGGAGTCCTACTAGGACTCCTTAGTCCTAGTAGGATTCCACCTCCCATACGGAGTAGGAAAGGGGGAAGGGAGAGGGAAAGGAAAGAGGGGGCTGCGCCCCCTCCCCTAGTCCGATTCGGTTTGGGCAAGGGGGGCCGCGTGCCTCCTCACGTGGCCTGCCTCTCCTTTTCCCGTATGGCCCAATAAGGCCCATTACTTCTCCCGGTGAATTCCCGTAACTCCCCGGTACTCCGAAAATTACCCGAATCACTTGGAACCTTTCCGACGTCCGAATATAGCCTTCCAATATATGAATCTTTACCTCTCGGACATTCCGAGACTCCTCGTCATGTACGTGATCTCATCCGGGACTCCGAACAACATTCGGTCACCAATCACATAACTCATATAATACTATATCGTCATCGAACCTTAAGTGTGCGGACCCTACGGGTTCGGGAATGATGTAGACATGACCGAGACAACTCTTTGGTCAATAACCAACAGCGGGACCTCGATGCTCATATTGGTTCCTACATATTCCACGAAGATCTTTATCGGTGAACCTCATATGACAACATACGTTGTTCCCTTTGTCCGGCGGTATGTTACTTGCCCGAAATTCGATCGTCGGTATCCAATACCTAGTTCAATCTCGTTACCGGCAAGTCTCTTTACTCGTTCCGTAATACATCATCTTGCAACTAACTCTTTAGTCACGGTGCTTGCAAGGCTTCTGTGATGCTGTATTACCGAGAGGGCCCAGAGATACCTCTCCGATAGTCGGAGTGACAAATCCTAATCTCGATCCATGCCAACTCAACAAACACTTTCGGAGATACCTGTAGTGCACCTTTATAATCACCCAGTTACGTTGTGACGTTTGATACACCCAAAGTATTCCTACGGTATCCGGGAGTTGCATGATCTCATGGTCAGAGGAACGTGTATTTGACATAGTGAAAGCAATAGCAATAAACTGAACGATCATTTGCTATGCTAACGGTTGGGTCATGTCCATCACATCATTCTCCTAATGATGTGATCCCGTTATCAAATGACAACTCATGTCCATGGTCAGGAAATCTTGACCATCTTTTGATCAACGAGCTAGTCTAGTAGAGGCTTACTAGGGACTCAGTATTTGTCTATTATCCACACATGTATTAAGTTTCCGGTCAATACAATTATAGCATGAATAATAAACCATTATCATGAACGGAGAAACGATAATAAACACTTTATTAATTGCCTCTAGGGCATATTTCCAACAGTCTCCCACTTGCACTAGAGTCAATAATCTAATTTACATCTCCATGTAATTAACATCCAATCAGTTCTAGGGCTGATCATGTTTTGCTTGTGAGAGAGGTTTTAGTCAACGGGTCTGCAATATTCAGATCCGTGTGTTCTTGGCAAATCTCTATGTCATATGTAGATGCTGCTACCACACTCTGCTTGGAGCTACTCCAAAAACGACTGTCCCACTTTACGTATCCGGTCTGAGACTCATAGTCTTCCGGATCGGTGTTTAAAGCTTGCATCGATGTAACCCTTTACGACGAACTCTTTATCACCTCTATTCCCGAGAAATTCTTCCTTAGTCCTTTTCAGGTACTTCAGGATATTCTTGACTGCGGTCCAGTGATCTACTCCTGGATCACTTTGGTACCTTCCCACCAAGCTAATAGCGAGGCACACATCAGGTCTAGTACACAGCATGGCATACAAAATAGAGCCTATGGCTGAGGCATAGGGGATGACACTCATCTTCTCTTTGTCTTCTGCCGTGGTCGGGCTTTGAGTCTTACTCAATCTCACACCTTGCAATACAGGCAAGAACCCTTTCTTTGACTGGTCCATTTTGAACTTCTTCAAAATCTTGTCAAGGTATGTGCTTCGTGAAAGTCCTATGAGGCGTCTCAATCTATCTCTATAGATTTTGATGCCTAACATGTAAAACAACCTTTACCTAGATTTTCAAGTCTTACTCCACTTCACACCAGGCAAGAACTCATTTCTTTGACTTGATCCATTTTGAACTTCTTCAAAAAAACTCATCAAGATGTGTGAACTTTTATCAGGCGTTTTGATCTATCTCCATAGATCTCGATGCCCAATCTGTGGATAACTCAAAAACAGGTTTTTATTGAAAAACTCCTTTCAATTCTTTATGCTTTCCAGAAATTCTACATCATTTCCAATCAACAATATGTCATCCACATATACTATTAGAAATGCTATAGAGCTCCCACTCACTTTCTTGTAAATACAAGTTTCTCCATAAACTTGTATAAACCCAAACGCTTTGATCACTTCATCAAAGCGAGTATTCCAGCTCCGAGATGCTTGCACCAGTCCATAGATGGATCGCTGGAGCTTGCATATTTTGTTAGCGCCTTTAGGATTGACAAAACCTTCCGGCTGTATCATATACAATTCTTCCTTAAGGAATCCGTAAAGGAATGCCATTTTGACGTCCATTTGCCAGATTTCATAATCATAAAACGCGGCAATTGCTAACATAATTCTGACAGACTTTAGCATCGCTACGGGTGAGAAAGTCTCATCGTAGTCAACTCCTTGAACTTGGTTATAACCTTTAGCAACAAGTCGAGCTTTATAGACGGTGATATTACCATCAGCATCCGTCTTCTTCTTAAAGATCCATTTATTTTCAATAGCTCGCCGTTCATCGGGCAAGTCTACCAAAGTCCACACTTTGTTCTCATACATGGATCCAATCTCGGATTTCATGGCCTCAAGCCATTTGTCGGAATCCGGGCTTGCCATCGCTTCTTCATAGTTCGAAGGTTCATCGTTGTCTAGCAACATGTCCTCCAAGACTGGATTTCCGTACCACTCTGGTGCGGAACGTGTCCTGGTTGACCTTCGAAGTTCAGTAACAACTTGATCCGAAGTTTCATGATCATCATCATTAACTTCTTCTCTGGTCTGTGTCGATGTCACAGAAATTTCTTTCTGTGGCGTACTACTATCCAGAGGAGGTACAATTACCTCATCAAGTTCTACTTTCCTCCCACTCACTTCTTTCGAGAGAAACTCCTTCTCTAGAAAGGATCCATTCTTAGCAACGAAAACTTTGCCTTCGGATCTGTGGTAGAAGGTGTACCCAACGGTCTCTTTTGGGTATCCTATGAAGACGCACTTATCCGCTTTGGGTTCGAGCTTATCTGGCTGAAGCCTTTTGACATAAGCATCGCATCCCCAAACTTTCAGAGACGACATCTTAGGTTTCTTGCAAACCACAGTTCATACGGTGTCATCTCAACGGATTTAGACGGTGCCCTTGTTTAAAGTGAATGCAGCTGTCTCTAATGCATAACCCCAAAATGATAGTGGCAAATCGGTAAGAGACATCATAGAACGCACCATATCTAATAGAGTACGATTACGATGTTCGGACACACCATTACGCTGTGGTGTTCCAGGTGGCGTGAGCTGTGAAACAATTCCACATTGTCTTAAGTGATTGCCAAACTCGTAACTCAAATATTCTCCTCCACGATCAGATCGTAAGAACTTTATTTTCTTGTTACGATGGTTCTCTACTTCACTCTGAAATTCTTTGAACTTTTCAAATGTTTCAGTTTTATGCTTCATCAAGTAGACATAGCCATATCTACTCAAATCATCTGTGAACGTGAGAACATAACGATATCCACCGCGCGCCTCAACACTCATCGGACCGCATACATCGGTATGTATTATTTCCAATAAGTTGGTTGCTCGCTCCATTGTTCTGAAGAACGGAGTTTTAGTCATCTTGCCAATAAGGCACGGTTCACATGTCTCAAATGATTCATAATCAAGAGATTCCAAAAACCCATCTGCATGGAGTTTCTTCATGTGTTTAACACTGATATGACCTAAGCGGCAGTGCCACAAATATGTGGTAATATCATTATCTTTTGGCATTCGTGTTATGAACATATGTATTACTACGATCAAGATTCAATAAACCTTTCATTTTAAGTGCATGATCATCAATGATATTATCCAAATAAATAGAATAACAATTATTCTCTGAAATTGAATAACCGTCTTGCAATAAACACTATCAGATATAATGTTCATGCTTAACGCAAGCACCAAATAACAATTATTTAGGTTCATCACTAATCCTGAAGGTAGAGAGAGCGTGGCGATGGTGATCACATCAACCTTGGAGACACTTCCAATGCACATCGTCACCTCGTTCTTTAGCTAGCCCTCGTTTATTCTGAAGCTCCAAGTTTCAAGTTGCAAGCAACTGAACAAGTATCAAATACCCAGGTGCTCCTACGAGTACTAGTAAGGTACACATCAATAACATGTATATCAAATATCTTTGTTGACATTGCCAGTCTTATTATCTGCCAGTTACTTTGGGGAAGTTCCGCTCCTTGTGACATTTCCCTTTGCAATGGGAGCACTAAGTCTCGGGTTTGGTTCAGCCTTGGGTTTCTTCGCATGAGCGGCAACTGTTTTACCGTTCTTCTTGAAGTTCCCTTTTCTTTCCCTTGCCCTTCTTGAAACTAGTGGTCTTATTAACCATCAACACTTGATGCTCCCTTTTTTGATTTCTACATCCGCAGATTGTAGCATCGCGAATAGCTTAAGGATCTTCTATCCCTTGCATGTTTATAGTTCATCACGAAGATCCAGTAGCTTAGTGATAGTGACTGGAGAACTCTATCAATCACCACTTTATTCGGAAGTCTAACTCCCACTTGATTCAAGTGTTTGAAGTACTCAGACATTCTGAGTACATGCTCACTAACGGAGCTGTTCTCCTCCATCTTGTAGCTATAGAACTTGTCGAAGGTGTCATACCTCTCGACCCGGGTGTGAGCTTGAAAAACAAATTTTCAGCTCTTGGAACATCTCATATGCTCCGTGTTGCTCAAAACATATTTGGAGCTCCGGTTCTAAGCTGTAAAGTATGGCGCACTGAACTATCGAGTAGTCATCTTTTCTTGTCTGCCAGATGTTCATAACGTCCTCAGACGAAGCCGTAGGGGTATTTCACTGAGCGGTGCATTAAGGACATAAGCCTTCTGTGCAGCAGTGAGGACAATCCTCAGATCATGGACCTAGTCTGCATAGTTGCTTCCATCAACTTTCAACTTCGTTTTCTCTAGGAGCATAATAAAAACAAGGGAACTACAGCGCGGTCTATTGATCTACAACATAAAATTGCAAAGATTATTTAGACTATGTTCATGATAATTGAAGTTCAATTAATCAAATTACTTAAGAACTCCCACTTAGATTAACATCCCTCAAGTTGTCTAAGTGTAACATGATCCACATCAACTAAACCACGTCCGATCATCACGTGAGGTGGATTAGTTATCAATGGTGAACATCTTTCATGTTGATCATATCTACTATATGACTCATGTTCGACCTTTCGGTCTCTTGTGTTCCGAGGCCATATCTGTATATGCTAGGCTCGTCAAGTTTAACCCAAGTATTCTACGTGTGTACAACTGGCTTACACCCGTTGTATGCGAACGAAAGAATCCATCACACCCGATCATCACGTGGTGCTTAGAAGCGTCGAACCTTCGCAACGGTGCATACTAGGGGAGAACACTTATCTTGAAATTTAGTGAAGGGATCATCTTATAATGCTACCGTCGTCCTAAGCAAAATAAGATGCATAAAAGGATTAACATCACATGCAATTCAATATATGTGACATGATATGGCCATCATCGTCTTGTGCTTTTGATCTCCATCAGCAAAGCACCGTCATGATCTCCATCGTCACCGGGTTGACACCTTGATCTCCATCGTAGCGTCGTGACACCTTGATCTCCATCGTAGCGTCGTGACACCTTGATCTCCATCATAGCGTCGTGGTCGTCTCGCCAATTATTGCTATTACTACTACTACTGCTAACTCATAGCGGTAAAGTAAAGCAATTACATAGCGTTGGCATTGCATACAATAAAGAGACAACCATAAGGCTCCTGCCGGTTGCCTGATAATTTACAAAACATGATCATCTCATACAACAACTTATATCACATCATGTCTTGGCCATATCACATCACCAGCATACCCTGCAAAAACAAGTTAGATGTCCTCTACTTTGTAGTTGCAAGTTTTACGTGGCTGCTACGGGTTTGCAAGAACCGTTCTTACCTACGCAAAACCACAACGTGGTGTAGCGATTGCTTTTTGATCTTCTAAAAGAACCCTCTTCATTGAAACCGATTCAACTAAAGTGATAGAGACAAACACCCGCCAGTCACCTTTATGCAATGAGTGCACGTAGCGGTGAAACCTGTCTCGCGTAAGCGTACGCGTAATGTCGGTCCGGGCCGCTTCATCTCACAATACCGCCGAATCAAGTAACAACTAGTAACGGCAAGCAATATGTATACACCCACGCCCACAACTCACTTGTGTTCTACTCGTGCAAATCACATCTACGCATAGACCTGGCTCGGATGCCACTGTTGGGGAACGGAGCATGAATTTCAAAAATTTCCTACGCTCACGCAAGATCTATCCATGGAGATGCATCGCTACGAGAGGGGAGAGTGTGTCTACGTACCCTCGTAGACCGTTAGTGGAAGCGTCTCACAACGCGGTTGATGTAGTCGAACAATCCTTCGAGCTCCACCGATCGAATACCGAACGTACGGCACCTCCGAGTTCTACACACGTGCAACTCGGTGATGTTCCTCGCCTTCTTGATCCAGCAAGACGTCGAGGTAGTAGATAAGTTCCGTCAGCACGACGGCGTGGCGACGGTGACGGTGAAGTGATTCCGGCAGGGCTTCGCCTAAGCTCTCCGAAAATATGACCGAGGTGGAAAACGGAGATCGGGGCACCGCACACGGCTATGGGACAATTGTGTGTTTTGGGGTGCCCCCTTGCCCCCGTATATAAAGGATGAGAGGGAGGAGGCCGGCCCCCTAGGGGTGCGCCAAGTGTGGGGAGTCCTACTTGGACTCCTTAGTCCTAGTAGGATTCCACCTCCCATACGGAGTAGGAAAGGGGGAAGGGAGAGGGAAAGGAAAGAGGGGGCTGCGCCCCCTCCCCTAGTCCAATTCGGTTTGGGCAAGGGGGGCCGCGCGCCTCCTCACGTGGCCTGCCTCTCCTTTTCCCGTATGGCCCAATAAGGCCCATTACTTCTCCCGGTGAATTCCCGTAACTCCCCGGTACTCCGAAAAATACCCGAATCACTCGGAACCTTTCCGACGTCCGAATATAGCCTTCCAATATATGATTCTTTACCTCTCGGACATTCCGAGACTCCTCGTCATGTCCGTGATCTCATCCGGGACTCCGAACAACATTCGGTCACCAGTCACATAACTCATATAATACTATATCGTCATCGAACCTTAAGTGTGCGGACCCTACGGGTTCGGGAATGATGTAGACATGACCGAGACAACTCTCTGGTCAATAACCAATAGCGGGACCTGGATGCTCATATTGGTTCCTACATATTCCACGAAGATCTTTATCGGTGAACCTCATATGACAACATACGTTGTTTCCTTTGTCCGGCGGTATGTTACTTGCCCGAGATTCGATCGTCGGTATCCAATACCTAGTTCAATCTCGTTACCGGCAAGTCTCTTTACTCGTTCCGTAATACATCATCTTACAACTAACTCTTTAGTCACGGTGCTTGCAAGGCTTCTGTGATGCTGTATTACCGAGAGGGCCCAGAGATACCTCTCCGATAGTCGGAGTGACAAATCCCAATCTCGATCCATGCCAACTCAACAAACACTTTCGGAGATACCTGTAGTGCACCTTTATAATCACCCAATTACGTTGTGACGTTTGATACACCCAAAGTATTCCTACGGTATCCGGGAGTTGCATGATCTCATGGTCAGAGGGACGTGTATTTGACATAGTGAAAGCAATAGCAATAAACTGAACGATCATTTGCTATGCTAACGGTTGGGTCATGTCCATCACATCATTCTCCTAATGATGTGATCCCGTTATCAAATGACAACTCATGTCCATGGTCAGGAAATCTTGACCATCTTTTGATCAACGAGCTAGTCTAGTAGAGGCTTACTAGGGACTCAGTATTTGTCTATTATCCACACATGTATTAAGTTTCCGGTCAATACAATTCTAGCATGAATAATAAACCATTATCATGAACGGAGAAATATGATAATAAACACTTTATTAATTGCCTCTAGGGCATATTTCCAACAAACGCTTCAACCAGACTCCCTTGACAGACCAGGATCTCAATACAATTATCAAGTCCTTGATGGGAGAACCTCAAGCCGCCTGCAACCAGACCGGGTTAAAACCGTTCTGTGTTCTCAACCCGACTCCAGAGGTAGAAATCTTTTGAACAAACTGTTTTCTTTTCTTTAAATTTTGCATCTCACACTCTTTCTGACCCTTCCATGACTCATATGCAGGCCAAATCCTCTTTTTGGAAAAAGAAATACATCGCCGCTCCCAAGAAGAAGGTGAAGGCGACCAAGGCCCGTGTTCCGGGTCGTAAGAAGAAATCAACTGCTGCCAAACTGCTCGAGTTTGAAGACTCAGAGGTAGAACTTGACTCCCTTGGTCTTCTCTTTATGCAACTCATTGACAATGATTACTCACAGGAGGAAGCAGAAACAAGTCATGCTGATGTTGCAGAGGTAACCATTATCTCCTCTGACTCAGAACTTTTACCAGTAAAGAGAATACGGCGGGCTGTACGGAAGGTAAAATGTTCTCGCCCTTTTGCTCACTTGGATCCCAACTTTCTTTTGAAGAAGCAGCAAGATGACAACAGACGTCAGACCCAGAGCACCGGCTCTGAAGATCTTTTAACCGGCTTACCAAATGATCCGGCTCCTTGGAAACGGCGCACTGAAGTGCTTCCTTGCCTTGAATTTATTTCTTCTGTATGCTAATCTTCTGTTGTACCTTACTTGTATTTGACAATGCTAACTTTCCAGGACTCGCCTCCTTCTTCCGGCGACTCAACCGCCTCAAAGTTGCCTCCTCTTATTATCAACCCGGGGTAAGTATTTTTATATCCCACTCCGTGCGTTAATAGTCTATCCTTGCTTATTGACGTGTAACTTTACCTTTGCTCATAGGGCTCAAGCCAAACGGAGGAAGGTAGGCGGGTCAACCGCTACTCCTGATGTTCCAGAGTCGGAAAACCCAAAGCCTAACACCCCTGAAGCTCACATTGAACCTTCTGAAGCTGACAAAGACGCCCATGAAAAGGCTCCTCAGCATAATGAGCCGGCTGATATGGATGTTGAGGCTCCTGAGGCCTATCCAGAAACTGATCCTAAGCCGCCCAGCCCCCAGCCGACAACTGAAAACGTGGCTTCTCATGAAGAAGTTACTGTTACCAGGGCGGCTTATAAATCTCCAGCTCCCTCCAATGTACTATCAAAACATACCAGTGAAGACGAGGCGGCTCCTCTTAATTAAGAAAAGATTCAATTTGATCTTCCTAACTTAGAAAAACTTACTGCCGACGAGTTACACTCTGGCTATCTGAGCCGTCTCTCTGCAAGCCGGGACATGGAGGCCAACTTGGTTGGCATGATGAAGAAAAAATACGAGGTACTCCACTTCCCTTGCCTTTCCATACATATACTTATGTAGCCCCCAAGAGCCGGTTTACCTCTCAAAAGGTCAGCCGGGTCTTCAATCATTTGCATTCTTTCGATGAATCGCCATGTAGCCCCCAAGGGCCGGGTCATTATATAAGTAATGAGTCGGCACTCAATCATAGAATAAGAGCCGACTGTATCCCCCAAGGGCCGGGTCATTATGTAAGTAATGAGCCGGCACTCAATCATAGAATAAGAGCCGACTGTAGCCCCCAAGGGCCGGGTCATTATACCAATAATGAGCCGGCACTTATTGCTTTAATAAATGCAAGAAATGCCAAGTGTAGCCCCCAAGGGTCGGGTTATCTTCATGGAGATGATCCGGGTCTTATGTGCCTTGTAAATATAAGAAAGAACTGAGACACATTAGCCCCCAAGTGTCAAGTATATTGCTTGCAATCTGCTTGGGACTTGTAATGACTCTGCCAAACTTCTAAAAAACCGGTATGAGCCGGACAAGCGGCTTAAAACTGACAAAACTTGCCTTGTTATGACTTGTCTTGTGCAGGAATCTTTAAATGCCGCTGAGTCTAACGTGTCGGACCTTAAGAAGAGTCTGGCACTGCAACAAGAAGGCCGAGCGGAAGCCAACGCCAAGTATCAGATAGCTTTGACTGAGCTGGATGTAATCAAGACTGAGCTCAAAACACTTAAGAAATCTACTGAAACGAGCCAAGCCGCCATGACCAAGCGCGTAGAAGACGCAGAAGGCCGTCTTAAAACGGTGACTGAAGAGCTGACCGGCCTGAAGCGGCACATAAGCCGGATGACCGAAGCCGTCTTTGGTAAGTATTTGTTGACTTGTAATTACGCTTGACATGATCTTACGGAGACTCGCTCGACGACTTACAATCTCAATCTCTTTTGCAGGTGAACGAACTCGCCAACTTCCGGATGACAGCCTGTTGAAGTTGAAGGCTTTATATTCACTTACTGAACAGCTGTATGCCGGATCCCTTTTCACCATTAAGGTTGTTATGACTGAGAGGGGCATTCCAAAGTTTATGAAGGGTGTGCTAGAAGTCCTCTCTACCATCCCAAAGCAGATAGAAGAGCAAAAGAGATCAGCCGCCCGTAAGGGCGCAATGGCTGCTTTGAGCCGGTCACTGGCTTATGCACCCGAGCTTAACCCGGCCGAGATGATGGATGGTTTTCCTCGGCTGAAAGATGACGGCTCGCAGTTCACTCAAGAGGACTATGCCCATTGCATGAAGGCATCCCGAATATTGGCAAGCCGGCTGGCCGCAGATGTCGACCTGTCGTCATATCAGGCGGCTTACTCTGAGGATAATAAGCGAGTTCGAGGGCCCACCTTTGAAGCAAAAAGTCTGATTCCTCAACGCCGTAAGCACCTCTTTGCCCCTGATGTTGACCCATCTCCAATCATGCATGACGAAGCCGAATTTGAGGCCTTAACAAATTGCAACTGGGATATGGACAACCTTCAGATCCAGGAGACCGAAGCCCCGGTGCAGGATGATCCGGCGATGAGCTAAATGAAGAGTTGACTTCATGTGAAGGTAACCCGGCCCTGTTAATATGCCAGGTTATATTTTGTTGCAAAAAACTTAAGTCCGCAGATTTTGGGCTCCTTGACAGCCTTGTAATAGCAGTAGAAAACACTTAATCGCCTGCTCTTGTGCCTTCGTGCACTTTTTAAGCATCTTTCAGCCCATACACCGGCGACTTAGCATAATTGTCTTGATATATAATCGTCTGACTGCCTTGACTCGCCCGGCGGGTTGTATGCCATGAACAATGCTAAGCCGGGGTTACCCAAAAAACTTAGACTCTTATCATGAAGAATGCCTGCAAAAAACAAGCAACGGAATATGCATTTGCGTATCCCCTGCCTAATGAACCGGCTTTAAAGGCACAGCAAGACAGAGGAGAACTTTATATTTTGAAGAAAAAAATTCGTATTACTTCCGAAGAAGCTAGGCATAAAAGCCTAAAACCTCGTAAGCCGGCTCTCACGTGACATAAATCCGTCGTTTAAACCTTAGCAAGTTCAGGGTCTTTAAAAGATTGACATTGCTAAGAGTACGAACGGGTCACATAGCGAAGAGACTACAGCAGACAAGGCGAGTTTATCCTAGCTCACTGTAAGCCGGCTCTCTCGTGACAAAAGCCGCCGTTTAAACCTTGACAAGTTCACGGTCTTTGTGCGAGATTGACTATGAAAGTTCAGGGTCTCTGAGCAAGATTGACTGTCAAGAGTTCAGCGGGTCACATGGTGGAGTAGCAAGTTGCAAACAAGCAGGTTTAACTCGAACATGGCATATAAAGCCTGGCCAAGAGGGTATGAAAGCTAAACCCAATGGGTTGGAAGCCCCCAAGTGACCTGATGAAGGATCAACTCCTTTGTCCGAAACTTAGTGCAGAAAAAATGACAGAGGCCCCTAATCATGGGGATGCCAACTTTATTATATCATAAAAGATGGTATATACAATGACAGGAATATGTACATTGATGAGAGCCGGACCGGCGGCTCAAGTATAGTATGGCCGAAGGTGAGCAATATTCCACGGCCTTGCAGTCTCTTCACCAGAAGTGCGTGACTTGTCGCTCTCCCGTATATCGATGAGATAGTAGGAACCATTGTTGAGATTTCTGCTGATTAGAAACGGTCCTTCCCAAGGAGGTGACAACTTATGCATATCTGACTGGTCTTGAATCAACCGGAGTACTAAGTCGCCTTCTTGGAACGTCCGGGTCTTGACCCTGCGGCTATGATAGCGACGCGGGTCTTGCTGGTAAATCGCGGACCGTGCTGCTGCAAGATCCCGTTCTTTGTCTAAGGCATCAAAAGCATCCTGACGCGCCACCTCATTATCAGCTTCCACGTAAGCCGCCACTCTGGGCGAGTCATGACGAATATCACTGAGGAGAACAGCTTCTGCACCATAAACCATGAAGAAAGGCGTATAGCATGTTGACCTGTTGGGGGTGGTTCTTATGCTCCAAAGAACGGAAGGTAACTCCTCCACCCAACAACCCGGCGTGCGTTCCAAAGGAACCATAAGCCGGGGTTTTATCCCTCTCAGAATTTCCTGGTTAGCACGCTCTGCTTGACCATTAGACTGTGGGTGAGCCACAGAAGATACATCGAGGCGGATGTGCTCACCATCACAAAACTCCTTCATAGCCCCCTTGGACAGATTTGTGCCATTGTCAGTAATGATACTATGAGGATAACCAAACTGAAAGATCAGCTTTTTGATGAACTGAACTGATGTTGCTGCATCACACTTGCTGACCGGCTCAGCTTCGACCCACTTAGTAAACTTATCAAGCGCCACCAAGAGGTGGGTCTTCTTGTCTTTAGACCTCTTAAAAGGTCCCACCATATCAAGCCCCCAGACTGCAAACGGCCACGTGATTGGAATCATCCGTAACTCTTGAGCTGGCACATGGGCACGTCGCCCAAATTTCTGGCACCCGTCACATTTACTGACCAAGTACTCTGCATCTTTATGAGCTGTTAACCAGTAGAATCCGTGTCGAAAAGCCTTAGACACCAAAGATTTTGACCCGGCTTGATGACCACAATCACCGGCATGGATTTCTTGCAAGATCTCACGGCCCTCATCCGGAGAAACACATCGCTGAAAGACACCAGTCACGCTGCGCCGGTGTAACTCGCCATTGACAATAGTCATAGATTTAGATAGCCTTATAATCTGTCGTGCCAAAGTCTTGTCTTGAGGCAACTCGCCGCGGGTCAGATACGCCAGATAAGGCAATGTCCAATCAGGAATTGCACGGATAGCCACCACCAATTGTCCTTCCGGGTCAGGTATAACTAAATCCTCTTCTGACGGTAATTTAACCGACGGGTGATGCAATACGTCCAGGAACACATTAGGCGGCACCGGTGTTGACACCTGATTTTGGCATGATGCAAAATGCAGTAAAGATGGACTCAAACGAAAAGGTTTTTTATACAAGAAAGTTCATAATGCCGAGTGAAACAACCTTGATGTTTAGGCCATCACCATTCGGCATCATTTCAAGGGCCAAATTACACTTGGATTGTCATGTTAGATGTTCTGAGTGCTTTTTGGTCGATTACGCTTCCAAGACAACCTCGAATGAAGGAATGCCCTACATGGATTGTCTTCGTCTCGTCGAGCTGGTCGATTTTTATATATAAATCATCTCAATCCGAGTTCGTATGCAAAAGTTAGAAGCAAAACACTGCGGACTGACCCTGAGCAAAAGTATGGCGCGAGGGACCAGACACTCACCTGGATGGTGTCTGATGGGTCGCGCGAGCAATTAGGCCCTCAAGACGGCCTTGAATCTAAAAATCTTCAACACGGAAAAGTTTCGTCTCGTCGAATCGGTCGATTTTGATATATAAATCGTCCAAATCCGAGGTCGTATGCAACCTGCACAGGCGAAACAAGTTCAGGCTATGTTTTCATTCGAGAAATCCGAGTGAAAAGCTTATCATCCGAGTGAAAATATTGCTATCCGAGTGAAGTCTTGATGACCGAGTGAAAAGTTGCCATGCGAGTGAAACTTCGGACAAGAAGTCCAGGTACATGAATTCCGAGTGGAAAAATTGCTGTCCGAGTGAGAAATTTCACTCGACCGACTAAAGGACTCCAAATCCGAGTGATTCAACCAAAAGGTAAAGATTGGCCTGTATGGTCATCTAGATGGCCTCGGATGGAAAAGTGTTCAACATGAAAGTTGTTCGTAACGTCGAAACGGTCAACTTTGCTTTCAAGGTCATTATCATCTGAGATAGTATACGGCCTGCAAAGACGCTACAACACTCGGACGGTCCAGTCCGCTACATGACCGAGTCCGATTCAAAGTTAAAGATGACCTCGTGGAGTATTCAAGATGGATTTATTTGGGAAAGTGATCAACATACGGATTGTTTGCCTCGTCGAGGCACACAAAATTGATGTTTTGACCGTCTCCATCGGAGGTCATATGCAGATTCCACGGCCCACGCAAGGAGCAAGACAGAAGATTGGGCCAGATTTGGGCTGAATCCTAGTGGGACTAGAACTAGGACTCTAGGACGTGAATTGATGTAACTTTCTTGTAAGGAAAGCCTAGATGAATCCTTTGTTTGTACGGGAAGTCAAGCCTCCTCTTATATATGTTGGGGGTGACGGCCGATTGAACAACACACAATCGAACAAATCAATCTATACCACCTTTTCATCTACGTTTTATCTCTTCATCGTTTTTCTCTCTCGTTCTTCGTTGTTCCTCGAGTTTGAGAGCTGCGAATCCCGAGGCTCTAGGGGCGAGCGAATCGACCTAGAGCAGCCCATAGCCGCCGCACTCCCTGACGGGGTCCCTCCCGGGCGTGCGGGGTTTCGGGTCTGCAAAAGCGTCCGCCGGCTGTCTTGCGTATCGCGCTGCCGGACGGTCCTCCTTCGACGTGAGCTGCGGTGCATCACCCCCGGCGTCGAGGGTACACGGTGACGTGTTCGTGTGTCAACACACTTTTTGGCGACTCCGCTGGGGACCGAAGATCCATCATCATCATCATCCATCATGTCTGATCTTCCCAAGCCGAGTGAAGTAGACGCCGATAACATCATTAAGCCCAGTCTTGATGAGTTATCGGCCGATCATCGCCAAGCTTATGAAGAGTACAAGAAGGCACGTGAGGAGAAGGAGCTGCAGGAATTCCTGGCGAAATTCAAGAAGGATCGCCAAGGCAACATCACTCCGATTGGAGAAATCAAGTTCCCTCCTCTTCACGATGAGCAGGTTAAGCCCTCTGTAAGTACTGCCTTTTCTCCTGAGCAGTGGGCTGAGATTGAGAGTCGTATTGCTGATGGTAATAATTTAGTCTATCAAACTTTCATAGAAAATACCAATGCTCAGAAAAATATGCCTCAATCGTCTAGTGGTAATATTGGTGTGGCTGCTAGTGTAGAAAACCCTAATCTGTCCTTACCTCTTTCATCGGCACCTCCCATGCCGATGAATTATTATCCTACCCACACCAATCCGATCGTCGCTGCACCCGCTAATCCCATCATGAGCATGCCAAGTTCGGTGCCAATACCGAACCAAGCTTTACCTATAGGTGTAAATACTCGGCCACAGCCGAACTATGGTTCGGCATATGTGCCACAGTTCCTACCTACTGCTAGTAATTCTACTCCTCCCATCCCACAACAGCAAGCTTCATCGTCTACTACGGACGATGCCTTTGCTAATTTTAGAGAGGAAATGGCTAAGATGCTTCGAGAGAATTTTGGAGTTGAGTTACCTCGGAATCGGATTTACCAAAAACCGTACCCCGAGTACTTTGACGCTGTCCAGTGCCCTCCGGGATATAAAATTCCAGATTTTGTTAACTTCAATGGAGAGGGCAGAAAAACCACATGGGAGCATGTTAGTCAATACTTAGCACAATTGGGTGAGGCAGGCTCGCTGAATGAATTGAAAGTGCGTTTGTTTCCTTTATCCTTAACTGGTACTACATTCTCATGGTTCTCTTCTCTACCACATGGTTCCATTCGTGTGTGGTCGCAGCTAGAGCAGAAATTTCATGATCACTTTTACAGCGGCGACAATGAACTTAAGTTATCACATCTTACATCGGTTAAGCAGAAAAATGATGAATCGGTCTCCGATTACGTCAAGAGATTTAGAGATACAAAGAACCGGTGCTATAGTTTGGTAATAACCGAGAGGGACTTGGCTGACCTTGTGCTTAGTGGTTTGAAAACTCACATTAGGGAAAAGCTAGAAGGCTATGAGTTCTTAAGTATCAACCAAGTCTTGCAAAGAGCTTTGGCTCAGGAGAGCCGAAGCAAAGATCTCAAGGAGGTGCATAGATATAAAACTGATCGTCCTAAGATGAATATGGTTGAGTATGGTAGTGATCACTCGGACGATGAAGGTGATATGTATGCTGCTGAATTTGTTTGGCCATCTAAGGCCAAATCATTTACTTGCAATGATCTGAAACCAATTCATAAGAATCGTGATGAAGAGATGAAGTTTACTTTTAACATTGCTAAGTGTGACAAAATATTTGATGCTTTGCTGCAAGCTAAGATCATTAGGATATCTCATACTTTATCATCGTTTGAGGAGCTGAAACGGCGTGCTTATTGCAAATATCATAATTCTTTTTCTCATGCTACTAATGATTGCAATGTTTTCCGACGACAGATACAATCGGCCATTAATGACGGACGATTGAACTTTTCTGAGATGCAAGTTGATACGTAGCCCTTCCCAATGAACACTCTGGATTTGGAGGGGAAAAAGTTGCTCATTCGGCCGGAGGTAGCCGAATCTGCTAATAAAACTAATGTCATTGTTGGTGAGCCCAGGAAAAGCAAGGAGGACAGCAAGGTCTTGGGGAGGCAGGTTGTGCTTGACAAGCAACCCGATGGCAAGGAAGTAATCAAGATCACCATCAAGAATCCTGCACTCGGGGGGCAACCACAGGTGCAACAAGACACTCATGTTAAATTTGTTAAACCCAAGAGTCCAGAAGTTGGCAAGTGGAAGAGGAATGAAGCTAAGGGACAGCGTAAGCGAATCAAGCCAACTTTTGATATGCTGCTGTCCAAATATGCAAATCAGTCGGCCGGTTCTAGCTCTAATCGGTCATCGTACCTGAAGCGACCAAGGTCACCATCAGCTAATATGTTTAGTCGGTATGCAAAACCGACTGGATCAAGGGTGCCGTTTCCACAAGAACAACGACAACCTGTTTGGGATCGACTTGGATGCTCGTATGAAAACCGACTGAACATTGGTGCCCATCACTCGGTTGGTCAAAATATGCCGCCGAGTGAAAACTATCCGAGTGTAAGAATGCACGCGGGTGGAAGTTATCTGAATGAAAGAATACGGCCGAGTGGATTCTACTCAGTTGAACGTCCGAGTGGATTTCATCCGAGTAAAAAGGTGTGCCCGAGTGAAAACTTCATAGGCCAGAAAAGTCAACAAGAGTGGCGTGTCAAGTTGCCAAGTGTTGCAGCAGTGGAGTCAGGAAAAGGCAAGGAAAATATCAATGCTGATTCACTCGTCTTGGGTACTGAAACATTCACCACGCAACAGCCGACTGTGCATAGCAACCCAACTGAGCCGATACTTGTTATCGCGCCAAAGCACTCGGCTAATGATCATGAAGCAAGTACCAGCCAAGTGAAGCCAATTGATCCTAAATACACTCAGCCAAGGTGGTGTCCTTTAGGGCTAACAAAGACAAAAAAGAGGAAACTACAGAGGTTGAGAAATCAAGAGATGGCAGAACAAGAGGCCGAGAAGCAAAGGGACAAGTTGTTCAATGTCACTCGGCCCATGGTACCAGCAAAGCAAGTGTGGAAGCCTAAACCAATACAAGATATAGTGGCTTCTACATCTATCACAGTAGCACTTATACCGCCAAAAGAAGATGATGCAACCGTTCTCACATCATCCACGTCACCTATTACTTCTCCTTCACTCGGACAGAATTCAGATTTGGTTGACGCGCACGAGGAGGAAGACGATCTGTTGGACTATGAGTCTACACCGGTTCATGAAGGTATGGATATCAATATGGTGTATTACTTACCCGCTGAATTCCGTGCTGTAGATGAAGAAGGGGAAATGGCTCAGCTGGATTTTGGCCCCAAAAATGCAATATTCGAGAAGCCAAAAGAACCAGTGACACACTTGAAACCATTGTACCTCAGAGGTCATATCAATGGATCACCACTCACTCGGATGCTTGTTGATGGTGGTGCTGTGGTGAATCTCATGCCCTATTCGGTCTTCAAGAAATTGGGTTTGCCCGATGATGAATTAATCAAGACCAATATGGTGCTTAACGGGTTTGAAGGCAAAGAGAAAACTGAAGCCAAAGGTGTGATGTATGTGGAGCTTACAGTCGGGAGCAAAACTTTGGCCACTGCATTCTTTGTCGCTGAGGTGCAAGGTAACTACAACGTCATACTAGGCCGTGATTGGGTTCTTGCAAACCAATGCGTGCCATCTACTATGCACCAGTTTTTGATCCAGTGGGTTGATGATGAGGTGGAAGTCATTCATGCAGATAACTCGGTTTGTGTGGCTTTGGCCGATGCATCGGTGAATTGGCAACATCCCAATGCTACTTGCTTGATGGGACGCGACTTGTCAGAGTTTGATTTCCTCAGCGCAACGAAGAATGGCTTTGTGCCCGTCTCTTTAAAGACGATTGGTGGCAATTGGCTCCAAGGTATGATATGTTTAAATGGATTCTAATTCCGAGTGGTTGCAGAAACGTCTTGCAAAATATCGGTCTAGCAAGAACGATATGTATGAATCTATAGAGGAGTTGGATGACATGGATAAATTAGGACAAGGTTTTACGTCGGCCGATCCATTAGAAGAGGTAGATATAGGAGATGGTTCAGTCACTCGGCTGACTTTTGTAAACAAGAATTTGAAAGCCGATCGTAAATCTGAGTTGATCGGGCTATTGAAAGAATATGTTTGTTGCTTTGCATGGGAATAGCATGAGATGTCAGGTTTAAGCCGAGAGCTAGTGGAGCATCGGTTACCTATAAAGGCCGGTTTTAGACCTTACAAACAGTCGGCCAGAAAATTTAATCCAAAAACATACGACCGGATCAAGGAGGAGATCGGTCGGTTGCTCAAAGCTAATTTCATTCGACCTTGCAGGTATGCCGAGTTGATCTCTAACATTGTGCCAGTGGAGAAGAAAGGATCCGGCAAGTTAAGGGTGTGCATTGATTTTAGAGATTTGAATAGAGCTACACCCAAATATGAGTATCCCATGCCAATAGCCGACATGCTTATTAATGATGCTTCTGGACATAAGATTATTAGCTTTCTTGATGGTAATGCGGGTTACAATCAAAATTTTATGGCCAAAGAGGACATGTCCAAGACAGCCTTTCGTTGCCCTGGTTTCCTTGGTTTATTCGAGTGGGCAGTGATGACATTCGGATTAAAAAATGCTGGTGCCACATATCAAAGGGCTATGAATTTAATTTTCCATGATTTACTCGGTATTATACTTGAAGTCTATATTGATGATATTGTTGTCAAATCGGATGCTTTTAAGTCTCATTTAGCCGATTTGCGTTTAGCTTTTGAAAGAATGAAAAAATACGGACCGAAGATGAATCCTTTGAAGTGTGCATTCGGCGTGTCGGCTGGAAAGTTTTTGGGTTTCATTATTCATGAGAATGGCGTAGAAATTGATCCCAAAAAGATAGAAGCTATACAAAAAGTGGAGGCTCCAACATGCAAGAGAGATATGCAAAAATTGCTTGGCAAGGTCAATTATTTGAGAAGGTTCATAGCTAATTTGTCAGGGAAGGTTGATGCATTCACTCCTATCCTTCGGTTAAAGAATGATGCTGATTTTACTTGGGGGGCAAAACAGCAAGAGGCATTTGACATGATCAAGACTTATTTGAGCACTCCTCCGGTGATGAAAGCACCCAAACATAAAGAGCCCTTTAGGCTTTACATTGCGGCGGAGGAAAGTGTTGTTGGTGCTGTATTGACTCAAGAAACCGGAGGAAGAGAGCATACTATTACATATCTGAGCCGACGCTTATTGGACGCCGAGACAAGGTATACATTTATTGAAAGATTATGCCTCTGTTTATATTATGCTTGCACAAAACTGAGACATTACCTAGTGCCGAGTGTCTGCATAGTAGCTTGTCAAACCGATGTCATTAAGTACATGTTGCATAGGCCAATTCTTAGTGGTAGAATTGGCAAGTGGGATTATGCTTTAATTGAGTATGATTTGGCTTATGAATCTCTAAAATCCATGAAAGGCCAAATTGTTGCTAATTTTATTGTTGAGCATCGGATTAATGACAAGCATGATGTTGATATAAACCTTGTCTCATTAGTGCCATGGAGGTTATATTTTGATGGTTCAGTTTGTAGCAATGGCCAAGGTGTTGGTATTGTTTATATATCTCCTCATGGTGCTGTTTTTGAAGCCTCATGCCGACTAGAATATTTTTGCACAAATAATCAAGCCGAATATGAAGCATTGTTATTTGGTTTAGAGATGTTGCTTGCTATAGGTGCTACACATGTTGAGGCTTTTGGTGATTCGTTATTAGTAGTGCAGCAAGTGTCCAAAGTCTTTCAATGTTTAGATGAATCACTTAATGTTTATCTTGATAAGTGTCTAGATACGATTTCTACTTTGGATTATTTTAGCGTTGCTCATATATCTAGACATGACAATTGGAGAGCAAATGAGTTGGCACAACAAGCATCCGGCTATCATATTGCTCATTGCATGTTTCATATTTCTCAGAAGCCGATGTCCTGTCTTGCTAATATGGGAGAGGCCGAACCAGAGCCCACTGATTCGGCCACTAACAATAAATCTAGTGCAGGTGAAAATCATGACTGGAGGAAGCCCATTATTGATTACTTGTGTAATCTGAGTGAAAGGGTGGACAGGGCTGTTCGGCGTATGGCTTTCAAATATACAATGAGAGATGATGGTCTTTATCGCCGAACGGTTGAAGATGTTCTTTTGAAGTGTTTGGACGAGGACCAAGCAAGAGTTGCTATGGGAGAGGTACATGAAGGCATTTGTGGTACTCATCAGTCGGCACCCAAAATGAAATGGCTCTTACGACGTGCTGGATTTTATTGGCCGACTATGATCAATGATTGCTTCAGGTATTATAAAGGCTGTGAAGCTTGTAAAAAAATTGGTGATATTCAGTTGGCTCCTGCTGCTATGTTACATCCTATTATCAAGCCATGGCCTTTTAGAGGATGGGGTTTAGACTTCATTGGACAAATTCATCCATCTTCTTCAAAAGGGCATCGGTTCGTGTTGGTGGCAACCGATTATTTCACTAAATGGTCTGAAGCAGTACCTCTCAAGAACATGACACATACGGAGGTAATTCAATTCATAACTGAACACATTGTTCATAGATTCGGCATTCCTCAGACGTTGACTACAGATCAAGGTTCATCTTTCATGTCACATCAAGTTATAGAATTTTCCGAATCATATAACATAAAGTTGCTCAATTCATCTCCGTATTATGCCCAAGCTAATGGACAAGCTGAGTCTAGCAACAAAATATTGATTAAGCTCATCAAGAAGAAGATTGAGGATAATCCAAGAAAATGGCATGAGTTGTTGTCTGAGGCTTTATGGGCACATAGAATCTCAAGGCATGGTGCTACGAAGGTAACTCCGTACGAGCTAGTATACGGTCAAGAGGCTGTTTTACCAGTGGAAGTAAATTTGAGTGCTTTGAGAATAGCCAAACAAAATGATTTATCGGCAGTGGACTTTTATGATTTGATGATGGACAATATTGCTGAGGTTGCTGATAAACGTTTGGCTGCATTAAAGGCCATAGAGAAGGACAAGTTGAGGGTAGCAAGAGCTTACAATAAAAAGGTCAAGTTGAAGAATTTTCAAGTTGGCGATCTTGTGTGGAAAGTGATTCTGCCGATTGGTTCTAGAGATAGAAAATTCGGGAAGTGGTCTCCAAACTGGGAAGGTCCTTTTAGGATTGCAAGAATAGTTCCTGGAAATTCATATTTGGTGGAATCCATACAAGGAGTATTATTACCTCGAGCTCTCAATGGCAGATATCTGAAGAAGTACCACCCGAGTGTGTGGCAAGAAGCCTAATTAGGCAATGGCCGATGTATGATTATCGCCCTTAGCATAAACATGGCCGATACATAATTATCGCCCTGAGAAATATAGATGGCCGATGGAGTGTTGACATCGTCCTTAGAACAAACATGGTGCAAATTATTTTTTGGCATGCAAGCTTTGCCGAAAAACAGGGGGGCATGTGTTGACACCTGATTTTGGCACGATGCAAAATGCAGTAAAGATGGACTCAATCGAAAAGGTTTTTTATACAAGAAAGTTCATATTGCCGAGTGAAACAATCTTGATGTTTAGGCCATCACCATTCGGCATCATTTCAAGGGCCAAATTACACTTGGATTGTCATGTTAGATGTTCTGAGTGCTTTTTGGTCGATTACGCTTCGAAGACAACCTCGGATGAAGGAATGCTCTACATGGATTGTCTTCGTCTCGTCGAGCTGATCGACTTTGATATATAAATCATCTCAATCCGAGTTAGTATGCAAAAGTTAGAAGCAAAACACTGCGGACTGACCCTGAGCAAAAGTATGGTGCGAGGGACCAGACACTCACCTGGATGGTGTCTGATGGGTCGCGCGAGCAATTAGGCCCTCAAGACGGCCTTGAATCTAAAAAGCTTCAACACGGAAAAGTTTCATCGCGTCGAATCGGTCGATTTTGATATATAAATCGTCCAAATCCGAGGTCGTATGCAACCTGCAGAGGCGAAACAAGTTCAGGCTGTGTTTTCATTCGAGAAATCCGAGTGAAAAGCTTATCATCTGAGTGAAAATATTGCTATCCGAGTGAAGGCTTGATGACCGAGTGAAAAGTTGCCATCCGAGTGAAACTTCGGACAAGGAGTCCAGGTACATGAATTCCGAGTGGAAAAATTGCTGTCCGAGTGAGAAATTTCACTCGACCGACTAAAGGACTCCAAATCCGAGTGATTCAACTAGAAGGTAAAGATTGGCCTGTATGGTCATCTAGATGGCCTCGGATGGAAAAGTTATCAACATGAAAGTTGTTCGTAACGTCAAAACGGTCAACTTTGCTTTTAAGGTCATTATCATCTGAGATAGTATACGGCCTGCAGAGACGCTACAACACTCGGACGGTCCAGTCCGATACATGACCGAGTCCGATTCAAAGTTAAAGATGACCTCGTGGAGTATTCAAGATGGCTTTATTTGGGAAAGTGATCAACATACGGATTGTTGGCCTCGTCGAGGAACACAAAATTGATGTTTGGACCGTCTCCATCGGAGGTCATATGCAGATTCCACGGCCCACGCAAGGAGCAAGACAGAAGATTGGGCCAGATTTGGGCTGAATCCGAGTGGGACTAGAACTAGGACTCTAGGACGTGAATTGATGTAATTTTCTTGTAAGGAAAGCCTAGATGAATCCTTTGCTTGTACGGGAAGTCCAGCCGCCTCTTATATATGTTGGGGGTGACGGCCGATTGAACAACACACAATCGAACAAATCAATCTATACCACTTTTTCATCTACGTTTTATCTCTTCATCGTTTTTCTCTCTCGTTCTTCGCTGTTCCTCGAGTTTGAGAGCTGCGAATCCCGAGGCTCTAGGGGCGAGTGAATTGACCTAGAGCAGCCCATAGCCGCCGCACTCCCTGACGGGGTCCCTCCCGGGCGTGCGGGGTTTCGGGTCTGCAAAAGCGTCCGCCGGCTGTCTTGCGTAACGCGCTGCCGGACGGTCCTCCTTCGACGTGAGCTGCGGTGCATCACCCCCGGCGTCGAGGGTACACGGTGACGTGTTCGTGTGTCAACAACCGGCTTACGCTGAGATCCCAGTCTTGATAACGCGTCAGCCGCCTCATTCTTCCGCCGATCAAAATGATCCACCTGATAGCCCTTGAAGTGGCCAGCGATAACATCAACCGCCTGGCAATCAGCCGCCATGCGAGGGTCCTTAGAAGCCCACGTGCCAGAGACTTGCTGAGCTACCAGGTCTGAGTCGCCAAGACATCTGACCCGGCTCAAATTCATCTCCTTGGCCACATGGAGCCCATGAAGCAAAGCCTCATATTCAGCTGCATTGTTAGTACAAGGAAACATTAATCTCAAAACATAACAGAACCTGTCACCTCGTGGGGAAGTTAAAACAACTCCAGCCCCCGAGCCTTCCAATTGCCTGGAGCCATCAAAATGAATTGTCCAATATGTATTATCCGGCTTCTCCTCGGGTGCCTGACATTCTGTCCAGTCATTAATAAAGTCCACCAGAGCTTGAGATTTCACAGCTGTCTGGGGCACATATTTCAGATTTAGGGGTCCAAGCTCAATTGCCCACTTAGCAATCCTGCCAGTGGCTTCTCTGTTTTGAATAATATCTCCCAAAGGAGCAGAGCTGACCACCGTGATTGGATGCCCAAGAAAATAGTGTTTCAGCTTGCGATTGGCCATGAATACCCCAAACACCAGCTTTTGCCAATGCGGATACCTTTGCTTGGACTCCGTCAAGACCTCGCTGACATAGTAAACTGGCCGCTGGACTGGGTACTCCTTACCCGCCTCCTTGCGCTCCACCACAACTGCAGCACTGACAGCTCTGTTGTTAGCCGCCATATACAAGAGCAAAGGCTCCTTTTCCACCGGAGCAGCCAAAACGGGCGGCTCAGCCAATTGCTTCTTGAGCGCCTCAAACGCCTCATTAGCCGCATCACTCCAGACGAAGTCATCTGTCTTCTTCCTCATTTGATATAGAGGAATAGCTTTCTCACCCAGGCGGCTTATGAACCGGCTCAGAGCGGCGATACAACCCGCCAAGCGCTGAACATCATTAATACACGCCGGCTTGGACAAAGAAGTGATGGCCTTTATCTTGTCCGGGTTAACCTCAATGCCGCGCTCGGAGACCAAGAATCCCAAGAGCTTGCTTGCAGGTACACCAAATACACACACTTTACCGGGTTAAGCATCATCTTGAAAACCCGCAAATTATCAAAAGTTTCCTTCAAATCAGCCAACATAGTCTCCTTCTTTCTAGACTTGACCACAATATCATCCACATAAGCATGAACATTGCGCCCAATTTGACTATGAAGACAGTTCTGTACACAGCGCTGATAAGTCGCCTGAGCGCTCTTGAGCCCAAAAGGCATAGACACATAGCAGAAAGCTCCAAAAGGCGTAATGAAAGACGTCTTCTCTTGGTCTTTGACTGCCATCTTGATCTGATGATAACCCGAATAAGCATCCAGGAAACATAAACTCTCACAACCCGCCGTTGCATCAATGATCTGGTCGATACGGGGGAGAGCAAATGGATCAACCGGGCACGCCTTGTTGAGATTGGTGTAATCCACACACATGTGCCACGTGCCATTCTTCTTGAGTACCAACACCGGGTTAGCTAACCACTCCGGGTGAAAAACTTCGACGATGAACCCTGCTGTTAAGAGCCGGGCTACCTCTTCTCCAATAGCCTTGCGCCTCTCCTCATTGAAACGATGGAGGAACTCTTTGACCGGCTTAAACTTAGGATCCACATTAAGGTGGTGCTTAGCGAATTCTCTCGGTACACCCGGCATGTTAGAAGGTTTCCATGCAAAGATGTCCCGATTCTCACGGATGAATTCGATGAGCGCGCTTTCCTATTTGGGATCCATATTGGCCCCAATAGTGAACTGCTGCGATGAGTCGCCAGGAGTAAAATCCACTAGCTTGGTATCCTCTACCACAAACTTAAGGGGCGGCTCAGATTCCGTACTGGGCTTCTTCAACGGGGTCATATCTGCCGGGTCAACATTCTCCTTATAAAACTTGAGCTCCGCCTCAGCACAACTTGACTCTGCATACGCAGCATCGCCTTCCTCGCACTCAAGAGCAATCTTCCGATCACCATGCACTGTAATCGTTTCGTTTAATCCGGACATCTTGAGCTGCAAGTAAACATAACAAGGCCTAGCCATGAACTTGGCATAAGCCGTCCGCCCAAACAAGGCGTGGTATGGGCTCTTGATCTTGACCACCTCAAACCATAAAGTCTCCACCCTGTAGTTGAACTCATCACCAAAGGCTACCTCTAGGGAAATTTTTCCAACTGGATAAGCCGACTTTCCGGGCACCACACCGTGAAAAACCGTCGAAGATGGTTTGAGATCCTTGTCAAGCAAGTTCATCCGGCGGAACGTGTCATAGTACAAGATGTTAATGCTGCTGCCACCATCCATAAGCATCTTGGTGAATACGTAACCTCCTACTTGGGGGGGTACTACCAAGGCCAACTGCCCCGGGTTATCCACACGCGGCGGGTGATCCTCCCTGCTCCAAGTTATGTCATACTCAGACCACTTCAAGTACTGCGGGAGAGCCGGCATGACTGCATTAACCGCCCGCTTGCACACCTTCTGATCCCACTTGTCAAGGCTTGTTGTAAAAACGTGGTATTGCTCTCCATTAAGCTGTTTTGGATTACTCTGATACCCGGACTGGATGTTTTGTTGCTGACCTCCATTGCCAGACTGTGGATGGTGACCTCCATGGTTTCCTTGACCTTGATAACCAGAACCTGAGCCGCCTGCCCCAAAGCCGGACCCAGGAGAGCCGGATCCTGACCCGCCGGATGGCCCATTGCCGCCACCCTGATGTTGGTTAATGTTGTAATTCCGGAACTCCCGCATGACCCAACAATCCTTCCAAGCATGAGTGGATGGTTTATCGGGAACACTATGTTTTGGACAGGGTGCATTCAACATCGCCTCCATATTGAAAGGCTTAGACTTGCCGAAAGGCGGTTTACCATTGCCCTTGCCACGGTTGCTCATTGCACTAGTGTTGGCCACCAGATCTGACCCGCCATCCGGGTGTTTCTGCTTACCGCCATTACCATTATTATTATTTCCTGCCCCACTCTGCTGCTGGCCCTTGCCATTGCCATTCTTCTTACCCTTAACTGATTTCTCCTCATCAGACCCAGGATCCTTCGTACTGTCAGAATCTGCATATTTGGTGAGAGCCGCCATGAGCTCCCTCATATCCTGGCATGAACGCTTGAGCCGTCCAAGCTTCTGCTTGAGGGGCAAAAAGTGTCAATTCTTCTCCAGAATTAGAACCGCCTGAGCCGCCGTGATATTATCAGAGGAGTGGATAATGGTTGAGACCCGCCGGACCCAATGATGGGCCGACTCATCCTCCCGCTGCACACAATGATCCAAATCCACGATTGTCATGGGCTGCTTGCACGTACCTTGAATTTTTTGATGAATTTCGCCTTCAACTCGGCCTAGGAATTAATGGTATTGGGTGGTAAACCCTTCAACCATGTGCGAGCCGGCCCCTCCAACATCATGATGAAATACTTGGCGCAGACTGCATCACTGACGTCTAACATCTCCATGGCTAGTTCATAACTCTCAATCCAAGCTTCTGGAGGCAGATCGGCAGTATAATTTGGCACCTTGCGGGGACCCTTGAAATCCTTCGGCAGGCGTTCGTTTCGTAAAGCCGGCACCAAGCATGGCACTCCCACAGCCCTGGAAGTTACTCCGGCTCCTACCAAAACAGAAGGTGCTACTGTGGGTTCCTGGTAAGCCGCTGCAGCTGCCGCCGCTGCTGCCTCTCGCTGTGCTCTCGCACGGTCTACCAACGCCTGGGCATCAACAACAGGCGGGTCATCCCGCGCCGGATTCCGACGTCGATCGCTGCTAGAAATCGCAGGCGACTCTACACGCCGACTGTAACTGCGGCTTGGGATAGGGGTCGAGTGCACGCGGCTCCGACTATAGGTATACTTCTCCTGTTGCGCCACCGCTGTCTGCAAATATCCAATGGCGTTCCGCGCTTCTTCCGCAAAAGGCGTTCCATCAGGGATGGGGAGCGCGCCAAGTCAGACCGCCGCTGCCACCATGTTCTCCACTGGGTTAGAATAATGACAGGGTGGTGTCGGAAAGTGCTGCGGCTGGGTCTGGTTCCGGCAGGGCGAGTCTGGCTGCCGAAGCTGAACCACCGCCCTACTCCCAGGTACTTCCGCCGTCCGGGTTATGGTTAGAGGTGCATTCCGTCATGTCCCTGGCGTGTTGAAGAGATTCCTAGGCTCATACTGATCTGGCAGGTGGGTCTGGTGCCTCATCCGCCAGACTGCATCTGCGGTCTGTTGATCCAGGTCCAAGCGAAAAGCTTCCGCCCTGAGGCGCTCCCACTCAGCATCCATCTGAGCTTTCAGCGCGTTGATTTCCTCTTGGGCACCGGCCATCTGGTCCTTCAACCTCATGATCTCCATGTTAAGGGCTGCTTGGTTTTCGGCCGTGACCTCGGTTCCCATCAGAGTCGTAAGTTCATTCATCAGATCCAGCAAAACTTGAGCTGGCGGCCTACCTGACCCAGATCCCGTTGCACCAGCAGCCGTACTTCCAGGAGCTGGTGCCGATCCTGCCATGAAGACAGCGGCTTGGCTCGGCGGCTCATAGTATTCCGGCTCATAGTATTCCGGCTCCTGGTAGCCCTCGAAGTAGCCCCCAAGCCTGCCGTTGTGAAGCAGGTAGATTGATTCCACCTCTCCGCTCGAGGATCCATCCTCTGAGTAGATGAGGGTTTCATCCCGCGATATAGAACCTTCAAGTTCCGTGCCTTGGGTGAAGCCGACAAAGACGTGCTTCCGGCCCGGGTTAACCCGGGCGGGTTGCGCGCGTCGGGCCGGCTCGACGAGGTTGGTGCAGATGTCCGGCCCGGGCTTAGATCCGCCGATCTTGCCAATGAAGACGTGAATTCCGCCGAAGGGGACCCGGTACCCGTACTCGATTGAGTCGGCCTCAGGGCCCCAGCCAGCGTCATCGATGTAGAGCTTGCCGCGACGAGTCTTGGTCATCCTGCCAACGGCGTATCCCTCGATCCCTGGGAGAGAGCCTTCGAGTACTCTAAACCACCGAGCATCTGCCCCACGGTGGGCGCCAACTGTCATGGTTTTGTTACGGCAGATGTCCTAGTGCCAGGACTTAGGTGTGAAGCCATCGCTACGGCGGTTAACTCGAAGGGGTTGGACGGGACGAAAGACACAGGTTTACCCAGGTTCGGCCCCTCTCGAAGGAGGTAATACCCTATGCCCCGCTTTGAGTTGTATTGATTGGATATCGATTACAAGGAAGCGGATTCGCTAGACCTAGTACTCGATCAAAGGTTTCGTGGCCTAAGCCGCCCAGGTAACCCGCCTTTATATACACAGGTCGAGGCCCTGGGCTTACAAGAGTCCGGGCCGGGTCATACTTGATAACCGACCTTGCCTCTAACTACTCCTGCCTTGTCGGACAAGCCGCCACCGGCGGCTTACGCCACCGGGTCATACATTGTCTTCTCCCTCTGGGCCTCCAGGCCCATTGAGCAAGCCTCTTCCAAACCACATCGTTAAGCCGCCAACCTCATGACCCGGCCCCACCTGGGTGGGTCTCACCACGGGGTTATATCCCCAACACAATCATAACAGAGGCATAATTGTGTAAACACTCAAAAACAGAAAGGAAAAAGCAAAAATAAATTTATTCATTGGGTTGCCTCCCAACAAGCGCTATCGTTCTATGCCCCTAGCTAGGCATAATGGGTAGATTCAAGTATTGTCATCTTTGGTCTTGGATCCATAGGATGCCCTCATGATTGATTCATATGGTGGCTTAATTCTTGTTCTAGGGAAGTGTTCCATACCCTTTCTCAAGGGAAATTGAAAACGAATATTGCCTTCTTTCGTATCAATCACGGCACCTATAGTGCGTAAAAACGGTCTACCAAGTATAATGGGACAAGACGGATTGCAATCAATATCAAGCACAATAAAATCAATGGGCACATAATTGCTATTTGCAAAATAAGAACATCATTAATTCTTCCCAAAGGTTTTTTAATAGTAGAATCCGCCAAGTGCAAATTAAGAGAACATTCTTCAATGTTGGTAAGACCAAGCACATCACATAAAGATTTCGGAATCGTGGAAACACTAGGACCCAAATCACATAAAGCAAAGCATTCATAGTTTTTAATCTTGACCTTAATGGTAGGTTCCCACTCATCATGCAATTTTCTAGGAATAGAAATCTCCAACTCCAACTTTTCTTCAAAAGATTTCATCATGGCATCAACGATATGTTTAGTAAAAGCATTATTTTGCTCATAAGCATGGGGTGAATTCAACATAGATTGCAACAAAGAAATACATTCAATCAAAGAGCAACTATCATAATTAAAGTCTTTGCAATCCAAGATAGTGGGTACATCACTAGTTAAAGTTTTGACCTCTTCAAACCCACTTTTAGCAAAATTTTCATCAAGATTTTCACCCTACAAATTATTGGGACACCTTCTAGCTAAAGTTGACTCTACTTCAGTCCCTTAATTATCAAGTTTAATATTACTAAACAAGGAATCAATAGAAGAAACACCAATCACTTTAAGATCTTTATCGTTTCTTTAGCGGCAATCACTAGAAGACGATTTTTCTAAGATTTCTCTTTTAGCTCTAAGCATAGCGGTTCTTTTCTTACTTTAATCCATAGAGACATATAAAGATTTAATAGATTCATCAATCTTAGGCACAAAAGCTTTCAACTTGAGATTTTCAACATCATGAGAAATTCTATCAATGCTTCTAGACATATCATCAATCTTATTCAGCTTTTCTTATATCGTAGTATTGAAAGCCTTTTGCGCATTGATAAATTCTTTAATATTACTCTCAATATCAAAGGTGTTCCTATTATTATTGTAAGAAGAATTACCATAGGAATTACCATAATTATTAGAGAAATTTCCAGGAAAAGGCCTAGGATTAAAATTACCTCTATAAGCATTGTTATTGAAATTGTTGCGCGAGAAAAAATTCACATCTACGGAATCACTATTTTTCTCAATCAAAGTAGACAAAGGAACATCATTAAGATAAATAGGAGCATTTTTACTAGCAACCAATTTCATCAAAGCATCAACTTTATCACTCAAGGTGCTAATTTCCTCTACCGAATTAACTTTTTTACTAGTAGGTGCTCTTTCGGTATGCCATTGAGAATAATTAGCCATGATATTATCTAGCAATTTAGTAGCTTCCCCCAAAGTAATCTCCATAAAAGTACCACCCGCGGCGGAATCTAAAAGATTTCTAGAGACAAAATTCAATCCCGCATAAATTTTTTGTATGATCATCCAAAGATTTAAACCATGAGTAGGAAAATTTCTTAGCATCCACTTCATTCTTTCCCAAGATTGTCCAACATGTTCATGCTCAAGTTTCTTAAAATTTATGATTTGCGTCCTAAGGGAAATAATTTTCGCAGGCGGAAAATACTTAGTGATAAAAGCATCCTTCCACTTATTCCAAGAATCGATACAATTGCGAGGCAAAGATGAAAACCAAATTTTTGCACGATCCCGCAAGGAAAAAGGAAATAGTTTCAACTTCACAATATCATTGTCCACATCTTTTTTCTTTTGCATATCACACAATTCAACGAACGTGTTTAGATGGGACGCGGCATCCTCATTAGGATTACCGGCAAATTGATTTTTCATGACAAGATTCAACAAAGCGGCATTAATATCACAAGACTCCGCACTAGTGGTGGGAGGAGCAATAGGCGTACTAATAAAATCATTGTTATTAGTATTGGAAAAATCACACAACTTGGTGTTCTCTTGAGTCATCATGACTACGCAAACAAAATTGCAAACAAGGAAGAGATCTGACAAGAAAAAGGGCAAACGAAAAAGAGGGCGAATAAAACGGCAAATTGGTGAAGTGGGGGAGAGGAAAACGAGAGGCAAATGGCAAATAATGTAATTGCAAGGAGATTAGATTTGTGATTAGGAACCTGGTAGATGATGGTGGAGTCCCCTCGACGCCCACGATAGGCACGTAGAAGAGACCGCTTCCTCCCCGGCAACGGCGCCAGAAATTCCTTTGACGTGGCTTGAGACTGCGTCGGTATTTCCCCAAAGAGGAAGGGATGATGCAGCACAGCGACGGTAAGTATTTCCCTCAGTTATGAAACCAAGGTTATCGAACCAGTAGGAGGATCACCAACACCCAATAAGCAGCACATGCACACAAACAACAAATACTTGCAACCCGACCCGAAAGAGAGGTTGTCAATCTCTCTACGGTGATAAGATAGATTAGGTAGTGATAGATAGGAGAGATAGATCTCTCAAGAACACAAATGAAAAGAGTAAATATGAAGCATTATATTTTTGGGTTTTGGGTTTGTAGATCTGAAAACAAAGATTGCAAAAAACGTAGATTGGAAAGCAATATGATGGAAAAGTAAACCCGGGGGCCGTAGGGTTCACTAGTGGCTTCTCTCATGAGTATAGCGCATGGTGGGTGAACAAATTATTGTTGGGCAATTGATAGAAAATCGAATAGTCAAGACGATATCCAAGGCGATGATCATTATATAGGCATCACGTCCAAGATAGATAGACCGACTCCTGCCTACATCTACCTCTATTACTCCACAAATCGACCGCTATCCAGCATGCATCTAGTGTATTAAGTTCATGGAAAAACGGAGTAATGCAATAATAATGATGACATGATGTAGACAAGATCTATTCATGTAGGAATAGACCCCATCTTGTTATCCTTAATAGCAACGATACATGTGTGTCTTGCTGCCCCTTCTATCACTGGGAAAGAACACCGCAAGATCGAACCCATCACAAAGCACCTCTTCCCATGGCAAGAAAAATCGATCTAGTTGGCCTAAGTAAATCAAAGATTCGAAGAAGAAATACGATGCTATAAGCAATCATGCATATAAGAGATCAAAGAAGACTCAAAAAATATTCATGGATAGAAACTGATCATGAACTCAAAATTCATCGGAGCCCAACAAACACACCGCAAAAGTTTACATCAAATAGATCTCCAAGAGACCATTGTATTGAGAATCATAACAGAGAGAGAGAGGAAGCCATCTAGCTATGGCCTACGGACCCGTAGGTCTATGGTGGACTACTCACGCATCATTGGAGAGGCACCTATGAAGAAGATGAGCCCCTCCGTGATGGTGTTTAGATTGGATCTCGCGGTTCTGGAATTTGCGGCGGCTGGAATTGTGTTTCGTCGACTCCCCTAGGGTTTTTGGAATATTTGGGAATTTATAGGCATCAGAGGCGGTGCGGAAGGGGGCCGAGGAGAGCACAACCCATCAGGGTGCGTCGGGCCCCCCTGGCACGCCCTGGTGGGTTGTGCTCCCCACAGCCCACCTCTCCGGCAGTTGTTTGGCCCACTAGGTGTCTTCTGGTCCAGAAAAAATCTCCAAAAAGTTTCGTCGCGATTGGACTCCGTTTGATATTGATTTTCTACGAAGTAAAAAACAAGCAAAAATAGCAACTGGCACTTTGGCACTATGTCAATAGGTTAGTCCCAAAAAATAATATAAAGTGGTTATAAAATGATTGTAAAACATCCAAGAATGATAATATAACAGCATGGAACAAGCAAAAATTACAGATACATTGGAGACGTATCAATGAACCCCTCCGTGACGGTGTTAGATTGGATCTCGAGGTTCTGGAACTTGCGGCGGCTGGATATGTTTTTCGTCGACTCCTCCAGGGTTTCTGGAATATTTGGGAATTTATAGGCGTCAGAGGTGGTGGAGGGGGGCCCCGAGGAGGGCACAACCCATCAGGGCACGCCGGGGTCCTTTGGTGCGCCCTGGTGGGTTGTGGTCTCCTCAACCCTCCCCTCTGGCACTTCTTTGTCCCACTGATGTCTTTTGGCCCAAAAAAATCTTCAAAAAGTTTTGCCGCGATTGGACTCCGTTTGGTACTGATATTCTGTGAAGCAAAAATCAAGCAAAAACAACAACTGGCACTTTGGCACTATGTCAATAGGTTAGTCCCCAAAAATGATATAAAGTTGCTATAAAATGATTGTAAAACATCCAAGAATGATAATATAACAGCATGGAACAAGCAAAAATTATAGATATGTTGGAGACGTATCAACATCCCCAAGCTTAATTCCTACTCGTCCTCGAGTATGTAAATGATAAAAACATAATTTTTGATGTGGAATGCTGCCTAGCATGTTCATCTCATATTCTTGTCTTTTGTAGCATGGACATTTGGACTTTTAGATGGTTCAAAGCAATAGTCTAGTTTTAACATAATGACTTCAATACTCAAGCATGCCAACAAGCAACCATGTCTTTCAAAATATCAACACTAAAGAAAGTTATCCCTAGCCCATCATGCTCAATCATTGAGCCATTCATGAAACACACTCAAATATTAGCTACACCCAATGCTCAAGTATGATCATAGTACCCCCTAGTTGGTGCTTTATAAGAGAAGATGGAGACTCAAAGTAAAAATAAAATTGCATAAAGTAAATAGATAGGCCCTTCGCAGAGGGAAGTAGGGATTTATAGAGGTGCCAGAGCTCAAAGTTGAAATTGAGAGAGAAAAATATTTTGAGTGGCATGCCTTTCCTGTCAACGAAAACGACAAAGTAGTACACAATACTTTCCATGCTAGATATATCATAGACGGTCCCCAAACAAAAATAAAGTTCATTCCTTTTTCCACCATTCTTTCTCATTCCATGGCTAGCCGAATCCCCGGTTGCCTTCCATACCAACACTTTCCAAGGAATTTATTATTTGACAACATAAAGTAAATTTCTTTTTCATTTTGGGACTCGGCATCCCTATTACCGCCGTACTCTCATGCAATGACAAGTGAATAAACACTCATCTTGAGAATAACACATCTAGCATGGAAAAATATTGGATACCCCCTACCGTTTCATGAGCGGTACGAGCACACAAAATGGAATTTTATGTTGAAGAGTAGAGATGGCACATACAAATTTGCTTAGAATGGCATGGAAATACCGCATATAGGTAGGTATGGTGGACTCATAAGGCAAAACTGGGTTCAAGGATTTTGGATGCACAAGTAGTATTTCTACTTAGTACAAGTGGAGGCTAGCAAATAGATTGAGAAGCAACCAACCAAGAAACAAAAATTCACATAAGAGAGCATTGAGCATAACTAACACCGAATAATGCACCATAAGTAGGATGTAATTTCATTGCATAACTATTGACTTTCGTGCATGCATAGGGAATCACAAACCTTAACACCAATATTCCTACTGAAGCATAATTACTCCCTAATATGACTCACATATTACTATCATCATGCCTCAAAACTATTACAAGGAATCAAGTTTAATTTGTCCAATGATCTTCATGAAAGTTTTTATTATATCCTCCTTGGATATCTATCACGTTGGGACTAGTTTCATATATTGCCATTGCTTTTTGACAAGCTCAAACAAATTTAAGTGAAGCACACGAGCATAGAGATTTCATCTCTCAAAATTGTATAAGTGAAGCATGAGAGGATTTCTTCAAAATTTACTAACTCTCAAATTAATCTAAGTGAAGCATGAGAGTATTTCTTCAAAAGTTTCCAAGCACACCGTGCTCAAAAAGATATAAGTGAAGCACTAGAGCAATTCTAAAGCTCAAAAAGTTTAAGTGAAGCATATAGAGCAATTCTAACAAATCATAGCATAATTTTGGCTCTCTCAAATAGGTGTGTCCAGCAAGGATACAAGTGATAAACTAAAAAAGCAAAGCAAGCAAAGACTCAAATGATACAAGACGCTCCAACCAAAACTCATGATATGTGACGAATAAAAATATAGCTCCAAGTAAAATACCGATGGTCGTTAGAAGAAAGAGGGGATGCCACTCGGGGCATCCCCAAGCTTAGTTGCTTGTTTATCTTTGGAATATCTTGGGGGTGATGTAGCATCCCCAAGCTTAGGCTCTTTTCACTCCTTATTCCTTCATCCATCGTGATCTCACCCAAAACTTGAAAACTTCAATCACACAAAACTCAACAAAATCTTCGTGAGATCCGTTAGTATAATAAAGCAAATCACTACTTTAAGTCTTGTTGCCAACTCATTAAAATTTTATTATTGCATTATACCTACTTTATTTTAACTTTACCATGGCTCATACCCTTCAATATAACCCATAGATTCATCAAAACAAGCACACAATACAACGAAAACAGAATCTGTCTTAAACAGAACAATCTGTTGTAATCTGTACTCTAACCATACTTATGTAACTCTAAAAATTCTGAAAACTTAGATATACTGTGTTAAAATTTCAGCTCAATATCACGTTCCAGAAAAACATGAAAATTCGAATACTGGAGGCAAAGTTTCTGTTTCAGATTCAGCATTGTTTCTACTCATCTTACGAAACATCCTAAAGGCATTACTTGGCACAAACAGTAAATAAAACATAAAAACACAATCATAACATGGGCATAATTGTGTCAACACTCAAATATATAAAGGGAAAGATGAAAATAAATTTATTCATTGCGTTGCCTCCCAACAAGCGCTATCGTTTTACGCCCCTAGCTAGGCATAACGCATAGATTCAAGTATTGTCATCTTTGGTTTTGCTAGAGGTTTTTTTGTCAAGAGGTTTTGCAAATAAAACTTGAAACACCTCATCCATAGAAACCTTAGCACTATCAAGTTGTCCATCTACGTACCCTCTTTGATTCCCGACCACAATCCAAGAATATTGTTGATTTACATCATTGAAAATTTGTTGGATCATATCTAAAACGGGGACTTCCTTTTTGAGATTCTCATAAAAAATTTGATTATTTCCAAGAAATTGTCTCAACATGTAATCACTATTGTAAAGGATCTCTCCTATTACCAGTTTTTCATGGCTCATACCCTAGAAATCAAAGATCTCCTTAGCTTCCCGTACTATATGATCAAATTCATTCATGAGAACGAGGGTGGCTAACTTCTTAGCTTTGGGGTTCTTTATGACGGGTAGCTCATAAAACAACCTTTGCAAAGTAGGATGGGTACGAATAAACCTATTTTCAAGTTTCAGAACTAGTGCTGAAATAGCTTCTGCATAAGTTTTAGTTCTTTTCAGTATAGGAGTATCATCGAGACTCAAATTCCCAACGCAATTGAAAAATTCTTGGATAGTTTCTTTTCCTATAGCATTCCCTTGCCCCAAAACAAAAGTTTTAGCATCCAGATTATCAGGACGTCCAATTTTAGGAGTCCTGCCATCATCTGTTTTTGCCATACCAAAATCACTCATGATGACAAGCAAACAAGCGATCTGACGAGAAAAAGGCAAATGAAAAAGAGGGCGAATAAAACTGCAAATTGGTGAAGTGGGGGAGAGGGAAACGAGAGGCAAATGGCAAATAATGTAATTGCAAGGAGATGAGATTTGTGATTAGGAACCTGGTAGATGATGATGGTGTCTCCTCGGCGCCAGAGATTGGCACGTAGAAGAGACTGCTTCCTCCACGTCAAAGGAATTTCTGGTGCCGGAAAGGACACCGCAAGATCGAACCCATCACAAAGCACCTCTTCCCATGGCAAGAAAAATTGATCTAGTTGGCCTAACTAAACCAAAGATTCCACTACAAGAAATATGTTAATTTGCGACCATCAATATTGGTCACTAAATGGTCATTGATTTTCATTTGCGACCTTTTTGTGACCAAAAACTGTTGGTCAAAAGCTGGCCGTCTTTAGTGAAACTTAACGACCTTTCTTTTGGAATGGTCGTAGACATTTACGACCAAAATGGATGGTCGTAGGTTCTACGACCAATCGTTTTGGTCACTAGAAGTCTGCCCACACCACGTCAGATCCACCGTGGCAAGCTGACGTGGCAGATTTGCGACCAAATGAAAAGGTCGTAGATTAGAATCAACCCGGTCCAATTCGGCCTCTATATGGGCCAAGCCCAATAATTCAGCCCATTTAAAATGTTTTCTTTCTCTTTATTTTTTTGCTCAGCTGCATGGGCCTGGCCCAACAATTTGGCCTTTTATTTTCTGGGATGGAGCCTTTTACAGACCAGTTTTTTTATTATAGTCAACTTTTTTTGGGCCACAACCTTTTTATTCTAGTTCTTGTTTGGGCCTTGGCCTTTTTATTTTCTGAAATACAAGCTTATACAGACTAGGTTTTTTTAAGTCGGATCTTTTTTCAGGCCCAAGCCTTTTTAGCATAATTCTTGTTTGGGCCTGGGCCTTTTTAGACTAAGTTTAGAGCCCAGGTTCATATTTGCATAACTTAAAACAACTTTACAAAATGTGTAACTCCACACAGCAAGATCCACATAACTCCACACAGCTCCCAGGTTCAAGTGCAAGATCCACATAACTCCACAGCTCCCAGGTTCACAAGTGCAAAATGCAACAAACTTCACCGGTTCACGACATACTATGACCTACTACGACATAACTTCACCGGTTCACGACATACTATGACATAACTTCACAGGTTCAAAGACAAACTGCATAAAACCAAAGAACTTCACAGCCATCAAACTGCTTTAGCTCCAAAGAGAGCCATCAAGTGGGCTAACTTCTCACCCTGTTCTTCAGACTTCTTGCGCAGCAGCTCAAATTCTTTCTCGCATGCAGCTTCAACTTCTTTGGACTTCGTCTTGATTGCTGCCAATTCTTCTTTCATCACTTCAGCTTGAAGCTCCGATCTCTCCAGCTTCTGCTCAAGATCACGCACATGAGCAGCCACAACAGCACTTGCTTTGCTGGAGTTGTTCCCAGATGACTGGAGCCCAACATTCCTCGGGAATGTGCTTTGCTTGACTTCGGTCTTGAGCACTTCATCAACAATTTCAGCAGCAGACTTTGGCTCTTCACCTTCTTGTACCGGCGCGTCCTTCCTTTTTTCCATCTCAAGCTAGCATATGAAGGAAAGTGATAAGACATTAGTAGCAGATTTATTTCACATTTTGCATACTATCAAGCAAGAGAAACCAAACAAGAATGACACAAAATGAATTATTTGAAGTAACCAAACCAGCACACAAAATCTATAGGTAGATATTTTACTCAACCTCAAACAGAAGAATAAAATGATAGACATTAGTAACATGAAAGCATTATTTGAATCTGCATGTAGATATTATCAATAACAGATATTTAAATAGTAACACAGCTCTAAGATTCATTATAGAACAAAATTGGAGCAAGGCGATGATCTGGAGACCCCTGTGAGTGCTTATGGAAGAATATGATGGCTTCAATAAGCCTAGAATGGTGGTTCTATATAAGATGGCTTCCCAAGTGAGCCGATCATCAAAGGAAACGACATTCAGATCAATTTTCATCATATCATAAAAAATGCAACAAATAGCTACATCAAATTCTGATATCTTTGTTGAGAACTATCTACCAAATAGCTACAGCAAATAGCTACAAAGATTATTAGAAAATTCATATTTACTGGTTGTATTTGTTGAGATAATGCTATGGCATGGATAAAAGATTGTGAAAGACAACATCAAACATGATACAAAATGCCCAAGCAGAATTTCCAAGCAAAGAAAATAAGACAGTTTCCAACACATGGCCGAAGCAGAATTTCCAACAAAATACCAGCAGAGGAAAATACAGCAGCAACGAAGCATGGAACATACAGCAGCATCAGCAAAGCATGGAACATACCAAACCTATCTAAAACTCTAGCAAACAGCATCAAAGCATGGAACATACAGCAGCATCAGCTCTTAACTGGCTGGACAAAACATGGAGTGACTTACTATAGCAATCTTGACTGGCTCCGAAAACACGTGCTTCTTGCTGTTGTGGGTGGCCTTGAACAAGTCAATCGCACACAGCTCTTCACCTTTACGTTCTTCTTTCTGAAATGTTTTTCAACAAAAATCAAAATGTTATTCAACAAGAATAAAAAATGTTATTCAACGAGGATCAAATGGTAAACTCTCTAGACAAAAGTTCTTACAGTGGCAAATATGTGTGCTGTGTAGTGTCTGGAACCAGTTCTTTGTTGGTACATGACTTTTTCTCGATTCCTCTTGTTCGACACACAGGTTTCCTACAAAAAAGCATACTGTCAGCATGATCTAGCACTAGCATATCATGTGCATAAGATAAACCAGCAGCTACATGTATACAAGATGCCACAACAGCAGATACAAACCTTGTGTCTTGGGGTAGACCACATCTGCACCAGTGCTTGCCATTCACCGTCCGTCATATCTGGCACCGAAGACTTGATGCTGACTTTGTTTGCTGCTATCGTATCAAAATATTTCTTCTTGATCTGGTGGCGTCTGTTCTTTGAACTTTTCTGCAGAATATCTTTGCACGCGGTCTTAATGGTCTTCGAGTCCGTGTTCATCTCAAAATTTGCCTACCAAGACAGTAAACAAGGTACGAACAAGATTAGTGATCATACGTATGTGTAACAGAAAATAGATAGCACATTAGCTACGAAACAAGTAACTTACAACAACTTTTCCAATGTAGTCCTCCAATAGATTAGCGTTTTTTTGTATGCCCTGAAGTGAGAAAGAACCGGCAGATGGTTTCTTGCAATGAGTCCACACTCAGAATCAAGCTTTGCAGCCTGCAAAGGCTTCTATGGACGCTTCATCCCTTCGGCAATTTGGATTGTCACCTTGGTACCAAGCGCCTTGGTGATCCTCTCTAGCCCTGTGCCCTTTCTATTTTTACGCTTGGTAGACATTACATCTGAAAATGTAATTGAACTCATAAATTAGAAGAGAAATCGACAAATGCAGGAATGGTTCTGCCAATCAGGTAAGCATACATGATTGCTTCTATTTGGAAAATGCACTAGTAAAAGAGAGGATTGCAAAGGTGAACTTGCCTGATTGAAGCACCAGTTGATGTTCTTCTTCAGTGCTGACAGTATTCCTGTCCACAGAAGGTGTAACAGGGCTGAGGTCTGTGTGGACAGTGCCTGTTTCATCTATGCAGATAGTTTCTCGTTCATCTAGGGAGTCAGTGCCTCTTTCATCCATGCGGGGAGTGCTTTCTTCATCCATGGGCAGAAACTCATCACTCATTTGCAGCGAGCTCTCGGAGACCATGCGCAGCGGACTTTCCTGATGGTCCGTCGCAGCCGCCATCTTTGCTTTCTGCCTTGTGACTCTAACAGGGGCAGGTTCATCAGGTTCCAGGATCCTCTTTGTTTTTCCTGGAGGTACGGCCATCACCCTTCCTGGAGGCATTGCAGCAGATGTTTCTGAGCTCTTCCTCTTCGTGTTGACTGTCTTCTTAACACCAGGCCTCTTCCTCCTAGAATCCTTCAGTGCCTCATGTAAATAGCACGGAAAAAAGCATTAGATCACAAGACAAATATGTGAGCACAAGGAAACACAAAAGCATACAAGTACTCCCAGCCCTCTCAGCAAGACAGTGATTGCACCTTAACAGTCTTCTTCACTACACCATCATCACTTCCTCTCCATCAATAACTTCATCCTCCTTAGGATTGTACTCTGGGTCATCATTGATAACTCCACTACCTTCTGGAACCTCATTAGTTATACCTTCTTGTACATCATTTGTTTTCCTAATCATTGACGCTATTGCACCGATGCCAAGGGACTGTAATATCCGATTGTTCCTCAGCATATTTCTAGCCCTAACCTTCTCGTACTCGGAGAGAGGCTCTTCTTTGCATGATAAAGAGAACATAATTATTAGGTGAATGGTTGGAATGCATGGACAAACAGCCAAACATATGTTATGAAATTTTATTATCATTTAATCCTAGTTATTATCATTTAATCCTAGTTGGAATACATGGACTAACAACACACATGCACAATTAAGCCAGCTTATTCAGATTACAGCAATACATTTCACTTAGCATATTAAGACACATCTTTTATAAAACTAACAATATAACCACAAGGAGCAAGTTGCATACCAACGGTCGGCCTCATGTTTGACCTTGTCATCCTTGCCATGGATGATCTTGAGGTGGTTGGAACGTTTCTATAATAGCTTGCAAAATTGAATAAACAACAATCAGATACAACAGGATAAAGTAGAATGATGCACTTGTATCAATAAAGGAAAGCACTTGGACCAGCATGCACATACAGGTGTAGCAATGCATCAGTAATAATACATGTGAAGCAAACTTGTTGGATCAACAATATAGTGATGTAGTTAAATTAATTAAGCAAACATGTAAGTGCACTAAACAAGCATGCATGTACACAGGAAAGATATGAAGCATCCCTTAAAATCTTGACTACATCAAGCAGGGGGTAGTAATGTACATCAAGAAATCTGCCTAGTGCCTCATATAAAGTACACAAGCAAGCAAGCAAAGTGCTAGTAGTACTGCTGATGCAAACCCTAACCCTATGTACGCTAGCAAGCAACTAAATTGAAGAGTAGCAGCAAGCAAGCAAGCATCCCCATGATGTAGTGAAGAGACTAAGAACGCTTGGACTGGCATTCTACTAATTGTATTACTCTGTGTATGCCAAGCAAAACTAAACTAAAATAAAACTAAACTAAGATAAATAGCAATTAGCATGTGATGAACAAAGATGACTTTAATTAATAAGAAATCAACATCAATCACTATACATAGGAAAAACAGTTTATGCAGTATGGTTTCTATATCAAGAAGTGAAAGTGTAAATATCACATCAACCAACGGGCACCTTATGGGCATCCTCTATGAATAGGATATGCATAAGGTGAAGTACCTGTCGTGTCCTCTGTGATATGCATATGCATCCACAGTTTCACTTCAACAAGCTTTGATGATCATAAGCGTAAATGGCAATCTAACTCGGAACAAGAAAAAAAAATCCACATGCATGTCCCTCTACAACCTATACAACAATTTTATAGAAGCTTCAAGAGGGCAGCCAAACCCGGTTTGATTTGGTATATCAACCCATGTAGACACATATCATGTTGAATAAGTAAAACATGCATGATACACTCATCCTAATCAATGTGCAGTAGCACATTCTCATTAGAATGGAACAAAAAAATTGAATTCTGCTAAGACCCACAGCAATTGCAAGCAAGTGGCTTTGTGTACCCCCATTTGTTACCCATCAAAAATGCAGGCTAACCCATGTTGCACAGGCAAAACTATGCATTCTGACCAACATGCACTCTTAACAACAATAGTCAATACATAAAGAAGCACACGCTCTTAACAACAATTGAAATCATGCATAGGCAGGCAATTTCAAAGATTTCTCCCCCAAGGCAGGACCCCATGAACCCCATGAACCCTAACCCCATGAACCCCATGAAACGCATGAACCCTAACCCCATGAACCCCATGAAACCCATGAACCCTAACCCCATGAACCAGAGGGAGATCATCCCCATGAAATCACCATCGATGCTTTCCCATGAACAAGAAAACCAGGAGATCCTACCCCATGAACCAGAGAGCAACGTGTACCCCATGAACCCCAACCCTAACCCCATGAATCTACTGAACCGTCCCCATCGATCCATCCCCATGAACCCTAGAAGAACCCATGAGGGGGATCTACCGAACCCTAGAAGATCTACCCATGAACATTGAGGGGAGATGGATCGAGGGGAGAAGTACCTGTCGTCGTCGACCGTCGATGATGTGGATGATGTAGCCACCGTCGTCGATGTAGCCGCCGTCGTCGATGTAGCCGTCGATGTCGTTGATGTAGCCGCCGTCGTCGATGTAGCCGCCGTTGTCGAGGGGATAGGGGAGGGGGGATTCGTCGTCGGGGAGAGGGGAGAGGGGCGGCGGGGCGGCGCGGAGCAGGGGAGGGAGTGGGGGTCGCGGGGTGGCGCGGAGCAGGGGAGTCGTCGTCGGCGGGGCGGCGCGGAGCTAGGGTTAGGAGAGGGAGGGGAATGGAGAGGGGATGGGAAATTTTGGGGAGTGGGGAGGGGATCCCGCGTGGTAGTGGGAGAGGGAGTGGACGAAAATTTTGGTGGGGTGAGTGGGAAAATTTGGTGCTGGGAGGGAAATTTTGGTGGGGTGGGAAGGAAATTTTCACCAGTTTTTTGGGGTTTGGAGGCACACTTTTTAGGGTTTTTTTTGTAAACATTGTAGAAATAATGGTTAAAAACATACCGAATAGCTTAAGAAAACATCGGTATTCCAAGTTTATTATTTTTGCTAGTTGCTATGTCACATGTGATGATGTGACGCGAAGGTTTCCCATTTTTTTTATTTTTTTGAATTTTTTACGGTGTTTTCAAAATCCGGCCGAATTCCTCGCGGCGGCCGTCCGTGGCTAGGGGTTGAATCATGCAAAGCTGCTGGCGATTCTTTGATGAAATGGCTACCCGTGAAGCTAAAAATGATTTTTAGTAAAAATAACGGGCAAGCTATGGAGCACCCGCAGTTCAAAAATTAGCCGGTTCCAACTGAATCGGCCGATGGCTGTGTGAATGGCCGGGGGTAGCTACGAGGCTCGGAAATGCATGATTTTCGACGACCGTCCGTAAAATATGGCATACTTTGAGATAGACATCGAATGGGGCCATTTGGAATGACTCTCTTTGTAGCCGCTTCACGAAAAACACATGTTTTTAGCATTCAAAAAATGGAAAATGGTTTTTTTTGTGAAACAAGTTGGAACCTCGCTTTGGCAACATTGTTTGCCATACCAAGATGCAGGCATGTGCCAAATTTGGGCATATTATCATAAACTATTCAACGAGTGTGGCCATATCATTCCCTGTTTGGCTTGAAAGCCATGGATCTTCGTTCATGGTAGGTCGTTTTTTAGAACACTTTTTAAGGAAACAACGGTATTCCAAGTTTATTATTTTTGCTAGTTGCTATGTCACATGTGATGATGTGATGCGGAGGTTTCCCATTTTTTGATTTTTTTTGAATTTTTTACGGTGTTTTCAAAATCCGGCTGAATTCGTCGCGGCGGCCGTCCGTGGCTAGGGGTTGAATCATGCAAAGCAGTTGGCGATTCTTTGATGAAATGGCTACCCGTGAAGCTAAAATTGATTTTTAGTAAAAATAACGGGCAAGCTATGGAGCACCCGCAGTTCAAATTTTAGCCGGTTCAAGCTGAATCGGCCGATGGCAATGTGAATGGCCGGAGGTAGCTATGACGCTCGGAAATGCATGATTTTCGGCGACCGCCCGTAAAATATGGTATACTTTGAGATAGACATCGAATGGGGCCATTTGGAATGACTCTCTTTGTAGCCGCTTCACGAAAAACACATGTTTTAAGCATTCAAAAAATGGAAAATGGTTTTCTTTTGTGAAACAAGTTGGAACCTCGCTTTGGCAACATTGTTTGCCATACCAAGATGCAGGCATGTGCCAAATTTGGGCATATTATCATAAACTATTCAACGAGTGTGGCCATATCATTCCCTGTTTGGCTTGAAAGCCATGGATCTTCGTTCATGGTAGGTGTAGGACCGAAAGTATGTCTAGAGGGGGGTGATTAGACTACTTGACCAAATAAAAATCCTACCTTTTCACAATTTTAAGTGTTGGCAGATTTTAGCAATGATAGCAAGTCAAGCACACCCTACACATGCATGTCTAAGAGTATAGCAGCGGAAAGTAACAACAAGCATGTATAGTAGAGGGTAGGAAGGAAGATCAAACGCAATTTTTAGACACGAAGATTTTTCCCGTGGTTCCGATAGGTGGTGCTATCGTACGTCCACGTTTATTGAGTCTTCAACCCACGGAGGGTAACGGTCGCGAGAGTCCACGGAGGGCTCCACCCATAAGGGTCCACGAAGTAGCAACCTTGACTATTCCATAACGGCTTCCGTCCACGAAGGACTAGCCTCACTATGGGTAGATCTTCACGAAGTAGGCGATCTCCTTGCCCGTACAAACTTCTTGGTTCAACTCCACAACACGAAGTAGGACGCTCCCAAGCGACACCTAACCAATCTAGGAGGCACCACCCTCCAAAAGGTAGTAGGATCGGCAATGTCGATGAACTCCTTGCTCTTGTGCTTCAAGATGATAGACTCCTCAACACACAATCACTCTCTCACAGATTTGGCTATGGTGGAAGAGATTGATTTGGTGGAAAGCAACTTGGGGAGGCTAGAGATCAAGATTCATATGGATGGAGTGGAATAGCTTGATCTCAACACATGATTAGGTAGCTCTCTCTCAGAAAATATGATGGGGCAAGTATGGAATAGTTCTGAGTGCTTCTCTTTTGAGTGGGTGGTGGTGAAGGGGTATATATAGGCATCCCCAAAAATCCAACCGTTACACCTAAAGTGACCAACTCGGTGACACCGATGTGTGAATCTCGGTTGTACCGAAGTGACCAAAAGGTGACAACTTTTGAATCTTGGTGAGACCGATATATAATTCTTGGTGGTACCGATTAGGTGACCAACGGTCAGATTGCGCAACTCGGTGACGCCGATCCAACAAACTCGGTGGTACCAATTTTGTGAATCGAGGCAACAGAAAGTTGGCAACCCAAACTCCGTGGCACCGAAGTGGAATTGGTTGCACCGATGTGTTAGGGTTTGGCATGGGTCTGTCTGAGTTTGGGAATCGGTGGCACCGAGTGGAAAGTGTTGGTTGCACCGATTTTGGATATTTGACTTTGGACAGACTTTTGTGGAAGAGCTTGTGGGTGTTTTTGGTGACTATCTCTTGTGCACATGGAGCATCTTGTTCACCAACAGTACCTTACCCCCTTTTAATAGTATTGGCTTTCCTACGGACTCAAGGTGATTTCTCACAAAGTAAAATGTAGAGTCCTTTTGCTTGAAGCTTTGCCAATCCATTTCCTTGCATGTTGGGGTATTTCCACAGTCCTTTTGCCATCCCTATCATTGAACTTTTCCTGAAATATGCTTAGTGGAAACATTAGTTCAATGACTTATATGTTGTTATTAATTACCAAAACCACCAAGGGAGCAAATGTGCTTTCAATCTCCCCCTTTTTGGTAATTGATGACAACATATAGATTAAAGCTTCGACATATGATATAATCAATGAATATAATCGTCGCTTTGAGAAGTATGTGATAATCAAGAGCTCCCCCTAAATCTGTGCATTATTTTAAATTTGTGTTTGAATGCAAATGCACAATCGAGCACTCTTTCATGTCACATACAACTTGGTGGTGTGCGAGAATAATAAGAATGAACATCATAGCACAACACAATCAAGCAATGGTGAATGATCATGTCATAGGCATCATAATGATAGGAAATAGTAGCAACACACATCAAGTGTATGATCAAACACCACAAGAGTTTACATCTAAACCAAAAGATCAAATGTTTTGAAACAGCGATAAAAACCAAACGCTCTCTCTCACTCGAAGCCTAAAGATCTATATACACTTCTCCCCCTTTGGCAACAAGTTACCAAAAAGTTCAAAGAGATATAGCTAATCATTCTTGGGCTGATCTCCTCCGGTGGTCGATGAAGGAGTCGAGAGAACTGCATCGGCGAAGATGTCGGCAGACGTCATGGACGGAGTTGGTGTAGCAACGGGAGGTACGGGAGGAGCTAATGGAGCTGAAGAGGCTGTAGCAGGTGCTGATGAAGAAGGCCTCAACTCTGGAGCTGGCATTGTGGCTGATCTGGCCTGGGTAGTGAACTGAGTGCCTGGCCTGAGAGGAGAGTCATCCTCATCATCTGAAGTGTCGGGACTGGGCACGCTGTCAACTTCCTTCTTGAGCTCATTCACGGTCTTTGTCAGCCCATCCACCTTGTCATTTAGAGTCTTGATCCTGTTTTCCATGATCCTCACAAGACTATGTTGATTTGCCAATATGTCCTTGATGTCCTTTTGCATGCCCTGAACGGTAGTGATCAGGAGATCCATTTGCTTGTTCCTGGATCTAGGGACTTGAGCACTAGTGGCTCTAGCTGCCTCTGCCTCTGCCTGTGCTGCGGGTGAGGTGGGATGATCTGGGTTCATCTCCACGACATTGTCCTCAAGATCTGGCTGCAGGGGCAAGTGGGGCCTGTCAAGAGCAAAAATGTGCTTCTCCAGCTTGGAGTTGATGAGCATCTGAATGTAGGGTGCATAGCAGCATGAGCGCTTCTGATCAGCAGAAACCCTCTTCACAGTTTCTACAATCAAGTCCATCACTCGTATCCTGATGTGTCTATCAAGATGGATCAGCATGTTGATGGAATAGACTTGAATCATCTTGTCATCTCCAGACTTAGGTATCAAGGTGTGCCTCAAGATAGTGTTCATGGTGCGGAGGCCAGCCTGAAGGAAGTAAATGGATCCTAACTTGTGAGATTTCAAGTTGGCAGCAGGGATCTCATTGTACATGTTCTTCATAGAATCATGGCTCTCCTTGGATTCAGAATAGACATCCAAGTCACCATCCTGCACCTTTGGGACTCCTAAGATGGCAGCCCATTCCTCAACAGAAGACTCATATCTTGCTCCTTCAGTCATCCACACAATCCTACCATCTCCATAGAAATGAGCAGTGGAGTAGAATTGCATGATCATCTCGTCGTTCCATGCAGTGAATTCTTTGCCAACAAATTCATCTAGGCCAATGCAATGAAAGTTGTCTTGAACATTTGGAAAGTAATCTTTATTTGCCTTGATATACTTCCAGTCAACGTATCTCATGTCACTCACAGCTGGGCTCTTATCAAGCAAGATAGTCTCATAGAAATCTTGTTGCTCCTTGGTATAAAACCTATAGTCCACAGCTGTTTTCCTCCTCTGGGCATATGGATCAATTGCTCTCCATGCCCTCAAACCAGAATCCTTCGTCTTCTTCATATCTTCAGCAAGCAGGTGGCTGGCATTGTGCTCTGGAAGGTGTAGTCTGAGCTTCATCAAAGCAGTCATGTCATCATCATCCTCAGCTTCCCTGAAAGTGGAGGTTTTGTTTTTGCTGGAAGCTGGTATTTCTCTGGAGAACCTCTTAGGCTTATCAGCAGCAGCAGCCTTCTTGGGAGCAGTCTTGGTGCTCTTGGAAGTGGTAGACTTAGGCATAGCATCTGCCATAAGCTTCTTCTTCTTCTTGGGAGGGGCCTTTGCAGCTGGCTCTACCTCCTCCTCTGCAGCAGCTGCCTCCTCTGGATCCTCAAACATAGAGGTTTGCCTACCCACAACATGGATAATCCTCTTCCTGGATTTCTTCTTCTCCCCTGCCTTCTTAGGCATAGATTTCTTGGGAGGCACAACAGTCATGGTTGCTCTGGAGCTCTCAGGTGCTCTCACTATCTCAGAGCTAGCGTACTCCTTCCTGATAGTTTTCTTCTTCTTGGAAGAAGTGGCAGTATCATCTTTCTTAGGCAGCTCCTCAGGGATGAAGTCCTCATCCTCCTCATCAGAATTGAGCTTCCTCCTAGTCCGTGTAGCAGCCTTGGGCAAGTCAGGAGAACTAGGCACATCATCAAAACTCTCTTCAGGACTAGTGCCTGAACTCATTACAACATTCTCCTCTCTAAAGTTGTTCTCACTGTCATCTGAAGCAGACATCTCTGACCCTGTGAATAGAGTGTAGAAGAGTGGAGAAGATGAGTCATCACAAAATGCAGACATTTTCAAAAGATTGAACTAAGATTTCTCAAATTTTGCATTCTGCCAAATGTATGTCGGTACAACCGAGGCAAAATTTTCGGACCCACCGAGACAAACAACCTACTTTCCAGAAACTTGGCACCATTTTCGGTCACACCGAAAATTAGTACTCGGTTCCACCGAGGTGTTCTCAGCTGGCCAGAAAAACCGAATCGGTGCTACCGATTATTTTGCATCGGTTCTACCGAGATTCATGTGGGGGACGACAAAACCTAAAAAATTGATCGTTTGCTATTCTACTGAGTTTCTAGAGGATAGGGAGGTTTGCAATCCATGGATTATCGATATTCAATGCACAAGAATCGTACGGGGAGCGCAAGGAAGGCCGGATCCATAACCTAGCTTGGTGACGGATCCACTAAGGCGACGACGGCGGTGAAGATTCCGTCGGCGGCGGCGATTCCCAACGGCGGAGGCGCACGGGGAGACAAGGGCGACGACCAGGGGTCCGGGGCGGCAGCTTACGGTTGGAGGAAAACGGGCTCTTGAGATTGAATTTCAAAAGTCTGTGTCTGCCAGAATATATACCCTTCGCTGTCGGTGACACCGGTTCAAAATTTTTGGTGTCACCGAGTTTCTCAACTGTCAGCTGATAGGGAAACTCGGTGTAACAGAGAATAATGAATCGGTGTTACCGAGATTGAAAATCCAGATCAACCCTAGGCATTCGGTGAGACCGAGAATTTGGTATTGGTTCCACCGAGATGCACTTGGGAGGTTTTAATGGTCAGTCCTTTGTCGATACGGAACTCCGAGTGCTCCTCACACAGAGGGATCGAAAAGTACTTGTTCAAATTTTGTTATGCAGCAAGAATAGAATATGAGGTGAGAAAGCATAGATAGCTAGAGAGTGGTCCTAGGCATTCTTGTCCATCCAATTGGCAAAAGAGAAAACAAAAACCAAATAGCAACAATTGGATGTCCTCGAATGGATAAATAAATGCATACCAACATGCTCACACAATAAGATGTCAAATGAAATCATGGCAAACATGCACATACATACTAGCATCTATCAAGCATTTTGGCGATGACGGAGTCATCTATATATGAGTATATTGACATAGGAGCCAAGTAAGAATACTTGATCATAGGTCATACTCATCGTTTAAGCACAAGTGGGATTACCACTTTTACATAAAGCATTTAATGTTGTCACATACTAAGAGATGCTTTAACTCAAGTCTTAGAGTAAAGCTCCCCCTTGATGTGACATCCCCCCATAGGAGGGATAAACTAACCTTGGGTTTTGTCGATGAAGACTTCATGTTGGTGAGGTAGTGGTGGATGCTCAGTGTTGATGAAGATCACCATGAGTTGGGAGCATCCTTATTGTTTCCTTATTCTTCTCACCTACATGGGTTAGTTCCAACACACAAGTGACAAATACAAGGATATCTATGGACATGGAGTGCAAAGCATATGTGATGATGTCCATTGATTTGTTGATTACCTTGTCCCTTGCTTACCTTTGAGGGAATGTGTGACTCCTTGAACTATCGCATAGAGTTGATGTTGATTGCAACTAGTTCTTGCCAATAATGAATGTGAGTGAATTTCATTGGCGGAGTCACCCCTCAAGAACTCTCTAGTTCTTCTTCTTGGGGACCCACATCAACTAGATGGGGATCCTTGGTGTTGAAGTGGCTCTTGAAGAAGTTGAGCTTGAAGTAGCCTTGGGAACCCACTCCACCAAAGCTTGGGATTCATCTTCATATGAGTCAATGTCCTCTTGAAGCTTGTTCTTGCCCTTGAGCTTGTGGTCTTGTGGTGGAAGGTCATCTTGAGTGTTTGTTCCCTTGGGAGGAGTATGTTCATACTTCTCCTTTTGAGGAACAAACTCTGGCTTGGGGTATGGACCTTCTTCCCATTCAACTCCATTTGCGTTGAAGTAGCCAATGCCATGGTTCTTCCGGTATCCTCCGTGCTTGCGTACAATTTCTTCAAATTGCTTACACCCGGCAAGACTCTTGTAGATACCTTTCTCTATAATTCCTTTCAATAAAGTGTTTTCTTGCTCAAGTGTAACTTGGCTAAGAGAATCATCATTAGTGGAATCAATAGAACTACTAGAAGCAACATCATTGGGTTTGGCATTTTTATTGTTGCTACTAGATGAAGAACCTTTCTTGCCTTTGTTACTAGTTTGTCTAGATTTAACTTGTGGCATGAATGTAGACAAGAGTAATCGTTTGGCTAGATAAGATGAAGTCTTCTTTCGGAGATCATCATTGATAGCTTTAAGAAACTCATGCTCTTTCTCCAAGGTGAGGTTCTCGAAGCGTAGCTTATCATGAGTCCTTACAAGCTCTCTATGATCTTCAAGAGTAGATTCATGAGCTAACTTAAAAGTGTTTAATTCTTTAGTTAGTTGTTCTATTTTCATCTTATCATCATCAAATGACTTTTCTTGACTAGCATGAGAATTATCAAGTTCATTTTGACTAACATCACTAGTTTCATCAAAGTGCAAGTCATCATCACAAAGTAAATCATCTTCATCACTATTGAAATCAAGATACTCGGGGTGTGATACCTTGGGGCCTTTAGCCATGAAGCAACTTCCACTCCCTTCATTTGGTGATTCAAATAGATCATAGGAGTTGGTAGTCAGTAGTGCAAGTCCGGCAACACCTTCATCTTGACTATAGTCGGAGTTGGAGTGATAGCTTCTCTCGGAGTTGTTGTCGGAGTCGAAGCCGGAAACCCATTCACCAACATGAGCTTGATGTCTTCTTCTTGTGTAGCTCTTGGTGTACTTGTCCTTCTTCTCCGAATCCCTACTTCTCCTTGAGGGTCTTCGTTCATAACGATCATCTCTACTCCTTCTCTCTCTTTGAGGTGATTCATTCCTTGAGCTTCGTCTTCTAGGTGACTCTTCTCTTCGTTTGTAAGGAGCCGTGCACTCATTGGAGTAGTGTCCGGGCTTCCCACAATTGTAGCAGTTTCAGTCACGACTTGACGAACGCTTCTCTTCATATCTTGAGTTGGAGCTTCGTTCTTTGCCTCTATTCTTGTATAACTTGTTGAATTTCTTGACCATGAGGCTTATCTCTTCATTGGTGACAAGGTTGTCGCTTGAAGTTGCGGGAGCATCACTTGTGGCTTTGTAAGCACCGCTAGACTTGTTGTGAAGCTCTTCTTTGTCTTTGAGTGTCATCTCATGAGCAACAATCCTTCCAATGACTTCCGTAGGCTTGAGATCTTTGTAGTTGGACATCATTTGGATCAATGTGCACACGGTGTCGTATCTCTCATCCAAAGCTCGAAGTATCTTCTTGATGATGAATTTGTCGGTCATCTCTTCGCTTCCTAAGCCGACAATCTCATTGGTGATGAGAGCTAGCCTAGAGTACATCTCCGCGACTCCTTCACCATCCTTCATCTTGAACTTGTCAAGCTGACTTTGAAGAACATCCAACTTGGATTCTCTCACGGACTCGGTACCTTCGTGCATATCAACCAAAGTATCCCAAATCTCTTTTGTATTCTCAAGACGGCTGATTTTGTTGAATTCTTCGGGGCATAGGCAGTTGAAGAGAATGTCGCATGATTGAGCATTATATTGCAACATCTTCAATTCATCCGCGGTCGCTTCACGATCCGGTTCCTTTCCATCACCAAAGAATTTACCTTGCAAGTCAACACGAACAATAGCCCATACGGCGGGGTTATGACCAAGAATATGCATTTTCATTTTGTGCTTCCAACTAGCAAAATTAGTGCCATCAAAGTACGGACCTCTACGGTGATAATTTCCCTCACTAGACGCCATACTCTCCTAGGTTGTGAGACCAATGCAATGGAGACCAATGCTCTGATACCACTTGTAGGACCGAAAGTATGTCTAGAGGGGGGTGATTAGACTACTTGACGAAATAAAAATCCTACCTTTTCCCAATTTTAAGTGTTGGCAGATTTTAGCAATGATAGCAAGTCAAGCACACCCTACACATGCATGTCTAAGAGTATAGCAGCAGAAAGTAACAACAAGCATGTATAGTAGAGGGTAGGAAGGAAGATCAAACGCAATTTGTAGACACGAAGATTTTTCCCGTGGTTCCGATAGGTGGTGCTATCGTACGTCCACGTTTATAGAGTCTTCAACCCACGGAGGGTAATGGTCGCGAGAGTCCACGGAGGGCTCCACCCATAAGGGTCCACAAAGTAGCAACCTTGACTATTCCATAACGGCTTCCGTCCACGAAGGACTAGCCTCACTATGGGTAGATCTTCACGAAGTAGGCGATCTCCTTGCCAGTACAAACTTCTTGGTTCAACTCCACAACACGAAGTAGGAGGCTCCCAAGCGACACCTAACCAATCTAGGAGGCACCACCCTCCAAAAGGTAATAGGCTCGGCAATGTCGATGAACTCCTTGCTCTTGTGCTTCAAGATGATAGACTCCTCAACACACAATCACTCTCTCACAGATTTGGCTATGGTGGAAGAGATTGATTTGGTGGAAAGCAACTTGGGGAGGCTAGAGATCAAGATTCATATGGATGGAGTGGAATAGCTTGATCTCAACACATCAGTCGGTAGCTCTCTCTCAGAAAATATGATGGGGCAAGTATGGAATAGTTCTGAGTGCTTCTCTTTCGAGTGGGTGGTGGTGAAGGGGTATATATAGGCATCCCCAAAAATCCAACCGTTACACCTAAAGTGACCAACTCGGTGACACCGATGTGTGAATCTCGGTGGTACCGAAGTGACCAAAAGGTGACAACTTTTGAATCACGGTGAGACCGATATATAATTCTCGGTGGTACCGGTTAGGTGACCAACGGTCAGATTGCGCAACTCGGTGACGCCGATCCAACAAACTCGGTGGTACCGATTTTGTGAATCGAGGTAACAGAAAGTTGGCAAGCCAAACTCGGTGGCATCGAAGTGGAATCGGTTGCACCGATGTGTTAGGGTTTGGCATGGGTCTGTCTGAGTTTGGGAATCGGTGGCACCGAGTGGAAAGTGTTGGTTGCACCGATTTTGGATATTTGACTTTGGACAGACTTTTGTGGAAGAGCTTGTGGGTGTTTTTGGTGACTATCTCTTGTGCACGTGGAGCATCTTGTTCACCAATAGTACCTTACCCCCTTTTAATAGTATTGGCTTTCCTATGGACTGAAGGTGATTTCTCACAAAGTAAAATGTAGAGTCCTTTTGCTTGAAGCTTTGCCAATCCATTTCCTTGCATCTTGGGGTATTTCCACAGTCCTTTTGCCATCCCTATCATTGAACTTTTCCTGAAATATGCTTAGTGGAAACATTAGTTCAATGACTTATATGTTGTTATTAATTACCAAAACCACCAAGGGAGCAAATGTGCTTTCAGTAGGCCGTTTTTTAGAACACTTTTTCACGAAAACATCGGTATTCCAAGTTTATTATTTTTGCTAGTTGCTATGTCACATGTGATGATGTGACGTGGAGGTTTCCCATTTTTATGATTTTGTTTGAATTTTTTACGGTGTTTTCAAAATCCGGCCGAATTCTTCGCGTCGGCCGTCCGTGGCTAGGGGTTGAATCATGCAAAGTTGTTGGCGATTCTTTGATGAAATGGCTACCCGTGAAGCTAAAAATGATTTTTAGTAAAAATAACGGGCAAGCTATGGAGCACCCGCAGTTCAAAATTTAGCCGGTTCCAGCAGAATCGGCCGATGGCTGTGTGAATGGCCGGGGGTAGCTACGAGGCTCGGAAATGCATGATTTTCGGCGACTGTCCATAAAATATGGTATACTTTGAGATAGACATCGAATGGGGCCATTTGGAATGACTCTCTTTGTAGCCGCTTCACGAAAAACACATGTTTTTAGCATTCAAAAAATGGAAAATGGTTTTTTTTGTGAAACAAGTTGGAACCTCGCTTTGGCAACATTGTTTGCCATACCAAGATGCAGGCATGTGCCAAATTTGGGCATATTATCATAAACTACTCAACGAGTGTGGCCATATCATTCCCCGTTTGGCTTGAAAGCCATGGATCTTCGCTCATGGTAGGTCGTTTTTGAGAACACTTTTTCATGAAAACATCGGTATTCCAAGTTTATTATTTTTGCTAGTTGCTATGTCACGTGTGTTGATGTGACGCGGAGGTTTCCCATTTTTTTGATTTTTTTTGAATTTTTTACGGTGTTTTCAAAATCCGGCCGAATTCGTCGCGGCGGCCGTCCGTGGCTAGGGGTTGAATCATGCAAAGTTGTTGGCGATTCTTTGATCAAATGGCTACCTGTGAAGCTAAAAATGATTTTTAGTAAAAATAACAGGCAAGCTATGGAGCACCTGTAGTTCAAATTTTAGCTGGTTCCAGCTGAATCGGCCGATGGCTATGTGAATGGCTGGGGGCAGCTACGAGGCTCAGAAATGCATGATTTTCGGCGACCGCCCGTAAAATATGGTATACTTTGAGATAGACATCGAATGGGGCCATTTGGAATGACTCACTTTGTAGCCGCTTCACGAAAAACACATGTTTTTAGCATTCAAAAAATGGAAAATGTTTTTTTTTTGTGAAACAAGTTGGAACCTCGCTTTGGCAACATTGTTTGCCATACCAAGATGCAGGCATGTGCCAAATTTGGGCATATTATCATAAACTATTCAACGAGTGTGGCCATATCATTCCCTGTTTGGCTTGAAAGCCATGGATCTTCGTTCATGGTAGGTCGTTTTTTAGAACACTTTTTCACGAAAACATCGGTATTCCAAGTTTATTATTTTTGCTAGTTGCTATGTCACATGTGATGATGTGACGCGGAGGTTTCCCATTTTTTAATTTTATTTTATTTTTTACGGTGTTTTCAAAATCCGGCCGAATTCGTCACGGCGGCCGTCCGTGGCTTTGGGATTTCTTAACATCATCACTCCTCTTTCTTCTCCTTCTTCTCCATTAGCATGCACAAAACTTATGTTGTTTCATCTATGAGCATGCACAAAAACTTATGTTGTTTAATTTTTTACGGTGTTTTCAAAAAAACTTATGCACACAATTTATTTATTTATTTAATCTTTTTACGGTGTTTTCTAAACTTATGTTGTTTCATCCATGACCATGCACAAAAACCCATAATTAAGAAACAGCAGTAGATTAACACCGTCATACTTAACAGGTTTACAGTAACATGCTTAAACCTGACATACTTAACAAGCTTAAACCTGACATACTTAACATTGACATGTTCAAATTAACATGGTTAACATTGCCACTTGATTTCTTAACATCTTCACTCCTCCTTCTTCTCCTTCTTCTCCTTCATCATCCTGATGCGCTTAGAGCGGCGAATGCCGACGCGGCGAATGCCGACGGGGTGAATGTACTCCTCTACCACAATTGGCCTGGTCATGTCGCCCAGCTGTGGGATCGCCGGCGCCACCACCATCGCGAGGTCATCTTCAGGCACCACCACCATCGCGAGGTCATCGTCAGCCACCACCATCGCAAGGTCATCTTCAGCCTCAATCATCGCGAGGTCATCTTCAGCATCAACCATCGCGAGGTCATCTTCAGCCACAACCATCGCCTTCTGTGGCTCGTCGTCACTGCTGTCGGCCCCGCTCTGCTCCTCTTCTTCCCCACTCAGCTCCTCTTCTTCCCCACTCTGCTCCTCCTCATCCTCGCTGCTGCTTTTGCTATAGACACAGTCGCTGCTACTCCCATTGCCTGGCCAAATGCAACAAAGTTTTTTTAACAATCCGCGTGAGACGAAGCCAAAAGGAGAGGAAGAAGAGGCAGAGCGTACTGGCATCGTCGTCGTGCTGGTAGTGCCTGCGGCACATGGTTCCGTCGAACACCTTGACGGTGAGCACGGCGTCGCCGTCGTAGCTGAAGACAAGGAAGTGCCCGAGCCTTAGGTCGTGGGCGCGGGCGAACTGCTCCCAATCGCGCCCTAGGTACATGTGGCCGTCGGCGTCGAACTTCAACACCACGTCCCACAGCCTGCGACGCCCGCTGCCGGCCTCCCGCAGCTTCAATCTGTGGGGCTCACGGCCGTCGAGCATCTTCGCAAACTTGTCAGCAGCCTCTGCAGTGAGGGTTAAGCAGTGATTAATTGTGCCGATCAAGCACTAGACAGCATGCAAAATGATGATAAAGAGATGGGTGAAGGGGAGATCTCGTCTTGTATATACCTGCCCGCAGGAGGTTTTCTCAATTATGATCTCGAAGAACTCGAAACCTGCCATCTCACTTGGCGGTGGCGGCCTCCCCCGTCTCTGAAAAGCAGCGATGTAACAAAGATTATCAGTACAAAATGACCAAGCAGAATTTCCAACACAGCAAAAGAAGACAGTTTCTAAGCACATCAGAATTTGGGAAGATTATCAGTATAATTTGGGAAGATTTGTTTTCAAGCACAGTTCTGGACCATATCTGCCCATGTGCTACATTTTGCTACATGATAAATGAACCACAGCTAGAACCATATTTGATAAATTAACCATATCTACTATAAATGGACCATATTTACAGAAACAAGAACATCAAGCAGAACCATATTTACAGAACATATCCGCCATATAACATCAAGCAGAACCATATTTACAGAAACAAGAACATATCTGCTATGCTGGGAAACAACAGGGAAGCAACCAAAACTCAACTAGTGTCTGCTTCTACACCATCTCATTCACTGACTCATCTCCGCTTTTTTACTGTAAACTTTTTCTTTCTTCTTCTTGTTCAATCAGTGAGGCAGTCACATGGATGGATGGATGGATGGACCTCTCTATTTGTACTTCCTTCCTTCCTTGCTTGCGCCATCCACCATGTCTCTTGCTACAGTGTTTACTACATTGCCACCCATGTTCCTCCCAAATTTACCTTTACTTTCTTTCCTAATCTAACCCAAATTTCCAGAACCCTAATCAAACCCTAATCAACAGCGGCGGCAAGAACCCTAATCCAACCCTAATACAAAACAACAGCGGCGGCAAGAACCCTAATCCAACCCTAATCAAACCACTACAAAAAAAATCATTGTTGACCCTCCATTTTGGTCACTGGATTGTCATTATTTATGTTTTATGACCTTCTTATGACCAAATTCAAAAGGTCAACAGTTGGCCGTCAAGAACGAACAAACATGACCTTTCTAATTTTTTGGTCGTAGACCTCTATTGACCAAAATTTTGGTTTGGTCATTACCCATTTGTCTCGGCCACGTAGGATCTGATGTGGCTGCGCTGACGTGGCATTGCTAGTGACCAAATGGAATCATCATAAATTTCAAAGCTCAGTCCACCAATCTAGCCTACATGGGCCTGGCCCAGTACCTATTTTATTATTGAAAATGTCTAATTTGTTTGGGCTGATGCATTATTTTGCCAGAAGCATGCATATCTCAGGATAGGCCCATTAAAAAACAAGTACAACAGAATAAAAGATTGCAGATAAACTAGATATTTCATTTCAGTAGCACATCACATGAAATAGAATACATCATCCATCTACTCCTCTACACATCAAGGTTCAAGGCCCAACAAGTGCAGATAAAAATAATTTTACAAGTTCACAGCAAAATAGTTCTACAAGTGCAAGCGCACAGCAAAAGGACCCAACAAGTGCACAATCGCACATCAACATAGTTCTACAAAGATTGGATGAGAAGCACAAGTTTTAGTTGATCACACATAACATCAATGAGAAACGAAGCTTCTTGTGCCCTCCTTCTGCCCTCCGCTTCTTCTGAGTGCTTCAGATCATCCTGGTAATTCAAATAATCAAACATAAGAAGGCATACAAAATATGTGCAAACGGAAGACAAATGGTGATTTTACATTCAGGAGTGAGAGTTAAAATTTCACATCAATGAACAGAAACACAACACAGCCATGATCAACACAACACAGCCATGATCATCTCAACACAACACAGCTCATAAACAACCAATCCAAACTGATTGCAAACTATAAGTTGACCTCAACACAAACAACACATGCACAGAGAGTATACATGGCAGAAACTGTGCTATGTCCAAAACGTGTTAACTTTATGAAAGAAACAGAATAATCGCTAGTGGAATATGTCATATATATATACTTATAGATATGATATATGCCCATGTTCCTTCAAAAATATCAAATACACCTAGGTGTGTTGGGAGTTTTTTTAATCAAATAGTTATTTAATTAGTTCCATGAACCTATAATGACTAAAATCTGAGAAAATTGATAGTACTCTATGTAAGGTGTATAAGGTATATACCATGATCAATAATTCAACATGTATAGTTAAAAATGGATACTTTACAAATACTGATAAAAACACATCATGACCGATGAAACCATTTGCCAATAGAAGGAGAACAAAACAAAGAAGTGGGGCCCATTAAAGCCAAAATAGTGACGTAAGCAAAAACTAATTTGCACGTGGCAATGGACTTCCACTAAAGAGCATAACCAATCACTATATGAGGAGAGTGAAACAATATGGCATTTTTTATTTCTTGGGAACTGTATGGTTCCAACTTAAATCAAAATAATGCATCGGTTATGGGAAAGGTTCCATCCATCCAAGGGAATAGAGATACTTAGGGATCTCAGAAACATAAGCCAAGAAACATATACTATACTACTTGCTTGTTATTCACATACAAAATATGTAGCTAATTGCGTTCTAGTAAACAAAAATATATTACACATGATGATGCATTGCAAACAAAACGTAATTTACTACAAATAACTGAATAATGGTGCAACAAAACAAACCTCTAGGTGGGCGAGGACTTGCATGATTGAGGGCATCTATTGTTGCTTGATGATAATCAAAATACCTCATCAATTTTAAAATCCAACCAATCCTACATATAGGAAGTCTGCACAAACTTGAAGCAACTCATCATATTTATGTCAGGAATCTTGTAATGAGCTGCAAGAAAAAAATTAGTCACTTTATGATCAGGCTGGACAAAGTACTCCATCATTGCTAATATGCTGAATGGAACCCAAGCGGCAAATATGACCCGACTGCTGGGAGGCTTTAGGCCAGATGTAAACGTTGAGCAAAATTCAGTCACTGGTGATTGGAAGGGCAGGGCACTCAATTACTGCTAATCGGCGCAAAACCCTATCAAATGGAGTGGAGATTATCTAGAATCTACAGAGAATTTCTGCGCAAAACTTGGCAACATGTCATGGTGGCAACTTGCCTATTGTTAGGAGGGAGTGAGTATGCAGAAAAGGCAAAACATGAGAAAAGACATGAATGCGGGTATGGTTGCTTGTACGTGCACCCTGAAGTGCAGTATCGTCCATGTAATTGCCATTGGCTATGGCAGTCATAGCCCCAGTCAATACATGGTCTGGACATGATGTAGTGCAGGGATGCTAGCTCTCTCATATTGACAACATGAATTGAAGGACAACATGAGATTCCTAATGCTTGCTTTTCTCTATCTTTTAAAGTCCATGTAATCAGTCTAGTTCTTTGCATTATCTTTGTGTGTTCATTTACATGACTGGTGACCTCAAAGCAAACCTTGCAGAGGACTCGAAGTTGTTATCCTGCAAATATCTACAAAATCTGAAGTATAATATATCAGTGCAACAGAAGAAAATCTGATATGGGCGAAGTCAGATCTAAAACTGCTTTGTTCAAATCTTGTAACCTAAAGAGTGCCAATAATTAATCAATCTCTAACATTGACACTGTTCTGATCTCAACCACAATTATTCAAGTTTAACTAAGACATACATATAGGCTAAGGAATAGTAAGTCACAACCAAAAGCATTTTGACTTCCATTTATTTGCACACACAAAATTATCAGGTGCTCACAGTTCAGATCAGGTAAGGTAATTTTGTAGCTCCCCACTGTTGCTGGCCTGACTAGACTCGTCCTCCTGCATAACAACATGTTTGAGATCTCCATTATACTTAAATAAATGAGAGGGCAGGTACTGGAAGGCCGTCGCCACCCAGCACCCACTCACGCCCAAGCCTTCTTTCTTCTCATCCTCTTCCTCTGCCCAATATGGCACTCCTGCCATTGCCGCCTGCAAGAAGAAAATGATGGTAAGGCTCAAAAAGCAGACAAAGGAAACTAACATGATAGAGCATCAAATACTAATGCATAGATAAGCCTGTATACAATGAGCCACATATAATAAAAAAAGGGCAGCAGATAATAGCCAATTATAGGTTCATGCACATGATGCTATTTTCTGATGGATTTTTTTAAATAGGGTTGTTTGCAGAGATGGAGTGTATGTGTATTTAGGGAGGCCAAGCAGGTGGCACACCTTGCATTTTTATCTCAAGCAACAAGGGAGATCGAAAAATGAGTAAAGTTAAGACCTCAGTATTGTTTCCTCATATTGTTTCTACTTGGTTAGTTTCAATGTCGTTCGGTTAAAGGGATGTATAATATAATTAAGAACACATGTTAGTTAATTTTTGTATGGTTTATTTATTCTGTCATATAGAACTTGGACTATCTTAGAGTAAGAGCTGTTATGTAATTATGATCAAATAACACAATGAAACTTCCAAAAATAAATATATGTACTCATTAATACCATGATACTAAATTTATGTTGTTACAGTTGACATTTTTGTCAGATAAAGTTCAACTTGTATTTCCATTCTTGAAGTAGAAATATGGCCTTGCATACAAAAATTTCCATTCCCATATAACAAGATATACATATATTAAAGTAAAGAATCATGATGTGTATGATCTAAAACTTTTTAGCTAATGGAAGAAAGGAGGTTATACTCTAACTAATTGTCGTATCAGATTCAATAAACGTCTTTCTGTACATGGATAGGATGATTATGAAACATTATGAGTGCTATCAAGTTTTTTTGTATCATATTTATCTGAGATGCTCCTTTTGCATGACTCATTCAATGTGAATTAAATTTGATCAGATCATCAAATGGTCGGTTGTGGTGTCATTTGTTGTTTTGACTATCTTATAAGGAGATGATGTGCTAGCCTACATTTGGTGCAACATTTCAATCATGTTAGATCTTAATTCATTTATTTTCTATTTCAGATTAGGTCAATTAGTTAATAGATGGATAAATACAATATTTGTCTATATACATGGTACTACTTGAAATTATTATTTGTTAGACAAATCATACTGTTTGTTCTACATACACATGTTAGACTCTTCGTCACTTTGTAAATTAACTAAAATTATTTGTCAGTACACAAAATGGTTTTGCCTCAAACGGCCATAGGAACATTATTTTTCTTTCGACAAGGTTCGCATATTGTTATGATCTTTTACACTTATGCAAGAATGCCAAGAAGTGTATTGATATTCCTTTGCAATTGTTTTTAGTGGCAGTGGATTGTTTTGGTCTATCTACATATATATGGTATCATGGATCAAGAAAGTATATTTCCATGATCTTTACCATGATCTCTTTGTTAAATATTTTGTGAACCTACAATTAACAGACCGGTGACATTGAGGATACAAACAAACCATTGTATGGAATCTTATATACATAGTTGAAACTAAAAATAACTATCCCGAGTATTCCTTAATTTAGCATCATTAGTGAGCAGAGGAAGAGCGGGAGGGAGATGCTACCTGCTGCAATGGGTCGTCGTGGCCGTGCTTGAGCTCGGCAGGATCTCTTGGTCGCCCTAGGAGCAGACCCCTCCTGCCCCTCCTCCTCGAGCAGAGCAGGGCAGGGCCGACGGCTAGGTGCGCCCCTCCTCCTCCTCGAGCAGGGCAAGGCCGACACCCTCCTGTCATCGTCGCCACCTCCACACCATGTTCACCTGCAGCAAAGGGGTGGATAGGAGGAGAAGGTGAGGAGAGGGTGGATCCGATCGAGGAAGGATGGTAAGGGACTACCTGGGCAATGCCGGTGGCGGATCCCGCGAAGTCTGGCCTCGCCATCCTCAGTTCCGGCGAAGAAACCCTAGCCGCGGGCGAGGGTGCAGGACCTGAGGCGCGGGGAGATCGGGGTAGATCTTGGGGAGCTTGGGGTCAACTGCCGATCGGAACCAGCCCGAGTCCAACGCTGTTTCCGCACGAACGACCTGCAGCATACCTACGGGGCGCCAGCGATGGCAGAGGACGGCGAGGAGAGGCTGCTCGCCACGGTCCAGCACATCGTGCAGACGCTTGGCAGCAGCGACACCATGACATAAGACATCCTCAAGGTCTTCTCCAACTATGACGGCCACCTCTTGCTCGACAAGATCTACGCAGCGCAGGACGCTGTGGCGGCGGCAGGGGAGAGAGAGGAGGAGGGGCGCACTCCATGCCGGCGTCGTCGTCGTGCCGGGCTCCTCCGCGAGGCCGCCCGTCACGTCCATGGAGCGGACCGTGCGCATGCCCGACCGCCAGATCTCGCAGTTCGTCACCATGGACAGGCTAATTTGGGCTAACTCGGGGAACGCCGACGCCTTCCCCGAGGCAGTCGATGACCTCATAGGCGGATCTTGGGGAGCTGCGGGTGGATAGAGCTTGCCGGAACCGGCCGGCGTGGGTGGCGGCGGCGGCGAGGAGATCGTAGGTTGGCGGGGAAGGACGTGTTCGCCAGAGCGAGAGAGAGAGATTGGTGCGGTGGGCTTCTCCCTTCCTTTAGATGGACGGATGGATGGGTGGACGGTGGGATTGCCGCGAATGGATGGTAGGATCTTTTGCCATGTCACCAATCCGTGGCACAAATGATTCCACCAATGAGAACTAAGCATATGCAATTGTGTGTTTTTCCTTTTGAGAATTGAGCATGGTTTTTAACGTATGTCAGGTCTGAGGCTTGGTTCCTCATGTCACTTGCTGGAGGTTGATGTGTGCATTCCTCATGTCACTTGCTGGAGGTTGATGTGTGGGTTCCACATGTCAGTGCTGGTTCAAACCTAATACACCAAACACATGGACATGAATCGTTGGTGAAATGCTGAGGTGACTTGACACATGGACACGCCACGTCGGCAAAACTGGTGAGGTGTCTGCCTAGTCATTTTGAAGCATTGTGAATTAGTAGTCATGACCATTTAAATTGGTCGTGATCGACTAAAACTAAGGATGTAGATCAGTGTTGTTTATGTTCTGACCATTTCGCATAGGAAAATTACGACTTTTCTGACGAAAATGGTCATAATGATTTAGGGTTTGGACCCTCCCAAACGGCTTACGACCATTTGCCACAAAATGGTCATGGATTTATGACCAATTCACCCACGGTCACTACTAGAAGGTCATAATTTAGCATATTTCTTGTAGTGAACCCTAATCAATGGAATCAAACCCTAATCTAAACAGCAGCATAAAACCAACGGGAGAGGAAGGAGTCAGTGGCGGATTCATACCTCCTCGGGAGAGGAAGGAGTCGGTGGCGACGGTGGGTCGAGACGGTGGGAGAGGAAGGAGGCAGCGGTGCCGGCGAAGGGGAGGAGAAGTGAACTCGTCGGGAAGGAGAAGGACTCGTCAGTTCTGTTTGATATGGAGAGGGGGAGTGGGTAGGGTGGGGAAAAGAGTGGGTCCCACTTGTCAGCCAGTTCTGTTTGATATAGTGAAAAGTTCCTGTACTCAACCAACAGCCACTTCTTAGCCCAGTGGTAGAAACACAGTAAAATAAGCGCCAGGTCGTGGGTTCGAGTCCCCGCTCACGCATTGTTTTTTGGTCGCGCCCACATGTGTGTGCTCGGTCGTGAGTTCGAGTATAGTGAAACAACTATACCATAATCAACATTCTCTTCCTAGCTCAGTGGTTCTGGACATAGTGAAACATGCGCTCGGTCGTGGCTTCGAGTCCCCGCTCGCGCATATATTTTTTGCCCACTTATTTAGCCGTGTGTGGGATCAGACGGTTGTCTGATGGAGCGCACCCATGTCTGTCTGATGGAGTACAAAATTTAGTTAAAGCAAAAAACAGCTCTGAAAACAATCATAACAAATTCAGTGAAGAAACTTTTGTCATTTCTGCCGAGATATCATAACAATAAGCATCCAAAATGCACCAGCATCATAGTTTTGCATTTTGCATCAAATATTACAACCAGCATTTTGCATGAAATTCAGGAAATCAAATGTTTTGCATTTTGCATCAAATACTACAACCAGCATTTTGTCACTATAGCCATCAGCATCACATCACTACAGCCATGCATCTTCAAGCATCAGGATCACATCACTACAGCCATGCATCTACAGCCATCAGGATCTTCAAGCATGCATTTTGCTACCTGGAGAGAATTGTAGTACATTAGGATCACCGTGCATATGTACAAGAAGGAAAACTACAGAGAATTGCAAGGAAAACTACAGAGAATTAGAAGGATCACCATGCATAGTATTAGTCCATTCACTACTCATCGTCGTCGATACCAAAACAAGGAACTCTATGCCCACTCCTGTTTTCCTCATCGTCACTACAATATTGCAGCATAGTATGATCAGTCATGTTTTCATCGTCCTCGCTCTCATGTCCATCCACTACCACCTTTCTTTTTTTCTTAATGCCTTCAACAGTTGCAGCATCAACAATCACACTTTCCCGGTCCCTTCGCACTCTGCTTTGCACCGGAACTTCCGTAGAGTCATCATCAGCTTGCACCGGAACTTCCGTAGAGTCATCATCCTGGTATGTTAGTCCACTACCACCAGGGCCCTTTTCCATTTCAGTTTTAGTCACACTCCATAAGTGTCTGTGCTCAAACTTTTGCACAACTCGCCATTTTCCGTGCAAAAGAGTGTCTGGAAGATAGAACACCATTGTTGCTTGTGCTGTTAGAATAAATGGATCATTCTTATACCAGCACCTTCCAGTGTTGATGCTTCTGAGGTGGCCATCATATTTGACTCCTATATACTTCTTGCCACCAAGATCAAACCAGTCACAGCGAAATAAGACAACCGAGTGATGGATGCCTCCGCTAGAGTTGTACTGCAACTTAACGATGCTTCTCAGCTGACCATAGAAGTCAATGTTTTGACCAGCATGTGACCCCTCAGTGACGATTCCACAATTCTGTGTCTTTCTTTTTTCCTCGCGGTCAACGGTATGGTACCGGACACCGTCAGCAATGCATGCTCAATACAGTCTCACTCGCTTATCGGGTCCGCATGCCAAAGCAAATAGATCATCACTGACCTTCTTCTCCTCATGCAACTTTCCAATCTACACAAATAAACCATTTAGCAACAATGCTATTTAACAGTTGGTGAATAACAAAGAAAACAAAAAAAACATGTGGCTAAAGATCTCACATGATCCTTAAACCATTTAGCAAATCCCTTGGCAACCCTTTTATCAACATGGATGTGGCTTTCTTCCTGATTCAATTCTTCCTTGCATTTCTTGCAATGCCAACAAAACAAGTGAATTAAAACATTAGGCTGGTGCCAACCCAAGCAAACGAATATAACGAGTGCACAAGATATAACGTACTCGATATATGGTAGAACCTCAGCGCAATTGTTGAGCACATACCAAACCATCTTGTCATACTCATCACCAGCCTCCAAGTATTGTGAGGCTCCAAGACAGTTCACACCATGGTTGAAAACCAAGACATCACCACTTTGCGAATCAGACCGCTCTCTATTTCTGCCCGACCGATTCCATCTCGTTTGCACATCGCCAAAGTATCTAGAGAAAAATGTCAAGCACTCATCAACGACATATGCTTCAGCAATCGAACCTTCTGGTCTTGCCGTGTTTCGCACATAACGCTTACAAGTAAGTAGCCTTCTTTCAATTGGGTACATCCAATTGTATTGCACAGGGCCTCTAAGCATTGCCTCTTTTGGTAAATGCACCGCTAAATGAACCATCACGGTGAAGAAAGTTGGAGGGAAAATCTTCTCAAGCTTGCAAAGAATAATTGGGATTTCTTTTTCAAGTCTTTCCAGAACAGTTAACTTGAGTGTTTTGCAACACAGTTCTCTAAAGAAATTTCCTAGCTCAGCAACCGCTTCATATATATCATTGTCCATGATTCCTCGAAGGCCCGCCGGTAAAATCCTTTGGAGGAGGATGTGACAATCATGGGTTTTCAGTACTGAAAGCTTGAATCCATCAGAAGTAACACACTTTGCTAGGTTAGCAACATAACCATCTGGAAATCTCACCGCTCTTATGAATTCACAGAATGCAATCTTTCCTTCTTTAGTCATTGTATACCATGCTCGTGGCATTTCAAATGAATCTTCATCTTCATTATGCTGTAGATGCAAATCTTCTCTTATGCCCATATCTTCCAAATCAAGCCTAGAACTAACTGTGTCCTTTGTCTTCCCTTCAACGTTCAGAAATGTCCCTAGCAGATTCTCGCATATGTTTTTCTCAATGTGCATTACATCGAGATTATGCCTCAATTTCAGATCAGCCCAGTATGGCAGGTCCCACAAAGAAGACCTCCGGTCCCAACATTGACCTTCCTCACGCTTTCTTTTCTTTGCAAGCTTTCCTGGTCTCACATCTTTCACCTTTTCAAGTTGCTACTCCAGCTCTTCTTTAGTGAATTCCGCTGGCTTGTCACGGGTTTCAGTCTCACCATTAAAATCTTTGCGTCTTCGCCAGCGATGGTTTCGGGAAAGAAAACGGCGGTGCCCAACATAGCAGATCTTCTTCCTTATTCTCTTCGAGCAAGGGTCTTTGTCACAATGCACGCAGGCCTGATAACCCGCTGTGATCCTCCCAGACAGAGTGTGCAGCGCCGGGAAATCATGGATGGACCATATGATTGCAGCACGTAGATTAAAATTTTCTTCCGGAGTCGAGGCATCGTATGTAAGTACACCAGTCCAGAGCTGGAGAAGTTCTTCTACGAGGGGCTCCATAAAGACATCAAAATCCTTTCCTGGAGACTCTCGACCCGGGATAAGCAATGACATCATGAAGTTGGACTGATCCATGCATGCCCATGGTGGCAGGTTGTACGACACCACAAAAACGGGACACATGCTATAAGAGGTGCTCATGTTCCCAAACGGATTAAAGCCATCAGTGGCAATGCCAAGTTTTATGTTCCTTGGATCTGCAGCAAAATCTATATGAATTCTGTCAAATTCTTTCCATGCCTCTCCGTCTGCTGGATGGCTCAGCTCATTGTCCACAGGTTGCCGCTTCAGCTTGTGCCATTATACCTCCAACGATGATTTCTTCGAGATAAACATCCGCCGCAGCCTTGGTATCAACGGAAAGTGCCTCAGTACCTTCTCCAGCATTAACTTCTTCCCATCAGCATCTTTCCACCTAGAGGAATTGCATTTTGGACAGTTGTCATGCTTGGCATAATCCTTCTGAAACAAGACACAGTTATTTGAGCACACATGTATTGAAACATAACCTAGCCCGAGCCTGCGGATTATGCTCAATGCTTCATCATAAGACCTGGGAACACAACTATCAGAGAATTGCAAGGTCAAAAGGTGGAGTATTGCATTGAATGCAGCATTGCTAATCCGGTAGAAAGACTTGATGTGGAGTAACTTCACGGTGAAGGTAAATCTTGAAAATTTACCCCCTTCATGAGCTGCGCACTTTGCCTCTTCTAACACCTCAGCAAACATCGACTTCTGTCCATCAGCACGATCTTCAGCATCGTACAGATCCTTCAATAGGTCAGGAATCCTATCATCTTCATGCCCATCCTCTTCCTCCAAACCAGCATTCTCTCGCAAAATCCTTTCCATAAAATAAATGCCAGCATCACCACCACCCATCATATGAGGGGCCTCTGTATCAGCTTCTATATGTTGAGGTTATCCGTCTAAAGGTTCTCCATGATATATCCATCTATCATATGTGCTGGCCATCCCATTAAGAAGCAGATGATCTTCCACTATTCCTTGAGCTTTTCTTGAACGTTTGAGGCAATCGCAGCATGGGAAAAGAATGACAGCATCCTTGGCAAAATTTGCCCGAACAAATTGCATGAATTCATCAACTCCTTTCATATGTTCTTTCGAAAACCTTCTAACTCCTTTTCTAATCCAGCTTATGTCCATCTGCCAAAGACAACAAATTGTTGCAACTTAGCAAATCAATCTAAGTGCATCAACATTAATTAATAAAAATGGATGGCAGTAATGGCAGCTAAAAATCCAGAAAATTTTATATGCTAATTGACTAACCACAGCATCGAAACAAACCAAACTGTAAATCAAACCAACATTGAAATTGGCATGAATTTAATTTATAGAGAAGGCTAAATCAAACCAAACCGTTAATACCCCTAGGATTTAGAAGGATCCTGTTTCAGGGAAAGACCAACTTGGTGGACAAAATAAATTAGCATACATTATTTACCCATGGCATTATTCAGTCTAACTTGAGCTCTGTTCTATTGATTGCTGACAACATAATTCACCCCTAACAATTGACTGCATTCCAAAACAATTCTTAACAATTTCATCAACAACAATTCTCCTAACAATTTCATCTATGGAGTTTCTACCAAATTCATCAATGACATTTCCAAGTTTGCATCAAATCTACATCAATGAGATTTTTCCAAGTTTACAACAAATCTGCATCAAATCTGCATCAAATCTACATCAACAGATTTGAGGCTGGAGAGGAGAGGAGAGGGGTGCATATCGGGAGGTCTCCTTGCGGCGGCGGCGAGTCCCCCATGTGTGGGCGAGGTCGTCGTTCCTGTCGTGGGCGAGGCGAGCGGCACCACCACCGCTGCTGGTGGGCGAGGTGGCCATGGCGTCGGCACCACCACCGCCGCCGGTGGGCGAGGTGGCCGTGGCATCGGCACCACCACCGCCGGTCGCCGCCCCCGTCCCCGTCGGTTGCCCCCGCCCCGTCGGTTGCCCCCGTCGGTCGCCGCCCCCGCCCCTATTGGAAGACCTAGAAAATCGCTAAGTGTTGGCTTTGTTTGATGCTAATTGCCGGAAGACCTAGAAGGTCCCACTTGTCAATGATACGAGAGAGCCGCGGTTTTATATAATATACAGTCACATTCCGATACATGAGCAACAGTCCCTCTCTAGCCCAGCGGTAGCGAACGAGCGAAGACAGCGCTCGTTCGTGGGTTCGATTCCCCGCTCGCGCATGTTTTTTGAGGGAATTAAGCGCTCGGCCCCGCCTGTCAAACGGGCCCCTCCTGTCAGTGTGTGCTCACATTCTGTCAAATGGGTCCTGCCTGTCTGTTGAATATAGACATGTAAGCAAAAATGACACGTAAACAATGACACATACGCGAGGCTGCTGAGGTGGCTGTCTAATCATCCTAATGCATTCGAACTCAAGTGTAATGACCATTTATATTGGTCATGATCAGCTAGAAATAAGGTAGTGGACCAGTGATGTCCGCTTTACGACCATTTCTAGTAAGGAAATTACAACCTTTCTGACAAAAATGGTCGTTAGTGTTTAGGGTTAGGACCCCTCCGGACAGCTTACGACCAATTGGTCTCAAATGGTCGTAGATTTACGACCATTTCTTCCAGGGTCACTGCCACAAGGTCACAAGTTAACATATTTCTTGTAGTGTTCGATGAAGAAATACGAGGCTATAAGTAATCATGCATATAAGAGATCAAAGAAGACTCAAATAATATTGATGGATAGAAACCGATTGATGACCCACAAGTATAGGGGATCAATCGTGGTCCTTTCGATAAGTAAGAGTGTCGAACCCAACGAGGAGCAGAAGGAAATGACAAGCGGTTTTCAGCAAGGTAATTTCTGCAAGCACTGAAATTGTAGGTAACAGATAGTTTGATAGCAAGATAATTGGTAACGAGCAAGTAACGGTAATAGTAAATAAGGTGCAGCAAGGTAGCCTAATCCTTTTGTGGCAAAGGACAGGCCAAGACAGTTTCTAGTAATAGGCAAAGTGTTCTTGAGCATACACGGGAATTTTATCTAGTCACTTTTATCATGTTGGTTTGATTCGTGTTCGCTACTTTGATAATTTGATATGTGGGTGGACCGGTGCTTGGGTGTTGTTCTCACTTGAACAACCTCCCACTTATGATTAACCCCCTCGCAGGCATCCACAACTACGAGAAAAGTATTAAGATAAAATATAACCATAGCATTAAACGTTTGGATCCAAATCAGCCCCTTACGAAGTAGCGCATAAACTAGGGTTTAAGCTTCTATCACTCTAGCAACCCATCATCTAATAACTACTCCACAATGCATTCCCTTAGGCCCATGAATGGTGAAGTGTCATGTAGTCGACGTTCACATGACACCACTAAGGGAATCGCAACATACATATCATCAAAATATCGAACACATATCAAATTCACATGATTACTTGCAACATGACTTCTCCCGTGACCTCAAGAACAAAGGTAACTACTCACAAATAATAATCATACTCAAGATCAGAGGGGTATTGAATAGCATAATGGATCTGAACATATAATCTTCCACCAAATAAACCATATAGTAATCAACTACGCAAGGTAATCAACACTACTAGTCACCCACATGTACTAATCTGAGGTTCCGGTACAAAGATTGAACACAAGAGATGAACTAGGGTTTGAGAGGAGATGGTGATGTTGAAGATGTTGATGAAGATTAGCCTCCCAAAGATGAGAGGGGTGTTGGTGATGACGATGGCTTCGATTTCCCCCTCCGGGAGGGAAGTTCCCCCGGCGGAATCGCTCCGCCGGAGGGCAAAAGTGCTCCTGCCCAAGTTCCGCCTCGAGGCGGCGGCGCTTCGTCCCGAAAGTCCTCCTCTTATTTTTTCTAGGTTAAAACTGAATTTATACCAGAAGATGGGCACCGGAGGTGGGCCGAGGAGGGCACAACCCACCAGGGCGCGCCCAGGGGGGCCTCGCGCGCCCTGGTGTCTTGTGCCCACCAGGGTGGCCCCCTCCGGTAGTTCTTTGCTCCAATATTTTTTATTTATTCCAAAAATAATCTCCGTAAAGTTTCAGCTTCATTGGAGTTGTGCAGAATAGGTATCTCTCATGTGGTTTTTTCAGGTCCAGAATTCCAGCTGTCGGTATTCTCCCTCTTTGTGTAAACCTTGCATATTATGAGAGAAAAGGCATTAGAATCACTCCCTAAAGCATTATTATTCAACAAAACATAATAAATAATAGTAGGAAATCATGATGCAAAATGGACGTATCAACTCCCCCAAGCTTAGACCTCGCTTGTCCTCAAGCGAAAGCCGATAATGAAAAGCATGTCCACATGGTTTGAGAGAGATGTGTCGATAAAAACAAAATACGGACATAGTAGCATCATGCTTATTATCATAACAGCAACAAACTCTAACATAAAACTTATTCAATATATTTTCATCATATAACTTCTCATGAACAAGTAATAAATCATCACAACATAGAAGTATGAAGCATAAACCTTATTGAAAACCAACAAACTATGTTCTCAGTCAACTTTGCAACTACAATTCATCATATTTTCAGGAAGGGTCTCATGTTGGAGCCTTTTGGCAAGTACACATACTCAACCATAATTTAGTCTTCTATGATTGCTAACACTCACGGCATACCCATGAGCAAAAAGTTTCAACCAGACACATAGGAAGATAGGGGCTTATAGTTTCGCCTCCCAACGTATTCACCTCAAGGGTGATGTCAACAATAATAACTCATGCCCACCCATATCCAACTGGATATATGTGCCTAGATCTTTCCTCACCACATGATGCTTGCAAAAGAAAAAAGTAAAAAGGAATAGGGACGAATACTTTGACTCTTGCATAAAAGTAAATACATAAAAGTAAAAGATAGTCCCTTTCGCAGAGGGAAGCAGAGGTTGTCATGCGCTTTTTGGTTTGTATGCCTAATCCCTTAATGTAAAAGAACGTCACGCTATATTGCCCCCTATGATAGCAACCTTTATTACGCAGTCCGTCACTTTTATTACTTTGCCATCATAAGTTTGTATAGTGCTCAATTTTCTCTTACACTAATTGATCAAAACACTTTTAGAAGCAATTTTTATTGCCTTATTGGACCGATGACAACTTACTTGAAGGATCTTACTCGATCCGTAGGTAGGTATGGTGGACTCACAAAGAATGAATTTGGCTTTGGGTTTTTTGGATGCACTAGTAGTATCTCTACTTAGTGCGGAATTTTTGGCTAGCAAAGATATTGAGCAAGCACCACATGTTGAAGGATATGTGACAATATAACTTCTATGTGGATATGAACAAACATAAATCATTACGTTGTCTTCCTTGTCCAACGTCAACCATTTTGACATATAATATTTAATGGGGGCTCACAATCGTAAAAGGTGTCCAAGATGGTGTATTTGCATGTGAATCTTCTCTTCCCTTATTAATTCTTTCATGAATTGCATCATTGACCAATGCTATGTTTGTCAATCTCCAATAAATTTTACCACTTATACTTTTCCTTATGTAATGTCATTACTCACCATAAGATTAACATATGATTCTTTTCATTTATTTCTCTTTCTTTTTATTTTGATTGCAACAAGAAAGTAGAGAGGCAAAAACTCAAACTAAACTTTATTATATAACTCTCACTCGATTACATAGATAGATACGCCACGAGACTAACACGCGAAAATAGATCACGCTAAAATATTATTCAACTAAAGCAAAGGGAAACTAAAGATCGAACTAAAATAGGTAAAGGTGAATAAAAGTGATGGTGAAACGATAATGGGGCACCTCCCCTAAGCTTGGCTCAAGCCAAGGGGAGTGCCCATACCTGTGTGCTCAAGTCTCCTTTGGTGGTGGTGATGAAGAAGGTGGTGGTGATGATGTAGCCTTCTTCTTCAACTTATATTTAAGCATAAAATTTTCCACCCTTAGATCATCATTCTCCAACTCGAGCTTTAATATCCTTTTGCATAACGCCGCCTTGCTCTCCTGCAGAAAATGAGATGGGATAAATTGGACCTAAGGTTTGTATCTTCTAGGGAGGCTTGACTTCCTGAATTCCACATGCATGTCTCTGGGTTGAGGTAATGGCTCATCCTCTTCCTCAGAGCTATCATCCTTTGTTTCCTTCATGGCAGCATCCTCCTCCTCATCTGAGGTCCATAGATAGGGGTCAATTTCCCTAAAGATCTTTGGGTTTGCAACATAGTGATCCCCCTCTGAATCTTGAGATGACATATTTTCAGATTTGCGGGAAAAACAACACGAAACAAGGACAGAGGATTTTTCTGCGATGCGGTCGTCAAAACAGATGGGGGTATATATAGAGAATTTTTATTCTCGGGAAACAAGCATATAGAAGGAAAACGGAGTCGGGAAGGTGTCCGAGGTGGGCACAACCCACCAGGGCGCGCCCAGGGGTGCCTGGAGCGCCCTGGTGTATCGTGCTCACCTCGATCACCTTCCGGTTTATTTCTTTATTTCCAAAATTTTCTAATATTCCAAAACTGACAAAAAATATTTTTGCGGATTTTTCGGAGTCCGTTTACTTACCGTATCACGTACCTCCTATTTTTAAGAATTCTGGAGTGTTCCGGAAGGTTTCTTTTATGTGTTCCACCGGTGTCATGGTTTGGATAACATTGCTTTCAACGTTAATAGGTGTACCTGAGATATAGTGCTTAATTCTTTGTCCATTGACCACCTTCGGGTTAGTACCTTCGGCATTATTAATCTTGATAGCTCCAGAACGATAAACCTCTTAGATAATATATGGTCCTTCCCAATTGGAGAGAAGCTTACCTGCAAAAAATCTTAAACGAGAGTTGAACAAAAGAACATAGTCTCCTATTTTGAATTCCCGCTTTTGGATTCTTTTGTCATGCCATCTTTTTACTTTTTCTTTGAAGAGTTTGGCATTTTCATAGGCTTAGGTTCTCCATTCATCTAGTGAGCTAATATCAAATAGCCTCTTCTCACTGGCAAAGTTTGAAATCATAGTTGAGTTCTTTAATTTCCCAAAATGCTTTATGTTCTAATTCCAGAGGCAAATGACAAGCTTTTCCATATACCATTTTGTATGGAGACATGCCCATAGGATTTTTATAAGCTGTTCTATAGGCTCAAAGTGCATCATCTAATTTCTTAGACCAATTCTTACGAGACCTATTGACAGTTTTTTGTAATATTAATTTTATTTCTCTATTGCTAAGTTCAACTTGACCACTAGATTGAGGATGATAGGGTGATGCAATTCTATGGTTAACATCATATTTAGCAAGCATCTTACGGAAAGAACCATGAAAAAAGTGTGAACCACCATCGGTCATTAAATATCTAGGAACTTCAAACCTCAGGAAGATTACTTCTTTAAGCATTTTAATGGAGGTGTGGTGATCAGCACTACTAGTTGGAATAGCTTCTACCCACTTAGTGACATAATCAACAGTAACCAAAATATGAGTGTACCCATTAGAGGAAGGAAAATGCCCCATATAATCAAAACCCCAAACGTCAAATGGTTCAACAACAAGTGAATAATTCATAGGCATTTCCTAACGCTTACCGATATTACCAATTCTTTGACATTCATCACAAGACATGACAAACTTACAGGCATCCTTGAAGAGAGTAGGCCAATAAAAACCAGATTGCAATACCTTGTGAGCAGTTCTATCTCCCGCATGATGTCCTCCATAAGCTTCAGAATGACATTTCCGTAGGATTTGTTCATGTTCATGCTCAGGTACACAACGTCTAATAATACCATCAACTCCTTCTTTCGAAAGATGTGGGTCATCCCAAAAGTAATGTCTCAAGTCATAGAAGAATTTTTTTCTTTTGTTGGTATGTGAAGCTAGGTGGTATATATTTAGCGACAATGTAGTTAGCATAATCAGCATACCAAGGGGTGTTTTGAGAAACACTTATTGCAGCTAACTGTTCGTCAGGAAAACTATCATCAATAGGTAGTGGATCATCAAGAATATTTTCTAACCTAGATAATCTATCAGCTACGGGGTTCTCAGCTCCCTTCCTATCAACGATATGTAAGTCAAATTCTTAAAGCAAGAGAACCCACCTAATGAGTCTAGGTTTAGCATCTTTCTTTTCCATAAGATATTTTATAGCAGCATGATCGGTGTGAACCATAACTTTTGAGTCAACAATGTAATATCTAAATTTGTCACAAGCAAACACAACTGCTAAGAATTCCTTTTCAGTAGTGGCATAATTTCGTTGAGCACTGTCTAGAGTTTTACTAGCATAATGGATAACATTCAATTTTTTATCAACTCTTTGTCCTAGAATAGCACCAACAGCATAATCACCAGCATCACACATAATTTCAAAAGGCAAGTTCCAATCAGGTGGTTGAACGATAGGTGCAGAGGTTAAGGCTTTCTTGAGTGTTTCAAAGGCTTCCACACAATCATCATCAAAAACAAAAGGAATGTCCTTTTGCAAAAGATTAGTAAGAGGCCTAGAAATTTTAGAGAAGTCTTTAATGAACCTCCTATGGAAACCAGCATGACCAAGGAAACTGCGAATACCTTTAATATCTTTAGGACATGGCATTTTCTCAATTGCATCAACTTTAGCTTTATCCACCTCAATACCTCGTTCAGATATTTTATGCCCCAAGAAAATACCTTCATTAACCATAAAGTGGCACTTCTCCCAATTCAACACGAGATTAGTTTGTTCACATATCTGCAAAACTCGATCATGGTTGCTTAAGCAATCATCAAAACAAGTTCCGTAAACAGAAAAATCGTCCATGAAAACCTCCACAATCTTTTCACAAAAATCAGAGAATATAGCAGTCATACATCTTTGAAAGGTAGTAGGTGCATTGCATAAACCAAAAGGCATACGTCTATAAGCATAGGTTCCAAAAGGGCAAGTAAAGGTGGTTTTCTCTTGATCAGATTGTGACACAGGTATTTGAGAGAAACCAGAATATCCATCCAGGAAACAAAAGTGCGTGTGCTTAGATAATCTTTCTAGCATTTGATCAATGAAAGGCAGAGGGTAATGATCTTTTCTAGTAGCTTTATTTAATTTTCTAAAATCAATTACCATTCTATAGCCAGTGATAATTCTTTGTGGAATGAGTTCATTTTTATCATTAGGAACAACGGTAATACCTCCTTTCTTAGGGACACAATGAACGGGACTTACCCATCTACTATCAGCTATGGGATACATTATACCTACTTACAGAAGCTTTAGTATTTCAGTTCTTACCACTTCTTTCATCTTAGGATTCAATCGCCGTTGGTGATCAACAACGGGTTTAGCATCAGGTTCCATATTAATCTTGTGCTGACATAGAGTGGGACTAATGCCCTTAAGATCATCAAGAGTATATCCAATAGCAGCCCAGTGCTTCCTTAGAACTTTTAATAATCTTTCTTCTTCATGTTCTGAAAGGTTAGCACTAATAATAACAGGATATATCTTTTTCTCATCAAGATAAGCATATTTCAAAGTGTCAGGTAATTGCTTTAATTCAAACACAGGATCACCTTTAGGTGGAGGAGGACCTCCAAGAGTTTCAATAGGCAAATTGTGTTTCAGGAGAGGTTGTTGTTCAAAGAAAATTTGATCTATTTTGTTTCTTTCACGCAAGTGCATATCATTTTCATGGTCAAGCAAATATTGTTCTAATGGATCGGTAGGAGGCACGGCAATAGAAGCAAGACCAATTATATCATCCTTACTAGATAATGCTTTATCGCGAGGTTATATACTAAACTTGGAAAAATTGAACTCATGAGACGTACCACCAAAACTGACACCGACGGTTTGTTTTTCACAATCTATCTTAGCGTTGACGGTGCTCAAGAAAGGTCTACCAAAGATAATGGGACAAAAGTCATCTTGTGGGGAACCAAGGACTAGAAAATCAGTAGGGTATTTTACTTTCCCACACAAGACTTCAACATCTCTAACAATCCCAAGTGGTGTGATGGTGTCTCTATTAGCAAGTTTAATAGTAACATCAATGTCTTCTATTTCAGCAGGTGCTATTTCATCCATAATTTCTTGGTATAAGGTAAAAGGGATAGCACTCACACTAGCACCTAAATCACATAAACCATGATAGCAATGATCTCCTATTTTAACTGAGACAACAGGTATGCCTTCTATGGGTCTATGTTTATCTTTTTCATCGGGTTTAGCAATTCTAGCAGCTTCATCACAGAAGTAAATAACATGCCCATCAATATTTTCTACCAAGAGATCTTTAACCATAGCAACACTAGGTTCTACTTTAATTTGTTTAGGGGGCTTAGGTGCTCTTATATTACTCTTACGAACCACAGTTGATACCTTAGCATGTTCCTTTATCCTAACAGGGAAAGGTGGTTTTTCAATATAAGCGGTAGGCACAACTGGATCAACATTGTAAATGATGGTTTCATCTTTAGCTATGACCGGTTCTTTAATTTCATCTTTAATAGGGGGATGATATTTAAACCACTTCTCCTTAGGGAGATCAACGTGAGTAGCAAATGCTTCCCAGAAAGAGGCTACTATCTCAGAGTCAAGTCCATATTTAGTGCTAAACTTGTGAAAAGTATCGGTATTCATAAAAGATTTAACACAATCAAACTCAAGCTTTATACCTGACTCATTACCTTCGTTGAGTTCCCAATCTTTAGAGTTGCGTTTAATTCTTTCTAAGAGATCCCACTTGAATTCAATAGTTTTCTTCATATAAGAACCAGCACAAGAAGTATCGAGCATGGATTGATCATTATGAGAAAGCCGAGCATAAAAATTATGAATGATAACTTCTCTCGGGATGTCATGATTGGGGCATGAATATAAAGTTGACTTAAGCCTCCCCCAAGCTAGAGCGATGCTTTCTCCTTCACGAGGCCAAAAATTATATATATAATTACGATCACGATGAACTAGATGCATGGGATAAAACTTTTGGTGGAATTCCAATTGCAAACGATTCCAGTTCCACGATCCAAGATCATCACATAGCCTATACCATGTCAATGATTTTCCCTTCAAAGATAAAGGGAAAACCTTCTTCTTAGCTTCATCTCCGGGTAAACCTCCAAGCTTAAACAATCCACAAATTTCGTTCACATATAATAGATGCATATCAGGATGTTCAGTTCCATCTCCTGCGTAAGGTTTAGCAAGCAGTTGTTCTACCATACCCGAAGGAATTTCATAACCAACATTTTCAGTAGGTGCAGTAGGTTGAGGGGCAACTAATTGTCGTTCCAGTCGAGGTGAAGATACCCCGAACAAACCCCTCAAAGGATTGTTTTCCATAGTAGCAAGTAGCAATAAATTTCAGCACGTAGTATAAGTTTTTCCTTACCGATTTCCACTTACCAAGAGCGCTTCACTCCCCGGCAACGGTGCCAGAAAAGAGTCTTGATGACCCACAAGTATAGGGGATCAATCGTAGTCCTTTCGATGGGTCAGTGCTGACTAATAAATTGGCAGTAACTCCCTCACATTGCGCGCATGTGCATGAAACTTGGGCCTGACCCAATGGCACTTGGCGAGCACGTGTGGGCCAGTCCCGGGGGCTCCTGTCGGTGCACTAGAACAGGGGTACCCAGTGCCCCTGACTTATGCATAGGCGGTAGAAGCAAAAACCCGGCAACAATCAAGACAAGACTTCATCAAGCTCAACGCGGCAGCCCAAGCCTGGACTGCAACGCGCCAAGCACGTCCCCGACGCTTGCCGGGGACCAAGACGTGCACACCTCCCAGAAGACCCGGCAGGCGCGAGCCACCAACCACCGCTCCACCGCATCGCTACGCCTGTCACTTATCGATGCGGTGTCGAGCCCTCAGGCGGCTAATCAGCTCTCGCTAAGCACGCGGCGACACATCGGAATGCAAGTTACGCTCAGTTGACACTCGTCCTACAGCGTGTCAAGACCATAAGCAATGACCAGCCAAGCGGTGGCAAGAGCTTGCCAGGGATGCACCCCCAAGCGCCACCTAGGCAGGTAATCATGGCATTTTGTCCTAAATGCTAGAGTTAGGTATGATAGCTCTGCTTAGCTATCTAATCGATAGATAATGACTATTTTGCCATTGTGGTAGCCCCTTGAACTATAAAAGGAGTCCCAAGGCGACCTAGCTCAAGGTTAGCAACTCGAACCCCCGAACACTTGTACTCGCATAGTAGCTCTTCCCCCGGCAGCAGTCCTTGCCGGGGTTAGGCGATGTGCGTTCTTCGTGTTCCTCCAATCAATCCACCAAAAAGTAGGAGTAGGGTTTTATGCTTAGCAGCAGCCCGAACCTGGGTAAAATGCCTGAGTCCTGATCGCCGCGCCGTCTTATGCTCTCCGCTCTTCGTGCAACGTGACCCCCCTTGCCGAACCACAAGGGACCTCTGGTCCCATAGGTGATCGTGAGCATCCATGCCCCGACAATTGTCTTATTTAGGACATCACAAAGAATCTGATGTCCTTTAAGACTCTTGTAAATGCCAGTTTCAAGCAATGTCTTCAACCTGTCATTGTCGTCAATGATTGCAGTGGTTTCCTCAGATGAGGGGTTAGTTACCACAGATACAGTTGAAGATAATGCATTTTCAGAAGCATTTGAACATTCAGCAGTTGAATCATTAGCTTCACGGGCAATACATTTTAAGCATGGAGCATCAAATTCATCCTGAGCGGTACTGATCTGTTGTGCTAGGAGTGAGTCATTTTCCTTCTGTAGGTCATCATGAGCTTCTGTCAACTTCTCAAGATCAATCTTTTTCTAAAGATATTCGAGAGAAAGCTTCTCATGATCAGCTGAGAGGGCGTCATGATGACTTTGGAGATCCTCAAACCTTGAACAAAAACTACGCATATCTTCAGCCATAGTTTCGTTTAGACTCATCTCTTGGCGTAACAGGTCATCACTTTTATCTAGAGTAGTTTGCATTTTCTCCATGACACTTTGTTGTTTGGTGGCAATTTTTACAAGTTTAGCATAGCTAGGCTTCATGTTATCATCAGATTCAGCTTCGGATTCAGAGTCATGACGTGAGGGTTTTGATGATACCTTGGAGGCTTTCGCCATGAAGCAGTAGGCTGGAGTAGCATCATCATCACTGGCTTCAATGTTGACGAAGGAACCATTGTCTTCGGGTTCGAAGACAGAGGTGGAGAGATATGTCAAAGCCATTGCTAGTCCAGCTACTTCAGCGTCAGATTCCTCCTCAGATGCTTCCTCAGCTTCAGAACCAGATTCAGACTGTGAATCCATCTCCTTTTCGATGAAAGCATGTGCCTTGCCAGAAGAACTCTTCTTGTGTGATGAAGACTTTGCATACTTCTTCTTCTTCTTGTCATCGGAGTCATAGTTCTTGCTCTTCTTCTTGGATTCCTTCTCCCATCGAGGACAATCGGCAATGAAATGGCCAACTTTCTTGCACTTGTGACAGGTTTGCTTCTTGCTGTCTCTTGAAGACATTTCACCAGACCTCTTGGAATCATGCTTTGAAGATTTTGCATAGCGTTTTGACTTGGCAAACTTCCGAAACTTCCTGAAAAGCAAAGCGAGTTCTTTTCCAAAGTCTTCAGCACCATCAGAACTGCATTCAGAGTTGTCTTCGGATGATGACACAGCCTTGGCCTTCAGGGCACGAGAACGACTGTAACTGGGACCGTAGATATCCCTCTTCTCAGCTTGTTGGAACTCATGTGTGTTCAACCTCTCGAGGATATCGGTAGGATCCAAGCTGTTGAAGTCAGGGCGCTCTTGGATCATAAGTGCGAGAGTATCAAAGGAACTGTTGAGTGATCTGAGTAGCTTCTTCACGACTTCATGTTTGGTGATATTAGTGGCGCCAAGTGCATTCAGCTCATTTGAGATGTCGGTGAGTCGATCAAATGTGAGCTGAACGTTTTCGTTGTCAAGTCTCTTGAAGCGGTTGAACAGGTTGCGAAGCACATCAACACGGGAGTCTCTTTGAGATGAGACACCTTCATTTACATTGGACAGCCATTCCCAGATTTGCTTAGCAGTGTTAAGTGCACTCACACGGCCATACTGTTCTTTGGTCAGATGACCACAAATGATGTTCTTGGCGGTGGAGTCCAGTTGTGCGAACCTCTTCACATCAGCAGCAGTAACACATTCGCCAACCTCAGGTATGCCTGCCATGACGACATACCATAGGTCGTTGTCAATGGCTTCGAGATGCATGTGCATCTTGTTCTTCCAGTAGGGGTAGTCGGTGCCATCGAAGACAGGGCATGCAGCGGAGACCTTGATAATCCCTGCAGTCGACATAGCTAAAACTCCAGGTGGTTAAACCGAAACACAGAACAAGGGAGAACCTTGCTTTGATACCAATTGAAAGTGCTAGTTATCGACTAGAGGGGGGGTGAATAGGCGATTTTTATAAAAGGCTTCGAAACAGTGAATGTATTCGAGAAATGCGGAAGCGAAACAGGATCAGGTAGGGATCTATATCAAGGATCTAAGCAAGGCATGCAATACAATGAAGACATACAATCAAGTTAAGCATTATCATCATACACGCTAAGATGAGTCGAAGACAAGACTTAGATAGTATGAAGATAAACAGCACATATGAGTGTCTTCGGAGAATGTCTTCAGTCAAATGTATTCATACAATGAGTTCACAGTTCAGTACAGAAAGTAAAGAGTGGAAGATAGAAACAGCAGCTTGATGAAGACACAGGATTTGTTGGACCAGTTCCAATTGCTGTGCCAACTGTACGTCTGGTTAGGGAGGCTGAGATTGAACTCAGAAGACCTCGTCTTCACCTTATTCCCCTTGAGCTGAAGTCACTTAGACAACGCCCAATCACTCAGGTAAGTCTTCAGGGGAGACTTCCGAAACCCGTACAAACTTGGTCACCCGGCGATCCACAATGACTCTTGGATTGCTCTAGACCCAGACAAACCGTCTGGAAGATCACAGTCTTCAAGTGTAATAAGTCTTCGGTTCTCTCAAAACAGAATGACTTCGGTGATGCTCAAACACACTAGCTCTAGGTGTTTAGGTTTATCCTCGCAGGATGTATCTCTCTCTCAATGTCTTCGAGGTGGGTTGCTCCAAAACGACAACAGCCGTATCTCTCTCTGAGCAGCCACCTTCTCATGGTGGAGGGGGTGGGCTATTTATAGCCAGCGGGCAACCTGACCTGATATGACCAATATGACCCTGGGTCACTGGCCAACCGACAGGTGTCACAATGGTCGGATTTCAAACACACGCGACAACTTTACTTGAGCTACAAGTAAAGCTGACTCACCCAACTCTGGAAGAGATTTCCTCTCATTGTCTTCATTCGAATACATAGGTTTGGGTTGAGCATCACGTCAGTGTCTGACTTCGATCACATCGACCCCACTTAACAGTACGGTGGTTCCTATGACTCAGGAAAGAAGAAACAAAACTACCAAAAGACTTCGTCTTCGCGTTTTATTATCTTCAGGCGATTATCTTCGCATACCACCAATGGCTTCGGCCATCTTCAATGTCTTCGGACATTTTTAGGGTTCGTCTTCGACGGTTAAACCGAATCTCTAGGGACTTCTATCTGTGTTATCCTGTGAACTCTCACAAACACATTAGTCCCTCAACCACGTTTGTCTTCAATACTCCAAAACCAAACAAGGGCGGCACTAGATGCACTTACAATCTCCCCTTTTTGGTGATTGATGACAAACTGGTTGAAGTTTTCAACGGGAATAATATATGTGAAGATAAGGACTTGGAGTTTATGATTGCAAGATATAGAGAGCTCCCCCTGAAGATGTGCTTATGAAGATTTTGCTTGGAATGCAAAGGCACATGGCAGGTTATAGTTTGTGGAGATCTCCCCCTATATCTTGTAACCCAATCACTATGCATTTAAGGAATATTTCGAAGATAATGAAATGCATAATTAAAAATGGGTGTATGATGTATGACTTCGAGCGCATATGATAAAACTTAAAGTAGCGCCAAAGGTACGGTAAACATAAAGTGTGCAGACGTCCATCAGGACTTAAGTTTTACAACCCAAATAGCAAATGTTCCAAACGAGAGTTGTAAACTTAACAAAAGACAGCACCCAGCCCATATAGGTAGACCCGTTTGAAGACTATCAACCCAATGCTTCTCCCCCTTTGTAATCGAATGACCAAAAAAGGACGAAGACATTGGGCACTATGCGTCCCCAGCAGGAGTTGAAGACGATGGTGCGGTAGGGTCGACATTTGTTGGTGCAGGAAAGCTTGGTGCAGTGTCGCGATGCGCAGTAGACGGAGAAGAGACGTCATCAGATTCATCATTGGCAAGACGCGCATTGACAGATGGGGCTTCAGAGGAGAAGTCACTGTCTTCGAGAGAAGGCGTCCGACGCCATTTCTTAGTGTGAGGTGGCGGAGCACTGAAGTGAAAGTGTTGCCTGTAGCCATCTTCACGAAGTTCATCCTCAGGAGCGAGCATGGTCAATGTCCTCCATGAACGGCGGTATGTCTCATGCGCAACAAAGGCATTCTTGGTTGTGAGATTGTGAATCCTGTTGATGTCATGAACCATAGAAGCCATTTGTCTTGGAGTCCACTCATGATGACGATCTTGCTTCTGAATGAGAGAGACAATAAGCTCTCTATCTATCATAGCACGTTCAGACCTGGTACGAGCTTGGCGGGGCAAAGTGCTCGCAGTGGCTTCAGTGGCTGTTGCACTTGGTTGAGGTTGACGAATGGAGCCAATGAGCCTTGCACGAGATGCATCAGATGGGATGTGAAGACCTTCCTCATCAGATGTGCCACTAGTGCCTTGCATCAGGGAATTCTTGCTCTTTGGAGGGTAGATGTCAGTGTGAATGACTTTGACATCAGGAAGATATATCACATGATTGCGTGCAGATGGCAAGAACCTTGTGTTGGATCTGTACTTGATGAAACACATGATCCATGGTGCATAGATCTTGGGTTCAAACAAGGTGATGCCATTGGCTGCCAGATTGCGCAGAAATAGATCTTGAAGATCAAACCTGATGCCATAGACGATGTTGTAGATCAATGTCTTCAGAGCACCTTCAACCTTGCTTGAAGATGAATGCCCTTTGATCGGCCAAATGGTGTGATGAAGTATGTGATAGATGGTCCTTGGCAGATACTGAAGGTCATTGACGAAGAATGAGGTTGGCAGATCTGCTTCAGGTGCCAATGGTTCCATCAGAGTGAGCATTTCTGTCATGTTTGGCTGGGGCAGTTGAAAGATGTTGGGCATGTCTTCGTCAGAAGATGCAAGAGGTGTTGCTGGAAAGAAGTCTGCAGCATCAGTAGTAACATATTCATCGCGAATCATGAAGTGCAACTTCCATGTCTTCAGGTCTCGCCCGAAGCAAGAGATGTGGAGGGTGGCATAGAACTGTAGAATGAGCTCCTCATTCCAATCTTCATGATCAGTGACAAATGCGAGGAGTCCAACATCTCGAAAACAGTCAATGGTTTGGTCAAAGCATGGCAATCCCTTCATGGCTTCAAGACTGAGCTTTTTGTGTGGGAAGATTCGGTTCTGGCCATAAAGTACACATGTGTAGTATTCCCTCTGAGGGATGCTCCAGAAACTGTCAGACTGAATCTTCGAACGGGCATATGGATTGCGGTCGGGGTCGAAGAAGGTGTTGTTGAGCTGGAATGACTTGACGCTGAAGATATGGGGACGAGCACGTCCTTGTTGGTGAAGCATAGGCAGCCTTGGCATAGGATTCAGAACATTGGGGCACCTTTGAAGATGATATTCATATTGCGGACCCATCCTTGGTGGAGCTACCAGCTTGGTCCATTTGGTGAGAACCATTTGCCCTTCTCTGTTGCGCGCCAACACAATGTTGTCAGCATTGTCGTCGGAGGAAGGCGTCACAGGAACTGGAGGACCATCAGGAGATGGGGCATTGGCTTCGCCCACAATGTTTTTAGCAGCATTGTCTTCAGTGGCAGGGGCTTCATTCTCGGGAACGTTATGAGCAACATCAGTGATTCTGAGAACTCCATCAATGGGTGCAGTGGGAGACACACGGACCTCGTCTTCAGGGATGCTCTGCATCGAATATATATCCAATCTGGGTCCACAGCGAAGCCGTTTGAGAGTCGAAGCATGCTTCGTGGGTTCAACTTCTGTGGCCACAAATGGAGACTCAGGTGTTCTGGGCACAGGAGTGGAAAATGCAGATGGTGGAGTACTTGGGATGTTCTCTGGCACTGAGGGCCTCAGAGGAGTGCCGATATCAACATATTCACTGTCATCGGCAGCATCAGTGTTCATCATGAGGTGTTCTCCTTCTACATTGGCTTCGTCAGCAGTGGCATTGGGACCAATGTCTTCAGCTGGGATGTCTTCACCAGCTAGAATGTCATCAGCAGCAGGAGTCTCTGTAGTAGCAGACTCGTGTAGTATCACTTGCCTCTCTTGATTCTCAGAGGCAGGAGGAGCCATGGATATAGGCGTCACTTGCAGTGGCTCCTATTGAGCAGCTTTGGTGGTAGTTGGAGCAGGTGGAGGTGGAGGAACTTGAGCAGAAACAGGGGCAGAATCTTCTTTGTCTTCTGCCGCTTCGGAGCTTGGGCTTCAGAAGCAGCAGCCTTGCGCTTCTTGGCAAGAGCTTCAGCTTTCTTTGTCATCTTACTAGAGACAGCTGGGGAAAGCGGAGGTGCGCAAGAGCCAGAGAAGCCGGCTGGGAACTCAATGCCTCGTCGTTCAGACCTAGATGGGGCACCTTGGCCCGAAGACATTGAAGCTTGTCTGGATCTCTCAATGATCCTTGGGTCAAGAGCAGGTTGGCCAAGAGCCTTGCGCTTCAACATCTCATTGTGTGCTTGAACCATGGTGTTTTCCTTTTTCTTGAGGCGCACGAGGGCGCCTTTGACAGCTTCATATCTCTTCTCAAATACGGCCATGAGATCTTTCATCATCAATTGATAACCTTGGATCTGGTCAGCCTTGAGCTTGTGGACATTTGCCTTGAAGAGTGCTTTCTCATGGCATATCTTCGCCTTGAGTTGAACAGCTTTTTGAGCCACAGTTAGCTCCTCATTCACGAGCCCTTGGAATGTGACGCTAAGTCCAATGGGCAGTTGTAAGGCATCGATGGTGAGGGATGGGTCAGCAAACCACTCGTCAATAAAGTTCTCGAGTATTGCTGGGTCGAAGAGAGGTAAGTCTTCAAGACGTTTAGCTTCCTCTTCCTTTTGCTGGATCAGTCTTGCCAGCGCTTCATCATCAAACTCATCATCGGAGAGCTCGATCATATTAGCAGCATCCATTAGTGAGACAGATGGCTTCGGTCCTCTGGAAGCGGCAGCCTTCCGTTTCATCCGTCTAACAAGACGAGCCTCCTCTTCTGTGTCTTCAGAATCAACAGGTGGGGACCTGGAGGCCTGTGATGTTGTTCCAACAGCCTTGGGAGCCTTTGAAGCTTTTGGCTTCGAAGCCTTTGATTTCTTCTTAGGCTTCGGATTAGGAGCAGGAGGATTCTCTTCATGACCATCCTCAGACTCAGCAGGTTCGGGCAACCACGGATGCTGGAGGGATCTGGGTTTCTGGGCATTGGAGGCCTGACCATGCACGGAAAGAAACCAATTCTTCTGGCTTCAGCCTCAGTCTTCGGATGAAGATTTTTATAGATAATATCTATCCACGGTGCCTTCTCAACATTCTTCTCAGCGTACTCATCTGTAACAAACTGATAGTTGAACCATTTCTCTACCCAATATCTTCGAATCCATTGGATTCGAGTTTTGCGTTGTGTATAGGTTTCATCTTCATCAGACTTGTAGCGTTCATACAGCTCTGGGGGAAGATCCTTAGCAGTGTTCAGACGTCTCTGTCTACCCCCTTTCTTTGGAGCATCATCCCTGGCCATAGTCTTCAAAGGCTTCGAGTTGAGCAAAGGCTTCGAAGACTGTTTCAAATGTGAGCTTGCTCCTGGTAAGTGCAAATGAATCTGCAAGTAGTCTGCAAACGAACTGAGACTATGAGATCCAAGTGATTCTGCTGCGGACATGTACCTGTGAAAGAGTTAGAGATGCGAGGGAGTGGAAGAGGTCATATGCATTCTTAGAAGATTTTAAAACTAGATATCGTGGTGTGAAGATATTGACCTCTTTCACCGAAGACTTTCACTTTTGCACACAGATAGGGCGGTTTCAGATTTGTGCAAGTTCGAGAATTCGCACAAGTGAGAAATCAACCCAAATTTGCAACATAAGCAAAAGTATTGAGCAAATAGAGGTACAAGTGTGAGATCCATTGAAGTGTAGGTGGAAAAACAGATCTCGAAGATATATGGTAATTTTCAAAGATCAAAAGCGTGGTAAAAATTCAGTTTTTATTTACCACGGTGAAGAACACGATGAACTGGTCGATGAGGCGGACAAGCCGAGCAGTTCAATCTGCCACACCCTAGCTTGGTGGTGGCAGACACCTACGGCGGCAGTGGACGAAGATGGTCGCGACCGGCGTGAGTACGTCGACGGAGGAGTCACGGCAACTAAGCGCTCCTTCTCCGGTGGCGATGAGATTCAGCGATGGCACTAGGGTTTGTAGCTTGGAGGTTGCGGAGGAAGTGGAAAGTAATAATTGAACTGGGGCACATGTATTTATAAGAGAGGAAGCATCCGAATGGTTTGGACCATTATGCCCCGGACTCTTTGGCTCTAGTTGGACATGTGGCGTGCATGCAGCACAACTGACAGCCCACTACACGACCGGAAGCGACGGCGCAGGAGATTTGTTGCGATAAGTGCGGTAACGACAAAAAATTGGAATTTTAAGAGGGTGGTTAGATTTGTCTTCCACTGACAAGGACACAGAGAAGACAATCAACACGTGTCAAGTAGAATGCATATGACTGGAGTTGAATAGAGTAAGACGAGGTTAGAACAGACAGGAATGGTGGGTCCGATCACATTGGCCGAGGAAAGTTCGAAGATATAGCTATAGGCTCAATGCTGTAGAGGACAGACTCCAAATAAACTAAATATATTCAATATTACAATATATGCAAATTTAAATCAGTTTGAAGACAAACACAATTTTTGAAGACATGAAAAAAATGTGAAGATAAAAGCAATGTCTTCGAGTTTTGGTGGTGGCGTTACCCACCGTATAAGAATGTTTGACTCAGACACTGCGCACAATTATCGTGGCGCTCTGAAGTCATATTCTTCGTTAATGTATTCACACTTAGAGCGTAAGTCTTCATGAGATTGAAGACATATATTACTTCGTGTGTTGTGCATCAAAATTCATCAATCATGCATAAGCGTTAGGATGTATTCCCATTCAAAGGACATTAGAGGATTCTAAGATATTTAGCTCACACCGCAACTTGCAAAATCTCTTCTCATCCAAAGGCTTCGTGAAGATATCCGCCAACTGATCTTCAGTGTTAGCATGCTTGATGTTGATGTCGCCCTTCATCACGTGATCCCGAAGAAAATGATGTCGAATCTGTATATGCTTCGTCTTCGAATGTTGTACTGGGTTGTAGGAGATCTTGATAGCACTCTCATTGTCGCACTAGAGAGGTACATGCTTCAGGTTGATGCCGTAGTCCTTGAGAGTCTGCTTCATCCAAAGAAGCTGAGTGCAGTAAGCGCCAGCTGCAATGTATTCGGTTTCGGCAGTGGAGAGTGATAAATAGTTCTGCTTCTTCGAAGACCAACATACAAGAGATCGTCCCAAAAAGTGACAAGTGCCTGATGTAGACTTGCGGTCAACTCTGTCACCAGGGAAATCAAAATCTGAATAGCCAATGAGCTCAAACTTCGAACCCTTTGGATACCATAGTCCTAATGTTGGGGTGTGAGCCAGATATCTAAGTATTTGCTTCACCGCTAGGTGATGCGACTCCTTTGGTGCCGCTTGAAATCGGGCGCACATGCAAACGCTAAGCATAATATCTGGCCTAGATGCACTTAGGTACAATAAAGAGCCAATCATGGAGCGATATACCTTCTGATTGAAATCTTTACCATTTTCGTCAGTGCAGAGGTGACCATTGGTTGGCATAGGCGTCTTGTAGCCTTTGGCTTCATTCATGCCAAATTTCGTGAGGAAATCCTTAAGGTACTTCTCCTGAGATATAAAGATGCCATTGGGTTGTTGTCGAATCTGAAGCCCTAGGAAGAATTTCAGTTCTCCCATCATCGACATTTGGTATTTCTGTTGCATCATAAAAGCAAACTCATCACTGTATCGATTGTTAGTACAACCGAAGATAATGTCATCCACATAAATTTGGCATACAAACAGTTCACCATCATAGGATTTAGTAAAGAGAGTGGGATCGAGTGAACCAGGTTTGAAGCCTTTCTTCTTGAGGAACTCCTTGAGTGTGTCATACCAAGATCTTGGTGCTTGTTTGAGGCCATACAGCGCCTTGTTGAGCTTGTAGACTTTGTCAGGATGCTTTGGGTCTTCAAACCCTGGTGGTTGAGCAACATATACTTCTTCCTCAATCTTACCATTGAGAAATGCACTTTTGACATCCATTTGATATAAGAATATGTCATGATGGTTAGCATAAGCAAGCAATATGCGAATAGCTTCGAGTCTAGCAACAGGAGCAAATGTTTCACCGAAGTCAATACCCTCGACTTGTGTGCAACCCTGCGCCACAAGTCGAGCCTTGTTTCAGACGACTTGGCCAGACTCATCTTGCTTGTTGCGGAAGATCCACTTCGTGCCGATGATGTTGTGCTTCCTTGGATCAGGGCGCTTCACGAGCTCCCACACATTGTTGAGCTCGAACTGGTGAAGCTCTTCTTGCATGGCTTGAATCCATTCTGATTCCTTGAAAGCTTTGTCTACTTTGGTGGGCTCTGTGATAGATACAAAAGCAAAATGCCCACAAAAGTTAGCCAGTTGAGTTTCTCTTGAGCGAGTGACTAGACCTGGTGCATTTATGCTGTCTAGCATTCTCTCAATTTTGACTTCATTAGCCACGCGTGGATGAGCAGGGCGAAGACTTTGTTCTTGCTGTAGAGCATTGTCTTCGTCGGTAGCAATATCTTCAGTTTCAGCATTGTCTTTGCGTTGGGTGGATGGAGGAATGATGACTTCTTCAACTTCAGGTTCTTCTGGCATGATTTCCCCAGTTCCCATCAATTTGATAGCTTCGTCAGGAGGTAGTTCATCTAGCACAGGAGTTAGGTGCTCTCTTTGCGAGCCATTAGTTTCATCGAATCGCACATCTATAGTTTCAACAACTTTGTTGTGGAAAGTGTTGAAGACTCTGTGGGTGTGCGAATCCTTTCCATAACCAAGCATGAACCCCTCGTGTGCTTTTGGTGCAAATTTTGAAGTGTGGTGTGGATCCCTTATCCAGCATCTTGCACCGAAGACTTTGAAATAACTTACATTGGGTTTCTTACAAGTGACAACTCATATGATGTTTTCTTGAAGAACTTGTGAAGATATACTCTGTTGATAATATGACATGCAGTATCAATGGCTTCAGGACATAGCTTCCGAGGTGTCTTGTATTCGTCAAGCATGGTACGAGCCATCTCAATAAGAGTTCTGTTCTTGCGCTCCATGACACCATTCTGCTGAGGAGTATATGGAGCAGAGAACTCATGAGTGATGCCAAGAGTATCAAGATAGGTGTCCAAGCCTGTGTTATTGAATTCAGTGCCATTGTCACTCCTGATGTGCTTGATCTTGATGTTGTAGTTGTTCATATACCTATTTGTGAAGCGCCTGAAGACATCCTGCACTTCAGTCTTATAGAGTATAATATGCACCCAAGTGAATCGAGAATAGTCATCAACAATTACGAAGCCATATAGATTTGCAGCGGTAGAGAAAGTGGAGTAATGAGTAGGGCCGAATAAGTCCATGTGTAGCAGCTCGAAGGGACGAGTGGTCGTCATGATTGTCTTCGAGGGATGTTTGGCCCTAGTCATCTTCCCGGCTTCACATGCGCCACAGAGGTGGTCCTTCTTGAACTTGACACCTTCGACGCCAATGATGAGCTTCTGCTTGGCGAGTGTGTGTAAGTTCCTCATCCCAGCATGTCCTAGCCTTCTGTGCCATAACCAGCACTCCGAAACCTTTGCTAGAAGACATGAGGCAACTTGTGGTCCTGCAGAGAAGTCTACCATGTTGATAGCACATTTGCTCCCTTGGTGGTTTGGTAATTAATAACAACATATATGTCATTGAACTAATGTTTCCACTAAGCATATTTCAGGAAAAGTTCAATGATAGGGATGGCAAAAGGATTGTGGAGAACCCCAAGATGCAAGGAAATGGATTGGCAAAGCTTCAAGCAAGAGGACTCTACATTTTACTTTGTGAGAAATCACTTTGAGTCCATAGGAAAGCCAATACTATTAAAAGGGGGTAAGGTACTGTTGGTGAACAAGATGATCCACGTGCACAAGAGATAGTCACCAAAAACACCCACAAGCTCTTCCACAAAAGTCTGTCCAGAGCGAAATATCCAAAATCGGTGCAACCAACATTTCCCACTCGGTGCCACTGATTCCCAAACTCAGACAGACCCATGCCAAACCCTAGCACATCGGTGCAACCGATTCCACTTCGGTGCCACCGAGTTTGGGTTGCCAACTTTCTGTTACCTCGATTCACAAAATCGGTACCACCGAGTTTTCTGGATCGGCGTCACCGAGTTGCGCAATCTGACCGTTGGTCACCTAATCGGTACCACCGAGAATTATATATCGGTCTCACCGAGATTCAAAAGTTACTGCCTTTTGGTCACTTCGGTACCACCGAGATTAACACATCGGTGTCACCGAGTTGGTCACTTTAGGTGTAACGGTTGGATTTTTGGGGATGCCTATATATACCCCTTCACCACCACCCACTCGAGAGAGAAGCACTCAGAACTATTCCATACTTGCCCTATCCTATTTTCTGAGAGAGAGCCACCTACTCATGTGTTGAGATGAAGCTATTCCACTCCATCCATATGAATCTTGATCTCTAGCCTCCCCAAGTTGCTTTCCACCAAATCAATCTCTCCACCAAAGCCAAATTTGTGAGAGTGTGATTGTGTGTTGAGGAGTCTATCATCTTGAAGCACAAGAGCAAGGAGTTCATCGACATTACCGAGCCTATTACCTTTTGGAGGGTGGTGCCTCCTAGATTGGTTAGGTGTCGCTTGGGAGCCTCCTACTTCGTGTTGTGGAGTTGAACCAAGAAGTTTGTACGGGCAAGGAGATCGCCTACTTCGTGAAGATCTACCCATAGTGAGGCTAGTCCTTCGTGGACGGAAGCCGTTATGGAATAGTCAAGGTTGCTACTTCGTGGACCCTTATGGGTGGAGCCCTCCGTGGACTCTAGCGACCGTTACCCTCCGTGGGTTGAAAACTCCATAAACGCGGACGTACGATAGCACCACCTATCGGAACCACGGGAAAAATCTTCGTGTCTAGAAATTGCGTTTGATCTTCCTCCCAACCCTCTACTATACATGGTTGTTGTTACTTTCCGCTGCTATACTCTTAGACATGCATGTGTAGGGTGTGCTTGACTTGCTATCATTGCTAAAATCTGCCAACACTTAAAATTGGGAAAAGGTAGAATTTTTATTTGGTCAAGTAGTCTAATCACCCCCCCTCTAGACATACTTTTGATCCTACAATTGGTATCAGAGCTTTGGTCTCCATTGCATTGGTCTCACAACCTAGGAGAGTATGGCGTCTAGTGAGGGAAATTATCACCGTAGAGGTCCGTACTTTGATGGCACTAATTTTGCTAGTTGGAAGCACAAAATGAAAATGCATATTCTTGGTCATAACCCCGCCATTTTGGGCTGTTGTTCATGTTGGCTTGCAAGGTGAATTCTTTGGTGATGGAAAGGAACTGGATCGTGAAGCGGCCGCGGATGAATTGAAGATGTTGCAATACAACGCTCAAGCATGCGACATTCTCTTCAACTGCCTATGCCCCGAAGAATTCAACAAAATCAGCCGTCTTGAGAATGCAAAAGAGATTTGGGATACTTTGGTCGATATGCATGAAGGTACCGAATCCGTGAGAGAATCCAAGTTGGATGTTCTTCAAAGTCAACTTGACAAGTTCAAGATGAAGGATGGTGAAGGAGTTGCAGAGATGTACTCTAGGCTAGCTCTCATCACCAATGAGATTGCTGGCTTAGGAAGCAAAGAAATGACCGACAAATTCATCATCAAGAAGATACTTCGAGCTTTAGATGAGAGATATGACACCGTGTGCACATTGATCCAAATGATGCCCAACTACAAAGATCTCAAGCCTACGGAAGTCATTGGAAGGATTGTTGCTCATGAGATGACACTCAAGGACAAAGAAGAGCTTCACAACAAGTCTAGCGGTGCTTACAAAGCCACAAGTGATGCTCCCACAACTTCAAGCGACAACCTTGTCACCAATGAAGAGATAAGCCTCATGGTCAAGAAATTCAACAAGTTCTACAAGAATAGAGGCAAAAAAACGAAGTTCCAACTCAAGATATGAAGAGAAGCGTTCGTCAAGTCGTGACCGAAACTGCTACAATTGTGGGAAGCCCGGACACTACTCCAATGAGTGCACGGCTCCCTACAAACAAAGAGAAGAGTCACCTAGAAGACGAAGCTCAAGGAATGAATCACCTCAAAGAGAGAGAAGGAGTAGAGATGATCGTTATGAACGAAGACCCTCAAGGAGAAGTAGGGACTCAGAGAAGAAGGACAAGTACACCAAGAGCTACTCAAGAAGAAGACATCAAGCTCACGTTGGTGAATGGGTTTCCGACTCCGACTCCGACAACAACTCCGACTACAGTCAAGATGAAGGTGTTGCCGGACTTGCACTAGTAACTACCAACTCCTATGATCTATTTGATTCACCAAACAAAGGGAGTGGAAGTTGCTTCATGGCTAAAGGCCCCAAGGTATCACACCCCGAGTATCTTGATTTCGATAGTGATGAAGATGATTTACTTTGTGATGATGACTTGCTCTTTGATAAAACTAGTGATGTTAGTCAAAATGAACTTGATAATTCTCATGCTAGTCAAGATAAGTCGCTTGACGATGATAAGATGAAAATAGAATGACTAACTAAAGAATTAAACACTCTTAAGTTAGCCCATCAATCTACTCTAGAAGATCATAGAGAGCTTGTAAGGACTCATGAGAAGCTACACTTCGAGAAGCTCACCTTGGAGCAAGAGCATGAGTTTCTTAAAGTTATCAATGACGATCTCCGAAAGAAGACTTCATCTTATCTAGCCAAACGGTTACTCTTGTCTACATTTATGCCACAAGTTAAATCTAGACAAACTAGTAACAAAGGCAAGAAAGGTTCTTCATCTAGTAGCAACAATAAAAATGTCAAACCTAATGATGTTGCTTCTAGTAGTTCTATTGATTCCACTAATGATGATTCTCTTAGCCAAGTTACACTTGAGCAAGAAAACTCTTTATTGAAAGGAATTATAGAGAAAGGTATCTACAAGAGTCTTGCTGGGTGTAAGCAATTTGAGGAAATTGTACACAAGCACGGAGGATATCGGAAGAACCATGGCATTGGCTACTTCAACGCTAATGGAGTTGAATGGGAAGAAGGTCCATACCCCAAGCCAGAGTTTGTTCCTCAAAAGGAGAAGTATGAACATACTCCTCCCAAGGGAACAAACACTCAAGATGACATTCCACCACAAGACCACAAGCTCAAGGGCAAGAACAAGCTTCAAGAGGACATTAACTCATATGAAGATGAATCCCAAGCTTTGGTGGAGTGGGTTCCCAAGGCTACTTCAAGCTCAACTTCTACAAGGGCCACTTAAACACCAAGGATCCCCCATCAAGTTGATGTGGGTCCCCAAGAAGAAGAACTAGAGAAGTTCTTAAGGGGTGACTCCGCCAATGAAATTCACTCACATTCATTATTGGCAAGAACTAGTTGCAATCAACATCAACATCATGCAATAGTTCAAGGAGTCACACATTCCCTCAAAGGTAAGCAAGGGACAAGGTAATCAACAAATCAATGGACATCATCACACATGTTTTGCACTCCATGTCCATAGATATCCTTGTATTTGTCTCTTGTGTGTTGGGACTAACCCATGTAGGTGAGAAGAGTAAGGAAACAACAAGGATGCTCCCAACTCTTGGTGATCTTCATCAACCTTGAGCATCCACCACTACATCACCAACATGAAGTCTTCATCGACAAAACCCAAGGTTAGTTTATCCCTCCTATGGGAAGATGTCACATCAAGGGGGAGCTTTACTCTAAGACTTGAGTTAAAGCATCTCTTAGAATGTGACAACATTAAATGCTTTATGTAAAAGTGGTAATCCCACTTGTGCTTAAACGATGAGTATGACCTATGATCAAGTATTCTTACTTGGCCCCTAAGTCAATATACTCATATATAGATGACTCCGTCATTGCCAAAATGCTTGATAGATGCTAGTATGTATGTGCATGTTTGCCATGATTTCATTTGACATCTTATTGTGTGAGCATGTTGGTCTGCATTTCTTTATCCATTCGAGGACATCCAATTGTTGCTATTTGGCTTTTTTGATTTTTCTTTTGCCAATTGGATGGACAAGAATGCCTAGGACCACTCTCTAGCTATCTATGCTTTCTTACCTCATATTCAATTCTTGCTGCATCACAAAATTTGAACAAGGACTTTTCGATCTCTCTGTGTGAGCAGCACTCGGAGTTCCGTATCGACAAAGGACTGACCATTAAAACCTCCCAAATGCATCTCGGTGGAACCAACCCAAAATCTCGGTCTCACTGAATGCCTAGGGTTGATCTGGTTTTTCTATCTCGGTACAACCGATTCCATCTTCTCGGTTACACCGAGTTTCCCTGTCAGCAAACAGTTGAGGAACTCGGTGACACCGAAAAGTTAGAATCGGTGTCACCGACAGCCATGGGTTTATATAGAGGCGGACCCGACTTTTGAAATCTATTCTTCAACCGTCGCCCACTCCGAAACCCTTGCTGCCGAACCAAGGCCCCTGGTCATCGCCTTCGTCTTCCCGAGCGCCTCCGCCGTTGGAAGTCCCCTCCGTCGACAGAATCCTCTTCCCCGTCGCCGCCGTAGCGAAGTCGTCACCAAGCTAGGGTACGATTTCATCCCCTCATGCGCCCCAACCTCCGATTCTCGCGCATTAGGGATTTTTCATCTATAATCCACAGTTTGAGATTGATTCATCCACGAGAAACTCCAGTAGAATAGCGAACGAATGATTTTTTAGGTTTTGTCGTCCGCCACATGAATCTCGGTGGAACCGATGCATAAGAATCGGTAGCACCGATTCTATTTCCTGGTCAACTGAGAACACCTCGGTGGAACCGAGTGCCTATTTTCGGTGTGACCGAAAGTGGTGCCAAGTTCCTGGAATGTAGGTTGTCTGTCTCGGTGGGTCCAAAAATTTTGCCTCGGTTGTACCGATATTCATCTGGCAGAATGCAAAACTTGAGAAATTTTAGTTCAATCTTTTGAAAATGTCTGCATTTTGTGATGACTCATCCCTTCCACTCTTCTATACTCTATTCACAGGGTCAGAGATGTCAGGTTCAGATGATAGCCAGAATGATCTCAGAGAGCAGAGTGTTGACATGAGCTCAAGCACTAGTCCTGAGGGGAGCTATGATGACATCCCTAGCTCTCCTGATCTGCCCAACGCTGCAACCAGGGCAAGGAGGAAGCTCAATTCTGATGAAGAGGATCAGGATTTCATCCCTGAGGAGCTGCCCAAGAAAGTTGATGCTGCCAAGAGCACCTGTGCTGCCACTACTTCCAAAAAGAAGATAGCTATCAAGAAGGAGTATGCTAGCTCTGGGTCAGCTAAAGCACCGGAGAGCTCTAGGGCAACTATGACTGTTGAGCCCTCCAAGAAGTCTATGCCTAAGAAGGCAGGTGAGAAGAAGAGAGCCAGGAAGAGGATTATCCATGTCATTGGCAGACCTACCTCTATGTATGAGGATCCAGCAGAGGCAACTGCTGAGGAGGAGGAGGAAGAGCCAGTTGCAAAGGCACCTCCAAAGAAGAAGAAGAAGCTTATGGCAGATGCAATGCCTAAGGCTACCACATCCAAAGGCACCAAGACTGCACCCAAGAAAGCTGCTGCAGAAAAACCCAAGAGGTTCTCCAGAGAGATACCAGCTTCCAGCAAGAACAAGACCTCCACTTTCAGGGAAGTTGAGGATGATGATGATATGACAGCTTTAATGAAGCTAAGACCACACCTTCCAGAGCACAATGCCAGCCACTTGCTTGCTGAGGATATGAAGAATAGGAAGGACTCAGGTTTGAGGGAATGGAGAGCCATTGATCCATATGCCCAGAGAAGTAAAACAGCTGTGGACTACAGATTTTATACCAAGGAGCAACAAGATTTCTATGAGACAATCTTGCTTGATAAGAGCCCAGCTGTGAGTGGCATGAGATATGTTGATTGGAAGTATATCAAGGAGAATGAAGACTACTTCCCAAGTGTTCAACACAACTTTCACTGCATTGGTTTAGATGAATTTGTTGGCAAGGAATTCACTGCATGGAATGATGAGATGATCATGCAATTCTACTCCACTGCTCACTTCTATGGAGATGGTAGGATCGTGTGGATGACTGAAGGAGCAAGGTATGAATCAACTGTTGAGGAATGGGCTGCCATCTTAGGAGTCCCAAAGGTGGAAGAAGGAGATCTGGATGTCTATTCTGAATCCAAGGAGAACCATGATGCTATGAAGAATATGTACAATGAGATCCCTGCTGCAAACTTGAAATCTCACAAGTTAGGATCCATTTACTTCCTCCAGGCTGGACTCCGCACCATGAACACCATCTTGAGGCACACCTTGATGCCTAAGTCTGGAGATGACAAGATGATTAGAGGCTATTCCATCAACATGTTGATCCATCTTGATAGACACACCAGGATAAGGGTGATGGACTTGATAGTAGAAACTGTGAAGAGGGTTGCAGCTGATCAGAAGCGCTCATGCTGCTATGCACCCTACATTCAGATGCTCATCAACTCCAAGATGGAGAAGCACATCTTTGCTCTTGACAGGCCACATTTTCCCCTATAGCCAGATCTAGAGGACAACATTGTGGTGATGAACCCAGATCATCCCACCTCAGCTGCAGCACAGGCAGAGGCAGAGGCAGCTAGAGCCACTAGTGCTCAAATCCCTAGATCCAGGAACGAGCAAATGGATCTCTTGATCAGTACCGTTCAGGGCATGCAGAAAGATATCAAGGACATCTTGGCGAATCAGCATAGTCTTGTGAGGATCATGGAGAACAGGATTAAGACACTCAATGACAAGGTGGATGGGCTGACCAAGACTGTGAACGAGCTCAAGAAGGAAGTTGATAGCGTGCCCAGTCCCCACACTACAGATGATGAGGATGATTCTCCTCTCAGGCCAGGCACTCAGTTCACTACTCAGGCCAGATCAGCCACAATGCCAGCTCCAGAGTTGAGGCCTTCTTCATCAGCACCTGCTACAGCCTCTTCAGCTCCATCAGCTCCTCCAGTTGCTACTCCAACTCCGTCCATGACGTCTGCTGAAGTCTTCGCTGATGCAGTTCTCTCGACTCCTTCACCAGCTACCGGAGGAGATCAGCCCCAGAAGAACGATTAGCTATATACCTTTGAACTTTTTGGTAACTTGTTGCCAAAGGGGGAGAAGATGTATATAGATCTTTAGGCTTCGAGAGAGAGAGCGTTGGTTTTTATCGCTTTTCAAAACATTTGATCTTTTGGTTTGCTTGTGTTAAACTTTGTTGGTGTTTGATCATACACTTGATGTGTACTGCTACTACTTCCTATCATTATGATGCTTATGAGATGGTCATTCACCTTTGATTGATTGTGTTGTGCTATGATATTCATTCTTATTATTCTCGCACACCACCAAGTTGTATGTGACATGAAAGAGTGCCCTATGTACCTAATCGATTGTGCATTTGCATTCAAACGCAAATTTAAAATAATGTACAAATTTAGGGGGAGCTCTTGCTTATCACATACTTCTCAAAGCGACGATTATATTCATTGATTATATCATATGTCGAAGCTTTGATCTATATGTTGTCATCAATTACCAAAAAGGGGGGATTGAAAGCACATTTTCTCCCTTGGTGGTTTTGGTAATTAATAACAACATATATGTCATTAAACTAATGTTTCCACTAAGCATATTTCAGGAAAAGTTCAATGATAGGGATGGCAAAAGGATTGTGGAGAACCCCAAGATGCAAGGAAATGGATTGGCAAAGCTTCAAGCAAGAGGAGTCTACATTTTACTTTGTGAGAAATCACTTTGAGTCCATAGGAAAGCCAATACTATTAAAAGGGGGTAAGGTACTGTTTGTGAACAAGATGCTCCACGTGCACAAGAGATAGTCACCAAAAACACCCACAAGCTCTTCCACAAAAGTCTGTCCAAAGCCAAATATCCAAAATCGATGCAACCAACATTTCCCACTTGGTGCCACCGATTCCCAAACTCAGACAGACCCATGCCAAACCCTAGCAAATCGGTGCAACCGATTCCACTTCGGTGCCACCGAGTTTGGGTTGCCAACTTTCTGTTACCTCGATTCACAAAATCGGTACCAGCGAGTTTTCTGGATCGGCGTCACCGAGTTGCGCAATCTGACTGTTGGTCACCTAATCGGTACCACCGAGAATTATATATCGGTCTCACCGAGATTCAAAAGTTACAGCCTTTTGGTCACTTCGGTACCACCGAGATTAACACATCGGTGTCACTGAGTTGGTCACTTTAGGTGTAACGGTTGGATTTTTGGGGATGCCTATATATACCCCTTCACCACCACCCACTCGAGAGAGAAGCACTCAGAACTATTCCATACTTTCCCTATCCTATTTTCTGAGAGAGAGCCACCTACTCACGTGTTGAGATCAAGCTATTCCACTCCATCCATATGAATCTTGATCTCTAGCCTCCCCAAGTTGCTTTCCACCAAATCAATCTCTCCACCAAAGCCAAATCTGTGAGAGAGTGATTGTGTGTTGAGGAGTCTATCATCTTGAAGCACAAGAGCAAGGAGTTCATCGACATTACCGAGCCTATTACCTTTTGGAGGGTGGTGCCTCCTAGATTGTTTAGGTATCGCTTGGGAGCCTCCTACTTCGCGTTGTGGAGTTGAACCAAGAAGTTTGTACGGGCAAGGAGATCGCCTACTTCGTGAAGATCTACCCATAGTGAGGCTAGTCCTTCGTGGACGGAAGCCATTATGGAATAGTCAAGGTTGCTACTTCGTGGACCCTTATGGGTGGAGCCCTCCGTGGACTCTCGCGACCGTTACCCTCCGTGGGTTGAAGACTCCATAAACGTGGACGTACGATAGCACCACCTATCGGAACCACGGGAAAAATCTTCGTGTCTACAAATTGTGTTTGATCTTCCTCCCAACCCTCTACTATACATGCTTGTTGTTACTTTCCGCAGCTAAACTCTTAGACATGCATGTGTAGGGTGTGCTTGACTTGCTATCATTGCTAAAATCTGCCAACACTTAAAATTGGGAAAAGGTAGAATTTTTATTTGGTCAAGTAGTCTAATCACCCCCCCTCTAGACATACTTTCGATCCTACACATGTACAAGTCACCTCTTCGAAAACCTTCGAAGACTTTGGTTTTGTCAGAGGCCATTAGCACAACACATCGAAATTTGCCAAAGATGACAAGCATATCTAAGTCACAGAACATTGAGACAGACATCAAGTTGTAACCAAGGGATTCGACAAGCATGACATTTTCCATGTGTCGGTCCCTTGAGATAGCAACTCTACCTAGCCCCAATACTTTGCTGCTGCTCCTGTCAGCAAAGATGATGTGGTCTTTAGTTGGAGGTCGAAGAGTTTGATCCATCAATAGGCTTCGATCACCAGTCATATGACTGGTGCATCCACTGTCCATAATCCATTCAGTGGCATTGGATTTGCTTTCCTGCATTAAGAATTAGTCTAGTTCACCAAAGCATGCAACTGTAACATGCATTGATGAAGATATTGCAGTACACAATTGTATGAAGATATTTGACGATATGAATGGTAACACCATTCGCATTAGTTTTCTTGCGTCCAAACAAGATCATTTCCGGTTCTCCAGAGATTATCTTTGAGATAGGCTTCATCCCATCTGGAGACCCGATGCTGCATGAAGATATTAGTTCTTCTTAACCACCCACATGCGAAGGGGTGGCTTGGAAGTCATAAGACGTAGAGCAGCATCAGAGAATTTAGGCAAGGATGCCCTAAGGGTTCGTTTCACAGGGGGGTTAGAGTACTCAAATGAATATGCAGAGTAATTCTTAGTAGGATGAACATAGCGATTCATGCCATAGTGCACATATTCATGAGCCCTTTCAGTTCTTCCCTGCGAAACATAGGTGTTAGAGTGATCATATGAAGACTTTGATCCATATGAAGATTTTGGTCCACATGAAGATAAGGAGTTTGTCTTCTTCCGTGGTGTTGTCATAACATTGACTGGAAGCTTATCAAGAAGACATTTGGGAACCCAGATCTTCTTCATGGGTGAACCATTCCTGCAGTTAGTTCCAATATACCTGGCAAACACTTCACCATTCATAGACTTGAACAACTTATAATTGGAGTCAAATGACTCGTCAATGATGACAGGGTTAGCACAGTTAAAGCCAGATAATGTGGATGGATCCACTGAAGGTCCTTTTGCAGTGACCCATGTGGTTTTGGGATACTGTTCAGGAGTCCAGTAGGAACCAACAACATTGATGTTTCTTTCGAAACCCAAACCCTCTTTCCTAGGGTTTTTGTTTAGGATTGTTGTCGGTGCACTAGAACAGGGGTACCCAGTGCCCCTGACTTATGCACAGGCGCTAGAAGCAAAAACCCAGCAACAATCAAGACAAGACTTCATCAAGCTCAACGCGGCAGCCCAAGCCTAGACTGCAACGCGCCAAGCACGTCCCCGACGCTTGCCGGGGACCAAGACATGCACACCTCCCAAAAGACCCGGCAGGCCACTCCCCGGCAGGCGCGAGCCACTAGCCACCGCTCCACCGCATCGCTACGCCTGACACTTATCGATACAGTGTCGAGCCCTCAGGCGGCTAATCAACTCTCACTAAGCATGTGGCGACACATCGGAATGCAAGTTACGCTCAGTTGACACCCGTCCTGCAGCGTGTCAAGACCATAAGCAACGACCGGCCAAGCGGTGGCAAGAGCTTGCCGGGGATGCACCCCCAAGCGCCACCTAGGCAGGTAATCATGGCATTTTGTCCTAAATGCCAGAGTTAGGTATGATAGCTATGCTTAGCTATCTAATTGATAGATAATGACTATTTTGCCATTGTGGTAGCCCCTTGCACTATAAAAGGAGGCCCAAGGCGACCTAGCTCAAGGTTAGCAACTCGAACCCCCGAACACTTGTACTCACATAGTAGCTCTTCCCCCGGCAGCAGTCCTTGCCGGGGTTAGGCGCTGTGCGTTCTTCGTGTTCCTCCAATCAATCCACCAAAAAGCAGGAGTAGGGTTTTACGCTTAGCAGCGGCCCGAACCTGGGTAAAATGCCTGAGTCCTGATCGTCGCGCCGTCTCATGCTCTCCGCTCTTCATGCAACGTGACCCCCCTTGCCGAACCACAAGGGACCTCTGGTCTCATAGGTGATCGTGAGCATCCGTGCCCCCACATCTTTGGCGCGCCAGGTAGGGGTGCGTGCATCATTTGCGCGAACCCGAGTTCGTGAACAGCGGATTGATCTCCATCATCCTCTTCTTCAACAATGGCTCCCAACAAGAAATCCGATGCGGCCACGCACCCCTCCACTTTGAAGGCTCCCTCACACGCGGCCGCCAGCGCCGTAGGCGCTGCGGCGGCTGCGGGCGAGGTGGGCATCGTGGACGACGCGGCCGGCGCAGGCGGCGCCCCCGTCCAGTCCTTCGCGACCGGAGATGGAGCAGGAAGCGCCGAAGAGGAGCAACTACAACAACAACATGGCATGCTCGGCCCCAACGCCGCGGGCAAGGGAAACAACCGTTCATCACCTTCCCGCCGCGCGGATGGCCGAGGCCGCCTCAGCGGCGCCCGGTCCGGTGCGAGTCGTGACCCTCCAGCCGCACCCGTCGACAGCGAGATTGTTGGGCATGCACCGCGTGCGGAGCAAGACAGGGCGCCCAGCGGAGCCGCGGCCCCGCAGGATCGGCCCACTGCCCACCAGAAAGCTCCGGCGAGTGGCGCACGACATCAAGGACGCGGCGACGTTTCTCTTGGTCCTACCAAGAGTCGAGCGACGTCGCGGTCCGCCTCTTTCGCCATGCCAGGCACCACAGAGGAGGCCATGGCGCGAGTCCAGATGCTGCTCAACTTCATGCCAGCGGCTGATAAGATGGATGAATGGAGAGCCACCATTTAGAGTTTGATCTCTTTTGTTGAAGCCAACAAGACCCAACATGCAGAGCCGTCGCGGCGCACGCAAACAGCAGCGGCGGCCCGGGGCGGCGAGCGCGTTGAAGGGGCCACCCCAACCGTGCAGTCCCCTCCGCGACAACAGGCTCAGAGGCAGCCGCGGCAAGCTTCGCATGCTGATGAGCACGACGAGGCGCCCATAGCCTCGTCTGGCCCGCGCGACCGCCAGGATCAACGGCGTGTCCTTGAAGACTGGCGAAGGGAAGACGCCCGCATCACCATCGAGCGACGCCGGGAAGCGCACCGTCAATCTGACAAGCGTAACGGTCCAGACGTCGGCGACCCCGCGCCCAGTGCTGGTGGGTACCTTCCTTACGAGGTTGGTTGCCCTGCCTTCACTAGCGAGATGTGACGGGTCCGCTGGCCGTGGACCCGAGCTTTCAAGCCTGAGCTACCGAAGAAATACAACGGGAAGCTAAACCCGGCAGAGTTCCAGGTGATATACACGATAGCTGTTCAAGCTGCGGGAGGAAGAGATGAAAAGGTGCTCGCCAACTATTTCCCTTTGGCACTCAAGCCAAATGTGAGATCATGGCTGATGCACCTGCCGGAGAATTCCATTTCGTCTTGGGCTGATCTATGCAACGAATTTGTTGGCGCCTTCACCGGTGGTCACCAAGAACCAGGCCAGCCCAGCGATCTCCAAGTCCTCCCGCAAAAGGAGGGAGAAACCTTGAGAAAGTATAACCAGATATTGAGTCGCGAGTACACCGCAACATCCCAAAGATCCATCCCGCAGCGGTGATTGTCGCGTTCCACTCGAACGTGCGCAACAGGAGGATGCGAGTCAAGATGAATGTCAAGCTCCCCAAGACTGTTAATGAGCTTTACACCTTGGCGGATAAGTGTGCTTGAGCTGAAGAAGGAAGACAACTCCCCGGGGAAGAGGCGGGCGTCGAAGTGGACTCTGATGATGACGACGACGCCCCCGACCCGAAGGGAAGGAGCAGGAAGCACAACAAGAAGCGTAAGGGAAAAGCAGTATTGGCTGTCGAGAGCTCCGAAGACCTCAGTACGGGCAAGAAGGCGAAAGCCAAGGCCCCCGGCAAGGGAGCTGCCGCGTGCGCTGATTGCCGGGAGGCCGCTACCGCTGAGAAGACCGGGAAGTCCGATGGGCCGTACTGCAAAATCCACCGCACCAAGGGCCATGATCTCCAAGAATGCCAACAGGTCGAGCAACTTGTTGAGAAACAGAGGGTCGAGTACGAGAAGCGCGACAAGGAAAAAGGCCAGGACGGTGCTGCCGGGAAGGGCCGTGGCGGCAGAGGAGGTCGCCGCGGCAAGACCCCGCAGCAAAAGGAAAAACCCGCCAGAGGCCGAGAGAAGAAGGAAACAGATGACATGAGTGAAGATGAGGAGGATGATGAGGATTCCAGCGACAGGGAGTTTCAGAAAGCAACCAAAGCCATGTGCGTTGACGGGGGTGCATCCTTGCATTCCCCTCACCGCCAGCTCAAGCAGTGGGCACGCAAAGTCAATGGTGTGGAACCAACTGCAGAATCTAGGAAGCCACTCAAATGGTCCCGCACGCCTATCATCTTTGACGAAGAGGATCATCCTGACCGTACCACTACGGTCGGATGTTTGCCATTGTTGGTTTCCCCGACAATCCGCAACCTCAAGGTGTCTAAGATGTTAGTTGACGGCAGGGCCGGATTGAACTTGATCTCCCCTAGAGTGGCTGAGAAACTGCAGATCCTTGATGAAGAGCTCGAAGCTACGGGTACATTCCAAGGAATCAACCCCGGCAGGAGCCGACCCAAGGGAAAGATCACTCTGTCGGTAACGTTCGGCGAAGAGCTGAACTTCCGGACAGAGAGGATAGTGTTTGACGTGGCTGAGATCCCTTTGCCTTACAACGGAATCCTCGGTCGTCCAGCCTTGGCAAAATTCATGACAGCATCCCACTATGCTTACAACACCTTGAAGATGCCAGGGCCCATTGGAGTCATTTCCATCCCATCCGACAAGAAGAACGCAGTTATCTGCGTAGACAAGATGTACAATGACGCGGTAGCAGCTGAAGCCACAGAAATCCCAGCTCCCGCCAAAGACACAAAGAAAATAAAGAAGACTGTCAAGAACTCCGGCAAGGACTCCGGGAAGTGCGCCTCTTCAGAGTGCGCTGCACCCGATGATGACATGCTGGAGAGCTCCGCTAGCAAGAAGACCAGGGTCGCCTATCCCGAGACGAAGAAAGTCCCGGCAAGGGAGGATGGCACTGGTGGTACCTTCACCATCAGTGCTACCCTTACTGACAAATAGGAAAGCGCGCTCATTACCTTCCTGCGGGAGAATGTCGATGTGTTTGCCTGGCAACCATCTGACATCCCCGGTGTTCCCAGGGAGGTAATTGAGCACCACCTTGTTGTCTGTCCTCATGCCCGGCCCGTCAAGCAAAAGGTTAGGAAACAGGCCTTGGAGCGATAGCAGTTCATTGCCGAGGAAATCAAGAAGCTTGAAGCAGCTGGTTTGGTCAGAGGGGTGTTGCATCCAACTTGGCTGGCAAACCCGGTGGTGGTACGAAAGGCAAAGGAGAAATGGAGGCTTTGCATAGACTTCACTGACTTGAACAAGGCTTGCCCGAAGGACCCTTTCCCCTTGCCGCGCATAGATCAAATCGTTGATTCCACCTCTAGATGTGACTTGCTCTCCTTTTTAGATGCCTACTCCGGTTACCACCAGATATTTATGGCCAAGGAAGACGAGGAGAAGACCGCATTCATAACTCCCTGTGGGACATACTGCTTTGTGCGTATGCCCTTCAGGTTAAAGAGTGCTGGTTCGACCTTCGCCAGGGCTGTTCAAATTGGTTTTGGACCTCAACTGCACAGAAATGTGGAAGCCTACATGGATGACATCGTGGTGAAGACCAAGAATGAAGCCACTCTCATACAAGATCTGGAGGAGACTTTCGCAAGCTTGCGCAAGATCAACTTGAAGCTCAACCCTGAGAAGTATGTGTTCGGTGTCCCATCCGGCAAGCTGCTTGGGTTCTTCGTATCTCAGCGAGAAATAGAAGCCAACCCCGACAAGATCAAGGCGATCGAACAGATACAGGCACCCAAGACCATCAAGGATATCAGACGCTTGACCGGATGTGTTGCCGCGCTGAGTAGGTTCATCTCCAAGTCCGCTGAGCGCGCCTGCCGTTCTTCAAAATCTTAAAGAAGGCTGGCCCGATGAAGTGGACCCCGGAGGCAGATGCAGCGCTGCAAGATCTGAAGAAATACATATCCTCTGCTCCCACCTTGGTCGCTCCTAAACCGCAAGAGCCGTTGCTGCTATATTTGGCAGCGACAAATCAAGTGGTTAGTGCAGCGCTGGTGGCGCAGCGGAAAGTGGATGAGGATTCAGCAGCCGATGATGATGGTGCCGGGAGTGGGAAAGAAACATCCGCAGCAGGACTCGACACAGATCAAGGGGAACCTCAGCAAATGGTTGACAGCGGATCCAAAGAAGTGGCAAAGAAGAAAGTGGTGCAGAGGCCCGTGTACTTTGTCAGTTCCCTGTTACAGGGGGCTAGATCAAGGTACTCTGGAGTACAAAAGCTGTTCTTAGGCCTCATCATGGCCTCGAGGAAGCTGCGCCACTACTTCCAAGCCCATGAGATAACAGTTGTCACCCGTTTCCCATTGCAACGCATACTGAGAAACCCCGAAGCCACCGGCAGGATAGTTGAGTGGGCATTGGAATTGTCAAGCTTCGGATTAAAGTATGAGAGCATTTCCACCATTCAAAGCAGGGCGTTGGCAGAGTTTATTGCAGAATGGACACCCACGCCAGATGATGAAGCTCCGGAGACAATCCTCCCCGGCAAAGAAGCACCCAAGGATTGGATCATGTACTTTGACGATGCTTTCTCACTCCAGGGGGCTGGAGCAGGTGTGCTCCTCATTGCCCCTACCGGAGAGCACCTCAAGTACATCTTCCAGATGCATTTTCCCCGGGAGGAAGCCCCCAACAACACCGCTGAGTATGAGGGGCTCCTTGCCGGACTCAGAATCGTGGTGGAATTGGGAATAAAGAGGCTGATCGTACGAGGAGATTCTCAGCTTGTGATAAAGCAGGTCAACAAGGATTACCAGAGCCCGCTAATGGAGACCTACGTGGAAGAAGTGAGGAAATTGGAGGAGCACTTCGATGGACTGCAAACAGAGCATGTGCCGCGAGCGGAAAACAGCATCGCTGACCATCTATCGAAGTGCGCTGCGCAGAAGCTTCCTGTGGAACCAGGAACCTTTGTCCTCCGCCTCACTCAACCATCAGTATCCCCATCAGCGATGTCCAAGAAGAGAAGAAAGCTGAACTCCGGCAAGCATTTTCTGGCAGAGCTTCCCGAAGCCGCTGGTAGAGAAGCTGTCGGGGAAGATCCTCCTTCGGTTGACGAGCAGCTCCCTCCCGCGGGACCTCAGGGCCCAGCAGTCGAGGCAAGCGCTCCCGGAGATGAGGATATGCCTTTAGTCCTTGTTGTCGAGCCACAGGCTCCAACCTGGGAACAACATATAGTCCATTTCCTTCAAACAGGAGAACTCCCCAAAGAGCAAGAAGAAGCTGAAAAAGTAGCCCGTCGGTCAAGTATGTACCAGTTTGTCGATGACACCCTGTACAGAAGATGACCGAACAGTGTGAAATTAAGGTGTATCTGCCGGGAGGATGGACTGAAGCTGTTGGCGGAGATTCACGGAGGAGTATGTGGTTCCCACATTAGATCAAGGGCCCTTGCCGGGAAAGCTTTCCGGAAGGGTTTCTATTGGCCCACTGCCCTCGAGGACGCTACTGAGCTGGTCACCAAGTGTGAAACCTGCCAGTTCCATTCCAAGAACATCAGTCAACCAGCACAAGCCCTGCAAACAATCCCTCTATCCTGGCCATTCTCGGTCTGGGGGCTCGACATCTTGGGCCCCTTCCCCTGTGCTGTCGGGGGCTTTGAGTTCTTGTTTGTGGCAACCGACAAGTTCACAAAGTGGCCTGAGGTGGAACCAGTGAGAAAGGTGACCGCACAAGCAGCTATCAAATTCATGAAAGGACTGGTGTGCCGCTTTGGAGTGCCTAACAGAGTGATCACCGACAACGGCACCCAGTTCACGAGTCGCGCCTTCATGCAATATATCCAAAGCCTTGGGAGCAAGGTCTACTTCGCCTCTGTTGCTCACCCGAGGAGCAACGGGCAAGTCGAGAGGATGAATGCTGAAGTGCTGCGAGGACTCAAGACAAGGACTTTTGATAAGCTGCGGAAGAGTGGCAGGCACTGGATAGATGAGCTGCCGGTGGTTCTTTGGTCCCTCAGGATGACACCAAATCGAGCTACCGGCCAGACGCCCTTCTTCCTAGTGTATGGGGCGGAAGCAGTGCTCCCGACGGAACTCATATACGGGTCACCTCAAGTGCTTGCCTACGATGAAGTAGAGCAACAGCAGCTGCGGCATGACGATGCCATGCTCCTCGAGGAAGACCGTCTCTGGGCTATTGTGCGTGCCGCACGCTATCAGCAAGCCCTGCCCCGCTACCATAGCCGCAGGGTTCACGCCCGGAGCCTTGAGGAAGGCGACCTTGTCCTTCGGCGTGTTCAGTCCGCCAAGGGTACAAACAAGTTGACGCCGAAGTGGGAAGGCCCTTACCGGGTAGTACGAGTCACCAGACCTGGCGCAGTCCGTCTGGAGACCGAAGATGGCACCAAGGTGCAGAACTCATGGAACATTGAGCATCTTCGTAAGTTCTACCCGTAAGGCGCGGCTGCCGGGCTCAGTCCCCGGCAGCCACCTTTTGTACAAGCCTTGCCGATGTTGCATGTAACCCTTTGTACAAAGCCAGGCGCAGACTCTGTGCAACAAATAATAAAGCTAGGCATTGCATCATATCATCATCCTTACATGCTTATTACGCATTTCTTTATGACTGCAATGTTATTGCTTTTAAGATATTAAGATTTGCTAGAATACTTGATGAGAACTGTAGTCTTTGTTACTGTTCTCACCCTACATGTTTTACCATCAAGAAAACAGGGAAGAGGAACAAAGAAGCAAGGATGGTGGCCCATCACGCTCAAAAAGAAGATATTGCTTGGAAAAGATAAGTATATCGCATATTTCCAATTCAGTACTTCTCGATTTCTCAAGGAGACCCTTAGTATCTTCCTTACTGCGGGTTGTGGAGTCATCCACATGGTGAAAACCCTTGTCGGGACGAGCTGTCCCCCTGTCTTCGTTTATAGGGGTGACGGCGCCGATACCGACAAGGAGCTCTGCCGGGGAACTATGCCAACCTATTGCTGGGGGCTCGTTCCCCCACTTTGGCGCTCGTGGTTTGAATGATGACCCGTCAAGTAGCTCCATGCGGCAAAGACAAAGCGTACTAATGCAGTATAAATAAGGAAAAGAAAGGGATGGTACTTGCAAAAGAAAGACAACACTTGTTCTCATTCATTTCCGACACAAATGGGATGAAGACTACACGAGAGGGCACCTCTTTTTAATAACTCTTTATTTGGCTTTCTCCCCTAGAGGCAGATTACAAAAAGAAAAAGAGTAGAGGGAGGACCCTAACAAAAGCCCAGCCTGACCCCGTCAGGACCAGCATTGCGCGGACGGCAGGCCCACCGGAAAGGAAGACAAAGCCGAAGTCCACGAGCCTGCCGGGGTCCAGCTGAGAAGAAGAGGCGGCGCCCAAGTCAAGAACCCCCGGCAAATCACTCTGCCGGGAGAAGGAGGAGGAGCGCGATGACGGTGATGGTGCGGCCGATGATCAGCTGGAGCCCAGGTCGTCGTACTCCGACTTGACGGCCTGGGACTCGTCGTCGTCGTCTTCACCGACATTGTCCTCCTCGTCGCTATCGCTCGAGGAGGAGCTTTCGACATCGCTCGAGCTCTCCTCGCAGCAGCCAAGACGGGCGCCCGAACACCCGTAAATCTTGACGAAGAGCAGGTCGGCCTCCATCATCTTGAAGCGGAGGACGTGTCCATCCATGAGGTTGTGGGCACGGGCGAAGGTTTTTCACCCACACCCGAGAAGCATGACGCGATGCTCCGGGTACTCGACATCCACCCGCGCAGCGCCATTACAGCAACCATGCGCCCGCAGCCACAGGGCGTGCAGCTTGTCAACCTCCATCACCCTGGCGAAAGGGTGAGGAAGGCACAGGCGGCTTCGGAGAGGGCCACGCAACTTGATGACGAACTCCAGCGCCGTTCCCTCGGCGTGGGTCTCCTCAAGGGGAGGGTCTGATGGCGGAGGAGGAAGAGAAGCGACGCTCTTTCTCCCCCGACCACGGGCCCTGCGTCGACTTCGGCCCCTCCCAGCTCCTCCACCGCGCGCACTCAAGCCACCCTCCGCCTCCGCGGCTGAAGCAGTGGCATGATCTCGACGGGACCCCCTCGATGTTGAGGCGGAGGCCGAAGGACGCCCTCGTCCCCTAGGCATACTAGCGGCGAGCACGGCTCAAGACAAAGAAGCAGAAGTGCGAGCTCTGTGGGGTTGCACTCAAGGAGGAAGAAAGGATGGATGAGCATCGCCCCTCGCGACCCCCAATTTATAGGGGAGAGCGCAGGGGCTGGCTCTCCTCCACTAAAAGGGTCGCCGCCCATCTCCACCAATTCCATCGCCCACGATCACGGGCGAACAGGTAACCGCCCCATTGCTCCAATCCATGGCGCTGCCGTTCTGCCACAATAAGGACTTTAAGTCACGTGCGCCCGTCGCTAACTCCCCGCTATGCATGCGGCACGCGTGGCGGAAATGGCCTGAGGTGGTGGGTCAGTGCTGACCAATAAATTGGCAGTTACTCCCTCACATTGCGCGCTTGTGCATGAAACTTGGGCATGATCCAACGGCACTTGGCGAGCACATGTGGGCCAGTCCCGGGGGCTCATGTCGGTGCACTAGAATAGGGGTACCCAGTGCCCCTGACTTATGCACAGGCGGTAGAAGCAAAAACCCGGCAAAAATCAAGACAAGACTTCATCAAGCTCAACGCGGCAGCCCAAGCCTAGACTGCAACGCGCCAAGCACGTCCCCGACGCTTGCCGGGGACCAAGACGTGCACACCTCCCAGAAGACCCGGCAGGCCACTCCCCGGCAGGCGCGAGCCACCAGCCACCGCTCCACCGCATCGCTACGCCTGTCACTTATCGATGTGGTGTCGAGCCCTCAGGCGGCTAATCAGCTCTCGCTAAGCACGTGGCGACACATCGGAATGTAAGTTACGCTCAGTTGACACCCGTCCTGCAGCGTGTCAAGACCATAAGCAACGACCAGCCAAGCGGTGGCAAGAACTTGCCGGGGATGCACCCCCAAGCGCCACTTAGGCAGGTAATCATGGCATTTTGTCCTAAATGCCAGAGTTAGGTATGATAGCCCTGCTTAGCTATCTAATCGATAGATAATGACTATTTTGCCATTGTGGTAGCCCCTTGCACTCTAAAAGGAGGCCCAAGGCGACCTAGCTCAAGGTTAGCAACTCGAACCCCCGAACACTTGTACTCGCATAGTAGCTCTTCCCCCGACGCCAGTCCTTGCCGGGGTTAGGCGCTGTGCGTTCTTCGTCTTCCTCCAATCAATCCACCAAAAAGCAGGAGTAGGGTTTTACGCTTAGCAGCGGCCCGAACATGGGTAAAATGCCTGAGTCCTGATCGTCGCGCCGTCTCATGCTCTACGCTCTTCATGCAACGTGACCCACCTTGCCGAACCACAAGGGACCTCTCGTCCCATAGGTGATCGTGAGCATCCGTGCCCTGACAATTGTCTTCTTTATGACATCACAAAGAATCTGATGTCCTTTAAGACTCTTGTACATGCCAGTTTCAAGCAATGTCTTCAACCTATCATTGTCGTCAGTGATGGCAGTGGTTTCCTCAGATGAGGGGTTAGTTACCACATATACAGTTGAAGATAATGCATTTTCAAAATCATTTGAACATTCAGCAATTGAATCATTAGCTTCACGGGCAATACATTTTAAGCATGGAGCATCAAATTCATCCTGAGCAATACTGATCTGTTGTGCTAGGAGCAAGTCATTTTCCTTCCGTAGGTCATCATGAGCTTCTCTCAACTTCTCAAGATCAATCTTTTTCTGAAGATATTCGAGAGAAAGCTTCTCATGATCAGCTGAGAGGGCGTCATGACAACTTTGGAGATCCTTAAACCTTGAACGAAGACTACGCATATCTTTAGCCATAGTTTCGTTCAGACTCATCTCTTCGCGTAACAGGTCATCGCTTTTCTCTAGAGTAGTTTGCATTTTCTCCATGGCACTTTGTTGTTTGGTGGCAATTTTTACAAGTTTAGAATAGCTAGGCTTCATGTTATCATCAGGATTCAGAGTCATGACGTGAGGGTTTTGATGATACCTTGGAGGCTTTTGCCATGAAGCAGTAGGCCGGAGTAGCATCATCATCACTGGCTTCAATGTTGACGAAGGAACCATTGTCTTTGGGTTCGAAGACAGAGGTGGAGAGATATGTCGAAGCCATTGCTAGTCCAGCTACTTCAGCGTTAGATTCCTCCTGAGATGCTTCCTCAGCTTCAGAACCAGATTCAAACTGTGAATCCATCTGCTTTCCGATGAAAGCATGTGCCTTGCCAGATGAACTCTTCTTGTGTGATGAAGACTTTGCGTACTTCTTCTTCTTCTTCTTGTCATCTGAGTCAGAGTTCTTGCTCTTCTTCTAGGATTCCTTCTCCCATCGAGGACAATCGGCAATGAAATGGCCAACTTTCTTGCACTTGTGATAGGTTTGCTTCTTGTTGTCTCTTGAAGACATTTCACCAGACCACTTGGAATCACGCTTTGAAGATTTTGCATAGCGTTTTGACTTGGCAAACTTCCAAAACTTCCTGACAAGCAAAGCGAGTTCTTTTGCAAAGTCTTCAGCACCATCAGAACTGCATTCAGAGTTGTCTTTGGATGACGACACAGCCTTGGTATTCAGGGCACGAGAACGACTGTAACTGGGACCATAGATATCCCTCCTCTCAGCTTGTTGGAACTCATGTGTGTTCAACCTCTCAAGGATATCGGCAGGATCCAAGCTCTTGAAGTCAGGGCACTCTTGGATCATAAGTGCGAGAGTATCAAAGGAACTGTCGAGTGATCTGAGTAGCTTCTTCACGACTTCATGTTTGGTGATATCAGTGGCGCCAAGTGCATTCAGCTCATTTGAGATGTCGGTGAGTCGATCAAATGTGAGCTGAACATTTTCGTTGTCAAGTCTCTTGAAACGGTTGAACAGGTTGCGAAGCACATCAACACGGGAGTCTCTTTGAGATGAGACACCTTCATTTACTTTGGACAGACATTCCTAGATTTGCTTAGCAGTGTTAAGTGCACTCACACGGCCATACTGTCCTTTGGTCAGATGACCATAAATGATGTTCTTGGCGGTGGAGTCCAGTTGTGCGAACCTCTTCACATCAACAGCAGTAACACCTTCGCCAACCTCAGGAATGCCTGCCCTGACGACATACCATAGGTCGTTGTCAATGGCTTCGAGATGCATGCGCATCTTGTTCTTCCAGTAGGGGTAGTCGGTGCCATCGAAGACAGGGCACGTAGCGGAGACCTTGATAATCCCTGCAGTCGACATAGCTAAAACTCCCGGTGGTTAAACCGAAACACAAAACAAGGGAGTACCATGCTCTGGTACCAATTGAAAGTGCTAGTTATCGACTAGAGGGGGGTGAATAGGCGATTTTTATAAAAGGCTTCGAAACAGTGAATGTATTCGAGAAATGCGGAAGCGAAACAGGATTAGGTAGGGATCTATAACAACGATCTAAGCAAGGCATGCAATACAATGAAGACATACAATCAAGTTAAGCATTATCATCATGCACGCTAAGATGAGTCGAAGACAGGACTTAGATAGTATGAAGATAAACAGCAGATATGAGTGTCTTCAGAGAATGTCTTCAGTCAAATGTATTCATACAATGAGTTCACAGTTCAGTACAGAAAGTAAAGAGTGGAAGATAGAACCAGCAGCTTGATGAAGACACAGGATTTGTTGGACCAGTTCCAGTTGCTGTGACAACTGTACGTCTGGTTAGGGAGGCTGAGATTGAACTTATAAGACCTCGTCTTCACCTTATTCCCCTTGAGCTGAAGTCACTTAGACAACGCCCAATCACTCAGGTAAGTCTTCAGGGGAGACTTCCGAAACCCGTACAAACTTGGTCACCCGGCGATCCACAATGACTCTTGGATTGCTCTAGACCCAGACAAACCGTCTGGAAGATCACAGTCTTCAAGTGTAATAAGTCTTCGGTTCTCTCAAAACAGAATGACTTCGGTGATGCTCAAACACACTAGCTCTAGGTGTTTAGGTTTATCCTCGCAGGATGTATCTCTCTCTCAATGTCTTCGAGGTGGGTTGCTCCAAAACGACAACAGCCGTATCTCTCTCTGAGCAGCCACCTTCTCATGGTGGAGGGGGTGGGCTATTTATAGCCAGCGGGTAACCCGACCTGATATGACCAATATGACCCTAGGTCACTGGCCAACCGACACGTGTCACAACGGTCGGATTTCAAACACACGCGGCAACTTTACTTGAGCTACAAGTAAAGCTGACTCAACCAACTCTGGAAGAGATTTCCTCTCATTGTCTTCATTCGAAGACATAGGTTTGGGTTGAGCATCACATCAGCGTCTGACTTCGATCACATCGACACCACTTAACAGTACGATGGTTCCTATGACTCAGGAAAGAAGAAACAAAACTACCAAAAGACTTCGTCTTCGCATTTCATTATCTTCAGGCGATTATCTTCGCATACCACCAATGGCTTCGGCCATCGTCAATGTCTTCGGACATTTTTATGGGTCATCTTCGACGGTTAAACCGAATCTCCAGGGACTTCTATCTGTGTTATCCTGTGAACTCTCACAAACACATTAGTCCCTCAACCACGTTTGTCTTAAATACTCCAAAACCAAACAAGGGTGGCACTAGATGCACTTACAGTAGGCACGTGGATCGGTGATGGATCATGATTTAGATGACATTGATCATGTAACAGTTACACACTAGGGCGACACAGAACTAGCTCCAATTCATCAATATAATGTAGGCATGTATTCTGTATATAGACATACGTGCTTGCGATAAGAACTTGCATGACATCTTTTGTCCTACCCTCCCATGGCAGCCGGGTCCTATTGGAAACTAAGGGATATTAAGGCCTCCTTTTAATAGAGAACCGGAACAAAGCATTAACACATGGTGAATACATGAACTCCTCAAACTACGACAATCACCGGAAAGAATCCCAATTATTGTCACCTTGGGGTATGCGGATCAAGACACGTAATAGGTGCATACAACTTGCAAGATAGGATCCAAATCAATCTTATATTCGTGAAAACATAATATGTTCAGATCTGAAATCATGGCACTCGGGCCCTAGTGACAAGCATTAAGCATAGCAAAGTCATAGCAACATCAATCTCATAACATAGTGGACACTAGGGATCAAGCCCTATCAAACTTAACTCGATTACATGGTCAATCTCATCAAATCACACTACCGTCCAGCAAGCCTACAAAGGAATTACTCAATCCAGGAGGTGAGCATCATGGAGGTGTTGATGAAGAAGGGTTGGTGATGACGACGGCGACGAATCCCCCTCTCCGGAGCCCAAAACAAACTCTAGATCAGCCTTCCGGAGGAAGAACGGGAGGTGGCGGCGGCTCCGTCTCGTGAAATGCGATGAAAACTTCTCTCTGATTTTTTTCTCCGAAGATGTCAATTTACAGGACTAGAATTACGGTCGGAGGAGCCATGTGGGCCCCACAAGCCATCGGGGCGCGGCCTTGGGGGGCCGCGCCCTGTTGGCTTCTGGCCCACAGGCAGGCTCCCTCCGGCAGTTCTTCGCTCCATAATTCATTATATATTCCAAAAATAATTCACAAAAAGTTTCGTCCAATTCCAAGAACTTTTTTTTCTGCACAAAAATAACACCAAGGTAGTTCTGCTGAAAACAACGTCAGTCCGGGTTAGTTCCATCAAATCATGCAAATTAGAGGTCAAAACCAGAGCAAAAGTGTTTGGAAAAGTAGATACATTGGAGACGTATCAATGCCTATATACATGATCATTGCCGTGAATAAAATGTCAGAGCTATACGCTTTTCTAGCAATTGCCCAATAGTAATTGATCTACCCACTGTATGCTACTTTCGAGAGGGAAGCCTCTAGCGAACACTATGACCCCCTGGTCTACTTAAACATAAAAACTAAAATTCCTAAAGTACTTTGCTGCACTTTATTTACTTTTATTTTATTTTGCATTTACAATATCTATTCTAGCAAGATTTAATCCTTGCAAGTGATGAGTTCAAGGGGCTAGACAACCCTCTTGCCCGCGTTGGGTGCAAGTGTTTGGTTTTGTGTGTGTAGGTGTTGTCAAAGGGGATTTGCATTGGTCCTCCTATTGGTTCGATAACCTTGGTTCTCACTGAGTGAAATACTTATCTCTATTGTACTGCATCTCCCCTCCTCTTCGGGGAAAATCCCAACGCAGCTCACAGGTAGCAGGAAGAATTTCTGGTGCCGTTGCCGGGGAGTATCTTCGAATTCTTGTAAGGTACCTATACACAAATTATCTTTCACTTGTTCTAATTTTTACTTGCTGCTATATTTTATTTTATATCCAAAACAAAAATATTTTTATTTGTTTGTTTCCTTAGTTATCTAGTTTATTATCTAGTCTACTCGTTTGCTTGTTAGTTTACTTGCTTTGCCACTATGGCTCAAGAAAATAACAAATTGTGTAACTTCTCAAATACTAATAATAATGATTTTATTAGTACCCCAATACCATCCGCCACTAGTGTGGAAGCTTTTGATATTAATGCCGCTTTGCTAAATCTTGTTATGAAAGAACAATTTTCGGGAAGTCCTAATGAGGATCCCGCTTCGCATCTTAATACCTTTGTTGAACTATGTGATATGCAAAAGAAAAAGAACATGGATAATGATGTGGTTAAATTGATTTCTTTCCTTTTTCACTAAGAGATAAAGCTAAAACTTTGTTTCCATCCTTGCCTCGCAATAGTATTGGAACATGGGATAAGTGTAAGGATGCTTTTATTGCCAAGTATTTTCTTCCTGCTAAAATTATATCTCTCCGAAACCAAATTATGAATTTTAAACAACATCAGCAAGAACATGTTGCACAAGCATGGGAGAGAATGAAAATTATGATTAGAATTGTCCCACTCATGGCTTAAACTTATGGACGATAATACAAAATTTCTATGCGGGAATAAACTTTGTGTCGAGAAATCTCCAAGACCCTTCTGCAGGTGGTACCTTTATGGAGATTACATTGGGAGATGCTACTAAATTACTGGATAATATCATGACAAATTAGTCTCAATGGCACACCGAACGAGCTCCAATTGGTAAGAAGGTAAATTATGTCAAAGAAATCTCTACTTTGAGTGATAAGTTGGACTCTCTCATGAATATGTTTGCAAATAAGAATGCTCAAGTTGATCCTAATGATGTGCCATTATCTACTTTGATTTAGCAAAATAATGATGCTATTGATGTGAACTTTGTCGCTCAAAACAATTTCAATAATAATGCTTATAGAGGTAATTTCAATCCTAGACTGTATCCCAAAAATTCCTCTAATAATTATGGAAATTCTTTTGGTAATTCCTTTGGTGATTCTTCCAATAATAATAATATATACCCTCTGATATTTAGAACACAATTAAAGAATTTATTATATATCAAAAAGTTTTAAATACTATGATAGAAGAAAAACTACATAAAGTTGACGATATGGCTAGAAACATGGATAGGATTGCTCATGATATGGAAATGCTTAAAAGTAAAACATTGCCACCTAGACATGATATTAAAGAGACTATTAAATACATCCAAATATCTATCAACTAAAGTAAGGAGAGAACCGCTAGGTTGAGAGCAAAGCGAGAATTCCTAGAAAAAGCGCTTCGCCCGATTTTTATCGTAATGATGATGAAGATGTTAAAATGATTGGTGTTTCTCCCATTGAATATTTATTTACTAATCATAAAATATATTATAAAGGTACTGGAGATGAGTCAACTTCATCTAGAAGGCATCCCGTTTGTTCGGAGGCTGATGATCTTATCGATAAAAATGAAAAAAGTGGGTTTGGAGAGATCAAAACTTTAAATAGTGATGCACACACTACTTTGGATTACAAGGACTTTAATTATGAAAGTTGCTTATTAATTAATGTGTTTCCTTGATGCAATCTATAATTATCTCACCCAATGCTTATGAACAAAATAAGCTTTTACTAAACATATCGTAGAAGCTATGATAAAAGCTTATGATGAGAAACTTGAGTTAGAGGTTTCAATACCTAGAAAGTTACATGATGAATGGGAACCTACTATTTAGATTAAAATTAAAGATTACTAATGCAGTTCTTTGTGTGACCTTGGTGCTAGTGTTTCTACAATACCGAAATCTTTATGTGATGTGCTAGGTCTCACCGATATGAATGTTCCATCAACTTGCATTTAGCGGATTCTACTATTAAGAAACCATTGGGTAGAATAAATGATGTTCTTATTCTTGATAATAGAAATTGTGTGCCCGTGGATTTCATTGTGCTTGATATTGAATGCAATTTTTCTTATCCAATTATACTTGGTAGGCCTTTCCTACGAACTATAGGTGCTATTATTGACATGAAAGAAGGTAATATAAGATTCCAATTCCCATTGAAGAAAGAGACGGAACACTTCCCTAGAAAAGATAATTAAACCACCTTATGAATCTATTATGAGGGCCACCTATGGAATTAATTTGAAGGATGACAACACTTGAAACTATGCATTATGCCTAGCTAGGGGAATAAAAGAATAGCGCTTGTTGGGAGGCAATGACGTGGCTTGAGACTGCGTCGGTATTTCCCCAAAGAGGAAGGGATGATGCAGCACAGCTACGGTAAGTATTTCCCTCATTTATGAAACCAAGGTTATCGATCCAGTAGGAGAACCAAGTATAACTATGTAAACGGTACCTGCACACAAAGAACAAATACTTGCAACCCGACGTGTAAGAGAGGTTGTCAATCTCTCCACGGTAAAAAGATAGATTAGTTTGTATGAGATTAGATAAATAGATCACACAAGAACACAAAATAAAGGATGCAAATAAAAAGTGTAGCAAGGTATTTTTGGGTTTTTGGAATAATAGATCTGAAAACAAAAGCGGCAAAAGATAGATCGGAAAGCAAAATATTAAAAGGATAGACCCGGGGGCCGTAGATTTCACTAGTGGCTTCTCTCATGAGTATAGCACACGGTGGGTAAACAAATTACTGTTGGGCAATTGATAGAAGATCAAATAATCATGACGATATCCAAGGCGATGATCAATATATAGGCATCACGTCCAAGATTAGTAGACCGAAACGATTCTGCATCTACTACTATTACTCCACACATCGACCGCTATCCAGCATGCATCTAGTGTATTAAGTTCATGGAGAAACGGAGTAATGCAATAAGAACGATGACATGATGTAGACAAGATCTATTCATGTAGGAATAGACCCCATCTTGTTATCCTTAATAGCAACGATACATGCGTGCCTCGCTGCCCCTTCTGTCACTGGGAGAGGACACTGCAAGATCGAACCCATCACAAAGCACCTCTTCCCATGGCAAGAAAAATCGATCTAGTTGGCCTAACTAAACCAAAGATTCGAAGAAGAAATACGAGGCTATAAATAATCATGCATATAAGAGATCAAAGAAGACTCAAATAATATTCATGGATAGAAACTGATCATGAACTCAAAATTCATCGGATCCCAACAAACACACCGCAAAAAGTCATTACATCAAATAGATCTCCAAGAGACCATTGTATTGAGAATCAAAAGAGAGAGAGAAAGTCATCTAGCTACTTCCTACGGACCCGTAGGTCTATGGTGGACTACTCACGCATCATCGGAGAGGCACCAATGAGGATGATGAACCCCTCTGTGATGGTGTTAGATTGGATCTCGTGGTTCTGGAACTTGCGGCGGCTGGAAGTGTATTTAGTCGAGTCCTCTAGGGTTTCTGGAATATCTGGGTATTTATAGATCTCAGAGGCGGAAGAGGAGACCTCCGTGGGCCCCACAACCCATCACGGTGCACCAAGGGCCTCTGGCGCGCCCTGGTGTCTTGTGGGCCCCACGGGCCTCCTCCCAGGTGCTTCCTTGGCTCCCAAGTTGTCTTCTGGTCCAAAAAAAATCTCCAAAAAGTTTCGTGGCAATTGGACTCCGTTTGGTACTGATATTCTGCAAAGTAAAAAACAAGCAAAAAACAACAACTGGCACTGGGCACTATGTCAATAGGTTAGTGTAAATGCATCTAGTGCCACACTTTGTTGGTTTTGGAGTATTGAAGACAAACTTGGTTGAGGGACTAATGTGTTTGTGAGAGTTCACAGGTTAACACAGATAGAAGTCCCTGGAGTTTCGGTTTAGCCGTCGAAGTCGACCCCCAAAAATGTCCGAAGACATTGATGACGGCTGAAGCCATTGGTGGTATGCGAAGACATTCGTCTGAAGACAATGAAACGCGAAGACAAAGTCTTTTGGTAGTTTTGTTTCTTCTTTCCCGAGTCATAGGAACCACCGTACTGTTAAGTGGGGTCGATGTAATTGAAGTCAGATGCTGACGTGATGCTCAACCCATACCTATGTCTTCGAGCGAAGACAATGAGAGGAAATCTCTTCCAGAGTTGGTTGAGTCAGCTTTACTTGTAGCCCAAGTAAAGCTGCCACGTGCGTTTGAAATCCGACCGTTGTGACACATGTCAGTTGGCCAGTGACCCAGGGTCATTTCGTTCATATCAGGTCGGGTTGCCTGCTGGCTATAAATAGCCCACCCCCTCCACCATATGAAGGTGGCTGCTCAGAGAGAGATACGGCTGTTGTCCTTTTGGAGCAACCCACCTCGAAGACATTGAGAAAGAAACATCCTGCAAGGATACACCTAAACACCTAGAGCTAGAGTGTTTGAGCATCACTGAAGTCATTCTGTTCTAAGAGAACTGATGACTTATTACACTTGAAGACTATGATCTTCCAGACGGTTAGGCATCTGGGTCTAGAGCGTCCAAGAGTCATTGTGATCTGCCGAGTGAGCAAGTTTGTATGGGTTTCGGAAGTCTCCCCTGAGACTTACCAGAGTGATTGGGCGCTCTCTAAGTGACTTCGTCTCAAGGGGAATAAGGTGAAGACGAGGTCTTCTGAGTTCAATCTCAGCCTCCCTAACCAGACGTACAGTTGTCACAGCAACTGGAACTGGTCCAACAAATCATGTGTCTTCGTCAAGCAACTGGTTCTATCCTTCACTTTCTTACATTCCTGTTATGTATCGTGAAGCCTTTGCGTGTTCATTGTGTGAAGACTTATCCTGGAGACATTCATATCTCCTGTTTATCTTCATTCTATCTAAGTTTGTCTTCGACTCATCTTAGTGTGCATGATGATAATGCTTAACTTGCCTGAATGTCTTCACTGCATTGCATGCCTTGACTAGATCATTAATTACTATCCCTACCTGATCATGTTCTGCTTCTGCATATTTAGAATACCTACATCATTTCGAAGCCTTTTATAAAAATCGCCTATTCACCCCCCCCCCTCTAGTCGATAACTAGCACTTTCAATTGGTATCAGAGCAAGGTACTCCCTTGTTATGTGTTTTGGTTTAACCACCGTGGAGTTTTAGCTATGTCGACTGCAGGGATAATCAAGGTCTCCGCTGCGTGCCCTGTCTTCGATGGCACTGACTACCCCTACTGGAAGAACAAGATGCGCATGCATCTCGAAGCCATTGACAATGATCTATGGTATGTCGTCATGGCGGGCATTCCCGAAGTTGGCGAAGGTGTTACTGTTGCTGATGTGAAGAGGTTCGCACAACTGGACTCCACCGCCAAGAACATCATTTGTGGTCATCTGACCAAAGGACAATATGGCCGTGTGAGTGCACTGAACACCGCTAAGCAAATCTGGGAATGGCTGTCCAAAGTGAATGAAGGTGTCTCATCTCAAAGAGACTCCCGTGTTGATGTGCTTCGCAACCTCTTCAACCGCTTTAAGAGACTCGATAACGAAAACATTCAACTTACATTTGATCGACTCACCGACATCTCAAATGAGCTGAATGCACTTGGCGCCACTGATATCACCAAACATGAAGTAGTGAAGAAGCTACTTAGATCACTCGACAGTTCCTTTGATACTCTCGCACTCATGATCCAAGAGCGCCCTGACTTCAAGAGTTTGGATTAGCCGATATCCTCGAGAGGTTGATCACCCATGAATTCCAACAAGCTGAGAAGAGAGATATCTACGGACCCAGCTACAATCACTCTCGCGCATTGAAGGCCAAGGTTGTGTCCTCATCTGAAGACAACTCTGATTGCAGTTCTGATGGTGCTGAAGACTTTGGAAAGGAACTTGCTCTCCTTGTCCAGAAATTCGGAAAATTTGCCAAGTCAAAACGCAATGCAAAATCTTCAAGGCGTGACTCCAACAGATCTGGTGAAATGTCTTCGAAGGACAGCAAGAAGCAAACCTGTCACAAGTGCAAGAAAGCTGGTCACTTCATTGCTGATTGTCCTCAATGGGAAAGGGAATCCAAGAAGAAGAGCAAGAGCTATGACTCGGATGACAAGAAGAAGAAGAAGTATGCAAAGTCTTTGTCACATAAGAAGAGCTCCACTGGCAAAGCACATGCCTTCATCGGAAAGGAGATGGATTCACACTCTGAGTCTGGCTCTAAGGCTGAGGAAGCATCCGAGGAGGAATCTGACGTTGAAGTAGCTTGACTGGCAATGGCTTTGGCATATCTCTCCACGTCTGTCTTGGAACCCGAAGACAATGGCACCTTCCTCCACACTGAAGCAAGTGATGATGATGTTACTCCTGCTTACTTCTTCATGGCAAAAGCCTCGAAGGTATCCTCAAAATCCTCACGTCATGACTCTGAATCTGAAGCTGAATCTGATGATGACATGAAACCTAGCTATGCTAAACTTGTAAAAATTGCCACCAAGCAACAACATGCCATGGAGAAAATACAAACTACTCTAGAAAAAAGCGATGACCTGTTACGCGAAGAGATGAGTCTGAACGAAGCTATGGCTGAATACATGCGTAGTCTTCGTTCAAGGTTTGAGGATCTCCAAAGTCGTCATGATGCCCTCTCAACTGATCATGAGAAGCTTTCTCTTGAATATCTTCAGAAAAAGATTGATCTTGAAAAGTTGAGGGAAGCACATGATGACCTACGGAAGGAAAACGACTCACTCTTAGCAGAGCAGATCAGTACCGCTCAGGATGAAATTGAAGCTCAATGCTTAAAGTGTATTGCCCGTGAAGCTAATGATTCAACTGCTGAATGTTCAAATGCTTCTGAAAATGCTTTATCTTCAATTATATCTATGGCACCTAACCCCTCATCTGAGGAAGCCACTGCTATCACTGATGACAATGACAGGTTGAAGACATTGCTTGAAACTGGCATGTACAAGAGTCTGAAAGGACATCAGATTCTTTGTGATGTCCTGAAGAAGACTATACTGAACAAAAACCCCAGGAAAGAGGGTGTGGGTTTCGAAAGAAACCTCAATGTTGATGGATCCTACTGGACACCTGGGCAGTACCCCAAAACCACATGGGTTGCTGCAAATGGTCCTTCAGTCGATCCTTCCACATTATCAGGCTTCAACTGTGCGAATCCTCTCATTATTGATGAATCCTTTGATTCCAACTATAAACTGTTCAAATGCCAAAATGGTGTAGTGTTTGCCAGGTTTATTGGAACTAACTGCAGGAATGGTTCTCCTATGAAGAAGATCTAGGTTCCCAAATGTCTTCTTGAGAAGCTTCGAGTGAATGTCTTGACGACATCTCCCAAGAAGAAGACAAACTCTAGATCAATGTCTTCGAGAAGACATAAGTCTTCATATAATGGCACTAACCATGTTGTTTCGCAGGAGAAGACTCAGATGACTCATGAATATGTACACAATGGCATGAACCGCTATGTTCATCCAACCAAGAATTTCTCTACTTATTCATTTGAGTACACTAACCCTCCAGTGAAACGTACTATTAGGGCATCTCTGCCTAAATTCTCTGATGCTGCCTTACGTCTTATTGCTTCTAAGTCACCCCTTCGCATGTCGGTGGTTAAGAAGACCTAATATCTTCTATGCAGCATCGGGTCTCCAGATAGGAAGAAGCCTATCCCGAAGATCATCTCTGGAGACCCGAAAACATTCTTGTCTGATCGCAAGAAAACTAATGCATACCTCGTTCTGAATACTTACCACTGTCCACTGCTATATCTTCAACTTAGCATGTTGCTCTTACATGCTTTGGTGAACTCGACTAATTCTCAATGCAGGAAGACAAATCCAATGCCACTGAATGGATTATGGACAGTGGATGCACAAGTCATATGACTGGTGATCGAAGCCTGTTGATGGAGCAAACTCTTCGACCTCCAACAAAAGATCACATCGTCTTTGCTGACAAAAGCAGCAACAAAGTATTGGGGCTAGGTAGAGTTGCTATCTCAAGGGACCGGCACATGGAAAATGTCATGCTTGTCTAATCCCTTGGTTACAACTTGATGTCTGTCTCAATGCTCTGTGACTTAGATATGCTCGTCATATTCGGCAAATTTCGATGTGTTGTACTAATGGCCTCTGACAAAACCAAAGTCTTCGAAGGTCTTAGAAGAGGTGATTTGTACATGGTAGACTTCTCTGCAGGACCACAGGTTGCCTCATGTATTCTAGCAGAAGCTTCGGAGTGCTGGCTTTGGCACAGAAGGCTAGGACATGCTGGGATGAGGAACTTGCACACACTCACCAAAAGGAAGCTCATCATTGGCGTCAAGGGTGTCAAGTTCAAGAAGGACCACCTCTGTGGTGCCTGTGAAGCCAGGAAAATGACCAGGGCCAAGCACCCCTCGAAGACAATCATGACGACCACTCGTCCCTTTGAGCTGCTGTACATGGACTTATTCGGCCCCACTCATTATTCCACCTTCTCTACCACTGCAAATCTATATGGCTTCGTAATTGTTGATGACTATTCTCGATTCACTTGGGTGCATATTATACTCTATAAGACTGAAGTGCAGGATGTCTTCAGGCGCTTTGCAAATAGGTGTATGAACAACTACAACATCAAGATCAAGCACATCAGGAGTGACAATGGCACTGAATTCAAGAACACAGGCCTGGACACCTATCTTGATACTCTTGGCATCACTCATGAGTTCTCTGCTCCATATACTCCCCAGCAGAATGGCGTCGTGGAGCGCAAGAATAGGACTCTTATTGAGATGGCTCGCACCATGCTTGATGAATATAAGACACCACGAAAGCTATGGCCTGAAGCCATTGACACTGCATGCCATATCATCAACAGGGTATATCTTCACAAGTTCTTCAAGAAAACATCTTATGAGCTTCTCACCGGTAAGAAACCCAATGTAAGTTATTTCAAAGTCTTCGGTGCAAGATGCTGGATAAGGGATCCACACCACACTTCTAAATTTGCACCGAAAGCACATGAGGGTTTCATGCTTGGTTATGGAAAGGATTCGCACACCTACAGAGTCTTCAATATCTTTCACAACAAGGTTGTTGAAACTATAGATGTGCGATTCGATGAAACTAACGGCTCGCAAAGAGAGCACCTACCTCCTGTGCTAGATGAATTACCTCCCGATGAAGCTATAAGACTGATGGGCACTGGAGAAATTGTGCTTGTAGAACACGTGGTTGAAGAAGAAGTCATCATTCCTCCATCTACTCAGCGCGAAGACAGTGCTGAACCCGAAGACAATGCTGTTGATGAAGACAATGCTCAACAGCCTGAACAGAGTCTTCGCCCTGCACATCCGCGCATGGCAAATGAAGTCCAAATTGAGAGAATGCTTGACAGCATAAATGCACCAGGTCCACTCACTCGCTCAAGAGCTACTCAATTGGCTAACTTTTGTGGGCACTTTGCTTTTGTATCCATCACAGAGCCCACCAAAGTAGATGAATCTTTCAAGGAATCGGAATGGATTCAAGCCATGCAGGAAGAGCTTCACCAGTTCGAGATAAACAATGTGTGGGAGCTCGTAAAGCGTCCTGATCCAAGGAAGCAAAACATTATCGGTACCAAGTGGATCTTCCGCAACAAGCAAGATTAGTCCGGCCAAGTCGTCAGAAACAAGGCCAGACTTGTGGCCCAAGGATACACACAGGTTGAGGGTATTGACTTCGGTGAAACCTTTGCACCTGTTGCTAGACTCGAAGCCATTCGTATACTGCTTGCTTATGCTAACCATCATGACATATGCTTATATCAAATGGATGTCAAAAGTGCATTCCTCAATGGTAAGATTGAGGAAGAAGTATATGTTGCTCAACCACCAGGGTTTGAAGATCCAAAGCATCCTGACAAAGTCTTCAAGCTCAACAAGGCACTCTATGGCCTCAAGCAAGCACCAAGAGCTTGGTATGACACACTCAAGGAATTCCTCAAGAAGAAAGGCTTCAAACCTGGTTCACTCGATCCCACTCTCTTCACTAAATCCTATGATGATGAATTGTTTGTATGCCAAAAATATGTGGACGACATTATCTTCGGCTGTACTAACAACAAATACAGTGATGAGTTTGCTTATATGATGCAAGAGAAGTATCAAATGTCGATGATGGGAGAACTGAAATTCTTCCTAGGGCTTCAAATTCGACAACAACCAAATGGCATCTTCATATCACAGGAGAAGTACCTCAAGGACTGCCTCAAGAAATTCGGCATGAATGAAGCCAAAGGATACAAGACACCTATGCCTACCAATGGCCACCTCTGCACTGACGAAAATGGTAAAGATTTCGATCAGAAGGTGTATCGCTCCATGATTGGGTCTTTATTGTACTTATGTGCATCTAGGCCAGATATAATGCTTAGCGTTTGCATGTGCGCCCGATTTCAAGCGGCACCAAAGGAGTCGCATCACCTTACTGTGAAGCGAATACTTAGATATCTAGCTCACACCCCAACGCTAGGATTATGGTATCCAAAGGGTTCGAAGTTTGAGCTGATTGGCTATTCAGATTCTGACTTCGCTGGCGACAGAGTTGATCACAAGTCTGCATCAGGCACTTGTCACTTTCTTGGACGATCTCTTGTATGTTGGTCTTCGAAGAAGCAGAACTGTGTCTCACTCTCCACTGCCGAAGCCGGATACATTGCTGCTGGCGCATGCTGTACTCAGCTTCTCTGGATGAAGCAGACTCTCAAGGACTACGGCATCAACCTGAAGCATGTACCTCTCTACTGCGACAATGAGAGTGCAATCAAGATCTCCTACAACCCTGTACAACATTCGAAGAAAAAGCACATTCAGACACGACATCATTTTCTTCGGGATCACGTAATGAAGGGCGACATCAACATCAAGCATGCTGATACTGAGGATCAACTGGCAGATATCTTCACGAAGCCTTTGGATGAGTAGAGGTTTTGCAAGATGCGGTGTGAGCTAAATATCTTAGAATCCTCAAATGTCCTTTGAATGGGAATACATCCTAATGCTCATGCATGTTGATGACTTTGATGCACTACACACGATGTAACGTATGTCTTCAATTCATGAAGACTTACAATCTGAGTGTGAATACATTAACGAAGAAGATGAAGACAACATTGTGATGGCTCGCAATCGGGAAGGAGAGATGGTTCCTACCAGATGGCCTCGCCTTGTTGCACCACCAAGAATGGGACCTCAGTATGAGTTCCACCTTGATCGACGCCCCAATGTCATGAACCCCATGCCACGTCTTCCAAATCTTCGCCAGTCTGGCCCTACAAGACCCTTGGTCTTCGAGTTGGAAAGGTTCAGGCTGAATGACACCTTCTTTGACTTCGACCGCAATCCATACAAGCATGAAAGAATACAGTCTGACAGGTTCTGGAGTGCTCCACAACGTCAGTACTACATGTGTGTGTTCTATGGTCAGAACGGGATCTTTCCCCACAAACATCTCAGCTTTGAAGCTATGAAATGTCTTCCCTGTTTTGATCAAGCACTGGATTGTCTTCGAGATGTGGGTTTACTGCCTTTCTGCACCGACCATGAAGACTGGAATGAGAAACTCATCCTCCAGTTCTACGCAACTCTCCACATCTCTGGCTTCGGTCGTGATGTGAACACTTGGCAAATGGACTTCATGATACGGGATGAACATGTCACTGCTTCACCACTGGAATTCTTTCCCGCAACACCACTTGCTGCCTCTGGTGAAGGCTTGGATTCTCGCTCTGAAGCCTATGTGGCTGCCACTCGAAGCCTATTCCAAATGCGAGAACCCAACATGACTAAAATGCTCACAATGATGCAACCGTTGGCTCAAGATGCAGAATTGCCCACTTCATTCTTTGTGGATGATCTTTAGTACTTGTCAAGGACTCTCTACCACATTCTTCGGCACACCATTTGGCCAATTAAAGGGCACAACTCATCTCGCAAGATTGAAGGGCCTCTGAAGACATTGCTCTACAACATTGTGTATGGCATCAGGTTCAATCTTCAAGACTTGTTCCTTCGCAACCTTGCTGCCAATGGTTTCAATGTCCTCGAGCCAAAGATATATGCTCCCTAGATCATGCGCTTCATCAAGTACAGAACCAACACCAGGTTTCTTCCCTCTGCTCGCAACCATGGTGTTTATCTTCCAGATATTGAAGTTGTGCCAGCAGATCTGTATCCATCCAAGAGCAAGAATCCAATTGTCGAAGGCACCAGTGGCACTGCTGATATTGAAGGTCTTCACATTCCCTCTGATCCATCAAGGGCAAGACTTATTGGTGCTCTTCGTCAACCAAGATCCGGTGCTACCAACACTGACGCCACTGCCAGTACTCTGCCTCGCCAGCGTCTACCAAGAAGAGAACGTGCGCTCACTGATCGTGAACTTCTTGTTTCTCTGATCCAAAAGCAAGATAGGCACCATGAATGGACTCGGTGCCAGATGCATTCCATGATGCAAGATGTCAATCATGTTCGCAACCTCGCCACCAAAAATGCATTTGTGGCTTATGAAACCAGTCGCCGCTCATGGAGGACTTTGACTATGCTGGCTCCTGAGGACGAGCTTCGAGAAGATGGATTTCACCCTCGCTATAGATTTGGTGCACCACCTCCCAGTGCAGAGAAATGGCGCAAGACTCCATCCCTCGAAGACAGTGGTTTCTCCTCTTCAGCTCCCTCCGTCAACGTCAGGCTTGCCGATGAAGTTGATGATGCCACCTCCCTGCCTCCATCGACTCGGCGTCGCGACACTGCACCAAGCTCAACTGCACCAGCACCCCAAGACTCTACTGCACCGTCTTCATCGACACCTGTTGGGGACGTGTAGTTTTTCAATGTCTTCGTCCCTTTTTGGTCATTCGATGACAAAGGGGGAGAAGCATTGGATGATAGTCTTCAAACGGGTCTACTAATATGGGATGGGTGTTATATTTTGCTAAGTTTACAACTCTCGTTTCTGAACATTTGCTGTTTTGGGTTGTAAAACTTAAGTCCTGATGGACGTCTGCACTTTATGTTTACCGAACTCCTTGGCGCTTCCTCAAGTTATTTTCATGCGCTTAAGGTCATTTTGCAGACGCCCATTTTTCATTGTGCATTTCATTATCTTCGACATATCTGTTAATGCATAGTGATTGGATTAAAAGATATAGGGGGAGATCTCCACAAACTACAACATGCCATGTGCACTTGCATTCAAAGCAAAAATTTCATATTCACATCTTCAGGGGGAGCTCTCTATATCATGTAATCAAAATCTTCAAAACCTTATCTTCACATACATTTATCCCCGTTGAAAACTTCAACCAGTTTGTCATCAATCACCAAAAAGGGGGAGATTGTAAGTGCATCTAGTGCCACCCTTTGTTGGTTTTGGAGTATTGAAGACAAACGTGGTTGAGAGACTAATGTGTTTGTGAGAGTTCACAGGTTAACACAGATAGAAGTCCCTGGAGTTTCGGTTTAGCCGTCGAAGTGGACCCCCAAAAATGTCTGAAGACATTGATGACGGCTGAATCCATTGGTGGTATGCGAAGACATTCGTCCGAAGACAATGAAACGCGAAGACGAAGTCTTTTGGTAGTTTTGTTTCTTCTTTCCTGAGTCATAGGAACCACCGTACTGTTAAGTGGGGTCGATGTAATTGAAGTCAGATGCTGACGTGATGCTCAACCCATACCTATGTCTTCGAGCGAAGACAATGAGAGGAAATCTCTTCTAGAGTTGGTTGAGTCAGCTTTACTTGTAGCCCAAGTAAGGTTGTCGCGTGCCTTTGAAATCCGACCGTTGTGACACGTGTCGGTTGGCCAGTGACCCAGGGTCATTTCGGTCATATCAGGTCGGGTTGCCTGCTGGCTATAAATAGCCCACCCCCTCCACCATATGAAGGTGGCTGCTCAGAGACAGATATGGTTGTTGTCGATTTGGAGCAACCCACCTCGAAGACATTGAGAGAGAAACATCCTACGAGGATACACCTAAACACCTAGAGCTAGAGTGTTTGAGCATCACTGAAGTCATTCTGTTCTGAGAGAACTGAAGACTTATTACACTTGAAGATTGTGATCTTCCAGACGGTTAGGCGTCTGGGTCTAGAGCGTCCAAGAGTCATTGTGGACTGTCGGGTGACCAAGTTTGTACGGGTTTCGGAGGTCTCCCCTGAATACTTACCAGAGTGATTGGGCGATGTCTAAGTGACTTCGGCTCAAGGGGAATAAGGTGAAGACGAGGTCTTCTGAGTTCAATCTCAGCCTCCCTAACCAGACGTACAGTTGTCACAGCAACTGGAACTAGTCCAACAAATCCTGTGTCTTCGTTAAGCAACTAGTTCTATCCTTCACTTTCTTACATTCCTGTTATGTATCGTGAAGCCTTTGCTTGTTCATTATGTGAAGACTTATCCTGAAGACATTCATATCTCCTGTTTATCTTCATTTTATCTAAGTTTGTCTTCGACTCATCTTAGTGTGCATGATGATAATGCTTAACTTGCCTGAATGTCTTCACTGCATTGCATGCCTTGACTAGATCATTGATCACTATCCCTACCTGATCCTGTTCCGCTTCCGCATATTTAGAATACCTACATCGTTTCGAAGCCTTTTATAAAAATCGCCTATTCACCCCCCCCCCCTCTAGTCGATAAATAGCACTTTTAGTTAGTCCCAAAAAATGATATGAAGTTACTATAAAATGATTGTAAAACATCCAAGAATGATAATATAACAGCATGGAACAATCAAAAATTATAGATACGTTGGAGACGTATCAGGCAACCCAATAGTTATCTTTAAATTTTTGTTTTACTTTATGTTTTGGTGTGTTTACATGATTATTTCTATTATAATGATTGTGTTTTTATGTCTAAATTAGTGTTTGTGCCAAGTAAAGCCTTTGGGATGATTTTGAAGATAGTAGAATTGATACCGTGCAAAAACAGAAACTTTTGCGTCCAGTGCAAAATTTCTCTGATTTTACTGGAATGTCTTTTTGATATGAATTTTTTACACAATATTTCTATATAAATTGCCCAGGTTTTCCTATGTTTTCAGAATTTCAGAGTTACGGAAGTATCCTTTTTCTTCACAGCTTTACAGACTGTTCTGTTTTAGACAGATTCTGTTTTTGCTTGCATAGTTTGCTTGTTTTGATGATGCTATGGATAGTGGGGTATAATCCATGGAGAATTTAGAATACAGTAACTATTATGCAATAATGAAATATTAATCAATTTAAAACAGTACCTAAAGTATTTGATATGTTGATTATACTAACGGATCTCACGACGTTTTGTTGAGTTTTGTGTGCTGAAGTTTTCAAGTTTTGGGTGAGAGAACGATGGATGAAGGAATAAGGAGCGGCAAGACCCTAAGCTTGGGGATGCCCAAGGCACCCCAAGGTAATATTCAGGGAAGACCCAAGCGTTTAATCTTGGGGATGTCCCGGGAAGGCATCTCCTCTTTCGTCTCCAATCTATCGGTATGTCACTTGGAGCTATATTTTTACTCATCACATGACATTTTTTTTGCTTGGAGCGTCGTGTGCTATATTTATTTTCCTTTAGTTGGCCACAACCATTCTTTGCTGGACACACATATTTGAGAGATACATGCGGTCATCATAATTTGTTAGAATACTTTATATGCTTCACTTATATCCTTTGAGCTAGACAGTTGGTCTAGTGCTTCACTTATATCTTTTAAAGCACGACGGCGTCTAAATTTTGTAGAAATGATTGAATTCTCATGCTTCACTTAAATATTTTTGAGAGTATAATAATAAATAGGAATGGTACATGGCACGAGTTATAAGACTAGTCCAAAAATGATAGGTATTCGAGGGGGATATGATAAAAACTTTCATGTAGCTAACTAAAGAAGGAACATGAGTCGATTATATTGATGTAGTAATATGAAAGGACATGAGTACATGATTGTTGGTTAGTAGAGATATCGGTAATTAAAGCTTGTTATTTTTTATTCATCTAAGTATTAACATGGCATGGTGATGATGTGTGAGCATTTTTATGTCTGAAATGAAATCCTATCGTGTTGTTTGAATCGGGGCGCACGATGGTTAACTCATCCCAACCTCCTCCCTAGGGATATGCGGTAGTACTTTGCTTCGAGAGAGCTAATAGGCTTTGCAATAAGTATGTGAGTTCTTTATGACTAATGCAAATCCATGGATGTACGCACACTCACCTTTACATATTATGCTAGCCTCTTCGGTACCGTGCATTGCCCATTCTCACCTCGAGGATCGGTGCAGCTTTCGCCGGTGCATCCAAACCACGCAACATGATATGCTCTATTGCACATAAGCCTCCTTATATCTTCCTCGAAACAGGTACCATACCTACCTATCATGGCACTTTCATAGCCATTCCGAGATATATTGCCATGCAACTTCGATCGTTACATTATATGACCTATGTGTTCATCGTCATATTGCTTTGCATGATCATGTAGCTGGCATAGTATTTTTGGCAAAGCCACCATTCATCATTGTTTACATGTTACGCTAGATCATTACACATCCTGGTACACTGCCAGAGGCATTCATATAGAGTCATCTTGTTTAGTTTTTCATATCGAGTTCTAAGTAAATAAAAGTGTGATGGTCATCATTATTAGAGCACTGTCTTAGTGAGGAAAGGATCATGGAGACAATGATTCCCCCACAAGTCGGGATGAGACTCCTTACGAAAAAAAGAAAGAAATAAATAAAAAGAAATAAAAAAAGGAAAAAAAGAAAGAAAGAAAGAAAGAAAAAGAAAAAATGAGAGAAAAGAGAGAAGGGACAGTGCTACTACCTCTTTTTCCACACTTGTGCTTAGAGAAGGCACCATGTTTTTCATATATAGAGTCTCATGTTTTGTCATTTTCATATGCTAGTGGGAATTTTTGATTATAGAACTTGGCTTGTATATTCCGATGAAGGGCTTCCTCAAATGCCCGAGGTCTTCATGAGCAAGCAAGTTGGATGCACACCGACTTAGCTTCCGTTGACCTTTCATACACTTATATCTCTAGTGCATCCGTTGCATGGCAATCCCTACTCCTCGCATTGATATCGATTGATGGGCATCTCCATAGCCCGTTGATCTGCCTAGTTGACGCGAGACTTTCGTCTCCACTTTTACTCCTTTGATACCTACCAGCATATTTTATTCCACCTATATGCTATGTCCATGGTTCATGCTCATGTATTGAGTGAGGTATAAAATGTTGAAGCACATTAAGAAGTACGATCCAATTGCTTGGATTAACACTGTGGTGCTTGACATTTGTATTTATGTGGTGAAGACGGAGCCATGCCATGTTAATATGATAAAATGAATGGGGAGTAAACATTCTTTAAGGATTGTATATTTTGAAAGTTAATGATTGTGTTACTTATGTTTATGGATATCACTATGTTGATGTTTATTAGTTCATCGTTTCTCAGTGATCATATCTGAAAGAGATTACATGTTAGGTAGCATGTCACATCAAAAAATCCGTTTTTATAATTTACCTACTCGAGGACGAGCAGGAATTAAGCTTGGGGATGCTAATACGTCTCCAGTGTATCTATAATTTTTGATTGTTCCATGCTATTATATTATCATTCTTGGATACTTTTTAAGCATTTACTTGCTGATTTATATTATTTTTTAGCACTAACCTATTAAACCAGTGCCCAGTGCCAGTTGTTGTTTTCTGCTTGTTTCTGGCCTTTCAGGATTATTGTTCCAAACGAAGTCCAAATACCCAGAAACTTTTTGATGATTTTTTCTGGACCAAAATAAGACCTAGAAGCTTTGGAGGGAGACTGGAGGCCACACTGGGTGGCGCCAAGCCAACAGGGTGCGCCCAGGGGGGTGGCCGCGCCAAATGGCTTGGGGCCACCTCCCACGGCCTCCTGACCTATTTTCCGGCCTATAAATTCTCTAATATCCCCAAAACCCTAGAGAGGCTCCTGAAACACTTTTTCCGCCGATGCAAGTCTATTTCGCCGTGTGCCCATGTGGAGCCCTGTTCCGGTGTCATGCCGGAGGGGGGTGTCGATCACGAAGGGCCTCTAGATCAACCTTGTTGCTCCCATGGTGATGTGTGAGTAGTTCACCGCAGACCTACATGTCCGTTGTTATTACCTAGATGGATCTCTCTCTCTCTCTCTATGTTCTTCAATGCAAGGATCACTGCGATTCCCACGGTGTTCTATCCTATGTAATCATCTTTGCGGTGTGTTTGTTGGTATCCGATGAATTGTGTGTTTATGTTCAGATTATTCATGAAAATATATTGAATCCTTGCTGGTTATTTATATGCATGATTGTTATAGCTTCGTAATGGTTTCCGATCTATCGGTTTGGTTTGGCCAACTAGATTGATTTATCTTCAAGTGGGAGTGGTGCGTTGTAGTGGGTTTAATCTTGCGGTGCTCAATCCTAGTGACAGAAAGGTACATGACACATATTTTATTGCTGCCACTAAGGGTAAAATGATGGGTTTCATTCATATTAATTGGATTTACTTTGTCTAAATCATGTCATCATCCTCCAAGCATTACTCTGTTTACTTAATACTCTAGTGATACTTGTGATCTGCGTTGGGTTTTCCGTGAAGAGGAACGGGTAATTGTAGCACAAAGCGGATAAGTATTTCCCTCAGTTATGAAACCAAGGTTTATAGAACCAATAGGAATATCAATCCTCAACCGTCTTCAACGGCTGCACACAAATGAACAAACAACTTGCACCCAACGCGGGCAAGAGGGTTGTCAATCCCCTTGATCTCGTTATTTGCAAGCAAATGAGTTGTGTAGACAATTTTTAATAAATATAAATTGCAAAATAAATAAAAAGTAAATAAAGGCAGCAAGGTAAATATAGTGTTTGCGAATATATATAAGTGAATAGACCCGGGGGGCATAGTGTTCCCTAGCGACATCTCTCATGTAGGCAGCATACGGTGGGTAAACAAATTACTGTTGGGCAATTGATAGAAAAGCGGATAGTTATGCGATGTTCACGGCAATGATCATGTATATATAGGCATCACGTCCATAAGCAAATAGGTCAACTCCTGCCTGCACCTATTACTATTACTCCACTCATCGACTGCTATCCATCATGCATCTAGAGTATTAAATAAAACAGAGTAATGCTTGGAGAACGATGACATGATCTAGACAAAGTAAACTCAAACAATATGAATGAACCCCATCATTTTATCCTTAGTAGCAACAACACAAAGACGCATCTTGTCCCCTACTTTTTCACTAGGATATAGAAACTCGCCAGGTTGAACCTACCACAACGCACCACTCCCACCGATGAAATATCAATCTACTTGGCCAAATCATATCAATAGATCGGAGAGCATTACGAAGCTATAATTGATCATGCACATAAGAGGTAATATAATTTAGAGGCATCTCAAATACTTTTCATGAATAATCTGAACATAAACCCACAATTCATCGGATCCCAACAAACACACCGCACAATAGGATTACCTCCGATACATCAAAGCGAAGATGCGATGATCATTGTATTGAAGATCATAAGAGAGAGCGATTGCCATCTAGGTACTAGCTATGGACCCGTAGGTCTGTGGTGAACTACTCACACATGATCATGAGGGCAGCAAGGTTGATGAAGAGGCCCTCCGTGATCGATCCCCCCTCCGCCAGGGTGCCGGAACAGAGCTCCAGATGGCCTCGCAACGGAACAGAGACTTGCAGTGGCGGAAAAAGGGTTTCGGGACTGCCTCCAGGGTTTTCACAATATTAGAGAATTTATAGGCCGGAGAGGGATGTCGGGAGGTGCCCGAGGGAGGCACCACATATCAGGATGCCCCCCCAGGGCGCGCCCTGATGTGTGGTGGGGCCCTCGTGCACCTCCCGGCTTCCTTCTGAAGCTTCTAGGTCTTCATATGGTCCAGAAAAAATCATCAAAAAGTTTCGTGGCAATTGGACTTTGTTTGGTACAGTAAACTTGCAAAGGCAAAAACACACAGAAAACAGCAACTCGCACTGGGCACTGTGTCAATAGGTTAGTGCTCAAAAAATATTATAAATTGGTAAATAATTACCCAAAAAGTATCCTAGAATGATAATATATCAGCATGGAACAATCAAAAATTATAGATACGTTGGAGACGTATCAAGCATCCCCAAGCTTAATTCCTGCTCGTCCTCGAGTAGGTAAATGATAAAAACAAAAATTTTGATGTGACATGCTATCCACTATGTAATCTTATTCAGGTATGCTCATTGAGAAAAGATGAATCAGCAAATATTAACATAGCAATATTCAAAGTGTAAGAAACAGAATTGTTATTTCTTAAAAGTATACGATTCTCAAGAAATGTTTACCCCCCCCCCATTCATCTTATTGTGTTAGCAAGGCATGGCTCCATCTTCAACACATTAATAGAAATGTTAAGCACCACGGTGTCCAAGTCAGGCAATTGGTTCGTACTTTTTCAATATGCATCAACTTTTTATTCTTCACGCAATACATGAGCGTGAGCCATTGGACATAGCATTTAGGTGGAATAGAGTATGGTGGTAGATATCAAAGGGGTAGGAAGTGGAGAAGATAGTCTCACATCAACTAGGTGTACCAACGGGCTATGGAGATGCCCATCGATAGATGTCAATGCAAGGAGTAGGATTGCCATGCAAATGATGCACTAGAGCTATAAGTGTATGAAAGCTCAAATGAAGCTAAGTGGGGTATGCATCCAACTTGCTTGATCATGAAGACCTCGGGCATTTGAGGAAGCCCGTCGTAGGAATATACAAGCCAAGTTTGAAATAATGAATAGGTAATTCCCACTAGCATGTGAAAGTGATATATCATGAGACTCTCTACATGAAGAACATGGTGCCACTTTGAGGCACAAATGTGGTAAAGGATAGTAGCAAAGTCCCTTCTCTCATTTTCTCTCATTTTTTTGAATGGATGGTGGGCTCATTTGGCCTCCCCCATCTTTATTTTTGTCAGGAGTCTCATCTCGACTTATGGGAGAATCATGGTCTCCATCATTCTTTCCTCACTGGGACAATGCTCTAACAATGATGATCATCCCACTTTTATTTACTTACAACTCAACATGGAGAACTGATATGAAGATATGACTCTGTATGAATGCCTCTGGCAGTGTACCAGGATGTGCAATGATCTAGCATGACATGTATCAAAAACATTATGAGGGTGGATTTGCCACAAATACTATGCCATCTCTATATGATCATGCAAAGCAATATGACGATGAACGAACTAGTCATGTGAAGTGACGATGGAATTTGCATGGCAATATATCTCGGAATGGCTATGGAAATACCATGATAGGTAGGTATGGTGGCCGTTTTGAGGAAGATATAATAAGGCTTATGTGCAACAGAGGGTATCATGTCACGGGGTTTGGATACACCGGCAAAAGTTGCATCGATCCTCGAGGTGAGAACGGGCTATGCACGGTACCGAAGAGGCTAGCAAATTATGAGAAGGTGAGATTGCGTATGTCCATGGTTTCACATTAGTCATAAAGAACTCATATACTTATTGCAAATTTTTATTAGATTATCATAAATCAAAGTACTAAGAACATGCCCCGAGGGAAGAGGTTGGTAGGAGTTAACCATCGCGCGCTTCCGACCCGGAACAACACTAGGATTTCAACGAGGAATAGAAATGCTCACACATCATCACCATGCCTCTTTAATTTTTAAATGAACAAAAATTTCAACCCCTCTTAATATCGACAGTTCTATGGTTTCACAATTATGAACTCACACCTATTTCATATTACTACATCAATATCGTTAACCCACAATTTCTTTATATGTGCTACATGATGGTTTTGATTATCACTCTTTGAATACCTAATATTTTTGGACTAGTCTGTATGACCCATGCAAATTACCATCACTATTTATTTACTCTCAAACAAATATAAGTGAAGAACGAGAGTGAAATCATTTCTTTAAAATCTACAAGCCACTGTGCTCAAAAAGATATAAGTGAAGTACTAGAGCAACTGCTAAGCTCAAAAGATATAAGTGAAGCACATAGAGTATTCTAACAAATTATGATGAAGGTGTGTCTATTTTTAATAGGTGTGTCCAGCAAACAATGATTCTGGAAAACTGAAAGTAAAATCAAACAAAAGCAAACGACACTCCAAGCAAAACTCACATCATGTGACGAATAAAAATATAGCTTCAAGTGACATACCGATGGATTTGAGACGAAAGAGGGGATGCCTTACGGGGCATCCCCAAGCTTAGACGCTTCAGTCTCCTTTAAAATATTACCTTGGGGTGCCTTGGTCATCCCCAAGCTTAGGCCCCATCTACTCCTTATTCCTTTGTCCATCAAGATAACACCCAAAACTTGAAAACTTCAATCACACAAAACTCAACAAAACCTCGTGAGATCCGTTAGTATAAGAATATTGCATACTTTAATTACTGTTGTAAATTGATTCAAATTTCATAAATGCATAATAGGTACTGTATTCTAACTTCTCCATGGCTTATACCCCCCCCCCCCCCCGCGATACAATTCATAGTTTAATCAAAATAAGCAACTATGCAAGCAAAAACAGAATCTGTCTAAAACAGAACAGTCTGTAGAAATCTTTAGAGCCCTATACTTATGTAACTTTAAAAATTCTGAAATATTAGGACAACCTCGAAAATTTGTATAGAAACACTGTGTAAAAATTTCAGATCATTATCACGCTCCAGAGAAAAACTAAAATTCTTGTACTGGAGTCAAAAGTTTCTGTTTTGTTTCAGCATCGATTCTACTCATCTTGTGAGTCACCCCAAAGGATTTACTTAGCACAAACACTAATTTAAACACAAAAATATAATCATTACAGAGGCAGTAATCATTCTATTAAAAATAAACAGAAAGTTTTACGCAAAAATTTAAAGATAACTATTGGGTTGCCTCCCAACAAGCGCTATTGTTTTATGCCCCTAGCTAGGCATAATGCATAGTTTCAAGTATTGTCATCTTTGACACTCCACCCATAAGTGGATCTCATAATTGATTCATAAGGTGGTTTAATTATATTTCTATGGAAGTTTTCCATCCCTTTCTTTAGTGGGAATTTGAATCTTATATTTCCCTCTTTCATGTCAATGATTGCACCTATAGTTCGTAAGAATGGTCTTCCAAGTATTATGGGACAAGAAGGATTGCAATCAATATCAAGCACAATGAAATCTACAGGCACATAATCTTTATTTGCAATAATAAGCACATCATTAATTCTACCTAAAGGTTTCTTGATGGTAGAATCCGCAAGATGCAAATTAAGGGAACAATCTTCAATATTAGTGAGACCGAGTACATCACAAAGAGTTTTAGGAATAGTTGAAACACTAGCACCAAGGTCACACAAAGCATTACATTCATATTTATCGATCTTTATCTTGATAGTAGGTTCCCACTCATCATGCAATTTTCTAGGAATAGAAACTTCAAGCTCAAGTTTCTCATCATAAGCTCTTATCATAGCTTCTACTATATGTTCGGTAAAAGCTTTGTTTTGTTCATAAGCATTGGGTAAGCTAATAATGGATTGCAACAAGCAAATACATTCTACTAAAGAGCAATTTTCATAATTAAATTCCTTGTAATCCAAGATAGTGGGTGCATCACTAGTTAAAGTTTTGACCTCTCCAAACCCACATTCTTCAGTTTTAGCATCAAAATCATCACCCTCCAAGCAAACGGGGCGCTCCTCTACTAAAGTTGACTCAACTCCGGTCCATTTATAATTTATATTCAGATAAGTAAATAAAGATTCAATAGGATAAACACCAATCATTTTAAGATCTTCATCATGATTCCGTTAAAAACCGTGTGGAAGAGCTTTTTCTAAGAATTCCCGCTTAGCTCTCAACTTAGCGGTCCTCTCCTTAATTTCATTGATAGATATTTAGATAGATTTAATAGCATAATTGAAATCATGCTTGGGTGTCAAAGCTTTATTTTTAAGAGTTTCCACATCAAGAGCAATTCTATCCATGTTTTTAGCCAAAGTGTCAACTACATGCAATTTTTCTTCTACCATAGTGTTGAAAACCTTTTGAGAATTAACAAATTCTTTAATTGTGTTCTCAAGATCATAGGGTATCCTATTAGAATTTATAGAATAATTTCCATAAGAATTACCATAAGAGTTTCCATAGTTGTTAGAGGAATTACCGGGATACGACCTAGAATTGAAATTTCCTCTATAAGCATTGTTATTGAAATTATTTCGCGAGACAAAGTTCACATAAATAGCATAATTATTTTGCTCAATCCAAGTAGACAAGGGAACATCATTGGGATCAACATGAGCATTTTTACTAGCAACCATATTCATAAGAGCATCCACTTTTCACTCAAAGTAGCGATTTCTTCAACAAAATTTACCCTCTTACCGGTTGGAGTCCTTTCGCTATGCCATTGAGAATAATTTGTCATGATGTTGTCCAGAAGTTTTGTGGCCTCTCCTAAGCTCACATCCATAAAGGTACCACCTGCAACAGAATCTAAAAGATTTCTAGACACAAAGTTTAGTCCATCAAAGAAGTTCTGGATAATCATCCACATATTTAAACCGTGAGTTGGACAATTCCTTATCATTAATTTCATTCTCTCCCAAGCTTGTGCAACATGCTCTTGATCTTGCTATTTAAAATTCATTATTTGATTTCTAAGGGAGATGATCTTAGCAGAAGGGCAACCGTGGATTCGGTCAGCCATGGAATGTGTTTGAATGGTGGAGGGAGAGTAAAAGTTTAAATTCTGTTTGGGAACCGCCAATAATGTGATTAGCATGGAAGATATTGAATACTCTGTTGTGACGTTGACAGGAAAGGCACACCACTCCAAATTACATATTCATGTCTGTTTTAAACAATGAGCTCTGGCACATATGCAAATCCCTGCTTCCCTCTGCAAAGCGACAATCTATTTACTTTCATTTTACTTACTTTAATGTTGAATCAACTTCTTATTCCAACCTCAATCTATTAGTTGGCAAGCACCATGTGGTGGGGAAAGACCCAAACACATATATCCAGTCAAATATATTTGATCATGATTCATTATTGTTGACAATTATATTTATGATAAGTATGTTGGGAGGCAAAACTTTAAGCCCCTATCTTTCTCTGTGTTCAATGGATGTTGTTTGTTCTAAAAATATGCCTTGAGTATTAGCAATCATAAAAGACCATATGATAATTGAGTATGTGGATCTCTTCCTTAGACTTGATGATGCATTGAAATTGTTTGATAACTAAGAACATGTCTTGTTGAGTTTCAATAGAATTCATTGTTTGAACCATGACATGTGAATTGATTGCTACTCTATCATGATGATTTTTATGAGAAAAAGTTGTTGGTTATGATGCTAGAAAAGTGACTGAAATTATCAATGATCAAAACTATTCACTAAGCTAGCATTCATACTTCATAAATTATTTCTTTTATCATTTACCTACTCGAGGACGAGCAGGAATTAAGCTTGGGGATGCCGATACGTCTCCAACGTATTGATAATTTATGAAGTATTCATGCCATATTCACCTATGTTTACAATACTTTTATATGGTTTTGATGCACTTTATATGATTTATTTAGAACTAACCCGGACTGACGCTATTTTCAGCAAAATTATCATGGTGTTGTTTTTGTGCAGGAAATGAAAGTTCTCAGAATCGCCTGAAACTTTTTGGTGATTGTTTTTGGACCAATACAAGACCTAGAAGCTTCGGAGGAGGGCCAGGAGATGCACCAGGAGCCCACCACATATCCAGCTGCGCCCCCTAGGGGGGGCGCGGCCAGATATATGGTGGCCCCCTGGAGCCTCCCCCCACGTCGTTCTCTGGCCTATAAATTCACATCTACCCTAAAAACATCATAAGTGCTCTAAGACTCCTCGTTCCTCCGCCGCAACTCACTGTATCGACGAAAAACTCCAATGTGTGGAGGCATTCTAGTACCCTGCCGAAGAGGGTAGATCATCTCCGGTGGCCATCTTCATCATCCCGGCGGAGGCCATGACGAGGAGGGAGTAGTCCACCCTCGTGGCTGACGGTTTGTACCAGCAGCTATGTGTTCAATCTCTCTCTCTCTCTCTCGTGTTCTTGAGATGACACGATCTTGATGTATCACGGGTTTTGTTAATATAGTCGGATCATACGATGTTATTCCCTTGCTACCTTGTTGTGATGAATTGAGTCTTTACCTTTGAGATCTCGTTATGTTGGATTGAATATTATGGTTTGAGAACACTTGATGTACGTCTTGCGTGGGATACCCGTAGTGACATTGAGGTATTCTATTGATTCACTTGATATATGTTGAGGCATCAACTTGCGGATTCCGGTGACCTAGGGGATCTATGCATAGGGGTTGATTGCATATTTTCATACCACGTTCTCCAATAGAAATCTTCGGGTGCTCCTTGGAGTTCTTTGTGTTGGATTGAATATGATAGATATGAAATTGTTTGATGCATGTCGCATAATTTACCCACGGATACTTGAGGTGACATTGGAGTATCTAGGTGACATTAGGGTTGATTGATATGTATCATTGGTGTTATTCTAGTAGGAACTCTAGGGCTATTTGTGACACTTATAGGAATAGCCCAATAGATTGATCGGAAAGAATAACTTTGAGGTAGTTCTACTTGTTGGAGATATGCCCTAGAGGCAATCATGTATGATGATATTTCCTATGTGTTTATGAATAAAGATAGTCCTTGGGCATTATCATTGATGTGTATTAACAAATACGTGACTTGTTTGTGAGACTATGCATTGTATGATGACTGTCCTAAATGGTCCCTAGTCGAAAGGGTTGTGTGGACGCGCAGCCAGTCAGACTAGCATATGACACGGTGGATGGTTCGGTCTCACTGACCATGTAGCATTGGATGCTAGCCGGATAATATGGACTCAGAAAGATCTGGTCGGATTCGACATAGTCGGATCCGAGTCGAGATAAGGCCTGAGTTGGACAGACCCAACTATGAGACGCAGCGATAGGTCATCTGTGAGTCTCTAGTACAACATACGTTCTATGTCCTAAGACCTGAGCTAGCGCTTGTACTCGGGATGGTGACAGACTTGCTTTGGGCCGACCAAACGCTACTCCGTGACTGGGTAGTTACAAAGGTAGGTGTCGGGCTTGTCTAGACCCATGCTGCGAGACATGGTCGAGCAAGATGGGATTTGCCCCTCCGATCAGGAGAGATATACTCTGGGCCCCTCGGGTGATCCGACCTAGATAAGCATGGCCATGCAATGAGGATTATGAGATAATCCGAAGTGTTGGTCGGATTCACCGGAACGAGAAAGAGGTCGTGCTGCAACAAGGATGACCATGTCGCCTTGAGCACGACAACATATATTGTGTGGCAAAGGGAATAGAAGTGTGATGTACAGGTTCGCCTAACCAGCTTCATCGGACACTTGGAGTCGGCACACTTTGCTATAGGCCGCTACCGACTAGTCAAGTCAGATGTGATCTGACTCGCGACCACGTGAATGAGAACCTAAGGGGTCGCGCGCTTAAGGGAAGGAACACGTGGGCTTTAGGATCCGTGCGAGGCCCAAGAGTTGAGCCCGTGCCGGATGCCTATATATAGTGGAGGTGTGGAACACCCATCTGGTTGATCGCTTCGGCACCGTCATTAGGGCTTTGCATGTGTTGCAACTAGCCACCTCCACTTTCCGCCGCCGACTGTGTGATCGGACCTAGCAGTCCGCCGCACGGCGTTCCTCCTGCACGCACGGATACCGTTAGAGGCGGTGCACTTGCGCCACTCCGGCGAACCTGTACGTGGGATCCGGCTACCGGCTGCGCGAGGGAGATCGGATCGGCTGTTTGAGGGAGATCGGACGAGGAGGAAACGGACCACGTGAACGCGCTGCCCCGACTCTACTTCCGTTGCACGGCACTGCGCGTCTAGTGGTAACGAACTGTGATCCATCTCCGTAGCATGTTCTTGGATGTTCTGCGCGTAGGAATATTTTAATTCGCATGCGATGCACCTACGGAAGAACCCAACAGTGGTATCAGAGCCTCTGCTATAGGATTTGGATTAAGATCGGATGCATATTTGATATGTGGAGGCGGCGGATGAGATCTGTCGTCGTTCATGAGATCGGCTATGTGCACGGTTATTGAGATCAACTGCACATCGGGGTCGTTGAGGCTATATTTTCTGTCCATCGGAATCGATGAGGTCGTGACACAACCTACCCCTATCGGTCGGTATCCGCCATCGGGGTTAACAGTGAAACGCCGCCGTGTGCGTAGCGCCTTGTATTTCGTACGCGATCACACAAACCGGTAGAATGTGATTCTATGCATAACTTTGCTTTGCAGGTTTGATGTGAATAGTATGGCTCATATGTATGTGATGCATGTGTGTAATTTAACATGACCTGCGTGTCATGATTGTCAGCCGGCAGGAGCCAAAGTGTTGTCATTATATTGTATAACGACCTGCGTGTCGACTTGCGATTCTCTGTAAAATTCATTACTAGTTGTAGTACTTGGAGGACAGAGATCAAGTTCGAGGTTTTGGCGTCCCGGCGTGACGAACAAGATGGAGTTCCGCCCTGGTCATCGGAGTTGGAGCCGGCCTGGAAGGATGTCCATGAAGGAGCCATACTATTTCACATATTTATGTTTATATGTGGTTGATATTGCTTCTTGTTTCTATGCATGTTAAAATGGTAGAAAGATCCCTCATTAATATCAAGCACATTGCCATTCCGGATGTTGCACCTTCGCACGTCAAGTACGTCTAGTGGTGGGCTCATAAAATTGAGGTGCTACTGGGTGTCCTTGAACTGGAGGGTTCGTGTCGGACACGGACATGCACTGCATCAGGTTAACTTGACAAGGCTATCAAAACGGTTTTGGGCCTTGTGGCAAAGAAGGTCGGGAGCCGGGGTATAAGATACCTACCCAACCGACAGGAGTCGTATAGAGATACGATTAGCAAGGAGTTGCTTACCGAATAGGCAAGTTGACTAGCAGTGATGCTAAAGCTCACTAGTCGCTTGCGCTAGTCGGATCCTGAATCACTAAGAGTTTGCGGAGGGATGCCGACTTCAGTGAGAGTAGTTCTATTTAAGGCTTGAATTACTCTACATAAACACATTGCTTAGTGATTGCATATTTTCTGTTGTAGATCAATGGCACCACCTGCTCAACCCAACTTTGCATTGAAATCAATTCTGGAAAAGGATAAACTGAATGGAACAAACTTTACCACCTGGTATAGAAATTTGAGAATTGTTCTCAAGCACGAAAAAAAGGAACATGTTCTAGAGGATTCACTTCCAAAGGAACCTCCCGAGAATGCTAGTGCCACAACAAAGAATGCCCATCAGAAACTCGTTGATGAATGAAACGAGATCAGCTGCCTCATGCTGGCTTGTATGGAGCCCGATTTGCAACAGCATTTCGAAAACATTCAAGCTTTCGATATGATCGAGAATCTCAAGAGAATGTATCAGGTGCAGGCTAGGACCAAAAGGTTCAACGTCTGGCAATCCTTGACGGATTGTAAGCTGAAAGAGGGTGATCCACTGAGCCCGCATGTGATCAAGATGATCGGGTACGTGCAAGCTTTGGATCGGTTAGGCTTCCCACTTGGGGACGAGCTGTCCACGGATGCAATTCTGGGTTCTCTTCCACCTAGCTATGGGACGTTCGTCTTGAACTATCATATGCATAGCATGGATAAGAAGCTCACTGAATTGCATGGGATGCTCAAGGTGGCAGACCAAGATATTAAGAAAGGCACGCATCAAGTGTTGATGGTGCAGAACTCGGCTAAGTGAAAGTGCTAGTTATCGACTAGGGGGGGTGAATAGGCGATTTTTATGAAAGGCTTCGAAACAATGAATGTATTCGAAGTATGCGGAAGCGATACAGGATCAAGTAGGGATAGTAATCAACGATCTAGTCAAGGCATGCTATGCAGTGAAGGCATACAGGCAGGTTAAGCATTATCATCATGCACACTAAGATGAGTCGAAGACAAACTTAGATAGAATGAAGATAAACAACAGATATGAATGTCTTCAGGACAAGTCTTCAAACAATGAACAAGCAAAGGCTTCACGATACAGAACAGGAATATAAAAAGTGAAGGATAGAACCAGTTGCTTGACGAAGACACACGATTTGTTGGACCAGTTCCAGTTGCTGTGACAACTGTACGTCTGGTTAGGGAGGTTGAGATTGAACTCAGAAGACCTCATCTCCACCTTATTCCCCTTGAGCCGAAGTCACTTAGACAGCGCCCAATCACTCTGGTAAGTCTTCAGGGGAGACTTCTGAAACCCGTACAAACTTGGTCACCCGACAGTCCACAATGACTCTTGGACGCACTAGACCCAGACGCCTAACCGTCTGGAAGATCACAGTCTTCAAGTGTAATAAGTCTTCAGTTCTCTCAGAACAGAATGACTTCAGTGATGCTCAAACACTCTAGCTCTAGGTGTTTAGGTGAATCCTTGCAGGATGTTTCTCTCTCAATGTCTTCGAGGTGGGTTGCTCCAAAACGACAACAGCCGTATCTCTCTCTAAGTAGCCACCTCCATAAGGTGGAGGGGGTGGGCTATTTATAGCCAGCAGGCAACCCGACCTGATATGACCGAAATGACCCTGGGTCAATGGCCAACCGACACGTGTCACAACGGTCGGATTTCAAACGCACGCGACAACCTTACTTGGGCTACAAGTAAAGCTGACTCAACCAACTCTGGAAGAGATTTCCTCTCATTGTCTTCGCTCGAAGACATAGGTATGGGTTGAGCATCACGTCAGCATCTGACTTGAATCACATCGACCCCACTTAACAGTACGGTGATTCCTATGACTCAGGAAAGAAGAAACAAAACTACCAAAAGACTTCGTCTTCGCGTTTCATTGTCTTCGGACGAATGTCTTCGCATACCACCAATGGCTTCAGCCATCATCAATGTCTTCGGACATTTTTGGGGGTCGTCTTCGACGGCTAAACCGAAACTCCAGGGACTTCTATCTGTGTTAACCTGTGAACTCTCACAAACACATTAGTCCCTCAACCACGTTTGTCTTCAATACTCCCAAACCAACAAGGGGTGGCACTAGATGCACTTACAATCTCCCCCTTTTTGGTGATTGATGAAAAACTGGTTGAAGTTTTCAACGGGGATAAATATATGTGAAGATAAGGTTTTGAAGATTTTGATTATAAGATATAGAGAGCTCCCCCTGAAGATGTGCATATGAAGATTTTGCTTTGAATGCAAGTGCACATGGCAGGTTGTAGTTTGTGGAGATCTCCCCCTATATCTTGTAATCCAATCACTATGCATTAACAGATATGTCGAAGATAATGAAATGCACAATGAAAAATGGGCGTCTGCAAAATAACCTTAAGCGCATGAAAATAACTTGACGAAGCTCCAAAGAGTACGGTAAACATAAAGTGCAGACGTCCATCAGGACTTAAGTTTTATAACCCAAAACAGCAAATGTTCAGAAAACGAGAGTTGTAAACTTAGCAAAAGATAACACCCAGCCCATATTAGTACACCCGTTTGAAGACTATCATCCAATGCTTCTCCCCCTTTGTCATCAAAAGACCAAAAAGGGACGAAGACATTGAAAAACTATACGTCTCCAGCATGTGTCGATGAAGACGGTGCAGTAGAGTCTTGGGGTGCTGGTGCAGTTGAGCTTGGTGCAGTGTCGCGACGCCGAGTCGATGGAGGCAGGGAGGTGGCATCATCAGCTTCATCGGCAAGCCTGACGTTGACGGAGGGAGCTGAAGAGGAGAAATCACTGTCTTCGAGGGATGGAGTCTTGCGCCATTTCTCCGCACTGGGAGGTGGTGCACCAAATCTGTATCGGGGGTGAAATCCATCTTCTCGAAGCTCATCCTCAGGAGCCAGCATAGTCAAAGTCCTCCATGAGCGGCGACTGGTTTCATAAGCCACAAACGCATTTTTGGTGGCGAGGTTGTGAACATGATTGACATCTTGCATCATTGAATGCATTTGGTGCCGAGTCCATTCATGGTGCCTACCTTGCTTTTGGATCAGTGAAACAAGAAGTTCACGATCAATGAGTGCACGTTCTCTTCTTGGTAGGCGTTGACGAGGCAGTGTACTGGTAGTGGCGTCAGTGTTGGTAGCACCGGATCTTGGTTGTCGAAGAGCACCAATAAGTCTTGCCCTTGATGGATCAGAGGGAATGTGAAGACCTTCAATATCAGCAGTGCCACTTGTGCCTTCGATCGTGGGATTCTTGCTCTTGGATGGATACAGATCTGCTGGCACAACTTCAATATCTGGAAGATAAACACCATGGTTGCGAGCAGAAGGGAGAAACCTGGTGTTGGTTCTGTACTTGATGAATCGCATGATCCAGGGAGCATATATCTTCGGCTCGAGGACATTGAAACCATTTGCAGCAAGGTTGCGAAGGAACAAGTCTTGAAGATTGAACCTGATGCCCTACACAATGTTGTAGAGCAATGTCTTCAGAGGCCCTTCAATCTTGCGAGATGAGTTGTGCCCTTTGATTTTCCAAATGGTGTGCCAAAGAATGTGGTAGAGAGTTCGGGGCAAATACTGAAGATCATCCACAAAGAATGAGGTGGGCAATTCTGCATCTTGAGCCAAAGGTTGCATCATTGTTAGCATCTCAGTCATGTTGGGTTCTCGCATTTGGAATAGGCTTCGAGTGGCAGCCACATAGGCTTCAGAGCGAGGATCCAAGTCTTCACCAGAGGCAGCAAGTGGTGTTGCAGGAAAGAATTCCAGTGGTGAAGCAGTGACATGTTCATCCCGTATCATGAAGTCCATCTGCCAAGTGTTCACATTACGACCGAAGCCAGAGATGTGGAGAGTTGCGTAGAACTGGAGGATGAGTTCCTCATTCCAGTCTTCATGGTCGGTGCAGAAGGGCAGCAATCCCACATCTCGAAGACAATCCAATGCTTGATCAAAACAGGGAAGACCTTTCATAACTTCAAAGCTGAGATGTTTGTGGGGAAAGATCCTGTTCTGACCATAGAGCACACACATGTAGTACTGACGTTGGGGAACACTCCAGAACCTGTCAGACTGTATTCTTTCACGCTTGTATGGATTGCGGTCGGAGTCAAAGAAGGTGTTGTTTAGCCTGAACCTTTCCAACTCGAAGACCAAGGGTCTTACAGGGCCAGACTGGCAAAGACTTGGAAGACGTGGCATGGGGTTCATGACATTGGGGCGTCGATCAAGGTGGAACTCATACTGAGGTCCCATTCTTGGTGGTGCAACAAGGCGAGGCCATCTTGTAGGAACCATCTCACCTTCCCGATTGCGAGCCATCACAATGTTGTCTGCATTGTCTTCAATGGATGGTGTGGCTGGGACAGGAGATGCATGAGGGGATGGGGCATTGGCTTCGCCCATTGTGGCATCGGCAGTAATATCTTCAGTGGCCATGCCTTCTGGTGCAGATTGACTGGGAGGAACATCTTCAATCCTCAGCACGTCTTCGACTGGTGCAGTCGGTGAAACACGTACTTCATCTTCAGGAATAGGAGACATAAGAGCTCGAGGTCCTCGACGAAGATGTTTCAGTGGTGAAGTGCTGGTGGTGGTTTCAATCTCTAGAGGAGCAAACGGAGATTCGGGTGAGGTTGACACTGGTGGGAAGAAAGGAGGTGATGGTGTACCAGGCTCAACTTCAGGTACTTGTGGTCGGAGAGGAGTCCCAATGTCTACAAATTCACTAGTTGGTTGTGGGGAGGAAACCATTGGGGCATCCACGAGTGGAACATGTTCTGGCTCAACATTTTCTTCAGTGCCAGTGTCTCCATGAGCAAAGTCTTCAGCTGCTACAGTGTCTTCAGTAGCTGGAATATCTTCTGGTCTCTGAGTCTCTGTGGAAGCAGACTCATGCAGAACGACCTGTCTCTCCAAGTTTTCTGATGCGGGAGGAGCCACTGAGATTGGCTTAATGAGCAGGGGCTCTTGTTGAGGAGCAGGGGTTGACGACGGAGCAGTAGGGGGAACTGGTTCTTGAGATGGCTCCGAAGACTTGCATTTTCTTGTCTTCAACCTCTTTTGAGGTTGGGCTTCAGAGGCAGCTGCCTTGCACTTCTTGGCTTCAGCTTCGGCCTTCTTGGTCTTCTTGCTATCAGCAGCAGACGAAGACGGAGGTGCACGAGGGCCAGAGAAGCCAGCCTGAAACACAATGCCACGGTGTGCAGACGGTGTGGGAGTAGGCACATCCGAAGACATTGAAGCTTGCCTGGAACGTGCAATGATTTCTGGAGCAAGAGCAGGCTGACCAAGAGCCTTTCTTTTCAGCATGTCATTGTGAGCTTGAACCATAATCGTAGTCTTTCTCTTTAGGCGCGCTAGGGCGCCTTTGACAGCTTCACACTTTCTCTCAAATTCAGCTTTGAGATCTGCCATCATAAGTTGATATCCCTGAATATGAGGAACGGAGAGCCTGTGCACATTCTGCTTGAACAACTCCTTTTCATGGCTAATGTTGGCCTTCATCTCCTTGGCTTTCTGAGCCACAGTCAGTTCCTCATTCACCAGCCCTTGGAAGGTGACACTTAGTCCAATTGGAATCTGGAGGGCATCAATGGTGAGAGAAGGATCTGCGAACCATTCATCAATGAAGTGTTCGAAAATGACAGGATCAATGAGAGGTAAGTCTTCGAGCAGCTTGGCTTCCTCTTCTTTCTGCTGGATGAGCCTAGCAAAGGCTTCATCGTCGAACTCATCGTCGGATAGCTCAATCATATTTGCGGCGTCCATCAATGGCAGAGTTGGCTTCGGACCTATGGAAGCAATAGCTTTCCTTTTCATACGCCTGTGAAGGCGATCTTCTTCCTCAGGCTCTTCTGGATTGACAGAAGGAGAACGCGAAGCTTGAGGTGAGGGGACAGTCGGCTTGGGAGGCTTTGAAGCTTTGGGCTTTGAAGCCTTTGACTTCTTCAGAGGCTTCGACTTAGGAGCTGGTGGATTCTCTTCATCATCTTCATCAGAGTCTGACTGTGTATGTTCTGGGCAGCCAAGAATGCTTGATGGATGAGGATTGCTGGGTATTGGGGGCCTGAACATGCATGGATAGAACCCCATATTGATGGCTTCTGCCCTAGTCTTCGGATGAAGATTTATGTAGACAATGTCTGTCCATGCTGCTTTTTCAGCACACTTCTCAGCATACTCCCTAGTCACAAAGTGGTAGTTAAACCACTCCACACTCCAATATCTTCGAATCCATTGGATTCGAGTCTTGCGCTGATGATAAGTTTCCCCTTCATCTGACTTGTATTGCTCATATAGATCTGGAGGAAGATCTTTAGATGTATTCTTTCGTCTCTGCTTCCCTCCCTTCTTGACTGGTTTATCATCTGCCATTGGCTTTGACAAAGGCTTCACAGGGGTGCGCAGATAGGAACAAGTACCAGGCGATTCCAGATGTATCTGCAAGTAGTCTGCAAACAAATTCAGACTATGAGATCCAAGCGATTCTGCTGCGGACATGTACCTGTGAAGGAGTTAGAGACGCGAGTGAAGAGGAGAGGTCATATGCATTCTCAGAAGATTTGGAAGATAGCTCAGTGTTTTGAAGAAATTGACCTTTTACCGAAGACATTCACTTTTATAGTTCATATGGTGATTTCAGATTTGTACAAGTCCAAGGATTCGTACAAGTGAGAAATCAACCCAATCTTGAGACCAAAAAGTGAAAGTATTGGGCAAATAGAGATCTAGATCTAGATGCGGTTGAGTGGAAAGTGAAGAAACAACAACCGACTATTTTCAGTAGAAATTTCAGATCAAAGCATGCGGTAAAAATAACTTTTTATTTACCGCAGTGAAGAACGCGATGAACAGCTCGACGAGGCGGAGAGGTCGAGATGTTCGATCTGCCTCACCCTAACTTGGTGGAGACAGACAGCTACGGCGGCGGCGTGAAGGAGATGTACGCGGCCGGCGTGAGTACGTCGTCGGAGAAGGCGTGACAGCTAAGCACTTCGTCTCCGGCGACGATAGAGTCCAGCGACAGCGCTAGGGTTTGAGCACAAGGGTGGCGGAGGTGGAAGGTAATAATGGAGCGGGGGCACTTGCATTTATAGAGGTGAAAAACATCCGAACCGTTTGGACGGATATGCCCCAGACTCCTCCGTTTAAGTGGACACGTGGCATACATGCAACCCACCTGACAACCCACTACCATAATCGAAGCGGTGGCGCGGGAGTTGTTGCTAAAGACACGGAGACAGTTGAATTTGAGAATTAAATATGTGGTTGATTTGTCTTCGACTGACAAGGACACAGTGAAGACAGTCAACACGTGTCAATATAGAATGCATATGACTGGATTAGAACAGACTTAGACGAGGTAAGAACAGATGAGAATGTCGGGTCCGATCACATTTACCTAGGAAAAGGTTGAAGACAAAGCTATAGGACAAAGCTCTAATCCAAATGTAGATCTGCAAATAGTTTTCAACTAAACACACGTGCAAGCAAAAGTTTTGTTCCGAAGACACTCAGCTCTCGAAGACATGTGAAGAAGGTGAGATAAAAACAATGTCTTCGAGTTTGGTTGGTGGCGTTACCCACCGTATAAGAATGTTTGACTCAGACACGGCGCACAATTATCGTGGCGCTCTGAAGTCATATTCTTCGTTAATGTATTCACACTCAGATTGTAAGTCTTCATGATTGAAGACATATGTTGCATCGTGTGTTGTGCATCAAAGTCATCAACATGCATAAGCGTTAGGATGTATTCCCATTCAAAGAACATTCGAGGATTCTAAGATATTTAGCTCACACCGCAACTTGCAAAACCTCTTCTCATCCAAAGGCTTCATGAAGATATCTGCCAGTTGATCTTCAGTGTCAGCATGCTTGATGTTGATGTCGCCCTTCATCACGTGATCCCGAAGAAAATGATGTCGAATCTGAATGTGCTTTGTCTTCGAATGCTGTACAGGGTTGTAGGAGATCTTGATTGCACTCTCGTTGTCGCAGTAGAGAGGTACATGCTTCAGGTTGATGCCGTAGTCCTTGAGAGTCTGCTTCATCCAGAGAAGCTGAGTGCAGCATGCCCCAGCAGCAATGTATTCGGCTTCGGCAGTGGAGAGTGAAACACAGTTCTGCTTATTCGAAGACCAACATACAAGAGATCGTCCAAGAAAGTGACAGGTGCCTGATGTAGACTTGCGATCAACTCTGTCACCAGCAAAGTCAGAATCTGAGTAGCCAATCAGCTCAAACTTCGAACCCTTTGGATACCATAATCCTAGTGTTGGGGTGTGAGCCAGATATATAAGTATTCGCTTCACAGCAAGGTGATGCGACTCCTTTGATGCCGCTTGAAATCGGGCACACATGCAAACGCTAAGCATTATATCTGGCCTAGATGCACATAAGTACAATAAAGACCCAATCATGGAGTGATATACCTTTTGATAGAAATCTTTACCATTTTCGTCAGTGCAGAGGTGACCGTTGGTAGGCATTGGCGTCTTGTAGCCTTTGGCTTCATTCATGCCGAATTTCTTGAGGCAGTCCTTGAGGTACTTCTCCTGAGATATAAACATGCCATTTGGTTGTTGTCAAATCTGAAGCCCTAGGAAGAATTTCAGTTCTCCCATCATCGACATTTGGTATTTCTCTTGCATCATAAAGGCAAACTCATCACTGTATCGATTGTTAGTACAGCCGAAGATAATGTCATCCACATAAATTTGACACACAAACAGTTCATCATCATAGGATTTAGTAAAGAGAGTGGGATCGAGTGAACCGGGTTTGAAGCCTTTCTTCTTGAGGAACTCCTTGAGTGTGTCATACCAAGCTCTTGGTGCTTGCTTGAGGCCATAGAGTGCCTTATTGAGCTTGAAGACTTTGTCAGGATGCTTTGGATCTTCAAACCCTGGTGGTTGAGCAACATATACTTCTTCCTCAATCTTACCATTGAGGAATGCACTTTTGACATCCATTTGATATAAGCATATGTCATGATGGTTAGCATAAGCAAGCAGTATGAGAATGGCTTCAAGTCTAGCTACAGGTGCAAAGGTTTCACCGAAGTCAATACCCTCGACCTGTGTGTAACCTTGGGCCACAAGTCTAGCCTTGTTTCTGACGACTTGACCGGACTCATCTTGCTTGTTGCGGAAGATCCACTTGGTACCGATGATGTTGTGCTTCCTTGGATCAGGACGCTTTACGAGCTCCCACACATTGTTCAGCTCGAACTGGTGAAGTTCTTCCTGCATGGCTTGAATCCATTCTGTTTCCTTGAAAGCTTCATCTACTTTGGTGGGCTCTGTGATGGATACAAAACCAAAGTGCCCACAAAAGTTAGCCAATTGAGTAACTCTTGAGCGAGTGAGTGGACCTGGTGCATTTATGCTGTCGAGCATTCTCTCAATTTGGACTTCATTTGCCACGCGTGGATGTGCAGGGCGAAGACTTTGTTCTGGCTGCTGAGCATTGTCTTCATCAGCAGCATTGTCTTCAGGTTCAGCATTGTCTTCGCGCTGAGTTGATGGAGGAATGATGACTTCTTCTTCAACCATATGTTCTTCAGGCACAATTTCTCCAGTGCCCATCAGTCTAATAGCTTCATCGGTAGGTAACTCATCTAGCACAGGAGGTAGGTGCTCTCTTTGCGAGCCGTTAGTTTCATCGAATCGCACATCTACAGTTTCAACAACCTTGTTGTGAAAGATGTTGAAGACTCTGTAGGTGTGTGAATCCTTTCCATAACCAAGCATGAAACCCTCATGTGCTTTCGGTGCAAATTTAGAAGTGTGGTGTGGATCCCTTATCCAGCATCTTGCACCGAAGACTTTGAAGTAACTTACATTGGGTTTCTTACCAGTGAGAAGCTCATAAGATGTTTTCTTGAAGAACTTGTGAAGATATACTCTGTTGATGATATGGCATGTAGTGTCAATGGCTTCAGGCCATAGCTTCCGTGGTGTCTTGTATTCATCAAGCATGGTGCGAGCCATCTCAATAAGAGTCCTATTCTTGCGCTCCACGACGCCATTCTGCTGTGGGGTGTATGGAGCAGAGAACTCATGAGTGATGCCAAGAGTATCAAGATAGGTATCCAAGCCTGTGTTCTTGAATTCAGTGCCATTGTCACTCCTGATGTGCTTGATCTTGATGTTGTAGTTGTTCATGCACCTATTTGCGAAGCGCCTAAAGACATCCTGCACTTCTGTCTTATAGAGTATGATATGCACCCAAGTGAATCGAGAATAGTCATCAACAATTACGAAGCCATATAGATTTGCAGTGGTAGAAAAAGTGGAGTAATGAGTAGGGCCGAATAAGTCCATGTGTAGCAGCTCGAAGGGACGAGTGGTCGTCATGATTGTCTTCGAGGGGTGTTTGGCCCTGGTCATCTTCCCGACTTCACAGGCACCACAAAGGTGGTCCTTCTTGAACTTGACACCCTCGACGCCAATGATTAGCTTCTTCTTGGCGAGTGTGTGCAAGTTCCTCATCCCAGCATGTCCTAGCCTTCTGTGCCATAGCCAGCATTCCGAAGCCTTAGCTAGAAGACATGAGGCAACCTGTGGTCCTGCAGAGAAGTCTACCATGTACAAATCACCTCTTTGAAAACCTTCGAAGACTTTGGTTTTGTCAGAGGCCATTAGTACCACACATCGAAATTTGCCGAATATGACGAGCATATCTAAGTCATAGAGCATTGAGACGACATCAAGTTGTAACCAAGGGATTCGACAAGCATGACATTTTCCATGTGCCGGTCCCTTGAGATAGCAACTCTACCAAGCCCCAATACTTTGCTGCTGCTTTTGTTAGCAAAGATGATGTGATCTTTTGTTGGAGGTCGAAGAGTTTGTCCATCAATAGGCTTCGATCACTAGTCATATGACTTGTGCATCCACTGTCCATAATCCATTCAGTGGCATTGGATTTGTCTTCCTGCATTGAGAATTAGTCGAGTTCACCAAAGCATCTAAGAGTAACATGCTAAGATGAAGATATAGTAGTACATAGTGGTAAGTATTCAGAATGAGGTATGCATTAGTTATCTTGCGTTCAGACAAGAATGTTTTCGGGTCTCCAGAGATGATCTTCGGGATAGGCTTCTTTCTCAGGAGACCCGATGATGCATAGAAGATATTAGTTCTTCTTAACCACCCACATGCGAAGGGGTGGTTTAGAAGCAATGAGGCGTAGAGCAGCATGAGAGAATTTAGGCAAAGATGCCCTAATAGTACGTTTCACAGGAGGGTTAGTGTACTCGAATGAATAAGCAGAGAAATTCTTGGTTGGATGAACAGAGCGGTTCATGCCATTGTATACATATTCATGAGTCATCTGAGTCTTTTCCTGCGAAACATGATGGTTAGTGTAATCATATGAAGACCTTTGTCTTCTCGAAGACATTGATCTGGGATCTGTCTTCTTCTTGGGAGATGTTGTCAAGACATTCATGCAAAGCTTCTCAAGAAGACATTTAGGAACCCAAATCTTCTTCATGGGAGAACCATTCCTGCAGTTAGTACCAATAAACCTGGCAAATACTTCACCATTTTGGCATTTGAACAGTTTATAGTTGGAATCAAAGGATTCATCAATAATGAGAGGATTCACACAGTTAAAGCCAGATAATGTGGAAGGATTGACTGAAGGACCTTTTGCAGCAACCCATGTGGTTTTGGGGTACTGCTCAGGTGTCCAGTAGGATCCATCAACATTGAGGTTTCTTTCGAAACCCACACCTTCTTTCCTAGGGTTTTTGTTCAGTATAGTCTTCTTCAGGACATCACAAAGAATCTGATGTCCTTTCAGACTCTTGTACATGCCAGTTTCAAGCAATGTCTTCAACCTGTCATTGTCATCAGTGATAGCAGTGGCTTCCTCAGATGAGGGGTTAGGTGCCATAGATACAGTTGAAGATAAAGCATTTTTAGAAGCATTTGAACATTCAACAGTTGAATCATTAGCTTCACGGGCAATACACTTTAAGCATGGAGCATCAAATTCATCCCGCGCGGTACTGATCTGCTCTGCTAGGAGTGAGTCGTTTTCCTTCCGTAGGTCATCATGTACTTCCCTCAACTTTTCAAGATCAATCTTTTTCTGAAGGTATTCAAGAGAAAGCTTTTCATGATCAGTTGAGAGGGCGTCATGACGACTTTGGATATCCTCAAACCTTGAACGAAGACTACGCATGTCTTCAGCCATAGTTTCGTTCAGACTCATCTCTTCGCGTAACAGATCATCGCTTTTTTCTAGAGTAGTTTGCATTTTCTCCATGGCATGTTGTTGCTTGGTAGCAATTTTTACCAGTTTAGCATAGCTGGGTTTCATGTCATCATCAGATTCAGCTTCAGATTCAGAGTCATGACGTGAGGATTTTGAGGATACCTTGGAGGGTTTTGCCATGAAGCAGTAAGCAGGAGTAGCATCATCATCACTGGCTTCAGTGTGGAAGAAGGAGCCATTGTCTTCGGGTTCGAAGACAGACGTGGAGAGATATGCCGAAGCCATTGCCAGTCCAGCTACTTCAGCGTCAGATTCCTCCTCAGATGCTTCCTCGGCCTCAGAGCCGGACTCAGATTGTGAATCCATCTCCTTTCCGATGAAGGCATGTGCTTTGCCAGTGGAGCTCTTCTTATGTGACGAAGACTTTGCATACTACTTCTTCTTCTTGTCATCCGAGTCATAGCTCTTGCTCTTCTTCTTGGATTCCCTTTCCCATTGAGGACAATCAGCAATAAAGTGACCAGTTTTCTTGCACTTGTGACAGGTTTGCTTCTTGTTGTCCTTTGAAGGCATTTCTCCAGTCCTCTTGGAATCATGCCTTGAAGATTTTGCATAGCATTTTGACTTGGCAAATTTCTGAAATTTCCGAACAAGGAGAGCAAGTTCCTTTCCAAAGTCTTCAGCACCATTAGAACTGCAGTCAGAGTTGTCTTCAGAAGAGGACACGGCCTTGGCCTTCAATGCACGAGAGCGATTGTAGTTGGGTCCGTAGATATCTCTCTTCTCAGCTTGTTGGAATTCATGCGTGTTCAACCTCTCGAGGATATCGGCAGGATCCAAACTCTTGAAGTCAGGGCGCTCTTGGATCATGAGTGCGAGAGTATCAAAGGAACTGTCGAGTGATCTGAGTAGCTTCTTCACGACTTCATGTTTGGTGATATCAGTGGAGCCAAGTGCATTCAGCTCATTTGAGATGTCGGTGAGTCGATCAAATGTAAGCTGAACGTTTTCGTTGTCGAGTCTCCTGAAGCGGTTGAACAGGTTGCGAAGCACATCAACACGGGAGTCTCTTTGAGATGAGACACCTTCATTCACTTTGGACAGCCATTCCCAGATTTGCTTAGCAGTGTTAAGTGCACTCACACGGCCATACTGTCCTTTGGTCAGATGACCACAAATGATGTTCTTGGCGGTGGAGTCCAGTTGTGCGAACCTCTTCACATCAGTGATACGTCTCCGTTGTATCTATAATTTTTGATTGTTTCATGCCAATATTATACAACTTTCACATATTTTTGGAAACATTTTATATGATTTATTGGACTAACCTATTGATCCAGTGTCCAGTGCCAGTTCCTGTTTGTTGCATGTTTTTTGTTTCGCAGAATTACCATATCAAACGAAGTCCAAACGCGATAAAAATTTACGGAGATTTTTTTGGAATATTTGTGAATTTTGATAAGTGGAATCAACGCAAACGGAGGCCCACAGCCCCCACGATACATCAGGGCGCGGCCAGGGGGGGCAACCGCGGCCTGGTGGGTGCTGCCCACCTCGTACGTCGGTTGGAGCTCTACTTCGGGCGCAAGGAAGCTAATTTTTGGATAAAAATCCCCTCAAAATTTCAGCCCGATCGGAGTTACGGATCTCCGAGAATATAAGAAACGGTTTTCGGCCAGAAAACAGGAACGTGAAACAGAAGAGAACAGAGAGGGAGATCCAATCTAGGAGGGGCTCCTGCCCCTCCGCCGCCATGGCGGCCATGGACCAGAGGGGGAACTCTCCTCCCATCTAGGGGGGAGTCCAAGGAATAAGAAGAAGGAGGGGGGCTCTCTCCCCCTCTCTCCCGGTGGCGCCGGAACACCGCCGGGGCAAGCATCGTGACGGCGATCTACACCAACAACTTCGCCGCCGTCAACACCAACTCTCTCCCTCTTTATGCAGCGGTGTAACTCCCCTTCTCCCTGCTGTAATCTCTACTTAAACATGGTGCTCAACTCCATATACTATTTCCCAATGATATATGGCTATCCTATGATGTTTGAGTAGATCTGCTTTGTCCTATGGGCTAATTGATGATCGTGGTTGGTATGATTGTATATTTTATTATGGTGCTGTCCAACGGTGCCCTCCGTCTCACGCAAACATGAGGGATCCTCGCTGTAGGGTGTTGCAATGTGTTCATGATTTGCCTATGGTGGGTTGCTTGAGTGACAAAAGCATAAACCCGAGTAGGTGGGTTGTTGCATATGAGAGTAAAGAGGACTTGATACTTAATGCTATGGTTGGGTTTTACCTTAATGATCTTTAGTAGTTGCGGATGCTTGCTAGAGTTCCAATCATAAGTGCATATGATCCAAGTAGAGAAAGTATGTTAGTTCATGCCTCTCCCCCATGTAAAATGGCAAGAATGATTACCGGTCTAGTTATCAATTGCCTAGGGACAAATAACCTTCTTGATTGACAAAGGCTTTCTACTAAACAACTAACTTTCATTATCTTGCAATTTACTCGTAGTTTTATTTCCCGCAAAGTACTTCTAGTTTTATTCGTGCAAGCTATCCTATCATATACAAAGTAGTTTCATACTTGTTCTAGGTAAAGCAAGCATTAGCGTGCGTAGAGTTGTATCGGTGGTCGATAGAACTTGAGGGAATATTTGTTCTACCTTTAGCTCCTCGTTGGGTTCGACACTCTTACTTATCGAAAAGGCTACAAACGATCCCCTACACTTGTGGGTTATCAAGACCTTTTTCTGGCACCGTTGCCGGGGAGCAATAGCGTGGGGTGAATATTCTCGTGTGTGCTTGTTTGCTTTATCACTAAGTAATTTTTATTTTCTGTTTTAGTTGTTTTATTTTCTATTATTAGTTGTTTTATATCTTTAGTTATTGATATGGAACACGAAACACCAAAAAAATTAGTGGTACTTGCTACTCATGGAGATGGGGAAGCTCCTAAAACCCTCGATGCTAGTTATGTGCAACACGTTAATTACTCCTTCGATAATCCCGAGAAATCCTCAAAGAACTTTATAATGTGATACACATTGGATCAACGTGAGCACTTTAGGGATTATCGCTTGTCTCAAAAAGGGAAACACTTATGGGATCAAATTAGAATACTGGAATGGTTTGCTTGGGATGCATGCTCGAGATGTGACTTTACTTGTTGCTCTAATATAGAAGCTCGACACCTTCCCTTTCAATGCAAATTTAATGATAATGAAACCTTAGCTTCTTATGCTAAAGGTATTTATGATTACTATGATGTGGAACGAATAGAAGAATTTGTTGCTTTTAAAGGTGCTTATGAAATTGCTTCTTTGCTTGAAAAGTATGATGATTATGTTCCTTGCGAATCTGAAATTTTATCCATACTTAAATATTGCTATGAGAATTATGATTGCAATGCTGATATCATTGAATTTATTAAAAGAATGACCGCTGCCTTGGAAGAGACTAATATTTTGCAGGAATCTATGGAAGAAGAAATTGCTGAAACTGTGAGCTCATTAGATGAAAAAGATGAGGAGGAGAGCGAAGAACAAAAGGAGGAAGAGCGGATTAGCTACCCGTGCCCACCTTCTAATGAGAGTAACTCTTCAACTCATACATTGTTTAATTACCCTTTGTGCTTACCGAAGGATGAATGCCATGATGAATGCTATGATGATTGCTATGATCCCGTGGATTCATTTGAAATATCCCTTTTTGACGAACTTGATGCTTGCTATGCTTGTGGCCATGATGCCAATATGAATTATGCTTATGAAGATGAACTTGCTATAGTTCCTTATGTTAAGCATGAAATTGTTGCTATTGCACCCACACATGATAGTCCTATTATCTTTTTGAATTCTCCCAACTACACTATTGGAGAAGTTTGCTCTTGTTAAGGATTATATAGATGGGTTGCATTTAGATACTACACATGATGATGTTGATGAATATAATATGCATGTGCTTGCTGCTCCTACTTGCAATTATTATGAGAGAGGAACTACATCTTCACCTCTCCATGTTTCCAATACTATAAAATTGCAAGAAACCGTTTATACTATGCATTGGGCTTTACTTCATGTGCATGAATTATTCTTGTATGACATGCCGATGCATAGGAAGAGAGTTAGACTTCGTCATTGCATGATATATATCACTTTGTGCTCACTACTAAATTACAAATCATTGCTAATTAAAATTAGCTTTGATATACCTTGGGATCCGGGTGGATCAATTACTTGAGCACTTTATGCCTAGCTTAATGGCTTTAAAGAAAGCACTGCCAGGGAGACAACCCGGAAGTTTTAGAGAGTCATTTATTTATGTTGTGTTCTTTTATAAAGTTTAAAAACAAAAAAAATATAGGGGGGAACCTAAAACTTCACAAAAGGAAAGGTGAAAGTGAGAGAGATGATGAGCATCGTTGAAGTGGGGGACGTCCTTGAACTTTTGTTCATGCCCATGGAAACTTTGAGAACATCACATGGCAAAGGGTGCCCGCAGCAACTAAGAGGGAGAATGAAGGACACCTTGAATGTTCAAAACGAGACTCTTAATGACAGATATTTGGGTATGCCAACGAACGTGGGGCACTCCAAATCGGGTACATTCAAATACCTAAGAGATCGAGTGTGGGAGAAGGTGAGGGGATGGATGGAGAAGCTCTTGTCTGCTGCAGGTAAGGAAGTGCTGATTAAAGCGGTTGCGCAGGCCCTACCAGTGTACTCCATGGCATGTTTCAGGCTACCACGAGGACTTTGCGAGAACATCACATTGATTATCCGTCAGTTCTGGTGGGGTAGCAAGGCAGGGAAGCGGAAACCTTGTTGGGTAGCATGGGACATTATGACAAGACCGAAGAACCTCGGAGGGCTAGGTTTCCGTGACATGGAGGTCTTCAACCTTGCACTGCTGGCTCGTCAGGCTTGGAGGGTGTTGACCGACCCGGAATCTCTCAGTGCCCGTATTCTCAAAGCATCGTACTTCCCTAACTCGTCACTTCTTGAAGAAGAACTTGGAGGGTGACTGTCGCAAATATGGAGGGTTGTGCTTGATGGGAGGGACATGCTTCGGCTGGGGGTCATTCGGCGAATCGGGAACGGCGGCACTACTGACATTTGGAATCACAACTGGCTGCCCAGACCGAGAATGTTGAGGCCCATATCTTCACGGGCTGCAAATCCACCAGCGCTGGTGTCAGAACTGATCATCCCGGCAACGGCAACATGGAACGAGCAGCTCGTGCGTTCGGTTTTCTTACCCATTGACGCTGAAGCCATCTTATCTATACCACAGTGCACAAGGAACGTGAGTGATTTCTGGGCTTGGAGCAGCGAAAAACATGGAACTTTCTCGGTCAAGTCTGCTTATCGGCTGATCATGCAAACAAAGATAACCAGAGAGAACTTGCTGGAAGGGATCGAGGAGCCCGCAGGGACTGATCAGGGAAGCAAGACTTGAATGGCATTGTGGAAAACGGACGTCCCATCGAAGGTAAAGGTCTTTATGTGGCGACTTGCCAGGAGTTCTATCCCCACGGCGGACGTGCTCCAGAATAGAAAAATGTCAACATCGCCATTGTGCAGATTATGCGGGACCCGAGACTCATGGAGACATGCTCTTGTCAACTGCTCTATGGCTAGAAGCACATGGGCTCTATCGGATGCCGACTTGGTTGAGCACATGATACAACATGATAGTGACAATGCACGGGCTGGATCTTCACCATGATGGAAGCACTGCCGAGGGAATCATTCGTTCGGATGGCTATTACCCTCTAGGCAATTTGGTTTGCACGACGAAAGGCGATATATGAGGATATCTTTCAGAGCCCCATGACGACTCATTTGTTCATCCAAGCCCAACTATGAGAGTTAGACATCCTGTAACCGAGGAGTTCAGGAGTTCGCGTTAGGGGGGAAAGACCTACGGGTTGGCTCCCACCAGTGAATGACTGTGCAAAGTTGAATGTTGATGCAACATTACTTATGCCGGCAAGAGTTGGATCAGCTGTAGCAGTATGCAGAGACAAGAATGGTATGTTTCTTGGGGCGTCGGCCTTGGTGAAACGAGGTATACAGGACCCAAGTACTTTGGAGGCGATGGCGGTTAGAGAAGCATTGGCGCTGGCGGATGACCTACATGAGCAATCCATCCATGTTGCGACTCACTGCAAAGTCATTGTGGAAGACATCAAGAATGGCAGGAAACCCAACTATGCAGCCATACTACATGAAATCGTAGATCATTCTCGTAGTTTCACTTCTTGTAATTTCTTTCACGAATTTAGGAGCTCGAACGTCGAAGCTCACAATCTAGCGAAGCACTCTTTACAGCTAGGGCTTGGCCGCCATGTCTGGTTAGGCAACCCTAGTGGACTTTCTTTCGTCCCTGTAAACATTGTGACGGTTTAATAAAGCTTCGCAAGATTGTCTAAAAAAAGGAGAGGCAAGAGTTCAAGCTTGTGGATGCCCAAGGCACCCCAAGTAAAGATCCAAGGAGACTCAAGCGTCTAAGCTTGGGGATGCCCTGGAAGGCATCCCATCTTTCTTCAACAAGTATCGGTATGTTTTCGGATTCGTTTCATTCATGTGATATGTGCAAATCTTGGAGCGTCTTTTGCATTTAGCTTTCACTTTTCTTTTATGCACCATGCTGGTATGAGATAGTCCATGGTTGATTTATATAATGCTCATTGCACTTCACTTATATCTTTTGAGTATGGCTTTATAGAATGCTTCATGTGCTTCACTTATATCATTTGAAGTTTGGATTGCCTGTTTCTCTTCACATAGAAAACCGTTATTTGAAGAATGCTCTTTTGCTTCACTTATATTTATGAGAGCATGGTCTTTTGTAGAAAGAATTAAAATCTCTTGCTTCACCTATATCTATTTAGAGAGTCAATAGGAATTGGTCATTCACATGTTAGTCATAAAATCCTACATAAAACTTAGGGATCACTGAATATGATATGTTTGATTCCTTGCAATAGTTTTGAGATATAGAGATGATAATATGTGGGAGGTACTAGTGGATGATCGTGTTTAGTAAGATATTGGTGTTAAGGTTTGTGATTCCCAAAGCATGCACGTATAGTCTCCCGTTATGCTAGGAAGTTGGAGCACAATTTATTCTTGATTGTCTATCTTTGTGTGAAGGTCGGGGCGCGCGATGGTTAACTCCTACCAACCTCCCCCCTAGGAGCATGCGTAGTAATACTTTGCTTCGATAGAGCTAATAAAACTTTTGCAATAAGTATGTGAGTTCTTTATGACTAATGTGAGTCCATGGATTATACACACTCTTACCTTTCCGCAATTTGCTAGCCTCTACGGTACCGTGCATTGCCCTTTCTCACCTCGAGAGTCGGTGCAAACTTCGCCGGTGCATCCAAACCCCATGATATGATACGCTCTATCACACATAAGCCTTATTATATCTTCCTCAAAACAGCCACCATACCTACCTATTATGGCATTTCCATAGCCATTCCGAGATATATTGCCATGCAACTTCCACCGCCTCCGTTTTGATGACTTGAGCATTCATTGTCATATTGCATTACATGATTGTAAGATAGCTAGCATGATGTTTTCATGGCTTGTCCGTTTTTTGATATCTTTGCTACGCTAGATCATTGCATTCATATAGAGTCATACTTTGTTTTAATATTGAGTTGTAAGTAAATAGAAGTGTGATGATCATCATTATTCATTATTAAGAGCATGCCCCAGTGATGAAAGGATGATGGAAACTATGATTCCCCCACAAGTCGGGATGAGGCTCCGGACAAAGAAAAAAAAAGGAAAAAAATAGAAAAAAATAAAAAGAAAAAAAATGAAAAAAAATGAAAAAAAAAGAAGAAAAAAGAAAAGAAAAAAAATGAAAGAAGAAGGAATAGGGGCATGCTAATTCCACACTTGTGCTTCAAAGTAGCACCATGTTTTTCATATAGAGAGTCTCCTGTGTTGTCACTTTCATATACTAGTGGGAATTTTTCATATAGTTAGATGCATACCCACTTAGTTTTCATATTGAGCTTTCATACACTTATAGCTCTTAGTGCATCCGTTGCATGGCAATCCCTACTCCTCGCATTGATATCTATTGATGGGCATCTCCATAGCCCGTTGATGCGCTCATGTATTGCGTGAGAGTTGAAAATGCTGAAGCGCGTTAAAAAGTATGAACCAATTGCTTGGCTGACACCGGGGTAGTACATGATTTATACTTTGTGTTAAGAAGACAGAGCATGACAAGGCTATATGATTTTGTAGGGATAGCCTTCTTTATCCTTGATATTTTGAAACACATGATTGTTTGTTGGGATGCCTGAGTATTAATGTCTTTATGTCAAAACTAGACTATTGCTTTGAATCACTTGTGTCTTACTATTCATGCCATGATTAGATATATGATCAAGATTATGCTAGGTAGCATTCCACATCAAAAATTATCTTTTTTATCATTTACCTACTCGAGGACGAGCAGGAATTAAGCTTGGGGATGTTGATACGTCTCCGTCGTATCTATAATTTTTGATTGTTTCATGCCAGTATTATACAACTTTCACATATTTTTGGCAACATTTTATATGATTTATTGGACTAACCTATTGATCCAGTGCCCAGTGCCAATTCCTGTTTGTTGCATGTTTTTTGTTTCGCGGAATTACCATATCAAACGAAGTCCAAACGCGATAAAAATTTACGGAGATTTTTTTGGAATATTTGTGAATTTTGAGAAGTGGAATCAACGCAAATGGAGGCCCACAGCCCCCACGATACATCAGGGCGTGGCTAGGGGGCCCAACCGTGGCCTGGTGGGTGCTGCCCACCTCGTACGTCGGTTGGAGCTCTGCTTCGGGCGCAAGGAAGCTAATTTTTGGATAAAAATCCCCTCAAAATTTCAGCCCGATCGGAGTTACGGATCTCCGGGAATATAAGAAACGGTTTTCGGCCCGAAAACAGGAATGTGAAATAGAAGAGAACAGAGAGGGAGATCCAATCTAGGAGGGGCTCCTGCCCCTCCGCCGCCATGGCAGCCATGGACCAGAGGGGGAACTCTCCTCCCATCTAGGGGGGAGGCCAAGGAAGAAGAAGAAGGAGGGGGGCTCTCTCCCCCTCTCTCCCGGTGGCGCCGGAATGCCGCCGGGGCAAGCATCGTGATGGCGATCTACACCAACAACTTCGCCGTCGTCAACACCAACTCTCTCCCCCTCTATGCAGCGGTGTAACTCCCCTTCTCCCCGCTATGGTTGGGTTTTACCTTAATGATCTTTATTAGTTGCGGATGCTTGCTAGAGTTCCAATCATAAGTGCATATGATCCAAGTAGAGAAAGTATGTTAGCTCATGCCTCTCCCTCATGTAAAATTGCAAGAATGATTACCGGTCTAGTTATCAATTGCCTAGGGACAAATAACCTTCTTGATTGACAAAAGCTTTCTACTAAAGAACTAACTTTCATTATCTTGCAATTTACTCGTAGTTTTATTTCCCGCAAAGTACTTCTAGTTTTATTCGTGCAAGCTATCCTATCATCTACAAAGTAGTTTCATACTTGTTCTAGGTAAAGCAAGCATTAGCGTGCGTAGAGTTGTATCGGTGGTCGATAGAACTTGAGGGAATATTTGTTCTACCTTTAGCTCCTCGTTGGGTTCGACACTCTTACTTATCGAAAAAGGCTACAAACGATCCCCGACACTTGTGGGTTATCAATCAGCAGCAGTAACACCTTCGCCAACTTCGGCAATGCCCGCCATGACGACATACCATAGGTCGTTGTCAATGGCTTCGAGATGCATACGCATCTTGTTCTTCCAGTAGGGGTAGTCAGTGCCATCGAAGACATGGCACGCAGCGGATACCTTGATTATCCCTGCAATCGACATAGCTAAAACTTCACGGTGGTTAAACCGAAACACAGAACAAGGGAGTACCTTGCTCTGATACCAATTGAAAGTACTAGTTATCGACTAGAGGGGGGTGAATAGGCAATTTTATGAAAGGCTTCGAAACAATGAATGTATTCGAAGTATGCGGAAGCGATACAGGATCAAGTAGGGATAGTAATCAACGATCTAGTCAAGGCATGCTATGCAGTGAAGGCATACAGGCAGGTTAAGCATTATCATCATGCACACTAAGATGAGTCGAAGACAAACTTGGATAGAATGAAGATAAACAACAGATATGAATGTCTTCAGGACAAGTCTTCAAACAATGAACAAGCAAAGGCTTCACGATACAGAACAGGAATGTAAGAAAGTGAAGGATAGAACCAGTTGCTTGACGAAGACACAGGATTTATTGGACCAGTTCCAGTTGTTGTGACAACTGTACGTCTGGTTAGGGAGGCTGAGATTGAACTCAGAAGACCTCGTCTTCACCTTATTCCCCTTGAGCCGAAGTCACTTAGACAGCGCCCAATCACTTTGGTAAGTCTCCAAGGGAGACTTCCGAAACCCGTACAAACTTGGTCACCCGGCAGTCCACAATGACTCTTGGACGCACTAGACCCAGACGCCTAACCGTCTGGAAGATCACAGTCTTCAAGTGTAATAAGTCTTCAGTTCTCTCAGAACAGAATGACTTCGATGATGCTCAAACACTCTAGCTCTAGGTGTTTAGGTGAATCCTCGCAGGATGTTTCTCTCTCAATGTCTTCGAGGTGGGTTGCTCCAAAACGACAACAGCCGTATCTCTCTCTGAGCAGCCACCTCCATATGGTGGAGGGGGTGGGCTATTTATAGCCAGCAGGCAACCCGACCTGATATGACCGAAATGACCCTGGGTCAATGGCCAACCGACACGTGTCACAACGGTCGGATTTCAAACACACGCGACAGCTTTACTTGGGCTACAAGTAAAGCTGACTCAACCAACTCTGGAAGAGATTTCCTCTCATTGTCTTCGCTCGAAGACATAGGTATGGGTTGAGCATCACGTCAGCATCTGACTTCAATCACATCGACCCCACTTAACAGTACGGTGGTTCCTATGACTCAGGAAAGAAGAAACAAAACTACCAAAAGACTTCGTCTTCGCGTTTCATTGTCTTCGGACGAATGTCTTCGCATACCACCAATGGCTTCAGTCGTCATCAATGTCTTCGGACATTTTTGGGGGTCGTCTTTGACGGCTAAACCGAAACTCCAGGGACTTCTATCTGTGTTAACCTGTGAACTCTCACAAACACATTAGTCCCTCAACCACGTTTGTCTTCAATACTCCAAAACCAACAAGGGGTGGCACTAGATGCAATTACACTAAGTTCAAGAAGAGTTGGTCCAAGAAAAAGGGTAATGCAAAGGGCACGGAGAAGGTTGTCTCCGCCGCTGCGCCGAAGCTGGGACCGGACTCAAAGACCATTTGCTTTCATTGCAAGGAAACTGGTCACTGGAAGAGGAACTGTAGCAAGTGACTTGCTGAGCATGGCAAGAAGGTCAGAAATGCTTCTTCAGGCAAAGGTACACTTGTTACATATGTTATAGACATTTACCTTGCTGACATACCTAGTAGCTCTTGAGTATTTGATACCGGATCGGTTGTTCATATATGCAAATCGAAGCAGGGGCTGATAAGAACTAGGTGTGTGGCACAAGGGGAGATTGACATCAGGGTCGACAACAAAGCAAGAGTTGCTGCGTTGGAGGTCGGCATGATGCAGCTTCAGCTTCCTTCTGGATTCATTTTGGAATTGAATAATTGTTATTACATTCCTGCACTTAATCGGAACATTATTTCTGCCTCATGTTTGATGAGTCATGGTTATGAATTCAATTTAAAGGACAATGGTTGTTCATTTTATTTGAATGGAATGTTCCATGGCTATGCACCCATTGTAGATGGGCTATTTATTTTTAATCTGGAAATGGAACCAGTCTATAACATGAATGTCAAGAGGCATAAGCCTAATGAGATAAATCCGACTTACTTCTGGCATTGTCGGCTTGGACATATTAGTCTAAAACGCATGAAGAAGCTCCATGATGATGGACTCCTAACTTCGTCCGACTTCGGGTCGTTCGAGACATGCGAATCATGCTTACTCGGCAAGATGACTAAGTCTCCTCTTTCAAAGAGTTGTGAAAGGGCGTCCGAGCTGTTGGAGCTTGTACACAGTTATGTGTGTGGTCCAATGAGCACAACGGCCGGAGGTGGCTATCATTACTTCGTGACTTTTCCCGACGACTTGGGTAGATATGGATATATCTATTTGATGAGGCACAAGTCGGAAACTTTTGAAAAGTTCAAAGAGTTTCAAAATGAGGTTGAAAATCAGCTCGGCAAGACAATAAAGCTTCTACGATCAGATCGTGGAGGTGAGTACATGAGCCAGGAGGTTGATGATCATCTGAAAAGCCGAGGTATAGTACCTCAGCTCACACCTCCGGGTACGCCGCAGAGAAACGGTGTGTCAGAACGGAGAAATCAAACCTTGTTGGACATGGTCGGATCGATGATGAGCAAATCAGATTTACCCTTGTCATTCTGGGGATACGCTCTAGAAACTGCAGCTTTCACACTTAATAGGGTACCATCAAAGTCCGTAGATAAGACACCACATGAGATGTGGACTGGGAAGAGTCCTAGTTTGTCTTTTCTAAAGATTTGGGGTTGTGAAGCATTTGTCAAAAGACTCATGTCAGACAAACTTACACCCAAGTAGGATAAATGCATATTCGTGGGATATCCGAGGGAAACCTTGGGATACAACTTCTACAACCAAGAAGAGAACAAAGTGTTTGTTGCTCGGAACGGGGTTTTCCTAGAGAAAGAGTTTCTCAGTCGGGAAGCCAGTAGGAGAATGGTGCGACTCGAAGAAATTCGAGAGCCACTCGGGGACGACTCGGCTGGTGATGAGATCATACCGGAGTTGGTCAGGAAACCCGTAGTGGAATCGACACCGGAGCCACGAAGGTCAGAAAGATTGCGTAGAGTGCGCGATGTGTTGTTGCTAGAAAGCGACGAGCCGGCCACATATGCGGAAGCGATGGTGACCCCAGATTCCGAGGCATGGCTGGAGGCCAATGAGATCCGAGTTAAAGTCCATGGATGATAATCAAGTCTGGGACTTGGTTGATCCGCCACCTGGCGTAATTGCCATTGGTTGCAAATGGGTCTTTAAGAAGAAAACCGATGTGGATGGAAATGTTCAGATCCACAAAGCTCGGCTTGTCGCTAAAGGTTATGGACAAGTTCAAGGAATTGACTATGACGAGACCTACTCGCCGGTAGCGATGCTAAAGTCGGTGAGGATCATACTAGCTATAGCTGCATATTTCGATTATGAGATATGGCAGATGGATGTCAAAACGGCTTTCCTTCATGGAAATTTAAAAGAGGATGTATACATGATACAGCCTGAAGGTTTTGTCAATCCAAATAACGCTGGTAAAATATGCAAGCTCAAGAGGTCCATTTATGGATTGAAGCAAGCAACTCGGAGTTGGAACATTCGTTTTGATGAAGTCATCGTTGACCTTGGTTTCATCAAGAAACGAAGAGGACTATTGTTTATACAAGAAGTCTAGTGGGATCTCAGTAGTATTTTTGATCCTGTATGTGGATGACATACTGCTGATCGGAAAAGATGTTTCGATGCTGAACTCAGTCAAGGAATAATTGAATGGCAAGTTTTCGATGAAAGACCTTGGAGAAGCTGTGTACATTTTAGGCATCAAGATCTATAGAGATAGATCGAGAAGGCTACTCGGCTTAAGCCAGAGCACGTACATAGACAAAGTGTTGAAGCGGTTCAACATGAGTGAGGCTAAGAAAGGGTTCTTGCCCATCTCACATGGTATAAGGCTAAGCAAGACTCAGAGTCCTACGACTTCTGATGAGCGAAACCGGATGAGTAGGATTCATATGCTTCGGCAATAGGATCCATCATGTATGCCATGCTATGTACTCGGCATGATGTTGCCTATGCAATAAGCTTAACAAGCAGATACCAGGCCGACCCAGGTGAGAGTCACTGGGCGGCGGTGAAAACTATCCTGAAGTACCTGAAAAGGACTAAAGAGATGTTCCTAGTTTATGGAGGTGAGGAGGAACTCTGCGTAAAGGGTTACGCTGATGCTAGTTTCCAAACCGATAGGGATGATTGTCGATCGCAAACTGGATTCGTGTATGTCATGAATGGAGGAGCAATGAGCTGGACGAGTTCCAAGCAAGATACGGTGGCCGACTCCACAACAGAGGCTGAATACATTGCGGCTTGTGAATCCGCAAAGGAAGGTGTTTGGATTCGGAAGTTCCTGGAGGATCTTGGTGTGTTCCCGGGCTGGGCAAAACCGTTGGACCTGTATTGCGACAATTCAGGTGCCATCGCATAGGCCAAGGAGCCGAGACAACACCACAAGACCAGGCACATAGACCGAAAGTATCACCTGATACGAAAGCTCGTAAAGAATGGTGATACTAATTTATGCAAGATTCATACGGATGAAAATGTTGCAGATCCATTGACTAAGCCGCTTCCAAGACCCAAGCATGAGGGGAGAGCTATGGGCATTCGATGTCTATTTGATTGACTCTAGTGCAAGTGGGAGACTGTTGTAGATATGCCCTAGAGGCAATCATGTATGATGATATTTCCTATGTGTTTATGAATAAAGATAATCCTTGGACATTATCATTGATGTGTATTAACAAGTACGTGACTTGTTTGTGAGACTATGCATTGTATGATGACTATCCTAAATGGTCCCTAGTCGAAAGGGTTGTGTTGACGCGCAGCCAGTCAGACTAGCATATGACACGGTGGATGGTTCGGTCTCACTGACCATGTAGCATTGGATGCTAGCCGGATAATATGGACTCAGAAAGATCTGGTCGGATTCGACATAGTCAGATCCGAGTCGAGATAACGCCTGAGTTGGACAGACCCAACTATGAGACGCTGCGATAGGTCATCTGTGAGTCTCTAGTACAACATACGTTGTATGTCCTAAGACCTGAGCTGGCGCATGTGCTCGGGATGGTGACAGACTTGCTTTGGGCCCACCAAACGCTACTCCGTGACTGGGTAGTTACAAAGGTAGGTTTCGGGCTTGTCTAGACCTATGTTGCGAGACATGGTCGAGCAAGATGGGATTTGCCCCTCCGATCAGGAGAGATATACTCTGGGCCCCTCGGGTGATCCGACCTGGATAAGCATGGCCATGCGATGAGGATTATGAGATAATCCGAAGTGTTGGTCGGATTCATCGGAACGAGAAAGAGGTCGTGCTGCAACAAGGATGACCATGTCGCCTTGAGCACGACAACATATATCGTGTGGCAAAGGGAATAGAAGTGTGATGTACATGTTCGCCTAACCAGCTTCATCGGACACTTGGAGTCGGCACGCTTTGCTAGAGGTCGCTATCGACTAGTCAAGTCGGATGTGATCTGACTCGCGACCAAGTGAATGAGAACCTAAGGGGTCGCGCACTTAAGGGAAGGAACACGTGGGCTTTAGGATCCGTGCGAGGCCCAAGAGTTGAGACCGCGCCGGATGCCTATATATAGTGGAGGTGCGGCACACCCATCTGGTTGATCGCTTCGGCGCCGTCATTAGGGCTTTGCATGTGTTGCAACTAGCCACCTCCACTTTCCGCCGCCGACTGTGTGATCGGACCTAGCAGTCCGCCGCACGGTGTTCCTCCTGCACGCGCGGATACCGTTAGAGGCGGTGCACTTGCGCCGCTCGGCGAACCTGTACATGGGATCCGGCGACCGGCTGCGCGAGGGAGATCGGATCGGATGTTTGAGGCAGATCGGACGAGGGGGGCACGAACCACGCGAATGTGCTGCCCCAACTCTACTTCCGCTGCATGACACTGCGCGTCTAGTGGTAACGAACTGTGATCCATCTCCGTAGCATGTTCTTGGATGTTCTGCGCGTAGGAATATTTTAATTCGCATGTGATGCACCTACGGTAGAACCCAACACTACTACCTACACGAATTTCATCTTATTGTTCTCCGCTAGATAGGAACTTTGGAGTGATTCTTTGTTGCACGTTGAGGGATGATATATGATTCAACTATGTTAGCATTGTTGGGAGGTTGCACTAGCGAAAGTATGAACCCTAGGCCTTATTTCCAAGCATTTATACACCGTTTTGCTCGCTGTTTTACACTTGCTACCTTGTTGTTTTTATATTTTCAGATTACAAAAACCTATATCTATCATCCATATTGCACTTGTATCACCATCTCTTCGCCGAACTAGTGCACCTATACAATTTGCCATTGTATTGGGTGTGTTGGGACACAAGAGATTTCTTGTATTTGATTGCAGGGTTGTTTGAGAGACACCATCTTCATCCTACACCTCCCACGGATTGATAAACCTTAGGTCATCCACTTGAGGGAAAATTGCTACTGTCCTACAAAACTCTGCGCTTGGAGGCCCAACACGAGTCTACAAGAATAAAGTTGCGTAGTAGACATCAATGTTCACGGCAATGATCATGTATATATAGGCATCACGTCCTTAAGCAAATAGGCCGACTCCTGCCTGCACCTATTACTATTACTCCACTCATCGACCGCTATCCAGCATGCATCTAGAGTATTAAGTAAAACAGGGTAATGCTTGGAGAACGATGACATGATGTAGACAAAGTAAACTCAAACAATATGAATGAACCCCATCATTTTATCCTTAGTAGCAACAACACAAAGAGGCATCTTGTCCCCTACTTTTTCACTGAGATATAGAAACTCGCTAGGTTGAACCTACCACAACACACCACTCCCACCGATGAAATATCAATCTACTTGGCCAAAGCATATCAATAGATCGGAGAGCATTACGAAGCTATAATGATCATGCACATAAGAGATAATATAATTCAGAGGCATCTCAAATACTTTTCATGAATAATCTGAACATAAACACACAATTCATCGGATCCCAACAAACACACCGCACAATAGGATTACATCCGATACATCAAAGCAAAGATGCAATGATCATTTTATTGAAGATCATAAGAGAGATAGATTGCCATCTAGGTACTAGCTATGGACCCGTAGGTCTGTGGTGAACTACTCACACATCATCATGAGGGCAGCAAGGTTGATGAAGAGGCCCTCCGTAATTGATCCCCCCTCCGACAGGATGCCGGAACGGAGCTCCAGATGGCCTCACGACGGAACAGAGACTTGCGGCGGCGAAAAAGGGTTTCGGGGCTGCCTCCAGGGTTTTCAAAATATTAGAGAATTTATAGGCCGGAGAAGGACGTCGGGAGGTGCCCGAGGGGGCCACCACATATCATCCCCCCCAGGGCGCGCCCTGATGTGTGGTGGGGCCCTCGTGTGCCTCCCGGCTTCCTTCCGAAGCTTCTAGGTCTTCATATGGTCTAGAAAAAATCATCAAAAAGTTTCATGGCAATTGGACTTTGTTTGGTACACTAAACCCGCAAAGGCAAAAAACACGCAGAAAACAGCAGCTGGCACTGGGCACTGGGTCAATAGGTTAGTGGTCAAAAAATATTATAAACTGGTAAATAATGACCCAAAAAGTATCCTAGGATGCTAATATATCAGCATGGAACAATCAAAAATTATAGATACGTTGGAGACATATCATCTAGATGCATGCCGGGTAGCGGTCGATGGGTGGAGTAATAGTAGTAGATGCAGGCAGGAGTCGGTCTACTTGCTTATGGACGTGATGCATATATACATGATCATTGATGTGAATAAATATTGCATAACTATGCGCTCTTCTATCAATTGCCCAACAGTAATATGTTTACCCACCGTATGCTTTCTTCGAGAGAGAAGACGCTAGCGAACACTATGGCCCCCGGTTCTGTTCACAAATATATTTATAAAAACTCTAAATACCTTGATGCCATTATTTACTTTCTTTTTATTTGCAATTTATATTTATCAAATTATCTATCTATCACTACTTATCGCTTGCAAGTAACGCGTTCAAGGGGATTGACAACTCTCTTGCCCGCGTTGGGTGCAAGTGTTTGCTCTTTTGTGTGTAGGCGTTGAAGATGGGAGTTTGCGTGGTTCTCCTATTGGTTCGATAACCTTGGTTCTCACTGAGGGAAATACTTACCTCTACTGTGTTGCATCACCCCCTCCTCTTCGGGGAAAATCCCAATGCAGTTTACAAGTATCAATCTGCGTGTGAGTGTTGGCAATTTTTTTAACACTATGCATACTATGGTAAAAAAAATGCTAGACTTACCTTGAAACTTGTTGAAAGTGGTAAAAAAATTCAGGTGTCACACGAAAAAGGAAATTTGGAGCCGATTTACAAACTTGGTCATTTTCCTGGATTGAAACCATGTGCGATAACTAACGTTGTGCCGCGACACGCGTGTCCGGATTGTCTAGAACGCATTCCCGTGGATCGCACATCTGCAACCGTAGGATTTACATAGATCACGGCAGTCCATACCACACCCGAGTGGCACTTACAGCACATAGTTGTGTCTATTGAACCGTCGCCTTCGAAGCGCATTATTATTCTGGCCCAGAAAACCCTCACCATCCCCGCGTCACAAAACCCTCACCCCCCCCTTCCCCAGTCGCACCCGCACTCCTCCTCAACTATGCATGCCACTGCCTATCGCCGCGCAACCACTTAGCTCGACGCCTATCGCCGCCGCCGGCTGCCGCCACACCCCACCGCATTTTGCTACTACCGCTTGCCGTCGGCTAGTTGCATGGATTTTCTATACGCTGCTCATCGTCGACCCATATCCGCCTGATTGGGGATTCTGCGGTATTGGGGGTTCCTCTCATGGAGAACCAGGTGAATAATTTACTGAAATATTCACTCGTCTCTTATCCTAGTCCACCTTTCCCTATTAATTTACGAACGAAATCGCCATAAATTCATTTTTCTGCTAGCTAATTTGAGGTTTTCATTCGTAGAGTGCGCAGTGCAAGGACACATCAGGCCTATGCGGCCCCGGGCAGACAGCCGAGAAGTTCCATTTTAGCGTTCCAGAAGACTTCACAAAGCACACGATATGTTTGATCTCACCATACCACGGTTGGCATGGCCTACTTTTGTGAACATAAACTATATATTGCTAATTGGGATAAAAGGGGACACATGCATCATCGACGTCAAAGGGGATTTTTCCCTTTTATATTAGGCAAAATAATGATGTATTGTTCTTTCGACTACTCTCATATTTGCATGACATCATGGTTACATTATCTGTTTAGTTATATGTTTTTGTCCTTTGATTTCAACTGACGTACTGATCTTTCAATTACACTCACAAAATCATGAAACACTGTTCTGTAACAATCTTATCATTTCTTGTAGTACATCTCTTGCTTTGCAATAAAATGTGTAGTACAAAATCTTGGCCTTCACATAACCAAAGACTTCAGGGATATCATATTGGCCACTAATAATGCATTTACAATCGTTGTTCGTGTACAACTTGATTGAGATGGTCACTCCTATTTTCACGTGGGCTTTTGGGGAGACATTTCTATGTTTTATGTACTGAAAGTCGACACTAAAATTATACTGCACCTAAAGGAGCCTGGACATACCATAGATGCTATCTTCCCCGACGACATCATCTATCCAAACTTTGTTCAAAGTAAGTGTTCTTTCGAGTATCTGCATGTTGATTTAAGTAGCAACGTCGAAGTAATTGTGTAGTATTTAAGCAACAAATTGTGATTTCATTTCCTGACTCTGTTAAGTCTGTTCCTACCTAGTAACTTCTAATTAACAAAACATTATTCTTCTACCTTGTTCTAACTAAATAATCCCTGTCCTCCCACTCCTCCACTCCTATCAGAAAGCACCGTTGCCGAGGAGACTCCAGAGTTGCCTTTGTCGCCACCTACAGAGGTGGAGGATGAGGCTGCCAACAAGCGGAGGCGTGTCGAGCCAGAACCGCAAGAGGCTCCGGTGGGCGTAGACATCAGCAGCAGCCTCCCTGATGATATGTTGGTAGTAATCATATCATGCCTTCCATTAAAAAATGGTGTGCAGACAACCGTCCTATCCCGGTGGTGGTTCCCCCCTATGGCGCACCTCCCCCCTCAACTTCATTGGCAACCAGAAGATCACTTGTAACTATAGCAAATGCATTGGCATATTGTCCAAGATCCTCGACACGCACCGTGGCCCAATCAGAGGCCTTAAAATTGGCAGGTTCCCTTTCTGATGGCAAGATCCAAGCCAAGCTTGACGAATGGTTCCTATCCTCCGCCCTAGATCAGCTCGAGGAGGTCAGGTTTAATTATGGACATATGACCTCTGTAACACCCCAGGATTCAACTACAGTGATGCTTGTGTTTAAGCTACAGTAACCATGAGGATTAAGCCAAATTATTTTGCTAAACAATGTTTGATCACAATGTAATCATATCTCTTTTCAATCCCTAATGATTTTCCTTATTCTTTTAAAAAGTGGTTTAAATATTTTGGCAAACCAGAAAACAAAAATCATGTTTGGGTTACAAATATTCACCTGGTATTTATAAAATATGAAACAACATTTTATAAAGTATTTAAGTGCCTCTAAAACTATTATAACAGAGGCCAAATCTTTTAACTAAATGCCTTTTAATTTATGTAAGATCCAAACAACTTTCAAAGCCTACCAAGCTTTTTGTGGCAGAGTCTAATATTGCCACATAATTATTTGACCAAGTTTCATTTTTTTTACAAAAGGATTTTGGTGTTACAGCAAATTAAACAGAAGTTAATAAAATAGAAATAAGCAAATAATAAGAAAAAGGGAAATGCCTAACTAATGCCACTGGGCCCTAGTGGCCACAATGCACAGCCGAGGCCCAGGCAGGCCCAGCCAGCCCCCCCCCCTCGGTCATCCCCAACCTCGCTACAGGACGGGGCGACCGAGGCGCGCACGTGACCGAGAGCATCCCAGCCGGACCGCCTCGCCGGTGACGCCCCGGAGGGGATAAGGGCGCCACCTCGTGACCCCTGGAATCCTAGCCCCCTCTTTCTCCCCTGCCTCGCCCTCTCCCTCGATCTGGATCACACCGAGCGCTGCCGCCGCCGCGCCATTGCCGTTTGCACGCACCTGAGCTTCCCCGAGCCGTCGCTTGCTGTCCAGGAGCTGCACAACGACTGCCTCGTCCTCGCCGTAGAGTCAAGCGAGTGGAGGAGCCCAGCAATGCCGCCATCGCCGTCGTCTTCGAGCTTCGGCCACACCGTCGCGTCCGTCGTCGATTCGCTCGACCTCGCCTAGCTCCGGCCTCACCGAGTCATCTACAAGCACCGTGGTGAGCTCCGCTCTCATTCCCCTCCGCTTGCCCCTCTGCTCCGCCTCCGTTAGCCTCCGTGGCGGAGCGCCGTAGCCCGTGCTCTCGGCACTCGATGCAGCCGCCCGCGCCGGCGCGTCTCCCTGACCACGCCCCTGCGCCGCCTGCGCATGCCTCACCGCGTGTTTGCACCCGCCAGCGCGCATGCTCGCCTGCTCGCTGCCGCCCGTGCACACGCGCACGCACACGGCCGTGCTGGCCGAAGCTCCGGCCGCCGCACTTGCCGTCGCCGCCGTCGCTACAGACCCCCCCCCAACACCTGCGGCCACCACCAACGGACGCGCCGCGCTACGCCCGATCCAGAGAGCCCACGCACGCGTCTAGCCGTCGTCGGAGTTGGTCGGGCGGGCAACTCCGGCGCCTCTGTTTAGCGTCACCGGCTAACCGCCGACGCGTCTGACGTGGCACTGCCATTAGTGGCTAATGGCCCCCTAATTAACCCCCCTAGGGCCACTGACGTGTGGGCCCCGGCCCTGACTAATTTAGATTTTCTATTTAATAATATTCCAGATAATTCAGAAAATCACTAAAACTTTATAAATTCATATTAAATAATTTGTAAGTCAGATGAAAATAATTTATATATGAAAGTTGATCAGAAAAATCCCACGAATCCAAATACATTGTTCGTTCATCTGTCACATGCCTCTAGCATGATGAACATGGACATTTTGCGTTAGGTTCATCAGTCCGATAATAGCCAAAGACCCGGGAAATATCGTGAGATATTTTCCCGCTCCGTCTGCGACGTGTAGTACTGCGTTAGCTCATCTCTAGCTCTGTATATTGCCATGTCAGGCATCGTGTTGTATCTGCTTGCTTGTATTTAATGTTTCTCCCCCCTCTTCTCTCCGGTAGACGCCGAGACCGACGCTGCTGTCGGGTACGACTACGCCACTGACGATCAGCCTTTTGCAGCAGAGCAACAAGGCAAGCAACCCCCTTTGATCATTCCGATATCGCCCATCTCTTTCCCCATCATGCTTGCATTAGTTTTTGCTACTGTTGTAGATAGCCCCTAATTCTGATGCATAGCCTATTTTTGTTAAACTGCTACTGTACCTACTATTATATCACCTGCTTAGTATAGGTTGATTAGTGATCCCCTGTGACGCCTTAGTCCCAATTGCCCCTGCTTCATCATTAATGACTCAAAGACTCGGTCAACCGACCGACAAGCCATGCCCGTCATATTCATCGCACACCCCCTTAGTTGTACGACTCTGCAGAGCTACTATCGAGTACCGAGGGTGACACCTCGTAAACTACTCACGATGCTAACTCTGTAGTGTAGCTAGTCGGTCATGGTTATCGAGGGTGATTCCTCCTTCACCACTCCCGACGACGACTCTGTCGTGCAACCCCTCAAGTGTGGACCATCGAGGGTGAATCCTCTCTAGTCACCTTGACGGTTACATCGGGTGGGATCCTCCGAGGTTGATTCCTCGGGTTTCCCCTTGATGTTTGGACACACGGTTACTTTAACTTTACTACTGTTACATGTTGAGGTCTGGATGACGTGGATGGTGTTGGTGTAAATACGACGAGGCGTGGTCGGGCATTCTTGGCCCTTACCACAAGTCCTCGAGACGGGGCGACGGGACCACATATCGTGTATAGCGCTCGTCACCGCAGTTAACAAAATGCTAATGGGTTGGGTATTTGATCTGAGTTGGTCGATTGACCTTCGTCGCACTAACCTTCATGTGGGGGAAGTTATGGGTACTCGGCATCGTTGTATCAGCCGAAGCTCTTCGGACTTTAGCAATGGAGCGGCGCGCGCCCGAGTGGTCCGCGATGGCATTGATATTGTATAAGAGGTGCTAGGACTGACCTCGGCCGCCCTCGCATCGTGCAGGAGTGCAAAGGGTGATTGGGCCCATGACCCCTGCGCGCTTAGGATTTAGACCGGCGGGCTGGCCTCTCTGTTGAGCCTAGGTAAGGCAACGACGTGTTGATGTCCCGAGGCCGGGCAAGACCCAGGAAAGTGTGTCCGGCCAGAGGTTATCAAGCGTGTTGGGAAATGTGGTGCACCCCTGCAGGGATGAATTCAACTATTCGAATAGCCGTGTCCATGGTAATAGGATGACTTGGAGTTGTATACTGATCTAATACAACTAGAATTTTGACTTAAAATTGAGATGAAATGTTTGGCTCCGAGATTGCTTTCTCGCAGGGAGTCGAGGAAGAATCTCTGGGCGTGGTTACTTAATAAAATTGCTACAATAATATTGCTACATATGGGATACCAATCTACACTCTTCTAATGCTGCAAGACACTAAAGATGCTAGTCTTCGATAGGACTAGACCTTCTCTCTATTCTGGCATTTCTGCAGTCAGTCCAAATATATAGCCCCATTCCTTTGATAATGTTGCATACTTAGCATAGTTCTGATGTCGGTCTTGCGAGTACTTTGGATGAGTACTCACCGTTGCTTTGGTCCCCCTTTTCCTCTTGATACGATTGCCGCGACCAGATGATGGATCCCAGGAGACAGTTGATCCCGTCGACGACTACTACTACACCGACGGTGCCTACTACTACGTGGAGGCCGCCCCCGACCAGCAGTAGGATAGGAGGTTCCCAGGCAGGAGGCCTTGCCTCTTTCGACCCGTGTTATGTTTGTGCTAGTCTTCTTAAGGCAAAACTTATTTAACTTATGTCTGTACTCAGATATTATTTGCTTCCGCTGACTCGTGTGTATGTCAAATTTATGTATTCGAGCCCTCGAGGCCCCTGGCTTGTAATATGAAGCTTGTATGACTTTAATTTGTGTCTAGAGTTGTGTTGTGATATCTTTCAGTGAGTCCCTAATCTTAGTCGTACGCATTTGCGTGTATGATTAGCGTACGATCAAGATTGGGGCGTCACAACCTCGCTGCCAAGGTCCGCACTCCGTGTCCCGCCTGTTCCATGAACTGTCTTTTCCCCCATATTAACGACGCACCCGCTCTTGTTCTCCCTCGACTAAAGCGGCTCATGTTCTTCGCTGTCTGCATCTCCAATGAGGACATACAACGCCTGCCCCGTGGCTATACTGCGCTCGAGTAACTTTGTCTTGATGCTGTTAGGGGTTGACTAGCCTCAACATCGCCTCCACGAACCTCTGAACAATTTATGTGTGTTGCCGGTGCTGCAACAGGAGACCAGTTAAGGTGTATCATGATATGGCCATTGAGGATGCGCCTTTACTTGAGAGATTGGTTGTAGTTGATCAACAAGGTCCAACAAGAATCAGTCCCATTTATGCGCCGAAATTGACAGTGTTGGGCTACTCATCTGTCAAATTCTCCGAACTTGTTATTGGATACATAACCGTTCAGGTGTACCATTCTTCTTGTTATTTTCCATCTTCAAATTAATTTTTCCTAATTTTTAACATGTATGTTCCTCTGTCACCCAAAAAATAATCCCATCAAGCTTGACCCCGTCTCCGCGCATAGTAAAGGTCTTGGCACTAGAATCTACTGGCCCCGACCTGGATCAAGTTGCTAAATTCCTGAAATGCTTTCCGTGTGTGGAGAGGATATATATAGAGAGGTGGTGCTACTATCCTATTAAATGTTAACCACAGCAGATTTCAATTTTCTTGTTCCAGTTTACAATGACAAATGTACTACAATTTCTAAAGGAATTTTTAGAGGATTTCAGTACATATATGTTTCTTCTTCTATAGTGGTTGTTTGATTCATATGATTACATTCCATGGGTATTTCTCCTTTGGATTCATTTCTACTAGTTTTCATTGTAAAGTTTCCATCCACTACAACCCATTATGAAGAATCCTACATTTTCCTAGAGCGTAATCAAACACCATGTTAATCATGTCGGATCGAAGATGGCATTCCATTCTATTCGTTTATTTTAGAAATCCTGCAAATCGAGGAGTCTCGTAGTGTTCAAAACTGCATCTAGACACTAACACGTTCTCTTCTCTTTTGCAGAACCGATTAGGCCAATCAGCGGATAATGTGACGCAATATCATGGCATTCCCATTGAATGCCTTGATCTCCATCTCTCTAAAATTACTTTGAACTCCTACCGAGGGACCTTACGGGAGATTAAATTGGCCAGGTTCTTTGTTGCGAAAGCAAGTGTGCTAAATGTAATGAGGTTGGGGCGTACATATAGTGCGCATAAATGAATGGTTTGCTGATCAACGCCGACGTCTTCAGCAGAATGGAAAAGGCTCTGCAGAAGTTGAGCTGCATTTTTAAAGTTCAGGTGGCAAAGTACTAGGAAGTCTGTGTGTCAAGTCCCTACATGACTTGTCAGTGGATGATCCCTTTGCAGACTTAGTGAACTGGTGAGACTAGTTGTAAATATCAGTTTGGACCTTTCATATGTTCACTTCCAGCTGATCAGCGTGGGCGCCTACAACTGCATGACAAAGGTTCTGCATAAGCTGAATTTCATTTCCAATATCAGTTTGAACCTTGTAATCGTCGAATCTAAGGCTTGTCATATTTCTCCCATTTATGATACAATCACTGAACTGGCATCGTATGAGGGTCGTATTTTGGCAGCATCATTTTATCTTAAATATGCAGTGGATGATTGATATATGCACCTTAACATGTAATCGACTTGATTTAATTACCATTCTGGCTTGTATTTCCCCTCCCGATCTCATCGCAAATGAACTATATTACGGAACCGACAACGATCATTCACATCCTCACACCCGCTGCTTAGTGTTGAACGTGTGCGCTACGCACACACTTCGTTTTTGCCAGCCGTTTGCCATTTAACGCCCACAATAATGGGAGCCTCTTCCAGCAGACGCGTGGCCAACCAAGCCGGGTGGGGAAGCTTTGCGCGGTTGCGCGCGGGAACCTGCGCGGTTGCATAGGAACGGGCTCACCAACGATATGTTGGCGGCACTTTGAGCCGCCGCGTGGCCAAACAAACCGCGTGTTTGCGCATTGGCACATCAATCCTCCGCCGGGAACGCGGTGACAAGACGTGCCAATTACAGCCCGTCCAGCCCCCATTTACACCACCGCTCATTTAACCTCTTGTCTCTCTTTAACCTTTCCCCACAACGCAAGAAGCACACCCATGACTCCAAATACAGAGATGATATCATGCTCGGCTCCAATGGCGGCGCTCCCAGCGGGTGCCGCTGACGAGCGACAATTCACCATTCGTGACTACGTGGACACCCACGTAAGGTTCAAGGACCTCTCGGTGGTGTACACCAACGACTCGGTCTGGATGGAGAACTCCATCCACACGATGGAGCAGTTACTTGCCGATGACAAGTATAAAGTGGTCGGCTTCGACCTCGAGTACACCGGCGGTCGTGCTGGGCATGATCAGAAGGTTGTCATCGCCCAACTATGCGTGGGCCATTACGTCCTCCTCTACCATTACTACCTGGCCACAAGGCCTTGCGAGCGTTTCGCCAGGTTTGTCAACAGTCCTGACTACATATTCGGTACGGTGAACACCACCAACGATGAAAAGGTGCTCAAGACCACGAGTTTGGCCTGTCGGAATCTTGTGGACATCCAATGCTAGTACATGATCTTGGGCGGCGAGGAGAAGCATAAGGACTCCCTGGTTGACCTCGCCATGGCCATCATCGACCCCTGCTACAGAGGCATGAAGGATGTATGCAAGATGAAGAAGGTTGCCTGGCACCGCGCCTGGGTCTGAAGACTGGATGAAGATCACGTCAAGTATGTGGCCAAGGACGCGTACGTAAGCTACGAGATATGCAGACAAATCGTTGACATGAGGAAGTGCCTCCGTCCTGCACCGACCGACACCCCTCGTCACAAGAAGTATAGATGATTTGATGATCGTTACTACTAGTTTAGTATGCATGTACTTGTTAATTGAGGTGTGTAAATGTTATTTGTAGTCAGTGATGTAATTGGATGTTTATTTAGGTTATGCAATCATGTTGTTGTTTTGTAGACATAACATAGATGGTATGCAGACAACGCAAATCACATCGCTTACGATTAAAGAAAGGAACACGTCGGTGATGATTTCAACAATCATAGACGATTGGGTGTGAGCAAATGTTTGCCCACATCACACACAACTTATTATCAGGAATCGTCTGTCTTTTTATCGGTCTTCCCACACAATTCTGATTACTGACATGTTTGCCGGGTATCAGACACATCTTGTGACGTCGAATCGTTTGTGTTATTTTTTATCATCACAAATAATTCGTCCGAGCGGCCTGTTTGCCGGGTATCACACACAACTTTAGACGTCGAATCGGTTGTGTTATTTTGCCTCATCGCAAACAGTTCATCCAGATGAACTGTATGCCGTACATCACACATTTCTTTATCTGGTTAAGCGTTTGCGTAATTCTGGCTCATCGCAAGCAGTTCGTCTGAAACAACTGTATGCCACGCATCGCACACACAATTGTTTTCTGAATTGTATTTGATGGATCCGCCATCGCACATAGTTCACGTCATTGGCGACGGACCTTGAACTATACCGTTTGCGATTCATGCATCTCTGATCGATGTGTCATCTCAGGACCTTCCTACAATAGTGCATGTTCCTCCTCAAGCAGCATTGGCTGGCGGAGAGCCAGATCTACGGCGAGCACGCGAGCAAGGAACCCGTGATGACCATGTCCGCGCCGGACCCCAACTTCGTCGCCGAGCAGCAAGCGCTCTATGAGGTAACCCACGCTCACACTTGCAACGTGGAGGCGGAGGAGCCGGATGCCGTGACAACAGGCGCCATAGGCGATCGTGGACGAGAACGCCGCCAAACACCATTTGGCCGCGCCGGTGGGACAACGATCGTGCCGCCCCGTCCACATCCATCGTGAACCTCACGTCCACCAGTGACATACAGGTCGCAGACTCCGACGAGGATGAGTAGGGCATGGGAGGCGGCGGGGGCTCGAGTCCCAAGTGGGCTGGTCCATCTCCCATGTTCTACTCTTCCTCACCGATGACCACACCTTCATTTCACGGGTCTCGCCCCCGTACCTCATGGAGACGGCGAAATGAGCCTGATTATCGCCGTAAGAGGACAACAAGGACGTTGGGGCACCGTCGTAGGCTAGGTTTAAGTCCGGTCATTCCTTTAATTTGAAAATGTCAAAAATGTAATGAATGTGCTTCCGTATAGATGAAAATCGCCCGCTTTGCAACTAGCTCTAATCCTCTCGATATGCAACACTCCACATCATCAAATGTTCTGCGTCATCCTCCATTAAAACTATTTTGTAGCGCATGCATATCCAATTTAATTGTTTCATCTCCAACCTTCAATAGTCTAGCGTACAAACATACTCTTTGTTCACACGCCATTACTTTAAAAATAATAATAATTTAGGTCATTTCGTTCATACAAAATTTATTCAAAATTAATCATTAAAATCCCGCAACTCTTTGTTCACACGCCATTACTTTAAAAAAACAATAATTTAGGTCATTTCGTTCATACAAAATTTATTCAAAATTAATCATTAAAATCCCGCAACTCTTTGTTCACACGCCATTACTTTAAAAATAATAATAATTCAGGTCATTTCGTTCATACAAAATTTATTCAAAATTAATCATTAAAATCCCGCAACAATACGTGAGAAATCACAACGGAGGAGTATATATAGTATACTCCCTCCTTCCGGGAAAAAATGTACATCTAGATTTTCCCCTAAGTCAAAGTTTTTAAAAAACCAACTTTATAGGAAAAAGTAGCAGCATTTATGACACTAAATTAGTATCACTAGATTCGTTTTGAAATATAGTTTCATAATATACCAATTGGATGTCTTATATGCTACTATTCTTTTCTATAAAGTTGGTAAATTTTTTAAAACTTTGACTTAAGACAAATGATAGAAATACATTTATTCACAGACGAAGGGAGTAATAAAAAAATTAAGCATCAACCAGAGCAGATAAAATTAAGTCTTTTTATTAGCGTTCGGAAAACGACTGCTACTTCTATTTTTTTAAGTCTTTTTATTTTTATTAGCCGGTATATATGCAAAAGGAGTCGTGCACGGCCCTGGAAGAGAAAATGTTGGCAACCACCCACCCACTCACCCACCATAATAAAAGCTCAGCAGCCACTGTCCGACGCACGAGACGTGACAGCCTCGTGCTCTCATCCAGAAATCCAGAAAAGAGAAGCGCCAAACTGAAACCGAAAAAGAAATCCCTGCTAATTACGTGGTGATAATGCCGCGCGCGCACCCTCTCGTCCTCTCCTCTGCCCACCACCACCAGGCCTTGCCGCAACCTACCAAATAAATCCCTCTCCTCTCCCTCGACCCGATCAGACGCCTAGGGTTTCAAGCTTCTCCCCGCCTCCCCCCACCCCCCTTCTCACGCGGCCGCCATTGACGCGGTAGCGCACGAACTCCCTCAGATCTGACCAATCCACCCCCAAATCTGGGCTAGAAACGGTGAAGAGTTCGGGCACGATCTGAAGCACCATCGTTACTAAGACCGCATCTATCCCCCCCCTCTACCCGTCTCAATTTTACTTTTTTGTTCCGGACGCTTCATAAGAACAGATCTGCAAATTGCAGATCTATACCTGTGTGAGAACCAGGCCCCTTTGATTCCGGACGCGTCGAACGAAACTTTTGACCTAGATAGAGGAAGGATTCTTTCCTTCGAGATCTGTTTGTCTGTTTTGTTGGTTTCGTTGGAGAGAATGATCAAGTCCATGGTTTATTACGGGAACACCTCCATCGGGGAGGTGGAGGTGTGGCCCAAGGGCGACACGAACCTGGGCGCGGCGGCGTGGGCGCGAGAGATCCGCGTGGACCGCCTTTCCCCGCCCAGCGAGCGCTGCCTGCCGCTCGCCGTCATGCACACCGTGGCGGTTGGGGCTCGCTGCCTCGTCATGGAGTCCAGGCCGCCCAAGGCCGCCGACGAGCCACCACCGCCACTCGTCGCCATGCACGCTGCTTGCCTCAGGGACAATAAGGTATCTAAATCATCCCCGGCATAAAAAAACAAACAAAGATCAACGAGAACAGATTGAGGAATCTCTGTAAATCTTACATGGGAAGTTTCAAGGAAAACTCTCTAATTTTACACGGAAAGTTTCAAGGAAACTCTCTAATTTTACATGGAATTTTAAGAAAAGTTTTTAATCTTATTACATGGACGTTTTGAAAAATCTTTTTAATCTTACATGGACAAGTTCACCAGGACATAACCTTAACATTTATTACTGCATGTATCTGTATGTATGTATGTGGACTCGTGAATAAGTCAGCTGACAAGGATTTTTTGACACGAAGTGGACTCATGACTCAAAATGCCCTGATATTTTTTCCATTACTGATACTGACTCGAAGGAATCACTTTATAGACTTGGACTTGCTTTTAATTCATTCCTCTCTTACATAAATAGAATCTCAACTTGCCAGCTTGATTACTGATGAGTTGGAACATAAAGTCTGATGGCTTGTGAAACAGTTATTTTGTCTGATACTCATGGACTTTAATTACTTGGACGTCACAATCAGTTGCTAAAATTGCTACAATCAGTTGATCACTCTAATTGAATTTGAACTTTGATTCGTCGTTTTTGGAAAGAACTTCAAGGACATATGAACTTACATAGACACCCAGTCCAACAAGGTTCTGCCGGATTCTCACTGCAAAAACTTGACGAGAGTCTGTGCTTAATGTTGATTTTTTGTGTTAGCTTCAAATTTGAGAGGTGTTGTTGCTTGGATATGAATATTTGCATCCTCAACTTACTGTCTTAGAGACACACACAAGTGTAATTATCACCATACTTATTTCATAACTCGGAATCAAATTCTTGCACTCCTGTTTGCCTAGGAACTTAAATACTTAGTTTGTTCTGTTTTAAAACACCCATCTTCATTTTCCACATTCCATTTACCTTCATTTATTTTCCGTTTTTTACCAAAAAAACTTTTATATGTATATACTTCTATTATTGAATATTGCTCCTTCTATTTGTTTGTGCTTGCAGACTGCAGTTGTTCCGTTAGGGGAGGAAGAATTGCATTTAGTGGCAATGACATCAAGGAGAAACTTGACAAACCATGCATGTTTCTGGGGCTATAAAGTGCCCTTTGGTCTGTATAATTCTTGCTTGACCATGTTAAATCTCCGCTGCCTCGGTATTGTGTTTGACCTTGATGAGACATTGATTGTTGCCAATACCACACGGTCTTTTGAGGACAGAATTGATTCACTTCAAAGAAAGCTGAGTAATGAGACTGATCCACAACGCATGAATGGTATGTTAGCAGAGATCAAGAGGTACCAAGATGATAAGTCTATCCTAAAGCAGTATATAGAAGGTGATCAGGTCTATGATGATGGAAAAATGTATAAAGTGCAACCTGAGATTGTTCCACCATTGTCTGATAACCATCAATCATTGACACGCCCAGTTATAAGATTACAAGAGAAAAATATTATCTTGACCAGAATAAATCCTTTGGTATGTGATCCGTTGCTTAAGTATGCTTTGCATCTTTGTTAACAGGGGTTCTTAATCCGCATGTAGATGCATTATAATTCTAGTTTAGATATGGCATTTATAGTTGCATTATAATTCTAGTTTACTGTATGGTGTTTATTTGGATTTCTGTTGCACACCAGGCCTCTTAAGGGTCTTACATTTGTACTGCCTGGAATGTTGTGGACCTGCTTCTGCTTTCTCTCTTCGTAACATGGAAGCTTTTATAATGAATCTGCATGTGTTATATATTGGCAAATCAATAAGTTTCTACACTATGATCTACATGCCTTATATGGTTGCAAAAAAGTCCAGAACTGACAGGCGGAATTCTGTTTTATTTTTGTAGATAAGGGACACGAGTGTTCTTGTTCGGTTAAGGCCAGCATGGGAGGATCTCCGAAGCTACTTGATTGCAAGAGGCCGCAAGCGTTTTGAGGTCTATGTGTGTACAATGGCAGAGAGAGACTATGCTTTAGAAATGTGGAGATTGCTTGATCCAGACTCAAAATTGATTAACTCTGTTCAACTTAGTGACAGAATGGTGTGTGTAAAATCTGGTAAGTGAACTGTTTCATTTCTGGACCAAGTACTTGAGAGCTTAATACACAGTATGATCTTTCAGATGTTCCTGTAATTAGAGGCTATCAGATGCAGCGGCGGGAGCTTTCGTTCTCCTTTGCGCACATTATGTGTTGTTTGATTTTCATTCCATCGTTTGAAGTTAATATCTTATTTATTATTTCTAGGCTTAAAAAAGTCCTTGCTGAATGTTTTCCATGATGGATCTTGCCATCCTGGAATGGCATTAGTAATTGATGATCGTCTGAAAGTTTGGGATGAGAAAGACCAATCTAGAGTTCATGTGGTTCCTGCTTTCACCCCATACTATGCACCTCAAGCCGAGGTAATGGTCGTATTAGATGGGTATCGATACAAAATTACATTACTTTTTGGTTACTAATGGACGTCTTTCCTATAGGCAAACTGTTCTATCCCAGTTCTGTGTGTTGCCAGAAATGTCGCGTGTAATGTTAGGGGCGGCTTCTTCAAGTAAGATTGCCATATTTGTTAATATGATTCAGTTTAACTGTTATGGCATTCTCAACTATCAAACCAAGGCCACTCTGGGCTGCCATGTTTGTTTTTTGTGTATGTGCTTATTATACAACATCTGAGGCCTTCTGGCTTCTTAACATAGAACTTCATGGTTCAATTGACAGGGACTTTGATGAAGGCCTCTTGCCAAGGATTACTAGTGTTCTTTATGAGGACGAAATACAGGATATCTCATCAGCCCCAGATGTGGGCAATTATTTGATTTCAGAGGTGGGTCTGGTAAAAGCTGATGCTTACATGTTTTTTTCTCAGCAATTAACAGTTATATTTATCTTCATCAGGACGAGAATGTTGCAGTAGTGAATGGGAACAGAGATTCACTGGCTTTTGATGGTATGGCTGATGCTGAGGTTGAGAGGAGAATGAAGGTTTGTCTTTATACATCCCTTAGCCATGGGGTGCATCTAGTTAACCCACCTGGACTACAAAACCGTCTACTTCAACAGTTCAACTCCCCTGAACATATAAAATCAGGGTAACTAACACCTAAGGTGGCTTTTAGGGTGGTTATGCTTGTGTGGATTGTGATGTTTCCATCATGGAATCACTTAGCAAATTAAGTTGTGTCAATCAAATTTCCATCATGATGTGTCAAAAAGTTATGACACACTGGAGCCCGTGTGACAGTCCCGTACTGTTTTTCATTCTTAGCCAGCTACCAGCTGCTGCTGCCCCTGTTGTCTCCCTAAGTAGGGTTTCTACCCTCTCTCACAGCCAACCGTGTCTCTGTATGCATTACCGTATAATAGTATAATACCATAGTTTTAGCTTGAAATGCTTCTCTTGTGAATAGTTTGATGTTTAATGAAGCCATTTTGTACAGAAAATGGAAACTACAATTAATTGCATATATCCTCGCATGCTACTTTGTGGGTCGATTTGTTTTTATGTTTGCCTTGTTTTTACTTATGTGGCAGTGCTTCCCTCCTATTTTCAGGAAGCATCTGGCAGTGGCAGTGCTTTGAATCCAACAATGGCTAACTTGGTGATGCCTGTAGCCCCTAGTCAAAGTTTTGTTCCATCTTCAGCAGCGCCATTTGCTCCACCTCTTGGCATCATGCCTTTGAGTAACAATCAGGTTCCACCACCTCCATTCAGCCAACCAGTCGTTCAACCAGGTCTCTTAGATCCACTGCAAGCTTCTCCAGGTAGAGAAGAGGGTGAAGTTCCAGAGTCTGAGTTAGATCCTGACACAAGGAGAAGGCTTCTCATATTACAACATGGCCAAGACACAAGAGATCCTACACCACCTCTTCCGGCAGTACCTCCTGCGCAAGTTTCAGTTCCTCCGGTGCAATCTCATGGGAATTGGTTCCCAGTTGACGATGGCATGAACTCAAATAGTTTGAACAGGGTCTCAGCTGGGTTCCCTTCAGAATCTGATACCATGCATTATGATAAAAAGCAACCACCACATCCATCTTACTTCAATGGTGGCGATAATAACCCGGTGTCCTCTGACAGATTTAGTTATCAGAGCCAGAGGTTTCCTTCTCAGGTAGGTGATGATTCAAATATGTTCAATATGTGTGTTTGCTAATAAGACGTATCTATACCATGCGGTGACAAACATTTGCTTCGTTCAGGTAGCCCATACTGAGGATCACCGCATGCTTCAGAACAATGTACCTCCAAGATACAGATCCTTTCCTGGTATGTATGTGCACTCATTTTGGAAATTTGATGTTCGTTTGAGGGGGTGATGAAGAGAATTGGGCAATTATCATGTCCTCCTACAGCACTCATTGAACAAAGTTTGAGATGTTGTTAATTTCTGTGTGTTGTGCATGACCAGCCTGCTATTTTCAGGTTGTACTTTTCTTTTTTCATACTCATGTATTGTTGCTACAAATTACATAATTCAACTCAAGAACCTTTGGATTAGCATCAGGGATGTAGTATTGTTCAAGGCCAGCTGGCCAGGGCATGAGAAAAGTATAGCCTTGAAAGGCCAGTCCTGCCTGTCATGGCCTGTAAAATTAAGTCAAGACCTGAAGAACCTTTCTGCATTTTTTTTTTGTTATTTTACGAATTATATATCATTTGGAATTATTCTCAGTATAGAACATTATCTTTTGTTAGGCTTTATCAGGCTTATCACTGCCTTTGGTCTGAGAAGTGAGAACAGATGCTGGGTTGGGGTGCAGGTCTACTAGTACCACATACTTTTGCATTTTAAATGCAAAACAAACCCTGAATTCGTGTTCAAAATCTGCATATGATTTCAAAAGGGCCCTGCTTCTGCATTAAAAATTTGCATATGATTTTACTTGATTTCATTTTACCCACAATGTGAGAAGCAAAATAGACTTTAAAAGTTGCGCAGCAACATTGTGTTTAACACTTACTGCTCGGCTTGTCATGTTTGGCATTAAGTTTGTTGTGTGCTTTACTGGTGTTATTATGTTAGAAATAAATTGGATTATTCTTTTGGGATGGTCTGTTCTTAACTGAACTTGGCATGTTTCATCAGGTCAGAGAAATAACTTGATTGAGTCTGGACAAAGCTATGCACGAAATGTAGGTACCTCTGTTGGCATACTAGAGGAGATTGCCCTGAAGTCTGGATCTAAGGTATTTTTGAGCTATCAATATTAATGGTTCTGAATACCTATTCTAGTAGTCAATTCTGATTATTATTTTTTACTTTAATTAGGTGGAGTATAGGTCAACATTATGTGATACTGCAGAATTGCAGTTCTCTATTGAGGTAAGTTTGGAACTTCAGTTCGTGATTGGTATGTTCATATATTTTTCACGTTTGAATTAAGTAAACAAAGCAAATTTCTCTCTTGAATCTATCTGAATTTTTGAAGCTCATAGGATTGCCTACACCTGTAATATAACATAATTCTCTGGAGAGAGACTAACAATTGTCAACAAACACCAAAGTTTATTGCTGTGTGCAATTCTCATCGGCTGTCTGAACCAGAACTTCTGCTGAAGATTTTTTGTTATTGTATACTTTAGTGTGCTTGAGCGTGCTTTATTTATTCAGGTTTGGATAGTGGGAGAAAAAGTGGGTGAAGGCATTGGTAGTACAAGGAAAGAAGCACAGCGTCAAGCTGCGGAAATATCTTTAAGAAATTTGGCCAGTAAGTTTGTGCTGTTGCATATTTCCATTAGCCTGTCCAGTTTAGTTTTCACGAATATAAGATGGTATGTTATGGCAACCAAGAGATTCATTTTAAATTTGAATTGTTTTTATGTTTACTTGGGGCATATATGTTCTACTGTGTGGAGTTGATTTTTCTCTTTTTAGCACCATCCAATATCTTGGAACAGGTCAACAAGTTACACGAGTTGGCACATGATGGTGCTGGATAGCCTTGTCCTCGTATGTGCACGTGAATAATTTGCATTTTAGTTAATTGCATGACAGCTTATTGGAAGAGCTTTGTTTCTTTTATCTCAAGGACCCAGGGTAATGAATAGTCAATAGTCGGACCCTCAAGTGTTGTTGTGCTCATCGTCTAGTGCATTCTTACGTTGACAACATTTTTTACTGATTTGGTATGTCATATTCACTTGCAGATAAATACCTGTTGTCTGATCCAAATAAGATGACTGATGTGAACGAAGATGGTTTCGGTAGCAATCCAAACTTCTTTGGATACTCTGAAAATACCAGGAACGATATGTTGCCAGTTGCAAGCACTTCGGAGGAATCCCGATTTACGAAAACAGGGGAGAACAATTCCAGAATAACAGGAGGTTCTATTGCTGCTCTTAAGCAACTTGTAAGTACCTACCTTCTTATTGGTCGTTTGACTCTCTGCTCATTAAACTGGTAATGAAGATGTGTGAAAACATACTGCAGTGCACAGTTGAGGGATATAACTTAGTTTTCCAAGCTCGGCCAAGTCCTCTAGATGGTTCAGGAGGCAATGAGACTTATGCTCAGGTCAGTTAGCAGCTTTTGTTTCTTCGAGTTGTTTGTCGTGATATCTGTAGTGTTGGCAGCATACACATTATTGTATACAGTAAACATATTGCAGTCAAGTTATTTCATGCTGGAAATGTGTGATGTCCTGTCCTTTTTTTAGTATCTGGTGCACCCTGATGTATCATGTAGCAATATTGGCGCGGGTCTCGCGGTATAATATTTTGTTGTGAGCCAGTAGGATCTCAAGCAGTTTCTTGTCTCTTGCTGATCCCTATTTATAGGACTGATCTTATATAGAAAATGTTCCTCTCCATTAGGGTTGCCAGCCAGTTTTTTGTCCTTGCTGATTACTGTGTATAGAACTGATCTTATATAGAAATGCTCCTTTCTGATAGGCTTGTCAGGCAGCTTTTTCTCTTTTGTTGATTACCATTATAGAACTGATCTTATATGGAAAAGTTCCTGTCATACACATGATTGGAATTTAGTAATAGATTGTGTGCTGCACATGGTTGTGTACGCCTGTATGGGGATATTTGGACATATGTAAGTGGGTGTCATTTTGGTGGTCCCATCGACGCTTTACTTCACAGCTTGCTTAGTTTGTTTGTTGTTGTGTTTGAACAAACAACATTAACTTGTGCAGCATACTTAACTGTTTGGCCTTGGGATTTTCAGGTAGAAGTTGGTGGGCAAACTCTTGGCAAAGGAATTGGAATAACATGGGAAGAAGCTAAGCTTCAGGTTATATACCTCACATAGTGAAGAAATTAGGTTTCCTTTTTTTCGTGTTTTAAGTTCAGATTGAATATTAGTACGTCGAAAAAGTTTGGATATGTAACTATACTTCCGTCTCGCACTTAAATTCTGTTCCAAACAAATTGTACTGAAGTTTCTTAGAGGTGGGGTTTACTGCTCTTTACACTTGCTTTTGGTGGCAAGCTTTAGGGCAGTGGATTTATATTTCTATGATAGCTATGTGCGTGTCTAAAAACTTCAGAATTGCTTTAAACTTTAAAATGTGCTTACCATTTCTTTAAAAGACGGGGTCCAGTAGACCCAGGTTCACTTTGCGGTGTTTCAGCGTAAACACATCTCTTAATCAATTGAGAACTCTTATGGTTTGGTTTGCCACATGCTGTATATCTGAATTAAGTTTACATACTTTGACATCTTGTAGGCCGCTGATGAGGCTCTTGGAACTTTGAGATCCATGCTTGGCCAACTTGCTCAGAAAAGGTCTATTTCTCCAAGGTGATTGTTTGTTGGCCTTTGCATGCCATATATCTAATGTTTGGTCATTAGAAGTACCTTCTTTGCTTTTGATGTACGTGTTAAATGAACTTTATGATGTTTGGTGGACTTGCTGGATGTTTTTGCCTTTGTAGTTGGGAGACTTTAACTCGGCTAATTAGATTTGTATCTATGGTATCCACATTTTGTTAGATTTGTTGCCATTAAAGTGCTACTATGCATACGGTAAGCATGTAACAAAGTGGTAGTCCAGTTCCTGAAGTAAGCTCTGTGCGAGTGCATGCTTAGTCAAGTCCTTTCATAGACACAGATGATTTCTTCATGATGTATCTTTATCAGTTGGATCATGGTGGCAGTAGCGTGCTAAGGCCTAGAAAATGTGAGGAATGATTATTGCTGCTTAGCTTACTCAGATATATCTAACTAGCATGACATGCCCAATCACTGTTCTGGTATGACGACCGTTGATATTAATTTTGCAGCTTTCCTGATTTAAGTTTTCATTGTGTTTTCTTTCATTGTTTAGTCTCGTCTATGCATTTTGTGTTCTATTTTCGTATGCTTAGATTTGTACTATGTCTGCAGGTCTTTGGCGCCTAATTATAATAAGCACTTCAAGCCAGATTTCCCCCGGGTAGTGCATAGGCCTCCTTATGGTAGATATTCCAGGATTGAAGGCCATGTCCCTTGAGCAGAGTTTCAGAGAAATCGAAGGCCATGTTCCTTGAGCAGTGTTTTCGGGAAAGGATGTGTATTGCCATGGTACATATTCCAGGATCGAAGGCCATTTTGGTTGAGCAGAGTGACAAAATGGATGTGTCTGGACATTGGGGTTTTGAGTTGGAGACCGTTACCCTCATGGTATTAGTGGCTACTGGAACAAGATGGTTTTCGAAGCGCAGAGAAATTGGAAGGTGATGAGCTGGTAAGTCATGCAGACCGTTACCCTCATGGTATTAGCGTGGTCCTACCCCAGTTGGTACGCCACAATGTTCTGAGCCGCTACAGTTTCAGTTTGGATTTGCCATGGAAACCGGCGGATCGATGAGCGCAGGTGGCTTTATTTGCCATGGTGCCGAGGTTCAGGTGAATGTTGTACAAGGTTGTAGATGGGGGTTGAAGTTGTAGAGCTATGTTTTTATCAGCGGCTGTAGTATAGATTTTAGGTTGTGGCACGATGCCAGTAGCTGTTCAATTTAACATTAGGTTAGCCATGTAGCTAATTATTCCTCTGTTTAGTCATCTTATTAGTATGTTGTTTATTTGATTTGAAAGATCTCGCTCCAAAGGGCATGAAAATGTTTATGGGCAATGTCTTCTAGTCGGGTTTTTTTAACGGAAAAGTGGGATGGAAATAAACCTAAGTTCCACAAGCACCTACTGTAATAGCGATACAGGGGGACACCCGAAAATGCTTAAAAAAATGTACTAATACACAAATCATCAATATGGACATCCATTGTGCAGAAAATAGGAAGGAAAACTCTATCCCTCAACCGGCGGATGTTTGTGCGCGTATCCACCTCCTCGGTAGCCGTTGGATTTGATTTGGATCGAACTACTCCGAAGAAATCTCTATCTTAGTACAGTTCTTGCAACTCACCCCTTGTTTCAGTTGACTTAAACGAAACAAATGGGTTGTTGCAGATTACCATGCCGTACGATCCATGTCTGCTCTAAGTTTTTGCAACAACAACGTTGTTGCGGAACAGCGGTAGCAAAAGACGACTGTGTTAGTGTGCGATGTGGCCGAAGATGTTGTTGCAATTTTTGCAACAAGGATCTTGTTACAGAAAATTGGACGCAGCGGGAGATATGTTTGCAATTTTTGCAACAAGGGTCTTGTTACAGAAAAATGAAAAAAAAAAGGTTTTGCAACAAGGAACTTGTTGCAGGAAATTAGAGAAGAGAGGGGGTTCGCAACAAAGTCATTGTTGTAGGAAATTAAAAGAGAGAAGGTTTCACAACAAGAGTATTGTTGCAGGAAATTAGAGAAGAAAAACTAAACGCACGCGTCACAGTATCAAACGGCTCGCGAGCCGGTGGATCTTTTCAGAAAGATCCACCGGCCGACGCGTAGCAGGCCACCTTCAAAATTGGTAATCTTTGTCGTTGGTTGAAATTTTGCATCGTGTGTTCACGCACTCTTCGAATCAGAGGCGGAGGACGAATTTTTTTTAAGGTGTGGCGAACCGTTGACTAAAAAATGAAGTAGAAAAATAATAGTCAATTCATATTGAAGCTTTCAATGGTGTCTATAAGATGCATGCAATGGCACTACCCTACCCTCCTTATGAAAATCTTCGTAAGTCCCCAGCGCGTTGGCACGATAAGTCAATCATACCATTTGGCATGGATAGTGAGCTATCTAAAAAAAGGCAAGTCAGTCATACCATTTGGTATGGATATCGAGCTATCTAAAAAAAAAGACAAGTCTATCGTGTATTCTTATACATAAGTCAAGGAAAAAAACAAAAATGCAAGTTACATGCACCAACAAAATTTCTCCGTTCTGTTTTTTGGTCGTCAAGTTACGATAGTTTCGAGCCGCCAAGAGAATCGATCCGGTCGTTGTTCAGTCGAAGCGAGCTGGTTCGCGTACGTCTACGCGGTGAGATCTGAGATGTGCATGTGCTAGGCAGCACATTAATCAAGCTCACTCCTTGTGTGTTTCCGATCTAACTTGTGTGCTTCCAATTAGTTTTGTTTGGATAAATCGATCTAGTGTGGTGTAAAATCAACAAACCGTATATGCTCAGGTATTCCCATGAAGAAAATATGTGTGCGTATATGTATATAAAAATTTGTGCCGAATCAAGGTGTGGCGGCCGCCACACCTTGCCCATTGGGCTCCTCCGCCAGTGCTTCGAATGAAGGTGTAGACAGATCTGATTGAGTAGAGCTTATCGATCTTTGCTTATGACTTGATGATATTTATCATGCCGCAGAAGTTGGATCTTAGTGCTTGTTCTGTGATCCTCGATGATTTTGGCGAAGCTTCGGTGCTGCGCAATTTCGTACGGCCTTGCCAATCAGGTGCATGTCCGAGGGCATGTTGTTGGTTTCTGGAATTTTACGGTGCGAGGAGGGCGGAATAGTTCTTTTGCTCATGAGCTCAAATGCACCAACCATGAACAGTGAAAAAGCAATAATTTTTCTTAAAAGAAAATCTGTTTTTTTCCACAACAAACATTTTTTTGGAAAGGCAACAAACATTGTTGTATGTTCTACATAAGCAAAATTTTGTGTGGGAAAAACATTCCTAATGCTGTGAATAAAAATTCAGTGCTTTCAAAAATAGTGTCTTCAGAGCATTGGTTTGTTTGAGAGACCAATCCATCTACCTCGGTACAATTTCGCTGTAAGTTGCCGAGGCGGAATTCGTACTACTTGTTGCCATGGAGGAAAGATCATGCCAGGGCGTGTGAGGGCAGCGGAGCAGTCGTGGTCGGCGAAATGCATCTCCAGCTCGCGGAACGCGGCGGGCCGCGACAGCAGCTTCACCACCTGCTGCATCGCCGGCCTCCCGTTGGGCGCCGCCTGCGTGCACGCCAGGCCTACCTTTGATGTATCTGAGCACCTCTGCCTCCGGGTGGCGTCCGCGATGTCCAGCGGCCTTCCCTGCTCGTAGAGCAGCTATGCCTGCACTGCAAGAAAGATCAACATGAGCAGCAGCACTGCAGTCTGCAGATGCCATATTCAGCGGATCGAAGAAAACCCAAAGCTAAACCGAGGAACGTGTCCGATCGAATCGTCTCCGAGACCCTCCGGCCGCTGATGATCACGAGGACGAGGACCCCGAAGCTGTAGACGTTGGGCTTCTTGGTCAGCTGCCCGTGCACCACGTATTCAGGCGCCAGGTATTCACTGCAGATATGTATATCGTAGAGTAATTAAGCAAGCAAGTCATATACAAACATCGACCATCGATCTCTTGACTCACAAGCGCGTAGAGCATCTCTAGCAGACCCTGTATAATCGTTAAAATTTCGACGATTATACGGACTTGGGCCATTTTATCTGCCACACCGTAAATGCCGCCCAGCCCGTAATTTTCTTGCGGTGGCCCGGAAACGCGACCCCTCGACTACTATATGTGCGGGTTCGGCTGCTGGATATGGATCCGAACCTATCCCTCCGCCGCCGTGAAAATCCCCCACCCCTCATCGCCGACACCTCAGATCCGCCGCGCGAGCATCCAATCCGTCGCCCCACCCCTCCAATCCACCGCCCGAGATGGCCAACTCCGGCCGCCGTGGCAACGACGACCCCGAGAGGGCGCGTTGCGTCATATCCGAAGCGGCGCGCTTCCGTGCCGCCTTGCGGTACACGCGCTGGGGCCGGTCGCCGCTGCCGCGAGACGGAGGAGTACGACCGCGCGCGTGGCCGCCTCTTCTCCGGCACCGGCAGCTCCTCCGGGGCGTCGAGCTCGCGCTCCTCCCTCACCCCGGTGAAGAGGGAGCTAGAGGAGCTACAATGGTGCTATCTTAGGAGTGCCACATAGGATAAATGGTGTGGTGTAGGAAAAAGAAACCAAAAAAACAAGTTTTCTCTTCTCTTAATCAAGAGATGATCTCTTAGCAATAAATATCTTACCACATTTTGGAAATATTTAGTTACTATAGATATGATTAAGAGATAACTCATTGTACATCATAAATTTTTGCCATCTATAGATTATGTGGCAGGATTAAGACAAGATTGTCTTATTAACCATCGTATGAGCACTAATGTAAACTGCGAAAAGATAGGTTAACGAGGGTGGCAGAAACACACACGACCTAGCAAAACTCAGCTGCTGCCTCCTATAAGAAAAGAAGCCTAGGGTTCCTCTGCCTTCCGCCGGCGCCGTCGTCGGTCTGCCTTGTCTCTGGTGCCTTAGGGACATGGAGGTACAGTGGACTATGGACTTTTCATGCGGGGGGAGGGGGGAATTTTGCTTCCTTTTTAGGTGTTTTTATAAGTTCATTTATGGTTTGTGTCCTGCTCAGGAAGATGAGGCAATATCGGTTCCTTGAAGATGGAATAAGTTTCTCCCCGCCTTGTCCATGTTCCGGTGATGCGCCTAACATCGTTAGAGGGTGTGTGAAGGTGTGTCTCCGGCGGATCTTGTATGATTCGGTCGGTGCTGGTCTTCGGTGGATCTGTTTGAATCCAGTCTTTATTCATCTTCGTTCTTGTGTTTACATGTTGGATTCTTTCGATCTATACTTCTCTACATCGATGACGTTTGCTGTTCTGATACGCTACTCCTATGTGAAAGAACATGTGGTGCCCCCATGTTTGGTTTTGATAATTGATGACAATCTCTATGGACTAATGGTTGCCTTGAGTTATATTTGAAGGGTTTGTCCATAGGCATTGCTTGAAGACCATTTGTTGGTTTCAAGGTTATTAGAAGAAGAATATGTGTTGACCAAGGTGCTATTCAAGGATTGATCCAAAGATTGGTCATGTGAGAGTTGAGCCTATTGCAAACATGTCTTGAAGAAGAAGATTGTGTGATCATTCATGTTTACCTTCAAGACATCATCCTAATGAAGAGAGTTGAAAAGATACAAGGTTGATCAAGAATAAGTACAACGAGTGATTCAAGTTGATCAACACACAAAGCGTAGAAGATGTACCAAGCGAGATCGAGTGATCTCATGGTATGGTAAGCATTGTCCATTACGCTTTGTGTACTAACCCGTATTCTATGCGAGAGTTCTTTGTGGGGTTAGGTTTGTTTCCATGGGCGTGCATCAAAAGGAAGATATCATACAACCCATGGAGGATGACATCAAGTGGTGATCGTCATCAAGATTGCGGTGTGCAAATTCAAGTGGAGCATCACGAAGAGATCATGCTTGAAGCTTGCCGTCCATTGTGGTGACAATGGACTTGTGAAGATGTGCCGAAGAGTGGCTCACCCAAAGTGGAGTATGGGGGAGCAATCTACTAGTCTTCATCGAGCCGGCGCAATCAAGAAAGGTGGTCCAACTTGAGGAAGTCAAGATCGTCATCATCTAGCTCAAGTGGACTATGTGCAAGGCAAAGGTTTGCCCTTGATAGGTTTTCTATTTTACCGATCTCATGGTGGTAGTTGGGAGACCGGGTTATAGGCTCGATATCCGTTCTATCAAGGGGGGCTCTCGGATGAGTAGCTTAATCGTATCTTTCGTAGAGAGCTCAAACCATTGCATTCTTGCATCATCTTTCTTGGTTCTTGTTTGGTGTTTCTCTTTGTGAGTTTTTGAGCTTATGGTCATCTTCATGACAAGCTCGAGTTCATCGAAAACGGAGTTCATATATGCATCTTCTATGATGTTTTCGATGTTGGAGTTTATGCCGGTTCTTCATTCATAGAGGTTTCTCATCTCTATATCTTAGGCATATCTCCCCTGCCACTTCTTATTATAACCAGTCGCTGTTTGGATAGTACTCGTCGTCTTCTATCCAACAAGCTTGAGTTTGCTCTATTCAGAGTTCATTTGCAGAAGTTATGGCAGTTTCAGTCCCTGGACAGTTTTTTCAGTGCTCAGGCGGTAGTACCGCTCGGTACCATGGTAGTACCGCTTAGGCGGTACTTCCGCTATGGACTACCGTTGCTACTACCGCCTGGGAAATCCGTGTTGTGCTCGTTTCTGTTGCTCGTTTCCATTTCACGGTAGTAGCCCGGTAGTAGTACGGTAGTACCGCTATGGCGGTACTGCCGCTCTTACTACCGTGGCCAGTATCGCTTGGAGGATCCCATGTGTGTTTCTTTCGGGTCCCTATTTTCCCTAAGCGGCAGTAGAACGGCACTTGAACGGTAGTACCGCTTGGCGCAGTACTACCGCGCCAGTTTCCCCTACTACCGCCGACTCACCTGTGCCAGGCTCCCTAAGCGGTAGTACTGCTTAGGGCGACGGTAGTACCGCTCTGGCGGCACTACCGCTCATTTTCTGGGTACCCCTGGCCAGTGTTTGGTAGTACCGCCTAAGCGGTAGTACCGCTCGGCTGCGGGCAGAGCACTTAACGGTTGGATTTGTGAGGGACCTATTTAAGGGGCTTTCTTCCCCAATGGTTCCCCATCCGTGAACAAGCTCTCTCTCCTCCATTGTTGACTCTCTTTGAGCTTGCTATCTCTCAATCCCTCCAATGATTCTTGCTAGTTCTTGAGGGAAAAGAGAGAGGAGGTCTAGATCTATGTTTCCACCAATCACTTTCTCCTCTATGTGAGGGGAACCCCTTGGATCTAGATCTTGGAGTTCTTGGTGTTCTCCTTCTTGTTCTTCCTCTCATATTCCTCCATAGCTTTCGTTGCTTTGGTGGGATTTGAGAGTGAGGGACTTGGGCACTCCGTGTGCCCTTGCCATTGCATTTGGTGCATCGGTTTGAGTTCTCCACGGTGATACGTGGAAGTGAAGTTTGAGAAGCTTTTTACTCTTGGGTGCTTGGTACCCTAGAGCTTGTTCCTCTTGGGTGCTTGGGCGCCCTAGACGGTTGGTGGTGCCTTGGAGCTCAATCATTGTGGTGTAAAGCTCCGGGCAAGCGTCGGGGTCTCCAATTAGGTTGTGGATATCGCCCCGAGCAATTTGACGGGTACCGGTGACCGCCCCCAAGGGTTGCCAAAGTGTACGGGTTCGGTGACCGCCCTCAAGGGTTGCCATTTGTACGGGTTAGGTGACCGCCCTCAAGGGGCCCTTAGTGGAATCACGACATCTTGCATTGTGCGAGGGCGTGAGGAGATTACGGTGGCCCTAGTGGCTTCTTGGGGAGCATTGTGCCTCCACACCGCTCCAAACGGAGATTAGCATCCGCAAGGGTGTGAACTTCGGGATACATCGTCGTCTCCGCGTGCCTCGGTTATTTCTTACCCGAGCCCTTTACTTATGCACTTTACTTTGTGATAGCCATATTGTTTCATGTTATATATCTTGCTATCACTTAGTTGTTCATCTTGCTTAGCATAAGTTGTTGGTGCACATAGGTGAGCCTAGTCGATTTAGGTTTTGTGGTTGTCAAATTAAACACTAGTTTTATTCCGCATTTGTTCAAGTCTAAACCGTAATTATTTTAAAGCGCCTATTCACCCCCCCCCCCTCTAGGCGACATCCACGATCTTTCAATATGGAGCCTTAGCAAGATGACTTTCCGATTATCTATTAAAACAAGTTTGGCCCAGCTCCATTAAGAGAGGGGCGATGACAGGGACGCTTTCGACTCGCTCCAGTGCTTATAGTCGTCGCTAGACGGTCTATGAACATGGACGTATTTTTTGTTATTTCCATGTTTTATTTAAGGGATTTGTTATTTACGTGTTTTTTACTGTCATGGCCTGTTGATGAACTAGACAATGCCCCGCGCGTTGCCGCGAGAATCTTGTTAAAACAATTGTATTAAATAGGTTCCCTCAAAAAATTTTTGTATTAAATAGGTCCTAGAAAAACAACTAAAGTAATGAATAAAAAGAATATTCTCGATTTACATTGTACTTAACAAAATGTCATTTTCTTTCTAAGAAAAAAAATGCAAATCATGAACTATGTTGGTATGCTTCAATTATCCAACGCATATACCATATATGACAACGTAGAAACTGATTAAAAAATATAACTTATATACGACATGTATAGCTTGTTAATGTGGCACAATTGCATCTTTAAATGAATCCAAAAGTGTAACTTATAATTGACATACGTAGGTGCTGATGTGGCATGGTTGCATGTTTAGAAAGATTAGATAGTGGATTACATGTAAATAAATAAATGTAACTTAATATTTGTGGTGGACATGAGTGTTGATGTGGCATAGTTGCATGCTTAGAAAAATTAGGAATGTGGCACAATTGCATCTTTAAATGAATTCAAAAGTGTAACTTATAATTGACATGCATAGGTGCTGATGTGGCATGGTTGCATGCTTAGAAAGATTAGATAGTGGATTACATATAAATAAATAAATGTAACTTAATATTTGTGGTTGACATGAGTGTTGATGTGGCATAGTTGCATGCTTAGAAAAATTAGCTAGTGGGTTGTAACTATTTAGAAATAGAGGATACTAGGTCGGAAGTTTTCTCTCAAAAAGAAAAGACAGGTTAACGAGATTTTTTTTCTTTGAAAAAAATTCGAGGAAAACTGATATGGACCAGTGGCCAGCTTTTGGTTGGACCAGCGGTCAGCTGATGTGCCCGTCGGCCCAGCCCAATCCGCCCCAGCGCTCTCTCTTCCTTCCACCTCTGCCCCGATTCCACCCCTCAAAAAAAAAAAAAAAACCTGTCCCCCGATTCCGGCGGCATCTCCTAACCCTAGTCATCCACGGCGGCGCGCCCCCTAACTCGTGTTGCCGAGAGAGAAAGCTACAGGGGTCGAGGTGGATGGCGCCTTCCACATCCGAGCGAGAGCACAACGGTGAGGCGAGCAGCAGCGGAGTGGGCTCAAAATCGAAGGAGAAGGAACGTCCAAGGTCCTTTGACGAGAAGACCCGGACTGCGTGCTGGCGGAAGGCGGCCGTGCTGGCAGGGCGACACCCAGAGCGGTGGCGGCAGGACGCCGCTGGCAACGTAGTGTGTCGCCGCTTCTGGAGCTGCCACGGCTGCCTCTGCTATGAATACGATCACATCATTCCATTCTCCAAAGGTCAGCTTGTTATTTCCGCCAGAAAACACTACATTTCTTATTTTATATAGCTTAAAAGAGAGGATGGAGATTAAACAAACCGCCTACTCTACTTTGTAAGCAGTTATGTTTTGTTGCACGTGAGCTTATTCAAAACGATTGATTAGTTTTTTATCTGGTTAGTGTCTTATTGAACACTCGTAAGTTGAGTTCAGGGGCATATTAGGTGATTTTTATGGATACATCCTTGAGTTTAGAATCCAACTCTTCCAAGCAGCTGCTCATTTAGCTCCGAAATCTGAATGGATGAATATTTAGTTTAGATGTTGACAACAGTGTTTTCCAAACAGTGGATGCTACCTTTTTTTTTGTTTTTTGCATGTATATCATAGCTGGGTCTAAGTCTTAAATTTATCGGATGCGGGTTTGGATTCGATTAGTTGGAAATGTTTCCACTAGTATATGCCTATCTAAATAATTGCAGACAAAGCAAATGATAACATACCTACCAAACCAAATATTACACGACTAACAGACCTGATTTGATGTATGTGTGGCAAACAAAAGACAACATGAGCTTATCCTTTGTGCAGCCGTCCCTCCATACCCATGACACTGAAGGTATTAGGATTCCTAGCTTTGTTTGGATATATCTGGTGTAGGATCCAATGTCTGATTGTTTTGAGTTAGAATTATCTAAACAACTCGTGCTACCAAATATGTGGATCAATCGTTGCATCTTTTACTTCCTGTGGTGTATGAGCTTTGTTCTAAACAGGAACATCATGTATAATTTGTTGTTTCTACCTTTTACTCTTTTCTAATCCTTGTTTGTCTGTAATTTTTTTGTTGCGGCCCTTTTGCAGTGTACCTGAAGTGGTACAATAGGTTCTGTTTGAGACTCTGATTTTCTTCCATGAGCTGTTATAGACTGCTCAGTTTAACTGTTGATCATTGGAATTAGGAGGGGAATCTACTGTTGAGAATTGCCAGATCCTTCAGACTAGGGTGAACCGTTCCAAGTCTGATAAAGCATGGGTAGAGAAGGCAGAGATGCAAGGCTTTTCCTGCGATATCAAGTTCACAGGTCAGCTAAACAATATTTTGATTCTTACATTTCAACAATGATAGGGAATGTGCCTGCTCTATCTTTTTCATTTTCGGCAGATGAACTTCTGATACATGATCTGCTTAATGTTATTGGGCAACAGTGTTACATAGGCACACCTATACCTTATGTATATATTCCCATCGGAAATAAAGGGTAATAGGGTATTGAAAAGTACTGCATATAATCTCTTTCTAAGAAAGAAAATTAGGCGAGCTGTGGAAGCAGAATTGCTATTAGACTTGAGTATCGTTATTGAATAGCATATCCCTGGACCATCTGGGAGTTTTGTTTTTCGTTGTGATGATTCTTTGTTTAGGTGTAGTGTAGGGGGTGCTGATTTGCTTAGTTTTTTTTTCTAAATTAATCGATTGGTCGTTCATACGTCGTACTATTTTCAAAATGAGTCTAGAACTGAATTTAACATGTGATGTAGGCGAAGAACATGCAAAAGCATCTAAAAGTGGTTGAGAAGTTAGACTCTGACAGCTTCTTCTAACATAGATTGGGAAATATTCTGGCTTTTGTTTCTGCGGTGAACCTTGGCTCATAATGGATTAATTTGGGTTTGGATAAGGGCTCAAAGATTGATGATATTGTACTTGCCCTCAGCTACCCGCTATAGGGCTTGTTCCTAACATGAAAGAGAGCCTCTAAAGCTTAAGTTACAGGCCAGCTCCAGTATTTGATCTTGTCACAGCCGCATTCCCTGACGATGCGGTGGACTAAGGTGGACCAAGAGGGCCCCGGTGCCAAGTCAGCAAGGGCCCATGGCCAGGGGCGTGTGCGTATTTAAAGTGACTCCAGTGTGAGCGAGAGGCATGTATGTGGTGTGAACTAAACTGAACCTCACCCGCTCCTCCTCTGTATCCCATCTTCTTCCCATGCAACGAAACTATCTCACCTACTCCTTCTCCTTCATCTCATCCCCTCTCCCTGGTGCGATAGAGAAATCCGTTCGTCACAATTGGTAATCATGCCATCTAGACCCCACATTTTTTCCTCCGCCGCCGTTTTCCTCATAATCTCTTGGTTTATCCGTAGGACCCACCGTTGCGGGTGTCGATTTTGCTCTGGCGAAGTCGCACACAAAATCCCCAGCGAGGTTCGATCAATTTCGAGTGAGGGTCATGGCGTTGGTCTCGCGGTTCGATGAGAACAAGGCTGCCGGCGACACTCGAGGCACAACTCGCCTTCAATGAGCAGGTCTCCTCAGATCTTGCTTATCTTCACAAATAGGTGGATCTCACAGAGGCGGATGTGGACAAGGTGCTCCAGTAGTGGGACACCGCGTTGCGTCACCGCGTCAACATCAGCCATACACACTGAGGGGAGGCAACTTGCAGGCGTCCTCCTCGTTCGCTCCTGTGGACAAGCTGCACGGATCCCCGGCATGCAGGGCCTGTTCACGCGCCTTGACAACGACGGACCACCACTCCTATCAACGTGACCAAGCAGCGCACGCCTGAGCTTCATTCTAGGAGGGTCACAGCGGGCACCACCGCCCCTGTCACCTGCACTGCCGTACGAAGACCACTTCACCAAGCCGCCCAAGCATGACTTCGCACGCTTCGATGGCACGTCTCCTTGCCTGTGGATCGACTGCTATGTCGAGCTGTACCGCGTACGGCCGCATAACTGGGTAACTACGACGACACTCTACATCGAAGAACGGCGGCGCACTGGCTCCAAGCCTACCGCTGGGCACACCGCGCGCTCGACTGGGACGTTTTCTGCATTGCCCTGAAAGAAGAATTCAGTTCCGACGAATTCGAATTGGAAATGCATCAATTGCTGCAACTGCGTCAGACTAGCATTGTCGCCGAGTACATGGAGGCATTTGAAGTGCACATGTACCACCTGCTCGCTCTCGACGCATCGATGAGCCCACAGTTCTTTGTCACGCAGTTCCTCCTTGTGTTGCGTGATGATCTCCACCCAACCGTGCGCCTCCAAGCTCCAACAAGCATCGCGTTGGTGCTGGCCCGTACTCAACAAGAAGAAACGGACCTGCGTCGTCCATGTCCATGCTTGTTACCGGCAGGAAGACCACCACCTCTGCCGCAACCACTGCCTCCACGGCTAGTGGCCATCGGACCCCGGCCAACGATGAGTTGGCCTGCGAGCGCCAACTCCGCGACCGCCGCGTCATCGGTCTCTGCTTCAAGTGCGGGGATCGCTACTCACGCGAGCACCGGTGCAAGCAGCCAACGCAGCTGCTCACCACCCACGTCGGCGACTACGGGAAGGTCCTCACAGATGATGCAGTTGGATGAGCCCATGCTGGCCGTGCCCGCGTCGGAGTGCCGCGTGTTGTCGACACAGGCTGTATCGGGTGGTGAATCACCATGCACAATTTGCCTCCGCGCCATGTTAGGAAATCAAGTGATGTTGCTCCTTATTGATTCCCGGAGCATGCACATCTTCATCTCTGCCGCCTTCGCCAAGTGCATCGCAGCCAAGGCAACACCACTACCGCCAGTGGAGGTACGCGTGGTCAATGGTGACCGCCTAGTATGCGACCGTATCGTGCCCGGCGTCCAATGGTGGTGTCAAGGGCACACGTTCACGACGGACATGCGGGAACTTGCTCTGGGAGCCTACGATGGCATGCTGGGCATGGACTGGAGCAGTTCAACCCCATGAGTTGCCATTGGCCCGAGAAGACTCTCACCTTCGAGTACCAGGGTGCCACAGTCACTCTGCAAGGTGTTCGATTAAACACCGCACACAAGCTGACGCACATGGATCCGGACCAGTTCACCAAGTGGCAAGTCGACAACGACATCTTGGCCATGGCGTTGGTTGACCTGCAGTCTCCACCAACCAGCAAGGGCACCCAAGGTGCCGGCAAGCGTGCATGCCATGCTGGAGGACTACGCTGATGTGTTCGGTGAACCCACAGTCCTTTGCCACACTGGCAGTATGACCATGCGATCACGGTGGTGGAGGATGCCCGGCCGGTCAACACACGCCCCTATCGCTACTCGCTGTTCCAAAAGGGCGATCGAGTGGCAAGTCCGGGAAATGCTGCACTTTGGGGTGATCACACACAACATGAGCCCCTTTGCCACGCTTGCGCTGCTCGTCAAGAAGGATTGCTCATGGCGATTTTGCGTCGACTACATCCGTCTTAATGACGTCACCGTCAAGAATCGCCTCTTGCTACCTATCGTCGATGAGCTGCTCAACGAGCTCGCCGGCGCCGCCTACTTCTCGAAATTTGACCCCCGAGCCGACTATCACCAGATATGCATGCGGGAGGCACATGAGGAGAAGACGACGTTTAAAACGCACCACGACCACATCCACTGCCACGTCATGCCGTTCGGCCTGGCGAACGCGCCGACCACCTTTAAATGTCTCATGAATGACATCTTCGCCGCTTGTGTGTGTGCCGGTACGTCATCGTCTTCCTCGACGACATCTTGGTTTATAGCCCAACACTTGAGGACCACGTCGAGCATCTGCGGGTGGTGCTGGGTCTTCTACGCCAACACCAGCTCTACGCCAAGGCGTCCAAGTGCTCATTCGCTAGCGACAACATTGAGTACTTGGGCCATGTCATCTCCAAGGACGGCGCCGCGACATACGCCGAGAAAACACAAGCCATGTTGAGCTTCGTGGCTTCCTCAGCCTCATCGGCTATTACTATAAATCTGTGGCGCGTTATGGCATCATTGCCAAGCCCGTGACCAACCCGCTGACAAAAAAGGGCTTTGAGTGGACCGAGCAGGCGCAAACGACGTTTGACCACCTCAAGTTTGCCATGGTGAGCGTGCCCGTGCTCATCCTGCCGGACTTCAACAAGTCGTTCGCTATTGAGACCGATGTCTGCGACACCGACATCGACGCCGTGCTCGTTCAAGAAGGGCACCTCGTGGCGTACTTCAGCAAAGCTCTTGACATCCGCAGCCAGAAACTATCGACGATAGAGAAAGAGTTCCTTGCCGTGATGATGGCCATTGAAAAATGGCGGCGTACTTGTAGCGGGGTCCATTTACCATTCTCACGGATCACAAAAGCTTGTGCAACCTGGGCGATCAACAATTGGAGACGGATCTGCAGCACAAGGCCATGTCCAAGCTGGCGGGCTTGCAATTCAAGTTTCAGTACAAGCGAGGCGTCGACAACGACGTCGCGGACGCGCTCTCCAGGGTGGGCGCCGTGCTCTCCCTCTACCAGTCGACTTGGGTTCAAGAGGTTGCCAACTCGTACGCGACCGACGCCACGGCTCAAGAGATGTTGGTGCGTCTCGCCATCCACAACCCCGACGAGGAAGGGTTCTAACACTACAAGGGCTTCATCCGCCGCCAGGACAAGCTCTGGATCGGCAACAAAACCGCGGTCCGCACCAAGATCATCCGTGCCCTCCACGATAGCGCAGTTGGTGTTCACTCAAGCATCGTGGCCACCCACCAGCGCCTGAAGTAATTGTTCCTTTGGCCAGGCATGAAGCGCGACGTCGAAGACTATGTCAAGCAGTGCCTCGTCCGCCAGCAGGCGAAACACGAGCACCGTCGCCTTGCAGACATGCTCTATCCGTCCCCACGGCGCCATGGTAGGACTTGACCATGGATTTCGTGGAGGGCCTGCCCAAGTCCGAAGGCTGATCATGGTCGTCATCGGTCACTTGACCAAGTTTGCCCACTTCGTTCCGCTCTGCCATCAGTTAAACGCCGCGCAGGTGGCACGCTTGTTCTGGGACAACGTGGTCAAGCTCCATGGCGTTCCCCACTCCATTGTCTCGGATCGCGAGCGTGTTCACCAGCGCGCTCTGGCATGAACTCTTTGTTGCCGCAGGCAGCAAGCCGTTGTACTCCACGGCATACTACACCTAGACGGATGGCCAGAGCGAGCGGGTGAATCAATACATGGAGATGTACCTCCATTGTGCGATCCGCGACGCTCCTCGATGCTAGCGCCATTGGCTTCCTATGGCAGAGTTCTGGTACAATTCCTCCTTCCACTCGTCGATCAATTGCACTCCCTTCAAAGCTCTCTACGGCGTCGAGACAAACCTTGGCGGCATGGCGCTTTGGGATGACAAGGTGGCTCTCGTCCGTGACGCCGAGCATTGGGCTGGAGCACACACACCGCATCGCATGCCTAAGGAAGCAAGGCGGATCGCCACCGCACCGAGCGCAGCTTTGAAGTGGGCGACTCAGTGTTGCTCAAGCTCAAACCGTACGCGCAGTCCTTCATCGCAAACCACCATTGCACCAAGTTCACTTTCAAGTTCTACGGGCCGTTCATGGTTGAAGGCAAGATTGGCTCCCTCGCCTACAAGTTCACATTGCCGCCGGACAGCCACATCCACAACGTCTTCCACGTTTTGCAGCTCAAGCTGTTCACGTCAAACTACACCCCTTTCTTCGCTGAGCTGCTCCGGCCGCGAGACCTGTCGGCCAAAGACGTCGAGCCTGAAGAAATCCTGGAGCGGCACCTGTCGGCCAAAGACATTGAGCCTGAAGAAATCCTGGAGCGGCGGATGGTCAAACACGGCGATAAGGCACTAGTGCAGCTTCACGTCCGCTGGTCGTCTTCTCCACCCACGGCCATGACTTGGGAAGACTACAAGACGTTGCGGCGGCGCTTTCCGACGGCATCAATCTGGCAAGCGGCGAGCACAGCGTCAGGAGACGCTCATTCTGAAGAAGAGGGGAGTGTCACACCCGCATCCCTTGACGATGCGGTGGACTAAGGTGGACCAAGAGGGACCCCGGTGCCAAGTCAGCAAGGGCCCACGGCCAGGCGTTCTGCGTATTTAAAGTGGCTCCTGCGTGAGCGAGAGGCATGTATGTGGTGTGAACTAAACTGAACCTCACCTGCTCCTTCTCTGTATCCCATCTTCTTCCTCTTCAAGGAAACTTATCTCACCTACTCCTTGTCCTTCATCTCATCCCCTCTCCCTGGTGCGATCCTATCTAGATCAATTGGGTCGTCACAGATCTTTATTTGATCGTTGGCTAATTTTGCTGCTTTGCACATGACCATATCAGTTTCTTTTGTTTTCTTATATTCCAGTTTAAGACTTTGTGCCTTGTCCTGGCTTCAAAGTCACCTGTTCCGATCAGAGTAGGCAGTTGACACATAATAATCTAGTTTGTGGTAAACTTTCCCCATTTATGTGTCTGCAATATCTGCTAGAGCGTATATTTAGTATCCCATCCTAGTTCACTTGCTTCGTAAATAGCAATTTCTTTAATATAAACTAATCATCACTTGAGGTAAGGTTGAATTTTGAAGACTAAGATGGTGATCTGATGGGTTGACTCACAATGGTTAAGTGTTGCATGACTAGTTTATGAGTCGGTACTTAGCTTTCAAGCGGAAACCTAGACTAGTCGTGACTATTTATTTTAGACTAATAATTACTATTCGTTCCCCGGACCCTGCACAAGCGGGAGCTACATGCACCGGGCTGCCTTTTTTTTTTTAATAATTACTATTCGTGCTGCTAGTCCTCGAGTCGGTACTCCGGCTACTGTGTCGACCCTTTTGACTCTTAATGATTGCTGAGTTGTGGACTCACTTGGATCTCTTGCATATGAACAAATAGAATGTTGATGAAGTTTACAATTACAAGTCTCTGTTTTCACTTGCACCTTGTTTGGCAGCTTTGAATTGAATTTATTGAACAAATAATATTTATTCTGGACATGAAATAGTAAAATTAGATTCTATCTCTAATACTTGCGTTTGGCTGCGCTTTGGATTTATAAAATGAAATGAAATCCAAATATTGTTTGCATGTTATCTAGAATGGTAAACAAGGAATCTGATTATGACTTCGACAAACAAGTTGCAGTGGATCCATGAGTAATTAGCATGTAAGTATGAAAATCCAGCATGGGGGACATTTTGACAAACAAATTCTGCAATTCATGACAAAGCTTTACATTGTAATCATTGTAGAAAACATTATATCTATCGACCATGCGGTGGCTTGCTCCGCTTCTCTTTGAATGCTCCTTCCGACTTCCCGAGCCACTTTGCTTTGCCTGCAGCCAGATGCCTAGCCGCTGCATGTTGTCGGTGAGGGAGCAATTCTTGATCCCTGCCAAGAGGTAGTAGTTCTTCCACCACTCCAAGTATGAGTTGTTGAACCACGCTCATCCATTGTGCCATCAGTTTCTACTTTCCCTTGGGCCATACTGTCTCTCCTTTATCTTCAAAAAGCTGTCGCCCAGACACCCACCCTCCTCCTCACTTCTCGTACAGGCAGCACACCTCTTCTACTACTATCTGTTGAGGCAGCCAAATACATGCTCCTCTGTCAAATGCTATTCCCCTGCACATTATGCTGACCTCTCAAGTGGCAGAATGGCTAGTGGGTTCTCCTAGTAGCTAAATCGGTCAAAACATGCAAGCACTTGATGGAGTACTCAGTAGTCAGTATTACAACTAAACAACAACAATACATATCCCAAATTCAGAGAATCGGTAGAAGTAGCAAATGAACTTCATCTCTCCATATCCTAGTGTCAGTACTAGTAACCAATCTTGTGTAGACGGAACTATAGGTATCACAACCAGTGGCGGAGCCAGACCGGCATCAAGCTCCAGGGTCTTTGACTATTGAAGCTACAGTATTATAGCCTAGGTGCTACTACTCAAGGATTTCGGCGTCATGACCTGGGCCGTGGCGATGTGGAGCTTCATTGAAGTTGTCGAGGAGCACCATAGAAGATGATGCTTGCAAGGATAGGAGATGTCACTGGACAGCAGGAAATCTCACCAGCGCAACAAAAAAGGTCAGGGTGGTGCAAGCGCTATCACGTGATTGGCGACATCGCCTATTGAACACAAAGGATGTGTTAGATATAATTGTACTCCTGCTGCTGGATAGTTTGGTGGGATTTGTTGGTCGAGTCAAGGATTCCGATTCTAGTGTCAGCCGTACACTTTAATTTATGGAATCCGATTACAGTTCCCCAATTCCAGCTCCGATACCTGGTAGCCAAACAAGGTGTCAATTATTTGTTATTGGCCGCATTGGCCAGAGGAGATTCAAGTTGCCAACAGACCATAGTTACCAGATTCACTCGGATGCTTTGGACCCCGACCCCCATTGATCGATCTAGATCAGGGTTCGAGATTGCTCAGATTGGTCAGACTCTGCACCCTGAGTCGTTGATCTGCAAACAGAAAAATGAAATCGTTCTCCCCCGGTGCAAGAACCATCTGTGTGAGAACAGTGACGCTGGCCAAGACCCTGTTGGCTGGCCAGTCATTTTCATGCACGGAGGATAGGCTCCTCTCCCTCTATCAGGAGTATGAGCAGGAGGGGACCACAGGTGAGAGTAATGTTGGGAGACAGTGGCATCTTCCGGCAGAGGGGAGCTAGCAGAAGGGAGAGCGGAGCAGCAGCGTCGTCCTTCCCTTGAGGTGATTGCCTGGACCAGTAGCGGGGGGGGGGGGTCATGTTGGCTCCGGCTTAGGGTAGAAGCAGGCTATGGATAAGCAAGCGGGAACAGGTCATGGGGCCTGTTTGCCAACATAATTTTCTATTTCCCTTTTGTATTGATCTGGGATGTTCTGTGCCTATTTGCTTCTGAACCTTATTGAAATAGTGGGTTTGCGAACCGGAGATGTATACTCCCTATTGAACCTGATTTGTAGGATCTATTGAATTCAAATCGCGAACCGAACGAATCGTGAATCTGGTAAGTATGCACAGACTATCTTTGGAGTATCCTTTTTTGTCCTCTGTTATATAAATTCATAACAATCTAAATTGAAAAATCAAGCCAGAATCCACCATTGAGCAACTTTCTTCATCTAAACTAGTAGTCCATCCGTAACGCTCTTATATTTGTTTACAGAGGGAGTACTCAGTATTTGGCATGCATAAACATCTCTTCCAGTTTCATATCATGCAAACTTGGTCTGATTTGCTAGTGTTTCTTCCATCTTGGTCAGACAAGGAGCTTGACGTAATCGAGATGGCAGTCTATGGGGATGTCATTCGTCCTGGCAAACAATGTCGCTGCAAGACAGTAGCTGAGATGCTTGGACAGGTGAAATCAAAGAATCAAATGGCAGCTTGCGACTTACCAACATAACGATGCCTCCTAACATGAAGACCATTTAGGCCCGTGTCCTTCTGTCGGGGAGGGCAATCATTGTCGAACTTCTGATTACATTATATTATTGATGATCTGCGTTTAATTGGCGTCATTGTCTTCAGCACAAAAAGCACACCCATGGAGCAATCCAAGCTCATAAGCGCAATTATATTGTGCTTGTCAGAGATGCCTGTCAGAATTTTGGAATGTGACAATGAACATGTTTGACTGTAGAATAACTTGATAACACCGTTTATCGAGAGCTGTGTCAAAGTATTGTGTTTGTAGTAATATATCATGTTTTGCTGTTGTGTAGATGCTAATGGTTTTGGTCTCCTTTATGGACGTTCATAATACATTGCCCCATTAAAAGTTGCAGCAACATTTATGTTTTATCTACCATTCAAGTATACTTTTCCCCCAAATTTTCCTGTTAGCAACCCTAACAACAAAATTAATGTATTTTGTAATTAACTAATGAATCAAGAGCCTTTCTTTGTTGCATCTTGATGCTTGCATGTTTGACGGTCTCAGTAATGTGCTGATGATATGTTCCAGTATTTATTTATTTTTTGAACAAGGGGAGGCGAAAGTGGAACGTATTACCATCAAGAACAGTTTACATGGGAGGATTTGGATATCTTTTACATCTAGATTGCCCAGCTTCAAGAGCATAGGACATCTCTGTGCGCTGTGCTACTACATCTCACTATTGTATTCACATTACTGTCTAAGTTTATAAACATTGAATGCACATGTGTGAGCTTCCTGTTAAGATTCGTAGAGATATGGAGCGCATGGGTATTAATCTGGAGATGTTTCAGCAAAGAAACCTGCTAGTTGACCTCGAATTTCCCAATGCCCAGGGTAGAGAATGAGGTCCCTTCCGTTTGCAGCGTGGGCTGTCTGTGTAGAAAGTACTCCATCAGTTCCTAAATATAAGTCTTTTTAGATATTCTATTATTAGAACCGGAGGGAGTATGTAGTAAGCAAATAGTGTGTGGTTGTCTATGTAGAAAGTACTCTTTCCGTTCCAAAATAAGTGTCGTAAAATTAGTACTAAGCAAGTTCAGGAATCGGCAGCTCACCTCCTTTTCAAATGCCGCTACACGATTAGAGTTTGGAACATGATTATTGTGTGGCTAGGTCTTCATGACATTTGCCCGCAGAACTGGGGCATTGCCGACTCGGTGAAGACATGGTGGAGTGGCAACGCTGCCAGGACGACGCAATCTCGACGACCGCTCGCCTCTCTAATGTTGCTCGTCTCGTGGGAAATATGGAAAGAAAGGAATGCTAGGGTATTTTGCAACGTCGCTGTGCCAGTGGGGGTTTTAGTAGCTAGAATCAAAGAAGAGGCGGCGCTATGGTGCCTTGCTGGTGCAAAACATTTGTGTAATGTCATGCCACGAGAGTGATATGTTGTAACTGGCCTAGGGCCTAGAACACCCAAACCTCCTTCTTAATCAATGAAAATGGCAAATCTTTTACCTTGTTTAAAAAAAAATTAGTACTAAGTTAGTATAAATTTTGTACTAGACCAACGACACTTATTCCGGGACGGAGGGAGTAGTAGGCAAGTTCAGAACCTGGAACGCCATCTGCACTGCAGACTGAAGCGTCGTTGCCTCAACTTGCAAGGGACAAAGGAAGAGAACAACACATGAAAACCAACATTCAAAGAAAGTAAGAAACTTTGTGCAAATCAAGTTTAAAAGTTTTGATAAAAATATAAAAAATACATGATATTAAAAGGGTGATGTTCTATTGCCATGCAAAAAATCAGAAGATGTGAGATATGAGAAAAAAAACAAAATCAGCAAAAAATGTTTTAACTCTAATTTTCAAATGGCAATACAACATCAGCCTCTTAACATCCTATATTTCATCAAGATTTTTCTAAACTTTGAAACACCGTTTTCGTGTGGTTTCCGCCGCATTTTGGTTTCTTGTGATACTCTCCCCTCGGTACACAGGACCGTGAGCTGGGATCACGACGCACGAAGTTCCATGGAAGGTGATAAGCGCCTACGACCGCGGCGAGGCATGGTGCGTCAGCCTGAATGGTGCGGCGCCGTCATCCCTCGTCTCGTAGCGATAGGGCATACCATGTGATCTGCCATTGGCCGTTTCGATATGTACGGCGAGGAGCCCAGCTGTTCCTGCACGGCAGCACGGCTCGTCGACGTGTTGGAGGACCGTGGGATTGGCGTCTACCGGGACGCTACTTCGCGCCGTTCAACCCCTTGTCTGCATCCGGGTGTAATAGCTGTTGCTCGTCTCAAAATTTTGTATTAGACGGGTGTGTTCGTACTTCAGATTTGGAGTGTAACGTGCCGTACGGGGACAGGACGCTGTGACGAGCAGGATAGATGGCGACACACCAAACTACCCGATTCAGGCTATATTGTCTGAAGACAGGTTAGGATACAGAGTAAAGCAGAGCAGAGGAGAGGAGAGGTAGGAGACGAACAGTAGTTCGATACATTTTTCCCTGCTCGCCCACAGCCGGACACCATATCCTAAATAGCTAATCAGGTGCCTTTCTCCTACTGGCCGTCCACTTGCTGGGCTTCCATGCGGGCCTTGACCATGGACATGACACTCCCCTCCGCTTGAGAACCTGGTTGTCCCCAAACAGGTGCATATGGAAAAGCTTCCTGTAAAGCACGCAAATTCTCCCAGGTAACCCAGTCGGGTGACCAAACGGTCCATTGCACCAGAACCATCGGGACCACAGTACTTCCCATTTTAGCAAGCTTGTGCTGCAGAAGTTTCTGTGGAACAGGAGATTCATCAGATAACATGAATGCTAAGGAAGCATCATTAGATACCTGAACCGTAGGAGGAATGGCTTTTTTCAGTTGTAACACATGGATAACTGGATGTATGGCACTTGTTGGGGGGAGTTCAAGCTTGTAAGCAACAGCACCCACACGAGCTAGAACCTTGTAAGGACCGAAATAACGATAGCTCAGTTTAGCATTTGGACGCCGAGCAACTGACATTTGTAAGTATGGTTGAAGTTTCAAGTACACCATGTCGCCAACTTCAAATGACCGCTCCAGGCGGTGCTTGTCAGCCTGCTGCTTCATACGATGCTGTGCTCGTTCCAGATTTTGTTGAACTAAAGCAGTCATAGCTTGTCGTTCTGTCAGCCATTGCGCCAAATCCGCGGACTGGTTCTGGAGCTGTGCGTGAGGAGATAGACCAAAATGCCGAGGTTGTTGACCATACAAGACTTGAAAAGGTGTTTTCTTCAGTGCAGAATGGTATGTTGTATTATACCAGTACTCCGCAAGCGGCAACCAGTTGGACCACTTCTTTGGACAAGCTTGGCACATACAGCGTAAGTAGGTCTCAAGACATTGATTGAGCCGCTCGGTTTGACCATCAGTCTGGGGATGGTGTGCCGAGCTCATGTTGAGAGTTGTGTCCGTAATTTTGAAAAGTTGCTGCCACAGGCCACTTGTGAATACCTTGTCCCTATCTGATATGATGACCTTGGGAAGTCCATGGAGGCGATAAATTTGATTGACAAAAACTTGAGCAACTGAGAGAGCAGTATATGGGTGGTGCAAGGGAATGAAATGTCCATATTTGGAGAACTTATCTACAACTACCAGGATACTGTCATAAGTTTGGGATTTAGGCAAACCTTCGATGAAGTCCAAACTGATGGTGTGCCATGGCGCTGGTGGAATTGGTAACGGTTGAAGCAGGCCAGGTGTTTTGATATGCTCAGTTTTTGCATGTTGACAAACTGCACAAGCTGCTACAAAGGACTGAACACTCTTTTTTAACCCCGCCCAGGTGAAGAGCTCCTTGATCTTCTCATATGTAGCAGTTATTCCTGAATGTCCACCCAAGCCGCTAGCATGGAGTGCTTGCAGTATAGCTTGTTGCGCTTCCTTGTGGTGGCCAAGCCATATTTTTCCATGTTGTTTAATGAGTCCTTCCTCCAATGTGAAGCCTTGAGCATTGGATCTGGCCAGTGTCAGCTCAGCTAGCAGCTGCTTGGTTTGTGGATCCTGCATGTAGCCCTCAACAATAATTTCTAACCACTTAGGATGGCTCTCAGAAATGGCATGCAAGTCATGATCAGAAGTGCGGCGTGATAATGCATCAGCTGCCTTATTAGTAATGCCTTTTTGGTAAACAATGCGATATTGTAATCCCAATAATTTGAGGAAGGCTTTGTGTTGCATCCCTTGAGTGAATCTTTGGTCAGCCAGATGGACTAAACTGTGGTGATCTGTACGTATAATAAACTCCTGATGTTGGAGGTAAGATTTCCACTTTTCCACGGCCATGAGCAGTGCCAAGCACTCTTTCTCATAAGTAGAGAGAGCTTGAGACCTGGGACATAATGCTTTGCTCAAATAGGCTAGCGGATGTCCATTCTGCATCAAGACCGCACCAATGCCTGTACTACTGGCATCCGTCTCAATTACAAACTCTTTACTGAAGTCGGGAAGTGCTAAAACAGGGGCATTGCTAAGAGCATTTTTAAGAGCTTGAAAAGTCTCGTCCGTTTGTGCAGTCCAGACAAATGGAGTATTCTTCCTCAAGAGATCAGACAATGGCTTGCTGATTACCCCGTAATGCTTTATGAATTTCCTGTAGTAGCCGGAAAGACCCAAGAAACCACGTAATGCCTTCTGAGATGTAGGCGTAGGCCAGTTTTGAACTGCCTCAATCTTGGAACTGTCGGTAGCCACTCCAGCACCACTAATTACGTGTCCCAAATAGTCAAGGTGAGGCTGGGCAAATGAACACTTAGACTGTTTAACAAAAAGGTTGTGCTTCTTCAGGACTGCAAATACTTGATGCAGATGCTGAATGTGCTCTTCAAGGGTGTTGCTATATATCAAGATATCGTCCATGAAAACTAAGACGCACTTGCGCAAGAGATGTGAAAAATGGAGTTCATCACCCCTTGGAATGTTGCCGGGGCATTTGTCAACCCAAACGACATTACCTTGAATTCCCAATGTTCATTATGAGTGCGAAACGCTGTTTTATGTTCATCCTCTGGTACAAGCCTGATTTGATGGTAGCCTGCTCGCATATCTAGCTTGGTAAACCATTTTGCCCCATGCAGCTCGTCCAAAAGCTCATCCACGACAGGCAGTGGATACTTATTTTTGACAGTAAGAGCATTCAAGTGCCTGTAGTCGACACAGAATCTCCAAGTGCCATCTTTTTTCTTCACCAGAAGAACAGGGGAGGCGAATGGACTAGCACTGCGTTGAATAATGCCATTCTTTAGCATTGTTGCAATTTGAGCTTCAATCTCATCCTTCTGAGTAGGACTATAACGGTAAGGGCGAATATTAACAGGCTTGGCACCTGGCAGCAGAGGAATTGTGTGATCAAATGGTCTTGAAGGAGGTAGCTGTGTTGGCTCCTGAAAAAGCTGCTCATACTGAGAAATGACAGCCTCAACAGGCTTGGGAACCTGAGGTGGTTTATCTGCAGCAGTAGTAACTGGAGCTAGCTGGACCATCTGAGCAAGACCACCCTTCTTCATGAGGCCATGAACCTTGCGAGCAGAAATTGGAGTACAATGTTTGGTAACATCTTTAATACCCCGGAGAGTGATGCGTTTACCGTTATGCTTAAAACGCATCTTTTTTCGCTTCCAATCAATCCACATAGGGCCTCGATCCTCTAGCCATTCAATACCCAAAATGAGGTCATAACATGCAATCGGCAGCACACGGGCATCTGAAACAAAAGTTTCTCCCTGCGTCCACCAAGAGAGCTGAGATACTTGCTCGGTGCTGCGCATTTTGCTCCCATCTGCAATAGTGACGTTTGCTGGATGGGCAGGTTGAATAGGCAGATGCAGCTGCTTAACCAGGGCTGTACTGATGCAGTTAGAAGAGCTGCCAGAGTCTATAAGAATCAGAATTTCATGGCCTTGCAACATGCCTTGTAGCCTGATAGTCCGTTGACCAGATGTGCCGGCTGCAGCATTCAGAGAGATGGATAACACTTGAATATCTTCAATCTGTTCACTTCCAGAATCAGAAGCTGCTTCGGACTCATGAGCATCATCTTGTAGTTGGAAAACATCCAATAATTCCTCCAGGACGTTCAGAGCAATCTGTTTAGGACATTGATGTCCTTTGCCCCATTTGTCGCCACACTTGAAGCAGAGGCCTTGAGCACGACGCTGAGCTTTGAGATTATCAAACTTAGCGACCCAATTTGGTGCAGGTTCTGGTTTCTGCTCATGTGGGCTTTGACCGAGAATACCTTTGTCATTGTTTGTTGAGTGCTTGACATAGTGTCTGGTAGTAGCCTTGTTGTCATGGCGTGGAGAGGGAAATTTTCCCATTAATTCGACGGCTTCTTCCTGCAAAAATGCCAAGGAAAGAGCCGCATCAACTGTTCTTGGCTTGTGCAGCAGGATTGCTGCCTTGATATCATGCTTTAATCCATCAACAAACCGATTGACAAAGAAGCAGTCATCATAAGATTGGTTATGCACTAACACCCGATGCATAGCTGTGACAAATTTTTCATAGTAGTCTTGAACACTATCACTTTGTTGCAGTCTAAGAAGCTCACGCATGTAATTGTTATATAAATCCTTGCCAAACTTAGACTCAACAGCGACACACAACTCTACCCAATTATCAATTGGATGTTGGGCTTCATAAGTGTTTAACCACAAGGATGCATTCCCATGAAAATGCAATGTGGCGTATTGTGCCCAATACTCTACAGGGACATTGAACATTGAAAAGTATTTTTCACACTTGTCTTTCCACACTCTAGGGTGTTCACCAGTGAATCGAGGAAACTCAGCCTTAGGCATACGGAATTCACGTGAATTGCTACAATTGGTGTGGAATGGGTACAAGTGAGGACCCGTGCGAGTTAAATCAACATGCTGAGGCGAGTTTCGGGGATGAATCGTACCCTTGTTCAGGGCATGCTCTTGAGTCCCAAGGACCCGAGAAACATGGCCCTGAGCTGTTGATGCATCACGGTGCCCGCTGGGCCGAGGGTCGTCGTGGGACTCGAGAGATGATGCCGCCTCCACTGTGGAAACGCGAGTGCCCAAACCCTCCAGCGACTTCAACAGGTCAGACATGTTGGTGTCGACCTCAGGCCGCCAGGCTTCGAGCGCCGTCGTGGACGTGTGGATCTGCTTGACGGTCTTGTGCAGGTCCGTGAGCTGATTCCCCGTCTGTTTGACCGCGTCGACGATGTGCTTGACATCATCTTGCACGGCGGTGACGGCCGTGCGGAGCTGGATGATTTCCGCCTCAGCCGACCCCATACGAACGGTCAGAGTGGGCTGCTTGTCCTTCGCCAGCGATCAATCACCGCGCCAAACGGATCCACCCCTGATTGGTCTGATGGATTCAGGGGGAAAAAAATTCCCCAATTGCGGCCGCTCTTAGGGATTTACTGGATCTGCCGAGAGGATATGGGGATCGAAACGCAGCTCAGATACCAAATGTGACGAGCAGGATAGATGGCGACACACCAAACTACCCGATTCAGGCTATATTGTCTGAAGATAGGTTAGGATACAGAGTAAAGCAGAGCAGAGGAGAGGAGAGGTAGGAGACGAACAGTAGTTCGATACATTTTTCCCTGCTCGCCCACAGCCGGACACCATATCCTAAATAGCTAATCAGGTGCCTTTCTCCTACGGGCCGTCCACTTGCTGGGCTTCCATGCGGGCCTTGACCATGGACATGACAGACGCATCTTCCCGTCGTGTCTGCCGTGGCAAATGTTAGTATATCAACGACGGCCATGTGTGTTTTGGGCAAGCCAAATTGAAGTAGGACTGTTGTCCCAAGTTGTACTCCCAGGTCCCAGCCTGTACAAAGCAGAACAAATTGAAAAGCGGTGCTAGTAGCACGCACTAATTGGACCAGACCAAAATGGTTGAAAATGGAAAGATGTTTGGTGCTCGATATATGACACTTGAGCTATCTCCCTACAATAGACTAGTAAGCGTGCACGTGCAACGCACGAAAAACCATACAAATAAATTTCCCCGTTCATAATTAGCAAAATTCACAATTGTATGTGTGTCACACATCAAAGGCAATCAACTGGATGAGCTTCTCCATAGAGAACATATGGGGATATTTAGTGCGTGTATAGCAAAAACGGAATAAAATATTCTATAATATTTCTGTTTCTAATGAAAACTTTATAGGACTTATAATACGATTGAGTATTGCACAAATGAACATGGTAGACACACAAACTTGAAACAAGGGTACAAAAAAGGAAAATATAGGAACATACTAAGTGAGCACCAAATGGTAAAGTTCATCAGAGGCATAATTGATTAAGGGTCATACACTGTCGCAAGGCACAAGCAATGTCATTTAAAACAATGGAAAAAAGTTAAATAATAATATGATTGTTCATGGTTGTTACATGATGAACCACAAATGTTTCTAAAAATAAACAGGGAAAAAAGTATCCATAATACTCCCTCCGATCCATATTACTTGTCGCTCGAACAGTTATATCTAGACGTATTTCAATGCTAGAGACATCCATTTGATCAACAGAAGGAGTATATGATTTTAGAACAAGTCGATGTCATACATGTATGAGAATAACGTCCGATTCATGGATCAACATCAATCTTAACATGTGCAAACGCACGTGTCCGATTAATGCACCAAGAATTGGCTATCTTACAAATATTAATGCCACAAATATTTGATGGGACAAATTATCATTTGTCGCAACATGTTTTCATCTAGAAGGGACGACTGTCAACTGTTCTTCGAACTATTTCATACCTTGTTAAAACACATTATTTGCTTGTTCATAACTTCCATGTTGTACTAAATTCTAGTTAGATTCTCAGTACAGAGCCTTCAAAATCCATCTCTTTGTGTAGGAAATAATAACATTCGCTGAAACAGAGTTGCTAGCTGAAGATATTATTAGAACATGTTCCACAGAATTTGTCTCGTGAGTATTGTTAGAACAACTATGTGATAATAAAAGCAGATAACATACTTGTTCAAGTAAACATCTGCAGTATATCCAAATCATTGTGCAAATATGATAAATTATTCGTGAGCCGTCACATATGGGTGAAGTTTCTTCGAGCCTACAAAGCATACATAGGACAACACCATCAAGTATTCTCAAACTTCTTCTGACACCTTTAGAACACAAAGGGGAAACATCCTCTGGGTGGTGTTACACTTGCACATTATGTAGTGTGAATTCATAAAAATGTAAAGGAAACATATCTCTGTAGAATTCATAAAAACGTCTTTCTTATGGTATGCGTAAAACTTTTTGCTTTACTAATGTCTACAGGTGCACCTCAGATTAAAAAGATCAGAGTGCACAAGAATGACATTATCACTGACTAAACGGGTGGCTAAATCTCAAGCACTCTGTAGAAGTGGAATGTGGAATTTGACCCAGAGTAGCTTTACATTGCAGAGACTATCAATTAGTAAAGCGCACTAAGCATAAGTACTAAATGACTTGGGTCCAACAGTTATAGATGTGTATTACCTTTTATGAAGATTGACAAAAAATGAAACAAACACCAACAGCATTTACTTGCTCCAAGAATGATGATAGATGTGAATTATGTGAAAGAGCACAGATAACCATGTAAAGTATATTGTCAATACATGTAACATCTTGAATTTTCTCGGTAAAGGACACAAGAACTCTTATCATGTGAGGAAACCATCAGTCCACAACAGAAGTTTGTCATAATACAGATTAATCTCAAGAGAAAATATAATAAAGAATAAATTTATATCAGCATAACGCAAAGAAAATATTTTCAGACTTGCGTATATCAACATTGAACATAATAAGTAAATGATACAGAAGTTCAGATGGAGAGAAAAACACAATGTTTTGGAGTGTAGACAGCAAAAAGCATCTCCGAATGAAGTAGTACTTACTTTAGGCTCATTTCTGCAAGACTCAATAGGAGAAGACAGTGCAGAAAGAGTCTTAAAATTTAGTAGCTGCGGTGAAACAGATTTTAGCAAGAAACCTAAAATGTATCAGAAGAGGAAGAAGTACAGAGACACTGCTGACACAAGAATTATGTCCTGCAGCAAGCGCCGAGAGCATCACTTTGTACTGCCCAAAAACGCAATAAGACACATTGAACAAAGTCCTATTATTGCTAGCCTGGAAGAAGAAAAGAACGCAATATTCAATTCTCTGGTTTGAGTAATTGGCCAAAAGAAGATACCATGATGTTCAGAGGCTAATTCATACCTCTGCGTTCAAGCCAAAAATCATCTTTGATGAAATACCATCCCTTGCATCCAAAATTCCCAAAGGATGAAAAATTGCAATTATAAAGGAATGATGACACAATTCGAAGGGTAGCAGCAGTAATGCAACCTTTTGATGGTACCTATCAGCACAAAACAAACCCAAAGGTTGATATGATTCTTCATCATCTTTTATATTTTACTCTGAATCCTATCTGCAGCCATACAAGCCCAAAGGATGATACACACAAGATTCATAATTGTGTAGAGCAAGGACACTTGTATGAAAACTGATCTTCTGCATCTGCATCTGTTACATTTGCCTACTAATTTTGGTGAAATCATGAAGTATGTGTTTTCTGTAAGTTGTTGGACATGCCATATACGATGCAATGGTAGAAACATACCTTCAATAAAACAACACACCAGGACATCAGCGATCATGGTAGGGCCTGTGGCCGGGCGGACTCACCTGTTCTACATGGATGCCAGGGCGACTGCGGATGTAGCGGTGTCATCAGTTGGGCGAACGATTCAGGACGGATCACGGTGGGAGCAGGCTCTCACGCGGACGTGGCCGCAGTGGAGGTGGGCTCGTGTGGTGGGCAGGATCTCGCGCGGCGGCGGCGGGTGCAGCAGTTGCGGGCTCGCGAGGCGGAGGCCTCAGCGGAAGCCGGTTGGCGCGGCGACGGCAGGCTCGCGTGGCAGCGGCCTCAGCAGAGGCGGGCTCGTGGGCCAACGGCGGCAGGCTCCCGTGGCGGCGGCGGGCAGGGCAGCGCGCCGGGCTCGCATGTAGGGCGGCCGCGATGTTGCGGGGAATCGGCATGCAGGAGGACAATCAGATCTCGAATAGGCGAGAGGACAGGATGATCGTGGAGGAACGTCCGCGTACTCGGCGGCGCGGTACAGGGTGGCGATGGAGGATAGGGAGGAGATGGGGCTGCCCGGTGATGCGCACGCGCGCGCACACACACACACAGAGTTTGGTTCAGTATTCTTGGAACGTGATGAACCAAGCAAATGGTTTCGAAAACTGAACCAAAACGTACACACTGCAGGTTGTATTCAGATCTCACTCACCACGTTGGCGCTGGGTGGGATGTTTGCCTGCTCCTCCACCACCTCTGGCTGCTGTACCTACAACCTACAGATATGAGTCCCCTTCATTAACACAAGCAGATGAGGTAAAATGTGAACTTGATGAAGAAAACCAGAGGAAGAAGAGGGATGCAGATGCACTCACGCATCAGATGCTCGCTCCTCTTGGAGGGGAGGGGATGGGATCCTGCGCCATGGGTGGAAGGAGGGGCTAGGGTTGAGGTCGGACGCGGCGGCTAGGGCGTCGTAGAAGGAGGAGGACTCCTCCTCCTCTGCCGGTGCTTCGTGGTGGAGAAGAACAGAGCTAGTTGCCAGCCGGCGGCCGTCATCTGCTGGTCACCGAAACCCTAGAACGGTGGCTCCTCCGCACCGACCGGAGAGAACGCGGGCGCGGGAGCCTTCGTCGCCGTCGCCGGATTGGGGATCGCCGTCGCCAAAGCCGGTGGCGGTAAGTGAGGGAGGGAGCCGCGGCGGCGTGGGAGTGGGAAGGGTTGGGTGGGGAGCGTCGGTCTCGGTTGGAGGCCAGTTTCCTTTTTTTCCTGCAATTATCGCGCGATGGGAGGGGCTGCGGGTGCGGTGATTTTCCTACCGGTGGAGTACGGTCAGCCAAGATAAATTGCTAAACGTACACCAGACCGTGATTAGATTAATGATGACTGTTAGATTCAGATTTGTGGGACTAATCCTGTGGTGCTGGTCTGTTGTGGGCCAATTTGCTGGGTGCACGTAAAAAAGTTCTTGTTTGCTTTTTTAATAGTAGTATAGATAGGGTGTTAATCTATCGAAGGAAAAGTAGTTAACAGTCGGAAATAACCTTTGGTTGTCTTCGTACATGCATGCATGGGAGTAAAATAATGTTACTCCGCATGCAACAGCGTAATTTCGGCCTTTCAAATCAAATTACTAATGAGCAGTGAAAGACGGATTTGCAGAACAATCCAAATATCCCCCCAAGATTACAACACCTCGCATGTCCCGCCTGCTCCACCTATAAATAGCCCTCGCTGCTCTATGACCACCATCGCACCACCCCGCTCTCCAGTAGTCCATACGTTCTCTGCATTCTTCCGTCTCCCCTGGCGAATCGTGGTTACGCGATACGTGCCCGAATGGCTGCGAGCATTCTGTCCCACGTTGTCTCCGACCTCTGCATCGGCAAGCCGGCGGTGCGTGTGCTGCCGCCGTCGACTCCCATCGCGGCGGCCCTCGCCACGCTCCGCGCCGGTGCCGACCCATTCGTCTTCGTGGACGCTGCACCCCCGGACGCGAAGAAGGCGGCCGCGTTGTCCGTCGTCAAGGTCAGCGTCGCGGAGATCCTGTGCTACGTCTGCGGCGACAGTGGCAACCTCGGCGACCCCGCGGCCGCGCTCCGCCGGCCCGTGTCCGTGCTCACCGCCGTGGTTGGCGACCACGGCGTCACTCGCCGCGTGGATCCACAGACGAGGTGCGTGAATACGGCCGTGGTCAGCCGCCGCCGTACCTTTTGAATCTTGCTACTACTTTGTTCTGAACTCGGAACTGTCGCTCTCAGCCATAGCAACACATTTTGGACTAAAAACCTGACTGCTCGGTCCAACTTTTGCAGCCTACTCGACGCCATCGACGTGCTGCTGGCCAACAACTCGCACAGCCTGGTCGTCCCGCTCCACGTCCGGGCCCGAAAGAAGCATCACCACGTCACTTCCGTCTCCGCCGGCTACTGCGTGCTGACGCAGCAAGACATCGTCCGGCACCTCTTCGGCTCCATCTCCCTCTTCTCCCCGGTCGCCGCGCTCTCCGTGTCCTCCCTCGGCCTCGTGCGCCGGGACGACGTGCACGCCGTCCACGTCGACGACGACGCGCTAGACGCCATCCCTCTCCTGCGGAGGTCCATCGGGCAAGGCACCGCCGTGGCCGTCGTCGCGGACGACGACGCGCTCGTGGGAGAGATCTGCCCCGGCGTGCTCGGCTCGTGCGACGACGTCGAGTCCGTGTCTGCCGCCTTCGCCGCGCTCTCCGCCGGCGACGCCATGACGTACATCGACTGCTACTTCTCGCCGCCCGAGTTCCTGCTCCGCTCCATCAGAGCCGAGCTCACGGACAAAGGGCTTCATGCCATGTGCGACCTCATGGATGCCACCTACGCAACGGACGCTGCAGCTCTGTCCTCGTCATCAGCGTCATCTGACGAGGAGTGTTTGCCATTGGCGCCTGCCAGGCGCGCGAGGAAGATGTCGTCGGGAAGCTTCCGGTGGCGGTCGACGGAGGACGTGGCGGCGTGTCATGCTGAGAGTTCGCTGGTCGCCGTCATGGCCCAAGCGCTCGCGCATCGTGTCGGGCATGTTTGGGTCGTCGATGAGATCAGCGGCGCTCTAGTCGGAGTCGTCAGCTGCGCCGATGTGCTTGCTGTGCTCCGGGACCATCTCCGTCCAGAGTGCTATGCAGATGATTTGTGATCGAGCACTATTAGCCTGCAGATGCGTAAGCATAGCTAGAGCTCGGCGATTTCCCCTCGTGCCGCCCTGCTGCGACTGTTGGAGACCTGATGCTGTTTTTTCTTAAGGATCGGCCCAGCTTTTCTTAGAACATGCTGATTCCAGAGTTCTGCTTTTTGTTTTTTGAGGATTGAAGAGGAGCCTATTTGAGAAAGATGAAATCCAAATTCGGCCCCTGGGATAATCAAGGTTTGTCTAAGAATTTTGGCATAGGCCCATAATAGTTGATTAGCGTAGCCATCCCCAAATGCGCGAGAGCTATATATGTCTCGCACATAGCAGCATCTCGCGCCTGAAGGAACTCTTATCTCGCATAGCAACTAAGGCTCCAAACGAGTCGAGTTCGAACGTGTTAAAGTTGGTTCAACTTAACTCGTATTAAAAGTCGAGCGGGCTGAGATTGATTGATGCTCAAGATCGAGCTGTAGAACATGACTCCTGCTTAGCTTGTAACGATCTCGAGTTAGTTTAGAGCTAAATGGACGGTAATGTTCTATATCTAAATAGGAGCCACCCACTACCTGATTTCTATGCATTCTCATGCATCCACGTCACAATAATTACTTTCGGCCATTTGATTCACCATGGATGGCCGAATTGATCCAGGTGCTTCACGCGGTCACGCCCCTCGCCACTGGCGGAGGACTCCGTATGGCAGGGTATGGCAGCCGCCATAGCTTGATTTTGAAGAATTTTTTTTATACGTATACATCACATCTGGCGATGCTGCCTCGCCTCTCGCTGGCTGGCCTGATGGGCCGATATGGCTGGGCGCCTGGGCCACTAGCGCAGGCACGCACGCGAGTAACGCAGGCACGCACGCACGTGAGAAGGGACGGACACGCAGCGAACCCGACCCAGCGCTCGCAGACCTAACGCAGCGGCGGCGGCGGCGGCTGGCGAGGTCGCGACTCGCGAGGGCCAGGCGGGCGGCAAGCCGGCAAACTCCAGGCGACGAGGTCAGCCAGCGCCGGCTCCAGCCTCCAGGTGCATCTCCAGCGGGGCAACAGGCTCCAGCGGCGGCTGGCCAGCGAAGGCGGCAAGGGCGGCGTAGCTCCAGCAGCCGGCGGCGGGCGACGAGGGCAGCCATCTGCGGCTCCAGCTGCCGCTCCAACGGGGCAGCAAGCTCCAGCGGCAAGCTCGGGGACGGTAGGGGATTTGCTAGTAATTCCCCAGGGTCTTCAACCGAACCAGAGAAACAGAGGTAATTTTTCAAATTTTTGTTTTTTGATGATTGTCAAGATTGTCTGACGATGGTACACACAAGCTAATAAGATGCTCAACCGGTGCAGTTTTGTCAAGATTGTCTGAAGATGGAAAGAAAGGGAAAAGGACTAGCAAATCCAAAGAAAAGAGGAAGAGGTAATTTCTTGTTTTTCTAAATTTTGAAGTGCTTCGTAGTGGCAGCATATTGTAGTGATATATTATGTTGTGATTGCAGATTTAAAAAAGTATTTTGAAGTGCTTGGTAGTGGCAGCAGCTCAAAATCGAATCCAAGCACCCGCGAAAGTGTCAATATTTCAGCACATGACACTCATCAAGAACAAGTGACTTCCGTGGAAGTAGAGCATGAAAATTTGATGACAACCGAACAAGTGGAAGAGCAAACTATGTCTTATGTTGTTTTTCTATTGAAACATGCCTAAATTTTCATTGTATTTGATTTTTTCATTTGTAATGTGTATTGACTCTTTCGATTTGCATCAAAAGAATTCTTTCCTTAAGACTTCGCCACACCTTAAAATTTTTTCGTCCTCCGCCTCTGCCCCTCGCGTGACTCCTACTCCCTCGACCCACGGAAGCGGAACGGCACAGAAGCGAACCGTCCTCCACTGGAAACGTTCTTCGTGCAGGATTCCTCGCCGTCTCCCATTCCACATCCGTCTCTCTCCCCAACAACACAAAACCCCAAGCGGCGACGGACGCAGCAGAACACAGCTTCATCTAGGGTTTGCGGCCACCGTCGGTGTTAGAACCGGCGGCTATGGCGGCGATGGCGTGGCAAGATCGCTAGGCGATCGATCTAGAGGATGGGTAGAGCCGCAGTTCAACCGCATCAACATCCTCGAGGACAAGCTGGAACCGCAGTTCAGCTCCGAGGAATCGTGATTCTCTACAGGTAATTTACCTCTCTCCCCGCCTCCGGTCATGCCTAGGCTGGCCCCAATTGGATCTGACATACGGCTTGCAGACACCCCGCCCCCTCCCCCCCCACCCTCCGCTGCTGCTATGCTATATGTATGGGGATGATCCGTTTTCGCAGGGCCTTAAAACATCCAAGTTTCCCATCTGGAGGCTGCATTGAGTGGCAGCGATCTGAATGACTCCCAGCCCACGAAGCAGCATCGTTGCCAAGCATGACATGACTGAATACCTAATTGTCATTGTGTAAGATCAGGTAGGTCCGTGCCTGACTCTACTATTACAAATTTTTAGGTTGCTTTTCTGCATATATTTTTCTTGATATATTATTGTTGGTGCATAAATTTATAGAAACAATTTTGATCTTGCAGCAAATACTCTATGTTCATTATGTAGATTATTGGAACGCCTAGGAACTGCTCTATATGACATAAACAAGAAGGTACGTAATGAATTTTTTTAGGATAAACATTCTCTGTTTTAAGTAGCGAGAGTGTCCAATAACATGTTGTTTGACTAGCGACGGTCTTGAGGTTTGTCCCAAGATAATATGATTTCCATTCTCTGTCAATTTGTTACTGAAATTATCTCATGGCAATTCTTGCCTATTAGGCCTAATAAATAATTCTGTTTTAGTACTAATTTGATCACATGTCATCTTGCAAAAGAATCATTTTTCGGTGTGCTATCTTCTGAATACACTACTAAGCGAGTTGAGCCTAAGTTTTCCCCTCCTAAATCTGTGGTTGTATCTCTTTTCTCTCCTATACCCATCTCTTAGCTTTTATACATTCCCTTATTTGTTCGGACTTTATCTGATAATATTCACTGTTAGACACAAAGCTTGAAGCAAGGGCGCATGTATATGCGAGCAGCAAGGGCGCATGTATATGCGAGCAGCAAGGGCGCATGTATACGTGAGCGTGTTTGTTAACCAAGCTGTACATATAATCTTTTGAGCTAGCATAAACTTCATATGTGTTTTATATAGTTATATATGATAATATATTGATATGAAGATAGCCAAATTATGAATGTAGTTCCCCATATTTGACAGGCATGAAAAAACTACGGGTTTTGTTGTTATACAATAATAATTTCAATTACTACCAACTACCAGTCGTTACTTCGCCTTTCACCTGACATGTTTCATGCTAACATGCTTATAGAAAAAATGATATTATCCCGCACTAATGTCCAGCAGCAACGTACGGGGCATCATCTAGAAACTATAAATATATGATGATTATTCCAACTAAATAAGGCTCAACACGACATAAATTTAAAAAAATATATTTCAATCAAGACGATGATAATATAAATTTCTTCAAGATAGTTTGATTTATTTTCTCACAACCAAAAATTTAGTATCAAAATAAGATAATGATTCATGACAAACATATAATTAGGAAAACAAATTATTGGCCAAAGACCGGAATAAGGCCAAATTCTTCTCTGCATTTAATTAACCTTTCATGTTTGGTAGTAAATAAAATGGAGAAATCATGGACAACATATATGGTAATAAATTATCTTATTTGCATTTAATATATGGCATGATCGTTAAGAATAATGATATTATGTTGAGCTATCGAGCTAGTTTTGGCTCAAGATCGGCTCGTTTCTCGATCGAGCTGCACAAAGTGTTCAAACTCGGCTCGTTTATTTTCGAATCGATCTCGAGTCGACCTAAAAATCGAGTCGATCTTGAGCGGCTCACGAGCCTCGAGCTTTTCTTGCAGCCCTCGATCGCGAGCTTTGCACGCGACCCTCGATCGCGAGCGCTCGCTTCGCTGGTTCGAATCCATTTTTTCATTTTTGTTTCTTTCCAATTTTATTTTTTTAGTTTTTTCACCGGTTTTCTTCATTTTATTCACGGTTTCTTTGCTTTTCCATTGTTTTTCTTTGTTTTTTCTTGGGATTTCAATGTTTCCTTTTGCTTTTCTTTCTTGGTCTTCAACGATTTCCCTTATTCATTTCTCGATTTCATTCTTTTGCATTGGTTTCTTCGGTTTTTCAAAAAAAAAAAATCTCCAGCTTTATTTTTGTTTTTTATTGCCTTTTTTGTTTCCTTTGTTTTTTTGTCACTCTTCATCTTTTTTGGTTCAACACATGTTGATTTTTCTTTCATTTTTTTTTGTAAAAAACTAATCATGCTAAGCAAAACCTCCTGAATAAGCAAAATAAATAAGCTAGCTTTCATTAACAGGTTGTTCCATCTTTTGAAATATTGTAAATAGTTAAAGTTTTCTCCATCAATTCAGTTTTGTCTACCAATGAGTTGCCTACAATATAACATCGGTAGTAAAGATATATGTCTTGGACCAACGCCATGATGACACATAAAATATTTAGGTATGCAGGAAAGCAACCTTTTCTATCTAAGAGAAACAAACATTTTTAGTAAAATAATCAAAGATTTCTGCACGAAGTTTGATGCATTTGGATGTTGGTTTTTAGGGTCACAAATTTGTGCATTCATCTTGAATTTTTTCACTTATTCCTTGTTGTTCCTCAAACCTCATAAAGAAAGTTTAGCTTCTCTTAATGATGCAAATGAGGCTTTAGACTAACTATATTCTTTAGATAAAGTGTATTTTAGACTAAAGCCACTCGATACTTTTCTAAGTTAAAATATGGTACTAGCAGAAGTGGGAAAAAGATAATGGTGTCCTACACTAGCATGCACTTCGCTTAATGTTATTTTGAGATTGTTGTATGGTATTTCTGTTTCTCTTGGATTAGAGCCCCGAACTTGGATTTCCTATAGGTCTGCCTTTCTTTTTTAGGGCTACAGATGGGGAATCACCTGTCTCATTTGTTATAATTGACCGTTGCCAATTCAGTGCCAAGCTTTATCTATATCTTACTAAGAAAAAGAAGAAAACTGATCGAATTCCCTAAAAACAAGATCAAAATCTTTTGAAACTATATAATATGTAGAAATACAAGATTTTGAAAAGAAAGGTTAGACACGTGACGTGAATGACGGTTGAGGGGAAGGAGGTGCTGGGTGAAAGTTGTTGATTTGTCTTCCTATAAGGTGAGAGTGGTTAACAAGGCATAAAAATGGTCGGGGAGGAAAAGACCAGGAGAGACAATCAATTAATTAACAGTGTTACGGATAAATGTATAGAACCTAATCATATGAGTTTAAAATGGTTATGGGTGCAAATCAAAGAAACAAACATGAACTAAAACTGAACCACAACAAAGATGGGCAACTAAGGTTGTAGGAGAGATAGGGAGAATCATTCGACGGGTTGGAAATGGGTCGAGATAGAAAATTATGCACATTAGATACTGATACTGACTCAGTTTTTGAAAAAACAAAGTTACATTGTAGGGATTTACTATTTAAAAAAAATGTGGGCTCACGATATATTCATTCGTTGGCCCGTGGCAACGCACGGGTATTTAGCTAGTCTCGCATAGCAACTGGACCGACCGGATTTATCATTTTTATCTGTGCACGCGACCCTCGATCGCCAGCGCTCACTTCGCTGGTTCGAATCCATTATTTTTTTCATTTTTGTGTTTCTTTCTGGCTTTTTAGTTTTTCATCGGTTTTCTTCATTTTATTCACGGTTTCTTTGCTTTTCCATTGTTTTTCTTTTTTTCTTTCTCGGGATTTTAAGGTTTCCTTTTGCTTTTCTTTCTTGGTCTTCATCGATTTTCTTTATTCATTTCTCTATTTCATTCTTTTGCATTGGTTTCTTCGTTTTTTCAAAAAAAAATCTTCACCTTTATTTTTGGTTTTTGTTGCCTTTAATGGTTCCTTTGTTTTTTTGTCGTTTTTCATCTTTTTTGGTTCAACACATGTTAATTTTTCTTTAGATATACATTCAATTTTTTTCTTATAAATCAGAAATTTTTTATTTGAACTTTTAACATCCTGAAATACATGACTAAAATTTTCTTTTATATATATATATATATAATGTCTATTTTTTTCATACACATTGTATATTTTTTGTATAGATCCAATACATTTTTCTAATGCATGTTTAACATCTTTTCAATACAAGTTTGACATTTTTTGAATACATGGTAAAGATTTTATGTAGAAAATATTTAATATAATTTTGAAATGCTTTATTACATTTTTTAAATACAACTTTAATAATTTTAAATACATGGTAAAAAAATTATACACATTTAAATTTTTTTAAATACTTTATTAACATTTTTTCAAATACATGATCAAATTTTTTCACACATATTGTATATTTTTATATAAAGTTTCCGTACACATGAGAAACATTTTCTCTATTCACATTTAACATTTTTCAAACACTTGATTAACATTTTTTCGAATGTTTTAATGTAAAGTTTTTTTGTAATATATTTATTTACATTATCTGAAAGTATAAACAACGGTAATAAAGAAGAAGCAAAAAACAAAAACAAAAGGCGTGAAAAGCAGAAACAAGAAAAAACCAAGGTTGTGACTCCTGCCCGCCTGGCCGACTTATTTTGTGCTTGCCCTCAAGCGTGAGTTCCCCACGTCTCGCATGAAGCGAGACATAGGGGTGCCCCCTCCCCCGAATGTCCCCTATCATGAATTTCTGTATGTGATGTTTCACTGGCCAAACATACACACAACTGTTCAAAAGGGTTAGTCCTATTCCCCGCGTAGGTCGATATAAGTCAACCAAATGGGCACCCACTTATGCTGGCTAAGTGAATTGGGTCGGCTGAATGCATCTTCCTCTTGCATTTTCGAAACATTCTAGAACCTTCAAGACAAGGTTTTTTCGTTTTCCTTTTGTTTTTTATTTTACTTTTCATTTTCATGTTTTCCTTTCTTTTTTTATTTGTGTTTACCTTTTTAATATATTTATTTTTTAATTTTTATTGAATATTTACTCAAATTAATTAATGTTTTTTGTTCATCAAATTCAAAAAAAATCACAGTATTCAAAAAATGCTCATCGAATTCAAAATTTGTTAAAAAAATATAAACAAATCATCATGTTTTAGAAAAAGTTCATGGATTTCAGAAAACGTTCACCGAACTCAATTTTTTTCATCAGTTACAAAAAAATTCATCATTTCTTGATTTCCTTCAGGCATTTCAATTTTTTTCATCAAACTTAATTTTTTTATTGAATTCATAATTTGTTCATCAAATACAAAAACTTTTCATTTTTATAAATTCATGAATAATGTTTTGAAATCGACAAACATTTTATGTAATTCATTTTTTTTAAAATCAGTGTGCTTTTAAAGAAATGAACATTTTTAAAAACCCATGAACATTTTTTAAGATTTTTAACATTTTTTAAATTTGTGAACTTATTTTTAATTCTGTCATTTTTTAAATTTATGAACATTTTTAGAAATCACGAATCTGATGTAAATTGGCAAAAAAAATAAAAAAGGGAAAAACAAAAAGAAGGGCGCCCCGCACCCGGCCCGGCCCAAAAGGGCTTGTTTGGGGACCAGGGGGTGCGTGCTCTAGCGCTGGCCATCGCGTAGGTCGTGGAACAGGAGGTCCCGTTCAAAAGGGTTGGTCAACTTAAAGATGCGAATTCTTCTAAAAAAAAAAACTTAAAGATGCGAATTTACCTTGAATTTTTTTTAAACATGCGAATGAAACTTAATTTGAACTTTTGGTACAAAAGATATAATAGATTTCAATTTAAAGATGAAATAAAAAAGGCATAGGAAGTGGAGTGGTTGGCGCATGCGGCTCTAGCTAAAACTACAAAAAAGCATGCATGGATGTACCCTAGTATAGAAACTAAATGCCTTAAACCAAACACATTCACGAATCTTATAGCAATTGAACGACTGCACGCATGGCCTGTCCTTGCGTGCCCCTGAGAGTTTCTCTCACGACCTAGTCATCCCACTCCACGCACAGACCTGCAAGAAACATCACCACATCTCTTTAGAGCTGACGCAGCAAGACATCGCTCGTCACTTCTTTCACTCGATCTTCCTCTTTTCTTCGATTGCGACGCTCATTGTGCCCTCCCCCGTCCTCGTCATCAACCTCATCCGACGAGGAGTGTTCGCCATTGGAGCCTGCCAAACGCATGAGGAAGATATCATCCAGAAGCTTTTGGTGGCGTTTGACGATGGAGGGGGGCATACCATCCTGAGAGTTCGCTGGTGTCCGTCATAGCACACGCACTCGTGCACCGAGTGCGGCATTCTTGGGTCGTCGATGAGGTCAGCGGACGCGATTTGGGTCATTAGTTGCGACGATGTGCTTGTTGTGCTCCAGAACCATCTCCATCTAGAGTGATATACAGATGATTTGTGATCGATCACTATAGTTTGCATGTGTGTAGGTGATGACGTGCAAGCGCACATGGTTTAGTTGTAGCATTTTCGAAGTAAGAGTATCGATCCCACGGAGAGCACGGAAATCAATCTTTTGTCTCTTGGATGTTTTAAATATTATGCCTACAAGTTGTGAGTAACTCAAAGCAGTAGTAATGTCAAATGGTGCAGAAAGCATAAAAGTAAATATTGTAATGAAAATAGAGGTGAGGGTTGGAGATGAGAGTCTTGAAACCAATAGAACTGAAGCGTCCCGAGGGAGTCCGGAATCCCCACTAGTGTGCATTTATAACGGTGCCTAAACACAATGCTACGACGGATTCCTAAACCACTTTGCATAATTCTATTTGTGGGTAGAGCCGATACAAATAAGTGCATACACTCGGTAGCCCCGTATCACATACGCACCACCGTTCTTCCCCACTCCGGTTACCAAACGGTGATTAAGGGGAAAGAGGTCCCCGTGGACGTAGCCTATAAGTGGTCTCTATTTTACCTCCTGCTGCAACGACCCGAGGCAAAGGTAGATGAGGTCTGTCACGTCACCCACCACCGCAACCAACCGTTTCGCCAGCAGTAATAACCTTCTGTCCAAAGTTGGCATATATTGGATGGTCGACTTCATCCAACATCAAGAAGACTATTAACATAAACATGCAAATAGGATATTAAATCCTAATATCAAACTATCTATTACACACTAGGGTTCATCCATATCCCAGAGAACTAGGGGAACTACTCACTCATGAAGCCAACAAACATCATAACACCGGTGATGGAGGACATGAATGATTCACACATGTAACACAAGAGTTATCCCTACTAGGATTCCTAAGATTACAATGAGTAGGATGTGGATGAGGATGATCATGATAGTCGTGATGATGCTGAAGCCTTCCCGGTGATGGTGGTGGAGGCGGCGGCCTCCTCCTTGCCAATTCCTCCCTCCGGATAACTCTGGAGGCTAGGGTTCCTTCTTCTGGGCGAATTTCCGATCTTCTATGCGTCTGCCCCGATCCGATTCCACCGGTGAAAATAATGGACGAGGCGGCAATGTTGGCACTCCATTCGTCGTTCGTGCTAGAGCCGCGCCAGCGCTGCTTCTTTGACTCCTTGATTTTATTCTTCTATGGCAGGATATATCACTTTAATAACAATATTCCATCATTATTTCATGCGATTCTTTTCACAAGTGTTTAATGCTTCCAAAACTCCTAGGAAAAATAACAAAAAGAGGTGCGCAAACGCGATAAAAGTGCACAAGGCCTATCATGTAGGCGCAAAATTATTATAAAAAATATCACATAATTTGGACTCATCGACTCGCCCAAGCTTAAAGGTTTGCTCGTCCCCGAGAAAATACCGTAGCTTGTAAGAAAGAAGTCATCTTTATTATGAGATGCAGATGGTTGAAAATGAATGAGTCCATCATGGAATTTCAGAATTTGCATTATATGATCGACCTTTATGTGCGCTACCATATCTCTGCTTCAATTAGATGAGTATGAAGGCTTCCACACCTTATTATCTATCATTAAGAAGACATTCCTCAAATTTAAGTGATAATTACTCCATTCTTTCAGCTGAACAAGTTCCCTCGATACTCTATTTAAAGAAAATATTTTCTTATTTCCCTTTTTTCTTGAAGAATCAAGCCTATCCCATGTCACTGAAAATTTTCTTTCCCCCCTTTTGAGATGTGACATGAAAAGATACGCTTGATCATTTATATTAACAACGGGGGTTTTGCACAATTCTTTGAGTTCTTTGTTTCTATGTTTATTTCTACCATGAAAGAAACTCACTCTTTTTTATATCTCGATCATTAGTTTTTAGCCTTCACCAAGCAATCACTAGAGAAGCTGACTTAAAGGTTACCTATCGCGTCAAGTTGTTGACCTCTACTTTTAGATCGATACTAAAAATGTGGAAGACTTATTATCATCATCTATGAGCAGAAATATTTAGCACACAACATGGCCTAGCATGTAAAGCGAGTTCACACAACTATACCATAATAGAACATTCATTTAGACATCCATGACTCATTGGATAAAATTCTTCCCTCTATCAAGAAAGCATGATTGTCCTTGTTTATGCAAACGATAAAAAAAAGAAACTTTGCATCAAAATAAAACTAAGAGAGTAGCAGGGGATACGAAGGGCCTCAAACCCCCCCAAGTTTAACATGTTAAGCCGGTAGGATTCACTTAGTCCCCTTTTTGTGGGTAGGCGTTTTCCTCTGATGGGATTTCAGGTCGGTGAGTGCATCGATAAGGAGCTTGTTGGCAACCTCCAAGTCTGTGATGCGAGACCGATACATGTGCAACGTTTCATCTTGGTTAACAATGATTTCCATGCTTGTACTCAGTGCGTCACGAGTCTGGCGGCAAGGGCCACCTCCATCTCTCTGATTTGCTTAGTTAAAACTTTATTTTCAGCTTTAGAGTTAAACCTTGTACCTGAATTTGAGCAGATGATGCAGGGTTGATGAAGCGCCCCCTCTTGGGTCCTCCTGCCGTGATGCGTGCACTAATGGTGTGCATCTTGTGTGCCTTGGGGTTGATCTCTCCGGAGTCTCCCACCATTTCATGGATAGTGCGGTTGCTAAAGCCGCACTTCCCTATGGTGATGGGTGTATCCTTGACGAACTCGAGCCGGTTCTGGTGGTTATGACCTTGAGTGATTCGATGGGGATTGCCTCCAACTTCTTATCCTCTTCTTCGTCCTCAACCTTGAAGGGCTCTTCCTCTCCAGGTTCATCCTCGGAGGAGGGGGACTAATCGCGAACGCGACAAGTCCTCTCTGTCTCGCTTGCTCCAGATCCTCCTCCTCTTGAGAGGAGGTTTGCCTCTCATCCCACAAACGAGCCATTTCTTCCCGCACTTCAAAACTAGAGAAGACTTGGGCTAGATTGATTTGTTAGATTTGATGAAGAAGGAAGCAATAGCTTTGTATATAAGAGGTTAGGGGCACAAGTTTTAATCATATAAGGAAGTTAAAGAGAATCGGAAACAAACCAAACAAAATCGGGCAAAAATCTATTAAGGATCGGAAAGAATACAGATCGAAGGCCTTTCATACGACCGCGTCCGATCGTACGAGTGGTCACATGAATCCCTTTGGTTCAATTCTTTCTTCACAGAGGGTTTGACGGTGTTCCGGACGGTCGTGCGCACCCGTGTCAGCACTTGCTTGTTTTCTTTTGCCCTTGCGCGAGAGTTTTTTTTAAGAATGAATAAATGTCAGATCGAGTTGACAGAGTGATTGACGGCCTTCCATGCGATCGTTTGGCGGTCGCATGGGTGGTCACATGGTCTATCGCCCAAATCACCCAAGGGAACAGAGTCAAAGACGGTGTTCCATACGATCGCACGCCCATATGACTTGGAAAACAAAGAAATCTTTACATAAAAATAAAACAAAACTGAATAAAGCAATGCTTAGGAGTACTAATAATATCACTATTATTAGTATTTGAGAAACCACACAACTTGGTGTTGTCATGAGACATAGTGACGAAACTAGCAAAGTAAGAAGCAAAACAAGTAAGCTAGCAAGTATAACAAGCAAACAAGTAAACTAGCAAAGATAAATATTTTTGTATTTTTGATTTTTATAGCAAGCAAAATATAACAACAAATAAAAAGTAGAACAAGTGAATGATAATTTGTGTGTAGGTACTTGATAGGAACTTGATGATACTCCCCGGCAACGGCGCCAAAAATCCTTCCTAATACTTGTAAACTGCGTTGGGATTTTCCCAAAAGAGGAGGGGATGATGCAACATAGTAGAGGTAAGTATTTCCCTCAGTGATAGCCAAGATTATTGAACCAATAGGAGGACCACGCAATTTCCCATCTTCAGCGCCTACACACAAAAGAGCACACACTTGCACCCAACGCGGGCAAGAGGGTTGTCAATCCCCTTGAACTCATTACTTGCAAGCGATGAGTAGTGATAGATAGATAGTTCCATAAATATAAATATAAAATAAAAAGAAAGTAAATAATGGCAGCAAGGTATTTTGAGTTTTTGTAAATATATTTGTGAGGAGACCCGGGGCCATAGTTTTCGCTAGAGGCTTCTCTCTCGTAGAAAGCATACGGTGGGTGACAAATTACCGTCGGGAAATTGGTAGAAAAGCGCATAGTTATGCAATATTTATTCACGGCAATGATCACACATATAGGCATCACGTCCGTAAGCTAGACCGACTCCTGCCTGCACCTACTACTATCACTCCACCCATCGACTGCTATCTAGCATGCATCTAGAGTATTAAGTAAAAACTGAGTAATGCTTGAAGGATGATGACATGATGTAGACAAAGTAAATCCAATTAATATGAATATACCCCATAGTTTTTACCCTTAGTGGCAGCAATACAATACGTACCATGTCCCCTGTCACTGGGATTGAGTACAACAAGATTGAACCCACTACAACGCACCTCTCCCACTGAAGATAAACCAACCTAGTTGGCCAAACCAAACCGATAGATCGGACATAATTACAAAGCTATCATAATCATGCATATATGTGAAAGACTAGCAAGGAACTCAATATAATCTCATGAATAATCAAACATAAACCCACAATTCATCGGATCCCAGCAAACGCACCGCACAAGAGTGATTACATAAGATAGATCACCGCGGGAATCACGATGATCTGGGCAATGAAGAACATAGAGAGAAAGATAGCCATCCAGGTATAGAGTTTTGTAGGACAGTAGCAATTTTCCCTCAAGTGGATGACCTAAGGTTTATCAATCCGTGGGAGGTGTAGGATGAAGATGGTCTCTCTCAAACAACCCTGTAACCAAATAATAAAAAGTCTCTTGTGTCCCCAACACACCAAATACAATGGTAAATTGTATAGGTGCACTAGTTCGGCGAAGAGATGGTGATACAAGTGTAGTATGGATGATAGATATAGGTTTTTGTAATAGTAACAATAAAAAACAACAAGGTAGCAAGTAACAAAAGTGAGCACAAACGGTATTGCAATGCTTGAAAACAAGGCCTAGGGTCCGTACTTTCGCTAGTGCAATCTCTCAACAATGCTAATATAATTGGATCACATAACCATCCCTCAACGTGCAATGAAGAATCACTACAAAGTTCTTATCTAGCGGAGAACATAAGAAGAAATTGTTTGTAGGGTACGAAACCACCTTAAAGTTATCCTTTCCGATCGATCTATCCAAGAGTTCGTACTAAAATAACACCAAGTTATCCTTTCCGATCAATCTATCTAGAGTTCGTACTAAAATAACACCATATGATACGCATCAACCAACTCTAATGTCACCTAGATACCCCAATGTCACCACAAGTATCCATGAGTTAGTTATACGATACGCATCAAACAATTTCAGATTCATAATACTCAATCCAACACAAAGAACCTCAAAGAGTGCCCCAAGATTTCTATCGGAGAAGTAGGACAAGAACGTGTTGGAAATATGCCCTAGAGGCAATTAATAAAGTGTTTATTATCATATTTCTCCGTTCATGATAATGGTTTATTATTCATGCTAGAATTGTATTGACCGGAAACTTAATACATGTGTGGATAATAGACAAATACTGAGTCCCTAGTAAGCCTCTACTAGACTAGCTCGTTGATCAAAAGATGCTCAAGATTTCCTGACCATGGACATGAGTTGTCATTTGATAACGAGATCACATCATTAGGAGAATGATGTGATGGACTTGGCCCAACCATTAGCATAGCAAATGATCGTTCAGTTTATTGCTATTGCTTTCACTATGTCAAATACACGTTCCTCTGACCATGAGATCATGCAACTCCCGGATACCGTAGGAATACTTTGGGTGTATCAAACGTCACAACGTTACTGGGTGATTATAAAGGTGCACTACAGGTATCTCCGAAAGTGTTTGTTGAGTTGGCATGGATCGAGATTGGGATTTGTCACTCCGACTATCAGAGAGGTATCTCTAGGCCCTCTCGGTAATACATCATCACAGAAGCCTTGCAAGCACCGTGACTAAAGAGTTAGTTGCAAGATGATGTATTACGGAACGAGTAAAGAGACTTGCCGGTAACGAGATTGAACTAGGTATTAGATACCGACGATCGAATCTCGGGCAAGTAACATACCGCCGGACAAAGGGAACAACGTATGTTGACATATGAGGTTCACCGATAAAGATCTTCGTGGAATATGTAGGAACCAATATGAGCATCCAGGTTCCGCTGTTGGTTATTGACCAGAGAGTCGTCTCAGTCATGTCTACATCATTCCCGAACCCGTAGGGTCCGCACACTTAAGGTTCGATGACGATATAGTATTATATGAGTTATGTGATTGGTGACCGAATGTTGTTCGGAGTCCCGGATGAGATCACGGACATGACGAGGAGTCTCGAAATGGTCGAGAGGTAAAGATTCATATATTGGAAGGCTATATTCGGACATCGGAAATGTTCCGAGTGATTCGGGTATTTTTCGGAGTACCGAGGAGTTACGGGAATTCACTGGGAGAAGTAATGGGCCTTATTGGGCCATACGGGAAAAAGAGAGGCAGGCCACGTGAGGAGGCGCGCGCCCCCCTTGCCCAAACCGAATTGGACTAGGGGAGGGGGCGCAGCCCCCTCTTTCCTTTCTCTCTCCCTCTTCTCCCTTCCTTCCCCCTTCCAAGAGGGAATCCTACCCTCTCCTCCTTTATATACGGAGGCAAGGGGGCACCCTAGAACACACAATTGTCCCATAGCCGTGTGCGGTGCCCCGATCTCCGTTTTCCACCTCAGTCATATTTTCGGAGAGCTTAGGCGAAGCCCTGCCGGAATCACATCACCGTCACCGTCGCCACGCCGTCGTGCTGACGGAACTCATCTACTTCCTCGACGTCTTGCTGGATCAAGAAGGCGAGGATCGTCACCGAGCTGCACGTGTGTAGAACTCGGAGGTGCCGTACGTTCGGTACTCGATCGGTGGAGCTCGAAGGATTGTTTGACTACATCAACCGCGTTGTGAGACGCTTCCGCTAACGGTCTACGAGGGTACGTAGACACACTCTCCCCTCTCGTAGCAATGCATCTCCATGGATAGATCTTGCGTGAGCGTAGGAATTTTTTTGAAATTCATGCTCCGTTCCCCAACAGTGGCATCCGAGCCAGGTTTATGCGTAGATGTGATTTGCACGAGTAGAACACAAGTGAGTTGTGGGCGTGGGTGTATACATATTGCTTGCCGTTACTAGTTGTTACTTGATTCGGCGGTATTGTGAGATGAAGCGGCCCGGACCGATATTACGCGTACGCTTACGCGAGACAGGTTTCACCGCTACGTGCACTCGTTGCATAAAGGTGACTGGCGGGTGTCTGTCTCTCTCACTTTAGTTGAATCGGTTTCAATGAAGAGGGTTCTTTTAGAAGATCAAAAAGCAATCACTACACTACGTTGTGGTTTTGCGTAGGTAAGAACGGTTCTTGCAAACCCGTAGCAGCCACGTAAAACTTGCAACAACAAAGTAGAGGACGTCTAACTTGTTTTTGCAGGGTATGCTGGTGATGTGATATGGCCAAGACATGATGTGATATAAGTTGTTGTATGAGATGATCATGTTTTGTAAATTATCAGGCAACCGGCAGGAGCCTTATGGTTGTCTCTTTATTGTATGAAATGCCAACGCTATGTAATTGCTTTACTTTACCGCTATGAGTTAGCAGTAGTAGTAGTAATAGCAATAATTGGCGAGACGACCACGACGCTATGATGGAGATCAAGGTGTCACGACGCTATGATGGTGATCAAGGTGTCAACCCGGTGACGATGGAGATCATGACGGTGCTTTGCTGATGGAGATCAAAAGCACAAGACGATGATGGCCATATCATGTCACATATATATTGAATTGCATGTGATGTTAATCCTTTTATGCATCTTATTTTGCTTAGGACGACGGTAGCATTATAAGATGATCCCTTCACTAAATTTCAAGATAAGTGTTCTCCCCTAGTATGCACCGTTGCGAAGGTTCGACGCTTCTAAGCACCACGTGATGATCGGGTGTGATGGATTCTTTCGTTCGCATACAACGGGTGTAAGCCAGTTTTACACACGCAGAATACTTGGGTTAAACTTGACGAGCCTAGCATGTACAGACATGGCCTCGGAACACAAGAGACCGAAAGGTCGAACATGAGTCATATAGTAGATATGATCAACATGAAAGATGTTCACCATTGATAACTAATCCACCTCACGTGATGATCGGACGTGGTTTAGTTGATGTGGATCATGTTACACTTAGACAACTTGAGGGATGTTAATCTAAGTGGGAGTTCTTAAGTAATTTGATTAATTGAACTTCAATTGTCATGAACATAGTCTTACTTGTCTTAGCAAATTTATGTTGTAGATCCATAGACCGCGCTGTAGTTCCCCTGTTTTTATTATGCTCCTAGAGAAAACGAAGTTGAAAGTTGATGGAAGCAACTATGCGGACTAGGTCCGTGATCTGAGGATTGTCCTCACTGCTGCACAGAAGGCTTATGTCCTTAATGCACCGCTCAGTGAAATACCCCTACGGCTTCGTCTGAGGACGTTATGAACGCCTGGCAGACAAGAAAAGATGACTACTCGATAGTTCAGTGCGCCATACTTTACGGCTTAGAACCGGAGCTCCAAATATGTTTTGAGCAACACGGAGCATATGAGATGTTCCAAGAGCTGAAAATTTGTTTTTCAAGCTCACACCTGGGTCAAGAGGTATGACACCTTCGACAAGTTCTATAGCTACAAGATGGAGGAGAACAGCTCCGTTAGTGAGCATGTACTCAGAATGTCTGAGTACTTCAAACACTTGAATCAAGTGGGAGTTAGACTTCCGAATAAAGTGGTGATTGATAGAGTTCTCTAGTCACTATCACTAAGCTACTGGATCTTCGTGATGAACTATAAACATGCAAGGGATAGAAGATCCTTAAGCTATTCGCGATGCTACAATCTGCGGATGTAGAAATCAAAAAAAGGGAGCATCAAGTGTTGATGGTTAATAAGACCACTAGTTTCAAGAAGGGCAAGGGAAAGAAAAGGGAACTTCAAGAAGAACGGTAAAACAGTTGCCGCTCACGCGAAGAAACCCAAGGCTGAACCAAACCCGAGACTTAGTGCTCCCATTGCAAAGGGAAATGTCACATGGAGTGGAACTTCCCCAAAGTAACTGGCAGATAATAAGACTGGCAATGTCAACAAAGATATTTGATATACATGTTATTGATATGTACCTTACTAGTACTCGTAGGAGCACCTGGGTATTTGATACTTGTTCAGTTGCTTACAACTTGAAACATGGAGCTTCGGAATAAACGAGGGCTAGCTAAGAACGAGGTGACGATGTGCATTGGAAGTGTCTCCAAGGTTGATGTGATCACCATCGCCACGCTCTCTCTACCTTCAGGATTAGTGATGAACCTAAATAATTGTTATTTGGTGCTTGCGTTAAGCATGAACATTATATCTGATAGTGTTTATTGCAAGACGGTTATTCAATTTCAGAGAATAATTGTTATTCTATTTATTTGGATAATATCATTGATGATCATGCACTTAAAATGAAAGGTTTATTGAATCTTGATCGTAGTAATACATATGTTCATAACACGAATGCCAAAAGATAATGATAGTACCACATATTTGTGGCACTGCCGCTTAGGTCATATCAGTATTAAACACATGAAGAAACTCCATGCAGATGGGTTTTTGGAATCTCTTGATTATGAATCATTTGAGACATGTGAACCGTGCCTTATTGGCAAGATGACTAAAACTCCGTTCTCCGGAATAATGGAGCGAGCAACCAACTTATTGGAAATAATACATACCGATGTATGCGGTCCGATGAGTGTTGAGGCGCGCGGTGGATATCGTTATGTTCTCACGTTCACTGATGATTTGAGTAGATATGGTTATGTCTACTTGATGAAGCATAAATCTGAAACATTTGAAAAGTTTAAGGAATTTCAAAGTGAAGTAGAGAACCATCTTAACAAGAAAATAAAGTTCTTACGATCTGATCGTGGAGGAGAATATTTGAGTTACGAGTTTGGCAATCACTTAAGACAATGTGGAATTGTTTCACAGCTCACGCCACATGGAACACCACAGCGTAATGGTGTGTCCGAACATCGTAATCGTACTCTATTGGATATGGTGCGTTCTATGATGTCTCTTACCGATTTGCCACTATCATTTTGGGGTTATGCATTAGAGACAGCTACATTCACTTTAAACAAGGGCACCGTCTAAATCCGTTGAGATGACACCGTATGAACTATGGTTTGCAAAGAAACCTAAGATGTCGTTTCTGAAAGTTTGGGGATGCGATGCTTATGTCAAAAGGCTTCAGCCAGATAAGCTCGAACCCAAAGCGGATAAGTGCGTCTTCATAGGATACCCAAAAGAGACCGTTAGGTACACCTTCTACCACAGATCCGAAGGCAAAGTTTTCGTTGCTAAAGAATGGATCCTTTCTAGAGAAGGAGTTTCTCTCGAAAGAAGTGAGTGGGAGGAAAGTAGAACTTGATGAGGTAATTGTACCTCCTCTGGATAGTAGTACGCCACAGAAAGAAATTTCTGTGACATCGACACAGACCAGAGAAGAAGTTAATGATGATGATCATGAAACTTCGGATCAAGTTGTTACTGAACTTCGAAGGTCAACCAGGACACGTTCCGCACCAGAGTGGTACGGAAATCCAGTCTTGGAGGACATGTTGCTAGACAACGATGAACCTTCGAACTATGAAGAAGCGATGGCAAGCCCGGATTCCGACAAATGGCTTGAGGCCATGAAATCCGAGATTGGATCCATGTATGAGAACAAAGAGTGGACTTTGGTAGACTTGCCCGATGAACGGTGAGTTATTGAAAATAAATGGATCTTTAAGAAGAAGACGGATGCTGATGGTAATATCACCGTCTATAAAGCTCGACTTGTTGCTAAAGGTTATCACCAAGTTCAAGGAGTTGACTACGATGAGACTTTCTCACCCGTAGCGATGCTAAAGTCTGTCAGAATTATGTTAGCAATTGCCGCGTTTTATGATTATGAAATCTGGCAAATGGACGTCAAAACGGCATTCCTTTACGGATTCCTTAAGGAAGAATTGTATATGATACAGCCGGAAGGTTTTGTCGATCCTAAAGGCGCTAACAAAATATGCAAGCTCCAGCGATCCATCTATGGACTGGTGCAAGCATCTCGGAGCTGGAATACTCGCTTTGATGAAGTGATCAAAGCGTTTGGGTTTATACAAGTTTATGGAGAAACTTGTATTTACAAGAAAGTGAGTGGGAGCTCTATAGCATTTCTAATAGTATATGTGGATGACATATTGTTGATTGGAAATGATGTAGAATTTCTGGAAAGCATAAAGAATTGAAAGGAGGTTTTAAAAAAAAACCTGTTTTTGAGTTATCAACAGATTGGGCATCGAGATCTATGGAGATAGATCAAAACGCCTGATAAAAGTTCACACATCTTGATGAGTTTTTTTTTTGAAAAAGTTCAAAATAGGATCAAGTCAAAGAAATGAGTTCTTGCCTGGTGTGAAGTGGAGTAAGACTTGAAAATCTAGGTAAAGGTTGTTTTACATGTTAGGCATCAAAATCTATAGAGATAGATTGAGACGCCTCATAGGACTTTCACGAAGCACATACCTTGACAAGATTTTGAAGAAGTTCAAAATGGATCAGTCAAAGAAAGGGTTCTTGCCTGTATTGCAAGGTGTGAGATTGAGTAAGACTCAAAGCCCAACCACGGCAGAAGACAAAGAGAAGATGAGTGTCATCCCCTATGCCTCAGCCATAGGCTCTATTTTGTATGCCATGCTGTGTACTAGACCTGATGTATGCCTCGCTATTAGCTTGGTGGGAAGGTACCAAAGTGATCCAGGAGTAGATCACTGGACAGCGGTCAAGAATATCCTGAAGTACCTGAAAAGGACTAAGGAAGAATTTCTCGGGAATAGAGGTGATAAAGAGTTCGTCGTAAAGGGGTTACGTCGATGAACCTTTAAACACCGATCCGGAAGACTATGAGTCTCAGACCGGATACGTAAAGTGGGACAGTCGTTTTTGGAGTAGCTCCAAGCAGAGTGTGGTAGCAGCATCTACATATGACATAGTGATTTGCCAAGAACACACGGATCGTTGACTAAAACCTCTCTCACAAGCAAAACATGATCAGCCCTAGAACTGATTGGATGTTAATTACATGGAGATGTAAACTAGATTATTGACTCTAGTGCAAGTGGGAGACTGTTGGAAATATGCCCTAGAGGCAATTAATAAAGTGTTTATTATCATATTTCTCCGTTCATGATAATGGTTTATTATTCATGCTAGAATTGTATTGACCGGAAACTTAATACATGTGTGGATAATAGACAAATACTGAGTCCCTAGTAAGCCTCTACTAGACTAGCTCGTTGATCAAAAGATGCTCAAGATTTCCTGACCATGGACATGAGTTGTCATTTGATAACGGGATCACATCATTAGGAGAATGATGTGATGGACTTGACCCAACCGTTAGCATAGCAAATGATCGTTCAGTTTATTGCTATTGCTTTCACTATGTCAAATACACGTTCCTCTGACCATGAGATCATGCAACTCCCGGATACCGTAGGAATACTTTGGGTGTATCAAACGTCACAACGTTACTGGGTGATTATAAAGGTGCACTACAGGTATCTCCGAAAGTGTTTGTTGAGTTGGCATGGATCGAGATTGGGATTTGTCACTCCGACTATCGGAGAGGTATCTCTGGGCCCTCTCGGTAATACATCATCACAGAAGCCTTGCAAGCACCGTGACTAAAGAGTTAGTTGCAAGATGATGTATTACGGAACGAGTAAAGATACTTGCCGGTAACGAGATTGAACTAGGTATTAGATACCGACGATCGAATCTCGGGCAAGTAACATACCGCCGGACAAAGGGAACAACGTATGTTGACATATGAGGTTCACCGATAAAGATCTTCGTGGAATATGTAGGAACCAATATGAGCATCCAGGTTCCGCTGTTGGTTATTGACCAGAGAGTCGTCTCGGTCATGTCTACATCATTCCCGAACCCGTAGGGTCCGCACACTTAAGGTTCGATGACGATATAGTATTATATGAGTTATGTGATTGGTGACCGAATGTTGTTCGGAGTCCCGGATGAGATCACGGACATGACGAGGAGTCTCGAAATGGTCGAGAGGTAAAGATTCATATATTGGAAGGCTATATTCGGACATCGGAAATGTTCCGAGTGATTTGGGTATTTTTCGGAGTACCGGGGAGTTACGGGAATTCACTGGGAGAAGTAATGGGCCTTATTGGGCCATACGGGAAAAAGAGAGGCAGGCCACGTGAGGAGGCGCGCGCCCCCCCTTGCCCAAACCGAATTGGACTAGGGGAGGGGGCGCAGCCCCCTCTTTCCTTTCTCTCTCCCTCTTCTCCCTTCCTTCCCCCTTCCAAGAGGGAATCCTACCCTCTCCTCCTTTATATACGGAGGCAAGGGGGCACCCTAGAACACACAATTGTCCCATAGCCGTGTGCGGTGCCCCGATCTCCGTTTTCCACCTCAGTCATATTTTCGGAGAGCTTAGGCGAAGCCCTGCCGGAATCACATCACCGTCACCGTCGCCACGCCGTCGTGCTGACGGAACTCATCTACTTCCTCGACGTCTTGCTGGATCAAGAAGGCGAGGATCGTCACCGAGCTGCACGTGTGTAGAACTCGGAGGTGCCGTACGTTCGGTACTCGATCGGTGGAGCTCGAAGGATTGTTTGACTACATCAACCGCGTTGTGAGACGCTTCCGCTAACGGTCTACGAGGGTACGTAGACACACTCTCCCCTCTCGTAGCAATGCATCTCCATGGATAGATCTTGCGTGAGCGTAGGAATTTTTTGAAATTCATGCTCCGTTCCCCAACAGTGGCATCCGAGCCAGGTTTATGCGTAGATGTGATTTGCACGAGTAGAACACAAGTGAGTTGTGGGCGTGGGTGTATACATATTGCTTGCCGTTACTAGTTGTTACTTGATTCGGCGGTATTGTGAGATGAAGCGGCCCGGACCGATATTACGCGTACGCTTACGCGAGACAGGTTTCACCGCTACGTGCACTCGTTGCATAAAGGTGACTGGCGGGTGTCTGTCTCTCTCACTTTAGTTGAATCGGTTTCAATGAAGAGGGTTCTTTTAGAAGATCAAAAAGCAATCACTACACTACGTTGTGGTTTTGCGTAGGTAAGAACGGTTCTTGCAAACCCGTAGCAGCCACGTAAAACTTGCAACAACAAAGTAGAGGACGTCTAACTTGTTTTTGCAGGGTATGCTGGTGATGTGATATGGCCAAGACATGATGTGATATAAGTTGTTGTATGAGATGATCATGTTTTGTAAATTATCAGGCAACCGGCAGGAGCCTTATGGTTGTCTCTTTATTGTATGCAATGCCAACGCTATGTAATTGCTTTACTTTACCGCTATGAGTTAGCAGTAGTAGTAGTAATAGCAATAATTGGCGAGACGACCACGACGCTATGATGGAGATCAAGGTGTCACGACGCTACGATGGTGATCAAGGTGTCAACCCGGTGACGATGGAGATCATGACGGTGCTTTGCTGATGGAGATCAAAAGCACAAGACGATGATGGCCATATCATGTCACATATATATTGAATTGCATGTGATGTTAATCCTTTTATGCATCTTATTTTGCTTAGGACGACGGTAGCATTATAAGATGATCCCTTCACTAAATTTCAAGATAAGTGTTCTCCCCTAGTATGCACCGTTGCGAAGGTTCGACGCTTCTAAGCACCACGTGATGATCGGGTGTGATGGATTCTTTCGTTCGCATACAACGGGTTGGGAATCCCTATTACCGCCCCTCTCGTGCAAGGACGAGTGAATAAACACTCATCATGAGAATAACCCGCTTAACATGGAAGATACTGACCGCCCCCCGTCGCTCCATGAGCGGTCCAGGCACACAAAACAGATGTTTATTTGAATGTTTAGAGGTGGCACATGCAAATTTACTTGGAATGGCAGTGAAATACCATATATAGGTAGGTATGGTGGACTCTTATGGAAGAAACTTGTCTCAAGGATTTGGATGCACAAGTAGTATCTCTACTTAGTACGAAGTGTTGGCTACCAAAAGGTTCTAAACAAGCACCACATGTTGGAGGATCCATAACAATATAACTTCTATGCAAATATACACAAACATAACTCATTACGTTGTCTTCTGATAACCCACAAGTATAGGGGATCGCAACAGTTTTCGAGGGTAGAGTATTCAACCCAAATTTATTGATTCGACACAAGGGGAGCCAAAGAATATTCTCGAGTATTAGCAGCTGAGTTGTCAATTCAACCACACCTGAAAGACTTAATATCTGCAGCAAAGTATTCAGTAGCAAAGTAGTATGGAAGTAATGGTAACGATGGCAAAGTGACAATAGCAGTGTTGTAGTGATTGTAGCAGTAGCAACGGAAAAGTAACTTAGCAAAGATCAATATGTGAAAAGCTCGTAGGCAATGGATCGGTGATGGATAATTATGTCAGATGGCATTCATCATGCAACGGTTATAACATAGGGTGACACAGAACTAGCTCCAATTCATCAATGTAATGTAGGCATGTATTCCATATATAGTCATACGTGCTTATGGAAAAGAACTTGCATGACATCTTTTGTCCTACCCTCCCGTGGCAGCGGGGTCCTAATGGAAACTAAGGGATATTAAGGCCTTCTTTTAATAGAGAACCGGACCAAAGCATTAGCACTTAGTGAATACATGAACTCCTCAAACTACGGTAATCACCAGAAAGAATCCCAGTTATTGTCACCCTGGGGGATGCGGATCATAACTCGTAATAGGTGTCTACAACTTGCAAGATAGGATCAAGAACACATATATATTCATGAAAACATAATAGGTTCAGATCTGAAATCATGGCACTCGGGCCCTAGTGACAAGCATTAAGCATAGCAAAGTCATAGCAACATCAATCTCAGAACATAGTGGATACTAGGGATCAAACCCTAACAAAACTAACTCGATTACATGGTAAATCTCATCCAACCCATCACCGTCCAGCAAGCCTACGATGGAATTACTCATGAACGGCAGAGAGCATCATGAAATTGGTGATGAAGGATAGTTGGCGATGAAGACGACGTCGATTTCCCCTCTCCGGAGCCCAAATCAGACTCCAGATCTGCCCTCCCGAGGAAGAACAGGAGGTGGCGGCGGCTCCGTATCGTAAAACACGATGAACTCTTCTCTCTGATTTTTTTCTCCGCGAATTGGAATATATAGAGTTGGATTGGAGGCCGGAGGAGCTCTAGGGGCCCCACAAGATAGGGGGCGTGCCCTAGGGGGGGGGCGCCCCCCTGGCTTGTGGCCAGGTGGTGGGCCTTCTCCGGTTGATTCTTTCGCCAGTATTTTTTATTAATTCCAAAAATATTCTCCGTAAATTTTCAGGTCAATCCGAGAACTTTTATTTCTGCACAAAAATAACACCAAGGCAATTCTGCTGAAAACAGTGTCAGTCCGGGTTAGTTCCATTCAAATCATGCAAATTAGAGTCCAAAACAAGGGCAAAAGAGTTTGGAAAAGTAGATACGTTGGAGATGTATCAACTTCCCCAAGCTTAAACCTTTGCTTGTCCTCAAGCAATTCAGTTGATAAACTGAAAGTGATAAAGAAAAACTTTTACAAACTCTGTTTGATCTTGCTGTTGTAAATATGTCTAACTGATGTTCAGGTTTTCAGCAAAGATTATAGACTAACCACATTCACAATAACATTTAGGTCTCACATTTACTCATATCAATGACATAATCAACTAGCGAGCAATAATAATAGGTCTCGGATGACAACAATTTTATCAAAACAATCATGATACAATATGATATAATGGTATCTCGCTAGCCCTTTCTGATGCAGAGCACCTCTGAAGAACAAGGACTGACTAGACATTGTAATTCATGGTAAAAGAGATCGAGTCACACTCATACTCAATATCAATTAATAACAAAGCATACAAATGACGGAGGTGCTCTCTAACTGGTGCTCTTAATAAGAGGAGGATGACTCAACAACAAATAAAATAGATAGGCCCTTCGCAGAGGGAAGCATTGATTTGCAGAGGTGCCAGAGCTCGAGCTTTTAAAACAGGGATGAATAATAATTTTGAGCGGTATGCTTTCATTGTCAACATAACAACTAACAGATCTCGATATCTTCCATGCTAGATACATTATAGGCGGTTCCCAAACAGAATAGTAAAGTTTTTACTCCCCCTCCACCAATCGATCACACTCCACGGCGGGCCGAATCCACGGGTACCGTCCATACAAACAACAATCCTAGGGGAGTTTTTGTTTCATTATACTTTGATTTGATTTTTGAGCATGGAACTGGGTATCCCGAATACCAGCCACTTTCTCGTGAATGATAGTGAATCAACACATATCGTGAGAATAACCCACCTAGCATGGAAGATACTGACATCCCCTAGTCACTACATGAGCGATTCGGGCATACAAAACAGAGTATTATTTGAAGGTTTAGAGTTTGGCACATGCAAATTTACTTGGAACGGCAGGTAAATACCGCATATAGGTAGGTATGGTGGACTCATATGGAACAACTTTGGGTTTATGGAAATGGATGCACAAGCAGTATTCCCGCTTAGTACAAGTGAAGGCTAGCAAAAGACTGGGAAGCGACCAACTAGAGAGCGACAACAGTCATAAACATGCTTTGAGATTAACCAACATTGAATGCAAGCATGAGTAGGATATAAATCACCATGAACATTGCCAAGTCAAGCCACTTGAATCATTCAGAGGAGGATACCATCCTATCATACTACATCACAACCATTTTAAAATGCATGTTGGCACTCAAGACAAACCATTATACACTCTTAACTAATTAAGCATGGCATGAATAACTATAATCTCTAATTGTCATTGCAAACATGTTCAATCCATAACGAGCTGAATCGAGAGCAATGAGCTAATCATATTTACAAAAACGAAATAGGTCGAGTTCATACCAGCTTTTCTCCATCTCAATCACTTCATCATATATCGTCATTATTGCTTTTCACTTGCACGACCGAACGGTGTGAATAATAATACGAGTGCACGTGCATTGGACTAAACTGGAATCTGCAAGCAATAACTCAAAGGAGAAGGCAAGGTAATATGGGCTCTCTGATAGATAAACAATAATGCATATGAGAGCCACTCAATATGTCATCGTGGTCTTCTCCTTACGACCCAAAGAAGAAAGGAAAACTATTTACACGGGAAAGCTCCCAACAAGCAAAAGAAGAACGAGAAATATTTTTGGGTTTTCTTTTAATGCTACAACTAAACAAACTAGGAAGTAAAGCTAGAACTAATTTTTTTAAGATTTTCTCAAGGTTAATTAAACACACAAGAAGAAAGCAAAAAGAAGAAATAAACTACCATGGATGGTACAATGAAAAAGTATGAACACCGACAATTGGAATGAGTGTGTGAACATGAATGTAATGTCGGTGAGAAATACGTACTCCCCCAAACTTAGGCTTTTGGCCTAAGTTGGTCTAGGGCCATGGCTGGCCCGGATAATATCCAAAGTCATAGTTGGGGTTGTACTGGGCTGCGGCTGCCACTGCCTGAGCGGCTGCAGCATGGAGGCGAGCGGCTTCCGCCTCTCTCTCGTACTCGTTTGCCTCCTCTCCGGTTATAAAGTATCTCCGTTTTTCCTGAAAGTTAAAGAAGGCAGGAGCAGGAAGGGTAATATGGACAGCACGCTGTCTGTCAAAAATTAGTCGGTACAGGAGGGGTTGTTCGTTTCTCTCAAGAAACTGGTAGCGCACCATAGCCTCATAATCAAGAAAAGCAGGTGATAACTCAATATCATTCTCCCTTATGGGTACCCTAAGATAATTAGCTATACGGGTGGCATAAATTCCACCAAAGAAGTCTCCATCCTTAGCATTTTTATGTAGCCTCCTAGCAATAATAGCTCCCAAGTTATATCGTCTATCACCCATGACCGCACTCTTAAGAATACTAAGATCAGGTACGCAAATGTGGCTATGGTCATGTTTACCGTTAATACATCTACCTATGAAGAGAGCAAAATAATGTATGGCAGGAAAGTGAATGCTCCCCAAGGTAGCCTGTGTAATGTTTCTAGTTTCTCCCACAGTGATGCTAGCAAGAAAATCATTATATTCAGTTTTGTGAGGATCACTATGGCTGCCCCATTGTGGAATTTTGCATGCATGGTTAAAATCCTCTAGGTCCATAGTATAAAATTCATCATAAAGATTAAATAGAACGGAATGCGTATTACGCCTGGATGAAAACTCAAACCTCCGCACGAAGGAATCAGTGAGTTGATAATATTGCTTGCATTGGTCTAAAACAAAATCTTCAAGGCCAGCATTTCGTATGTACGCGTAAAATTCTTCTTTGAATCCGGCATGGACCATGAATGGATCCGACGGCCATTCACAAGGCCGCACTTGAGCTTCCCTCGGTGGTTCAGAGTCGGGCTCGCGTATCACGAGTCTCGGGGTCTTCTTGCTCGAGGAACCACCTTGGTACATTCTCCTTAACATTTTTCTTTTTCTGAAAAATTTCTGAAATTTTTAGTGACTCAAAATAAAAGTGCACAAAGCTCAACAAAACTTATAGCAACTACTCCCACAAGTGCCTAGAGACTATATCATGCATCAAAACTACTTGGGACCATACAGATTTGACATGCAAGCTCAAGAACAAGGTCACCACAGCAGCAAAAATTTGCAATATATAAAGCACTAGAACAAAAACTAATTGGACCAATGGAGGAGTCACATACCGATGAACAATCCCCTAAAACAGTTTTGCTAATGGAGCTTTGAGCAAGGAGATCGAAAATAGCAGTAAGATGAGCTAGAACACGGGTTTGAGCAATGGTGGGATTTTTTCTGGAGGAAGACGAAGTGGATGGGTGCTGGAATAAGTGAGGGGGCTCCACGTGGGACCCACAAGCCAGGGGGCGCGCCCAGGGGGGGTGGGCGCGCCCTGCAGGTTTGTGGCCCACTGGTGCAGCCCCCTGATGTGTTCTCAGTGCCAAAAATTCTTAAATATTCCAGAAAAAATCATACTAATTTTTCAGGGAATTCTGAGAACTTTTATTTTCAGGTCATTTTTCTATTGCACGGGTAAATCAGAAAACAAAGAAATAATAGCATTTTTACTAAATTGAAACTAAGGAACAGAAAATAAAAGTTGGATGCAGAAGGTTGTGCTTTCTAAATTCATCCATCTCGTGCTCGTCAAAAAGAATCCATCAATAAGGTTGATCAAGTCTTATTGACAAACTTTTCTCGAATGACACGGAACCGGAGAATTTTCGAATAACACTAGGTTACCTCAATGGGGATATGCATGTCCCCAACAATAAGTATATCATATTTCTTTTTGATAGTAGGGAGAGGGAATTCAAAGTCTCCAATAATAATCGTTGAATTTTTTTCAATGGAGTTGATACTATGAACTTGAGGTTGTTTCTTCGGAAAGTGTACCATATGCTCATTACCATTAACATGAAAAGTGACATTACCCTAGTTGCAATCAATAACGGCCCCTGTAGTATTCAAAAAGGGTCTACCAAGGATGATCGACATACTGTCGTCCTCGGGAATATCAAGAATAACAAAGTCCGTTAAGATAGTAACATTTGCAACTACGACAGGCACATCCTCGCAAATACCGATGGGTAAAGCAGTTGATTTATCAGCCATTTGCAAAGAGATTTCAGTAGGTGTCAACTTATTCAAATCAAGTCTACGATACAAAGCGAAAGGCATAACACTAACACCAGCTCCAAGGTCACATAAAGCAGTTTTAACATAATTTCCTTTAATAGAGCAAGGTATAGTAGGTACTCCGGGATCTCCTAGTTTCTTTGGTATTCCACCTTTAAAAGTATAATTAGCAAGCATGGTGGAAATCTAAGCTTGCGGTATCTTTCTTTTATTTGTCACAATATCTTTCATATACTTAGCATAAGGAGACATTTTCAGAATATCAATCAAGCGCATACGCAAAAAGATAGGTCTAAGCATTTCAACAAAGCGCTCAAAGTCCTCATCATCCTTTTTCTTGGATGGTTTAGGAGGAAATGGCATGGGTTTCTGAACCCATGGTTCTCTTTCTCTACCATGCTTCCTAGCAACGAAGTCTCTTTTATCATATCTTTTGTTCTTAGGTTGTGGGTTATCAAGATCAACAGCAGGTTCAATCTCCACATCATTATCATTATTAGGTTGAGCATCAACATGAACATCATCATTAATATTATCACTAGGCTCATGTTCATTACCAGATTGTGTCTCAGCATCAGAAATAGAAATATCATTTGGGTTTTCATGTGAATCTATAACAGGTTCACTAGCAGCATGCAAAGTCCTATCGTCATTCTTTTTCCTTTTATTAGAATGACCAGGTGCATCAGTATTAACTCTCAGAGAATCTTGCTCAATTCTCTTAGGATGGCCCTCGGGATACAAAGGTTCCTGAGTCATTCTACCACCTCTAGTCACAACTCTAACAGAATGATCATTGTTCTTACTAATCATCTCATTAAGCAAATCATTCTGAGCCTTAAGTACTTGTTCTACTTGAGTAGTTACCATGGAAGCATGTTTGCTAATAAGCTTAAGATCATTAACAGTTCTACTCATATAATCACCTAAGCGATCAAACATGTAAGCACTATGTGTCAGTTGTCTACTAACATAAGCATTGAAATTTTCTTGCTTAACAATAAAGTTATCAAACTCATCCAAGCATTGGCTAGCAGACTTATTATAAGGAATATCACCTTCATCAAATCTACGGAGGGAATTTACCTCTACTACCTGTGTCGGGTTATCAAGACCATGTATTTCTTCAATAGGTGGTAGATTCTTAACATCTTCAGCTTTAATACCTTTTTCTTTCATAGATTTCTTTGCCTCTTGCATATCTTCAGGACTGAGAAATAGAATACCTCTTTTCTTCGGAGTTGGCTTTGGAGGTAGTTCGGGAATAGTCCAATCATTATCATTGCTCAATATATTATTCAATAGTAGTTCAGCTTGTTCAACAGTTCGTTCCCTAAAAACACAACCAGCACAACTATCTAGGTGGTCCCTAGAAGCATCGGTTAGTCCATTATAAAAGATATCAAGTATTTCATTTTTCTTGAGAGGATGATCATGCAAAGCATTAAGTAATTGGAGAAGCCTCCCCCAAGCTTGTGGGAGACTCTCTTCTTTGATTTGCATAAAATTAAATATTTCCTGCAGGGCAACTTGTTTCTTATGGGCAGGAAAATATTTTTCAGAGAAGTAATATATCATATCCTGGGGGCTACTCACACAACCAGGAGCAAGAGAATTAAACCATATCTTAGCATGACCCTTTAATGAGATAGGAAACAACTTAAGAATATAGTAATAGCGAATTTTTTCCTCATGAGTAAATAGGGTGGCTATATCATTCAATTTAGTAAGATGTGCCACAACAGTTTCAGATTCATAACCATGGAAAGGATCAGATTCTACCAAAGTAATTAACTCAGGATCGACAGAGAATTCATAATCCTTATCAGTAACAAAGATAGGTGAAGTAGCAAACTTGGGATCATATTGCATTCTATCATTCAAAGATTTTTCTTTCCACTTGCATAGTAATTTCTTAAGATCATCTCTATCCTTACAAGCAAGAAAGTCCCTAGCTACCTCTCCTTCCATAACATAGCCTTTAGGTATATCAGGCAATTCATATCTAGGAGAGCTAGGTCTAGCAGGTGTCTCATAGTGTCCAGTTTCAATAATATCATCAGTTTCAGCATTGACTCTAGCAATTTGTTCATCAAGAAATTCACCTAGGGGCACAGTAGTATCAAGCAAAGTATCATCATACGCATCATGCATAGCAGAAGTGGCATCATCAATTACTTGCGACGTATCAGATTCAATAGCAGGTGGTGGTGTCGCAAGTTCACTCATAACAGAAGGTGAATCAAGTGCAGAGCTAGATGGCAGTTCCTTACCTCTCCTCATAGTTGAGGGGTAGATCTTAGTTTTAGCATCTTTCAAATTCTTCATAGTGATCAACAGATATAAATTCCAAGTGACTCAGAGAATAGAGCTATGCTCCCTGGCAACGGCGCCAGAAAAAGGTCTTGATAACCCACAAGTATAGGGGATCACAACAGTTTTCGAGGGTAGAGTATTCAACCCAAATTTATTGATTCGACACAAGGGGAGCCAAAGAATATTCTCGAGTATTAGCAGCTGAGTTGTCAATTCAACCACACCTGAAAGACTTAATATCTGCAGCAAAGTATTCAGTAGCAAAGTAGTATGGAAGTAACGGTAACGATGGCAAAGTGACAGTAGCAATGTTTTAGTGATTGTAACAGTAGCAACGGAAAAGTAACTTAGCAAACATCAATATGTGAAAAGCTCATAGGCAATGGATCGGTGATGGATAATTATGTCGGATGGCATTGATCATGCAACGGTTATAAAATAGGGTGACACAGAACTAGCTCCAATTCATCAATGTAATGTAGGCATGTATTCCATATATAGTCATACGTGCTTATGGAAAAGAACTTGCATGGCATCTTTTGTCCTACCCTCCCGTGGCAGCGGGGTCCTAATGGAAACTAAGGGATATTAAGGCCTCCTTTTAATAGAGAACCGGACCAAAGCATTAGCACTTAGTGAATACATGAACTCCTCAAACTACGGTAATCACCAGAAAGAATCCCAGTTATTGTCACCCTAGGGGATGCGGATCATAACTCGTAATAGGTGTCTACAACTTGCAAGATAGGATCAAGAACACATATATATTCATGAAAACATAATAGGTTCAGATCTGAAATCATGGCACTCGGGCCCTAGTGACAAGCATTAAGCATAGCAAAGTCATAGCAACATCAATCTCAGAACATAGTGGATACTAGGGATCAAACCCAAACAAAACTAACTCGATTACATGGTAAATCTCATCCAACCCATCACCGTCCAGCAAGCCTACAATGGAATTACTCACAAACGGCGGAGAGCATCATGAAATTGGTGATGAAGGATGGTTGGTGATGAAGACGGCGTCGATTTCCCCTCTCCGGAGCCCAAATCAGACTCCAGATCTGCCCTCCCAAGGAAGAACGGGAGGTGGCGGCGGCTCCGTATCGTAAAACGCGATGAACTCTTCTCTCTGATTTTTTTCTCCGTGAATAGGAATATATAGAGTTGGATTGGAGGCCGGAGGAGCTCCAGGGGCCCCACAAGACAGGGGGGGCGCGCCCTGGGGGGGGCCCTAGCTTGTGGCCAGGTGGTGGGCCTTCTCCGGTTGATTCTTTCGCCAGTATTTTTTATTAATTCCAAAAATATTCTCCGTAAATTTTCAGGTCAATCCGAGAACTTTTATTTCTGCACAAAAATAACACCAAGGCAATTCTGCTGAAAACAACGTCAGTCCGGGTTAGTTCCATTCAAATCATGCAATTAGAGTCCAAAACAAGGGCAAAAGAGTTTGGAAAAGTAGATACGTTGGAGACGTATCATCTTCCTTGTACAACTTCAACTAATTTGCTCAAGTTTGAAAATAATTAATGGGTATTCACAATCATAGAAGATGTCCAAGATAATATATTTGTATGTGAAAGTTCTCTTCCTTATACTAATCATTCACGAATTGCTTCTATGACCAATATTGTGATTGTCAAGCTTCAAAAGATTTCACTTTCTAAACCCAATGTGAAGCTACTACTAGGCATGATATGAACATATAATTTCAACTTCATGGTATTCAATTCATTCAACAATTTACTCATAGGATATAAGTGAAGCACAAGAGTAAATGACAAGCTACTCTCAAAAGATATAAGTGAAGATCAATGAGTAGTCAAACAATTAAGTAGCTATGCGAGGACTCTCTCTCTCAATAAAGATTTCCAGATCTAAGTATTTTATTCAAACAACAAACTAAACAAAAATAGAACTCCAAGAACAGCACGCATCATGTGAACGAATAAAAATTGAGGCTCAACATAGGCTAACCGATAGTTGACGAAGAGAGGTGGGATGCGTAGCATTCCCAAGCTTAGATGCTTGAAACTTCTTGAAATATTTACTTGGGGTGCCTTGGGCATCCCCAAGATTGAGCTTTTGTATCTCGTTCAATCCTCTCATATCATGGTTTCACCTATTCTCAAAAACTTCATCCACACAAAACTCGAAAAGAACTCGTGAGATAGGTTAGTACACATAAGAATAAATCAACACTTCATGTACTGCCAAGACAAGTTGCATAATAATTTCCAAACATCATCTACTGTTTACTATCGTTTCCACAATTTATATCTACCAATATAGGCTATGGAAACTATAGGATAAGTAGATAACAAAACTATGACATCAATCTGTCCAAACAGAACAGTCTGTAGCAATTTATGAAAATAGTGTACTTCTGTAACTCAAAAAATTATGTAAATTTAGGACGTGATAAAGAATTTACATGAAAACACCGTGTAAAAATTTCAGAAACTTTCCACGTTCCAGTAAAATATGAAATTCAAACACTACAGAGAAAGTTTCTGTTTTTACACAGCACACATCAAACATGCAATGCAAGCATCCTAAGGCAATTCTTGGAACTTTTTATTGAAAAACAAGATTATAAATAACACCTAACAGATAACAACAAAATAAAATGATGCTACAAGCAAAACTCATATTATGTGATGAATAAAAATATAGCTCCAAGTAAGATATACTGATAGTGTTGAAGAAGAAAGAGGGGATGCCTTCCGGGGCATCCCCAAGCTTAGACGCTTGAGTCTTCCTTGGATATTACCTTGGGGTGCCTTGGGCATCCCCAAGCTTAGGTTCTTGTCACTCCTTATTCTCCTCATATCGGTGTCTCACCCAAAACTTGAAAACTTCAATCACACAAAACTTAACGGAACTTCGTGAGATGGGTTAGTATAATAAATAAAGATCATTCACTTAGGTACCATCAAGACAAGATTCATAATTGTTCTCAAATAATACCTAATGTATTCTATCATTCCCATAATTTATATCACTGAATATAAGCTATGGGAACACTAAAACAAGCAAACTATGCATGCAAAACAGAAACAGAATAGTCTGTGAAGATCTGTAGTGTATCTATACTTCCCTGTCTCTATAAATTCTGAAAAATTAGTAAAACCTGAAGAATTTGTATATAAATACTTTGTAAAAATTTCAGATCATTATCACGCTCCTGTAAAAAATGAAAATTCATGTACTGGAGTCAAAAGTTTCTGTTTTGGTTCGGCATCAATTCTACTCATCTTGCGAGTTATCCCAAAGGCTTTACTTGACACTTTATTGAAATAAAAAACAAAACACATGATTACTACAGTAGATTAATCATGTGAACACATAAAAACAGAAAGAAAAAGTGTTGGGTTGTCTCCCAACAAGCGCTTTTCTTTAATGCCTTTTAGCTAGGCATGATGATTTCAATGATGCTCACATAAAAAGTAGTAATTGAAACATGCAAAAGAGCATCATGGATCACATGGCAAGCACATTTAAGTCTAACCCACTTCCTATGCATAGGGATTTTGTGAGCAAACAATTTATGGGAGCAAGAATCAACTAGCATAGGAAGGCAAAACAAGCATATCTTCAAGATTTTCAACACATAGAGAGGAAACTTGATATTATTGCAATTCCTACAAGCATATGTTCCTCCCTCATAATAAATTTTCAGTAGAATCATGAAGGAATTCAACAATATAACCATCACATAAATCATTCTTTTCATGATGCACAAGCATATAATTTTCATTACTCTCCACATAAGCAAATTCCTTTTCATCCATGGTAGTGGGAGCAAACTCAACAAAATAACTATCATGAGACACTTGATTGACATAACCACATTCAATATTAAAATCATGATGACAAGTTTCATGGTTACTATCACCCTTTATAGCATACATGTCATCATCATAATCATCATAGATAGGAGGCATGTCATCATCATAATAAATTTGTTCATCAAAACTTGGGGGACTAAAAATATCATCTTCATCAAACATAGCATTCCCAAGCTTGTGGCTTTGCATATCATTAGCATCATGGATATTTAGAGAATTCATACTAACAATATTTCTATCATGCTCATCAGTCAAGGAATTCTCATCAACTATTTTTATATTTTCTTCCTCTACCAATTGAGCACAATTTTCAGAATCCTTATTTTCACGAAAGACATTATAAAGGCAAAACAAATGATGCAACCTAAACTCCATTTTTTGTAGTTTTCTTTTATAAAGCCAAACTAGTAAAAAACAAGAAACTAAAAGATTTAATTGCAAGATCTAAAGATATACCTTCAAGCACTCACCTCCCCGGCAACGGGGCCAGAAAAGAGCTTGATGTCTACTACGCAACTTTATTCTTATAGACTTTGTTGGGCCTCCAAGCGCAGAGTTTTGTAGGATAGTAGAAATTTTTCCTCAAGTGGATGACCTAAGGTTTATCAATACGTGGGAGGTGTAGGATGAAGATGGTCTCTCTCAAACAACCCTGCAACCAAATAATAATAAGTCTCTTGTGTCCCCAACACACCAAATACAATGGTAAATTGTATAGGCGCACTAGTTCGGCGAAGAGATGGTGATACAAGTGTAGTATGGATGATAGATATAGGTTTTTGTAATAGTAATAATAAAAAACAGCAAGGTAGCAAGTAACAAAAGTGAGCACAAACGGTATTGCAATGCTTGAAAACAAGGCCTAGGGTCCGTACTTTCGCTAGTGCAATCTCTCAACAATGCTAATATAATTGGATCACATAACCATCCCTCAACGTGCAACGAAGAATCACTCCAAAGTTCTTATCTAGCGGAGAACATAAGAAGAAATTGTTTGTAGGGTACGAAACCACCTTAAAGTTATCCTTTCCGATCAATCTATCCAAGAGTTCGTACTAAAATAACACCAAGTTATCCTTTCCGATCAATCTATCTAGAGTTCGTACTAAAATAACACCATATGATACGCATCAACCAACTCTAATGTCACCTAGATACTCCAATGTCACCACAAGTATCCACGAGTTAATTATACGATACGCATCAAACAATTTCAGATTCATAATACTCAATCCAACACAAAGAACCTTAAAGAGTGCCCCAAGATTTCAATCGGAGAAGTAGGACAAGAACGTGCATCAACCCCTATGCATAGATTACCCCAATGTCACCTCGGGAATCCGCAAGTTGAGTACCAAAACATACATCAAGTGAGTCAATAGAACACCCCATTATCACCACGGGTATCCATATGCGAGACATATATCAAGTGTTCTCAAAATCCAATATTCAATCCAACATAACGATATCTCAAAGGGAAAGATTCAATTCATCACAACATGATAGCAAGGGAATAACATCATATGATCCGACTATATTAACAAAGCCTGTGATACATCAAGATCGTGACATCTCAAGAACACGAGAGAGAGAGAGAGAGAGAGAGAGATTGAACACATAGCTACTGGTACATACCCTCAGACCCAAGGGTGGACTACTCTCTCCTCGTCATGGCCTCCGCCGGGATGATGAAGATGGCCACCGGAGATGATCCACCCTCTCCGGCAGGGTACTGGAACGCCTCCAGATTAGTTTTTCATCGATACAGAGAGTTACGGCGGCGGAACTTCTCGTCTAGGGTTATTTCTGGGGGTTTCTGAATATATAGGATTTTTGAGCGCCGGTTTCACGCGGAGATGGGCCACGAGTGGACCACAAGACACCAGGGCGCACCGGACGGGCCTGGCGCGCCCTGGTGGGTTGTACCCACCTCGTGGCTCTTCTGGCCCTCGAGCGAAGCTTCTAGTGCCTCTTTTGTTCCAAAAAAATCGTCAAAAAGTTTCGTTGCATTTGGAGAATTTTGATTTCTGCACAAAAAACAACACCACAGTAGTTCTGCTGAAAACAACGTCAGTCCGGGTTAGTTCTAAATAAATCATGCAAAGTGCATGAAAACCATATAAAAGTATTGTAAACATAGGCAATCATGGCATGAATACTTCATAAATTGTCGATACGTTGGAGACGTATCAGTGCTCAGAAATAATATAAACAACAGGTAAATTCTTAAAAAGTATCCTAGAATGATAATATAATAGCATGGAACAATAAAAAATTATAGATACGTTGGAGATGTATCAAAGACGAGTGAAGAAAGTTACCAGATTTGAAGACGGTGGCGACGGTGGAGCTCGCAGCCGCAGTCGAACTTCGGTACCACCACGACTACTCCGGCAATTAAGAAAACTGCACTTGAAGTCCGGCGGTGGTGGAGGCGTCGAAGGTCTCAAAAAGCTCGAGGAACAAGAAGAGGTGCACATGCGAGGGGAAATGAACCTTGGAAACCCAACCGGGTTATTTATAAGGAGCGGGCATGGGTCCCGAGGCGTCACAACAACAAAATTGGGATATCCCGGATTTAAAGGGATATGGATGTCTTGGATCGCTGACGTACCCGAGATTTGTTATCATAAGGTGGCACGTGACGAAATGCAAAACTTGATAAAATGCTGAGTGTAAAAGACGAGCTTATCATGGATAAACCCAAGATAATCTGGGGCTAATATTGGGGATATTACCCATGTCGTGAGCCGACCAGCCCAAGCCGGGTCACACAAGATATGGGCCTGGACGTAAGCCGACACATGGAGAGCAAGAACCCACACGCCTGGTCCAGAGGCCAGGGAGGAAATGTTGGAAGACTAAGGACCTGATCCAGTCGATGTCATTGGGCCGACCAACCTTTGGTCTGGCTCGCAGGACCTGCGGCCTAAGCCGGCATAGGCGCTGCCGGCTTAGCAAGAGACCTACTCCGATCAGGAGTAGGGAACAGGTACGACCCGGATTCATTGTAATACCAGGGACTTGACAAAGTATATAAGGGCAAGCCCTGGGTGATCCAGATGACAGATCCAAGTTAGAACCCTCGAGAGCCAGGTTAGCGATCCCGTACCCTTGTAATCGAGATCACCATCAACATCAATCAAGCAGGAAGTAGGACTTTACCTCCACCGCGAGGGGCCGAACCTGGATAAACTCGTGTCCTTCGTTCCTGATCAACCCTGTTCAAGCGACCACCTAGCTGCGATGGCTCCCAGACTTAGTCCTTTCACGAGGACATTTGCCGTGACAAAACCACGACATAGTGTATCTTCTCCAATCCTGAATACACTACCTCTACCTAGTTGATTGGGGTTTTATGGGGATTTGAGGGGATTGGGTGAAGGTAGGGGTTTCACCCAATCCCTTCGGGGACTATCCCCTCTAATTCCCACAAAACCTCTAGTACTAAACAAGGCCTTAATTAGGATTCCAGCGAAAAGGGGACTAAACCTAGGTTTTCTTTTCCTGAAGCAGTTTTCATGAATAATGTAATTTCTCTCGTTCTATATGATGTGGTTGTCCCACCGTGCTAAATTTGACATTAATCTACATTATTTTAACTAATTAGAACTTAAAGATGATCATAACGTTGTTCTAAAAATAGTAATTATTGTAATTAGCACTAAAATGAGATGTTAAATAATATAGATAAGGCGAGTGATATGCGCCGATCGACCGACCCAAGCGTTGCGCCGATCGTACCACGATCGTTGGATTACTCTAGCTGTGGCCGGCAGATTAGAACGCCCACGCCATCCTTTCTCCCCCCGTATTGACTTAGATCAGAGAGAGAGGTACACATCATTGACCCGTCGTAGCTAACTACTCCCCCAAGATGCCTCATCGGCGACGATCACGAACGCGTTCTCAACCCCTGGTCGTCGTTGACCACGCTCCTTCTCCCTCCCGCTTATCGTGTAGCTTGCCCCAGCGCCAGTTCCCATCCACATCTTGCCCAGTACCACGCCGCCCATCGCACTCTGGCGCGGAACCGCGCCATGCCGGTCCAAAGCACTGCACCTCGTTGACGCAGCCACCCTCGGTTGCAGCATCCATGGCTGCCGCCACACCTCTGCTTGCAGGCTACACTCGCAGTGGTTACAACAAAAAAGCTCTCTGGTTCCAGCAAATGGCGTGTGTAGTTGCAACATCTTACTGTAGGCCTCGAAGCTCGCCGGCTCGCTGTGGTGACCCGACGCAGCTCGCCGCGGTCACTGGTTGCAGCAAAACCAAGTTGCGGTGCAGTTGTAGCATCGCGTGCTTACCGTCGCACCCGCCGGTCGATGTAGTAACAAAAATAGTAGCCGGTTGCAAAAAGAAGGGAGACAATTCTAGCAAATATTGCCTTGCCATCGCCGAGTTGAAGCAAAAAATTCTGCCGGCGTCGCAGGGTTGAAGCAAAAAAATGTCGGTTCCAGCAAAACAAAGAAGCCAATTCCAGCAAAATTGCCTCGACGTCGTCGGCCACAACAAAAAAACACATTGGTTCCTGCAAAAGGAAAAGATGGTTGTAGCTCAAAATCATGCCAGTTGTAGCACTTGGACTCCGCGCCTCCAGAAACGCACCTCGTTCCAGTGCCGGTTGCAGCTCCTGTGACCGCCATCTCTGACAATGGCGGTTGCCGGGGTTGCATCACATGACACCGTGTCGGGGGCATAGCTTGTAACCCATGGCCTCGAGCTCGTCGGTGTTTGATGTGCTCGCAGATAGGGGGTGGGGAGGGGGGCACGCGGCGAGCACTGGATGGTCGCATCAAATCCGGCGCACGGTGTATAACACAGGAGAGCAGAAGGTGAGGGCCATCGATGAGGGGCAACAGGAGGTGGGCGGCCTTGGCACGGAGGGAGCATGTTGTGGACGGTCGTGGATGCTGGGGAGATAGAGATGCGTTTGAGAGAGATGATGCAGAGCGGCTGAGGAGATAAAGTAATAGTTTTGAGATGCACGATTAGTTCGGATCGAGAGGCGCACAAGCGGCCAGCATAAATTTGGCCCGGCCCGCCGTATACAAATATTTCCCTATAGCTAAGCTATGTACGTGGGATCTTGCTCCCCTCGGTTTTTTACGGCCGAGATCAATTCCAGCCAAAAAGAAAGGAATCCAGCCGACTTGATATGGGCTGGTCATATGCATCTATCTTGGGTGGTTTGGCTACACACGTAATTAAGCGTGATGCACATACACATGGGGACTAGTATTATTAGAACCTAAATGATAAATGTCATACGTGTGACACGAAGACTTTAGGCCTGAACGCCCTAATCACCGTTTGAATCATCCGGTTGTTCCCCCGTGGGGATCAGCCGCCTCCCCAGCCGCTCGATTGGCATGATCACGATGGGAACAGCAACTCGTTTTCTCTGTTCAAGCCTCACAGCTGCTCTCGCGTTCGTGTTCCAGTCATGCTACTCGCGCGTTCGTATTTCCTACTGCCATGCTCACGTACTAGCTAGCTAGCGTCACGGGCTTGTATGGGTTCTTTGGAAGTGAAATGACAGCCGCCCGCTGTGCGACATGAGCTATCTCAAAACCAGGCGGAGTGCCTGCTACGCACGAGGGCCGACACACTGTAAGAAGAGATGAGGATGCTCAGAGGGTGATTTGACTGCTACGGGCGTCACTGTGAGGCCGTGCGGCAGTGCTGCGACGCTGGACGACGGTCTTTGCAGCACCCGGGTACTTCAACGATTTTGACGATGCTACAAGGTGTGCCGCGATGGCCCCGTGGGTGGCTTGATGACATGCTTTCAATGTCCGTGGTGTACTTCGACGGCCGCGGCGAGGCTGCGACAACATCTCATTTGCTTCGAGGATGTTGCGACGGCATGCTTCGACGACCGCGGCGATGCTACGAGGTGTGCATGACGACTGCGGTGTTGGCAGAACGACATGCTTCGAACACCCCTGGTGTGCTTCGATGGCAGCATGCTGCGACGGCATGCTTAGACAGCTGCAGTGATGCTATGAGGCATGCTGGAGCGATGGAGCGACCAGGGGCGGAGCCAGGATTTTGGTATAGGAGGGGCCAAGTAAGTTCATAACTTTCTTCTAGACCGAAAAAATACTATCATCATACTGTAGTATGCGCTACACGCTACAAAACATGGATACAGTTGTGTGAGTTTAAATTTACCTGTACAATTGCCAATAAGTTGACAAAAATTAATAATTTCACGGGAAGAGAACTTACCTGCTAATTTGTTTTGATGGATATGATCATGCAATGCCAAAGTAAGTCTCCCGTTTGGTGCTTAAAAGATGGATTGATATTTAGAGTGTTTGAGGGCACTTCCTACCTGATATGGGCAGGTCCCAATTTGACATGGTTTTGCTTGTTCTGTCATATTTACCATGTCTGGCATATCCTGATTGTAAGTATCAATTGGACCGGGGTTTGTAACTTGCATATCAGTCTCATCAACAATTTTAGTAGGTTGAGAACTTGAAGCAATCGGCTTAAAAAAGGAATCAATCTTAACGGCGTTTGGCAGCGTTTTTCTCTTCATAGCTGCCGAATTGCAATCTCGTAATTAGTTATATTGGACAAGTTGGACATAGGAAAATTTTGCATCAGAAATAAGAATTCATACAAGATAATTTGCATAAGGATCACGATAATTTTTAGGACACGTACAAGATAGGAATTCTACATAGAATCATAGCATCACAAATCATAAAACAAAAACAAATAAACGACAAAAATCTGATTTATAAGTTCAACAATGACACAAGATGAGGATTGAGATTAGTAGATGCATGGTGTGATGTACTGACGTGTTAAACCTTGGATTCTTGGCTACTTCCCGCTGGTTGGATCCACAAGATTTGACAAGTGAAGAGGGCTGGGTCGCGCCGTCGCCGTATGAATAGGATCGGCAGCACCAGGGCGGGGAGAGCGAGTAGAGGCGGCCGGTTGTGCGAGGGCACGAAACAGTGGCGAGTAATTTTGCGTACTAATCTAGTATAGTCTAAACATCACACGAGAACGCAACGCCCTGTCCAGGAGATCAGAGCCAATCGCCCAACCTGGTCGCTAGTGGGCTTCACATGGGCATTTCCCCTTAAAAGTAGGGGGGGGGGGGGGGGGGGGGGGCGAGTATGTATAAACCTGTGGAATACCTTCGTATCGCTAATTACGTAACATCGCTCGATCCTTAGGGGGGGCCAGGCCCCTGCTCGCCCCCTTGTCTCCGCCACTGGGAGCGACAACATGCTTCGAACGTCTGTGGTGTGCTTCGATGGTCGTGATGATGTTGCAACAATATGTTTCGACGGCCATGGCGTTGCCGCACTGGCATGCTTCGAACAGTCGTGGCAATGCTGCGACATCATGCTCCGACAACCACGGGGATGCTACGACGGAGGCCAGATTGCCTCACAGACTGGCAGTGTTGTGACAACGGCCATGGTTACTTCAATGAGGATGTGGTGGTGTGCTTCGACGGGCGCACGGATGCGACGATGGCGTCCTGACTGCTTTGCAATTGTGTGCTTCCATGGCCGCAGGGATGCGGCGTTGGCGGCCCGGCTGCTTCGATGATGTTTCGACGGCCGTTGTGGGTGCTTCGGCAGCCGCGTGCTTTGAACGGTCACAACGATGCTGCGAAGACGTGCTTCGACGACCATGGTGATGCTGCGACCGAGGCCCGATTGCTTCTACGATGCTTCAACAACGTGCTTTCCGATCGTGACAGGGTTGCGATGATGGCACGATTGCTTCGACAACAACACTCCGGTGGTTCCCATTATGCTGCGATGGCATACTCCGGCGGCCGCAGCAGCGGCGAAGATGTTAAAGGGACTACTCAAAACATACATTGCTAGGGGGTGTTTTGCATGCAGCAGGCATCACCGGTGCTAGGCAAAAGAAATGCAGCGACGGATATGTGACAATATGTGATAGGGCTATATCCAAGCAACCATGATCCCACGAACTTGCTAGTTGCTAGTACCAAATCCAACACCAACAATCAACGTCAAAAAAGAAAGGTATTCTGAAATACGTTTGGTCTTTGCTATGTGCTTAACTCATGAGATCAATTATAGCATTACATGGTAGCTACATACGTGGCAAAACACTGTGTGCGAATCGGTAGAAGTAAGAAAAAGGGAATTTTTTTTGAACAAAGTACAGACGCAAGCGCTCATATACACGCGCATACACTCATCCCTATGAACGCACACACGCACACCCTACCCCTATGAGCACCTTCGAGAGACTGAGCCCGCATATCATCTTGAAATTTACGAAGTCACCGTAGGCACCTCGTCGTCGACGGGAACGTCTCCTCCCACTGAATACGCATCGTCGGAAATCCTGAAATAAATCTAGGAATAAATACGAGCACCAGGATTTGAACCCTGGTGAGCTAGGGATACCACAATCCCTCTAAATTTAAACAGACACGGAGAACACTTAACTTCAGGTAAGAGGTTGGATGCTACCAAGACGACACGGTCTACCTTCATGTGGGGGACAGAGCTCCACCCCACACGATCGTGTGAAATCGGACGGTGCTAGACGCGGTTGCAAGGCCAGGAAATTATCCAGCTGTTTTGAAACGTTTTCCTTGAATCAATTAGCACGAATTTTGGAACAAAATAAACGCCAGGTCATTTTTTGTTGTCGTTCGTTCCGTGGTCTCTTTACGCCGAACGACCCGACCGACCGCAACCTTACCCACTCGCTTCCTCTCTCGTCTTCCTCCCTCCCCATTTCTATCTCCTCCCAAATCCGGCGACTCCACAGTGAGGTGATGGCAGTTTGCGATGCGGAGGCTGGGGGGGGGGGGGGGGAGAGATGAGAGAGGCGGCATGGAGCTGGGCGGGGCCGCAACGTGATGTGGGCTTCGTCGGGGACCACACACCGTATCCTCCGCCTCCGCGCGTGTCCGAGGGGCGAGCCTGCCTCCAATGTGCTGCTCTCACTGCATAGCGGCCGCGTAGGCCGGGGGGGGGGGGGGGGGCAGGCACGCGCTCCCCCTAGCGCATGCCGGTACAGGACGCCGACGCGTGCGGAGCTCCTCGGCCACCATCTCCCGGACTAGCACACGAGCACGCGCCTATCCGCCACATCTGCCCATTTTGGCGGGCTCGTCCGGGGAGTCGAGCGTCTCGTCGGCCCAAGCGACGACGCTCTACCCAATGTTTTTATGGCGTAACGCGTTTTATGGCGACCGACCCCCTTCATAACATTATAACGCTTATGGCGTATGGCGTGGCGACATCATAGACACAAACTAATATTGTATGATAGCAAATTAAATCATAACTTCATAGACATAATCTAACTCTCTGGCAGATCTGGAGGGGAAAAGGGGGTGACGTGAGGAGGGGAAAGGGATCACAGGAGGAGGGGGTCATGGCAGGGATGGAGGAGAGGCAGTGCTGAGCTGGAGCTTGCTGCTTTTGGCTGGTCACCATACAGGACAAGGTCAAGGTACACAAAAGTTTCACCCTGACATGCCTCTCTCTCCATCCCTCCCTCTCTCCCTCTCTTTTCCCTCCCAATCCCCTTTTCCTTCCCGCCACTGACTTCCCTCACGCGCCAATCCCCCCACCCTTTTTCCTCCCCCATCCCTTTTCCCTTCCCGCCGCTATTTGCTGGTCCCCGCACGCACCAACTCTCCTAGCCCATGGCGTCCAGTTTCGAGCATGGCGACAAAACGTGCATCATATAGACGGTATGGGGATGCCACACGTGTATGGCGGACGCCACAGGCCAAAATTATTGCGAGCCTGGACGCTTCAGGCTGGGACCACGCCATACCTTTATATCGTCGCTATAGCGACGAGATAACGACGCCTTAAAAACCATGGCTCTACCGCGAGGCTCGGCGGGCAAGGCCGCGCCGATCTGAGCGTGCTGCTGCTGGCCGCCGCCGTCTCTTTCTGGACACCTTCCACGGCGACGGGGAATAGACGGCCATGTCGCTCGCCTGCGACGTGCTCCAACTCCTCCTGACTGTTCTACATGAGTGGTCCAAGGCTGCGCGACTGATCGGCCGGCCGGCACGGCCCGCCCTTCCCCGACATTCAGCCGGCGTCCGACAAGCTTGCCTCGCGGATCCCTTTTCAGCTTTGCCGATCTCGCCTCCACCTTCCCGCTGCGTCGCTCAGGGTCAGGCCGGCTCCGGGCATGTCCTCATCTGCCTTGTTGCCACCTCCTTGGTCGACAGGCTCGCCCGCGACCTCCCCATATTGCTACGCAGGCACGCTTGGTTCCCTTCTGTAGTTATCCTTTTTGTTGTCTGAATTTCTATCTTCATTTTCCGACGCCATGGTCTCACTCACTTCAGTTCTTATAGCCATGGCAACACAGCCACTTTTGTCCAATGTCAAGGCCTGCGACTTCAAGGACAACTAGTAAGCCTCCGAGATCTCTCTGTTCCTGCTTTCTTGTCATTCTTCTATGTTCATGCCACTTTTTTGTAGCACCATTTGTTTGTAATCAACATTGATAACACGACAATTTAGTATTTGACCATGGCAAATTTATTTATTGGATCACCACAAGTTTTAGTACTTGTATATGGTAAATTTAGTTTTTGGATCATGGCAAATTTATCAATTCACCATGGAAAATCTATTTTATGGATCACGACATTTTTTAGTTGTTTACCATGGTAAATTGAGTAATTGACCATGGAAACTAGAAGCTCATGTTTGTCATCTTTTTTTGTTAGTTTTAAAGGTGTGTTTGCTATGGCAAATTTACTTCTATTCACATGGCAAATTTACCTATATCGTCATGGCAAACTAAGTTTATAGACATGACAAAATTAGTTGATGGACTATGGCAAACTAAGTCCATATACCATGGAAATTTTAATTCAATTACCATGGAGAGTTTACTTTTGTGACATGGCAAAGTTATATGTAACATACATGGCAATTTCAATTCAATCACCATGGCAAGTTTATTTTCGTCACATGGCGAAGTTATATTTAACATACATGGCAATTTTTCCTTTTTGTACAAGGCATGATAATTTCAATAAAGATACAATGCCTTTGGCATTTCCTCATGGCAAATTTTGTTCTTTTATTGAATATGCCCTTTCATGTTATAGTTCATTGAGCATATCAATGCAAAAAAAAATGTTCATTAGAAAATTGTGTCTCATGCTCCCTCCGTTCCTAAATATAAGTCTTTTTAGAGATTCCACTACAGACTACATATGGAGCAAAATGAATGAACCTACACTCAAAAGTATGTCTATATACATCCGTTTGTAGTCCGTAGTGTAATGTCTAAAAAGACTTATATTTAGGAACGGGGGAAGTACATCATACGAAAATATCTCTCATACATCATTTTGATTCCATTCATTTCGAATGCTGGTTGTTGATAGCTTTTGTTGCCATGGCAGAAACTGCTACTGAGTTTGCTATCATTTTTGATACACCGTGGCATTTTTTTGTAAACTTGCCATGTGACCAATACATACAACTCTAGCTTTGCCATGCTCTAAATCAGACTTTTTTTGGTAAACTTGCCATGTGACCAGTACATACAACTCAACTTTGCCATGAGCCATGAATCATTTTTTCTCTAGATGTTGCATTGAATCAAAAGTATATATTGTTTTTAACACTGTTTTGCCATGTCAAAACAGTTTTTAAAGCTTTTGCCATGTCACAACTATAAACTTTTTACAATGTCACCGATACAAACTTTTGCCATGTCACCACTACAAACGTTTGCCATGCCATACACATTTTTCTTACCATCGTTAAGTTTGCCAATCTATTTTGCCATGACAAAAAACACTTTATAGCATCTTTTGTCATGTCTCTAGTATAGCTTTTGCCATGTGAATTAACATGTTGTATAGTGGCGTCATGGCAATTTTTACATCATGGCAATTTGTTTGCATTGTTCTAGTTCGTTCACATGGCAAGTTTATCAAACATGTTGTAAATTTTTTTGCCATGGAACTAAAAACATACATAATTTCTTAATTTTATACATGTTTTTTTTTGCCACGGCAATCAAAAGCATGTGTTTCCATGCTTTAGTCATGTGTTTTTTGCCATATCTATCCAAAGAATGTTGCCATGACAACTTAAGATGTTCACAAACATTTTTGCAACTTAAGATGTTCAAAAACATGGAAAACTTGCCATGGCAAGCTTAATATGTTCAAAAACATTTTGGCAACCTAAGATGTTTAAAAACATGACAAATTTGCCATGGCAACTAAAGTTGGTAAATTTATAGATGTGCTTTTTTGCCATGGCAAACTAATGGCATGTGTTTGCCATGATTCGTTGTGCCCTTTGACATGTCGATCTGAAGAACGTTTGCCATGGCAATTACAAATTAGTTTGAGAACACAGCAAGTTTGATCTATCAATATTAGTTTTTCCATGGAAAATTTACGTTACTAACCATGGCAATGACATCCTTCATAACATGTCAAATTTATTTTTTACAGGGCATGGCAATTGTAGTTTATGAAGCATGGGCATTGTAGTTTACGGGGCATAGCAAATTCATACTTCATACCATGGCAAATGTAGTCATGACAATCAAAAGCATGTGTTGCCATGATTTTGTTGTGTCTTTTTGCCATATCTATCCGAAGAATATTGCCATGGCAACTTAAGACGTTCACAAACTTTTTGCAACTTAAGATGTTCAAAAACATGGCAAACTTGCACTGGCAAGCTTAAGATGTTCAAAAACATTTTGGCAACCTAAGATGTTCAAAAACATGGCAAACTTGCCATGGCAACTAAAATTGGTAAATTTATAGATGTGCTCTTTTTCACCATAGCAACTAATAGCATGTGTTTGCCATGATTCACTGTACCCTTTGGCATGTCCATCCGAAGAATGTTTGCCATGGGAATTGCAAATTAGTTTGAGAACATGGCAAGTATGATCTATCAATTTTGTTTTGCAATGGCAAATTTACGTTACTAACCATGGCAAAGACATCCTTCATGACATGGCAAATTTATTTTTTACGGGGCATGGCAATTGTAGTTTACGGGGCATGGGGAATTCATACTTCATACCATGGTAAATATAGTCATGGCAAGAAATCTTTAAAACTTTCGTCATGTCACCAATACAAAAATTGCCATGGTAAAAATCTTACAACTTTTGCCATGTTACCAAACCAATTTTTTGCCATGGCAACATCTTTACAACATTTTTGCCATGACATGGCAAATGTTCTTAAAGCCATGGCAAAAACTAACATGTTCTTAAAGTTAAAATGCCATGAAATTTTTTATAATATACATTTTGCCATGGCAATTTTTAATCATAATTTGTGTTACTTCATATACATGTTATTTTTTAAAATCTTTACAACTTTTGCTATGTCATCAACATAATTTTTGCCATGTTACCAAAACATTTTTTCCCATGGCATGACAAATTAACTTAAAATGCCATTACAAAGCATGTCATTTAAAGTTATATTGCCATGGCATTTTTAATATACAATTTTTGCCATTGTAATTTTAATCATACTTTTGTTACTATATATACATGGAAAATTTCCTTTTATAAGCATTGCAATTTAAAATATGCATCTGCCATGGTATTGTTTTGGCGCTAAATTTGCCTTTGTGTGATGTCCATTCTATTCATTTTTATTTCTTCGCCATGACATTTTTCCAAACTTTCTATTTGTTGCCATGAAAATTCTGGATTTTTTTTTACGATCCACTTCAGTTTTTTTTCACCCATGACATTTTTGCTATGATTGGTATAGGTTTTCATACAGGTTTTTGCCATTTATAATGGCAATTTTTTCATAGCATAGCAAATTCATATTTTTTGTTCACGCGGCAAATTCCATTATTTTGTCACATTGCAATTTTTTAATTTGTTTGGTCACTTGAAAGTGGATCAGCAATGATGGCAATTTTAACAGTACACTTCTTTTTTTATGGTAAGGAGTTCCTTTTAATTTTTTCTTCAGTTTTTGACAGTTTTTTCACCTTTTTTTTTTTGTGCTTTTTATCCACGTCTGGGAAGAGGCCCAGCAAAATGGGCTGTTAGCCCTTTTTGGATCTCGCTGGTGGGGGCTGGAGGGCTGGAGGGTTTTTTTCCATCGAAGGAATTCGTTCGTCAGAACCTCGCTCCCCAACCGAACGACTCGTTCGGTATGACCTGGCTCCCACGGTCCCACCGCACGTCAGGCAGTTAGAATCCGTAAGTGTTTCTGAGATGGAGTCATGACCGTGTCTGATAAGAGGTCGCGCGTACTAGTTGATGTCCTGATCCGCGGCCGTGTGCGTCTCGGTCTCTTCTTCGATGACTCTATACATACAGCACCGAGCGATCGCCAAATCAGAGTTAGATCGAAGAGCTAGCAGTACGACCCAACACCTGCACATACCCCTTACCCCACCTTCTTCGCGATGAGGAGCCCCCCAACGGCTGTCATGGCGGTGGCAGCGCTGCTGCTGCTGCTGCTGGTATCCCTTGCGGGGAACACGACGGCCTCGCCGGACGGGGCGAGCGAACGGGGGAGGAAACAGGAGTTGTACGATCGGGTCATGGTGGATTGGAAGGCAGGGCACGGCAAGAACATCAGGACCGAGGAGGAGACTCGGCGGGTGTTTGACGAGTGGAAGGTCGAGCACGGCAAGAAGTACAGCTCCGCTGGCGAGGAGGATCGCCGTTACGCTTTGTTCAAGCCTTCAAGGACGAGCTCCGCAGGGTCGATCTGCTCAATGCCGCCTTAGGCCCCAACTCTTACGGCCTCGACTGTTTTAGCGACCTCACCGATGAGGAGTGGGGATTCTTGACCCAAGGAATGTTGCCATATGAATCAACAGAACCTCCTCCATATAGAGATGTTATTAGTTACGAGTACTATATATAGATGAACAAGTGCACACGGACTTATGCTTCCATTATATATTTATCGTGGTAGGATATGTGTTGGCTGATTGTAAAATAGTATTCTACTAGAGTAGGATATGTGTTGGCTGATTGTAAAATAGTATTCTACTAGAGTTCATTATAAGTTCATACATGGGTTCATTGCAAATTGTTGGGTAATTTGCATAATTGTGTGATCCTATTGCGGACTGAAGTAAGTACACCACGGAAGTCAACTGATAGACTTCTTTGTTTTTAAGCGATTGATAGCAAAAGAATTGAATTGATATGACTTCGTTAGATAAGTCTTACGCCGACATGGTATTGTGTGAATCCAGGTGGCTGTTCACTCCTTGGATATTTTCTCAAAAAAAGATGGGTCTGATGAAGGCTCGGTCTCCTCTGATGTTTATGTCAAGCTCAATGGATATGCGTTTCGGTTTGTGCTGGAGGGGGATGATTTCGTCCCCGATGCTGACTTCATTCCACAGATTTGGGAGCATCACGATGACGGGCATGCCGATGGTGCTAACCGCGATGAGGATATGCCAGATAGGGATGCAAGCAAGAGACCAAAAGGCGCCCAATATGATGGTGGAAGTACGGTGTCGGGGGCTCAAACAACTACCGTTCCCATGCAGACTTCTCAGTTGGGCTCTGACTTCGCTACACTTCCACACCAAACCAATAATTTGCAAAACATAGCTCATGATATGCCAGTATCACCTCGGGTGCAACCCACGACGTCTCCTGCTTGTGAAGTACGGCGATCAGACATTGCTCCTCCAGTCCAGGGGGCTACTCTACTGCAGGTACAGGCGGTAGCTACTGATGGTCTAGGGGCAGCTACAACGCCCATGCGAGCGGCCCTGGAGGCGCCGGCTGCCGGGCGTGCAAAACATCCATCCATGCACGTGCATGGGGATGCTGCGGAGGCTTCCATGCATGCATGTGCACCCATGCAGCCCGCAGCGGACGTGTTGGGTGATGTGCATGGGGTGGCTGCCCATGTGTGCATGTCAGCACGGGTGCACAAGGCTGATGGTGCATGTGCACCGCATGCTGCTGATGCAGCCTCTCTACTGGTGCAGCCGGCTGCGCGCGAGGTTGCACCGCCAGCTGAGCAGGCAGCTGCTGCTGCTTCGGTTCACGTGTGTGGATCCTCGACAACATTCGCGACGGCTTCTTCAACTAGCACTTCGGTAGCCGTGCTTCCTCTTGGTCCAACGGCGGTCTGTGCGACTGGTTCTGCCTCGGCAACATTTGTGACCACTCCGGTGGGTCCTGCGGCGCGTCCCTCTTCTCCAACCTCTGGGACAGTTCGGACTCCTCCAAGAGTACAGAATTCTTCACTTGCGGCTCAACCGAAGGCACCAACAGGTACTATGTCTGGAGGGCTGGCTTCGCCCCTTCGACGTAGTAATCGTCATTCCATGTCCGCTGATGGTTCCTCTACGACTGATGAGCATTCACTAGCGAAGGCAATGCGCCGCCAAGCCTCGAGGAATTTGGACCCTACGCCAGGTACCTCGTCCGTGCAATCTTTTCTTTCCTTTTCAGATACTCACATTTCCTCTAGCTTAAAGAATGTTGGTGTATCTATGGGAAAAAATGATGATGAAATTAACATGTCGATCGGGGCGCTTAAACACATGGAGATTGACCGTTTAAAGGTTTCTCCGAAGTGTAATAACACCCTACCTAACCCCGAAACCGGGGAGGATGATGAAACGGATGCCAACTATGATGGTCCGCTTATCTCCCACTTGGTTGGGGAGGTTACCGAGGTTGGTTTTGATGACGCAAGACCTGGGTCCATGTTTTGTGACTTCACAGCGTCTTCGCGGAAATCTAAATCGCACTCCTCTAAAAAGAAACAAAAACCGCCCAAGAAGGCGAAATGCTCCACTCCAATCTGAGTTTCCACATGAGAGGCATGTTTTGGAATAGCAGAGGTCTCTCAGACTTGGCTAAACATAAACACGTTAGTGATTGTGTGCGAGAACACGAATTGGATTTTGTGGCAATCTCCGAGGCTGGTAAATGTGACTTCCACCCGCATGTCCTCGATCACCTATCAGGTGGTTTTGACTACACGTGGCATAGTCTACCAGCTCGTGGGAGGTCTGGAGGAATCCTTCTTGGGATACAGACCACGACCATGGATTTGTTGGCCTTTTCGACCGGTGAATTTCATATCAAATTCCACCTACGAAACAGGGCTGATAATTTTACATGGAGCCTGGTCGCAGTCTATGGGGCTGCCCAAGATGAGCATAAATCTGCTTTCCTTCGTGAATTGGTGAACCTGGCTAAGGATAACCCGTACCCAATGCTTATTGGAGGGGATTTTAATATCCTTAGGTACCAGGAAGAGAAAAATAATGACCGCTTCGAAACTCATTGGCCTTTCCTATTCAATGCTGTGATTGACAGTTTGGATCTTCGGGAGGCTTGTATGTCCGGGCGGCAGTTCACTTGGGCTAATAACCGTTCGATGCCGACGTACGAGAAGCTCGATAGGGTACTTATGGATACCGAATGGGAGCTAAAATTTCCTATGGTAACCGTGCGAGCCCTAGAGCGAATCGAGGCAATATCGGATCATGCGCCAATCATTCTTGATTCTAACTCTACGAACCATTCTGCCCGTCGCCCATTCAAATTTGAATTGAGCTGGCTGCATCGGGAGGGTTTTGTAGACATAATCAAAAACGTTTGGCAAAGGCCTTCCGTTGGTCATACACCGATTCAGAGATGGAATTTTAAAATAAGGGCCATGAGGCAGCATCTCTCTGGATGGGCAAAACACACCAATGGGTTATACAAAAAGGAAAAGCAGCGCCTCTGTACCATCATTGATGACCTCGACATAATTGCAGAGACCCGCACCTTATCTCAACAAGAGATTGAATTGAAAAATCAATCTAATGAGAAGGTTGCCCGTCTTCTACGAGAAGAGGAAATCAAATACTACCAGAGGTCCAAAGCTGACTTCATCCTCATGGGAGATAGTAATACAAGATACTTTCAATTGGTCGCCAATGGTCGCCATAGGAAGAAATGTATTCATAGTCTCCAACAGGATGAGGGGCGGATCGAAGGTCAGGAGGAGCTCAAAACGTATATCACCAAATACTACAAATCTCTGTTTGGGGCGCCGGACGAAGGGAATATCACCCTTGACGAGACCCGAACAGATGATATTCCACAAGTCACGGCAGAAGAGAACAATATCCTCACGGCACCTTTCTCAAAAGAGGAGGTGAGGGCGGCTGTGTTTCAAATGGAACACAATAAGGCTCCAGGCCCTGATGGTTTCCCCGCAGAATTCTATCAGAATTTCTGGGATATCATCAAGACTGACCTTTTGGAGTTGTTCAATTGTCTTCATGCCGACCGACTTGAGCTATTCAGGCTGAATTTTGGTGAGATTGTCTTGTTGCCGAAGATGAAGGAGGCTGAACGGATCCAGCAGTTCAGACCCATATGCCTCCTTAATGTTAGCTTCAAGATTTTCACCAAAGTGGCTACGAATAGGTTAAATTCGGTAGCTGACCATGTTGTCCGGCCATCTCAAACGGCATTCATGCAAGGACGGAATATACTAGATGGTGTAGTAATCCTGCATGAGACCGTCCACGAGATGCACCGGAAAAACATGAGTGGAGTGATATTCAAAATTGACTTTGAAAAAGCCTATGACAAGGTCAAATGGTCTTTCCTCCAACAGGCCCTAAAAATGAAAGGTTTCTCCGATAAATGGCGCCAGTGGATCGAAAATTTTGTAACTGGAGGTAGTGTGGCCATCAAAGTCAATGATGATGTAGGCCATTACTTTCAGACAAAAAAAGGCCTACGGCAAGGTGACTCCATATCCCCAATGTTATTTAACATTGTTGCTGACATGCTGGCTATTCTGATTGAGCGCGCCAAGCTGGACGGCCAGATTGCAGGAGTAGTGCCACACCTTGTGGATGGTGGCCTCTCTATTTTGCAATATGCCGATGACACAATTCTTTTTATGGAACATGATCTGGACAAGGCTCGAAACCTGAAACTCTTGCTTTCAGCGTTTGAGCAAATGTCGGGTCTCAAAATAAACTTCCATAAAAGCGAATTGTTCTGCTTTGGAGAAGCCGTTCAGGCGGCGGTCGACTATGCTGACCTATTTGGTTGTGCACATGGCCAATTCCCAATTAAATATCTGGGAATACCGATTCATTATCGGCGCCTCACCATTGCGGAGTGGAAGCATGTAGAGGAGCGTCTAGAGAAACGGTTGAGCAGTTGGAAAGGCAAACTGTTATCAGTTGGAGGACGGTTGGTTTTGATTAACTCTGTCCTCACAAATATGGTTCTCTATATGCTTTTTTTCTTCCAACTTCCAAAAGGGGTCCTACAAAGACTGGACTATTTTAGATCCAGATTTTTTTGGCAAGGAGACGGTGAAAAGAAAAAATACAAGCTGGCTAAATGGAGCGTGGTTTGTAGACCGAAAGACCAAGGTGGCCTTGGAATTCATGACCTGCAGGTCAAGAATGAGGCCCTACTCAGTAAATGGTTATTCAAACTTCTTACTGAGGATGGTGTTTGGCAAACCATGCTGCGCAATAAGTATCTAGGCCAAAAGACGTTGTCCCAGGCATTTTGGAAACCTGGCGACTCGCACTTTTGGGCTGGCCTAATGGCGGCGAAGAAACATCTCTTTCGCTTTGGGTCTTTCGCGATAATGGACGGGTCTGAGATTCGTTTTTGGGAAGACATCTGGCTAGGCAATGCCAGTCTCCAAGAACAATATCCAGCCTTATACAACATTGCTTGCGATAAGAATACTACTATTGCGCAGGTGCTCAGTTCATCCCCGCCGAATATTTCGTTCAGGCGGGATCTGATTGGCCCCCGACTTGTGTCATGGCATAATCTTTTATCTCGGCTGGATTCGATTAACCTGACACAAGGCCGGGATGTGTTTCGCTGGAACCTTACTACATCGGGGTCTTTCACCGTAGACTCTATGTATCGTGCGCTCACACATTCTGAGGTACCGGTGAGTAATAACAAGAAAATTTGGAAGTCCAAGATTCCACTAAAAGTGAAAATCTTTATGTGGTATCTTCGTAGGGGAGTTGTGTTAACAAAAGACAACCTCGCACGACGCAACTGGCAAGGGAGTAAGAAGTGTTGTTTTTGTACTCATGACGAGACAATTAAACACCTCTTTTTTCCAATGCAAGTTTGCACGTTCTACGTGGTCAGTCATCCAAATAGCGTCAAATTTGCATCCGCCCATAAGTGTTGCCAATATTTTTGGTCATTGGTTGGACGGTATTCCAAAAAGTTTTAAAACGCTAATAAGGGTGGGAGCGTATGCCTTAATTTGGTCGCTTTGGCTATGTAGAAATGATTTGGTTTTTAATGACAAAAATGCTTCTCCTCTGCAGGTTATTTTCCGGTGTACGCACTCGCTACGTACGTGGTCTATGCTACAACGACGGGAGTACCAACCGCTGTTCACGGCGGTGTGTACGCGATTGGAGCAGGTGGCTACGGAGGTTTTTTCCCAACATGGGTGGCAGCATAACCTTCGGATCGATCCACCACCTCCTTCGACATAGGCATAGTGTCGGTCTATAGGACTCTACTTTTGTCGATTTGTCGATTTTTATTTCATGAATTTTTATTAGACCTTCGGATTTGGCTGTGTGCATCCTAGCTATGCAGAGGCCGGGTGTTACTCATAATGCTTTGTATCCGCTTGATGCTACATTTTGAGATAATAAAATCGCCCTTTATCGAGAAAAAGATAAGTCTTACTAGTTACATGGCCACCACCGAACCAAAACCAATACCCTATAGCCTCTAGGGTAGCACCATTACTGGATAGAAGAAACACGGGTGAATCTAGATATGGCACTTGTGTTTGTTGCCAGAAGTCAACAACTTTAGCATAACAATCTTGATTATCTTCAAAAGTTTAGATGCACAAGTCTATCTTGTACTCATATGTGGTTTCCATTTCATAAGTTTATGATATCTGTGGAATTTTATTTGGAAAACAGTTTCCTATATATGACAGTTTTGGAGTAGAGATCTAGCGCGCAGGAGAGCATCAGTGGGAGCTCGTGACCGCCAACAAAGGGATCTCCTACGTTCATTCCTCTGACGAGGCTTTGTGACGTTCTGGCTACGGTGGCACGAATCAAGAAAGATAATTACCTCCGTTGAAACAAAAGAAGACTAGCAAAGGCCTAGAATGCTGTCCACACAAAGTTTTTCTACAAAACCCAACATGTTCCAGCAGGGAAGGATACACATATATATACTATGAAGTTAAATTGGGTAATTAAGCAACCTAGCCATCGTATGTGTATCAACATCGTTCTTTCCATGGCTTAACAGTATGTATGTCTGCTTTAAACCAACACATAACCACAGATGCAAACTAGCCTTGACATACATAATCAATGATGAACATTAACATCACGCTTGCTGGCACCCTCACCAAATGCATGGAGCAAGAACTGGCTACCCATAAGCCGTGCTACCTAAAATCGTCGCTCATGCAGGAGGCGCTTGCACACACTAAGGAAAAAAAAACTAATTTCCCCGAGGAAAGATTGCAACACGTTCGTACCAGCACAAGCACGAATTAATCCCGCATCAATTTGGGCGGAAACTTGTTTAACCAGTTGCGACAATTGTAACATAAACGGAAGAAGTTACATGTAAGTCTTAACTGTGCCACTACATATCGCTGAAATGAGGACTCTGCCACAAACTTTTTTCTCTATCGTGTGTGCCAATAATTCTTGCCATTTTTTTTCACCACACACAAGATGCAATTGACGCTGTTCCGTTAGGTTAGCCAAACTTGCCATCCTGTTTGACTCCGTCCTCACACGAGGGACCCACATTTAGTCACGAAAGACGACAATTAGATTTTGACCGTTTTTCTTACGAGTGGACCCACCACTTTGCCTTGTTGGCCGGAGACGACGTTGCACTACGCTCAAGGATTGTGTACTGATTGTGAAATATTCTACTAGAGTTCACATATTTTTACATGGTTTTATCCCAACTTGTTAGGTCATTTCATAATTGTGTGATTCTATCGCTTACTGAAGTACACCTTGGAAGTCAATCAGTAGAGTTCAATTGTTTTTAAGTGATTGATAGCAAAAAAAGTTGAATTGATATGTATTCATTCGATAAATCTTACTAGTTACATGGACACTACAGAACAAAAATAAATCCCCTGCAGCCGACAGACAGGGCCACCCACCGTACTGGTCACATCCGAGGCCAACCGGAACTGCCGTCCACTCGTCACCAAATCCTACCCTCGCTCGCCGCCGAAACTGCTTGTTGACTGTCAAGTATCCGTTTCTGGCGAGCAACACTGAAGAACAACTCCGTTCATCCGTCAGTTAACCTACGGTCGTGATCTTCGGGTACCGCTTCGAGCTCATCGTCTACAACATTCCAGCAGTTTAGTTTAAATCTCTATTTAATTGGCGTCTAAATGAATTTGGCATGGAATCACACTTAAGTTAAGTGTATCTCTAAACTCACGGTGGTCCTATCATTTCGACATAAAAGGATGAGAGAGGGTGGTCGGGTGGCACGCTGTCAGTAACAAAAAATATTGTTCTTCTTTCTTTGCAAGTTATCATTATCTAGTTGTCTGTAGATCTGGCTCACAGAAGTCCCTCCTTCCCCTTCTCCTCCGACAACCGTTAGTGACCGCTGGAGGTCCCGACAAGGTGGTATCAGAATAGTCCGTCCCTCGGACTAGCTTCCCACCTATCCCTCTCTTTTCTCCTCACTTCTTCCGCGCCACCAACTTGCCCTTGAGGTTGTCAGTTCATCGGATTTGGCCGTAAAGTCCCTCAACAAACCTTCCATGTCGTCTGGTTCCAGATCTCGCTCTTCTTCTCACGAGCATGCTCGCATGGCAGCGGGCGACATCATGATTCGATCACCAGGAACTATGGACGATGAGCAGGACGAAGCGTAGCTCGCCAAGTGCCCGCCACAAGACATCCACACGCTCAGCCACTGCCTTGACCAACATGATGCGGATGCGACGACCATGGCGTCCTCCCTCAACTTCCTGCAAGGTGAGATGTTTTCATGAGTGAGATGATGGTATCGATGAATGCGAACTTTGATCACTTGTTACCTACAGAGAAGGCGAGCTCGTCAGCAACACTCCGCAAAACCACTCCTTTTCTACTCCACAACACACCTCCCACACCCTTCCCTAACGTCTATCATTGAAACCACAACACCACTAGCAACGTTTGCTCCCTCCAGACAACCGATTGACCCACCAAACTTCACCAAGTTGACGCCGGATAAGCTTCCCCACCCAGTATTTCCACCAAATTCACAACCTTTCCACAAAACTCTCAACCTTCCCTCCCAACACCACCCAAAATTCAATTTCACTGAAACTTCTGCTTAGGTCACAACACTGTAGCAACGGTACCATCCATCACCACAGCCTAGATTGGAAGGCAGGGCACGACAAGAACATCAGGAACGAGGAGGAGACTCGGCGGGTGTTTGACGAGTGGAAGGTCGAGCACGGCAAGAAGTAGAGCTCCGCTGGCGAGGAGGATCGCCGTTACGCTTTCTTCAAGGACGAGCTCCGCAAGGTCGATCTGCTCAATGCCGCCTTCGGCCCCAACTCAATTTTCGGCCTCGACTTGTGACGTCACTGATGAGGAGTGGGGATTCTTGACCCAGGGAACGTTGCCATATATATCAACAGAACCTACTCCATATAGAGATGTTATTAGTTACAATATATAGATGAACAAGTGCACATGGACTTATGCTTCCAATCTATATTTATCGTGGTAGGATATGTGTTGGTTGATTGTTGAATAGTATTCTACTAGAGTTCATTATAAGTTCATACATGGGTCCATCGCAAATTGTTGGGTAATTTGCATAATTGTGTGATCTTATCGCTGACTGAAGTACACCATGGAAGTCAACCGATAGACTTCATTTGTTTTTAAGCGATTGATAGCAAAAAAATCAAATTGATATGACTTCATTAGATAAGTCTTACTAGTTACATGGCCACTATGGAACCAAAACCAATCCCCTATAGCCTCTAGGGTAGCACATTACTGGATAGAAGAAACACGGGTGAATCTAGATATGGCACTTGTGCTTGTTGCTAGAAGTCAACAACTTTAGCATAATAATCTTGCTTATCTTCAAAAGTTTAGATGCACAAGTCTATCTTGTACACATATGTGGTTTCCATTCCATAAGTTAACACGGGTGAATCTAGATATGAGACTTGTGCTTGTTGCCAGAAGTCAACAACTTTAGCATAACAATCTTGCTTATCTTCAAAAGTTTAGATGCACAAGTCTATCTTGTACACATATGTGGTTTCCATTCCATAAGTTTATGATATCTGTGGAATTTTGTTTGGAAAACAGTTTCCTATATATGACAGATGATGAAAATGTTAGATTGTACGTCAGGTAGCTTAACATATTATCTGTAATCTTAACTTACCAATCGTGTACGTCTACCTCACCTCCTTCCTAGTTGAAAACGGGTTGTATCTCTAGCAATCCTTTCGAGTCCTCCTGTAAGTCACGACAGGAAATCCTCCTGCCTTCAATCAATAAATACATAGCGTCTCTCCTCCTGGAGGGTAGATACGCTTAGTTCTTACATGGTAATCAGAGCCACTCCTCTTCCTATCGATCTAGCTATAGCCAAAAGCCTGTCGATCTAGCTATAGAAAAGCAGAAGAACAATCTAACATCGACATATCTTCCGCTTCAGCCCAGGTCGTCCTCAACCTTGGAACACCTCCGTCTGAAAAATTAACAAGGGGAAACTATCTCCTTTGGAAGGCTCAGGTGATGCTCGCCCTGCGAGGTGCGCAGGTAACAGGACTACTCGATGGATCGGACGCAGCGCCTCCAAAACAAGTGGAGCAGCAGCAGCAGGACGAAACCATGGCCATGGGGCTAAACCCCCTCTATGGACCATGGCTCTCGAAGGATCAACAAGTTCTGAGCTACCTGCTAAATTCCCTCTCGAAGGAAATCCTTGCACATGTTGTGAGGAAAGAAAACACATTCGATCTCTGGACCGCGATCACCACACTTTTTGCCTCGTAGTCCCAGTCCAGAATCACAAATCTGAGGATTGCTATTGCAAACACCAAGAAGGTATCAATGTCCAGCACTACATACATCGCCAAGATGAAGAGCCTGGGAGATGAACTAGCAGCTGCAGGTCGCCCGGTTCCTGATCGAGAGATGGTGGATTACATCCTCGCTGGATTCGATCGAGATTACGATCCGATCGTTGTAGCAATTGGAGCCATCGCTAGTCAGGTTACTGTTGACAGTTATTTTCACAAATTGTTTCCTTTGACCAGCGAATGGAGATGCTTGGAGATGGCCCGAGCAGTGGTTACCGTACCTCCACGAACGCTGCCTACAGAGGGCGTGGACAGAACCGCACGAGAGGAAGTCGCGGACGTGGATCACGGTGGCGTGGTAGAGGAGATCGACCCCCATCTCGGGCCCCATTTGGTAGCGGAGGGCGCGGCAGAGGCCGCTTGCGTGGTCCGCCTCATCAACAACAACAGCAGGACTACGGGCAGGAGTCTTTTGAGCAGTGCCAAATCTGCAGGCGCCATCATGCTGGAGGTGCTCGGCAGTGCTGGTGGAGATATGAAGAAGATGACAATCATGAAGAAAAGGGTGCCAATTTCATCACAAACTCATATGGTATTGACACTAATTGGTATGCGGACACTGGTGCTACCGATCATATTACAGGAGAGCTTGATAAATTGATGACACGGGATAAGTATCATGGCAAGGAGCAAGTTCACATGGCAAACGGTTCTGGTATGACAATCTCTCATATTGGTCGTTCAATTGTTAAAACTCCCGTGAAAAATTTACATCTCAAAAATATTTTGCACGTTCCACAAGCTTCAAAAAATCTTGTCTCCGTCCATCGTTTTACTCTTGATAATCATGTCCTTATAGAATTTCACCCTTATTTCTTTTTGATTAAGGATTTGGCAACGAGGAGAATAATTCTTAGAGGAAGGTGTGTGGGAGGACTCTACCCACTCACATCATCATTATCGTCATCAAACAAACAAGCTTTCGTCATCATCAAGCCGTCTTCAGCAAAGTGGCATAGTCCATTAGGTCATCCATCTTCAGTTATAGTTAAACATGTTATTAGCAAAAATAGCCTTCCCTATTGTCGTGAGTCTAGTAGTGAGTTAGTTTGAGATCCTTGTCAACAAGCTAAAAGTCATCAACTTCCATACCCTGTTTCTACCAGCATCTCTACTGCTCCCTTACAACTTGTTTTTTCAGATGTCTGGGGACCTGCCCCTACATCGGTTGGTAGACATTCATATTATGTAAGTTTTATTGATGACTATTGTATTTTTTCTTGGATTTATCTTCTAAAGAGACGATATAATGTATTCCAAGATTTCTTCAATTTTCAAAATCTTGTTGAATGCAAACTAGACACAAAAATCATTGTTATGCAAACAGATTGGGGAGGCGGGTACGAGAAGCTCAATTCCTTTTTTTTTAAATGGCATCTCTCATCATGTTTCCTGCCCACATGCACATCAACAGAACGGGTCTGCCGAAAGGAAGCATCGCCACATTGTTGAAGTCGGTCTAGCCTTACTTGCAAATGCATCCATGCCACTAAAGTTTTGGGACGAAATTTTTTTGACTGCCACATATCTCATAAATTTGCTCCCTAGCAAAGTCATCAAATTTAGAACTCCCATTACATGTCTCTTTGGCACTACACCGGATTATAATTCTGTACGTGTCGTCGGTTGTGCATGTTGGCCAAATCTTAGGCCATATAATACACGCAAACTTGCGTTTCGTTCCAAACAGTGTGTGTTTCTAGGATATAGTCCTCTTCACAAAGGTGACAAGTGTCTAGATGTCTCTACAGGGAGAGTATATATTTCTCGGGATGTTGTGTTTGACGAGTCAGTTTTCCCATTCAAATCCCTTCATCTGAATGTTGGTGCCCTCCTTCGTAAAGAGATTCTTCTTCTTCCACAAAATCTTCGTAATTTTGATCACGGGGGCGATATCAATTGTACTGATCATTTTGATGATGCTATTTCTAGAACTGTTGTGCAGCATGTGCCGACACTAGTAGAAAACGGGACATTAGTTCCGGTTCGTAAGGGCCTTTAGTCCCGGTTGGGCAACCGGGAATAAAAAATCGGGACTAAAGGCCCCCCTTTTAGTCCCGATTGTGTTACGAACCGGGACTAAAGGGGCTCCACGTGGCCGTTGTGGAGGCCTCAGGCAGGAGGACCTTTAGTCCCGGTTGGTAACACCAACCGGGACTAAAAGCCCGCCACGCGTCAGTCACAGCAAAGCCCTGGGGTTTAGTTTTTTTTGAGAGGGGGGTTTAGCCGTAGCGTGGGCCGACCGGCGCTACTTGTAACTAAACTACCGGTCGTGTTTTCGTCAATGCGCTACTACTAACTATTAACGCGCTACTTGCTAGTATGGAAGAACAACATCCAACATCAGTACAAATTAGATGGATGCAAAGAGACCAAGTTGAATTAGAGGAAAATACGATGTTGCGATTCACAACATCGTATTTTCCTCTAATTCAACTTGGTCTTGCATCCATCTAATTTGTAATAGTATATGTCATATAACAACTCATCATCATCTGAATCAACTCATCGTCATTCTAGTTGTTATCATACTAGTTAAACAGCTCTTCATCATTCTAGGTAAAATAGCATAAAAAGGTGAACTCCTCATCATTCTGGTTGTTATCATACTAGCAAGTGACCGAGTTATCACAAGTTAGAAACACTAACTACTGCTCTCTCTTAGGTAAAAAAACATAAAAAAGGTGAACTCCTGCGTCTCCACATTGAAGAATACAGATCAACCTATCTCCAACTTGTGGGATGCGCAAGTATTCGTCTCCAAGTGGTAGCGTGGATGCTTTTATTGCATTTCTCCATCCTTTGATTTTCAGGGTTTCTTCACTTTCAGATATCGTGTATTTACCGCGGTAACTCATCAGGATTGGCCGTAAGCTAACCATATGCAAATCACCTTCCATAAACATCACTTTAGGCACGGTCTCTGGAGGGAGTACCTATTGAAGAACATAAGTAATAATAACATAGTTAGCAAACTAGTTTTGCTTAAGAAGAATGTATGAAAAAGATGTACTAGTGACACAATAGTAAAAAAATTCTTACAATGTAGTTTGAAGTGATGTTATAATGGTTCAACTTGTGCACTAGTGGAACATATCCATGATAACTGTTGCCAATCCTGTAATTGTTCTTCTTATATTCCTCAACATCATGAATAAATGAGATCAGATGATTTTTCTCCAACCAAGTAAGCTCGGAGTCATAACTGTAGTAGGTCCGATCTATTATTTGTCGTGTAGTTCTTGTAGCAGAGAAATAAGCTGATAATTAAAAATAAAGAAATTTAGTCGGGATGAGTATCAAATACTTTTCAATAATCAATATAAATTACCTAACAAATCTGTTGACAAACTCACCTAGAGGTAGAACTAGAATCAAGTCATCCGCATGCACCCAAATTTTCATATTATTATCACGAACATCGTCATTACCAAGATCGAAGGTAATGTTCATGTCCTCATCCAACCCATACGCCTTGCAAAGTGCTCTCCAATTAGAACAACTGAAATATGTGTGATCTTCATCATTTTTTACCTTAACAACAAAAGTGTAATGCTCCGTTCCTAGGTGAGCTATCTTAGGCTCTGTACTATCCTTCTCTTTGAAATGGAACTTGTCCAAGACAGCGAATCTTGCATGGGAGGGAACACACTAGTCGAATTGTACAAAATAAAATTAAAGGTTAATTAAAGCAAAAAAAACATACGTCATACTTCATTAACAAGAAATACATGCCGTCTTTACATACCGTAATAATTTCAAAGTCGTCATGTAGCTTGACAGTGAAGGATGTACCGTTGTCTAGGTGAGGATAACGGTCGCATATACCCCTGTCATCGCAGCACAAAGGGCACTTAGGGATCCTCCCCTCGTCATCAGACGACGTCGACATTTCCTGTGTTCATGATTCTAAGATTAAAAATCTACGGCAACATTTTTCTTAATGCTCATTGATTCTAAGATTAACAATTTAGTATTTAAATTAGAATGCATTAAATAAGCAAAAACTGAATCATAGTAGTCAGTCGCCGGCGAGGTTCGATCTGAGGGGAGAGGAATGGCGAGGAGGATTTTTTTAGCAAGATCATCATATAATATCACTAATACATATAATATCATCGGCGACCGTCGGGGACTCTTCATATAATATTATCATATAATATCACTAATACATATCGAATAATCCAGTTAATGCATCATCGAATATTATCACTAATACATCTCGAATATTATCACTAATATCACTAATACAACTCGAATATTATTGAATAATCCAGTTAACTCGCGGTTCCTGAGCCGCGGGCGGTGGACACCCAAAGAGAAGAAACCATCACAGGATCATAGCTCGGGTGAGATCCGTGAAGAAACTGCCAGGTATTGGAGAACCTGACGTCCAACGCAACCATGCAGCGACGGACGTGCTCGTCCTCCTCCCTGACACGGCGACCTACCACCTCATCGGGGGTCGGATCCCTCCGCACCGATAGTGGCCCACGCGACTGGCACCAAAATAGCTCCGGGTCGACGACGAGACCCCAATTCCTCACCAAGCTGCGCGCCCCGGAGGGTAGCACCTCCCAATGCCAGCCCGGCAGAGCCCAGTCCCGAACATGGCGCCTCTCAAACTGGTTGTCGCCGCCAAGTCGCCAACGAGGATGCGGGACGGGATCGTCGTCGAGAACAAATTCTTATGAAAACAAATTCCTATGAGAATAAATTCCTAACGGACCTATCGCAGTACTACACGATACCGAAGAAGGGGGGAAAACATCCATAGGGGTCTTCCCGGTAGTGCTAGTGGTGACCTATCGCGGTACTACACGATACCGGCGAAGGACTCGTCACCGGCGATCGTCGGGGACTCCTCCGGCGATCGTCTGGGACTCCTCCGGCAATTGTCGGGGACTCCTCCGGCGATCGTCGATCAAAAAATGGCATATATTGCAAAAATGGCATGCAACAAAATCTCATCTTTTGAAATTTGGAAGCTCTTGCACAATTTCAGAACCAAGTGCTACTACCGAAATAATGATTCAAGTGTACAAATTTGGCCATTTCACTTATACAAAAGGCCATAAAATACTATGGTTAGCCCCTGTTGGGGATATAACCCCGTGGTATAACCCGCCCAGGAGGGGCCGGGTTGGACGGTTGGCGGTTCATCAGCAAGGCCTTAAATGGGCCTGAAGACCAATACAAGCTTGGAGGCGGTTTGCCAGGCGGGCCGGATGGAGGCCCAGAGCCGGTAGACGGCGGGTGACCCGGAGGCGTAAGCCGTCCGAAGATGGCTTGCTAGAGAAGGCAAGGCGACTTAGAGATAAAGCCGGTTACGGAGTATAACCCGGTCCGGACTCTTGTAAGCCCAGGGCCTTGACCTGTGTATATAAAGGCGAGTCCCTGCGGCGGATTAGGGTAAGAAACAATCCATCGAGAGCTAGGTCAAGCGAATCCGCTCCCTTGTAATTGATACCCAATCAATACCACACAAAGCAGGACGTAGGCTTTTACCTCGATTGTGAGGGGCTGAACCTCGGTAAACTCGTGTCCTTCGTCCCGATCAACCCCTTCGAGCTAGTCACCGTAGCAATGGCCTCGCACCTAAGTCCTTTCACTAGGGCATCTGCCGTGACAAAACCACGACAGTTGGCGCCCACCGTGGGGCCTATGCGCGGTGGTTTGGAGTTCTCGAAGGGCTCTCTCCCATGGATCGAGGGATAAGCCATCGACAGGATGACTAAAAGTCGCCGCGGCAGGCTCTACATCGATGACGCTGGCTGGGGCCCCGAGGCCGACTCAATCGAGTACGGGTACCGGGTCCCCTTCGGCGGAATTCATGTCTTCATCGGAAAGATCGGCGGATCTGAGCCCGGGCCGGACATCTGCACCAACCTCGTCGAGTCGTCCCGGCGCACGCAACCCGCCCGGGTTCAACCCGGCCGGAAGCGTGTCTTTGTCGGCTTCACACAGGGCGTGGAAGATTCCGCGTTAGGAGGAACTCTCATCTACTCAGAGGACGGGTCTTTGAGTGGAGAGACGGAGTCAATTTACCAGCTTTATGACAGCGGTCTTGGGGGCTATGCTGATGGTGACAGTATTCTGGAGCCCTACGAGCCGCCAAGCCAAGCCGCCATCTTCATGGCAGGCACGTCCCCGGCTCTCAACAGCACGATGGCTGGAGCCGCCCCATCAGGGTCCGGGTTAGCTAGGCCGTCGGCTCAAGTTTTGCTGGGATTGATGAATGAGCTGGCAACTTTGCTGGGAACGGAAGTCATGACTGAAAATCAAACGGAACGTAATGCGGAGATTGCAAGGCTGAAAGGGCTGATGACCAGGGCCCAAGAGGATATTAATGCATTACAGGTTCAGATGGATGCCGAGTCAGAGCGTCTGAAGGCGGAGGCTTTTCGTTTAGATCTGGACCAACACGCCTCAGAGGCAGTTCTTTGGAGGAGATATCAAACCCGCCTGCCTACACAATTTGAGCCGAGGAACCTCTTCAACACCCCGGGGGCAGGACTGAACGCACTGCTGGCCATAACCTGGGCCATGGAAGTGCCTGGGAATAGGGCGGCGGCTCAGCCTTTATAGCCAGACCAGCCCCGGAGAAACCAGACCCCACCGCGGCGATTTCAGACACCGCCTGGTCATTACTCTAACTCGGTAGATAACATGGTAGCAGCGGCTACCAGACTCAATGCACTCCCTCTCGCCGAAGGGATGCCCTTCGCCGCGGAGGCCCAGAACGACATCGAGCTCTTGCAAATAGCGGTGGCTCAGCAGGAAAAGTTTACTTACAGTCGAAGTCGCGTACACTCAACTCCTCTTCTGAGCCACAGTTACAGCCGACGTGTGGAGTCGCCTGCAGTCTCCAGCAGAGAGCGATGGCGCAACCCGCCCTATGGTGGCCCGCCCGGTGTTGATGCTCAGGCAGTTGTGGATAATGCCAAAGCTCGGCGTGAGGCGGCGGAAGCGGCGGCTTGCCAAGAACTATCTCCGGTAACCCCTGCAACTTCGGTGGGAGCCGGAGTCACTTCCAGGGCTGTTGGAGTGCCATGTTTAACACCGGCTCTACGAAATGAGCGCCTGCCAAAGGATTTCAAAGGTCTGCGCAACGTGCCTAACCACACAGCTGATCTGCCCCCGGAAGCCTGGATCGAGAGTTATGAGCTAGCCATGGAGATGTTGGACATCAGTGATGCAGTCTGTGCAAAATACTTCATCGTGATGTTGGAAGGACCGGCTCGTACGTGGTTAAAGGGTCTGCCCCCCAATACCATTAACTCCTGGGCCGAGTTGAAAGCACGATTTATCAAGAATTTCCAAGGGACATGCAAGCAGCCTATGACAATCGTTGACTTAGATCATTGCGTGCAACATGAGGATGAGTCGGCTCATCATTAGGTCCGGTGGGTTTCGACCATTATCCACTCATCTGATAATATCTTGGCGGCTCAGGCGGTCCTGATTCTGGAGAAAAATTGTCACTTCTTGCCCGTTAAGTGTTCTTGCCAGGACATGGGTGAGCTCATGGCGGCTCTCACTAAATATGCAGATTCGGATAGCACGAAGGATCCTGGTTCTGATGATGAGAAGTCTGCTAAGGGTAAGAAGAACGGCAACGGCAAAGGTCAGCAGCAGAATGGGGCAGGAAGAAACAACCCGGGTAACGGTGGCAAACGAAAGCACCCGGATGGCGGGTCAGATCTGGTAGCCAACACCAACACTGGGAACAACCGTGCTAAGGGCAACGGTAAACCGCCTTTTGGCAAGGCCAAAACTCCCTTCAACATGGAGGCAATGCTTAACGAACCCTGCCCCAAGCACAGTCTTCCCAACAAGCCGTCCACTCATGCTTGGAAGGATTGTTATATCATGCGAGAGTTCCGGAATTACAGCCTTAACCAGCATCATGGTAACGGCAATGGACCGCCTGGCGGGTCAGGATCCGGCTCTCATGGGTCAGGTTTTGGTGCAGGCGGCTCAAACTCGGGTTATCAGGGTCAAGGTAACCTTGGAGATCACAGTCAACAACCCGGCAATGGTGGTCAGCAGCAAAACAACCAGTCAGGGTATCAGAGTAACCCAAAGCAGCTTAACGGAGGCCAGTATCATGTCTTCACCATGAGTCTGGACAAACGTGATCGGAAGGTGCGCAAGAGGGCAGTTCATGCAGCAATGCCGGCTATTCCACAATATTTGAAGTGGTCTGAGCACACAATATCATGGAGCAGGGAGGATCACCCGCCATGAGTCGATAACCCGGGGCACCTGGCCCTCGTGGTAGCCCCTCAGTTAGGCGGCTACAAATTAACCAAAGTGTTGATGGATGGTGGTAGCAGTATCAACATTTTGTACTATGATACTTTCCGCCGGATGAACCTGACTGACAAAGATCTCAAGCCGTCATCCACGGTCTTTCACGATGTGGTACTCGGCAAGTCGGCTTATCCGGTAGGAAAGATTGCCCTTGAGGTGGCTTTTGGCAATGACTACAACTACAGGGTAGAGACCTTGTAGTTTTAAGTGGTTAAGATTGAGAGTCCATATCATGCTCTGTTTGGATGGCCGGTTTATGCCAAGTTCATGGCTCGGCCCTGTTATGTTTACTTGCAGCTCAAGATGCCAGGGCTAAAGGGGACAATCACGGTGCATTGTGATCGGAAAATTGCTCTTGAGTGTGAGATAGGTGATGCTGCGTACGCGGAGTTAAGCTGTGCTGGCACGGAGCTCAAGTTTTATAAAGATAATGTTGACCCGGCAGATATGACCCCGTTAAAGAAGCCCAGCACAGAGTCTGACCCGCCCCTGAAATTTGTGGCAAAGGATACCAAATTGGTGGACTTTGTCCCTGGTGACTCATCGCAGCAGTTCACTATAGGGGCTAACATGAACCCCAAATAGGAAAGCGCGCTCATCGAATTCATCCGTGAGAATCGGGACATCTTCGCATGGAAACATTCTGACATGCCAGGTGTACCGAGAGAATTCGCTGAGCACCATGTTAATGTGGATCCTAAATTTAAGTCGGTTAGGCAATTCCTCTGCGTTTCAATGAGGAGCAGCGTAAAGCTATAGGAGAAGAAGTTGCCCGGCTCTTGGCAGCTGATTTTATCGTGGAGGTTTTTCACCAGAAGTGGTTGGCCAATCCTGTGCTCGTCCTTAAGAAGAACGGCACGTGGCGTATGTGTGGACTATACAGACCTTAACAAGGCATGTCCGGTTGATCCATTTGCTCTCCCCCGTATCGATCAGATCATTGATGCGACGACGGGTTGCGAGAGTTTATGTTTCCTGGATGCTTATTCGGGTTATCATCAGATCAAGAAGGTAGTCAAGGACCAGGAGAAGACGTCTTTCATAACGCCCTTTGGAGCTTTTTGTTACGTGTCTATGCCTTTCGGACTCAAAAGCGCTCAGGTGACTTGCCAGCGCTGCGTGCAGAACTGTCTTCATGGTCAGATTGGGCGCAACGTTCATGCTTATGTGGACGATATCGTGGTCAAGTCAAGGAAGAAAGAGACTCTGCTTGCTGATTTGAAGGAAACTTTTGATAACCTCCGGGTTTACAAGATGATGCTTAACCCAGCTAAGTGCGTTTTTGGCGTACCTGCAGGCAAACTGTTGGGATTTTTGGTCTCAGAACGGGGCATCGAGGCCAACCCGGAGAAAATCAAGGCCATCACTTCACTTTCTAAACCGGCGTGTATCAATGATGTTCAACGCTTGGCGGGTCGTATTGCCGCCTTAAGCCAATTCATAAGCCGCCTGGGGCAGAAGGTATCCCTTTATATCAGATGATGAAGAAGACATATAATTTCGTCTGGAGTGACGCGGCCGAGGATGCGTTGGAAGCACTTAAAAAGCAGTTAGCTGAGCTGTCTGTCTTGGCTGCTCCCATAGACAAAGAGCCTTTGCTCCTGTACGTGGCGGCGAATAACAGAGCTGTCAGCATGGCAGTTGTGGTGGAGCGCAAGGATACAGGTAAAGAATACCCCGTCCAGCGGCCGGTTTATTACGTCAGTGAAGTTTTGACCGAGTCCAAGCAAAGATACCCGCATTGGCAGAAGCTGGTATTTGGAGTGTTCATGGCGAATCGCAAGCTGAAGCATTATTTCCTTGGACATCCAATCACGGTGGTTAGCTCTGCTCCTTTGGGAGATATCATTTGAAATAGAGAGGCCACCGACAGAATTGCTAAATGGGCACTTGAGCTTGGGCCTCTTAATTTAAGGTATGTGCCTCGAACATCGGTCAAGTCTCAGGCCCTCGTGGATTTTATCAATGATTGGACAGAGTGTCAAGCACCTGAGGAGAAGCCAGACAATACATATTGGACAATCCACTTTGACGGATCCAGGCAGCTAGAAGGTTCATGGGCTGGAGTTGTTTTAACTTCCCCACGAGGTGATAAATTTTGATATGTCTTAAGGTTAATGTTTCCTTGTACCAACAATGCAGCTGAATATGAAGCCTTGCTCCATGGGCTCCGTGTGGCCAAGGAAATGAATTTGAGCCGGGTCAGGTGTCTGGGCGACTCAGACCTCGTGGCTCAACAAGTCTCAGGCACGTGGGATTCTAAGGACCCTCATATGGTGGCTTATCGTCAGGTGGTTGATATTATTGCTGGCCATTTCAAGAGATATCAGGTGGACCACATTGATCGGTGGAAGAATGAGCCGGCTGATGCATTGTCCCGGCTTGGGTCTCGGCGTAAGCCGGTGCCACATAATGTGTTCCTTGATGTGTTGCATAATCCGTCGGTCAAGTTACCTTCTGAGGAGGACATTGTTGTACCTGACCCGGAGGCACAATTGGTGGCGGCTCTTCACGCTCTTCCTGATTGGACGCTGCCTTATCTGGCGTATCTGACCCGTGGCGAGTTACCTGAGGATGAAACTTTGGCGCGACAAATCACGAGGTGGTCTAAGTCCATGACTATTGTCAATGGCGAGTTACATAGATGCAGTGTGACTGGTGTTTTTCAACGCTATGTTTCTCCCGAGGAGGGCCGTGAAATCTTACAAGAGATACACGCAGGCGACTGCGGTCATCGCGCCGGCTCAAAATCTTTGGTGGCCAAGGCTTTTCGGCACAGTTTCTACTGGCTAACGGCTCATGCAGATGCAGAGGACATAGTTAGTAAATGTGGCGGGTGTCAGAAGTTTGCACGACAGGCGCACGTGCTGGTTCAAGAACTGCGGATGATCCCAATCACTTGGCCGTTTGCGGTCTGGGGGCTTGATATGGTCGCCCCATTTAAAAGATCTAAGGATAAGAAGACCCACCTGTTGGTGGTGGTTGATAAATTTACCAAGTGGATTGAGGCGGAACCAGTTTCCAAATGTGATGCGGCAACTGTTGTTCAATTCGTCAAAAAACTGATCTTCCGATTTGGATACCCCCACAGTATTATCACTGATAATGGCACAAATCTTTCTAAGGGGGGCATGAAAGAGTTTTGTCAAAGTGAACACATCCGCCTTGATGTCTCCTCGGTGGCTCATCTGCAGTCTAATGGTCCAGCTGAACATGCTAACCAAGAAATTTTGAAAGGTATCAAACCCCGGCTTATGGTTCCTTTGGAACGCACGTCGGGTTGTTGGGTTGAGTAGTTGCCTGCAGTTCTTTGGAGCATCAGAACCACCCCCAACGGATCAACAGGCTACACGCCCTTCTTCATAGTTTATGGCGCAGAAGCAGTTCTCCCCAACGGTATTCGTCACGACTCGCCCAGGGTGGCGGCTTACGTGGAAGCTGATAATGAGACGGCACGTCAGAACGCACTTGATGCTTTGGATGAAGAGCGGGATCTTGCAGCGGCACGATCGGCGATTTATCAACAAGATCTGAGTCGCTATCATAGCCGCAGAGTTAAAACCCGGACATTCCAAGAAAGCGACTTAGTGCTCCGTTTGATTCAAGATCAGAAAGATATGCATAAGTTATCACCACCTTGGGAAGGACCTTTTGTGGTTAGCAAAAATCTCAACAATGGGTCGTATTATCTCATAGATATACGGTAAGGCGCCAAGTCACGTACCTCTGGGCATGAAACTAGCAGGCCGTGGAATATTGCTCATCTTCGGCCTTATTATACTTGAGTCATTGGCTCTCATCAATGTACATACCTCTGTCATTGTATATACCTTTTTATAAATTAGTATAATGAAGTTGGCATCCCCATAATTCGGGGCCTCTGCCATTTTCATCCAACGATTCTTGGTGCAAGAGTTGATTCTTCATACTGTCACTTGGGGGCTTCCAACTCAATGAGTTCAGCTTTCATACCCACTTGACCGGCTTACATGCCATATTTGGGTTAAACCTGCCTGTTTGCAACTTGCTACTCCGCCAGGTGACCCGCCGTACGTTTGACAGTCAATCTTTTTTAAGACCCTGAACTTGTCAAAGTTAAAATGGCGGTTTATGTCATGAGAGAGCCGGCTTACAGAGAGCTAGGATAAACTCACATGTCTGTTGTAGTCTCTCCGCTATGTGGCCCGTTTGTACTCTTAACAGTCAATCTTTTTTAAAGACCCTGAACCGGTTAAGGTTAAAATGACGGATTTATGTCACGCGAGAGCCGGCTTACAGGATTGTAGGCATTCATGCCTAGCTTCTTTGAAGCAAAAACATTGAGTTTTTCCAAAATTATACATAAGAGTTGATCTCTTTTGGTTGTGCCTTCAAAGCTGCCTTACAACAAAAGAAGATATACATGTCTATACTTTCTGTTTGTTGTTTTACAGGGATTTTTCCTAAGGGAATTCTAAGTTCTTCGATGACAATTGATCCGGCTTAGTATCATTCATTGATCAAGCTTGCAGCTGTCATAACCCGCCAACGGTTCTTTGTTTTTGTCTTTTCAAGATTATGGGGTACTGAGTTATTAACTCGCCCAGGAGTATGGCCATAAGTCGCCAGCACAGGAGTTGGTGAATTGATACTAATTCCACTTTCATGAAGCATCAAGACATATGATCACATCAAGTATACACATGGTTGGTAAAGGTTGCAACGGTTAAGCCGCCAGAATATAAGTGGATCAAGCATGCGCGAAGGCATGGCAAAAGTCACAGTTGTTCAAAAGCTACGCTATTACAAGGCCACAGCTGGGCCCTTCAAATTTATGGCTAAGTGTTTTTTCGGAGTTAGATCACTCTGAGCCGACTACAGTACCATCCGGGTTACGGTCAGCAGAAGCACTCTCGCCCTGGTGTTGAGAAGTGGAAGGCGCCGGATCATCCTGTGCCGGCTCTTCGTCGTCTGCCATCTGGAGATTATCCGAAGTCCAGTCGATGCCGGTTAACGCCTCGAAGGTGGCTTGATCGTTAAGAATAAGAGAAGGATCAATGTCAGAGGCAAAGTAGTGCTTACGCCTTTGAGGAGTTAAGTCTATAACTGCATGGGAAGGTGCCTTGATGCGAATGTTGTTGTCATCATGAGCCGGCTGATACTTGCTCAAGTTCGCTTCTTGCGCAAGTTTGCATGCTAAAGGCCTCATCTCCTTGACGCATCTGGTAAAGTCGGCTTCGCTGAAATTGGTTCCATCGTCATTATATTGTGGATACCCGCCAGCCAACTCTGTCGGGTCTAGCTCTGATTGCCATGCTTTGGCCCGACTTAAGGCAGTAAGGGCCCCTGCGCGGGCGGCTGACGGTTTTATCTCTTCTATCTGCGATGGGACAGTTGATAAGTGCTCAAGCACGTTCTTGATGAGTGGTGGAGGTTTTTTGGCAAAGGATATAGCTACAAGCGTCCGCAAACTCCCAGCATATAACTTCTCTACCAAGTCATAAACAGCTTTTAGTTTGACCAGCATGTCTTGGCCAAGGTTGGCGCTCGTGGCACCTGTCATACAATCCAGAGCATAAGTTAGCAAAGGATCTTTAAGTTTCCATGCAATATAAGCCGCCATCTTTTTCGTTGATGAATTATTTCAAATATAGATCAAGTTTGTACACTTACCGAACATGGCGGCTGTCATCTGGGATATCTGTTGTTTTAAGCCGGCAAGCTCTTTAGTGACCGGCTCAAGTTTTTTCTCAGCGTCCTCTGCACGCTTCAGTAAGGCACTCTTTTCCGACTCAAGAGTGGATTTTTCAGCAGTGAAATTGCTCTTTAGCTCCTCTATTTCTTCCAAGGCAGATTTCAGTTTTGACTCAGCCTTGTTGCTCCTGGCTTCCAGCGCCTCTACATTTTTGTTTAAGTCGCCAAGATGCGACTCTTTCAACGTTAATGCTTCCTGAAAAAGGATGGACGATTACATTTGGGAATCAGTTTTCAAACAAGGTTTTTTTTATTCAAGTCCCAAGCACATTGCAAGCAATGCACTCGGCACTTGGGGGCTAATGCAGGTCGTTTTCAATTTATATTATGACCCGGCTCATCTTCTACAAAGTTAAGCCGGCCCTTGGGGGCTACGAGCGCATTTTTTGTGAAGTGCTAAATTAGGAGACCCGACTCATCTTCTACAAAGTTAAGCCGGCCCTTGGGGGCTACGAGCGCATTTCTTACGAAGTGTTAAATTGGAAGACCCGACTTATCCTTTTTCAGAATAAGCCGGCCCTTGGGGGCTACATGGGTATATATATATATAAGACAGAAGGGGGTTAAGTTAATACCTCATATTTTTTCTTCATCATGCTTACTAAACCGGCTTCCATGTTGCGGCTGGTATGAAGGCGGTTCAGATAACCCGCGTGCAGCTCGTTAGCACTGAATGATGCATAGTTCTGCAGATCCAACTTTAACTTGCTTTCTCCCAGTGAAGGCGGCTCTTCCTTTTGTTTTGCCAGTACATTGGAGGTGCCTGGGGCCTTATAAACCGTCTTAGTGATGACAACGTCATCAGTGCTCTTCTCAGAAGGGAGTTCCTCAATTGGTGGTAAAATAATTGGAACTGACGGATCACATTTGCGGACCGGGTCAGCATCCGTGTCCATGGCTTCAGAAAGAATTTCTTCAGCCGGCAGAGGCGGGTCATCTTGCTGGGTAGCAGGGTCGTCAGAACTATGGATAGGGGCTTCAGGATAATTCGGCGCCTCTTTCCCCGGCTCAGAGACCTCGGAGATTTTGGAAGAGCCGCTCATTCAGTGCTTCTTTCTAGTCTTCACCTTGGCCTTGTAACAGGAATAGACAAGTTTAAAAATACATGATAAACAAGTTGTTAGACGTCAACAAAGGTAAACTCTTTACCCAGGTTTAACAATGAAGGCAGGTAGCTGGGTGCCAGTAGAGTAGCCAGAGGACGGAGGTGTCTCCTGATAAGTAGAGACGGAAAGGGTTAAAGAGTTTTTGCACAAGACTGGCACGGAAAAGAAATAAAGTTGGGCTAGCAGGTACCTCGGCGCGACGTTTCCGGGGAGCTAGAGTGTTGGATAAACCAGCCACAAGATCCTCAGAGCCGCCGCTCCGCGTCTGATGCCTAGAATCGTGCTGTAGCTTCTTCAAAAGAAAGTTGGGGTCCAAGTGAGCAAGAGGATGTGAAAATTTTACTTTTCGAATGACCCGCCGTGTTTTTTCTCTTGGCAAGGGTTCTGAGTCGAAGGAGATGTAAGTTACCTCTACTGCGCCGGCTTGACTTGTCTCCGTTTCGTCTTGAGAGGAGTCAGCGTCAATAAGTTGCATAAAAAGAAGGCCAAGGGAGTCAAGTTCTACCTCCGAGTCATCCAGTGCAAGTAGTTCTTCCGCGGTTTGCTTCTTAGGACGGCCTTGACCACGGGCTTTAACAGCTTTGGTTTTCTTCTTCAGTGTGGAGGTTGCAGTTATTTTCTTCTTCTAGAAAGAAGAACCGGCCTACATACATATACGCATTGACAAGATCAAAAAGATGTGAAGTACAAAACCTGAATTAGAGGAGGATTTACTCAAAGATTTTTTACCTCTGGAGCCGGGTTATGAACATAAAAGGGTTTTAACCCCGTCTAGTTGCAAACCTCCTGAGGTTCTCCAAGCAGTGATTTGACAATTGAATTGAGGTCTTTTTCTGTCAGAGGCGTCTGGTTGAAGCGCAGAGGGTCATCCACCTCACCAGTCTACTGACACATTAAGTTGTTGCGCCGGCTCAGCGGTAAAATTCTCCAAGTAACCCAGCAGCGGGTCAAATCAACGCCAGTTAACCCATTAGCTAGTAAAGCCCTGATCTTTGAAAATGTGGGAGCATATTGAGCGCGGTCTGAGGCGGATAACCGGTCTGGAAGCTCGGTGGTGGTGCAGAGCCGGAAAGGACGGTAACCCGGCAATGGTTTCTCTTTGGCCGGGGCCGTGTCTCTGCAGTAGAACCAGGTGCGGTTCCAGTCCTTGGGATGGCTGGGTAGGACCGTAGAGGGAAAAGATGCATCTCTCCACCTTTGAATGGAAACGCCTCCAAGCTCGAGACTTGGCCTGTCGGCAATTTCAGTTTGACGGTTGATGTAAAAGAAATCTCTGAAAAGATCAACGGTGGGCTCTTCTTGCAGGTAAACTTTGCAGAATACTTGAAATTGACACAAATTGGTGACAGAATTGGGGCCAATGTCTTGAGGGTGGAGTTTATAAAAATGCAAGGCATCCCGGAATTTTTTTGACCCGGGCGGTGAGAAGCCACGGAGAAGATAATCTGTAAAGACTACCACCTCCCCTTCCTTGGGTTTGGGAGTGATCTCGGGACCAGGAACCCGCCAATGGATGACTTCTTGAGCCAGCAAAACTCCCATGACTACAAAATCATTGAGCAGTTCTTCGGTAACCCCGGAGCCTACCCAATCGTAGGAAGAGGGGGCCTTAGTCATGGCAGCGGGTTAAAAGTTGGGGAAAGGCATAAAATTACGGCGGGTTAAAAGTGTGATACGACGAAGCCAGTTATGGATATAAGGTGATAACACTATTTGGTGGGTCATTGATAAATTATAAGCCGCCGTCAACTACAGGCATGAAGCAGAACATATTTTGCCAGAATGAGCCGGCAGCGTGATGGCGAGTCAATAAGACAGTGAATACTGAAAATACTGCTAAGTGTGGGCAAACAAGTTTCACAAGTTGCAGCTACAATTGTGGATCTACAAATGAATATAAAAGGGGAATAAATTGCTAACCCTAAAAACAGCAACGGAAGAACTAGCAGGCAATGCGCGGATTTGGGGAGGAAGGGATCTGATCCAAGTACAAAATATGTGCTAAACAAGGCACCGCGCGATTTTGTTAGTGTTTCCGGGCCGAAAGATGATTCTCTCTTCAGGCAATGGTAGGAACTCCGATGAACGGCGACGAACTCTAAGGAATTCCACCAATCTAATGCGGATCTGGGGAGGCCGAAGGATGGAACCTGGAAAGATGCAAGGAGTGCGGGCGTGCGCCGGCGAGCTCTGGTCACGAACAGGTTGATGCAGCGGCCTTGATGAGGTAGACGGCGCGATCCGGCCGTGGCGGCGGAGCTTCAGTCGTGCGAGGTGCTGGAGGAAGAAGAAGGAACGGCAGCGGGGGGAAAGTGAAAGAAATGCCCCCCCGTGCCTATTTATAAGGAGAGGAAGAGGTGGGAACAGCAACAGTCCAATGCGAGAATCGAGGAGAGGTGATAATGATTGACCGGGAAATGCCTCAATTTTCGGATTGACCAGTTAATGCGAAAGATCCATTGTGATGTCATGAAGATTTTCTAGATTTATCAGAGCTGACGTCATTTATTTTACATGGCGGGTCATGAAGGATTATTTTAGGTTAAACAGTTAAGGAAGACACGAGACTCGCCAACCAGAAGACTTGAAGATTGACATGAACAAGTTCAAATCAATCTGGGGCCTAATGTTGGGGATATAACCCCGCGGTATAACCCGCCCAGGAGGGGCCGGGTTGGACGGTTGGCGGTTCATCAGCAAGGCCTTAAATGGACCTGAAGACCAATACAAGCTTGGAGGTGGTTTGCCCGGAGGGCCGGATGGAGGCCCAGAGCCGGAAGACGGCGGGTGACCCGGAGGCGTAAGCCGTCTGGAGATGGCTTGCCAGAGAAGGCAAGGCAACTTAGAGATAAAGCCGGTTACGGAGTATAACCCGGTCTAGACTCTTGTAAGCCCAGGGCCTCGACCTGTGTATATAAAGGCGAGTCCCTGCGACGGGTTAGGGTAAGAAACAATCCATCGAGAGCTAGGTCAAGCGAATCCGCTCCCTTGTAATCGATACCCAATCAATACCACACAAAGCAGGACGTAGGCATTTACCTCGATTGTGAGGGGCTGAACCTAGGTAAACTCGTGTCCTTCGTCCCGATCAACCCCTTCGATCTAGTCACCGTAGCGATGGCCTCGCACCTAAGTCCTTTCACTAGGGCATCTGCCGTGACAAAACCACGACAGCCCCAAAATACTATAGTTAACCATGTCCAAAATACGATCTAACGAACTTGCATGAGTCGGTGGCGGCGTCGGCATCGGCGTCGGCGCGGGCGGCGGTGACCGCGGGGGGGGGGGGGATAGGAGGAGGAGGGGGAACGGTGGCGGCTCACTAACGTTGCCGGGGAGCGGGGGCGGCGAGGCTCGGTGACGCGGCTCGGGGAGGAGGGCGAGGAGGTCCGACGACGGTGGCCGTCAGCGACGAGTGGCTACGGGCGTCGACGAGGGGGGGGGGAGCGATCTCCGACAGCCTGGCAACGGTGTGGTGGTTCGGCGTCAGGGCAGATCTGCAGCGGCGCGAGTGGAGAAGATTGGGAAGGAAGAAGGGTGGGGCGTGGTTAAATACCTCGAGCTTTAGTACCGGTTGGTGGCTTCGACCGGGACTAAAGGCCTACCTTTAGTCCCGGTTGAAGCCACTAACCGGGACTAAAGCTAAATTATAGCAACCCAAAGGGCGCGAAAGCTTAGGCCTTTAGTTCCGGTTGGGGCCCCCAAGCAGGACTAAAGCTATTTTTTTGGTTTTAGACCTTTATATGATATTTTAGTTTTAGTTTTCTTTTAAACAGATTCAAAAACAGTAGCATATTAATTCTAAGTTAATATTATTTTTGGTTTTAGACCTTTTTAGTTTTAGTTTTAGTTGAATTTTTTTATTTAATTCTAAGTTAATATTATTTTGATCATAAATAGAGTTTTATAAAAGCTTTTTATAGTTGATTCTTTTTGCTATTGAAGAATATTATAAAATACTTTTTGTCAATTTGTATTATACATACTCATGATGTGGGTTTGCACTCCTGATGTAAGATAATATAAAGGTGACTAGATGTTCATGAGATATGCCAAAACAATAGACTATTCTCATAGGATTCTCTGATTTCTCAACCCTCAACATATCATCAACTTCCCCTTTTAACCCTTTCATGAATTTGCGATAAGAGAGCATGCTTTTTAGGTGGCCTACTAATGGATCCACATACCTGTCTATTATGCTTATTTGTACAAGGAAAGAAACATACATTTACCAAAAAATAAAACAGCTGCCAATCTTGCCAGTTAATACATCGCCTTCATGTAACTTCATCGTCTTCACTTTTTCTTCGCGTGTGTCCCTTGCTTATTGCGCCGTAACCATGGATAATCTTCATTATTTAACATCATGCTTGGGTCAGTCTTCACTGTGAAGGGAGGAATTTCATCAAACTTTTCATAATCTTCTGACTTGTCTGTCTTGTCCTCCACTCCCACAATGTTTCTTTTCCCTGAAAGAACTATGTGGCGCTTTGGCTCATCGTATGATGTATTTGCTTCCTTATCTTTTCTTTTTCTCGGTTTGGTAGACATATCCTTCACATAGAAAACATGCGCCACATTATTGGCTAGGACGAATGGTTCCTCTGTGTACCCAAGATTGTTAAGATCCACTGTTGTCATTCCGTACTGCGGGTCTACCATTACCCTGCTTCCTGTCAGATTGACCCATTTGCACCGGAACAAAGGGACCTTAAAATCATTTCCATAGTCAAGTTCCCATATCTCCTCTCTGTAACCATAATATGTGTCCTTTTCCCTATTGGTGTTTGCTGCATCAAAGCGGACACCACTGTTTTGGTTGGTGCTCTTTTTATCTTGGACGATCGTGTAAAATGTATTCCCATTTATCTCGTACCCTTGGAAAGTCAATACAGTCGAAGATGGTGTCCTGGCCAACAAATACAACTCATCTCCAACAATGGTGTCATTCATGAGATGTGTGTGCAATCAACCGCCAAAAGTCACCATGTGTGTATGTTTAATCCAGGGGTCAGACTGCTCCGGGTTCTTGGAGCGTACAATATCCATGTGTTCCTCGATATACGGGGCCACCAATGTAGAACTTTGTAGAACTATGTAGTGTGATTGCGCCCAAGAATGCACGTCCCTACATATTATTGATTTCGGTCCTAGCGTGCCTTTTCCACTCAGTCTCCCCTCATGCCGCGATTCAGGAACACCAATCGGCTTAAGGTCGGGAATAAAGTCAACACAAAACTCAATAACCTCCTCTGTTTCATGGCCCTTGGAGATGCTTCCTTCTGGCCTAGCACGGTTATGAACATATTTCTTTAGGACTCCCATGAACCTCTCCAAGGGGAACACATTGTGTAGAAATACAGGACCCAGAATGGCAATCTCTTCGACTAGGTGAACTAGGACGTGCGTCATAATATTCAAGAAGGATGGTGGGAACACCAACTCGAAACTGACAAGACATTGGACCAAATCATTCTGTAACCTTGGTAGGATTTCTGGATCGATTAACTTCTGAGAAATTGCATTGAGGAATGCACATAGCTTCACAATGGCTAATCGAACATTTTCTGGTAGAAGCCCCCTCAATGCAACCGGAAGCAATTGCGTCATAATCACGTGGCAGTCATGAGACTTTAGGTTTTGGAATTTTTTCTCTGCCATATTTATTATTCCCTTTATATTCGACGAGAAGCCAGACGGGACCTTGATATTGAGCAGGCATTCAAAAAATATTTCTTTCTCTGCTTTGGTAAGAGCGTAGCTGGCAGGACCTTGATACTACTTTGGATGCATGCCGTCTTTTTCGTTCATACGTTGCTGGTCCTCCCGTGCCTCTGGTGTATCTTTTGTCTTCCCATACACGCCCAAGAAGCCTAGCAGGTTCACGCAAAGATTCTTCGTCACGTGGATCACGTCGATTGCAGAGCGGACCTCTAGGACTTTCCAATAGTCTAGCTCCCAAAATATATATTTGTTCTTCCACATGGGTGCATGTCCATCTGATGTTATGGATGTGAGTTGTATGTTGATATGGTGCTGTCCTATGGTGCCCTCCGTGTCGCGCAAGCGTGAGGGATCCCCGATGTAGGGTGTTGCAATATGTTCATGATTTGCCTATGGTGGGTTGCTTGAGTGGCAGAAGCATAAACCCGAGTAGGTGGGTTGTTGCGTATGGGAGTAAAGAGGACTTGATACTTAATGCTATGGTTGGGTTTTACCTTAATGATCTTTAGTAGTTGTGGATGCTTGCTAGAGTTCCAATCATAAGTGCATATGATCCAAGTACGGAAAGTGTGTTAGCGTATGCCTCTCCCTCATTGCATATAACAGGTATCTATCGTATCATATTCAATTGCCTATGGACAATCTTTCTCTTGTGTTACAAAAAGCTTGCTACTTCACTACTAAGTTTATTTTCTTGCAAAGTACTCGTAGTTTTATTCCTGCTAAGTAGTTTCATTCTTGTTCTAGATAAAGCAAACGTTAAGTGTGCATAGAGTTGTATCGGTGGTCGATAGAACTTGAGGGAATATTTGTTCTACCTTTAGCTCCTCGTTGGGATTCGACACTCTTACTTATCGAAAAAGGCTACAAATGATCCCCTACACTTGTGGGTTATCAAGACCTTTTTCTGGCGCCGTTGCCGGGGAGCAATAGCGTGGGGTGAATATTCTCGTGTGTGCTTGTTTGCTTTATCACTAAGTAATTTTTATTTTCTGTTATTAACTTGTTTTCTATCTTTCAATATGGGTAGGAAACATAAAATACCAAAAAAATTAGATGTACTTGCTGCTCCAAAAGTTGAGGAACCACTAGTGTTTCGTACCACCGAAGAATATTACTTGGATCATCTTCGATCCACTTGTGCTCGTGCTGAAAACCCAACTAGCTTAGTTGAGGGAAAATCATTAAATGAGCATGCTCATTCTGTGCGACACCGCATATCTCAAAAAGGGAAACTCTTGTGGCATCAAATTAATACTTTGTGTTGCTATGCTTGGAATCTATGTGAAATTTATGATTTTACTTGTTGTTCTGAAGAAACTAAAAAACACCTTCCCTACCAATGTGTGTTTAATGATAATGAAATACTATCTTCTTATGCCAAGGAGGCCTATTGTTATTTTGATGTTGAGCAAATTGAAGAATTTGTTGCTTTTAAGGGTGCCTATGAAATTGCTTCTTTGATTGAAAAGTATGATGCTACTCTTTACGAATCTGAAAATTTTGACATACTTAATTATTGCTATGAAAACTATGCTTCTAATGCTTATATAAAGAATTTATTTAAAGAATGACGGCTGCCTTGGAGGAGACTAATATTTTGCAGGAATCTATGGAAGAGGAAGTTGCTGAAATTGTGAGCTCATTAGATGAAAAAGATGAGGAGGAGAGCGAAGAACAAAAGGAGGAAAAGCGGATTGATCACCCGTGCCCACCTTCTAATGAGAGTAACTCTTCAACTCATACATTGTTTAATTACCCTTCGCACATACCGAAGGATGAATGCTATGATGATTGCTATGATCCCTTGGATTCGTTTGAAATATCCCTTTTTGATGAACTTGATGCTTGCTATGCTTGTGGCCATGATGCCAATATGAATTATGCTTATGGAGATGAACTTGCTATAGTTACGTATGTTAAGCATGAAATTGTTGCTATTGCACCCACACATGATAGTCCCATTATCTTTTTGAATTCTCCCAACTACACTATATCGGAGAAGTTTGCACTTATTAAGGATTATATTGATGGGTTGCGTTTTCCTATTGCACATGATGATTTTGCTGAATATAATATGCACGTGCTTGCTGCTCCTACTTGCAATTATTATGACAGAGGAACTACATCTTCACCTCTCTATGTTTCCAATACTATAAAATGGCAAGAAACTACTTATGCTATGCATTGGCCTTTACTTAATGTGCATGAATTGTTCTTATATGACATGCCGATGCATAGTAAAAGAGTTAGACTTCGTCATTGCATGATATATATCACTTTATGCTCACTACTAAATTACAAATCATTGTTAATTAAAATTGGCTTTGATATACCTTGGGATCCGGGTGGATCAATTACTTGAGCACTTTATGCCTAGCTTAATGGATTTAAAGAAAGCGCTTCCAGGGAGACAGCCCGGAAGTTTTAGAGAGTCGTTTATTTCTGTTGTGTGCTTTTATAAAGTTTAAAAAAAATAGGGGAACCTAAAGCTTCACAAAAGGAAAGGTGAAAGTGAGAGAGATGATGAGCATCGTTGAAGTGGGGGATGTCCTTGAACTTTTGTTCATGCCCATGGAAACTTTGTGAATCTTGAATCACGGAAACTTTTCCAACAAAAATAATTATCCCCTTGTACAAATCCATTGTATTATAAAAATAATGTGCCAAGATTTGCCTTTAGGATGATTAGATTGCTTGTTGGTATGTGCGGTGTAAAAACAGAAACTTTGGCTGTAGTGCGTGAATTTTCATTTTTTACTGGAAGGTTAAAAGTTTCTGAAATTTTTACACAGTATTTATATACAAAATGTTTATTTATTACTAGTTTTTCAGAATTTTTGGAGTTACAGAAGTATGGTGAAAGTTCAGATTACTACAGACTGTCCTGTTTAAGACAGATTCTGTTTTTTGATGCATTGTTTTGCTTGTTTTGATGAAACTATCGATTTTATCGGTGATGTAAGCCATAGAAAAGTTATAATACAGCAGGGATAATGCAAATATAAAATATGAATTGGTTTGCAATAGTACTTAAAGTAGTATTTTGCTTTATTATACTAACGGATCTTACCAATCTTCTGTTAAGTTTTGTGTGGATGAAGTGTTCGAAGATCGAGGAGGTCTCGATATGAGGAGAAGGAGAGGCAAGAGTTAAATCTTGGGGATACCCAAGGCACCCCAAGTAAATATCCAAGGAGACTCAAGCGTCTAAGCTTCGGGATGCCCCGGAAGGCATCCCATCTTTCTTCAACAAGTATCGGTAAGTTTTCAGATTCGTTTCATTCATGTGATATGTGCAAATCTTGGAGCGTCTTTTGCATTTATTTTATGCACCATGCTGGTATGAGATAGTCCATGGTTGATTCATAGAATGCTCATTGAACTTCACTTATATCTTTTGAGTGTGGCTTTATAGAATGCTTCATGTGCTTCACTTATATCATTTGAAGTTTGGATTGCCTGTTTCTCTTCACATAGAAATCCGCTATTTGAAGAATGCTCCTTTGCTTCACTTATATTTATTAGAGCATGGTCTTTTGTAGAAATAATTAAACTCTCTTGCTTCACTTATATCTATTTAGAGAGTCAACAGGAATTGGTCATTTGCATGGTTAGTCATAAAATCCCACATAAAACTTATGGATCACTAAATATGATATGTTTGATTCCTTGCAATAGTTTTGCGATATAGAGATGATAATATGTGGGAGGTACTAGTGGATGATCGTGTTTAGTAAGATATTGATGTTAAGGTTTGTGATTCCCGAAGCATGCACGTATAGTCTCCCGTTATGCTAGGAAGTTGGAGCACAATTTATCCTTGATTGTCTATCTTTGTGTGAAGGTCGGCGGCGCGCGATGGTTAACTCCTACCAACCTCCCCCCTAGGGGCATGCGTAGTAATACTTTGCTTCGAGGGCTAATAAACTTCTGCAATAAGTATATGAGCTCTTTATGACTAATGTGAGTCCATGGATCATACGCACTCTTACCTTTCCACAATTTGCTAGCCTCTATGGTACCGCGCATTGCCCTTTCTCACCTCGAGAGTCGATGCACACTTCGCCGGTGCATCCAAACCCCGTGATATGATACTCTCTATCACACATAAGCCTTATTATATCTTCCTCAAAACAGCCACCATACCTACCTATTATGGCCTTTCCATAGCCATTCCGAGATATATTGCCATGCAACTCCCACCGCTTCCGTTTTTATGACTTGAGCATTCATTGTCATAGTGCTTTACATGATCGTAAGATAGCTAGCATGATGTTTCCATGGCCTGTCCATTTTTTGATATCTTTGCTACGCTAGATCATTGCATTCATATCGAGTCATACTTTGTTCTACTATCGAGTTGTAATATTGAGTTGTAAGTAAATAGAAGTGTGATGATCATCATTATTAGAGCATGTCCCAGTGAGGAAAGGATGATGGAAACTATGATTCCCCCACAAGTCGGGATGAGGCTCCGGACAAAGAAAAAAAAGAAAAAGAAAAACAAAGATAAAAAAAGAAATAGAAAAAAGAAAAAGAAAAAAATGATGAGAGACAAAGAGAGAAGGGGCATGCTAATTCCACACTTGTGCTTCAAAGTAGCACCATGTTTTTTCATATAGAGAGTCTCCTATGTTGTCACTTTCATATACTAGTGGGAATTTTTCATTGTAGAGTTAGATGCACACCCACTTAGTTTTCATATTGAGCTCTCATACACTTATAGCTCTTAGTGCATCCGTTGCATGGCAATCCCTACTCCTCGCATTGATATCTATTGATGGGCATCTCCATAGCCCGTTGATACGCTGAGTTGATGCGAGACTTTCTTCTCCACTTTTACCCCTTTGAAACCTACCACCGCATTCTATTTCACCCATAGTGCTATATCCATGGCTTGCGCTCATGTATTGCGTGAGAGTTGAAAATGCTGAAGCGCGTTAAAAAGTATGAACCAATTGCTTGGCTGACACCGGGGTAGTACATGATTTATACTTTGTGTTAAGAAGACCGAGCATGACAAGGCTATATGATTTTATAGGGATAGCGTACTTTAGCCTTGATATTTTGAAAGACATGATTGTTTGTTGGGATGCCTGAGTATTAAAGTCTTCATGTCAAAACTAGACTATTGCTTTGAATTACTCATGTCTTGATATTCATGCCATGATTAGATATATGATCAAGATTATGCTAGGTAGCATTCCACATCAAAAATTATCTTTTTTATCATTTACCTACTCGAGGACGAGCAGGAATTAAGCTTGGGGATGCTAATACGTCTCTGTCGTATCTATAATTTTTGATTGTTTCACGCCAATATTATACAACTTTTACATACTTTTGGCAATAATTTATATGATTTATTGGACTAACCTATTGATCCAGTGCCCAGTGCCAGTTCCTGTTTTTTGTGTGTTTTTTGTTTCGCAGAAATTCCATATCAAACGAAGTCCAAATGAGATAAAAATTTACGGAGATTTTTTTGGAATGTTTATCAATTTTGAGAAGTGGAATCAACGCAAACGGAGTCCCACAGCCTCCACCCTCTACCAGGGCGCGGCCCAGAGCCCAAACGCGGCCTGGTGGAGGGTGGTCACCTCGTATGTCGGTTGGAGCTCTCCTCCGGGAATATAACCACCGCCATGGAGGCCATGGACCAGAGGGGGAACTCTCCTCCCATCTAGGGGGGAGGCCAAGGAAGAAGAAGAAGGAGGGGGGCTCTCTCCCCCTCTCTCCCGGTGGCGCCGGAACACCGCCGGGGCAAGGATCGTGACGGTGATCTACATCAACAATCTTGCCGCCGTCAACACCAACTCTATCCCCCTCTTGCAGCGGTGTAACACCTCTCTTTCCCGCTGTAATCTCTACTTAAACATGGTGCTCAACTCCATATATTATTTCCCAATGATATTTGGCTATCCTATGATGTTTGAGTAGATCTCTTTTGTCCTATGGGTTAATTGTGGTATGATGTTATGGATGTGAGTTGTATGTTGATATGGTGTTGTCCTATGGTGCCCTCCGTGTCGCGCAAGCGTGAGGGATCCCCGATGTAGGGTGTTGCAATATGTTCATGATTTGCCTATGGTGGGTTGCTTGAGTGACAGAAGCATAAACCCGAGTAGGTGGGTTGTTGCGTATGGGAGTAAAGAGGACTTGATACTTAATGCTATGGTTGGGTTTTACCTTAATGATCTTTAGTAGTTGCGGATGCTTGCTAGAGTTCCAATCATAAGTGCATATGATCCAAGTACGGAAAGTGTGTTAGCGTATGCCTCTCCCTCATTGCATATAACAAGTATCTATTGTGTCATATTCAATTGCCTATGGACAATTTTTCTCTTGTGTTACAAAAAGCTTGCTACTTCACTACTAAGTTTATTTTCTTGCAAAGTACTCGTAGTTTTATTCCCGCTAAGTAGTTTCATTCTTGTTCTAGATAAATCAAACGTTAAGTGTGCGTAGAGTTGTATCGGTGGTCGATAGAACTTGAGGGAATATTTGTTCTACCTTTAGCTCCTCGTTGGGATTCGACACTCTTACTTATCAAAAAAGGCTACAAACGATCCCCTACACTTGTGGGTTATCAAGGGCGGGCAGGGTCGATGGTATATATAGGCAAACTTGTAGTACCGGTTGGTGTTTAAAACCGGGACTGAAGACAGACCTTTAGTCCCGGTTCCAGACACAAACCGAGACTAAAGGGTGTCGCGCCTGTCGCAACCCCTTTAGTCCCGGTTGGTGTCTGGAACTGGGACTAAAGGTCCGATTCTGACCGGGACTGATGCCTGCCGAGCCCCGGCCGGCGTCCTAGCTGCTCGAACCGAGATTAATGCTAACATTAGTCCCGGTTCGTAACACGACCGGGACTATTGCTCCGATCAGCCTAGAACCAAAGGCATGTTTTCTACTAGTGAGATACCTGAAGAAAACGATCCACATGATCAAAATTTGGGTCAAAACGAAGCAATATTTCATGTGCAGGAAGAAAACGAACCTGGCGCAGGAATCGAATCTGATCCGGCGGCGCCCGGCACGCTTGCGCGTCGAGCCACCTCGGATCGCGCGAAGGAACCACCCTCGGATCGTGGACCGGACAGGCGCCTCAGCCCATGCGCAAGGCAATTATCACCTGCCATGTCATCCGGCGGGACTACGCCCAGCGCGTGCGCACGCATCCAACAGCGCCCATGCAGCCAACAGCAACATCAGGAGCTGGATCTTCTACGGCCGAAGACCCTGTGGTCGCTGCCGATTCTGCCTCAAGTTCGGCCACACCAGCTGGTAGTATATGCAGCTCCGGATCATCTACTCCAACGCATGCAACAGCCTCTATAAGATCTTCTACGGCCAGCCCTGTTGCACCATCTCCTGTGCAGTAGTCTCTGTGTCTTATACAACCTCAACCAGCACCCGTTTCACGTGTTAGAACTCGACTGCAGAAAGGTATAGCAAATCCAAAAGTAATAACGGGTGGTACTATACCATGGGGCATGTTGTGCCTTGTGGGAGAACCAACAAAATTGGGTGATGCTCTTGGAGATCCAAGATGGAAGAAAGCAATGGATGAAGAATACTCGGCTCTTATGAGGAATAAGACTTGGCATCTTGCACCAGATCACAGAGGTAAAAATATTATTGACTGCAAGTGGGTATATAGAATTAAAAAGAAAGCAGATGGTTCTATTGACATGTACAAAGCTCGGTTAGTTGCAAAAGGTTTTAAACAAAGGTATGGCATTGACTATGAGGATACCTTTAGCCCTGTTGTCAAGGCCGCAACTATACGACTTGTACTATCTATCGCCGTATCTAGGGGATAGAGTATGAGACAGCTAGATGTGCAGAACGCGTTTTTGCATGGTGTTTTGGAAGAGGAGGTTTACATGCGGCAACCGCCAGGATATGAGGACAAGAAAACACCCTATATATGCAAGCTTGATAAAGCTCTTTATGGTCTAAAACAAGCACCTCGAGCATGGTACTCTAGGCTAAGCTCTCAGTTGAAGTTTCTTGGCTTTGCTGCTTCTAAGGCTGACACTTCATTGTTCATCTATAACAAGGCAAACATTGATATCTTCGTACTTATATATGTCGATGGTATCATAGTGGTGAGTTCTTCACAAAGTGCCACTGATGCTCTTCTGCGCAACTTGAGTTCAGAGTTTGCATTAAAAGATCTTGGGGTTTTACATTTCTTCCTCGGTATAGAAGTTAAGAAGATTCAAGATGGTATAGTACTGAAGCAAGGAAAATATGCCATTGAACTTCTAGCTCGGATGGGGATGAAGGATTCCAAGCCTTCACCCACGCCTCTGTCTTCTTCAGAAAAACTTTCAGCATATGAAGGGAGCTACTTAAGGAGGAAGGAAGTACAAAATACAGAAGTGTTGTGGGAGCCTTATAGTACTTGACGCTTACACGGCCTGGTATATCATTTGTTGTCAATAAGGTTTGCCAATATTTGCGCGCACCTACCAGTATACATTGGACAACTGTCAAAAGAATTCTACGCTATGTGAAGCACACTAAGGATTTGGGACTTTGCCTCAGACGTTCAAATTCCACACTTGTGAGTGCTTTTTCTGACGCTGATTGGGCAGGCTACATTGATGATAGAAAGTCTACTGGAGGTGTTGCCATATACTTTGGCTCAAATCTTATTTCTTGGAGTGCTAGAAAACAGGCTACAGTATCAAGGTCAAGTACAGAAGCTGAGTATAAATCCTTAGCCAATGCCACTGCAAAAGTTATTTGGTTGGAATCGTTGCTGGCAGAATTGGGAATTAAGCAACACCGTATTCCATGTTTGTGGTGTGATAATTTGGGAGCAACTTATTTATCAGTTAATCCCATCTTTCATGCGAGAACTAAACATATTGAGATTGACTTTCACTTTGTACGAGAAAGAGTCGCAGACAAGAAACTGGAAATACGATTCATTCCTTACAAGGATCAAGTTGCAGATAGCTTCACTAAGGTGCTCCCTATCAAACTGTTTGAAGAGTTCAAGCATAATTTAAACATAGAATAGTTGAGATTAAGGGAGGGTGTTCGATTGTACGTCAGGTAGCTTAACATATTATCTGTAATCTCAACTTACCAATCGTGTACGTCTACCTCACCTCCTTCCTAGTTGTAAACGGATTGTATCTCTAGCGATCCTTCCAAGTCCTCCTGTAAGTCACGACAGGAAATCCTCCTGCCTTCAATCAATAACATAGCGTCTCTCCTCCTGGAGGGTAGATACGCTTAGTTCTTATAGAAAAACAGTTAACAAGAGCTTTGACTGTTATCGCCCAGATGTTCGGAAACCAAAGGTTTATCGATAATCTCAAGAATATTATGTGAGAGCAAGTATTCAAAACTTAAAGAACACTCACCTAGTTTCCAGCTTTCCACGAATTTACTATTCGTCTGTATTAATAGCAAGGATGGAACTCATGCAGCCCACATGATGCATCATAATAAGGCCTATTATTCTCCCACCGGTTAGAGCTCATAATCTAGATGCACGGGCTTCATGAAAGTTTTGGATTAGAGATCTGGCGCGCGGTAGAGCAGCAGCGGGAGCTCGTGACTGCCAACAAAGGGATCTCCTACGTTCATTTGGCAACAAAGGGATCTCCTACGTTCATTCCTCTGACGAGTCTTTGGGACGCTCTGGTTGCGGTGGCACGAATTAAGGAAGATAATTACCTCCGTTCAAACAAAAAAAAGACTAGCGGCCTAGAATGCTGTCCACACAAAGTTTTTCTACAAAATCCAACATGTTCAAGCAGGGAAGGATACACATATATATTCTATGAAGTTAAATGTAGACATCACTAGGCATCAGACTACTGGTGGTATGCATCCATCAGACTAGTCATACACCGTTGGATAGAAAACAAGAGGGACGTCCGGTCTGGTGTTAATGCCAGCGCGAGATTAACTATTCCCATTCGCTAATTGAGTGCTTCCTCGTAGGCAACTGTTCCAAAATTGATACTGGTCAAGGCTAACTACGTGGGATTCGTTATTAATTGCTTGCTGATTCAGCTTGTCCAGATTTTTAGGAAACAAACTTTGGATTTAGAAACCATAACTCTTGAAAAATAGATTCCACGCTATGTACTATACTTCCTTACATTCAGCATTGAACTATTTCCAAAATTATTCAATTTTACTTCGATATGAAGTAAATTTTGTTACTGATTGTGACGAACTTTAATCCAGTGTAACTTATTTTTGCTTCCTACCAAGAACATTTTGCTTTCTATGAAGGAGACTGCTTCGAAGACGAAGGAACATTGCTTGCATCTAGTATTTTGTTTCCAAACTAGAAAATGTGTGCTTCAAACTTGTTTCGGAGAATCATTAAATTGCTTCCAAGTGACAAATATCTATTTCCATCAATAGGGCTAGCCTCCAGAAAAAAATAGAGTATGCTTCCAAGTGACAAATATATATTTCCATCAATAGGTATAGCTTCCAACAGAATAGAGTTTGCTTCCAATGAAGCAAATATTTGTTTCTGTTGCCATTGCTTCCAACGAACAATAGAATTTTCTTCTACGGAAAATAATATTTTGTTCTAATGATGATCAAAATTTTGCTCCCTTATACAACACAAACATGTTACATGGTTAGATTGTGCCGTCTAGATATAATGCCAGTGTGGTCCAGTACAATAGCGCGGCGCATGCTCGGGGGACAAGCCAGCGTGAACATATAATCACGCCTGTTGGGTTGGTGCGTAATTGAACACAGGCACCGTCATACGAGACCGGAGGGCGGCCGCGAGCAACATGGGCTTGTTGATGACCTCGGCAATTATCATGCGGTGTTAAATCATCTCCTGGAAGTAAAAAAGGAAGACAAATACCTTTCATGTTTGTATTAGGTTGCAGTGAGAAAGCAAACGTACTACCATGTGTGCAGAATGTACATATGCTCATCAAATACTAATGAAACATATAAATCAGGATGGAAGAATATCATGAGATAAGTTGAAATTGATTACTTAGTAGTAATGAAGCATTGAAATACATAGAGGTTGAGTAGTTGAAGCACGACATGAGATTATTTGAGACAACACAGCAGAATATTCACAAAAAGATGTATGATGCTGAGGTAAAGCAACAACAAAATTTAAATATTTGGCATTGAAGGATCAAGCATACATAGATGCGAGTAGTTGAAGCTCGCGCTGAATAGGATTTGGGTGCATAAATTTTGATCTATAAAACAAATTTCATCAGAACACACACATGTACACTGGCAAAACAGTCAAACTCATACATAAGCCCACCGAACGCATAAGACAATAGAACAGAAGCATTGAATTACAAGGAATAAATAACAATAAAATAGAACAAAAGCATTGAATTATAAGGAATAAATAATGGCTTGGCAATCTTGAACAGCAATAATTTGTTAGGAAATCATGGAAGCATATTTTTACATAAATTAAGAAGCATGGTTTTAGGCCCTGTTTGTTTGGGCTTTTGCTTTCGCTTTTGCAGCTTTTTCATTTTGGCCCTGTTTTCATTTTGCAGCTTTTGGAGCTAAATATATTGTTATATTGATTCATAAGCCAAAAGCTAAAGCAAAAAACACCTATTTAGGAGCTTTTATGGCTTTTTGCCCAAAGTGGAAAAGCTGCAAAAGCATAAGCAAAAGCCCAAACAAACAGGTGTGGCACTCTAGTTGTACATAAGAAGCACATATCGGAGACCTATGAAACATGGATTAGTTCCGAAGCAAGAATATGTAGGCTATCACAACATAAATTAAGAAATATGGATTCGTTCTGAAGCAAAAAAATCATGTCAATGATCCATTCTAGGAGACCACTTGGAGTTGAGAATCTGCTAATATTAAAAAAGATTACCCCATTTTTTTGACGAATTAGGTCTTTCCGTGCCATGGGAAAACCTATGACAATACCGTGTAACCGACTAGCGGCATATCGACCCTGGAGCATGGTCGACTCTTTTTTAGTCATTGTTGAGTGTCACCTGAGAACATACGGAATGCAATGTGTTAGCATTTGTGAGAAAAATGTTAGAAGAAAAATGATAGATTCACTGTGTGGTGGAAGTAGTTGTATGGAAGCAATGAACAAAAAGGTATATTTGTTGACTGATGACATCAAGAATAAAGGAATCACGTAATATGAACACTCAATAATACGGCACATGACAAATGGCATTTCTAAGTTGACTAATGTTTAAGAGGAAGCATCTGTTGTGTTGCCAGCACACAAAGCTGAACCTAGTGTACGTGATCTAGAGATGAGGCAATGGATGCATTTTCTTAGATGACAGAAGCAAATTGTTCACAATTTAGAAGCATGTGTATATGACGCTGGGACATAATGCAAACGGAATGGACGGATTTGTTCTGTTGCCACCACACATAACTGAAGCTAGGGTAAGCGATTAATAGATGAGAGATTGGATGCATTTTTTTCTAAACGATCAAAGCAAATCGGTCACACTTAAGAAGCATACGTGTATGAAGCTGGGACAAAATGCAAATGGTGCAATTTTAGTCCAAGATGGAAGCATGAAAAATTGCAAAATGAAAACAAAGCAAATTTACCGCCAACAGTGGGTTCATATATTTGGAAGCTATTGCAGGAAGCATTGAAATGAAATTATCAAAACGTCAGATTCAATGGAAGCAATGAAAACTACTGAAACCATGGAATATTGAAAACAACACTAGGCAGAGGACAAATGTAGATAACAATAAAAAAAACGTCTTCTGGATGGATTACAAAGAAATTTCCATAGCAAAAATTGAAAATCCCCAAATCAGGGCTATCAACGCAGTGCAGACTACCTTTATTTGGAGATGGGGCGCTCCAAATATGGCAGAATTTCTGCAATCCAATGCCTCTTCTATGGCCGGCCGGTGAATCCTGGAATACACCCAGACGATGGGGGATCCTGGCGAAGCACAAATCGCATATGAAGATGGGATGCTCGACCTGCTAATGCCTTGGCCCTTGGCTAATGGCCGGTCAGGGGTCGCATCGGTGGAGAGGACTAGGGGGCAGCCGTGATGCTCCACGACGAGGTTCGAAGGAGGAACATGGGGGGCAGAGGCTGGCCGGTGAGGTGGAGGTGCGGGGCGGATCGATCTGGCCGGTGAGGTGGAGGTGCGAGGCGCATAGAAGCTGGCCGGTGAGGTCGTGGTGGGAGGTGGGCAGAGTTGGCCGGTGAAGTCGCGATGCGGGGAGCGGCGGGGCAGCGGCGAGGCGAGCTCGGGTGGAGGCAGAGCTCGGGCGATGCGATCGATTATGGACGATGGGACCGCGGAGAATTAGGGAGAGGGGATTACGCACGGGTATGCTCATGATTTTTTATATTTCTTTTTTACTAAACGAGACGAAATCTTGGGCGTTAGATTTCCAAAGAATCGACGGGCTTCGAGAGCTCGAGTAGTCTGCCGCTGGTGTCGCTTCAGACTACCGATTAGAAGTGTTTTCCTTTATATATTCGTAAAGACAAGCATTGATTAAGAGGAGTGTTAAGAATTAATTAATTAGTTTAATTAAAGGGTTAATTTCTGATTATGTCGGTTTCACTATTGGCAACCGCTCTTTGTAATCGACTTTGTACCAGGATATATATACATGAAATTCATCAATGAAAAGCAAGCATTCCATCATTTGCTCGCCCTCTCTCGTTGTACTCTTCACATTTTCCTTACGGTGGGTTGTTTGGGTTTGGGCGGGAGCCACGTGAAGCAACAATCCACCGCGTCGGCTGCTCCAATATTTCGGCTGCTCATTTCGTTCTGGCGTCGCGCGCGCGCCTACCGATTTGTAAAAATCTCGTCGTCGGTGTGATCTAGTCGTGGAGAGCATGGGAGAAACGCAGCAGTCAACAAGAATCGACCACCCAGGAACCAAAAATGCTAGACGTACGGGGTCTTACAGGCTTCTACAGGCTCCTTCCTAACTAACTAAACATGAGCCCCCTGATTTTCAGGTAGGTGGGGCCCCTCACCCCCCTTAATCCAATCAGGATTTGCCAGATGAAACTCATCCTGTAAAACCCCGTAACACTTCGTCGCTGTAGCATTACTCCCCAGGAACGAGGCTCACCACCAAGTCCCGCACCAGCTGCGCCCCCACCCCCACACCGACCCAAACCATGCGTCCCAACTCCCAACCTGCCAGCACAAAATGCGCCCCGTCCACTAGCCATTACCGTCCACTGCAGTCGGGCCCCAAACGACAGAGGCAACAGAACGCGCCTCACACTGCCACCGCAAAACCACCCCCAAAGGTAATCCGGAACACGTGGCACAAAACTGTGACCAAGAAAGCTATACAAGCATGCAAGTCAAAGTCCTTAGGGCATGGCCAACGCTCCATGCTGGAGTGCTGCCCTGCAGTGCACGTCGGATGAAAAGGGTAGACAGAGAAAAAGAGTGTTGCTTGCAGACCCAAACGGTCTCTTGCAGAGGAGGCTAGTGCTTCAACCAAAAAGAAGAAGAAAAGAAGAGGAAAAAGGCAAAATCATAGGTAAAGAGTAGTAGAGGACCACATCGGACATGTGCAGCCATGAATTTAGAGTGCGGAAAGGTGTGATGGCACCCGGGTGCCCCGACACCCCCTTATCCGAGTCGTTCCTTGATCTGAAGATTCGTGCACCAGCAGCAGATCACATGCGGTTAATTAAGCACTGAGACAAACAGGGCAGGCACTAGGCTTTAGCAGGTGCATGCAACATTTCACGGGCGTCACCGCGGTAGGCCTGGCAGGAGGCCAGGCGGGCCATCATAGGGCGGTGCAGTGACGCAGCTGGCAGGGGGCTCTTCATGCTCAGAATTTTCTCTCTCACTTCAACTAGATATTATGTGGAGTGATCTTCATATTTGTACATATGGCCCGATCCATTGGTATTACATGCAGAGAACATATCTATATATCTAAGCACATAAGATCCTTGGATTCCCAAGCAAGCATGGAGCAGCAGAAACTTTTTGACTTTGGTGTCCATATCCTATTCTCTGCCCAAAAGCAAAAAGGCCACGGTGCCACTCTTCACACAAGCAGACGAGCTAGTCTCTTGCCCTTTCCTGTTTCTTCTTCCTCTCCGTCTCTCCCCCAAAATCCATCTATCCCCAACAGGCCAACACAGCGAGGCTCAGAAATATTGCAAGATTCGAACAGTATCATGCTCAGAAATTGTTGGCAGCATGGTGTAATGGATGATTAGGATTTAAAAATAATAAAAAAACGTCACATATAGCAGCATACGCTTTTGGCTCGTGGCCGGTGGACCTGGGAGTCTGCAGAAGCTCCCGAGCCGCACTGTTCGCACGTGATGGGTGATGGGACACAAGGCACTGTTCCAGCTAGGATTACTATTCATGTGTGCTGCAAATTGCAATGGGGTAACATGCATGGTTCACATCTCGAGGGAATGGAATCAGGTGAGAACGGTGTAGATAAGAGGGTGCCCCTACCCCCGGGAGTCAAAAAACCGGTCTCATTTAGAGTGTGTTTCAGAGGGAAAAGAAGATGACGAGAGACAAAATACATGAGGGACCATACAGTGAATGAAGCTGATGCTTCATCTGTTTCCTCCTACGTGGATCTTGGGGCATCACCATACCGCTGCCCCCATTGTACATGCCCTTATCACCATATTTGCTTCAAATGTAGCTAAAATTCAGATAGAGAACCACTGACCATCCATCAGCGTAAATATCGACAGACCGAGCTTGCAATCGACTGTATCGTAGCCTTTCAGAGTTGTACTATACAATGTACCAAAGGGCAGAAAAAACTCTTAATTTACTGATTTTTTTTCTTCTTTGGTTTGCTCTGGTTTGGCGTCAAATGTACCATAGCTGGAGAATCTTTTATAAATAAACGCTCCATTGTTAGCGACTCAGCATGCAATCATTTATATTTACTCACTGGAAAATATATCAGCATGCATCGGGGCAAATCTGCTCTCCTCGAACCAGAGGTTTGCCGCCAGTATCATGAACAAGCATCTCACTCCTGATTAGAGTATAACAAGTAAAACAATACAAGCTAGACAAATGCAACATGAGAGTTCCAAACAAGCACCCTAAAAATATCCATAGCAAATCCATCTAATGCTTGGAAGGACGCCACCTCCTGATGTCTTCGGGTAAAAGCTACTACCGCTGTTCCATATTAGAGCAGATTAAGTACTGACCAGCTACGAATGCTTCATCCGCAAACTCGCACCGATCTGAATTAACCTTACGGATTCCCTTCACAGCAACAACGGGTAGGAGTCAGCAATATTCAAAACTGGTGTTTGCAAATTTGCATACCAGTGAGTACTGTGCAATAGTATTCTTCTGAAAACAGTCTCTGCAAAACTGACCTTTAGTAACCTTATTATGGGAACTCTACCAGAAGTTGCCAGGCATGGCCTTAGGGAATTTAGTGTAGTCAGTCTGCGTCCAGCTGTAGAGAATGAGCATTGTCTTGTTAATTAATCAAAACAGCATGATGTAGATTTATTAGCTGTATAATTATGCGTGTTAAAAACCACAATTTTAAGTGAACATGTGGAAATAGCGTCTAGGTAAGCAGCTGTATGGGAAATCTCAGATTCCAAAAAACACGTTCCTAGTTAGTTAAGGACAATAGTTGAAAGAATGTGCTGAGAGAAATGAAATAAACCGTGAGCCCGTAGCTATTAGCTGACATTGCACATAACCATGGTGGGCATGTAGGTAGGATGGTGCAAGAACCCGAATCGACCCCGAACTTATTTGTGCTTTGAGAATCCTTTTCGATAACCATGGTTTGTGTCTAAACCTGGTTTCCAGACGGTATACCATATAGGAGGGCCACCATATATACAAAAGGACATGAAATAGTAGGCGAGGCTAAAAAGCTAGCCAAGGAAACAGACCATGCCATGAAGAATAATTTCAAGAAACTGGCCACAACAAATTTTAGGAATTCAAGAAATTATTTTTTTAGCTTGCCTAATTATTTTACTCTGGACTAAGTATGTTTTGGCCGGACGAACATAGAAGTGAGGGCCAAAAGGGTCTCTTGGTTTGATCATCGGATAACTAAAAGCACATTAAATAGGAGGTCCAAAAGGAATCAATACAAACTGAAGTTATGGTACGAATACAACCTTAAAGGCACAAGAACTGAAGGAGGATAGAGAGATGATCTAGCATTTCAAGAACGTCTGAATATTCATAACAGTAAGCCCAGCAAAAATAATGTATAGAAGTTGAAAATCACTGTCGATACCACACAGTAGGTTCTTGAACTGCTAGATATTGAACAACGTTTACTAACTACAGTTGATCATATCAGAGTCACGAAATTAACTAATTGTCCAGAATGAGTGTAACAGGATTATAAGGTAGACACAGCATCATTTGCAGAGGGTCGTGAAGAACTTCGTAACACTATAAATAATTAACAAAAAAACTGAATATCATCATAAAGCAACAACCTAAACAATTTAAGAACAAAAATAATCTTAATTATCATAGATCTGCTCATGCACCTCCTACTGCTGAAGGCAGAAGGCTATTAGGTAAATGGTAGATTCATAGCAGCTACCTAACACTATGCCTGTGCTGGTTCTGATCAAATTAAAGTTGCATATAAACACACATACACAGGACACTACCTACAGTCATCATAATCATAACTACAAAAAAGGTACAATGGCTATTTATCTTGCCTTGTCAATGGGAGTGCTGCTGCTGCTGGTCCTCACACCGGCGGCCAGCGGCATCTACTTCACCAGCGAGGAGCTTTCGTCGGACGAGTCGATGCGCGCCTTGTACAGTCGATGGTGCGCCAAGTACCCGCAGGGGCGCGGCTGCAACCTCGACGACAAGGCCGAAAGATTCAAGATCTTCAAGTCGCACGCGGCAAAAATCGAGAAATTGAACAAAGGTGTCGTGCACAACCGGCGACACCTTGATCAATTCTCGGATCTAACCAAAAAGGAGTTCATCAGCAGCTATGCATCCTGCTACGCCGACGGCGGAGAGCACCAGCAAGAGAACGAGATCATCTCCAGCAACAAGTTCGCCTCCGCCAACAACGACATCCTCAGCCACATCGACTGGCGCGAGAAGGGCGCTGTGACAGATGTCAGGCACCAAGGACAGTGCGGAGCCTGCTGGGCTTTTGCGGCGGCAGGGGCAGTGGAGGGCCTCAATATGATCAAGAACAACGAGCTGTTGCCGCTATCCGTGCAGGAGCTGGTGGACTGCAGCTCAACAAAGGGCTGCAATGGTAGCAACGCTAGGCGGGCGTTCGAGTACATCATCAACAATGATGGGATTTCCTCATGGGAGGATAACCCATATCTGGGCAGGGAGGGAACGGTGTGGAACTGTCACGATGCAAAAAAAATTGTTGTTATTGGGGGTTATGAGCGGGTCCCCCCATACAATGAAACCGCCCTAATGCAGGCAGTGGCCTCTCAACCGGTGGTGGTGGGGGTTGATACCAGCCAGTGGAAAGGAATCCAAGATCCAAGGGAAATCTTCAGAGGGCCGTGCAACAGCAGCAACATCACCCACCAGGTATTGCTGGTCGGATACGGGACGGAGGAGAGGTATAGTGATGGAAGGCTGACCGATATCATTAACTACTGGTTAATCAAGAATTCATGGGGCAGATGGTGGATGGACAGGGGATACATTCACATCGAGCGGGGATCTGAAAAAGATGGAGGGCTATGTGGCATTCTCAAGGATCCGGTGTACCCGGTGGATCCTGTAATGCTTGAGTATTAGTTCGTAGTGGATCCTATCAACTATGGGGGTTAAATTAGTGTTCTGTAGACCTGGTGGAACTTGTAGACCTGTTATTTACGTTTAAATCTCCTAATTTGTTGTCATGTACTCATGTGAGATGTAATTCCATTTTCTGTCATATTATATACTATCAATGTTTTAAATATAAATTGTGACTGTTTTTGCTTGGAATTTTCATTTTAGACACAATAATACATTAACCATTAAATTAGAAATTGTTCTTATGAAATTACTATGGCATGTGATTGCTCCAGCAGAATACATAAACCATTTTAATTTAAATATCATAACAACGAATTACCAGTGTAGGTGGGCTGCTTGGCCATGTAATCTACGATCTTCCTTGAACTGCATTGCAAATATCTTCTCCGCATATCCTGAAACAAAGCATCATCAATAAACTTTAGTATCTTAGATGGAGAATTATGGAGGTATATACAACAAAGTACCGACCTGAAGAATTATGGAGGTACATACAACAAAGTACCGACCTGAAGTTCAGTAGTTACTTTAGAGTCATTCATCAAAATTATGGTGGTGCTTGAGTCCGTTGTAGATGTATGAAATGTAGGCATAATCAATCAAAAGCATAAAGCTCTCCAACGAGCCTAGACCTGCCAATGTAGATGTATGCAATTTTGCCTACACGTTTTGCATACCTTGCCAAAATCCTATCTATCAAAATTTATCCCATGACAATATCTAGCCCTTTGTTGTTATAAATGGCTAAAACGGCAACTTGGCTAAGCCCTCAGCGGTGCTGGTCTGCGTAACAAGAATATGGTGGTGCTTGAGTCCGTTGTCAGCGTCAACATTCAAGTCAGCCATTGGGTCGCACACTGCCTCCGGCCGATTCAGAAAACGACTTAGATAAGCAGGGCCAGCCACGAAGTTTGTGGTGGTGGCCGTGAGCGTGGTGATCGGATTCCACATACGGACATACCTCAACATGTAGGTATAAATATCCTGACTTACTGGCATCGGTACCATCGACAGTGTCATCGATTATGGGCCAAAGCTAGCAGGTCTCATCTACCACTGCTAATACAGCGATCGCGACTACATGCATACCCAGCAGTTGGGCATTACTGCATGGCCAGTAGTCCCGCACTACAATCCATCATCGAGTGTTGACCAACAGCAGCACATCTGCACATGTGTGAGAACGGCAACGCAAGGGAGACTGGAAGAGGAGGCTTCTCCGTCTTGCTTATATCAACGCATGTGCATCACGAATCAATCAGGGTAGGATGTGGGAAGCGTGATTTGCAGCCAGAACGAACTCACCGCCACTTAGACCGAAGGTAGCGATTGGAGTTTGGAGATTCTTTTGTTGTGTAGCTTAGGGGAGGAGGATAACGACTGGCTAGTCATGTGGGATGAACAGAGAATCAGATTCTCATTGTTAATGTTGCGTATAAAGCTAGTTGTCACTATTTTTGTAGCAGCAATTAAAGAGTTGATGTTCTTCTCATAAGCTCAAGAGTATCTTCTCGATCAGGTTACAACGGAAAAGGAGAGAAATAAGTAACCAATTAAGCATCATAGGGAATTTCTACAAAGTTCTTTCATTTTGTAAAACATCAACATAGGGACTCTATATAAAAACTGTATATTGCAAAGATCCAAATTAAGGTTAATCCAGTACTTCCTTCTCTCAAACCATTGCATATAGAAGAAGACTTGACAAAAACTAAACAGTGCTGGCAACTCCATGCGAGAAGAAATTAGATGATGTTGTCATGCATGCGTGGGACACCCAAGAAGGAAACAGAAATAGCTGGAGGAATCAGGAATTGGGCACATTTGTTGTCGTCCCACACCACGCATATCACCGAGGGCGTTGAAGCGCAAGCCGTCAAGGGCACCGTCGCACACTCCCGAGACGACCTCATGCATGGAGGGCACTGAAGCGCATGGCGTCCAGCAAGTCACAGCGAACACCATTGACAGCACGGACGTTGCTGTCGTAGGTGCCGCACACGCCATAGAGGGCTTCGTCCCCGAAGCTTTCGCCGGTGTCATGGTCACCGTCCGTCGTGCACGCCATGCGAAACTTCGACGGCATCCACCATGAGAAGGACGTGGGAGTGGTGCTTGCGGACATGGCTGCCTCATCACAGTTGTGTCAAGGAGGAGTACGCTGGCAGAGGATCGGGAATTAAATCTCCTATATTTACTCCTTAATTGTCCCTATTAAGTAGCCTCATTAACTACCCATGCACATGGGAATTAAATCTCCTATGTCTACTCCTTAATTGTCCCTATTAAGTAGCCTCATTAACTACCCATGCACATGCACTCGCTATTCGATCATGCGGTGTCCAATCACGGAAGGATGCACGCTGGCTTCCATCTATTGATGCTGAAAAGAAGGGATTTGAGGGAATAACTGACCCGCAATTAGTGCAGCGTCCTAACAAATGCCTCCAATTTTTGAGGCAAAGATCATGGGCTGCAGCAGATCGCGGGTGGGACATGCGCGAGATTGTGTCTAACTTGGCAGAACATTTGGCAGAACATTGGATATGAACCGTTAGATTAGATGGCAGACCTTAGAAGCAATGCGGTCTTTCAGATTCATTTGATGGATTAAATCGTAGGGCTGTGGTTGTCCTGTGTACACTATCGTTGGTGGCTTTAAAAGAATTTTAGTTCGCTCTTTCAATAGTAGTATAGATTATTATTATTATTATTATTATTATTATTATATATATATATATATACAAACAAAATTTGGAAAGTCATATTTCATGGATTGTACATCATGCACCATGAATATCACTTGCCATAACGGGCACCTAGGTGCCCCATATAGACACACACACGTACGGGATATACCCAGAACTGCTAACCACCGATCCTAAAAACAAGGCACTCAAGGTGATCAGAAGATCGACTACCACCGTCAAGGGAGTGCCGGCGGTGTTACTGCTGCTAACCACGTACGTGCAGGTGCAGCTGCCCTTCTTCCCCAGCCATCTCCTCTGGAGACCCCAAGGTGCAGCCATGGACCACCTCGCTAGTCACATCTGCATGTCCAGGTTAGGCCCCAATCCAAGCAATACCAGGTGCTCTAATGGCGAGATTAAAATCCTATTTCTGTAATTATGTTAATCCTAATGAAACTATTACAAAATTGGTATCATGAGCTAATTTAATCTCGGTTAGAACCCAAATTAGACTCTGCTTACATAATTACTAATGTTAAGAGTCTAATTGCTTCCGTCTTGTGCTAACTGTTGGTGTTTCAAGATCTAATGTCCCTCTTTAGCACCAATTGATCATGTTCAGTCGTTTAATTGTTTCAGTTAAGGCTATAATTGCTACTGGTCAGTGCTTATTAGAAAATTATGATATTTAATCTATTTGGTTAGACAAATTAAGCCATGCTTCCGCATTATGTTCGATGTATTAATTAGCACTGTTAGTCATAGTTAACCAATGAGAAAGAGGGGAATTGCAAGATGCTCAAGAAATCCCTAGTGTTATCCAAACCCCCCAAATCAGAGTCCAAATCTTGAAATCATAAGAAGGAAAGGGTCGGGGCTCACCCTTCATGATGCCGCGTCGGGATCCCGCACAGCCGAAGGCCGTGCGTGGTCATCGTCGCCGCGACGCGGCCGTCTCTGGACGACGCGCGCGAAGAAAGTAGCCGGCGGCGCACTTACGGACGAACACGTGTGAGGGGCCTCCGTGCCGCGCACGTCGCCGTCACCACCATATGCTCTGCTGCCGGCGCTCGCCTTACTGACAGAACCTCTGAGCACCATGCGGACTCCGGTCAGCGCCCCAGGTTCGCCGGCGTTGATCGCCATTTTCTGCTCCGGCGCTTGCCGCTAACGCCGTGTCGGAGCACGGGTGGCCACGCTCGACAGAGCAGCGCGCGGGATCCTTCCGCTGCACGCTGCTCCGGCGAGCGAAGCCGCCGAGCCGCCGTCCGGACGAGCTCGCGCCGTCACTCTCTCTCGGGCGCGTGGAAATCGGATGAAGGAGAAACGAATGAGCTAGGGTTTGACCGGCTGGAAGTTCTGTTCGACGCGTGATCATCCTCGGCCGTCAATTACGATCCAACGGGTGATGCTGATTACGGGCCTTCGGGTGTCTAACAGACCAATTCTACCTCTGGGCTGAGGCCCAGGTTGTCTCGGCCTTTTCTATTTTTAAGATTTTTTTCTCTGGTAATGCGAATTAAGGACAGTAAAACCGAGCCTAAAACGAGCTCTCTCAGTGTTTTGCAATTTTGGCCGTCCGTTTTAATGATTTGGATGTTTCTGGCCGTTGGATATGCTGTCCTAAGGGGCTGCTGCTCCGACAAAAAAAACCGAGCTCTCCGGTAAACTGGGCTGCACGGCCCACCCGACCGAGCACATACAGCCCAGCACGGTCCTCGCAGAGCTCCATCTCCTCGGCGGTCGAGAGAGGACAGATCGGGACGCCCGGGCACGGGTTGCGCCGCCACCGCCGCCGTTCACTTCAGCTCGCAGCCCCTCGCGATGCAGCCCTCAACTGGACCCCCGTTGGATATGCTGTCCTAAGGGGCTGCTGCTCCGACAGAAAAAACCGAGCTCTCCGGTAAACTGGGCTGCACGGCCCACCCGACCGAGCACATACAGCCCAGCACGGTCCTTGCAGTGCTCCATCTCCTCAGTGGTCGAGAGAGGACAGATCGGGACGCCCGGGCACGGGTTGCGCCGCCACCGCCGCCGTTCACTTCAGCTCGCAGCCCCTCGCGATGCAGCCCTCAACTGGACCCATCATTCATGACCAGTGATCGTCCCAGCGGCAGGCAGTAGTCTCATGGTTTTGCGGGGGTTTCCTATGCCGGTACGGTGCTTGTTGTCGGGGAAGAAAAAAAGGCCGCGAAGGAGAGATTGTGTACCGCCGTCGCTGTAGACTGTAGCCCTCTGGCCTTTAGCCCCTCCCGTCACTTCCATCCGCGGGTCAGTTCTAAGTTGCAGCCGATTTCGGAAAGGATCTCTCTAGCGACGACGGAGGATTTCTCGCGGAGAAAAAGATGGTAGGGAAGGAGGGGCCGATTCTCCCCAGCGTCCCCACTTCTGGAAACAAACGCACGCGAGGAAGGTACAAATTGTGCAAGTCCATTTTCCTTCTATTTCCTTTCAACTTCAGTCATACACATGTTTTCTGTGGTTACTACACGATGAAGATGTTGCAGATTAGAGTCTTCTCTTTGAATTGTTGAATGCATTTTGTTTACTGATTCTCACAGATCAGTTCCCATGCATTACCGGCCGCTCGCTTTTTTATGAACACAGAAGGTGAAGATTGCTTTTTTAATTGTTAATTCCTAATTTCTGATTTAATGTTGCTATTTTGATTCCTTGCAGTGAGCCATGTTCAAAGCCTTCCTCCCGTACACCCATTCATTACAGGTTTAGAACTGAAGTGTGAGCTCATGGTTCAGAATAAAGGGACGAGTAAAGCACCCGTTAAAGGTACAAATAATGGAAAATATGTAGTGTGTTCAACATAATCTCCCCATTGTTTATATTAGAGAAATTTAGGACAGTAAACCAAGGTAATAAATCGGGGGCGAAACTGCAGCAATCACGACCCTGTCGCTGCTGGCGGCTATTTGATTTCTTCAGGAAGTCGCGGGCAATCGCGTCAAGATCGCGACTTTCCTTCCTTAACGATCGCGAGAGATTTTCCTGCAGCTAAATCGTTTTGCGCATGATTTTTTCCTTGCAGTAAACTGAGCACTCTAGGAGCTCTCTCATGCATTCACGCTTCTAGCCATCAGATTTCGTGGCCTGATCGTTCGCGGCCGTCCGATGCGTCTGCCCTAAAATAGAGGTATCCGAGTGGGGAGGGCACTCCCTGCACCCATGGGCATATGCACCCACTTTTAGACAAATGTATTTTAAACATGTTTAAAAATGTCAAAAAAAATCAAAAGAAAATTTCACACATACATGTTCACAAGTGTGTGTGCGCGGCACAAAGTTTTGTGAAAAAAATATCTTTTTGTTTTGCCTAAACAAAAAAGACAAATTTAAGTGCTTCTAAATAGCATTTTGTGACACAATATTTTGTCTTTTTTGCACAAGCCACAAAAAAAGTTATTTTTTCGTGAAAATTTTATACACGCACATAAAACATAGAAACGTACATGTGCAACCTTTTTCAGAATTTTTTAGCATTTATAAATGTATTTTTCGAAATGGGTTCATATGTACCCGGGTTCATCCATGACTTTTCCTATCCGAGTGACCTTATATGCGGTGTGAGCTTCTACGATGCCTGCTCTTAGTATCGATTACTATTCTCTTATAGGTACTAAAGAATTCAAATGGTAAGTAGGAAGAGCTTAAATATTTTATTTCATGGATGAATGCTCAAGATTTGGTACATGAGAATGTAATGGTTAGTTTCCCTGCTCTTTTTCCTACCATTATTCAGTTTCAGTAATTTGTGAAAAGATCTAAAAATGTTATGTAGTACAAATCCCGACTTAAAAATGGTCATTTGAGCGTAGTACAATTATTATGCTTTTATTTGTTTCTTTGCTAGACCAAGTAATCTAATTCTTTTATAGATGTCCCTGCAAGTAGGTGGTGTGTAGCCACTTGATGCAACCAATATCTTTTTCGGAACCATTTGGACAAAGTTATTTTTAGGAACTTGCTGTTGGACATTCTATATACCCCATGAACGTTTGAATCATGCCGAATTTATCGTGTTTCCAAGATAAGTTCTTGGATAGTCGTATCAACTTCGGGATTATCTATATATTGCTAATATATTTGTGCTAGAAAAGAAACTGATATTAAGTATTCATGTAGATATGCGGCCTCTCAATTAAACAAACTTTATTCTTGCAAAAATCAAACAATTTCTGTATGGTTGTGGACTTGAAGCACTGTAATTTGAACTGTCCAAATTATATTGATTATTTGAAATTTCCAATTATTTCTCAGATATTTCTACTATTCACTCTTCTTTCCCTCTAATTTATCTATCCCCTCTGGTTAACTTCTTTTTCACCCATGTGACCTGCGACTAAAAACTAAAAATTAATATGTGCCACTACCAGCGGGGCATCTCATGAGAATGGAGTCAAAACAATACGTGTACTGATGGACATGTTATTTTTTATATCATATTTGTTTATTTTGGACCTCGGTCCTGAATAGTAATCTCAACACTAATATTGGTGTACTGATGAACATGAGATTAAACCTTTTCTGTGAGGTTAGTTGATTTTGTACCTCAATCCCGGAGGGTGGGTCCTCAGTAATTGCTCATTATAATAGTCCAGTTAACCAGCTTATGATGGAAGATTAGAGGGATAGATAATAGTTCTTGATGTTTACAACAATTAGTATTAGTGATAAATAGTAAGCTTTGCTGCTTCTTAGCGTTTCCAACTTAAGAAATCACGACGTTTACATGAATTAGTATTGGCGATAAACAGTATGGTTGCCATAGGTTTAAACATCACACTTAATTGAAATATTATGTGTTTTTCTTGCGCTTGGCTTGCAAGTAACAATGTACTTGAAAAGTCTAATCGGCAACCTTTCACTCAAAGCCATTAAAAACAGAAGATGACAAAGGATTTTGTATACATTTCTTGAACTAAATTTCTGTCTTATATTGCAATTTGTATTATTAATTATTGTTTGAAACGAGACACCTTTTCTATCATAGTAAAGCTATGTTTACAAGTATCAACTAATTAACTTGTGATGAGATTAGAAACATGCTTACCCACTATCAGGAATAAAGAATGGATCTGTACAATAGTCATGTATTTTTTATGCAGTGGTGTCCCGCCTTATATTTAATTGGCAATATTGCAAAAAATATGTTTTGGTGGAGCTATCTGAATGACCTTGATATGATTTTACCTTGTCTACTGTTTTTCTGTTGATAGTACCATTTGGATAGAAACATCATACGTAACCAGTGAATTTGCATTTAAGTTTTCCGTTTAACTTTCATTTGTTTCCTCAAAGGTTGATTTCACGAGATAATCCCATTTGCAAGAGATCTTTTCATCGCATCCAGACATGTGTTTCTCTGTAAGTACTAAACTGGTATGGAAATTTTGATTTGGGGTCTGGCTAGGATGTCTATAGTTGTTTGCTTCTAGGAAATGGCTACCATCACAGATAATATTTGACAATCCTTCACTAACCTAACTTGTTACCTTCTTATGCTGCGTCAAATTTGAACAGATACAGGTGTGATTGACAACTTCTTTGAGCTTTCTAATTTGACTCATGTCTTCCGCAATATAAAGTTGTATGTCAGCGCCGTGTCCAATCTATTCCCAGTTTCAAGAGAATCAGTGAAGTAGTTACCTTGTGTTCAATGTATTTCTTTGGTCATATTGTTATCGCCTATATGTGTTGTCAGTTTATTATGGACCAACTATTAACAATATTGTATTTTTCACTGTATGTACATGTCCAATTTACATATTGTACCATTCAATTATATTTATATATTATACTGTGGAGTTCTTTACAAATATTTTATATTGGTCATTTATCAAAATGGATGAGTGTGCGAACACATTATATGACTGAACTTACATCTCCAGATATATGTTTTAGTATGTTATCCTCCTACATTGTTTATCCTAAAAGTGCTACCAGGTTTTATGGAATCATATATATTATTGAAATTCCTACCATTCCATTGATAAAAAATATGGGCGCAGCAACGCGCGCCATCAATGATCTAGTTAAGGACAATAAAACGGAACCAATTCCTAGTCCTCTCACGCCCTTAGCAGTTTTGGCCGTTGGATCTCTTGACCTGACCATTTGGGGCCGTCTGATCGCTTCCTCACCCTGCTGTCAACTGCTAACTAGGCTGGCTGTCCTTAGGCTGGCTATTCCGGTGGAAAAATCGGTGTATTGTGGTTAACTGGGCTGCTCCCGCACAAAGCCCATCGATCCAGTAGGCATCGATTGGTCTGCAGCGCCGGTACAGCCACCGTTCCCCTTCCATCTCATCGCTACCTGGGCCTTTTCCCAGCCTAACTAGCTCATCCCTGCAAAAAGCCCGTCCGATCGGGTAGCAAATCATGCCGAAATAAAAAAGTAGCGACAGAGAGGTTGGACCGGGTTTGTCGCTGTGATTTCCAGAGAAGGGGAGGGCGCGTCGGTCACTGTGATTCGAAGGGGAATCGATGCGAGAGGAGGGCGGCACGCATGAACCGCGCCAGAGAGATCGAGAAGGGGAAGGGGAAGGGGAATGGCATGGCTCGGTTGCTCGGAGGGAGGACGGGACCCACCGGACGGGGGAGATCGATGCCATGACTCTTCGTCATCAGGCGCTGCTCCGCTTGATTTGATTTAATTAAGACACAATAAATCGTCAGTTTCTCTGCACACAATCATGGTGGGTGATTTGCCCATCCTTTCTACTGCCTCTTGGTACAGGTACGTGTGTATATAAGCTTCCTCCCCCTACCATTCTTCACTCACCCTTTCTACCCCGAAAGCATAACACCCTTCAGCATGATGCTTGGCTAGGTTTCCCTAGATTTCTTTTCAGTTCAGGTATGAATGTATGGTTCATTCTACCACCGAGCAATTAAATTTTCCTAATTTCGTCCCATTCCAAAAAATTATATACATGTGTTGTTCATGCTTGCTATGGTCAATTGATTTGGGCAGATCATGGAGACTATACTCGCAATTTTTCTACTTCGGCAGCTCATGATCTTCTATGGCTTTTGGGCAGGTAACTCACCTTTGTGGAATATATCCGCATCTTAAAGTTGCATGTTAACACGAAGCTAGCCAATTCTGATTTACTCCCTTCCCAACAGAAAGAAGTAAAAGAATCCAGTGAGTTGGTTTTCAGGCCAATTTGTTTCTATCAGTTCTGAACCCATCCCCAGGCATGTCACCGTGCTTGCACACGTGGCTCTTGTATGGGATTTCTACAAGGACAATGAATTTATGCATCTTGACACTGTCTTTGTTGATGATCATGCCTACTAAATACTTATTAGCATGTATTCTCTGTTACATAATGTATTGTCCTTGTGTTTAATACCGATCTTCTATATAGGGAAATGAGATGTATGGGGAGGTACATGTGATGCATGCAGAAATATATGGGGAAACCTCAAGGAGGGTAATTCCTCATCGAGGATTTCTTTGTGAAATTAGCAAAGAACATGTATAAGGCTGTGGAAGGCAGCTCTATGAAAATAACTCCATGGTCGAAAGTTTAGGCGTAGCATGATGTGTGTATCAATTATCCTCACTATGCATATTCACTCGTAAATTTTATACATCTACCCTCTGGTTGGAAAGATAGACTCCTTTATAGACAGATTCCCTTGCTTCCTCCACTTTGCTGCTTTACTATCAGTAATTTCAGATCTCTTGAAAGTTTGGCTGCCTGCTCGAGCCTAGGATTGTGACAGAGAGGAACCTCCAGATAACATATATTGAGTAAGCTTTCTCATGTAAATTACAAGACTATCTATTATCTCCTAACTATCATAAGATTTACTAGACTATCTATTATACTCTGAACTCTCATTATAGTCGCTTAATCGTTATACATAGTGCAACGGTATAATCAAGTCTCACATTATCGAGACATTATCATGATTGTTGGCAGTTAATTAGTATCACTAAGAGTAACTATATTTGTGACCTCTTAACTTCTCCAGTGACAGGTGAACACTTGCAGTGACGACTATCATAGCACCAACATAACTGATAGTATATTTTTCTGCTATGTAATTGGCACGTACTTACTACAGTAGCATAGCCATCTCTCAAGTTATAAAAGTACCTTATATATTTCTTCAATGCATGACTCCAATATATCTCTCAAAAAAATTTGGGCAAAAAACACTACTGACTACTAGCCAACAGACATCGGATGATCCAAATGCACCTGTCACAAATGCTTCCAGTAGCACAAACAAGAAGAACACGGAAAGGTAAGTAGCCACATTGTGCTTGACTCTCTCTTCAAGGTTCTATTTTCGACGTACATATATATTAATAGCTATCTTCACAATTTACAGGGTTGCAGCTGACACAAGCAAGACCTCTGCTTAGAAAAAGAAATTGTGTCTCCCCTGAACAAAGATTGGCTCATCGACTTTGGAAGCTAATAAATAAATGGATATGTTCTGGGTGTGTTCAACGTCTCTGGACGTTTTACTTATGTATGACGTGGGAATTGCACAATGTATTACTCAGGTGCAAACGCACGTATATATGATGTACAAAGGTGGGCCACGACCTCAACTATACAAGGCAACTAGGAGGTGGGCCCAATACACAGATATGCACAACACATATATTCAACACCCCCCCGTAGTCAAAGCGGCACCACTGCTGACGCAAAGGCTGGATCGGAACTCCTCAAATGACGTCGTAGGCAAGCCCTTGGTCATGATATCTGCAAATTGTTGGGAAGTAGGAACGTGTAGAACACGAATATGGCCGAGAGCCACCTGTTCCCGAACAAAATGAATATCCAACTCAATATGCTTGGTCCGACGATGATGTACCGGGTTAGCGGAGAGGTAGACCGCCGAGACGTTGTCGCAGTAGACCACCGTAGCACGATCCACAGGACAAGAGAGCTCCTGAAGCAGCTGTCGAAGCCACGAACACTCGGCGACGACGTTGGCCACAGCATGATACTCAGCCTCAGCACTGGAGCGAGAGACCGTAGGCTGCCGCTTGGACGACCACGAGATGAGTGAGGGTCCAAGGAAGACACAGTAGCCCGAGGTGGAGCGACGAGTGTCGGGGCAGCCCGCCCAGTCTGCATCGGAGTAGGCGGTGAGGGTGGTGTCAGCGGAGGCGTGGAGGGTGACGCCGAGGTCCATAGTGCCACAGACATAGTGGAGAATCCGCTTGACAGCGGCCCAGTGAACGTCCCGAGGAGCATGCATATGCAGACACACCTGCTGGACGGCATACTGGATCTCCGGTCGAGTCAAAGTGAGGTACTGGAGAGCACCAACGATAGACCGGTAGAAGGCAGCATCCGAAGCAGGAGAACCATCCGTGGCAGAGAGCTTGGCCTTCGTATCAACAGGCGTAGCGGCGGGCTTGCAGTTAAGCATGCCAGCACGATCCAAGAGCTCATGAGCGTACTTCCGCTGATGAAGGAAGAAGCCATCGGGACGTCGCACCACCTCAACACCGAGGAAGTAGTGTAAAGGACCCAAGTCCTTGATGGCGAACTCAGCGCGAAGACGAGCAGTGAGTTGACTGAGAAGACCAGCCGTACATGCCGTCAGGATGATGTCGTCGACATAAAGGAGCAAGAAAGCCATGTCGGAACCCTGGTGATAGACGAAGAGCGATGCTTCCGAGCGGGTGGAGCGAAACCCGAGCTGGTGCAGAAACACCGCGATGCGCTGGTACCAAGCGCGCGGAGCCTGCTTGAGTCCGTACAAGGACCGTGAGAGCAGGCACACGTGGTCGGGAAGTGCTGGATCAACAAACCCTGTGGGCTGCTGGCAGAAGACCTGCTCCTCGAGGTGACCATGAAGGAAGGCGTTGGAGACGTCCATCTGGTGCACCGGCCAAGCACGGGAGACCGCAAGATGGAGAACCGTGCGAATCGTGGCAGGCTTAACAACCGGAGCGAAGGTGTCGGTGAAGTCGATGCCGGCACGTTGCCGGAAGCCACGAACAACCCAGCGCGCTTTATAGCGATCAAGGGTACCATCAGGACGGAGCTTGTGTTTGAAGACCCACTTCCCGGTAATCACGTTGGTGTGCCGGGGACGGGGAATAAGCTGCCACGTCCGGTTGCGCAGCAGGGCATCAAACTCCTCTTGCATCGCAGCCATCCAGAGCGGATCACGAAGAGCGGCTCGAACGGAGGACGGCAATGGCGATGGAGTAGAGGTGGATGCCGCGTGGACGTACTCGTCCGAGGCATAACGCGAGCTCGGGCGAAAAACACCCGTACGGGCGCGGGTGACCGGACCAACCGCGGAAGGCTCGGCCGCAGTCGCCGGTGATGAGGGCGCTGGAGCCCCCTGAGCCACGGGCGCCAAGGCCGCGGTCGAGGGGACCGCCGGGGCCGGGGGCGCGGGGGCCGCGGGCGCCGAGGCCGCGGTCGAGGGGACCGCCAGGGGCGGGGGCGCGGTGGCCGCGGGCGCCGAGGCCGCGGTCGAGGGGACCGCCGGGGCCGCGGGCACCATAGCCGCGGGAAGAGGGGGCGGCGGGGGCGCCAGGGCCGCGGGCACCATAGCCGCGGGCGGGGTACGTGCCTCAAAGCCAGGGGGCGGGCCAAGAGCGGCGCGGGAGCGCCCTGGGAGAGGCGTCGAGGCTCCCGCGTCATCGTCGGCGGGAGGAACAGCCGGGGGTACCTGCTGAAACGGAAACACATGCTCATCAAAGTAAACGTGCCGGGAAGTGAACACACGGTGGGAGACGGGATCGTAGCACCGGTATCCCTTGGAGTTAGAAGGGTAGCCGATGAAGATGCATGCAACAGAACGTGGTGCAAGTTTGTGAGGAGCAGTGTCGGCAGTGCTAGGATAGCAAAGGCACCCAAAGATACGCAGACCATCATAAGACGGTGGCGTACCAAAGAGAAGGTGATGAGGTGCGTAGTTCCACCGTGGGCGGCAGGGTTGAAGGTTAAGAAGAAGTGATGCGGTAGCAAGTGCGTCCGGCCAGAAGCGAGGCGGCACGTTAGCATGGAACAGGAGCGTGCGAACGCAGTCGTTCAGAGTGCGAAGGACGCGTTCGGCTCGACCGTTCTGCTGTGAAGTATACGGGCATGTGAGACGAAAAACTGTGCCATGGTGCGACAAAAAGGTGCGGAAAGCAAGGTTGTCGAACTCTTTTCCATTGTCAGTCTGAAGAGCAAGAATGGGACGCCCAAACTGCGTGCTGACATAGGAGTAAAAGGCCGTCAAAGTGGAGAGTGCATCCGACTTTCGTCGCAAAGGAAAGGTCCACACATAATGAGAATAATCATCAAGAATAACCAAATAATATAAGTAGCCCGAATTACTAGGAACCGGAGAGGTCCACACATCGCTATGAATCAACTGAAAGGGAAAAGAAGCAATGGTGGTGGAGTTATTAAACGGGAGGCGAACATGTTTGCCGACACGACAGGCATGACAAGTGTGATCCTCGATCTTATTACAACTGAAACTGAAACTCCTAAGAATATGACGAAGTGTGATGGGGTTGGGATGACCCAAATGAGCGTGCCAGAGATCGACGCCAGCGGAGAGAGCAACCGGCGCGGTGGTGGTGGATGAAGGTGAATGCACCGGATAGAGCTCGTCGGGGCTGTCACATCGGTGGAGTACCATCCTGGTTCGAGCGTCCTTAACACAAAAACCAAGCTCGTCAAATTCAACAGTGACAGGATTTTCACGAGTAAAACAACGAACGGAAATAAGATTCTTAATAAGATGAGGAGACACAAGTATGTTAGACAAAGATAAAGGCATGGAATTAGAAGGAAAAGAAGTGTGCCCGACGTGTGTGATAGGAAGTGTGGAACCGTCACCGACAATGATGCGGCGGTCGGTGGTGACGGGAGTGAAAGAGGCAAGATTACCAGGATGAGCAAACATGTGAGCCGTGGCCCCGGTGTCCATGTACCAATCACCGCCGCCAGTGTAGTTGTTCGGCGTAGGGGCGGTGTGCAGCGCGGCGAGGAGCGCCGGATCCCAGGGCGCCGGCGGCAGGGCCGGCGAGGGGGGCGGGGGCGCCATCGGGTAGCCGTAACCGCCGCTCAGCTGTGGCGGTGGGTACCCTCCATAGGGCTGCGGAGCCGCGTAGTACGCCTGATGCGCCGGCGGGCGCGGCATGGGGAGGGTCGGTGCAGGGGCCCGTGGGACCGGCATGGTGTATGCATGAACGACACCGGTCCACGGGTTGTAGCCGGAGGCCCACGGAGGAGGCACCTGGAGCTGCGGCTGCTGCTGCTGACGAGGCGCGCCGGCGCCCTGCTGCTGACCGCTGCGCCGGCCCCCGCGGCGCCTTTCGGCGGGAGGGGCGGGAGGCCCGGACGGGAGGGGGAGCAGCCCCGGCTGCTGCTGCACTGGGTACGGTGGCGGCGGCGGCGGGTAGGGCGCCTGATGGCGCTGCGGGGGCGGCGCGGCCAGGGCAGCGGGGGGCGGCGGGGGCCCGCCGCGAGTGGTGCCGGCGGCGAGGGCGGTGTGGATGGCCCGCGCCTTCACCTGCTTCATCCGCCGCTCCTCCAGCCGGAGGTACGCAACGAACTTGGCGAAGGAGGGCTCGGGGATGAGGGTGAGGTTCGCCGCAGCGTTGCCGAAGTCCTCGTTGAGCCCGGCGGTGAGCGTGCTGAGGAGGAGGTCATCATCGATCTTCGCGCCAATGTCGCGGAGCTCGTCAGCGAGAGTCTTGAGGCGGCGACAATAGTCGTCGACGGAGGAGTTGTCCTGGTGGCACCCAAAAAACTCTTGCTGCAAAAAAACACGACGTTGGAGTTGATTGTCGGTGAAGAGCCCGTTCAGCTTGGTCCACACGGCGTGGGCGTCATCACCGTCCTGCACGACCGTCTGAAAGAGGTCCGGCGAGATGGTGAGGAAGAACCACCGGATGATCGTGGTGTCGATGGTGGACCAGTCATGGAACTCGGGGACGAGGCTGGAGTCGACGGAGCCGTCCACATGATCGACGAGGTGGTACTCCCGGAACACGAGGGAGAAGTACGTCTTCCACGTGTAGTAGGAGGAGTCCGTCTGGGAGAGACGAACCGGCACCCGCTCGTAGATGTTGAGGTTGCGGATGTCGTTGACGTCGGGCGGGTTGGCGTCGGCAAACGGGTTGGAGTGGATGGTGGAGCCGGACGAGGTGACGGACGACATGGCAATGGATGGGAAAGAGTGGCGCGGCGGCTCGCGACGAGCGATGGGATCTAGGAAAGCTAGCTAGATGGAGGCAGCAGCAGTACGTGCAAGCTAGCTAGATGGAGGCAGCAGCAGTACGTACGGCGCGCGGGCGAGTAGGCAGGAGTGGCGACGGGAGCTAGGAAAGCTACAGCGGCGACGCGGCTAGGTTTAGGCAGCGGGCGCGACAGGGGCGCGGGCGGCGGCGGCTGGGGTGGCGGCGGCGGCGGCGTGGAGGAGACGCGCGGCGGCGGCGGCGGCAAGGCGGAAGCGAGGTCGTAACCTAAAAACTGATACCATGTATGACGTGGGAATTGCACAATGTATTACTCAGGTGCAAACGCACGTATATATGATGTACAAAGGTGGGCCACGACCTCAACTATACAAGGCAACTAGGAGGTGGGCCCAATACACAGATATGCACAACACATATATTCAACAACTTATTATGATGTCTACGTGCGACAACTATCACCCAGTTTGGTGATAGACTTTGTATTTGTCAGTTTCGGCTTATGTGTACGAGAACCATAGCTCCTATCTGAACTGAACTATCCAAGACTTGCATATCTACAATCACCCTTATTTATCCTCCAAAGCGATGTTTCTGTTCTTTGCTACATTATGATCCTACATTTCTATTTCCATTACTGTGGTGTAAATCGGGATCATATTTCTAGAAAAGTCTAGTTATTCTAATGCTCAGTTATTCATGTATATACATGTGTTTCCTTTAATTAATTATTAAGGCAATTGCCCTATCATCAGCCCTTTTACTTGTTTGTATGGGTGAGACGCTGCTACCTCTTTCATCATAAAGGTCTCTTGTATTATACAATTGCATTGTGCGCATCCTGCGTTTCCCCCTTCCGTATTTTCATGTTTGACATGCTACAAAAATAATACCACCAGTAGTACTAATGGGAATGCTTTATTGAATCTGTCACAAGTTCATGTGGACAGTCTTATAGGTTTATATTGTCCATATACTATCCCATTGAGATTTATTATTTCCTGCTCAGGCTCATTTTGTTTCATAAAGAAAACCATGTTCAAGTGACTTTAGTAATTGGTTGCAAGATCAATGTTGGATATGAAGCTCACTCGGTGCTTGGTACATAGTAGGTTTATGTTCTGCCACTAAGATCAATGATGGAATGTAATTCACTATGTAAACGACTTCAACACTTTCACTCTCCAAGACATGCGCGCGCTCGCGCCCACACACCTCTATGGCTTATTTCGGTTATACCACAAGTTTTTTTAGAGGAAAAGGGCTACCACCCGGCTCAATTTTACTAGAAGGAAGCCACGGTTAAGTTTTACAATGCGCGTGGAGAAAACCAGCTGAAAGCACTGCCTCGGCAGCAAAAGGAACTATCCGAAACTGAAAAAGAACTACTCTCTCCGTCCCATATTATAAGACACAATGCACGTGGAGGAAACCAGCTGAAAGGACTGCCTCGGTAGCAAAAGGAAAACTGTCTGAAACTGAAAAAGCACTAATCCCCCCGTCCCATATTATAAGACGTTTTTGCAAGCTAGCAAGAACGTCTTATATTGCGGGAGGAGGGGGTACAAACTAAGGCGACAAAAAGAAACGCAATATGAATGAGCTACAATTATCAATCTCACTCTAATCTCAAGTTCTACCAAAATTCGTAAAGCCTTCTTTTGTTCTTAAAACCTTTGTAAAGTTGCATCTTACAATATTCAAATATACGGACACAGCAACGCGCGCCATCAACGATCTAGTGTTAAAGTATAGCCCTGGGCTATGGGCCCAAAATGAGTTTTGAGGCCCGTGTGAGGTTTTCAGTGCGTTCAATCTATACCTATTAATAAAAGAAAAAACGCTTCTTACGACCGTAATTTCGTCCACTTTTCATCCGTCCATCTCGCCCTCATGATTTTTGTTCCGTTCGTATATGTTGTTTGCAGCTTCGCAAGTCAATGGACCAGAAATTTTATCATGGGCCCGTAAAAAGGTTCAACCCTACGACGTGGTCTCTCCTTTCGGACAAAGGGAAAAAAGATTCCATACACATGCGCTGCAATTTTAGTATAATTAGTAGTCCCACACTACTCCTTTATATCAACTTCTAGCAACTTATATACTCCCTCTGTCCGGTAATTCTTGTCGCGGGCCTAGTTCACTGCTAATTTTGCAAAAAAGCCCTCATAGTTTCAAAACTGTCGTAAACAAGTCCCTCCACCCCCGTCTTATTCCTCCGCCGTCGCCAGTGCGTCGCCAGGGGCCGGCGCCACCAAGCTGCGGGATTTGGCGCCCACCAGGAAGTGCTCTGCCTCCTTCGCCACGTACTTGCTACGTCGTCGTCGTCGCCAAGTACCTGCTCCGCCATCGTCGCCCAGACCTGCACCGCCGCATTTCCCGCCCGTCGCGATTACCTGCGGGTGTCGCCAGAATTTCCCACCACGATCCGGTGGAGCAGGAGCTCCCTCTCATCGTCCTGGAGCTCCCGCGAGTCCTCCTCGAGCTCCCGCGAGTCCACCTTGAGTTGCCTCGCATGCGCCACCGCAATCCCTCCCACCGTGATCCCCCACAGGCATCGCCGAAACCTGTAGGATCGAAAGTAGGTCTAGAGGGGGGGTGATTAGACTACTTGACCAAATAAAAATTTACTTTTTCCCAATTTTAAGTGTTGGCAGATTTTAGCATTCATAGCAAGTCAAGTACACCCTACACATGCATGTCTACGAGTATAGCAACGGAAAGTAAAGACAAGCATGAGTAGTAAAGGAAGGGTAGGAAGATCAAACGCAATTTGGAGACACGAAGATTTTTTCCGTGGTTCTGATAGGTGGTGCTATCGTACGTCCACGTTTATGGAGCCTTCAACCCACGGAGGGTAACGGTCGCGAGAGTCCACAGAGGGCTCTACCCACGGAGGGTTCTACGAAGAAGCAACCTTGACTATACCATGATGGCCTACGTCCACGGAGGACTAGCCTAACTCGGGGTAGATCTTCACGAAGTAGGCGATCTCCTTGCCCTTACAAACTTCTTGGTTCACTCCACAACACGAAGTAGGAGGCTCCCAAGCGACACCTAACCAATCTAGGAGGCACCACCCTCCAAAAGGTAATAGGCTCGATAATGTCGATGAACTCCTTGCTCTTGTGCTTCAAGATGATAGACTCCTCAACACACAATCACTCTCTCATAGATTTGGCTTTGGTGGAAGAGATTGATTGGGTGGAAAGCAACTTGGGGAGGCTAGAGATCAAGATTCATATGGTTGGAATGGAATGACATGATCTCAACACATGAGTAGGTGGCTCTCTCTTAGAAAATCAGTTGGAATGAGTGGGGATCTGTTCTGAGTGCTTCTTTTTCGAGTAGGTGGTGGTGGAGGGGTATATATAGGCATCTCCGAAAATCCAACCGTTACACCTAATAAGTCCAACTCGGTGACATCGATGTGTTAATCTCGGTGGTACCGAGTTGCCTCAAGGTAGCAACTTTTGAATCTCGGTGAGACCGATATAGACTTCTCGGTGGTACCGAAAAGGTGGGCAACGGTCAGAATGGCAAGACTCGGTGACACCGAAGCAAAAACTCGGAATTTCCGATTTTGTGCAACAGGCATCAGTAGGTTTGCCACCTGAACTCGGTTCCACCGAAAAGCTAGGGTTTGGCTTGGCTCTGTCTGAGTCTGGGAATCGGTGGCACCGAGTGGGAAGTGTTGGTTGCACCGATTTTGGATATTTGGCTTTGGACAGACTTTGTGGGAGAGTTTGTGGATGTTTTTGGTGACTATCACTTGTGCACGTATGAGCATCTCGTTCACCAACAGTACCTTACCCCCTTTTGATAGTATTGGCTTTCCTATGACTCAAAGTGATTTCTCACAAAGTAAAAGAGAGTCTTCTTTTCTTGAAGCTTTGCCAATCCTATTCCTTGCATCTAGGGGTCTCTTCACAATCCTTTTGCCATGCCATCATTGAACCTTTCCTGAAATGTGCTTAGTGGAAACATTAGTTCAATGACATATATGTTGTTATTAATTACCAAATCCACCAAGGGAGCAAATGTGCTTTCAAAACCGGCCTCCACGATCCGGTGGTCAGGAGCTCGCACGCGTCCTCCTCTGCCTCCCGCGAGTCCTCATCGAGCTCCCATGCGCCGCCGTGCTGCTCCTTCTCATCTGCTCGCGCGCCTGTTTCTCCTTGCCTCTCCCTGCCGCCGGTGGAGCTAGCCCGTGCTGTTGCTGCTCCTCTGCCCGTGTTGTTGTTGATGCTCCTCTGCCCGTGCTGCTGCTGCTGATCCAACTGACCGGGCCGTGTTGCTGTTGCTGCTATTTGCACTCTGAAGAAGGTCCCCATGTGTTGCTTCTATTTGCACTCTGAAGAAGGTACTCCATCATAGTACCGCTACCTGTAAATTTGTGAAATTGATTTACTATTAACTGAATCTTGACAATGTCAATCATGGAGTACATTCAATCATGTAGTAGGAGTAGGAAGGTGGAAGGAGGAAGTACTCTATAACAATGAATCAATGATCACATGAAGTACAGCAAGAACTGAACTTAGCATGTCCCTGTGTATTGTACAGCATGAATCATGGATTGCTGTTAATTGAAAATTGTTGAAGAAACTATTGTTGATCATGCATCACTGTTAATTAAAAGCTTTTAGTTAATATCAAGTCAAGGCCTTGAGTTAATTCATAACTTAGTTTTACTGTATTTTAGTTTTACTGTCATATTGTAGTGTGTTTGCAAATGCAGTAGTAGTTTTTACTGGTGCCCAAGCATTTGCAAATAAAGATCATAATTAGCAGCAGTTTCGGCCATGTCAAAACTGTCAATTTACTGTCAAATCAGTGAAAAGCCAAGATTTTAACATGCTTTTTTACTTAATTATAGAAATTTATTGGAGAAAGAGAAAGAGCAAGAACAAGAGCATACCAACCCCTGAAGAGCAAGATAAGACCAAGAGGATACCAATCCCAAGGTCTGCTCCTTGGTGTTTAATTTAGTTGACAAAGAAAGACTGCCATGCAAATAAAATTCAGTTAATTCTTACTCCAAAATTGGTAAACTGAATTTTTTTTCAATCCATATTGAGTAAACTGAATCATGTAAAGTAAACGACCTATTCTTTTTTGCCTAACTACCTATTTTTAGATTCAGTCACATAACTACCTATTCTTTTTTTACAATCATGCTCTCTTCATTTACAATATGAACAAATTAGATTTTTAAAATTTTGTTAACAATTTTCAGCATAACAATTATGATCCATTTTCCTATGTCAAACAATTTCCAGTAGTAATCTTGTTGCTGCTGACAGAGTTTCTGCCTTGTGAGCCCTGATGTTGAAGATATTTTGAAGAAGCCAATTGTCGTGTATAGAAAACAAAAACAGAATCAAAAACATTGTATGAACATGTTGTCAGTTATCAAAATCAAAATCGAAACCATACTAAAGTGGGAACTGAGAAATGATGCCATGGCAACCAAACTAGAAATGTTGCCATGGCACCCATTTATTGTTTGGCTTACATTTCCTTTTTTCGTTTGTATATTCTTGTTATGGTACCATGATGTACTCATCTTTTGTCATTGATAACAGGAGTATGGATTTGAACATGATGCCTCAAGAGGAAGAGGATGAAGGTATTAATTTGAATTGGATCCCCGAAGAGGAAGAAGCTCAAGAAGGAGAGGATGGAGCTATGGATTTGAACATGATGCCTCAAGAGGAGGAGGATGAAGGTATTAATTTGAATTGGATCCCTGAAGAGGAAGAAGCTCAAGAGGGAGAGGATGGAGCTATAGATTTGAACATGTTGCCTCAAGAGGAAGAGGATGAAGCTATGAATTGGATGCCTCGAGAAGATGAAGAGAAAGAGGATGGAGCTCAATTGGAAGAGGATGAAGTTATGAATTGGATACTTCAAGAAGATGAAGAAGGTCAAGAAGATGTAGCAGGTAAACAGAAAAGACAAGAATTGTCAAATAAGGAGAGGCATGATTTTTACTTTGCTCTGCTAGTAATCGAGCTCAGAGATGGATCTGTTCAACTAGACGACAAGCTGCTAGTCTCAACCCTGTTGAACATACATGTACGATATGTTGAAAGAATCTGGTCACACGCCAAAAAGCAGATTGCCGTGGGCCAAGAAGTAGATGTCTCAAACAAGGAGAAAAGAATAGTCGGCTGAAAGAGAAAAGAGTTGGTTCTTTCGAGGACCTCAACAATCCCACTGAATAGAAGAAGGATAATTCGATCTCTGGCACGGTCTCTTGGTGTGGCCCGCTCGACCCTACATAGGAGGTTCCAGTTGAATGAGCTCAACCGCATCACAAACATTGTTAAGCCTTACCTCAAGCCAGAGAACAAGATTGCGAGACTAAATTTTGTATGTCCATGCTCGACGACAATTGGATCTCAATTCCTTGGCCTATATTCAAGCCGATGACCAACATGGTCCATATAGATGAAAAGTGGTTTGACATGATGAGAGTGAAGAACAACTACTTTGTACTTCCAGGAGAACCTCAACCTGGGCGTATTGTGCGAAACACTAACAACATTGGGAAGGTATTGTTTTTAACGGCTGTGGCCAGACCTCGATACAATGATGATGGAGAGCTAACATTCGACGGAAAGATTGGTATCTGGGTATTCATCGAAGAGTCTGAGGCAGTGCGAACGAGTCTGAACAGAGTTAGGGGAGCGAGAGTGCGGAAACCAGTAAAAGTAACCAGACTTGTATCCAGAGATTACCTGATCAATAAAATTATACCTGCAATTCAAGATAAATGGCCTGACAATGATGAGGGAGCAACAATATTCATCCAACAAGATAATGCAAGGCCTCATGTCCTTCCCAATGATGGAGCTTTTCGAGAAGCTGTGGAAAAAATTGATCTAGACATTCAGTTGATACAACAACCTCCAAACAACCCCTATTTCAACTGTTTGGACCTCTGCTTCCACAATTCTCTCCAGTCTCTAACCGATTGCAGATCACCTACAAACATCTAGGAACTGATATAGGGTGTGGAAGAGGAGTTTGAGAATTATGATCCTCACAAGTTGTATAAACATCTTCATCACATTGCAGGCAGTTATGTTTGAAGTTATGAAAGATCAAGAAGGAAATCAATATAAGCTGCCCCACTTGCACAAGGAACGTCTTTAGAATGAAGGCATGGAAATAATCAGTGTATATTGCGACAGTGAGCTAGTTGCTGATACCAGGGCCATTATAGAAGAAATGCAATAGGAAACGAAAAGGGAAGGGAAGAAGTAGTTGTAGAAAGGAAAAGAAGGGAAAAGAAAGAGAACGATCAAGTGTATTTCTTGTGAATGCCTTGTGTATGTCATGTCGAGGGGATCTATAGAAGAGACGTCTAGAGGGGGGGTGAATAGACTACTTGCAAGAATTAAAACCTAACCTTTTCCCAAGTTAATTGGTTGGCAGATTTTAACAATTATAACAAGTCTAATGCTGTCGGAATCGGGGCTCCGCAAAACCCAACAAGGTTTGAACACTGGGGCGTGTGCGAGGATCTTGACCGGCTCAGAGTCTCAAGCTTGTCACCCTACGGCCTAACTACGTCGAGTAAGTGCAAGCGGGGAAGGAGATGGACTCAGAGATTTACTCAGGTTCGGGCCACCTTGCGGTGTAAAACCCTACTCCTGCTTTGTGGTGGATTGGCCTCGCGAAGAGGCTAAGGATGAACTAGTACAGTGGTGGGGTGGCCTCATGAGGGCCCTTGGTAGTGATGAACTAGCTCTGCTCAACCTGCCCTCTACGATGGGAGCTGGTTGCTATTTATAGGGGCCACGGTCCTCTTCCCTTATCGCACAGGCGGGAAGGGATCCACAACGGCCAAATTTGAAAGGGGACAAGAGGTACATCCTATCGTGAGTAAAGGTGGTCTTCGCCTACAAAGCTTCGGGGTGTGACGCGGTGGTGAGCTCGGTGATGACATCCATCCTGCCGAGCTCGTGGTCTCGGCCCTGTTGCACTGGGAAGGAAACCTTTGGGGGATTCCTTGGGAACCCGCGTATGTCCTTGTCTCCTTAGCACGAAAGAGGAAACTGTCCTCCCTCTGCGCCCGCTGGCGCCCACCTGGCTTTGTCGTCAGAACCCACGTCACCCCGGCCTCGGGAGGCAGGGCACTTGCATAGGAATCTCCGCTCCTCGGGAGGCAGCCTGGGGGGGATGCCACTCCTCCGGAGGCCTTGGCGTTATCCTCCTCGCGGGATAAGGTCTCTCGCGAGGGCCTTGACTTGAGATGCTTGTTGCTGGGCCGTACCGGGCCGTCGTGGTGGGCCACGTGTTGGGCCGCAGGCAGGCAGGTTTGGGTACCCCCGATCCCAGAACGCCGACAAATGTACCCTACACATGCTAGTTAACAAATATGGCAGCGGAAAGTAAGACAAGCATATGTAAGAGACTAGAGATAGGAAGATCAAACACAATTGTAGACACGAAGATTTTTCCCGTGGTTCCCATAGGTGGCGCTATCGTACATCCACGTTTATGGAATCTTCAACCCACGGAGGGTAACGGTCGCGAGAGTCCACGGAGGGCTCCACCCATGAGGGTCCACGAAGTAGCAACCTTGACTATTCCATAACGGCTTCCGTCCACGAAGGACTAGCCTCACTATGGGCAGATCTTCACGAAGTAGGCGATCTCCTTGCCCGTACAAACTTCTTGGTTCAACTCCACAACACAAAGTAGGAGGCTCCCAAGCAACACCTAACCAATCTAGGAGGCACCACCCTCCAAAAGGTAATAGGCTTGATAGTGATGATGAACTCCTTGCTCTTGTGCTTCAACATGATAGACTCCTCAACACTCAATCACTCTCTCACAAATTTGGCTTGGTAGAAGAGATTGATTGGGTGGAAAGCAACTTGGGGAGGCTAGAAATCAAGATCCATATGGTTGGAGTGGATGACCTTGATCTCAACACAAGGGTAGGTGGTTCTCTCTTAGAAATTTGGATATGGGAAGTGGGGAACTGTTCTGAGTGCTTCTCTTGCGAGTGGGATGTGGTGGAGGGGTATATATAGGCATCTCCAAAAATCCAACCATTACAACATTATTGACCAACTCGGTGAAACCGAAGAAAAACTCGGTTGTACCGACCTGTTCAAAATGTGGCAAATTTTTGAATCTCGGTGATACCGATATGACATTATCAGTAGTACCGATATGAGTGGCCGAGGGCAGTTTCCAAACTCGGTGAGACCGATCCATAAAACTCGGAAATTCCGATTCCATGAATTTAGTCACCCGAATCTTGGTCACCAAAACTCGGTTGCACCGATGTAGTACTTGGTTGTACCGAGAATTTAGGGTTTGGCTAGGGTTTTGACTGGGGAGAAAATCGGTAGGACCGAGTGGGAAACTTGGTGGCACCGATTTTGCATGATAGGGTTTAGACCGAGTATTTTTGTGGGAGAGCTTGTGGGTGTTTTTGGTGGCTAGCACTTGTGCATGTGGAGCAATTTGTTCACCAACATTACCTCACCCCCTTTTAATAGTATTGGCTTTCCTATGGACTCAAAGTGATTTCTCACAAAGTAAAATGTAGAGTCTTCATGCTTGTAGCTTGCCAATCCTATTCCTTCCTCTTGGGGTCTCCTCACAATCCTTATGCCAACACTCTCTGTGGACTATACCTGAAAAAAATAGGTAGAAATATTAGTCCAAGAGACAATGTATGTTGTCATGAATTATCAAAACCACCAAGGGAGCATATGTGCTTTCAATCTCCCCCCTTTTTGGTAATTGATGACAACATACAATCAAAACTTCAAATAAATATGTGCAAAGATATAAAGAAGACTTTGAGAGACACATGCTTAAACTTGCTCCCCCTAAATGTGTGCAATCCTTTTGAGGGGTAGTTGCTTTGGAATGAATGGACACACATACAGTAGAAGGGATGATAAGAGTCATGTATGTCTTGGATATATGCATCAAATATATATGAATGAGTTGTATCCTTGTTCAAGACTTCACTCTTGCAAATAATATGTGCAAGAAACAAGAGATCATCTTGATCAAAGATATGATGCATATACTTACCTTGAGTTCTTGAGCATTCAAATAGTAGAAACCACTTGAGAAAACAATGTTAGGAATCACAAGGGTATTCTACAAACCCAAATGCAATAGAACTCAACAATACCAAGATGTGGAGAACATATAGAAGATAGTATTCCTTAAGATTGATATGTTTCCAAGATCATTTAGAGCTTTCTCCCCTAAATATGAAATTGTAGGTCATCCTCTCCCCCTGAATCTTAGCATGTAGATATTGGGAGTAGGTAGGGTGAGACAAGTCTAACATGAGTAGGCAAATAGAATAAACATATGGATAGACACAGATGATAGAATAGATTAGACATGCTCTCCCCCCTTATGTAGTGTTTCTCCACTTTGGGTAATCATGATGTTTCTCCCCCTATGGATAGACACACACTTTGGTATTCTCCCCCTGTATTGGTATTCTCCCCCTATCTATATAAGCATAAGCTTTGATATTCTCCCCCTTAATTTTATATCTCCCCCTTTGTTGTATCTCCCCTTTGCACTGAAGCTTTGGTATTTCTCCCCCTTTGGCGTTAATTTCCAAAAAGGTTCATACATAGGGTCAGACACAAGGATCATTGAGGTAGAAGGGATCCTTGACAACAAGGGTCATAGAATGTAGGGATCATGGAAAGATTAGAATCATAGAGAGCATTTAAAACCGAGGGATCATAGAGATCAATTTCTCCCCCTTTCACTGATCGGAAAGCTTGTAAGACTTCGCCTCCTTTGACTTAGGGATCCTTGAATAGAGTTTCTCCCCCTTCAAGTTTTTTTACGAAGGGATCATTGAAGAAGTAAGGATTTTCTAATTTTATCATAGAACATAGAAGAGAACAAAATCGGTGGCTCTGAGGTAAAATATATCGGTGAAACCGAATTGTGGATTTGCAGCCTATCTGCATAATCAGTGTAACCGAGTAGTTTGAGTTGGAGGCTCCGAGGTATAGACAGAAACTTGGCAATGTTTCAGAAACTCTCAAATGATTATTTTTTTAGAAATCTTGCAATAAAATGTCAAAAATATTTGCAAAGGAAGTACAAAAGAATTTACAAAGGAATATCAACTAGATAAGGTTTGAGTGGTTGCAAGAAGGCATGCAAATATAGGATGAACCAAACAAGTTTCTTCATCTAGATGATGGTCGGTGACCAGGTCACCTATATTAGAGTATATTGACTTAGGAGCCAAGCAAGAATACTTGATCATAGGTCATACTCATCGTTAAGCTCAAAATGGGGTTACCATTTTTCTATTAAGCATTTTAATGTTTTCATGTCACTTGAATTGCTTTATCTCATGACTTGGAGTAAAGCTTTTTCAAGGATATGAGCACATACCTTTGAGTGATGTCGATGACATGGCATGTAGGAGAACTTGTTATGGATGCTCGATGTTGATGAAGGTCATTTTGAGTTTGGAGCAATCCTTTATCGTTTTGGTTCTCTTTTCACCTACATAGGCGAGTCATGCAAGGAAGAACAAGATATATCCAAATGACTTGATACCAATTGAATTTTCAATTGTGATCTCATCAAATATAAGTCAAGGATATGTTTGAGTTGTCTTCTTCCTTCCATCACCAAAGAAGGATTGTGGATACTTGGTCATGACAAGATTGCTTGTGATATGAGTTGTTGGCAATCTTGTGGAGTGAAATTCTTCCAAGTACCTACAAAGGTTAGTTGCAATACAAGGAAGCATATATTTCGAAGATATAAGATTGTATGTCAAAGGTAGCATGGAATAGTCATGTAAGCTCATGCCCTTGGCAACATGATATAAGATTATAGGCCAACTATTTGTCGGTACGAACATGTTTGAGATTGATATCTCCTTTGGCAACATGATCACGAATGAAATGATGTCGAACTTTAATATGCTTAGTTCGCGAATGTTGCACGGGATTATAAGCAATTTTGATTGCACTCTCATTGTCACATGGCAATGGTACATGTCTCACATGTATGCCATAATCCTTAAGAGTTTGAGTCATCCATAGCAATTGAGCACAACATGATCTAGCGGCAATGTATTCCACTTCGGCAGTAGATAGCGATACTGAGTTTTGTTTCTTGGAGGACTAAGACACAAGAGATCTGCCAAGAAATTGACAAGTACCCGAGGTGGATTTTCTATCCACCTTGTCTCCGGCATAGTCCGAGTCGGAATAGCCAACAAGATTAAAAGAAGATCCCTTGGGATACAAAATGCCAAAGTTTGGTGTATGTATCAAGTATCTCACAATTCTTTTCACGGCCTTAAGATGACACTCTTTAGGAGTAGCTTGATATCTAGCACACATGCAAACACTAAGCATGATATCGGGACGGGAGGCACATAGATATAGCAATGAACCAATCATTGATCGATAAACCTTTTGATCAACCGGTTTGTCCTCCTTGGTAAGATCAACATGTCCACTAATGGGCATAGGAGTTTTCATACCTTTACACTCTTGCATGTTGAACTTCTTGATCAAGTCCTTGGTGTACTTGGTTTGAGAGATGAAGGTTCCTTCTCTCGTTTGCTTGATTTGCAAACCAAGGAAAAATTTCAGCTCACACGTCATGGACATCTCATACTTCTCAGACATCAACCTTCCAAATTTCTCACTAAAGTGTGGGTTAGTAGATCCAAAGATACTATCATCCACATAAATTTGGCACACAAATAATTCACCATTAACTCTCTTTGTGAATAAGGTTGCATCAATTTTACCAATTTAAAAACCCTTTTCAAGAAGAAACTTCGTTAGGCACTTATACCAAGCACGAGGGGCTTGCTTAAGTCCATAAAGAGCTTTACGAAGCTTGTAAACATGCTTGGGTTTCTTAGGATTCACAAAACCAGGTGGTTGCTTAACATAGACTTCTTCCTCAATCTCCCCATTTAGAAATGCACTTTTAATATCCATTTGTTAAAGAGTGATGTCATGATGATTCGCATAAGCAAGCAATATACGAATAGCTTCAAGTCTAGCAACGGGGGCATAGGTCTCACGTTAGTCCATACCTTCGACTTGCGTGTAGCCTTGCGCAATGAGACGTGCCTTGCTGCGAATGACTTGACCATCTTCGTCTTGCTTGTTCCGAAACACCCATTTGGTTCCGATGATGTTTTGCTCGTCCTTGGGTTTCTCCACAAGTGTCCACACTTCGTTCCTCTTGAAGTTGTGAAGATCTTCATGCATAGCATTCACCCAATCCGGGTCTTCAAGCACTTCTTCCACCTTCATAGGCTCAATACTAGAGATGAATGAGTAGTGCTCATAGAAATTAGCTAAGCGGGTTTTAGAGCGAGTGATTCTCCCGGTTTGAATGTCACCAAAGATTTGCTCTAAGGGATGATTCTTGTTCACTCTTGCTCGAACTCGAGGTAGCTTTTGCTTGTTGGATGGTGGAGCTTCCTCATCATCATCTTCTTCTTCATTGTTGTTGTTGAAGGTGTCGGCTGCTTGAGGTGGTGGTGAAGGAGGTTGAGGTGGATCATCATGATGTACTTCTTCCTCTTCTTCATCTTGTCGTGTACCGCTCGTGGATGTTTCCATGTCGTGTTGAGGTTTGCCTTGACGCAAAGTAGGAGCTTCCACTTAGGTTGATGAGGTACTTTCCTTCACCTTCATGGGGCAATCTTGCCAATTGACAAGTCTTGGATAGCTTCCGAAGGTTCTTTATCTCCTACATCATTTGGCAATTGTTCGACTTGCGAACCATTAGATTCATCAAACTTCACATCTACTGTCTCTTCAACTTTTCAAGTGAAGTTGTTGTAGACACAATATGTGTGAGAGTTTGATCCGTAACTGAGTAGAAAACCTTCATGAGATTTAGGAGCAAATTTAGAATGACGATGCTTATCAAGAATGTAACACTTGGAGCCGAATACCCGAAAGTATCCAACTTGGGGTTTGTTACCGGTGAGTAGCTCATATGCCGTTTTACCGAGAAGCTTGTGAAGATAGAGTCGGTTCGTGGCATGACAAGCTGTTTCAACGGCTTCCTCCCAAAAGTGTCTTGGCGTCTTGTACTCGTCAAGCATCGTTCTTGCCATATCAATGAGAGTTCGGTTCTTCCTCTCAACAACTCCATTTTGTTGAGGCGTGTACGTAGCCGAGAAGTCATGTAGAATCCCTTCTTCGTCAAGAAAGGTGTCCACATTTGTGTTCTTGAACTCTGATCCGTTGTTGCTCCGAGCTTTGTTGATCTTCACTTCAAACTGATTTTGAGCTTTGCGAGCGAAGTTCTTGAAGATCTTTTGTACCTGCGACTTATCATGAAGAAAGAATACCCACGTAAATCTGGAAAAATCATCAACTATAACTAGACCAAAGGAATTTCCACCGAGGCTCTTGTAAGCATTGGGACCAAAAATATCCATATGAAGCAACTCGAGTGGTCTCCTAGTAGTCATAATATTCTTTACATGATGATTTCCACCTACTTGCTTTCCGGCTTAACAAGCACTACAAAGTCTATCTTTGTCAAAGATAACATCCTTAACACCAAGAATATGATCACCTTTGATGAGCTTGTCTAGATTACGCATACCAACATGACCTAATCTTCTATGCCAAAGCCAACCTTTAGAAGATTTTGCAATAAGACAAGTGCGAGGCTTGGATCTCTTAGTGAAATCAACAATGTATAGATCTGTCGGGGCTAGATGCACACGATCACCTATGGGGCCATCGGCCCCTTTGTGGTTCGGCGGGGGGCGTGGACGTAAGCACAAAGAGAAGAGACAGTGAGACGACACATCGATTTACCCAGTTTCGGGCCGCTATGAAGCGTAAAACCCTACTCCTGCTTTGTGGGTGGATTGATCAGAGGAACACGAAGAGCGTGCAGCACTCCAGCATGGCAAGGGTTGCCTTCGGGGGAGTCACTACGCGTGTACAAGTGTTCAAAAGTCCGAATCCTGAGCTAGGTTGCCTTGGACCTCCTTTTATAGCACAAGGGGCAACCACAGTGGCAAAACAGACATTGCCTGATGATTAGATAGCTAGCAGAGCTTATCATACCTAACTCTAGCATTAGAGACAAAATACCATCATTGCTAGTCTAGGTGGCGCGCAGAGGCGCATCCCCGGCAAGCTTATACCACCGCTCTAGCTAACTATTGCACCTCAGCTCGACACGTCTATGGACGTGTGTCAAGAAGGCGTAATTTGTCTTCCAGCGTGTCGCCACGTGCTTAGCGAGAGCCACTTAGCCACCTGGGGGCTCGACACCGCATCGACAAGTGACTGGCCTTGCGATGAGGTGGAGCGGTGACAGATTGGCTCGCGCCTGCCGGGGGATGGCTTGCTGGGTCTTCAAGAAGGGGCACACGTCCTGGTCCCCGGCAAGCGCTGGGGGTGCGCTTGGCGCGCAACAGTCCAGGTTTGTGCTGCCGCGTCGGGCTTGTTGGAGTCTGTCTCGATTATTTGTCGGGTTTGGCTCGGTGTCGAAAGGTTCAGCTACTACCGCCTGTGCATAAGTCAGGGGACTGGGTACCCCTGTCCTAGTGCACCGACAGGAGCCCCCGGGTCTGGCCCACACGCGCTCGCCAAGTGCCTGGGCTAGGCCCAAAATTCATGCACAGGCGCGCAATGTGAGGGAGTAACTGCCAATTTACTGGTCAGCACTGACCCACTACCTCGGGCCGTTTTCGCCACGCGCACCGCATGCATAGCGGGGAGTTACCGCGGGCGCGCGTGACTTAAAGCTCTGGTCGTGGCAGAAACCGCAGCACCATGGATTGGAGCAATGGGGCGGTTACCTATTCGCCCGTGATCGTGGGTAGTGGGATTGGTGGAGATGGGCGGCGACCCTTGGAGTGGTGGAGAGCCAGCCCCCACGCCCTCCCTATAAATTGGGAGGTAGCGAGAGGCGATGCTCATCCACCCTTTCTTCCTCCTGGAGTCCGAATCCACAGAGTTTGCCCCTCTGCTTCCTTGTCTTGAGCCGCGCCTATCCCCCTGATGGTCAGGGGGAGAGGCTTGGCGATCGTGACAGCCACCGTAGGGGCCTCCCCTTGTTTCCATGCTCAGCCTCCACTTCGGTCCGACGGTCTTGGGTGGATGGCCGGCCGGAAGATCCTGGGATGGGGGAGCGGGCGGTGTGGCTGCCGCGCCAGGGGTAGTCGCGGCGATGTCTTCACCGTTGCGCCGCCCGCTGTCCTAGTCCTGACGGAGTACTGTACGGCTGCCACCGCGCCGGAGTCCATAGTAAGGGCGCAGTGCTGCGGTGGATCGTGGTACCCGTGCTCCTTCTTCGAGGTGATGGAGGCAGATCGTCCTCTTGGTCGTCGGTCATGTGTGAGTTGTTGCAGCGGCGGTTCTTCACGAATCACGGTGAAGTTCCCCACCCATGGCGTCGCGTACGGTGTGCATGGGTGGGAACATTTCGCCTGCGTGTACTTCTTTACGGCAGGGGGAATTCCCCGCCTTTGGCCACCGGGGGCGACCATGCTCTCTGGGAGGTTCTTCAGGTGGCCCGGCGCCCGCCTTCGCTGTCGTGTAGAAGGCTTGGATGGTGAAGGTCGGGGCGGCTACGGAGACGTCCCTTTGAGAGATGGCGATGATGAGGATGACGGTGGGGTGGCTTGAGCACCGGCAGCACCATCATCAACAGCTGTGCTTCGGCAGCGCCTTCGCCTGCACTCGCCCTTCACCTTCTTCCTCCCTACCGGCTTCATCCGCCCTGCCTGGGTGCAGGGTCCTTCGGCTCCTCCAGGGGACGCGTCCCTCTGGTCCTGTCGGGGAGGCGTCGGATCCCACCCAGACGCTCCTTTTGCCCTCTGTTTCTCTTCCACCTAGTCCCTAGGAGGAGAGGGACAAGAAAGGCATTACGGGGCACTTATCTTTTTTTTATGTCAAAAGATGTAGGCGCTTGCCAAGTTTTAACTAATCATAATGTAATCTCTACCCATTTTGTATCAAAAATGAATGAGAAAAGTGCCATTTCCCTCTCGCAAGTACTATCCCTTTCTTTCCTTGTTTATACTGTCCTGGTATGTTTGTCCTTGCTACACGGAGCCGCTTGCCGGATCATCACCTAACCACGAGTGCCAAGAGGGAATGAGCCCCCGGCAGCAGGTTGTCGTTGTTCCCCGGCAGAGCTCCTTGTCGGTGTCGGTGCCGCCCCCACAGTTGTTAAACAAAACAGGGGACGGCTCGTCCCGACAAGGGTTCTCACCACGTGGAGGACTCCACTACCCACAGTGAGGAAGATACTAAGGATTTCCTCGGGGCGTTGGAAAGGCATCGAACTTGGGATATGTGATTGTACTTATCTTTTCCAAGTAGTATCCTTCTTTAGAGCACGATGGGCCATTGTCCTCGTTTCTTCGCTTCTCTTCCCTGTCTTTCCGACGGTCTGCCGTGTAGGGAGAGAACAGTAACAAAGATTACAAGTTCATCAAGTACTCTAGCAAATCTTATATCTAAAAAAGCGATAACACTGCAATCATAAAAATGTGTAATGAGCATGTAAAACGATGATATGATGCAATGCCTAGCTTTATTATTGTTGCACAGGGTCTGTACGTGGCTTTGTACAAAGGGTTACATGCAACATCGGCAATGCTTGTACAAAAGGTGGCTGTCGGGGACTGAGCCTGGCAGCCGCGCCTCATGGGTAGAACTTATGAAGATGCTCAATATTCCATGAGTTAAGCACCTTGGTGCCATCTTTGGTCTCCAGACGGACTGTGCCAGATCTGGTGACTCGTGCTACCCGGTAAGGGCCTTCCCCCTTCGGCGTCAACTTGTTGGTACCCTTGGCGGACTGAACATGCCTAAGGACAAGGTCGCCTTCCTCAAGGCTCCGGGAGTGGACCCTGCGGCTATGGTAGTGGCGCAGGGCTTGCTCGTAGCGTGCAGCACGCACAGCAGCCCGAAGACGGTCTTCCTCGAGGAGCATGGCATCGTCATGCCGTAGCTGCTGTTGCTCTACTTCATCGTAGGCAAGCACTTGAGGTGACCCGTATATGAGTTCCGGGGGGAGCACTGCTTCTGCCCCGTACACTAGGGAGAAGGGCGTCTGGCCGGTAGCTCGATTTGGTGTCGTTCTGAGGGACCAAAGAACCACCGGTAGCTCGTCTATCCAGTGCTTGCCGCTCTTCCACAGCTTATCGAAAGTCCTTGTCTTGAGCCCTCGCAGCACTCCAGTATTCATCCTCTCGACTTGCCCGTTGCTTCTTGGATGGGCAATAGAGGCGAAGGAGACCTTGCTTCCAAGGCTCTGGATATATTGCATGAAGGCGCGGCTCGTGAACTGGGTGCCGTTGTCAGTGATCACTCTGTTAGGTACTCCAAAGCGGCACACCAGTCCTTTCACGAACTTGATAGCTGACTGTGCGGTCACCTTCTTCACTGGTTCTACCTCAGGCCACTTTGTGAACTTGTCGGTTGCCACGAACAAGAACTCAAAGCCCCCGACAGCACTGGGGAAGGGGCCCAGGATATCGAGCCCCCAGACTGAGAATGACCAGGATAGAGGAATCGTTTGCAGAGCTTGCGCTGGTTGACGGATGTTCTTGGAATGAAACTGGCAGGCTTCACACTTGGTGACCATCTCAGTGGCGTCTTGGAGGGCAGTGGGCCAATAGAAACCCTATCGGAAAGCTTTACCGGCAAGGGCTCTTGATCCTATGTGAGAGCCACATACCCCTTTGTGAATCTCTGCCAACAGCTTCAGTCCATCCTCCCGGCAGATGCACCTTAATTTCACACCGTTTGGTCGTCTTCTGTACAAGGTGTCATCGACAAACTGGTACATACTTGACTGTCGGGCTACTTTTTTGGCTTCCTCTTGCTCTTCGGGGAGTTCTCCTGTCTGAAGGAAGTGGACTATGTGCTGCGCCCAGGTCAGAGCCCGTGGCTCGACAACAAGGACTAAAGGTGTCTCTTCGTTCGCGGGAGCGCTTGCCTCAACCGCGAGGACCTGAGGCCCTGCGGGAGGGAGCTGCTCATCAACCGGAACGGGACCTTCCCCGGCAGCTTCTCTACCAGCGGCTTCAGGAAGCTCTACCAGGAAATGCTTGCCGGATTTCAGCTTCCTTCTCTTTCTGGACATCGCTGACGGGGATACCGACGGTTGGGTGAGGCAGAGAACAAAAGTCCCTGGTTCCACAGGAAGCTTCTGCGCAGCGCACTTCGATAGATGGTCAACAATGCTGTTTTCCGCTCGTGGCACATGCTCTGTGCGTAGTCCATCAAAGTGCTCCTCAAATTTCCTCACCTCATCCATGTATGCTTCCATCAGCGGGCTCTGGTAATCCTTGTTGACTTGCTTCACCACAAGCTGAGAGTCTCTTCGGACAACCAATCTCTTGATCCCCAACTCTACCGCGATTCTAAGTCTGGCAAGGAGCCCCTCGTACTCAGCGGTATTGTTGGTGGCTTCCTTCTGGGGAAAGTGCATTTGAACGACATACTTGAGGTGCTCTCTAGTGGGGGCAAAGAAGAGCACGCCTGCTCCGGCACCCTGGAGTGAGAAAGCACCATCGAAGTACATGATCCAATCTTTGGGTGCTTCTTTGCCGGGGAGGATTGTCTCCGGAACTTCTTCATCAGGCGTGGGTGTCCATTCCGCGATAAACTCCGCCAATGCTCTGCTTTGAATGGTGGAAGTGCTCTCATACTTTAACCCGAAACTTGACAACTCCAGTGCCCACTCAACTATCCTGCCAGTGGCTTCGGGGTTCCTCAGTATGCGTTGCAATGGGAAACGGGTAACAACCGTGATCTCATGGGCTTGGAAGTAATGGCGCAGCTTCCTCGAGGCCATGATGAGGCCGAAGATCAGCTTTTGTACTCCAGAGTACCTTGATCTAGCCCCCCTGTAACAGGGAACTGACAAAGTACACGGGTCGCTGCACCATTTTCTTCTTCGCCACCTCTTTTAGATCCGCTGTCGTCCATTTGCTGAGGTCCCCCTTGATCCGTATCGAGTCCTGCCACAGATGTTTCTGTCTTGTCCCCGACAGCATTGGCAACAGTCGCTGAGTCTCCATCCGCTTCCCGCTGCGCCACCAGCGCTGCACTAACCACTTGATTTGTCGCTTCTAAATATAGCAGCAACGGCTCTTGTGGTTTAGGAGCGACCAAGGTGGGAGCAGAGGAAAGGTAATTTTTTAGGTCCTGCAGCGTTGCTTCTGCTTCCGGGGTCCACTTCATCGGGCCAGCCTTCTTCAAGATCTTGAAGAACGGCAAGGCGCGCTTAGCGGACTTGGAGATGAACCTACTCAACGCGGCAACACATCCGGTCAAACGCCTGATATCTTTGATGGTCTTGGGTGCTTGTATCTGCTCGATCGCCTTGATCTTGTCGAGATTAGCTTCTATTCCTCGCTGAGATACAAAGAACCCAAGTGGCTTGCCGGATGGGGCACCAAATACGCACTTTTCAGGGTTGAGCTTCATGTCGATCTTGCGCAAGTTTGCAAAGGTTTCTTCCAGATCCTGTATGAGAGTTGCTTCATCCTTGGTCTTGACTACGATGTCATCCATGTAAGCTTCCACGTTTTTGTGCAGTTGAGGTCCAAAACCAATCTGAATAGCCCTGGCAAAGGTTGAACCAGCACTCTTTAACCCAAAGGGCATACGCACGAAACAGTACGTGCCGCAGGGAGTTATGAAAGCGGTCTTCTCCTCATCTTCTTTGGCCATAAATATCCGATGGTATCCGGAGTAGGCATCCAAAAAGGAGAGCAAGTTACATCCGGAGGTGGAATCAACAATCTGATCTATGCGCGGCAAGGGAAAAGGGTCCTTCGGGCAAGCCTGATTCAAGTCAGTGAAATCTATGCAAAGCCTCCATTTCCCATTCGCCTTGCGTACCACCACCGGGTTTGCTAGCCAAGTTGGATGCAGCACTCCTCTGACCAGACTAGCTGCTTCAAGTTTCTTGATTTCCTCGGCAATGAACTGTTGCCGCTCCAAGGCTTGCTTCCTAACCTTTTGTTTGACGGGTCAGGCATGAGGGCAGACAGCAAGGTGGTGCTCAATTACCTCCGTGGGAACACCGGGGATGTCAGATGGTTGCTAGGAAAACACATCAACATTCGCCCGTAGGAAGGTAATGAGCGCGCTTTCCTATTTGTCAGTAAGGGTAGCATTGATGGTGAACGTACCACCAGTGCTGTCCTCCCTTGCCGGGACTTTCTTCGTCTCAGGATAGGTGACCTTGGTCTTCTTGCTAGTGGAACTCCCCGGCAGGTCATCATCGGGTGCAGCGCACTCCGAAGAGGCGCGCTTCCCGGAGTCCTTGCCAGTGTTCCTGCTAGCCTTCTTCGATTTCTTTGACTCTTTGGTGGGAGCTGAGACTTCTATGGCCTCAGCTGCTACCGCGTCACAGTACATCTTGTCCACGCAGATAACTGCATTCTTCTTGTCGGATGGGATGGAAATGATCCCGATGGGCCCTGGCATCTTCAAAGTATTGTAAGCATAGTGGGATGCTGCCATGAATTTTGCCAAGGCTGGTCGACCGAGGATTCCGTTGTAAGGCAGTGGGATCTCGGCCACGTCAAACACTATCCTCTCTGTCCGAAAGTTCAGTTCCTCGCCAAATGTCACCGGCAGAGTGATCTTTCCCTTGGGTCGACTCCTGCCGGGGTTGATTCCTTGGAAGGTACCCGTAGCTTCAAGCTCTTCATCATGGATATGCAGTTTCTCAGCCACTTTAGGGGATATCAAGTTCAATCCTGCCCCGTCGTCAACTAACATCTTGGACACCTTGAGGTTGCAGATTGTCGGGGAAACCAACAATGGCAAGCATCCGACCGTAGTGGTACGGTCAGGATGATCCTCTTCGTCAAAAATGATAGGCATGCGGGACCATCTGAGCGGCTTCCTAGATTCTGTAGTTGGCTTCACAGCATTGACCTCGCGTGACCACTGTTTGAGCTGGCGGTGAGAGGAATGCAAGGATGCTCCCCCGTCAACGCACATGACTTCGGTTGCTTTCTGAAACTCCCTATCACTGGAATCCTCATCATCATCCTCATCCTCACTCATATCATCTGTTTCCTTCTTCTCACGGCCTCTGGCGGGTTTCTCCTTTTGCTGCGGGGCTTTGCCGCGGCGGCCTCCTCTGCCGCCACGGCCCTTCCCCGCAGCATCGTCTTGGCCTTTTTCTTTGTCGCGCTTCTCGTATTCGGCCCTCTGCTTCTCAACAAGTTGCTCAACTTGTCAGCATTCTTGGAGATCGTGGCCCTTGGTGCGGTGAATTTTGCAGTATGGCCCGTCGGACTTCCCGGTGTTCTCAGCGGCAGCAGCCTCCCGGCAATCAGCGCACGCGGCAGCTTCCTTGCCGGGGGTTTCGGCTTTCACCTTCTTGCCAACACTGAGGTCTCCGGAGCTCTCAACGGCCAGCACTGCCTTTCCTTTGCGCTTCTTGTTGCGCTTCCTGTTTCTTCCCTTCGGGTCGAGGAGGTCGTCGTCGTCATCAGAGTCAACTTCGACGCTTGCCTCCTCCCCGGGGAGTCACCTCCCTTCTTCAGCTCGAGCACATTTATCTGCCAAGGTGTAAAGCTCATTGACAATCTTGGGGAGCTTGACATTCATCTTGGCTCGCATCCTCCTGTTGCGCACGTTCGAATGGAACGCGGCAATTACTGCTGCGGGATGTATTTCTGGGATGTTGCGATGCACTCGGTTGAATCTCTGGATATACTTCCTCAAAGTTTCTCCCTCCTTCTGTGGCAGGACTTGGAGGTCCCTTGGTTGGCCTGGTTCCTGGTGACCACCCATGAAGGCGCCAACGAACTCGTTGCACAGATCAGCCCATGATGAAATCGAATTCTCCGGCAGGTGCATCAGCCATGACCTCACATTTGTCTTAAGTGCCAAAGGGAAATAGTTGGCGAGCACCTTTTTATATCTTCCTCCTACGGCTTGGACAACTATTGTGTATATGCCCAAGAACTCTGCCGGGTTCAGCTTCCCGTCGTGCTTTTCAGGTAGCTCGGGCTTGAAAGCTCGGGTCGACGGCCAGCGGACCCGTCGCAACTCGCTAGTGAAGGCAGGGCAGCCGACCTCGTAAGGAAGGTACCCACCAGCACTGGGCGTGGGGTTGCCGACGTCTGGACCATTGCGCTTGTCGGATTGACGGTGTGCTTCCCGGCGTCGCTCGATGGTGATGCGCGCGTCTTCTTTTCGCCGGTCTTCAAGAACGCGCCGTTGATCCCGGCGGTCACGTGGACCAGACGAGACTATGGACGCCTCATCATGCTCATCAGCATGTGAAGCTTGCTGCAGTTGCCCCTGGGCCTGTTGTCACGGAGGGGACTGCACCGTTGGTGTGGCCCCTTCGACGCGCTCGTCGACCCGGGCTGCTGCTGCCGTTCGCGTACGTCGCGATGGCTCTGCATGCCGGGTCTTGTTGGCTTCGACGAAAGAAATCAAACTCTGAATGGTGGCTCTCCATTCATCCATCTTATCAGCCGTCGGCATAAAGTTGAGCAGCATCTGGACTCGCGCCATGGCTTCCTCGGTTGTATCTGGCATGGCGAAACAGGCAGACCGCGACATCGCTCGGCTCTTGGTGGGACCAAGAGAAGCGTCGCCGCGTTCTCGACATCGTGTGCCGCTCGCCGGGGCCGTCTGATGTGCAGGAGGCCGAGCCTGTGGATTTGCGGCCCCACTCGACGCTCCGTCTTGTTCTGTACGGGGCGCACGCCCAGCAACCATGCCGGTGACGGGCACAGCTGAAGGGTCATGGCTTGCACCAGACCGGGCGCCTCCAAGGTGGCCGCGGCCATCCGAGCGGTGGGGAGGCGAAGAACGGTCGTTTCTCTCGCCCACAGCGTTGGGGCTGGGCTCGCCAAGTCATTACTGTGGCTGCTCCTCTCCGGCGTCTCCTGCTCCATCTCCGGCTGTGGGGGACTGGACGGGGGCGCCGCCTGCGCCGGCCGCGTTGCCCACGATGCCCGCCTCACTTGCGACCGCGGCATCGTCGATGGCGCCCACGGCCGCGTGCGAGGGAGCCTTCGAAGTGGAGGGATGCATGGCTGCACCGGATTTCTTCTGGCGAGCCATTGTTGGAGAAGATGATGATGAAGATCGACGCGCCGATCACAATCTCGGGTTCGCACCAACGCAGCGCCCCCTACCTGGCGCGCCAAAGATGTCGGGGCTAGATGCACACGATCACCTATGGGGTCATCGGCCCCTTTGTGGTTCGGGGGGGGGGGGGCGTGGACATAAGCACAAAGAGCAGAGACAGTGAGACGACACGGCGATTTACCCAGGTTCGGGCCGCTGTGAAGCGTAAAACCCTACTCCTTCTTTGTGGGTGGATTGATTAGAGGAACACGAAGAGCGTGCAGCACTCCAGCCCGGCAAGGGTTGCCTTTGGGGGAGTCACTACGCGTGTACAAGTGTTCAAAAGTCCGAATCCTGAGCTAGGTTGCCTTGGACCTCCTTTTATAGCACAAGGGGCAACCACAGTGGCAAAACAGAAATTGTCTGATGATTAGATAGCTAGCAGAGCTTATCATACCTAACTCTAGCATTAGAGACAAAATACCATCATTGCTAGTTTAGGTGGTGCGCAGAGGCGCATCCCCCGCAAGCTTATACCACCGCTCTAGCTAACTATTGCACCTCAGCTCGACACGTCTATGGACGGGTGTCAAGAAGGCGTAATTTGTCTTCCAGCGTGTTGCCACGTGCTTAGCGAGAGCCACTTAGCCACCTAGGGGATCGACACCGCATCGACAAGTGACTGGCTTTGCGATGAGGTGGAGCGGTGACAGATTGGCTCGCGCCTGCCGGGGGATGGCTTGCCGGGTCTTCAAGAAGGGGCGCACGTCCTGATCCCCGGCAAGCGCCAGGGGTGCGCTTGGCGCGCAGCAGTCCAGGTTTGGGCTGCCGCGTCGGACTTGTTGGAGTCTGTCTCGATTATTTGTCGGGTTTGGCTCGGTGTCGAAAGGTTCAACTACTACCGCCCGTGCATAAGGCAGGGGCACTGGGTACCCCTGTCCTAGTGCACTAACAAGATCACCTCTACGAAAACCAGTAAATACCATGCTATTGTTATCTTGACGAAACACTCGGCAGTCTACTTTAGTAAATAGCACATTAAAACCGAAGTCCGTAAGTCTAGATATGGAAAGAAGATTGTAGCCAAGGGATTCAAAAAGCATGTCATTTTGAATGGAGCTATCATGAGATATGGCCACCTTACCAAGACCAAGTACCTTACCCTTGGAGTTGTCTCCAAAAGTTACATACCTTCGCGGTCCATGGTTTGGTGTGATTTCCTAAAACATGTCTCTATCTCCAGTCATATGATCGGTGCATCCACTGTCAAGAATCCATTCCTTTCCTCCGGCCATGTAATGTTTGAAGTTTGCCATGAGACTTAGACTCTTCATAGTCTTCTCACACTCGATGTCGAATAACTCATCTTATTCATAGTAGCCATGTTCCACATTGTCATCATCAAGTAGGATATCCTCATCATAAGAGACAAGAGATTCGTTAGTATTTAGATAATGACAATGTTCAAGTTTATGAATGCGAATGGCTTGAAAGATAATGTTATTGATTGTGGTGACATCTCCTTTAGCACGCATGAGGTCTCGAAGCTCAAATAAGCATTTATCAAAGTTAGGATCACTAGGCTTCATAATGTGAAAGGCAATAGCTTTAGGAAGAATTTCATTAAGACTACTTAATGAATAACTTGGATATTGTTTCTCCAAATCATTCCACAAAGTATAAGCACATTCAAAATTCTTCATTTGATCAAACACAAATCTAGGCAATCCTTTGATAATGAGATTAACAGTTCTAAGATTGCGAAGCATGTCAATTTCCTCTTCGTGTGTGGGATGTAAGGGATCAATGGGAGGTACATAGGGGCTCTTATCATACTTGCTCAAATGGAATTCATTGAATAGCTCAAGCATCTCATATTTCCATTGACTATAGTACTCCCCATCGAGAACGGGTACTCTACAACTAATACTCCCCAAACTAGACACATCCAACTTCCTCCACGGTGATGAAACCGAAGCTATGGAGACCAATGGTCTGATACCAATTGAGGGATCAATAGAAGAGACGTCTAGAGGGGGGGGTGAATAGACTACTTGCAAGAATTAAAACCTAACCTTTTCCCAAATTAATTGGTTGGCAGATTTTAGCAATTATAACAAGTCTAATGCACCCTACACATGCTAGTTAACAAATATGGCAGCAGAAAGTAAGACAATCATATGTAAGAGAGTAGTGATAGGAAGATCAAACGCAATTGTAGACACGAAGATTTTTCCCGTGGTTCCGATAGGTGGCTCTATCGTACATCCACGTCTATGGACTCTTCAACCCACGGAGGGTAACGGTCGCGAGAGTCCACGGAGGGCTCCACCCATGAGGGTCCACGAAGTAGCAACGTTGACTATTCCATAACGTCTTCCGTCCACGAAGGACTAGCCTCACTATGGGTAGATCTTCACGAAGTAGGCGATCTCCTTGCCCGTACAAACTTCTTGGTTCAACTCCACAACACAAAGTAGGAGGCTCCCAAGCAACACCTAACCAATCTAGGAGGCACCACCCTCCAAAAGGTAATAGGCTTGATAGTGATGATGAACTCCTTGCTCTTGTGCTTCAAGATGATAGACTCCTCAATACTCAATTACTCTCTCATAGATTTGGCTTTGTAGAAGAGATTGATTGGGTGGAAAGCAACTTGGGGAGGCTAGAAACAAGATCCATATGGTTGGAGTGGATGATCATGATCTCAACACAAGGGTAGGTGGTTCTCTCTCAGCAATTTGGATATTGGAAGTGGGGAACTGTTCTGAGTGCTTCTCTTGCGAGTGGGATATGGTGGAAGGGTATATATAGGCATCTCCAAAAATCGAACCGTTATAACATTATTGACCAACTCGGTGAAACCGAAACAAAACTCGGTTGTACCGACCTGTTCAAAATGTGGCAACTTTTGGAATCTCAGTGAGACCGATATGACATTCTCGGTAGTACCGATATGAGTGGCCGAGGGCAGTTTCAAAACTCGGTGAGACCGATCCACAAAACTCGGAAATTCCGATTCCATGAATTTAGTCACTCGAATCTTGGTCACCAAAACTCGGTTGCACCGATGTAGTACTTGGTTGTACCGAGAAGTTACGGTTTGGCAAGGGTTCTGTTCGGGGAGAAAATCGGTAGGGCCAAGTGGGAAACTTGGTGGCACCGATTTTGCATGATAGGGTTTAGACAGAGTATTCTTGTGGGAGAGCTTGTGGGTGTTTTTGGTGGCTAGCACTTTTGCACGTGGAGCAATTTGTTCACCAACATTACCTCACCCCCTTTTAATAGTATTGGCTTTCCTATGGACTCAAAGTGATTTCTCACAAAGTAAAATGTATAGTCTTCATGCTTGTAGCTTGCCAATCCTATTCCTTCCTCTTGGGGTCTCCTCACAATCCTTATGCCAACACTCTCTGTGGACTATACCTGAAATAAACTAGGTAGAAATATTAGTCCAAGAGACAATATATGTTGTCATGAATTATCAAAACCACCAAGGGAGCATATGTGCTTTCAACTTGTCCTTCTTCTCCGAGTCTCTACTTCTCCCTGAGGGTCTTCGTTCATAATGATCATCTCTAATCCTTCTCTCTCTTCGAGGTGACTCATCCCTTGAGCTCTTTCTTCTAGGTGACTCTTCCCTTCTTTTGTGGGGGGCCGTGCACTCATTGGAGTAGTGCCCGGGCCTTCCACAATTGTAACAATTCCGGTCACGACTAGATGAACGCTTCTCTTCAAATCTTGAGTTGGAGTTCCTCTCTTTGCCTCTACTCTTGTAGAACTTGTTGAATTTCTTGACCATGAGGCTTATCTCTTCATTGGTAACAAGGTTGTCGCTTGAAGTAGCGGGAGCATCACTTGAGGCTTTGTAAGCACCGCTTGACTTGTTGTGAAGTTCTTCCTTGTCCTTGAGTGACATCTCATGAGCAAAAATCCTTCCAATCACTTCCGTAGGCTTGAGATTTTTGTAGTTTGTCATCATTTGGATTAATGTGCACATGGTATCATATTTTCCATCCAAAGCTCTAAGTATCTTCTTGATGATGAATTTGTCGGTCATTTATTCGCTTCCTAAGCCGGCAATTTCGTTTGTGATGAGAGCAAGCCTAGAGTACATCTCCGCGACTCCTTCACCATCCTTAATCTTGAACTTGTCAAGTTGACTTTGAAGCACATCCAACTTAGATTCTCTGACGGAATCGGTACCTTTGTGCATATCAACCAAAGTGTCCCAAATTTCCTTTGCATTCTCAAGGCGGCTAATTTTGTTGAATTCTTCGGGGCATAGGCAGTTGAATAGAATGTCACAAGCTTGAGCATTGTATTGCAACATCTTCAATTCTTCCGCGGTCGATTCACGATCTGGTTCCTTCCCATCACCAAAGAAATCAACTTGCAAGCCAACAGGAACAACAACCCAAACAACGGGGTTATGACCAAGAATATGCATTTTCATCTGATGCTTCCAACTAGCAAAATTTGTACCATCAAAGTATGGACCTCTACGGTGATAATTTCCCTCACTAGACGCCATACTCTCCTAGGTTGTGAAACCAACGCAATGGATACCAAAGCTCTGATATCACTTGTAGGATCGAAAGTAAGTCTAGAGGGGGGGTTATTAGACTACTTGACCAAATAAAAATTCTACCTTTTCCCAATTTTAGTTGTGGGCAGATTTTAGCAATGATAGCAAGTCAAGCACACCCTACACATGCATGTCTAAGAGTATAGCAGCGAAAAGTAAAGACAAGCACATGTAGTAGATGGTAGGGTTAGAAGATCAAACGCAATTGTAGACACGAAGTTTTTTCCCGTGGTTCTGATAGATGGCGCTATCGTACATCCACGTTTATGGAGTCTTCAACCCACGGAGGGTAACGATCGCGAGAGTCCATGGAGGGCTCCACCCATAAGGGTCCACGAAGTAGCAACCTTAACTATTCCAGAACGACTTCTGTCCACGAAGGACTAGCCTCACTACGGGTAGATCTTCACGAAGTAGGCGATCTCCTTGCACTTACAAACTTCTTGGTTCAACTCCACAACACAAAGTAGAAGGCTCCCAAGCAACACCTAACCAATCTAGGAGGCACCACCCTCCAAAAGGTAATAGGCTTGATAGTGATGATGAACTCCTTGCTCTTGTGCTTCAAGATGATAGACTCCTCAACATTCAATCACTCTCTCACAGATTTGGCTTGGTAGAAGAGATTGATTGGGTGGAAAGCAACTTGGGGAGGCTAGAAATGAAGATCCATAGAGTTGTAGTGGATGATCTTGATCTCAACACAAGGGTAGGTGGTTCTCTCTTAGAAATTTGGATATGGGAAGTGTGGAACGGTTCTGAGTGCTTCTCTAGCGAGTGGGATGTGGTGGAGGGGTATATAATAGGCATCTCAAAAAATCCAACCGTTACACCATTATTGACCTACTCGGTGAAACCGAAGTAAAACTCGGTCGTACCGATTTGTTCAAAATAATTTGTTTACCCACCATATGCTATTTCTATGAGAGATGCCACTAGAGAACTCTACGGCCCCCGGGTCTATTCACTTATATTTTCACAAACGCTATTATTACCTTGCTTTTATTTATTTTATTTTATTTTGTTTTGCAATTTACAATTATCTATAGTTATATACACAACTCACTTGCTTGCAAATAACTAGATCAAGGGGATTGACAACCCTCTTGCCGGCGTTGGGTGCAAGTTGTTTGTTCTTTTGTGAGCAGCCACTGAAGACGGTTGAGGATTGGTATTCCTATTGGTTCGATAAACCTTGGTTTCATAACTGAGGGAAAATACTTACCCACTTTGTGCTGCGATAACCCGTTCCTCTTCACGGAAAACCCAACGCAGATCACGAGTATCAGGAAGGATTTCTGGCGCCGTTGTCAGGGAATACTATCACCAACTATCAAGTAACTTCGCACAAATTTTCATTCACTTGTTCTTCTTTTTATTTGCTGTTATAGTTAGTTTGCTTCATAAAAATCAAAAATACAAAAATATTTCTATTTGCTTGCTTGCCTAGTTATGTTACCCTTATCTTTGTCACACCAAAATGAAAGTAAATGCAAAATTTAAGATAAATGGATCATCATCCAGTTGTGAATCTATTCATCAGACCCGATTATGTCCAAATAATTGCTAGTGAGAATTCACTAGATTATCTTTACGAGGTCTTGCTTGAAAATCATGAATCTAAAAATTGTGATGAAGTGCTAAACGAAACTTATAAAGTGATTCTTGATAGTTCCTTGAATGAAAAGCATGATTGCAATTTTGTTAGTATAAATTCTATGAATGTCAATTGTGCTAATGATCATGATTGGGGTGATAATCTTGATATTTCTTATGATCTTGATAATTTTGAGCTTCATGATGAATCTATTATTGATAATGATATTGGCAATGCTACTAAAAGTGGGTTTGGAGAGGTTATGACTTTAGTTGTTGGTAATCCCACTATCTTGGAAGATTATAAAACTTTTATGCATGTGGATCATGAAAATTGCATTTTATATGATAGCTATATTGTTGAATTTGATTATGATCCTACATGTAATTATTATGAGAGAGGCAAATATGGTTATATAAATTTTCAAGTTACTCACTCACCTCTCTTGATGTTCAAATTGTTAATGCTTTATTCTTCCTACTAGCATAACCTAGACACTTCTTGTCTTGATAATTTGTTTTCTTATGAATTTCCCATGCATAGGAAGTATGTTAGACTTAAATGTGCTTGTCACATGTTTTATGATGCTCTCTTTGTGATTCAATTCTTGTCTTTTATGTGAGCATCATTATTATCTCAAGCCTATCTTAATGCCTATAAAGAAAGAGCTTGTTGGGAGACAACCCAATACTTTCTGTTATTTTGTGATAACATGATTTTTGCATCTGTAATGATTATGTTTCTATGTTTCAATTAGTGTTTGTGCCAAGTAAAGCCTTTGGGATGACTCACAAGATGAGTAGAAATGATGCTGAAACATAACAGAAACTTTGACTCCAGTACATGAATTTTCATTTTTTTTACTGGAGCGTGATAATGATCTGAAATTTTTACACAGTATTGCTATACAAATTCTTCACGTTGTGCCTTTTTTAGAATTTTTAGAGTTACAGAAGTATGGGCTCTTTACAGATTGCTACAGACTATTCTGTTTTAAACATATTCTGTTTTGCTTGCATAGTTTGCTTGTTTTGATTATGCTATGGATTGTATTGGGGGGTATAAGGCATGGAGAAGTTAGAATACAGTACCTATTATGAAAAAATGAATTAAGAATCAATTTATCACAATACCTAAAGTGTGCAATATGTTGCTTATACTAATGGATCTCACGAGGTTTTGTTGAGTTTTGTGTGATTGAAGTTTTCAAGTTTTGGGTGTGATCACGATGGACCACGGAATAAGGAGTAGCAAGAGCTTAAGCTTGGGGATACCCAAGGCACCCCAAGTAAAATTTTAAGGAAGACTCAAGCGTCTAAGCTTGGGGATGCCCCGGAAGGCATCCCCTCTTTCATCTCAATCCATCGGTTTGTCACTTGGAGCTATATTTTTATTCATCACATGATATGTGTTTTGCTTGGAGCGTCATTTGCTTTTGTTTGCTTTTACTTTTAGTTTGTCACAATCATCATTTGCTGGACACACTTATTTTAGAGAGACATACCTCCATCATAATTTGCTAGAATACTCTATGTGCTTCACTTATGTGTTTTGAGCTTGGCAGTTGCTCTAGTACTTCACTTATATCTTTTTGCGCACGGTGGCGTGTAGATTTTATAGAAATAATATGCTCTCGTTCTTCACTTATATTTTTTTGAGAGCTGAATAAATAGTGATGGTAATTTGCATGGGTCATAAGACTAGTCCAAGAATAATAGGTATTCAATGGGTGATAATCAAAACCATCATGTAGCACATATAGAGAAATTTTGTGTTAATGACATTGATGTGGTAATGTGAAAAAGGTGTGAGTCCACAATTGTTGATTCATAAAAGTGTCGAAATTAAGAGGTGTTAACTTGTTATTCATCTAAAAATTAAAGAGGCATGGTGATGATGTATGAGCATTTTTATTCCTCGTTGAAATCCTAGTGTTGTTTCGAGTCGGGGGCGCGCGATGGTTAACTCCTACCAACCTCCTCCCTTGGGGCATGCGAGGAGTACTTTGATTTGTGATAAAAACTAATAAAACTTTGCAATAAGTATATGAGTTCTTTATGACTAATGTGACAAAATGGACATACGCATCCTCACCTTCTCATATTTGCTAGCCTCTTCGGTACCGTGCATAGCCCATTCTCACCTCGAGGATCAGTGTAACTTTCGCCGGTGCATCCAAACACCGTGACATGATACGCTCTATTGCACATAAGCATCATTATATCTTCCTCAAAACAGACACCATACCTATCTATCATGGCATTTCCATAGCCATTCTGAGATATATTGCCATGCAAATTCCATCGTCACTTCACATGACTAGTTCGTTCATCATCATATTGCTTTGTATGATCATATAGAGCTGACATAGTATTTGTGGCAAAGCCACCATTCATCATGTTTTTGATACATGTCACGCTAGATCATTGCACATCCTGGTACACTGCCAGAGGCATTCATATAGAGTCAAATCTTCCTATCAGTTCTTCATATTGAGTTGTAAGTAAATAAAAGTGTGATGATCATCATTATTAGAGCATTGTCCCAGTGAGGAAAGGATGATGGAGACTATGATTCCCCCACAAGTCGGGATGAGACTCCAGACGAAAAATAAAATAAAAATGGGTGAGGCCAAATGAGCCCACCATATAAAAAAATATGAATGGGGAGGCAAAAGAAAAACAAAGAGAAAAGCCCACCATGAAAAAAAATGAGAGAAAAAGAGAGAAGGGACTTTGCTACCATCCATTACCACACTTGTGCCTCAAAGTGGCACCATGTTATTCATATAGAGAGTCTCCTATTTTGTCACTTCCATATGCTAGTGGGAATTACCTTTTCATAATAAACTTGGCTTGTATATTCCGATGACGGGATTCCTCAAATGCCCAAGGTCTTCATGAGCAAGCAAATTGGATGCACACCCACTTAGCTTCAGCTGAGCTTTCATACACTTATAGCTCTAATGCATCATTTGCATGGCAATCCCTACTCCTTGCATTGACATCTATCGATGAGCATCTCCATAGCTCGTTGGTACACCTAGTTGATGTGAGACTATCTTCTCCACTTTTTACCCCTTTGATATCTACCATCATATTCTATTCCACCTATATGCTATGTCCAATGGTTCACGCTCATGTATTGCGTGAAGAATAAAAAGTTGATGCATATTGAAATAGTACGATCCAATTGCCTGACTTGGACACAGTGGTGCTTAACATTTGTATTGATGTGGTGAGGACGGAGTCATGCCTTGCTAATATAATAAGATGAGTGGGGGTAAATATTCTTTTAGGATTGTATACTTTGAAAATCAATGATTTTGTTTCTTATACTTATAAATATTGCTATGTTGTTGTTTGTTAATTCATCATTTCTCAATGATCATACATACAAAAGATTACATAATGGGTAGCATGTCAAATCAAAAATTCTATTTTTATCATTTACCTATGTGAGGACGAGCAGGAGTTAAGCTTGGGGATGCTGATACGTCTCCAACATATCTATAATTTTTGATTGTTCCATGCTAATATATTATCATTCTAGGATACTTGTTGGGCATTTGTTTACCAAATTATAATATTTTCGAGCACTAACCTATTGACCCAGTGCCCAATGCCGGTTGTTGTTTTCTACGTGTTTTTGACTTTTCAGGTTTACAGTACCAAACGAAGTCCAATTGCTACGAAATTTTTTGATGATTTTTTCTGGACCAAAAGAAGACCTGGAAGCTTCGGGAGGAGGCCGGGAGAGCCATGAGGGACCCACAAGCCAACAGGGCACGCCACGAGGGGAGGGGGGCGCCCCGATGGCTTGTGCCTCCCTCGGGCGCCTCCCGATGCCCCTCTCTGGCCTATAAATTCACATATATTCCAAAAACCCTAGAGGCGCCGCCGAAACACTTTTTTTGCTGCCACAAGTCTCTGTCCCGATGGGAGGCCATCTACACCTCCGTTCCGGCACCCTGCCGGAGGGCAGATCGATCAAGGAGAGCCTCTTCATCAACCTTGCTGCCCTCACCATGATGTGTGAGTAGTTCACCACAGACCTACGGGTCCGTAGGTAGTACCTAGATGGCAATCTCTCTCTCTCTCTCTCTCTCTCTCGATTTTTAATACAATGTTCATCGCATCTTTGCCTTGATCTATCCGATGAAATCCCTTTGTATGGTGTGTTTGTTGGGATCCGATGAATTGTGAGTTTATGTTCAGATTATTCATGAAAATTATTTGAGTCAAACCTGAATACTAAGATTCTTATTTGCATGATCATCATAGCTTCGTATTGCTCTTCGATATATTGAGATAGTTTGGCCAACTAGATTGATATTTCTTCGGTGGGTGTGGTGCGCTGTAGTAGGTTCAACCTGACGAGTTTCTATATCCCGGTGATAGAAGGGGACAAGTTGTGTCTTTGTGTTGCTGCTACTAAGCATAAAACGATGGGGATTATTCATATTGATTGAGTTTACTTTGTCTATATCATGTCATTGTTCTCCAAGCATTACTCTGTTTTACTTAATACTCTAAATGCATGCTGTATAGCGGTCGATGAATGGAGTAATAGTAGTAGGTGCATGCAGGAGTTGGCCTATTTGCTTATGGACGTGATGCCTATATACACATGATCATTTCCATGAAAATCGCATAACTATTCGCTTTTCTATCAATTGCCCAACGGTAATTTGTTTACCCACCGTATGCTATTTCTATGAGAGATGCCACTAGAGAACTCTATGGCCCCCAGGTCTATTCACTTATATATTCACAAACGCTATCATTACCTCGCTGTTATTTATTCGCTTTTATTTTATTTTGCAATTTAAAATTATCTACACAACTCACCTCCTTGCAAATAACGAGATCAAGGGGATTGACAACCCTCTTGCCGGCGTTGGGGTGCAAGTTGTTTGTTCTTTTGTGTGCAGCCGCTGAAGACGGTTGAGGATTGGTATTCCTAATGGTTTGATAAACCTTGGTTTCATAACTGAGGGAAATACTTACCCACTTTGTGCTGCGATAACCCGTTCCTCTTCATGGAAAACCCAACGCAGATCACGAGTATCACACACCGAGCAGGGGACGAAGGCTACAAGGCGTCCCGATCCAGATCAGGTACCTCCGGGTGAATCGAGACTGTCGGGCACCTGCAGTGTCCCGAGCAGGTGGATGGATTGGATGGGATGACCAAATCTGATCCAGTGGCTCACCCGGGATCACCACAACCGCTGACCCACGCAGAGCCACGGAGATCCTCCGAGTAGCCGGACGGATCCGACGGATCAGATCTAGGTGCCCACCCGAGCGCAGCAAGAAGCTCCCCGCCGCCACCTTCCTTGGCTTCGTCGAGGGATTGCCCGGCGCTACCTCTGGCGGCGGCAAGGCAGGGAACCGGCGCGGGGGAGCCTAGAGGCCGGTGGCGCGAGTTCGCCCCCGTGTCGCCCTAGCGGGGCGGCGCGTGTCAATTGAACTGGTGAACATTATCTGCCTATAAAAGAGATGATTATCATTCATTTCGTTACTGTTTCACAAAGTTTTTTTTTCTCTTAACATTTAAGTATCCAAACTGCCTATGGTCATATTGCTATGTGCTAACATCGGTCTTTATCTAAAATATAACATTCCAACAGAGGATGATGAAAACCCAAGAAGCTGTTTGAGATAGTTTTTGTGATAGTTAATGGATATTAGACTCACCCTATATGGCTATATGGTTGCCAAGATGATACTGAAATGACAATGTGAGTCCACCTGAGAGAACACTTTTATTTATCTCAACTTTTGTCTTGTGTACAAGATTTCCCTATCCGTGTTAGTTCATGTGTATTTGAGTGTAACTTCACATGACCAGGTATCCGACTGCAAGCATAGTTCGACAAATGACTATAAACTTCATGCAACTTTTAACCCTATTCGAAACAGAGATTCATGAAACATCACTCCACATATATCTAGACAACTGTTATATTTTGCACATTGGATATCGCTAGGATGAATAACTAATGTTAATGATGGTGTCCATTGAGAATTTATACTAATTTAGACAAGTGTGGTTTCTACTTTCCAGTATATCTATTGATATCCTGCAAAAATTGATGTCCTTGGTACTGCTAGTATATCCTAAAAGTGTCAACTCCTGCATTGAAGACTCACAAGTGTTCGAACAGCCATAAAAACCTTGCTCAAAAAATACCATAACAGTGCCCACAAAAAGGAGCCAAATATGTATGGCACTTAGTCGGTCTTTCTTCAGAGGTTTTGATCTTACAATTTGCATCTAGCACTCGTAAGCATAATACCGATTTTCCATGCATATACTATAACACTAAGCTCCCTAGGATTGGAGGCCTCACAATCAATTGAGGTCTCCAATTGACATTTGGTCACCCGATTTTGACCAGATCAACAATTTCTCAAAGCTATCTTATTAAATTTTTCTATACTATATCTATAAATACACTATGCTCCTTAATTTTAAGGCCTCACTATCAATTGAAGTCTTTAATTTATAATTGGTCATCCGATTTGGAACGGGTCAACAGTTTGTCAAGGAGCTCTCTTATTTAGTTCTTCTAATTCGTCTCTCTTAGTAAATTCTTTTAATTCATCTATGTTATTATATTCTTTTATTGATGATGCTCTCTAATTTTGAAGCTCTCTCATTCGATCGAGGTATTTAATCTTAGATTCGGTTCACGATTTTGACTAGTCCAACGATTTTTCAAATCAATCGGCATTAATCAACCTATCAAAACATATCAATATCTCATATCTAAAACAAGAAGTGCCAATATCTCATATTGTAGTACCAATATAGAACATGCAGCCGTCGACGAAAGTTTCACCTATGGATTGATTAGCAAATAACACTAAATCATACCGCTGAAGGCCCACCAAAGATGCTGCATTATAAATAAAAAGGAACCACACTCCTTCATCTCCCCTTCTCGCCAAACCAAATACTCACTCAATTTCAAGATAGAAGGTGTATTAAATTTTTAAAAAGTATAATATAACTTTAACCAAGTTCAGAGCTAAAAATATTGACATCCACAACACTAAACAAATACAAATAAAAAATTATTTCATGAGGAATATAATGATACCGATTTGATATTATGTATATTGATATATTTTCTACAAATTTGGTAAAACTTAAAAGATTTGACTTTTCAAAAAACTACACCTTATATTTTGAAACAAAGAGAGTATTTTTTATATAAACCTAGCAACGCCGACGGTGCAGCAAAGCGCGCCCAACCCTTCTAGTTCTTACTGAAGCAGATCTCAGTCACGCTAATTCTACTAACCACATTGTTGTAACACAACAATGACCTTCTTTTCTGTTCTATCTATACTAGTTAAATGCCCGTACGTTGCCACGGAGCAACAAATTTAGACATTGATCAAAACATCGCTTGTAGGAACATCAATTTCTTATGTGTACACGGTTGTAGGTGCCATACCAAAAATAAAAATATATTTCCTTTCCATGTTGTTCTTCATGAAGTCAATTTATTACATGCATCACACACATATGTTTGGAGTACACGGTTGTAGGTTCCATAACCAAAAGAAATCAAATATATTTTCCTTTCCATGTTGTTCTTCAGGAAGTCAATTCATTACATGGTAGAGTTGTAGTACATATTATAAAGTAGGCCGTAGGCTAAAGAGAAAACACATCACTTTTTTATGTGCATGCTCATATTTACTTGTCGGTTGAGAGTTGGTGCTCTGGTTTTGGATCATCTGGTCCCATTCTTGGCCTCTTGGATGAGTTGAGTCAACTGCAAAAGCTAGTTTCTCGGTGTCGAATTCTAGATGAATTGTACCTTCGTACTTCGCCTGATGCAGTCACATTGGTGCAGTAGTAGTACATATGTGGTATATTTTCCAGTCATATGTAATGCTTCTTATCTTTCACCTTTATCCATCTCACTTTGGAATACTTGAACTATATTTGCTCCTTATTCACATCTAGAAAGTAAAAGAAGTACCTATGTTATGGCAAGATTCAAATAACATAAGCCAGTCTTTCACGATGCAATCACTGACCTAAAATTATACATCAAATTTTAGTTACTTAGAAGGATGGCTCCGAAATATACCAAGAAGCAGATGAAAGAAAAACTCACCGCCAAAGCAAAAGAAATGAAATATGATTTAAACATTATTCTGCAGCTCTTGTATTTCACTCCAAATGATGCTGAAAAGCACACAAAATGTGGTTTGCATATATCATCAAGAACACAAAAGACCCCTCACTGAAAAACTATAGAAGCGAAAAAAATCTCACTCAACAAACTTATTGTCTAGAGATTTCAAAGGGCATCATGGCTTAACTCACGATACTTAGCTTAATTTTTTTCCTCTGCACTATCATTAAGTTAAAAGGACATGAGAAAAATTTCAATGCTTGGTACATCCCAAAAGATTATTCTTATAGTTGTCCCTTCCTGATACTAATTTGGGTAGTATCATGTTTCTTATTAGAACTAAGAAGAGGTTATAATATACTACGCAAGCAGGTTTTCAATGTCATTTAAAAATTCACATGCCTAGTTTTCGTCCTTGTAAACATATAGGGTACCAAGGCTTCATGGATAAAAACATGATGCAAAACCAAGAGAAGGGGAAAAACCATTAACTAGTTAATATCAAGTTTCTCAAAGAGCCTTTTCAGATAGTAAGAGTATTGTGTGATGGTTTTATAACGAATGATGCTACTGTTTGGATTATTTGGGGTTATATATTCCCGCAGGATGTGATAAAAAATCGAGTATCAGGAACTTAACTATACACACAAAGGCTGAATAATACACTATAACCACAAGCAGACAAACGGCAAACAATGGGCCAATATTTCTTTGTACTTAACTTGAGACCTCAGTAGCCAAATTTTGATCAACGATCATCTGATTATCTGACATGACCCTGCTTGTAAGAGGAACGAATGATCCACCTATTTGTTCATACATGAAGGGATCACTTCACAGCTTGTACGCATTTCAGGTAACATGGACATGTTTCACAACACTATGTCCGGGAAGTTGAAAAATTAAATTAATAAGAAAACAATCTGCCAGGCCTTTTTCAAGTTCATTCATTCTCCACTTGATCTAAAAATTCATCTGTTCTCCATTGACATTGCAATACGTACGAAATTAATGTCACAGCACAACTGGGAAGTCATAACGCCGAATGAGTTGTGGTCATGCTAAGATAAAGCAAGGAAGATCTGACTAATAGGAAAGAATCACACAGCTTACTAAGAATTATGGAATGTGAACAACATGCAAGGAAACGGGCACGACAACAATGAAGAGACATCAAGGTCGGCACACCTGTGACAGCACATTCCTGAAGATGGTCGCATGGCGAACGATTGTGACGATGGTCTCATTCCTGCAGATGTTAAGCTAGTAGTATTGAATCCAAACAAAATCATAAATCTACCGAGCCCTTGTAAGCATGTATCGTGTGTCGGGGTGTCGGCAGCCTTGGCCCCCGCTATAGCTCCTACAAGTGGGGCCGGGACATGAACCTCGGTGAGGTTTCCGACTTCCCTGTCTGCCGTGGAACCCATCTCAGAGCAAGGTGATTACAGGCGGAGGCGAAGCAGGGTTCGATGGCAAGAAAGCCAGAGATCGTAGGTGTCGCATTGACCGAGTCGAGCGACGAAGGACGATGATACGTTGATGACCCACAAGTATAGGGGATCTATCGTAGTCCTTTCGATAAGTAAGAGTGTCGAACCCAACGAGGAGCAGAAGGAAATGACAAGCGGTTTTCAGTAAGGTATTCTCTGCAAGCACTGAAATTATCGGTAACAGATAGTTTTGTGATAAGATAATTCGTAACGGGTAGCAAGTAACAAATGTAGCAAAGGTGCAGCAAGGTTGCTCAATCCTTTTTGTAGCAAAGGACAAGCCTGGCAAAACTCTTATATAAAGCAAAGCGCTCCCGAGGACACATGGGAATTTCTGTCAAGCTAGTTTTCATCATGCTCATATGATTCGCGTTCGTTACTTTGATAATTTGATATGTGGGTGGACCGGTGCTTGGGTGCTGCCCTTACTTGGACAAGCCTCCCACTTATGATTAACCTCTCTCGCAAGCACTGAAATTATCGGTAACAGATAGTTTTGTGATAAGATAATTTGTAATGGGTAGCAAGTAACAAATGTAGAAAAGGTGCAGCAAGGTGGCCCAATCCTTTTTGTAGCAAAGGACAAGCCTGGACAAACTCTTATATAAAGCAAAGTGCTCCCGAGGACACATGGGAATTTCTGTCAAGCTAGTTTTCATCATGCTCATATGATTCGCGTTCATTACTTTGATAATTTGATATGTGGGTGGACCGGTGCTTGGGTGCTGCCCTTACTTGGACAAGCCTCCCACTTATTATTAACCTCTCTCGCAAGCATCCGCAACTATGAAAAAGGAATTAAGATAAATCTAACCATAGCATGAAACATATGGATCCAAATCAGCCCCTTACGAAGCAACGCATAAACTAGGGTTTAAGCTTCTGTCACTCTAGCAACCCATCATCTACTTATTACTTCCCAATGCCTTCCCCTAGGCCCAAATAATGTTGAAGTGTCATGTAGTCGACGTTCACATAACACCACTAGAGGAGAGACAACATACATCTCATCAAAATATCGAACGAATACCAAATTCACATGATTACTTATAACAAGACTTATCCCATGTCCTCAGGAACAAACATAACTACTCACAAAGCATATTCATGTTCATAATCAGAGGAGTATTAATTATCATTGAGGATCTGAACATATGATCTTCCACCAAGTAAACCAACTAGCATCAACTACAAGGAGTAATCAACACTACTAGCAACCCATAGGTACCAATCTGAGGTTTTGAGACTAAGATCGGATACAAGAGATGAACTAGGGTTTGGAGAGGAGATGGTGCTGGTGAAGATGTTGATGGTGATTGACCCCCTCTCGATGAGAGGATCGTTGGTGATGACGATGGCTTCAATTTCCCCCTCCGGGAGGGAAGTTTCCCCGGCAGAACAGCTCCGCCGGAGCCCTAGATTGCTTCTGCCCAGGTTCCGCCTCGAGACGGCGGCGCTTCGTCCCGAAAGCTCTCTTATGATTTTTTCCAGGTCAAAACCCTCCATATAGCAGAAGATGGGCATCGGTGGCCTGCCAGGGGGCCCACAAGCCACATGGGCGTGCCCTGGGGGGTAGGGCGCGCCCCCCAGGCTTGTGACCTCCTGGTGGGTCCCCTCTGGTATTTCTTTCGCCCATAATTTTTTATATATTCCAAAATAATTCTCCGTAACTTTTCAGGACTTTTGGAGTTGTGCAGAATAGGTCTCTCATATTTTCTCCTTTTCCAGTCCAGAATTCCAGCTGCCGGCATTCTCCCTCTTCATGTAAACCTTGTAAAATAAGAGAGAAAAAGCATAAGTATTGTACCATAATGTGTAATAACAGCCCATCATCCAATAAATATCAATATAAAAGCTTGATGCAAAATGGCCGTATCAACTCCCCCAAGCTTAGACCTCGCTTGTCCTCAAGCGAAAGCCGAGATCGATAAATATGTCCACATGTTTAGAGATAGAGGTGTTGATAAAATAAAATACGGACATGAGAGCATCATGATCATCTTTAGAACAGCAATACTTATTGATATATAATTTCTTATACTAGAGTAACAATTCATTCACAAGGTAAAGTATGAATCAAGAACTCTATTGAGAACCAACAAACTATGATCTCAGTCATTGAAGCAATTGCAATTTATCATAATATCGGAAAGAGTCAATATAAGAGCTTATAAAGCAAATCCACATACTCAATCATCTTTTAGTCTTTCATAATTGCTAACACTCACGCGGTACTTATGAGGTCAAAGCTTCAATTGGACACAGAGAAAGATAGGGGCTTATAGTTTTGCCTCCCAAATATTTACCTCAAGGGTAATGTCAACAGAAATAACTCATGATCACCCACATCCGAGTGGATATATGTGTCTAGATCATTCCCCAACACATGACGCTTGCCAAGAGAGAAAGGCGGAATAAAGGAAGTGGTGAAGATCACCACGACTCTTGCATAAAGGTAAGTACTAGAAAGTAAAAGTAACAGATAGGCCCTTCGCAGAGGGATGCAGAGGTTGTCATGCGCTTTTATAGTTGGATGTGCAATCTCTTAATGCAAAAGAACTTCACTTTATATTGTCGCTTGTGATAAAGAACTTTATTATGAAGTCTGTCGCTTTTATTTCTTCCATATCACAAGTTCGTACAAAGTTTATTTTCCTCACACTAATAGATCATACATATTTAGGGAGCAATTTTTTTATTGCTTGCACCGATGACAACTTACTTGAAGGATCTTACTCAATCCATAGGTAGGTATGGTGGACTCTCATGGCAAAACTGGTTTAAGGGTGTTTGGATGCACAAGTAGTATCTCTACTTGGTGCGGAAGTTTTGGATAGTATGAGGTGGAAGCAAGCGTCACATGTTAGAGGATCCATGACAATATAACTTCTATTCGGAAATAAGCAAACATAACTCATTATGTTGTCTTCCTTGTCCAACATCAACTTCTTAGCATATAATATTTTAATGAGTACTCACAATCATGAAAGATGTCCAAGATAATATATTTATATGTGAACCTCTCTTTCTTTATTACTTCCTTTAAATTGCAACAATGACCAATCGCTATGTTTGTCAACTCACAACAAATTTCAATCGACATACTTCTTATATGTGAAGTCATCACTCCCCATAAGATAATCATATATACTCTTTGCTTTTATTCTATACTTCTTTTTATTTCTTTTTCTCAAGATCATAGCAAGCAAGCAAAGCCCTCAACTCAAAACTACTTTTTATTATATAACTCTTGGACTCGTTTACATAGGGGGAACATAAAGCAAAACTCAAAACTAGATCACACTTAAAACTTTATTCTACGAGATCAAGATATAACCAAAAGAATCGAACTGAGAAAAACGAAGAAAGTAAAAGATGTGATGGTGATACGATACCGGGGCACCTCCCCCAAGCTTGGCACAAGCCAAGGGGAGTGCCCATACCCATGTGTTTAGTTGTCTTTCTTCGGAGGTGGTGATGTTGGAGTTGTTGATGAGGTTGGGAGCTTGTCCTTCGTCTTCCAAGGCATAGGCTCACCATCGTAAAAAGATGAACGAGTCTCCGGGATCCTAAAATCTGTAGCCAAACTCATTCTCTTAAATCTGTATTCATACTCACAGTTTTGGTTTTGCAGGTCATAGATCTGGGCTTGGAGATGCTCGATTTTCTCGTAAAGCTTGAAGATGTGCTCCCCAATGTCCTTGGCGTCCAGCTTGTGCTTATGGGTAAACTCTGCGATCATCATGTGATTGGCGTTGAGTCTGCGTTCCACCATCCCTTGGCACTTGAAGACTTGCAGCTCCATTGCTTCGAGCCTTGTCTCCACGCTTCCGGTCTTCTTTTGCCCCTCAACATCACGGATGTGCAGCACCCCCTCACGCTTCTCAATGGTTTGAGGGTGTCGCAGCACCTCCGCAAGGTAGGGGTTGATGACCTTCTCGAAGAACTTGTCCTTCGAAGCACTTGGGGACGTCATGGCGATCTAAATCTGTCCGGAAAACAGCTCGAAACAAAAACAAGAGATATTGTTGTGATAAGAAGGCTAAAACCTTCGGGAGATTATATAATGAATTTTTACCGACCTAAAGGAGTATACCACAAGAAAACGGAGTCCGGATGGTACACGGGGTGGCCACAAGCCACAGGGGCGCGCCTCCCTGGCTTATCGCCTCCTCGTGCACTTTTCAGACTACTTTAAATTTTCCTAATTTCTTAAATATTCCAAAATGGAGAAAAAATGCTTATTGAAAAAGTTTTGGAGTCGGTTTGCTTACCGTACCACATACCTATTCCTTTTCGGAGTCTGAAACGTTCTGGTAGGTCTCCCTAATGTACTCCTCCGGAGTTATGGTATTGATAATATTGGTTTCAACATTTATGGGAGTACCTGAGATATAATGTTTGATTCTTTGCCCGTTTACCACCTTCGGATTTGTGCCTTCGGCGTTGTTGATCTTGATGGCACCGGAACGATATACTTCCTCGATAATGTAAGGCCCTTCCCATTTAGAGAGAAGTTTTCCTGCAAAAAATCTTAAACGAGAATTTTATAGCAAGACATGGTCACCTACATTGAATTCACGCTTTTGTATCCTTTTATCATGCCATCTCTTAACTTTTTCTTTAAACAACTTGGCATTCTCATAGGCCTGGGTTCTCCATTCATCAAGTGAGCTAATGTCAAACAACCTCTTCTCACCAGCAAGTTTGAAATCATAGTTGAGCTCTTTGATTGCCCAATAAGCTTTATGTTCTAGTTCTAGAGGTAAGTGACATGCTTTGCCATAAACCATTTTATACGGAGACATACCCATAGGGTTTTTGTAAGCAGTTCTATAAGCCCATAATGCATCATCAAGTTTCTTAGACCAATTCTTTCTAGATCTATTAACAGTCTTTTGCAAGATCAATTTAATTTCTCTATTGCTTAATTCTACTTGACCACTAGACTGAGGATGATATGGGGATGCAATTCTATGATTAACATCATACTTAGCAAGCAATTTACAGAAAGCACCATGAATAAAGTGTGAACCACCATCAGTCATTAAATATCTAGGGACTCCAAATCTAGGGAAAATAACTTCTTTAAGCATTTTAATAGAAGTGTTATGATCAACACTACTAGTTGGAATAGCTTATACCCACTTAGTAACATAATCAACAGCAACTAGAATATGAGTATACCCGTTGGACTTTGGAAAAGGTCCCATATAATCAAAACCCCAAACATCAAATGGTTCAATAACAAGTGAGTAATTCATAGGCATTTCCTGACGTCTACTAATATTACCAATTCTTTGACATTCATCACAAGACAAGACAAAATTACGAGCATCCTTGAAGAGAGTAGGCCAATAAAAACCATATTGTAATACCTTGTGTGCAGTTCTATCTCCAGCGTGGTGTCCTCCGTAGGCCTCGGAGTGACACTTGTGTAGGATCTGTTCCTGTTCATGCTCAGGTACACAACATCTAATAACACCATCTACTCCTTCTTTATAAAGGTGTGGATCATCCCAAAAGTAATGTCTTAAATCATAGAAGAACTTTTTCTTTTGTTGGTATGTGAAACTAGGTGGTATAAATTTAGCAACAATGTAATTAGCATAATCAGCATACCATGGAGCATTACGTGAAGCATTTATGACAGCTAATTGTTCATCAGGAAAGCTATCATCAATAGGTAGTGGGTCATCAAGAACATTTTCTAACCTAGACAAGTTGTCTGCTACGGGGTTTTCAACTCCCTTTCTATCAATAATATGCAAATCAAATTCTTGTAGCAGAAGAACCCATCTAATAAGTCTAGGTTTAGCATCTTTCTTTTCCATAAGATATTTAATAGCAGCATGATCAGTGTGAACAGTTACTTTGGAATCAACAATATAAGGTCTAAACTTATCACAAGCAAACACAACTGCTAAAAATTCCTTTTCAGTGGTAGCATAGTTTCTTTGAGCACTGTCTAGAGTTTTACTAGCATAATGGATAACATTTAATTTCTTATCAACTCTTTGTCCTAGAACAGCACCAACGGCATAATCACTAGCATCACACATAATTTCAAAGGGTAGGTTCCAATCAGGTGGTTGAACAACAGGTGCAGAAATCAAGGCTTTCTTAAGAATTTCAAATGCTTCTACACAATCATCATCAAAAACAAAAGGAATATATTTTTGCAAGAGATTAGTGAGAGGCCAAGAAATTTTAGAGAAGTCTTTAATAAATCTCCTATAGAAACCAGCATGACCAAGGAAACTTCTTATACCTCTGATATCCGTAGGACACGGCATTTTCTCAATAGCATCAACTTTAGCTTTATCAACTTCAATACCTCTTTCGGAGATTTTGTGTCCCAAGACAATACCCTCATTAACCATAAAGTGGCACTTCTCCCAATTCAAGACAAGATTAGTTTCTTCACATCTCTGCAAAACTCGATCAAGGTTGCTCAAGCAATCATCAAAAGAAGTTCCGTAAACGGAGAAATCATCCATGAAAACTTCAACAATCTTTTCACAAAAGTCAGAGAATATAGCAGTCATACATCTTTGAAAGGTAGCAGGTGCATTGCATAAACCAAAAGGCATACGTCTATAAGCAAAGGTACCGAAAGGACAAGTAAAAGTGGTCTTCTCTTGGTCCTCTTTTGACACAGGTATTTGAGAAAAACCAGAATAACCATCTAGAAAGCAAAAGTGTGTGTGTTTGGATAGTCTTTCCAGCATTTGATCAATAAAAGGTAGAGGGTAATGATCTTTCCTAGTAGCTTTATTTAATTTCCTAAAATCAATTACCATTCTATATCCTGTAACAATTCTTTGCGGGATCAATTCCTTTTTATCATTAGGAACAACGGTAATACCTCCCTTCTTAGGGACACAATGAACGAGACTAACCCATCTACTATGAGGAATAGGATAAATTATACCTGCCTCCAGAAGCTTTAATATTTCATTTCTTACCACTTCTTTCATTTTAGGATTTAACCGTCGTTGGTGATCAACAACTGGTTTAGCATCAGGCTCCATATTAATTTTATGCTGACATAGAGTGGGACTAATGCCCTTAAGATCATCAAGGGCATATCCAATAGCAGCACGGTGCTTCCTCAGAGTTTTCAATAATCTCTTTTCTTCATGCTCTGAAAGGTTAGCACTAATAATAACAGGATATATCTTCTTTTCATCAAGATAAGCGTATTCCAGAGTAACCGGTAATTGTTTTAGCTCAAACACGGGATCACCCTTGGCTGGAGGAGGATCCCCAAGTATTTCAACAGGCAAGTTGTGTTTCAAAATAGGATGCTGATCAAAGAAAATCTTATCTATTTCATTCCTTTCATTCATATGCATATCGTTTTCATGGTCTAGCAAATATTGTTCTAAGGGATCAGTAGGAGGCACATCAATAGAAGCAAGACCAATAATTTCATCCTTACTAGGCAATTCTTTATCATGGGGTTGTCTACGAAATTTAGAGAAATTAAACTCATGGGACACATCCCCAAAACTTACAGTAACAGTTTCTTTCTCACAATCTATCTTAGCATTAACATTATTCAAGAAAGGCCTACCAAATATAATGGGACAAAAATCATCTTGCGGGGAACCAAGAACAAGAAAATCAGTAGGATATTTTATTTTCCCACACAAGACTTCAACATCTCTAACAATCCCAACTGGTGCTATAGTATCTCTATTAGCAAGCTTAATGGTAACATCAATTTCTTCTAATTCAGCTGGTGCAATATCATTCATAATTTCTTGATATAAGGTAAAGGGAATTGCACTCATACTAGCACCCACATCACATAAGCCATGATAACAATGATCTCCTATTTTAACAGAAACAACAGGCATGCCAACAATAGGTCTATGTTTATCTTTAGTATCAGGTCTAGCAATTCTAGCAGCTTCATCACAGAAATGAATAACATGCCCATCAATATTATCAACCAAGATATCTTTAACCATAGCAATACTAGGTTCAACTTTGATTTGTTCAGGGGGTGTAGGTGTTCTAGTATAACTCTTACGAACCACAGTTGAAGCTTTAGCATGTTCCTTTATTCTAACAGGGAAAGGTGGTTTCTCAATATAAGCAGCAGGAATAACAGGATCAACATTATAAATAATAGTTTCTTCTTCAACTTTAATAGGTTCAACTACTTTCACTTCAATGGGAGGATGGTATTTAAACCACTTCTCCTTATGGAGATCAACATGAGCAGCGAATGATTCACAGAAAGAGGCTACTATCTCAGAGTCAATTCCATATTTAGTGCTAAATTCACGAAAAGCATCGGTGTCTATAAAGGATTTAACACAATCAAACTTAAGGTTTATACCTGACTCTTTACCTTCGTCGAGTTCCCAATCTTCAGAGTTGCGTTTAATTCTTTCCAATAAACCCCATTTGAATTCAATATCCTTCTTCATAAGGGAACCAGTACAAGAAGTATCGAGCATGGATTGATCATTACGAGAAAGCCGAGCATAAAAATTCTGAATAATAATTTCTCTTGAGAGCTCATGATTGGGGCATGAATATAACATTGACTTAAGCCTCCCCCAAGCTTGAGCGATACTTTCTCCTTCACGAGGCCAAAAATTATAAATATAATTCCGATCACGATGAACCAGATGCATAGGATAAAACTTCTGATGAAATTCCAATTTCAATCGGTTGTAGTTCCATGATCCAATATCATCACATAGCCTATACCATGTCAATGCCTTCTCCTTCAAAGATAAAGGAAAGACCTTCTTCTTGACATCATCCTCGGGCAAACCTGCAAGCTTAAATAATCCACAAACTTCATCCACATAGATCAGATGCAAATCAGGATGTAGTGTTCCATCTCCTGCATAAGGATTAGCTAGCAGTTTCTCTATCATACCCGAAGGAATTTCATAATAAATATTTTCAGTAGGTTCAGTTGGTTGAGGAGCAACTCTTTGTGCTTCTGGTCGAGGTGAAGATACCCCGAACAAGCCCCTCAAAGGATTATTTTCCATAGTAACAAGTGACAGTAAATTTCAGCACACTATATAAATTTTTCCTTACCAAATTCCACTCACCAAAGGCGCTTCACTCCCCGGCAACGGCGCCAGAAAAGAGTCTTGATGACCCACAAGTATAGGGGATCTATCGTAGTCCTTTCGATAAGTAAGAGTGTCGAACCCAACGAGGAGCAGAAGGAAATGACAAGCGGTTTTCGGTAAGGTATTCTCTGCAAGCACTGAAATTATCGGTAACAGATAGTTTTGTGATAAGATAATTTGTAATGGGTAGCAAGTAACAAATGTAGAAAAGGTGCAGCAAGGTGGCCCAATCCTTTTTGTAGCAAAGGACAAGCCTGGACAAACTCTTATATAAAGCAAAGTGCTCCCGAGGACACATGGGAATTTCTGTCAAGCTAGTTTTCATCATGCTCATATGATTCGCGTTCATTACTTTGATAATTTGATATGTGGGTGGACCGGTGCTTGGGTGCTGCCCTTACTTGGACAAGCCTCCCACTTATGATTAACCTCTCTCGCAAGCATCCGCAACTACGAAAAAGGAATTAAGATAAATCTAACCATAGCATGAAACATATGGATCCAAATCAGCCCCTTACGAAGCAACGCATAAACTAGGGTTTAAGCTTCTGTCACTCTAGCAACCCATCATCTACTTATTACTTCCCAATGCCTTCCCCTAGGCCCAAATAATGTTGAAGTGTCATGTAGTCGACGTTCACATAACACCACTAGAGGAGAGACAACATACATCTCATCAAAATATCGAACGAATACCAAATTCACATGATTACTTATAACAAGACTTATCCCATGTCCTCAGGAACAAACGTAACTACTCACAAAGCATATTCATGTTCATAATCAGAGGAGTATTAATTATCATTGAGGATCTGAACATATGATCTTCCACCAAGTAAACCAACTAGCATCAACTACAAGGAGTAATCAACACTACTAGCAACCCACAGGTACCAATCTGAGGTTTTGAAACTAAGATCGGATACAAGAGATGAACTAGGGTTTGGAGAGGAGATGGTGCTGGTGAAGATGTTGATGGAGATTGACCCCCTCTCGATGAGAGGATCGTTGGTGATGACGATGGCTTCGATTTCCCCCTCCGGGAGGGAAGTTTCCCCGGCAGAACAGCTCCGCCGGAGCCCTAGATTGCTTCTGCCCAGGTTCCGCCTCGAGACGGCGGCGCTTCGTCCCGAAAGCTCTCTTATGATTTTTTCCAGGTCAAAACCCTCCATATAGCAAAAGATGGGCACCGGAGGCCTGCCAGAGGGCCCACAAGCCACAGGGGCACGCCTTGGGGGGTAGGGCGCGCCCCCAGGCTTGTGACCTCCTGGTGGGTCCACTCTGGTATTTCTTTCGCCCATAATTTTTTTTATATTCCAAAATAATTCTCCGTAACTTTTCAGGACTTTTGGAGTTGTGCAGAATAGGTCTCTCATATTTGCTCCTTTTCCAGTCCAGAATTCCAGCTGCCGGCATTCTCCCTCTTCTTGTAAACCTTGTAAAATAAGAGAGAAAAGGCATAAGTATTGTACCATAATGTGTAATAACAGCCCATAATGCAATAAATATCAATATAAAAGCATGATGCAAAATGGACGTATCATACGTCTCTAACGTATTTATAATGTTTGATTGTTACATGCTATTATATTATCATTCTAGGATACTTTTTCTTAAACTATAACGCCCACACGTGTGGCACGAGGCAACATGGTCCACACGCCTCTATAACCATTCATCTTGCCACATCAAACATATGACATGAGTGGAATCTTTTTGGTTTTTTAGACTTAAAAAGTTTTATCTCTTAAATAAAAAATCCAATTAAAAATCCATTTTCACCATTAAATCCGTCTTGACGAGATCTTTAAAACTAGATCCCATATTGATATGTTTCGATGACTTTTTTTGGGGGGCTACAAGTTGCCACATGTTTACACTGAAATTGCCATAGGGTTTACAATAAAGTTGCCATGACATGTTTCATCTAGTTTTTTGTTCTAGATTTAAAGCTACCATTGTATTTCAACTACTTTTCACGGCAATTTTTATTAATTGGCCATGAAATTTTTTAATAATTAACCTCGACAAACTTAATTCATGGATCATGGCAACTTTTGGCAATTCATCATGGCAAATTGATTTATAGATGATAGCAATTTTAGTATTTTGACCATGACAATTCTTGTATTTTGAGCATGAAAAACATTTTTTGTATGAACCATGGCAAATTTTAGTGCATGTATCATGGAAAATTTAAGTAATTCACCATAGCAATTTTTGTTTATGGTTCATGGCAAAATTGAGCCAGTGACCATGCGTTTTTAAAATAACTCACGACATATTCCTTTTTTACTTATGAACCATGTCAAGATTATTTCATGGATCATTGCAAATTATAGTAATTCATCATGGCAAGTTTAGTTTGTTAATTAACTTTTTTATAACATGTTGACGTGGCTTGAGACTGCGTCGGTATTTCCCCAAAGAGGAAGGGATGATGCAGCACATCTACGGTAAGTATTTACCTCAGTTATGAAACCAAGCTTATCGAACCAGCAGGAGAACCAAGACACACTATGTAAACGGTACCTGCACACAAAGAACAAATACTTGCAACCCGACATGTAAGAGAGGTTGTCAATCTCTCCATGGTGAAAGATAGATTTGTTTGTATGAGATTGGATAAATAGATCGCACAAGAACACAAAATAAAAGATGCAAATGAAAAGTGCAGCAAGATATTTTTGGTCTTTTGGATTAATAGATCTGAAAACAAATCCGGAAAAAGATAGGTCGAAAAGTAATATATTAAAAGGATAGACCCGGGGGCCGTAGATTTCACTACTGGCTTCTCTCAAGAAAATAGCACACGGTGGGTAAACAAATTACTGTTGGGCAATTGATAGAAGATCAAATAATCATGACGATATCCAAGGCAATGATCAATATATAGGCTTCACGTCCAAGATTAGTAGACCGAAATGATTCTGCATCTACTACTATTACTCCACACATCGACCGCTATCTAGCATGCATCTAGTGTATTAAGTTCATGGAGAAACGGAGTAATGCAATAAGAACGATGACATGATGTAGACAAGATCTATTCATGTAGGAATAGACCCCATCTTTTTATACTTAATAGCAACGATACATGCATGCCTCGCTGCCCCTTCTGTCACTGGGAGAGGACACCGCATGATCGAACCCATCACAAAGCACCTCTTCCCATGGCAAGAAAAATCGATCTGGTTGGCCTAACTAAACCAAATATTCGAAGAAGAAATACGAGGCTATAAATAATCATGCATATAAGAGATCAAAGAAGACTCAAATAATATTCATGGATAGAAACTGATCATGAACTCAAACTTCATCGGATCCCAACGAACACACCGCAAAAATTCATTACATCTAATAGATCTTCAAGAGACCATTGTATTGAGAATCAAAAGAGAGAGAGAGAGAGGAAGCCATCTAGCTACTGCCTGCGGACCCGTAGGTCTATGGTGGACTACTCACGCATCATCGGAGATGCACCCATGAGGATAATGAACCCCTCTGTGATGGTGTTAGATTGGATCTCGTGGTTCTGGAACTTGCGGCGGCTGGAATTGTGTTTCGTTGACTGCCCTAGGGTTTCTGGAATTTCAGAGGATTTATAGAGCTGAGAGGCGATGGAGGAGACCTCCGTGGGCCTCACAACCCATCAGGGCGCGCCTGGGGCCTCTAGCGCGCCCTGATGTCTTGTGGGCCCCACAGGCCTCCCCCAAGTGCTTCCTTGGCTCCCAAGATGTCTTCTGTTCCAAAAAAATCTCCAAAAAGTTTCGTTGCAATTGGACTCCGTTTGGTACTGATATTCCGCGAAGTAAAAAACAAGCAAAAAACAGCAACTGGCACTTGGCACTATGTCAATAGGTTAGTCCCAAAAAATGATATAAATATGCTACAAAATGATTGTAAAACATCCAAGAATGATAATATAACAACATGGAACAATCAAAAACTATAGATACGTTGGAGACGTATCAGCATCCCCAAGCTTAATTCCTGCTCGTCCTAACATAATTTTTGATGTGGAATGCTGCCTAACATGTTCATCACATATTCTTTTCTTTTGTAGCATGGACATTTGGACTTTTACATGGTTCAAAGCAATAGTCTAGTTTTGACATGAAGACTTTAATACTCAAGCATACCAACAAGCAACCATGTCTTTCAAAATATCAACACTAAAGAAAGTTATCCCTAGCCCATCATGCTCAATCATTGATCCATTCATGAAACACACTCGAATATTAGCTACACCCAATGCACAAGTATGATCATAGTGCCCCCTAGTTGGTGCTTTATAAAATAAGATGGAGACTCACATAAAAGTAAAAATTGCATAAAGTAAATAGATAGGCCCTTCGCAGAGGGAAATAGGGATTTGCAGAGGTGCCAGAGCTCAAAGCTTAAATTGAGATAGAAAAAATATTTTGGGTGGCATGCCTTTCTTGTCAACGAAAACGACCGAGAATTTTCAATACTTTCCATGCTAGATATATCATAGGCGGTTCCCAAACAGAAAATAAAGTTTATTCCTTTTTCCACCATTCTTTCACAATCCATGGCTAGCTGTATCCACGGGTACCTTCCATAAAGTAAATTTCTTTTTCATTTCGGGACTGGGCATCTCTATTACCGCCGTACTCTCGTGCAATGACAAGTGAATAAATACTCATCTTGAGAATAACATATCTAGCATGGAAAAATATCGGCCACCTCCTACCGCTTCATGAGTGGTACGAGCACACAAAAAGGAAATTCATTTTGAAAATTAGAGATGGCACATACAAATTTGCTTGGAACGGCATGTAAATACAACATATAGGTAGGTATGGTGGACTCATATGGCAAAACTGTGTTTAAGGATTTTGGATGCACAAGTAGTATTTCTACTTGGTACAAGTGGAGGATAGCAAATAGATTGAGAAGCAACCAACCAAGAAACGAAAATTCTCATAAACGGGCATTAAGCATAACTAACACCAAATAATGCACCACGAGTAGGGTGTAATTTCATTGCATAACTATTGACTTTCGTGCTTGCATAGGGAATCACAAACCTTAACACAAATATTCTTACTAAAGCATAATTAATCATCAACATGACTCACATATTACTATCATCATGTCTCAAAACTATTACAAGGAATCAAGTTTAATTTGTCCAATGATCTTCATGAAAGTTTTTATTATATCCCTCTCGAATATCTACACTTTGGGACCAGTTTCATATATTGCCATTGCTTTTGACAAGCTCAAATAAATTTATGTGAAGAACATGAGCATAAAAATTTCATCTCTCAAAATAATATAAGTGAAAAATGAGAGGATTTCTTCATAATTTACTCTCTCAAATTAATCTAAGTGAAGCATGAGAGTATTTATTCAAAAATTTAAAGCACACCATGCTCAAAAAGATATAAGTCAAGCACTAGAGTAATTCCATAGCTCAAAAAAAATTAAGTGAAGCATATAGAGAAATTCTAACAAAGCATAGCATAATTTTGGCTCTCTCAAATAGGTGTGTCCAGCAAGGATACTTGTGACAAACTAAAAAGCAAATCAAGCAAAGACTCATAAAATACAAGACGCTCCAAGCAAAACTCATGATATGTGACAAATAAAAATATAGCTCCAAGTAAAATACCGATGGTCGTTAGAAGAAACAGGGAATGCCACTCGGGGAATCCCCAAGCTTGGTTGCTTGTTTCTCCTTGGATATTATCTTGGGGTGCCATAGCATCCCCAAGATTAGGCTATTTTCACTCCTTATTCCTTCATCCATCGTGATCTCACCCAAAACTTGAAAACTTCAATCACACAAAACTTAACAAAACCTTCGTGAGATCCGTTAGTATAATAAAGCAAATCACCACTCTAAGTACTATTGAAAACCCATTCATATTTTATTTTTGCATTATATATACTGTATTCTAACTTTACCATGGCTTATAACCTTCAATACAAACCATATATTCATCAAAATAAGCACACAATGCAACGAAAAAACAGAATCTGTCAAAAACAGAACAGTCTGTAGTAATCTGTACTCTAACCATACTTCTGTAACTCCAAAAATTCTGAAAAATTAGGACAACGTTGGCAATTTGTATATCAATCGTGTGTAGAAAATTCAGAATTTGTATTCACTTCTGTGATTTTCGAAAATTCTGCTACCGGACGCAAAAGTTTCTGTTTTTCAACTAGATCAAATCAACTATCACCCAACATGATCATAAAGGCTTTACTTGGCACAAACACTAACTAAAGCATAAAAGCACAATCATAACAGTAGAATAATTGTGTAAACACGCAATAACATAAAGAAAAAGGCAAAAATAAATTTTATTCGTTGGGTTGCCTCCCAACAAGCGCTATCGTTTTATGCCCCTAGCTAGGCATAATGCATAGATTCAAGTGTTGTCATCTTTAGTTTTTGCTCCATAGGATGCCCTCATGATTGATTCATATGGTGGCTTAATTCTTGTTCTAGGGAAGTGTTCCATACCCTTTCTTAGTGGAAATTGAAATTTAATATTGCCTTCTTTCATATTAATCACGGCTCCTATAGTGCGTAAAAACGGTCTACCAAGTATGATGGGACAAGACGGATTGCAATCAATATCAAGAACAATAAATTTTATGGGCACATAGTTCCTATTTGCAAGAATAAGAACATCATTAATTCTTTCCATAGGCTTTTTAATAGTAGAATCCGCCAAGTGCAAATTAAGAGAACATTCTTCAATATTGGTAAGACCAAGCACATCACATAGAGATTTTGGAATTGTGGAAACACTAGCACCCAAATCACATAAAGCAAAGCACTCATGATTTTTAATTTTGACTTTACTGGTAGGTTCCCACTCATCATGTAATTTTCTAGGAATTAAAATCTCTAATTCCAATTTTTCTTCTAAAGATTTCATCATGGCATCAACAATATGTATAGTAAAGGCTTTATTTTGTTCATAAGCATGGGGCGAATTTATCATGGATTGCAATAAAGTAATACATTCAATCGAAGAGCAACTACCATAATTAAAGTCTTTGTAATCCAAAATAGTGGGCACATCACTAGTTAAAGTTTTGACCTCTCCAAACCCACTTTCATCAATTTTTTCATCAAGATTTTCACCCTCCAAATCATTGGGACGCCTTCTAGCTAAAGTTGACTCTTATTTAGTCCCTTTATCATCAATTTTAATATTACTAAACAAGGAATCAATAGAAGAAACACCAATCACTTTAAGATCTTCATCATTTTTATGAAAGCAATCACTAGAAAACGCCTTTTTCTAAAAATTCTCTTTTAGCTCTAAGCATAGCGGTTATTTTCTTATTTTTCATCCATAGAAACATATAAAGCTTTAATTGATTCATTAATATTAGGTGGAAAAGCTTTCCACTTGAGATTTTCTACATCATGGGAAATTCTATCAATGCTTCTAGACATATCATCAATCTTATTCAACTTTTCTTCTATCGTAGTATTGAAAACTTTTTGAGCATTGATAAATTCTTTAATATTACTCTCCAGATCAGAGGGGTTCCTATTATTATTGTAAGAAGGATTAACACAGGAATTACCGTAATTATTAGAGGAATTTCCAAGAAAAGGCCTAGGATTAAAATTACCTCTATAAGCATTGTTATTAAAATTGTTTCGCGAGATGAAATTCACATCTACGGAATCACTATTTTGCTCAATAAAGTAGACAAAGGCACATCATTAAGATCAATAGAAGTATTTTTACTAGCAACCAACTTCATAAGAGCATCAACTTTGTCAGTCAAAGTACTAATTTCTTCAACCGAATTAACTATTTTACTAGTAGGTGCTCTTTCAGTATGCCATTGTGAATAATTTTCCATAATATTATCTACCAATTTAGAAGCTTCACCCAAAGTAATTTCCATAAAAGTTCCACCCGCAGCGGAATCTAAAAGATTTCTAGAGACAAAATTCAACCCCGCATACAAAATTTGTATGATCATCCAAAGATTTAAACCATGAGTAGGACAATTTCTTAGCATCAATTTCATTCATTCCCAAGATTGTGCAACATGTTCATGCTCAACTTGCTTAAAATTCATGATTTGAGTTCTAAGGGAAATAATTTTCGTGGGCGGAAAAATACTTAGTAATAAAAGCATCCTTGCACTTATCCCAAGAATTGATACTATTGCGAGGCAAAGAAGAAAACCAAATTTTTGCACGATCCCACAAGGAGAAAGGAAATAATTTCAACTTCACTATATCATTGTCCACCTCTTTTTTCTTTTGCATATCATACAATTCTAAGAATGTGTTTAGATGGGACGCGGCATCCTCATTAGGAGTATCGGAAAATCGATCTTTCATGAAAAGATTCAACAAAGCGGCATTAATATCACAAGACTCCGCACTAGTGGAGGGAGGAGCAATCGGAGTACTAATAAAATCATTATTATTGGTATTGGAAAAATCAGACAATTTGGTATTTTCTTGAGTCATCGTGACTACGCAAACAAGATTGCAAGCAAACAAGAGATCTGACGAGAAAAAGGCAAACGAAAAAAAGGGCGAATAAAACGGCAATTTTTCGTGAAGTGGGGGAGATGAAAAAGAGAGGCAAATGGCAAATAATGTAAATTGCAAGGATATGAGATTTGTGATTAGGAACCTGATAGATGTTGATGATGTCTCCCCGACAACAGCGCCAAAAATTCCTTTGACGTGGCTTGAGACTGCGTCAATATTTCCCCAAAGAGGAAGGGATGATGCAGCACAGCTACGGTAAGTATTTCCCTCAGTTATGAAACCAAGGTTATCGTACCAATAGGAGAACCAAGAAACACTATGTCAACGGTACCTGCACACTAAGAACAAATACTTGCAACCCGACGCATAAGAGAGGTTGTCAATCTCTCCACGATAAAAGATAGATTGGTTTGTATGAGATTGGATAAATAGATTGCACAGAACACAAAATAAAAGATGCAAATGGAAAGTACAGCAAGATATTTTTGGGTTTTTGGAATAATAGATCTGAAAACAAATGCGAAAAAGATAGATCAGAAAGCAATATATTAAAAGGATAGACCCGGGGGGCGTAGATTTCACTAGTGGCTTCTCTCAAGAAAATAGCACACGGTGGGTAAACAAATTACTGTTGGGCAATTGATAGAAGATCAAATAATCATGACGATATCCAAGGCAATGATCAATATATAGGCATCACGTCCAAGATTAGTAGACCGAAATGATTCTGCATCTACTACTATTACTCTACACATCGACCGCTATCCAGCATGCATCTAGTGTATTAAGTTCATGGAGAAACGGAGTAATGCAATAAGAACGATGACATGATGTAGACAAGATCTATTCATGTAGGAATAGACCCCATCTTGTTATCCTTAATAGCAACGATACATGCGTGCCTCGCTGCCCCTTCTGTCACTGGGAGAGGACACCACAAGATCGAACCCATCACAAAGCACCTCTTCCCATGGCAAGAAAAATCGATCTAGTTGGCCTAACTAAACCAATGATTCGAACAAGAAATATGAGGCTATAAATAATCATGCATATAAGAGATCAAAGAAGACTCAAATAATATTCATGGATAGAAACTAATCATGAACTCAAACTTCATCGGATCCCAACAAAAACACCGCAAAAAGTCATTACATCAAATAGATCTCCAAGAGACCTTTGTATTGAGAATCAAAAGAGAGAGAGAGAGAGGAAGCCATCTAGCTACTGCCTACGGACCCATAGTAATACGGGGCAAACCCGAGGGTGGCCCAATCTTCACGAATTGGAGGTGGATTCGTGGAAGAACACGAAGAACACGAGGCAAAACCGTGGAGAAATCAAAGGGGAAAACACTCTATTGGACAAGATCCACACCAAGTACTCCTCCAATCACAAGCAATTCATGAGGTGCATCAAGATCCAAGAACAACAATGGAAATAAGGATACATGGGTAGTTCATCCAAATCTCTAGGAGAGATGGGCCTTCAAATCCATAGACGGATCTTCCCTCGAAAGGGGTCTTGACATCCTCTAGGGATCTTCTCCGGTGGAGGTCTCGATCTCCATGGGAGAGGTAGAGGAAGGAGCAAAGCTCAACTAACTATGAGCTATCACTAACCCTAGAATGGAGGAGGGGGTGTAGTATATATAGTGCTAGTCCACGAAGGGGTAAGTGAGAGGAGATACATGGGCCTCAGGCCCGTCCATGCGCGCAGGCAGGCGTCGGATGTCCGTCCTGGGGCCGGATGTCCGGGCTGTGGGGCCGGATGTCCGGGGCTTGGGCGTCTGGCTCCATTCAGTTCAGGTGTGGGGGCGCCGGATTTTCGGGGGGAAGCGCCGGATGTCCGGCCGATCGTTGGTGCGCCGGATGTCCGGGCTCTGGCCAGATGTCCGGCCGCTGTAGCTCTCCCAGCCCTGCCTTATTGCTGGTCGGGTCTCCAGGCGCCGGATGTCCGGGCCCTTGTCCGGATGTCCGGCCGCTGTAGCATCAGCAGCTCCGTCTTCTTCCGTCGTCTCTTCCATGCTTCCCTCGCGGATGGTGTAGTCGATCCTTGGCGCTTGTACTCCTCCTCGTCATCCGTGAAGCTCCAACAATACCTATGTATGCACACGGGAGGAGTGTCTAGTAGTATACCATCCTCGAAGGGGACAAGTTGACACGTGTAAAGGAGAAGATTCACCTTTGTATGTTTGAAGTAGATGTCGCACGTGTCACTTGGAAAAGGGGCTCTTGCCATGGTGATGTCCGTAGGATGCTCCGCATCATCCCCTCCCCCTTGGGAAAGATCCGTCCTCGGATCAAAATCCAAATCACCATGGGAAAGAGATGGCGTCGCCGTGTAGAAGTGGACGGTCACCAAACGCTCATCATCATCAAGCTCGCAATGTGCACTCGCCAATGTTGCACCATCTAGTAATTCCTTCAAAATGAGCAAACACGACAAACACTTGGAAAAACAAATGTGGTTAGCATTAGGGCAAAACCAAGCATTCAAGTGGTGAATCACCGCACAAGTGTTGTCATCATGCATAACATATGGTGTGACAAGGGATTGTGTCAAGGCATGTAAGCATACAAATTGAGCACAAGCAATGCAATCATGGAAACAAGTATGCCTAGGTGATGTAGGGATGCAAATATGTGTGACAAAATAACAAGCATCTACCTCATGGTCATAGCACATATGCACAAAGCAATCAACAAATGGTCTATGGTAGGCATAGGAATCATTCACAATACCAAGTAATATGAAGTTTCTAAACACATGGGGCAAGTGCAAGACAATCCAAGCATAATGTGCACATGGTGTAGTGAATGTAGTGAGGCACTCAACACAATAGAAAGAGCGAGTGTTCAACATGTGTGAAGCAATCAAGTCAAGCATGTAGCAAGTAATGGGGCATGCCAAATGTGAAGAATGGACATTGTTGCAACCAAGCATATGATAAGAGCAAACAATCCACAAGTTGGATGCAACACACAAACCTTGTGCGTCCGTCACAATGCCGATGCGCAAGCAAGTGCGATGTAGAAGTGCGTCGGCGTAGCAAGGCTCGCTCTCAAGAGCTCGAATGGTCAACTCACGTGAAGTGGAAGTTGACATGTAAGTAAAGTATCCTACACATACACACAACAAAGGAAACAATGTATGTGCATGGTATATAAACACATCATCCATCATGATGGTTCTCTTCTTTTGCAAATAACCGTTAAGATCACAAGTGCATGAATAATATGATGCAACAATGGCAATATTCATGGCACTAGGCATATGGTGCAAAGAAGGAAGACAAGCATGCTTCACATGAAAGATGTCAAAAGCTCCAATAATATGTGAGATAGCTATGGGGGCAATCTCATTAGCAAAATCAATAGTAATGCTGCACTCAATACATGGCAATAGCAAGAACGAGGCAACACATGGAGACATGTGACAATATGCAATATCAATCATGTGCGAAGCATGGCAATAGTTGTCATCAACCGCATAAAAGGAGCACATCGGTGATGCAACATAAGCAAGCATAGCAATCATATCGTGCAAGCTAGTAGTGCGAAGATGCAACATACTAGAGAAAATCATGGCAATCATGTCATATGAACAAATAGTGTACATAACTAATGCACATGACATATCTCGAGCACGAACACAAAGTAAGATCAACATGTCATCATAGACATGGAGCACAAAGAAAACATGGCAATAGCAAGTAATATCTCCACCAAGCTTGCAACTACACATACGAGGCATGTAATCAAGTGTCATGTGAGATGCAAAGCATGGGTCACAATTGCATGGCAAGGGCATAGAAATGAGCATATCATGCAAAGTGAACATGACAATATGGGCAAAATAAGTGTAATGAGAAAGAAGTCATAACCATGTGAGAGCCAAGTAGAAGAGGTGCGCATAGTCCTTGCATGAGGGGAACGGTTGGAGACACATTCCGGTGAATCCCAAAGCATTGGTGCTCTCAAGAGCTCTTTTCGTCAACTCATGGGATTGTGAGGTTGACGAATGTTCATGAGTACCTACACAAAAAGGAAACACACGAAACAAAGTGTGTGTGTGGTAAATATACACATCATCCATCATGATGTGTATGTGCACGTGAGAGTTAGCACAAGATAAGGAATGCTCAAAGAAATTTGAGGCATGGTATAGGAATACGTCATCCATCATGCAATGATAGTTATTGTGCTCAATATGAGTGGGACGCAAATTATAGCAAGTATGTGGCACATGCATAGGATTCATGGGGAGCATATTGTGCACACAAGTATGGGGATCATGCAATGGATGGGATGGAAGAAAATCTCCTAAAATGTATGAGGAAACTATGGGGGTCTCCTCATGTACAATACCGGTAGCATAACATGGAGAATATTGACAGCATCCAAAACAATGCATATCCAAAGCATGGTGGTCATGGCATAGCAATAGTGAATAATTGTGCAAGTGATGCAAATGAAGCATGCCAATATCATCACAAGAAAAGCACATGCCAATAACCATGGGCTTGTCATCTATGCCATATGTGCAAATTGGGTTTATTTTAATGGCATATGCATAGTTACTATGATGAGATTGCAAAGATGCAATTTGGGTGATCTCATGCATAGCATAGGACAAGTCAAGCGGATTGTCAAACATGATGTGACCTATAGAGTTCTCACAAGAAATCCTATGCAACATGGCATCACAAGTAATAGACTCCACATGAGAATCGTCAAACACATCATAAATGGGCAATTCATCACATGAGGAAGTCGCATAATCATGAAACATGGCAATAGGTGGATCGACATCATGCAAGCAATCAATGTCCACTAGTGGGACAAGAGCATCACCTTCACCTATGTTACCTTGTCATTCCACCCATGTGGTGTAGGTGTGGTGGCATAGACCAACTCGTGGTCATCTTCATCATGATGGAACCATGTGGGGGGTGCATCATATTCCACCATGGCCATCGTCTTGTCCAAAGGGAGGACGAAGTCGTCGAGGATCGGTGCATCATCGTGTATGGGACCTAGCACCAAAGGAGAAGACACAATAGAGGTAGATGTTAAGTTGTTAGAAATCGAAAAGGCCTCACATGCTCTATCAACTACCTCACTCTCTCTATGTGGTGGTGGCTCACTCACTCCCTCTAAGTAGGTGCACTCAATATCACATATGGTGGAGTCACTCATCTCACTCAAGTGGTGGGGTTGTGGCTCTCCTCACATGGGAATTGTGGCAACTCATCATATATGGGGCTAGTGGTGAACTCACTCTCACTCTCAATATGGTGGCATAAGTCTCTCAACTCATCTCCAAACGCCGCCGTGGTCGAAGGGAAAATCCCATGCTCAACCATCTCGTCACCGTCGCCGTGGATGAAGGCCGAAGATGGCACATCATCACTCTCGCGTCCAAAGATGGAAACATCATCCTTGCTCGCCACCTTGTCGCTCACCTCCAAAGCATGTTCCTTGAGTGGCACCGTAGTCGTACTCGTCGCCGCACCGTCTTCAAAAAGAGTCATGGTAGACTCGGCATCGTCAATGCCACAAAGAGTGGTGGCGGTGAAGTCGAACTTGGGAGCGTCGTCTTGGAGCTCGTCGGGCTTGTACATCTTGGTGGTACCATCCTCATGCTCGTCATCATGGATCGTGGTCGTCGTGAAGTGCGCACGGAGTGGAGAAGCCTTGGCCTTGAGTTCTTGTTCCACCTTGAGAGCGCCAATGTAGAGTTCGTCGAGAGACTCGTAGTTGTTATTGAAGATAGGCTTGGCGATGTCGTTGTTCAATCCCATCATGAAGTAGAACTTCATCTAGATGGGGTCGGTCACGCCGGCTCGTCGCAAGGCTTTCTTCATCTTCATGAAGTACTCGTCGATGGACTTGGATCCTTGTATGGTGTTATCCAATTGGCGTTGAAGATGTTCCGTGTAGGTGGAAGGCACAAACTCGCGCCACATCACTTTCTTCGCCTTGGACCAACTCATGTCGAATCTCTTCAAAGATGTGTGAAGCCACCATGTTGACGCGTCGCCGTGGAAGTTTCGCGTGGCGCACTTCACTTGATCTTCGGAAGGGACTTGAAGTAGCTTGAGGTAGTGGTCCATCTTGCGCTCCCACTCGAGATACTCCTCGGGGTCTTGATTCCCATAGAAAGGATTGTCATGGTCGATGTCGAGGTTGTAGTAGCTCATGGAAGTCACGGACTTGAGCTTGGGGAGCTTCTCTTGAAGTGCTTGTTGGCGAAGATGCCGCATATCCGAAGGCGAAGATGCCTTGAAGTCGCTTGGCGAAGATGCCAATGTAGGTGGTGAAGTCATCGAGCGGTGGTTGGTGTCGAGCTCGTGACCTTCAGACATGTTCTTTGTTGGACGCCTTGATGTTGGCGTCGTTATTTCTTCATGTCGCTGATGGTGTCGATGCCGGTTTGATCTTGCCGGAGATGGTTGCTCGGGAGCATGTGCACTTGAGCGACTTCTCGAAGATGATGAAGATCTCTCGCGGTTCTTGATGCGGACCTTGAGCTCCTCCATTTGAGCATCTATCTTGGCATCGATGAAATTCTTCATGGCATCGAACTTGTCATTGTGGTGGTAGACCGAAGTAGATGTGTCGTCCCTATCGATGGAAGCACTCGAGAAGGTGTGAGAACGAGATGGAATGAACATACCAAAGTTACCTCTTTCCGAAGTTGTAGATGGATCTCAAGAGACCACAATGTTTGCAAGGAAAGAGTGCACTCGGTGAAAAACCCTGTCCAATTCTCACAACCTACACAAATGGCTTATAGTGGAGCTCGGTGGGGTTAGTGGCACAAAAATCAAGAAAAATGAAGTCCAAGATATTGTAAATATTGAAATAAATCCAATGGACTCAAAACGCAAAGCAAGTGATCACAAATATAGAGGAGGGTAATAGAGAAACACACACTGTGGGATAATGGGGCTTGTGCAACTATAGGGATGAGCAATACAAAATTGCCTAACGAAGACTAAGCTCGCGTTGCACAAACACAAGGAGAGACGCTAGCTTGATTGCACGCATGGGCACGATTCACCACTTGGCACCAATCCTATTCATGCAAGCAAAACGTTTCATATTCCATGTATCCTCATGCACAAGTATCTCTTTTCATGCTTAACTCTCTTTGCTTATAAGCTTATGATCTTTCTTTCTTGCTTAGAAGCTTTTTTTCTTTCTTTTTTCTTTTTTTTGCTCTTCTCTTCCTTTCCACTATTCTTATTGAGCCTCAACCAACTATATGAGACAAGTATCACAATATATGCACGGGAGCAAGAAATGGCACTATATGATATTTCAAATGATGTAACACTATGATGTCGTATCACTATGGTGCTCAAATTTCGCGAAGCCCGGCAAGACTCGGATAGCAAGTCTCAATAGGTATGAAGGTAATCGCAAAGATGGTGGGGCTATCAAGATGTAATGGCAAGGAAGGAAAAGTGTATGACGGAATGTATATCTTCGTCACACTTAACCTTTCACGAAGTCGGGGTAAACCGGCCTTGCTTCCGGTTGAAGATGGTCTCAAAGGATGGATGGTCATCGTCGATGTCGATCGTCGGTGGTCGATGTAGATGATGGACCGATACAAGTCACCGGAGGTTGATGAAGAAGTAACCGTCCCTAAGTAGCCGAAACACCTTAGGAGACTCAAATCACAACTCAAGCAACCACAAATTCAATGGGAACCAAAATGGGTTAGGTTGCGGAAGTCTATGGTGGTATTGCGGATGATATGGTGGAGGGCCTAGGCAAACTTGCCAAAATTTGAAACATATTATGGTGTCAAATGATGGTGGAACTAATTTTATGGGATGGTGGATGTCAATAGCTACAAAATGAGCTAAAGAACGCCTAAATCGGAGTCCGGATGAATTAGTTATGGCCGAAACGGTGAAACACGGAAGGCTGAAACCTACAGGGGCTGGATATCCGAGGGGTTAGGCCGGATTTCCGGGACCCGATGTCCAGAATCGTCCGATTTTTGTGCTCCAGGGCCCGCATGTCCGGCCCGATGGCCCGGATGTCCGGCCGGTAGCCCGGATGTCCGGCCCGACGATTCTAGATCGCGATTTGGGCTCGGAAACTCGATTTGGGGCGGAAATTGGTGATTCTAAAGCCAAAATTTGATGGGGAAAAGGTGGAATTAGTGCTAGGGAACGCCAAGGGAGGTAGATCCACTTGCCAAACACCAAATCCACGGATCAAAATCAACAAAAACTCACAAGAACAACAAATCACAAGAAAAAATTTGGGGCTATTTTGTGAGGAATTTTCGATATTGGGGAGAAAAATTCGAACTAAAGCAAGAAAAGTGGGCGGTAGGGCTCCAAATTCGTGGCAACATGGCTCATGATACGAATATGATACGGGGCAAACCCGAGGGTGGCCCGATCTTCACGAATTGGAGGTGGATTCGTGGAAGAACACGAAGGGAAACCGTGGAGAAATCAAAGGGGAAAACACTCTATTGGACAAGATCCACACCAAGTACTCCTCCAATCACAAGCAATACATGAGGTGCATCAAGATCCAAGAACAACAATGGAAATAAGGATACATGGGTAGTTCATCCAAATCTCTAGGAGAGATGGGCCTTGAAATCCGTAGACGGATCTTCCCTCGAAAGGGGTCTTGACATCCTCTAGGGATCTTCTCCGGTGGAGGTCTTGATCTCCATGGGAGAGGTAAAGGAAGGAGCAAAGCTCAACTAACTATGAGCTATCACTTTGCTAACCCTAGAATGGAGGAGGGGGTGTAGTATATATAGTGCTAGCCCACGAAGGGGTAAGTGAGAGGGGATACATGGGCCTCGGGCCCGTCCATGCGCGCAGGCAGGCGCCGGATGTTCGTCCTGGGGCCGGATGTCCGGCCATTCGCGGGGGTGCCGGATGTCTGGGTTGTGGGGTCGGATGTCCGGGGCTTGGGCGTCTGGCTCCGCTCGGTTCGGGTGTGTGGACGCTGGATTTCCGGGGGGGTGGGAAGCGCCGGATGTCCGGCCGGTCGTTGGTGCGCCGGATGTCCAGGCTCTGACCGGATGTCCGGTCGCTGTAGCTCTCCCAGCCCTGCCTTGTTGCTGGCCGGGTCTCCAGGCGCCGAATGTCCGGGCCCTTGGCCGGATGTCCGGCCGCTGTAGCATCAGCAGCTCCGTCTTCTTCCGTCGTCTCTTCCATGCTTCCCTCGCGAATGGTGTAGTCGGTCCTTGGCGCTTGTACTCCTCCTCGTCATCCGTGAAGCTCCAACAATACCTATGTATGCACACGGGAGGAGTCTCAAGTAGTATACCATCCTCGAAGGGGACAAGTTGACACGTGTAAAGGAGAAGATTCACCTTTGTATGTTTGAAGTAGATGTCGCACGTGTCACTTGGCAAAGGGGCTCTTGCCATGGTGATGTCCGTAGGATGCTCCGCATCACAGAGGTTTATGGTGGACTACTCACGCATCATCGGAGAGGCACCCATGAGGATGATGAACCCCTCCGTGATGGTGTTAGATTGGATCTCGTGGTTCTGGAACTTGCGGCGGCTGGAATTGTGTTTCATCGACTCCCCTAGGATTTCTGGAATTTCTGAGGATTTATAGAGCTGAGAGGCGGTGGAGGAGACCTCCGTGGGCCCCACAACCCATCAGGGCGCGTCTAGGCCTCTGGAGCGCCCTGGTGTCTTGTGGGCTCCACGGGCCTCCCCCAAGGTGCTTCCTTGGCTCCCAAGTTGTCTCCTGGTCCAAAAAAATCTCCAAAAAGTTTCGTGGCAATTGGACTCCGTTTGGTACTGATATTCTGCGAAGTAAAAAACAAGCAAAAAACAGCAACTGGCACTGGGCACTATGTCAATAGGTTAGTCCCAAAAAATAATATAAAGTTGCTATAAAATGATTGTAAAACATCCAAGAATGATAATATAACAACATGGAACAAACAAAAATTATAGATACGTTGGAGACGTATCACATGTCAAAGTTTATTTTAAACGTTGAAGAAAAAGTGGTTGAAATATATCTTGGCAACTTCACTGTAATCATGATGCCAATTTATGTGCAATAGACGCGGCAACTTTTAACCCAAAAAAAAGTCGTCAGAACATATCAATATGAGATCTAGTTTCGAAGATCTCGTCTCGACGGATTTAATGGTGAAAACGGTTTTTCAATCGGATTTTTATTTAAGAGATAAAACATTTTTAAAACTAGACAAAAAATCATGTTAACATCATCAGTTTCGTCACTTGTGCATGCATGCGGTGACGTGGCGCAACCTGTGATCATTGAGCGTGTGGGCTGTTGTTGCTCCTACCACACGTGTGGGTGTTATCGCGGGCCTACTTTTTGAGTAATAATTTACCTATTTATATTAGTTTTGAGCACTAACCTATTGACCCAGTCCCCGGTGCCAGTTGTTGTTTTCTTCGTGTTTTTTACTTTCCAGGTTTACAGTACCAAACGAAGTCCAACTACCCCGAAACTTTTTTATGATTTTTCTGGACCAAAAGAAGACCTGGAAGCTTTGGGAGAAAACCGGAGGCCGCACGAGGGAGGCACAAGCTAACAGGGCGCGCCCAGGGGGGTCGGCGTGCCCGGATGGCTTGTCCCTCCCTGGTGGCCCTCCAGACCCCGTTCTCTATCCTATAAATTCACATATATTCCAAAATCCCTAGGGGGCATCCCAAAACACTTTTTCCGCCACCGCAAGTCTCTGTTCCATCGCGATCCCATCTGGAGCTCCGTTCGGGCACCCTACCGGAGGGGGATCGATCACAGAGGGCCTCTTCATCAACCTTGCTGCCCTCATGGTGATGTGTGAGTAGTTTACCACAGACTTATGGGTCCGTACTTAGTACCTTGATGGCTATCTCTCTCTCTTTTGATCTTCAATACAATGATCATCGCATCTTTGCTTTGATCTATCCAATGTAATTCTTTTGTACGGTGTGTTTGTTGGGATCCGATGAATTGTGGGTTTATGTTTCATACTATTCATGAAAAGTATTTGAGTCAAACCTGAATATTAAGATTCTTATTTGCATGATCACTATAGCTTCGTAATTCTCTCCGATCTATTGAAGTAGTTTAGCCAACTAGATTGATATTTCTTCAGTGAGAGGGGTGCGTTGTAGTGGCTTCAACCTGACGGGTTTCTATATCCCAGTGACAGAAGGGGAAAAGATACGTCTTCGTGTTGTTGCCACTAAGGATAAAATCATGGGGTTAGTTCATATTAATTGAATTCTCTTCGTCTACATCATGTCATCGTTCTCCAAGCATTACTCTATTTTTCATGAACTTAATACGTAGAGAGGCAAGCATAGAAGCGCTCTTTAAGTGGAGTAATAGTAATAGGTGCAGGAAGGAGTCATCCTATTTGCTTATGGACGTGATGCCTATATACACATGATCATTTCCGTGAATATCGCATAACTATGCGCTTTTCTATCAATTGCCCAACAGTAATTTGTTTACCCACCGTATGTTGCCTACATGAGAGATGCCGCTAGGGAAAACTATGGCCCTCGGGTCTATTCACTTATATATTTACAAAACTTATCTTTACCTTGCTTCCATTTTTTCTCTTTTATTTTATTTTGCAATTTACCATTATCTACTATTATCTACACACTTCACTTGCTTGCAAATAACGAGATCAAGGGGATTGACAACCCTCGTGCCCGCGTTCGGTGCAAGTTGTTTGCTCTTTTGTGTGCAGCCGCTGAAGACAGTTGTGGATTGGTATTCCTATTGGTTCGATAAACCTTGGTTTCTTAACTGGGGGAAATACTTACCCGTATTTTGTTGCAATTACCTGTTCCTCTTCACGGAAAACCCAACGCAGATCACAAGTATCGGGAATATCATCACCAACTATTAAGTAACTTCACACAAATTATCATTCACTTGTTCTTCTTTTTATTTGCTGTTATATTTAGTTTGCTTAATAAAAATCAAAAATACAAAAAAATTATTCTTTGCTTGTTACTAGTTTACTTCTTTGCTTGCTAGTTTACTTGTCCTGCTTGTTAGTTTGCTTTCTTGGTCACCATGTCTCAAGATACTACTAAGTTGTGTGACTTCTCAAATACTAATAACAATGATTTATTAGTACTCCTATACCACCCGCCACTAATGCGAAGGCTTTTGATATTAATGTTGCATTGCTGAATCTTGTGATGAAAGATCAATTTTCGGGAAGTCCTAATGAGGATCCCGCTACTCATCTTAACCCCTTTGTTGAACTTTGTGATATGCAAAAGAAAAAGGACATGGATAATTATATTGTGAAATTAAAATTATTTCCTTTTTCAGTAAGAGATAAAGCTAAGGCTTGGTTTGCATCTTTACCACATAATAGTATTAGAACATGGGATAAGTGTAAAGATGCTTTTATTGCCAAGTATTTTCCTCCTGCTAAGATCATCTCCCTTAGAAATCAAATAATGAATTTTAAACAACATGATCAAGAACATGTTGCACAAGCTTAGTAGACAATGAAATTGATGATTAGAAATTGTCCTACTCATGTGTTAAACTTGTGGATGATTATCCAAAACTTCCATGCTGGACTAACCTTTGTGTCTAGAAATCTTCTAGATTCTGCTGAAGGTGGTACCTTTATGGATGTGACCTTAGGAGAGGCCACAAAACTTCTGTACAACTATTGGGACCCTGATCCTAAGTCATATGAATCCAGCTTGTAACATGTCACATCACTTTGCGGCCTCACGCACGGTAATCCCCACGGCTGCCACCTTACCTTGGCCTGGACCGTTTGCGTCTTTTGGCTCATGTATATGATTATGTTGCTGGCAATCATACGCCAAAGAACCCGGGTTGACATGACTAGTCATAGAACCCCAGTGGCACATCCGTACAAGAACAGACATACGTAACCCAACAATGCAGGTGTCGGTCATCAGCGTGTGTAGACGAGTCATAGCAAGCTACACGGACTCCATTACACCGTGAGACATTTCTGTCATCAACTGCGTGTAGATGAGTCATAGCAGGCTACATGGACTCCATTACACTGCGAGACATTTCCCCGTAGGGACAGACACAACATCAAAGAAGGATACACGTCGGTCAATCAATGTGTCCGGAGTAGTAGCAAGCTACCATGGCTCAGCGGAAGCACAAAGAGGCATTTCCATGTAAAGAGGGCTACTAAAGGCACACAACTAGGTGTCGAATCCGACACATACCAATGCATTTCAAACATACATGCAATACGCACGATATGCGCAGATACAACATGGCATCACAACATAACTCTATGACTTAAGTATTCATTAATGACTCATAAGAGCCAACATAGTGTGATATTACAAACAGGGGTCACATGACCCAACACTCAAGTCATACAAGCATCGAGCGGAAGCAAAACATGTCTGGGTACAGACATCTACTAAAGTGGCCGGAGGAGCCTGAAAAGCTACAACGACCCTACCAAAGGAACCAGACCTCTGTCTGGGATTCCCAAGCTAATCGGTCAACGTCGAACTTCACGTAGAAATCATTAGTGAGACTATAGTCTCTTCTGCAAAAACATAAATTAAGAAACTGTGAGTACAAAGGTACTCAGCAAGACTTACATCAGAACTATCTACATATGCATCATTGTCAACAAGGGGGTTGTGGAGTTTAATTGCAGCAAGCCAGCTTTGACTCTTGGCAAACCTGTACTACGACTACAAGTAGTATCTTTGAGGTGAGGTAGCACACACGAGTCCACATATTCACTAAATCAATACACCACTATGGATCCACTCCTGCCTCCCTACGAGAAGGCCGTCCATAGCACTCACACTTATCTTGCACATTTTAGAGTATCTAGTTCAATTGTCTATGTACCACATAAGTTTCCAAGTAGTCCATATCCGAGAACGCGGCTATTCAAACAGATTATTTCACCCTGCAGGGGTATACTTCTTCACACTTGCTCTCTCCACTTATCGCCATGTGCACGTAAAAGGGCACCTCGGCAACCTTCAAGCGGAAGCCCAGCGAGGGAGTCGGCCACGACTTGACTAACCACACAAGACTCTAGTCCAGGTTTATCACCTATTTGAGACTGAACCCGCGGGGAAGTCCGGCCGAAGTTTCCATTAGGGCCCCAAACGATGTGTACAGGGTTCCCATGACCACCTTGACGGATGGTTCTACACTTGGTACACCCGGCCACAGGTGCATCTACCGCGCCATAGCCTACCCCTCCGGCCAGCGCTATGCATGGCCGCTAGCACATCCTACGAACACCAGAAACTAGTTGCAACTCCTGGACAGAGATCAAGGTGATTAATACGTCGAGAGAGTCAATTAAGGATCCCAATGTGCGGTAGTATCTTGTCTTCGATAACATACACATAACTCAGTTCTTAAGGACGGTCCCAATGAGACAACCCACCATGTACTCCTACATGGCCTCTCATCACTACCTTTACCAAATCGGATTCACACACTTAGCTCTCACACAACAGGACATGAACACATCCATTCCGATTCATCGCTCAGATGGACTAGACCAGACACGACTCTATGCATAGCAGGCACAGTAAGAAAGCATGGACGAGTAAGCACAACAAGGCTCAAGCAGTTGCTACTCATGCTAAGTGGTTTTAACTATTTACTATGACAAAGACAGGTCATGCAAAGGAATGGGTTCAACTACCGTGAAAATGTAACAGTTGAATCGTTGTTGTCCTAATGCAGTAAAAGAGAGCAGGAGCGAGAGAGTGGGTTTATATCAGTATGCTCAAGGGGGGTTGCTTGCCTGACACGTCTGAAGATAGTACTGCTCTTCATTGGTGTCAACGATCACATCGTCAGAATCGTGTTCTATCGAGAAGAATAGTACCGACAAACAAGAAAAGAACAACATTTACTTCATGGAAATGCAACAACATGATGTATGATATGACATGTTAAGGTGCTGAATTCACCTAATGTAATATTTGGTCAAGTTAGTTGAAGTGGGGTTCAAACATGTTTGAATTCCAACTCCAAATGCCATTTCATAAATTTTCCTAATCATGAATTGTCCTATTTGGTTATGTTAACCTGTCCAAACATGCATGAACATGGCATAAACAGATTCTTCATATTTTTCTGATCATTTTTCATATATAAATTATTTTCATCCGAGTTATAGATCATTTTATTTGAATTTTAGAAATTTTAAACATTTTCTGAAATATAATAAATAATTTCTGATTTAGCTTAAATCCCAAAAAGCATTTACTGTGTCACCCTGACGTCAAGCTGACATCAGCGGTCAACCGCCTGAGCAGGGTCAAACCTGACCAGTGGGGGCCACTGGTCACTGACACACTGCTAAAACCCGGTCAATCCCGACGCTGGCTGTGGTTTGACCAGCAGTGGGGCCCCTGTCAGTGTCTGTTATGTTGGAAATATGCCCTAGAGGCAATAATAAAGTTGTTATTATTATATTTCCTTGTTCATGATAATCGTTTATTATCCATGCTATAATTGTATTGATTGGAAACTCAAATACATGTGTGGATACATAGACAACAAAGTGTTCCTAGTAAGCCTCTACTAGACTAGCTCGTTGATCAAAGATGGTTAAGGTTTCCTAGCCATAGACATGAGATGTCATTTGATAACGGGATCACATCATTGGGAGAATGATGTGATGGACAAGACCCAAACGATAAACGTAACATATGATCGTGTCAGTTTATTGCTATAGTTTTCTGCATGTCAAGTATCTGTTCCTATGACCATGAGATCATGCAACTCACTGACACCGGAGGAGTACCTTGTGTGTATCAAACGTCGCAACGTAACTGGGTGACTATAAAGGTGCTCTATAGGTATCTCAGGGTGTCTGTTGAGTGGGCATGGATCAAGACTGGGATTTGTTACTCCGTGTGACGGAGAGGTATCTCAGGGCCCACTCGGTAATACAACATCACACTGAGCCTTTCAAGCAATGTGACTAAAGAGTTAGCCACAGGATCTTGTATTACGAAACGAGTAAAGAGACTTGCCGATAACGAGATTGAACTAGGAATAGAGATACCGACGATCGAATCTCGGGAAAGTAACATACCGAAGAACAAAGGGAACAGCATACGGGATTAACTGAATCCTTGACATAGAGGTTCAACCGATAAAGATCTTTGTAGAATATGTGGGAACCAATATGGGCATCTAGGTCCCGCTATTGGTTATTGACCGTAGAGGTGTCTCGGTCATGTCTGCATAGTTCTCAAACCCGCAGGGTCTGCACACTTAACATTCAGTGACATTTCGGTAGTATTGAGATATATGTGTTGGTGACCTAAGGTTGGTCGGAGTCCCAGATGAGATCCCGGACGTCATGAGGAGCTCCGGAATGGTCCGGAGGTAAAGATTTATATATAGGAAGTTGGTATTTGACTTTCGGAAAAGTTCCGGAAATTACCGGGGTTACCGGAAGGGTTCCGGAGGTCCACCGGGTGGGCCCACCCACCCCAAAGGGCCCCATGGGTTGTGGGAGGAGGCAAACCAGCCCTTGGTGGGCTGGCCGACCCTCCCCACCAAGGCCCATGTGGCTAGGGAGTGGGAGAAAAGGAAACCCAAAGTGGGGAAGGAAATTCCAAGTAGGAAAGTGAATCCTACTTGGAGTAGGATTGGTGGAAGGCTTGGCCTCCACCTCGTTCGGGCGAAGCCCTAGGGGAAACCCTAGGGAGGCTGCCTCCTCCCCCCTCCCTCCTATATATACTAGAGGATAGATCCCCCCAAAACACAAGGCCACGTGCTAGTTCTCTATTCTCTAGTTCCTCCACCAAATAGATTCCGGTAAAGCTTAGGCGAAGCCCTGCCGGGATAACTCCACCACCACGCCGTCGTGCTGCTGGAGATCTCATCTATCTCTTCGCCCCCTCTTGCTGGATCAAGAAGGTAGAGATCGTCATCGAGCTGTACATGTGCTGAATGCGGAGGTGTCGTCCGTTCGGTGCAAGATCGGGACGGATCGTGATTGGATCACGGGACGGCTTGCGATTTGGATCGCGAAGACGTTCGACTACATCAACCGCGTTTCTTAATGCTTCCCGCTTAGCGATCTACAAGGGTATGTAGATCCACTCTCCCTCTCGTAGATGCTCATCACCATGGATAGATCTTGCGTGTGCGTAGGAAAATTTTTGTTTCCCAAGCAACGTTCCCCAACAGTGGTATCAGAGCCAGGTTTATGCGTAGATGAGATCACAAGTAGAACACAAAGGAGTTTGTGGGCGTTGATGCTCAGATTGCTTCCTCCCTTGGTCTTTTCTTGATTCAGCGGTATTGTGGGATGAAGCGGCCTGGACCAACCTTACTCGTCCGCGTACGAGAGACCGGTTCCATCGACTGACATGTGACTTTGCTGGATAAAGATGGCTGGCGGGTGTCTGTCTCTTCCACTTTAGTTGGATCGGATTCGACAAAGGCGGTCCTTGCGAAGGTTGAATAGCAATTTGTGTATCACCGTTGTGGCTTTGCGTAGGTAAGAATCGTTCTTGCTAGATACCCGTAGCAACCACATAAAACATGCAACAACAATTAGAGGGTGTCTAACTTGTTTTTGCAGGGTATGTTGTCATATGATATGGCCAGTAACATGATGAGATATATGTGATGTATGATATGATCATGTTTTGTATAGAATATCACGACTTGCATGTCGATGAGTACGGCAACCGGCACGAGCCATAGGGTTGTCTTTAATTATTGTATGACCTGCGTGTCAATCATTAAGCGCTATGTAATGCTTTACTTTATCGCTAAGCGGTAGCAATAGTAGTAGAAGCATGGTGGGCGCGACAACCCCGATGGCGACACAATGATGGAGATCATGATGATGGAGATCATGGTGTTATGCCGGTGACGATGGAGATCATGCATGTGCTTTGGAGATGGAGATCAAAAGCACAAGTTCATGGCCATATCATGTCACTTATGATTTGCATGTGATGTTAATCCTTTTATGCATCTTATTTTGCTTAGGATGACGGTAGCATTATAAGGTGATCCCTCACTAAAAAAATTCAAGATAAAATTGTGTTCTCCCCGAGTGTGCACCATTGCGAAAGTTCGTCGTTTCGAAGCACCACGTGATGATCGGGTGTGATAGACTCTACGTTCACATACAAATGGGTGCAAGCCAGTGTTGCACGTGCAGAACACTCGGGTTAAACTTGACGAGCCTAGCATGTACAGACATGGCCTCGAAACACAAGAGACCGAAAGGTCGAACATGAGTCATATAGTAGATATGATCAACATGGAGATGTTCACCATTGAAACCACCTCATCTCACGTGATGATCGGACTTGGGTTGGTGAATTTGGATCATGTAACACTCGGATGACCGGAGGGATGTCAATTTGAGTGGGAGTTTTTTAAGTAATATGATTAACTAAACTCCTTATCATGAACATAGTCTAAAGTTGTCTTTGCAAATTTATGTTGTAGATCAATGGCTCGCGCAGTAGTTCCCCTGAATTTTGATACGTTCCTAGAGAAAAATTAAGTTTAAAGATGGTAATAGCAATTATGCGGACTAGGTCCGTGATCAGAGGATTGTCCTCAGTTGCTGCACAGAAGGCTTATGTCCTTAATGCACCGCTCGGTGCGCCACCCCCTCTAGCGTCGTCTGTGGATGTTGTGAAACATCTAACAGGCACGTCCTGATGACTACTTGATAGTTCAGTGCGTCATGCATTACGCCTTAGAATTCAGGCTCCAAAGACGTTTTGAACGTCATGGAGCATATGTGATGTTCCAAGAGCTGAAATTGGATTTGAGGCTCGTGCTCGTGTTGAGAGGTATGCGACCTCCAACAAGATTCTTTGCCTGCAAATATGAAGGAGAATAGCTCAATCGGTGAGCATGTGCTCAGATTGTCTGGGTGCTACAATTTCTTGAATCGAGTGGGAGTTGATCTTCCAGATAAGATAGTGATTGATATAGTTCTCCAAGTCATTGCCGCAAAGCTGCTAGAGCTTCGTGATGAACTATAAACATGCTAGGGATGGAAAAGATGATCCCTGAGCTATTCGCGATGTTTGACACCGCGAAGGTGGAAATCAAGAAGGAGCATCAAGTGTTGATGGTTAGTAAAACCACTAGTTTCGAGAAGGGCAAGGGCAAGGAGGGAAACTTCATGGATGGCAAGCCAGTTGTTGCTCGAGTGAAGAAACCCGAGGTTGAACCCAAACCCGAGACTAAGTACTTCTATTATGAGGAGAACGGTCACTGAGGTGGAACTCCCTAAATACTTGGTAGATAAGAAGGCTGACAACGTCAACAGAAGTATATTTGATATACATATTATTGATGTGTACCTTGCTAGTACTCCTAGTAGCACCTGGGTATTAGATACCGGTTCAGTTGCTAATGTTAGTAACTCGAAATAAAAGCTACGGATTAAACGGAGACTAGCTAAGGGCGAGGTGACGATGTGTGTTGGAAGTGTTTCCAAGGTTGATATGATCACCATCGCACGCTCCCTCTGCCTTCGGGATTAGTGTTGAACCTAAATAAATGTTATTTGGTGTTTGAGCATGAACATGATTAGATCGTGTTTATTGCAATACAGTTATTCATTTAAGTCTGAGAATAATGGTTATTCTGTTTACATGAATAATACCTTCAATGGGCATGCACCTAATGTGAATGGTTTATTGAATCTCGATCGTAGTGATACACATGTTCATAATATTAATGCCAAAAGATGCAAAGTTAATAATGATGGTACCACATACTTGTGGCACTACCGCTAAAGGTCATATTGGTGTAAAGCACATGAAGAAACTCCATGCTGATGGATCTTTGGACTCACTCGATTTCGAATCGGTCGAGACATGCGTACCATGCCTCATGGGCAAGATGACTACGACCCCGTTTTTTCCGGTATGATGGAGCGGGCAAGTGACTTATTGGAAATGATACATGTTGATGTATGCAGTCCAATGAGGATTGTAGCGTGCGGTGGATATCGTTATTATCTTACCTTCACTGATGATTTCAGTAGATATGGGTATATTTACTTAATGAAACACAACTCTGAAACGTTTGAAAAGTTCAAGCAAATTCAGAGTGAAGTTTGAGATCATCGTGACAAGAAGATAAAATGTCTACGATATGATCATGGAGGTAAATATCTGAGTTACGAGTTTGGTATACAACTTAAGACAATGTGGAAGTTGTTTCACAACTCACGCCACCTGGAACACCATAGTGAGATGGTGTGTCCGAACGGCGTAGTCATGCTCTATTGGATATGGTGCGTACTATGATGTCTCTTATCGTTTTGCCACTATCGTTTTGGGGTTGTGCATTAGAGACAACTACATTCACTTTAAATAGGGCACCATCTAAATCCGTTGAGATGACACCGTATGAATTATGGTTTGGCAAAAACCTAAGCTGTCATTTCTCAGAGTTTGGGAATGTGACGCTTATGTCTGATAAGCTCGAACCCAAAGCGGAGAAATGTGTCTTCATAGGATACCCAAAAGAGACAGTTGGGTATACCTTCTATCTCAGATCCGAAGGCAAAGTGTTTGTCGCAAAGAACGGGTCATTTCTCGAGAAATAGTTTCTCTCGAAATAATTGAGTGGGAGGAAAGTAGAACTTGATGAGGTTGTTGAACCGTCACTTCAGTTGGAGAGTAGCACGACGCAGAAAGATGTTTCTGCAGCGCTTACACCAAGTGAAGAGGAAGCAAATGATGATGATCATGAAGCTTCCGATCAAGTTTCTACTGAACCTCGTAGGTTGACAAGGACTCGTACCGCCCCTGAGTGGTACATCAATCCTGTCTTGGAGGTCATGTTGTTAGACAACAGTGAACCTACGAGCTATGAAGAAGCAATGGTGGGCCCGGATTCCAACAATTGGCTAGGAGCCATGAAATCCGAGAAAGGATCCATGTATGAAAACCAAGTATGGACTTTGGTAGACTTGCCCTTTGAACGGCAGGCTGTTGAGTACAAATGGACCTTCAAGAAGAAGACAGACGCTGATGGTAAACGTCGCCATTTATAAAGCTCGACTTGTCGCAAAGAAGTTTCCGACAAGTTCAAGGAGTTGACTACGATGAGACTTTCTCACCCGTAGCGATGCTGAAGTCTGTTGGAATTATGTTAGCAGTTGCTGCATTTTTCGATTATGAAATCTGGTAGATGGATGTCAAAACATCGTTTCCTTAACGGTTTCCTTGAGGAAAGGTTGTATGTGATACAACCAGAAGGTTTTGTCAGTCCTAAGGATGCTAAAAGGTGTGCAAGCTCCAGCAATCCTTCTATGAGCTAGAGCAAGCATCTCGGAGTCGGAATGTACGCTTTGATGAGGTGATCAAAGTTTTTGGGTTTATACAAAGTTTATGAGAAACTTGTATTTACAAGAAAGTGAGTGGGAGCACTATAGAATTTCTGATAAGTATATGTGGTTGACACATTGTTGATCGATAATGATGTAGAATTTCTGGAAAGCATAAAGGGTTGTTTGAAAGGAGTTTTTCAAAGGAAGACCTGGATAAAGCTACTTGAATATTGGGCATCAAGATATATAGAGATAGATCAAGACGCCTGATAAGATTTTTCAATGAGTACATACCTTGACAAGATTTTGAAAGAGTTCAAAATGGATCAGTCCAAGAAAGAGTTCTAGCCTGATTTGTAAGGTGTGAAGTTGAGTGAGACTCAAAGCTCGACCACGGCAGAAGAAAGAGAAAGGACGAAGGTCGTCCCCTATGCCTTATCCATAGGCTCTATATAGTATGCCATGCTGTGTACGGCACCTGGTGTGTGCCTTGCAAGGAGTCTGTCAAGGGGTACAAGAGTGGTCCAGGAGTGGATCACTGGACAGCGGTCAAAATTATCCTTAGTAACTAGAGGACTAAGGAAATTTTTCTCGATTATGGAGGTGATAAAGAGTTCGTCGTAAAGGGTTACGTCGATGCAAGCTTTGACACCAATCCGGATGACTCTGAGTAGCAGTCCGGATACGTATAGTGGAGCATCCATTTGGAATAGCTCCAAGTGGAGCATGGTAGCAGCATCTACAGTATGACATGGAGATTTGCAAAGTACACACGGATCTAAATGTTGCATACCGTTGACTAAAACCTTTCTCACATGCAAAACATTATCGAACCCCAGAACTCATTGGGTGTAAGATTCATAACAATGTAAATCACATAGCGATGTGAGCCAGATTATTGACTCTAGTGCAAGTGGGAGACTGTTGCAAATATGCCCTAGAGGCAATAATAAAGTGGTTATTATTATATTTCCTTGTTCAAGATAATCGTTTATTATCCATTCTATAATTGTATTGATTGTAAACTCAAATACATGTGTGGATACATAGACAACAAAGTGTTCCTAGTAAGCCTCTACTAGACTAGCTCGTTGATCAAAGATGGTTAAGGTTTCCTAGCCATAGACATGAGATGTCATTTGATAACGGGATCACATCATTGGGAGAATGATGTGATGGACAAGACCCAAACTATAAACGTAGCATATGATCGTGTCAGTTTATTGCTATAGTTTTCTGCATGTCAAGTATCTGTTCCTATGACCATGAGATCATGCAACTCACTGACACTGGAGGAGTACCTTGTGTGTATCAAACGTCGCAACGTAACTGGGTGACTATAAAGGTTCTCTACAGGTATCTCCGAGGGTGTCTGTTGAGTGGGCATGGATCAAGACTGGGATTTGTTACTCCGTGTGACGGAGAGGTATCTCAGGGCCCACTCGGTAATACAACATCACAATGAGCCTTGCAAGCGAAGTGACTAAAGAGTTAGCCACAGGATCTTGTATTACGGAACGAGTAAAGAGACTTGCTGGTAACGAGATTGAACTAGGTATAGAGATACCGATGATCGAATCTCGGGCAAGTAACATACCGAAGAACAAATGGAACAACATACGGGATTAACTGAATCCTTGACATAGAGGTTCAACCGATAAAGATCTTCGTAGAATATGTGGGAACCAATATGGGCATCCAGGTCCCGCTATTGGTTATTGACCATAGAGGTGTCTCGGTCATGTCTGCATAGTTCTCGAACCCACAGGGTCTGCACACTTAACGTTCGGTGATGTTTCGGTAGTATTGAGATATATGTGTTGGTGACCGAAGGTTGTTCGGAGTCCCGGATGAGATCCCGGACGTCACGAGGAGCTCCGGAATGGTCCGGAGGTAAAGATTTATATATAGGAAGTTGGTATTTGACTTCCGGAAAAGTTCCGGAAATTACCGGGGTTACCGGAAGGGTTCCGGGGGTCCACCGGGTGGGCCCACACACCCCAAAGGGCCCCATGGGCTGTGGGAGGAGGCAAACCAGCCCCTGGTGGGCTGGCCGACCCTCCCCACCAAGGCCCATGGGGCTAGGGAGTGGGAGAAAAGGAAACCCAAAGTGGGGAAGGAAATTCCAAGTAGGAAAGGGAATCGTACTTGGAGTAGGATTGGTGGGAGGCTTGGCCTCCACCTCCTTCGGCCGAAGCCCTAGGGGAAATCCTAGGGAGGCTGCCTCCTCCCCCTCCCTCCTATATATACTAGAGGATAGAGCCCCCCAAAACACAAGGCCACGTGCTAGTTCTCTATTCTCTAGTTCCTCCACCAAATAGATTCCGGTAAAGCTTAGGCGAAGCCCTGCCGGGATAACTCCACCACCACCACCACCACGCCGTTGTGCTGCTGGAGATCTCATCTACCTCTTCGCCCCCTCTTGCTGGATCAAGAAGGCGGAGATCGTCATCGAGCTGTACATGTGCTGAACGCGGAGGTGCCGTCCGTTCGGCGCTAGATCGGGACGGATCGTGATTGGATCGCGGGACGGCTTGCGATTTGGATCGCGAAGACGTTCGACTACATCAACCGTGTTTCTTAACGCTTCCCGCTTAGTGATCTACAAGGGTATGTAGATCCACTCTCCCTCTCGTAGATGCTCATCACCATGGATAGATCTTGCGTGTGCGTAGGAAATTTTTTGTTTCCCATGCAACGTTCCCCAACATGTTAGTGGGGTAATTAGAGCTAAGCAGGGGGGTTAACCGGCGGCTAATCACCGATGCTGATCCGTCGGAGCGACGATCACCGGCCGGCCGCTTCCGGCAACGGCGGGATGCGCGCGTGGCCTCGCTGGAACGCCCGCGGCGCGGTGCGTCCAACGATGGTCGTGGGCCGGTCGAAGGTGGCATGTGGCGTCGACGGCGGCGAGCCAGGCGGCGGCCGGGGCTCGGCTGTGCGCGGTGATACGTCTCCAACGTATCTATTATTTTTGCTTGTTCCATGCTGTTATATTATCAATCTTGGATGTTTTACAATCATTTTATAGCAACTTTATATCATTTTTTGGGACTAACCTATTGACATAGTGCCAAAGTGCCATTTGCTGTTTTTGCTTGTTTTTTATTTCGCAGAAAATCAGTACCAAACAAAGCCCAAACATTGCGGGGATTTTTGTGGAATTTTTATGCACCAGAAGAAGGAAGATGGGCCAAAGATCACCAGAAGAGGGGGCCCAGGGTGGCCACCCTCCACCAGGACGCGCCAGAGGCCCCTGGCGCGGCCTGGTAGAGGGTGGGCACCTCGGGCACCCCCTCAACAGACTATCGAGCCTATAAATTCCCAAAAAATCAGAAAACCCTAGGGGAGTCGATGAAACACAATTCCAGCCGGTGCAAGTTCCAGAACCTCGAGATCCAATCTAACACCATCACAGAGGGGTTCATCTTCTTCATAGGTGCCTCTCCGATGATGCGTGACTAGTCCACCATAGACCTACGGGTCTGTAGGCAGTAGCTAGATGGCTTCCTCTCTCTATGTTTCTCAATACAATGGTCTCTTGGAGATCTATTTGATGTAATGACTTTTGCGGTGTGTTTGTTGGGATCCGATGAATTTTGAGTTCATGATCAGTTTCTATCCATGAATAAGATTTGAGTCTTCTTTGATCTCTTATTTGCATGATTACTTATAGCCTCGTATTTCTTCTTCGAATCTTTGGTTTAATTAGGCCAACTAGATCGATTTTTCTTGCCATGGGAAGAGGTGCTTTGTGATGGGTTCGATCTTGCGGTGTTGTTTCCCAGTGACAGAAGGGGCAGCAAGACACGCATGTATCGTTGCCATTAAGGATAACAAGATGGGGTCTATTCCTACATGAATAGATCTTGTCTACATCATGTCACCGTTCTTATTGCATTACTCCGTTTACCCATGAACTTAATACACTAGATGCATGCTGGATAGCGGTCGATGTGTGGAGTAATAGAAGTAGATGCAGAATCGTTTCGGTCTACTTATCTTGGACGTGATGCCTATATAATGATCATTGCCTGGATATCGTCATGATTATTTGATCTTCTATCAATTTCCCAACAGTAATTTGTTCACCCACCTTGCGCTATACTCATGAGAGAAGCCACTAGTGAAACCTACGGCCCCCGGGTCTGCTTTTCCAATATATTGCTTTCCGATCTACTATTTGCATCTTTTGTTTTCAGATCTATTAATCCAAAAAATCCAAAAATACCTTGCTGCACTTTTTGTTTACTTATTTTACTTTGTGTTCTTGCGAGATCTATTTGCCAAAACTATCATTACCTAATCTATCTTATTACTGTAGAGAGCGTAACGACCTCTCTTTCGCGTCGGGTTGCAAGTATTTGTTGTTTGTGTGCAGGTGCTGTTTACGTGGGTGCGTGATCTTCCTCTACGGATTGATACCTTGGTTTCATAAACTGAGGGAAATACTTACCGTCGCTGTGTTGCATCATCCATTCCTCTTTGGGGAACTACCGACACAGTCTCAAGCCACGTCACGCGGGCGCGGGGCTGCAGCTTGCGTTGGGGCAAACTGGCTGTCTAGACAGCATCTAAAGGGCACGGGGAGCATGCCCACGTCTCCGGACAGAGCAGGCGAGCATGGCAACAACGCACTCGCCGGCGATGGCGACAGCGAGCCCATGTTCCGTGGGCGACGACAGCTAGAGCACGCGCGCGAGGACGAGGTGTTAGGGGGACGGGGGAGGAGCTCACTGCGTTTCGTACTGGACGGTCAGCGGGCTCAGGGACGGTAGGAAGTCGACGAATTTGACGGAGACGACCGTCGGTCTTGAGGTTGAAGAAGGCATCGATGGCGATGAAGTAGTTCCCCTCGGCTTGCGTGCGTCGGCGAGGAGGGACAACGCAGTGCGGCGGGGCTTCTGGACACGTTCATGGGGCTAGCGGTGTCCGGTGGCTACGTCCGCAAGCTGCGGCGCGCTCCGGTGGCTTCGGCCAGGGGTGGAAACGAGAGAGGGAGGCAAGGGGGAGAGAGCACATGGAGAGTGAGAGAGGGTCGGAGGGTCGCGTGGCGACTCCAGGGCGTTGGGGAGGGAAGCAGGCGAGCAGGAGGTGGCCAATGCATCGGCGACGCTCGCCACCGAGCTGCTTCGCGCGCTGGCAGGGGGAAGAAGACGAAGGAGCCCCTAGTGGGCTGGGCTGTCCTCTTGGGCCGGCTACAGGTAAGTTGCCTCTGTCTTTAATTTATGTTTTTCTATTATTTTCAATCTATTTTGATTTAGATTAGACACTACATCATTTAATAATATTCTGAAAATATTTGTGGGCACTAAATGAAATATTCCAGAGGCCCCCAAAAAAATTTTAGAATTATTGGAGCATTTAAAATATTTATAGCAATTAAATGCCTCCAATTCAAATATAGTATGAGTTAATTTAAATATCCAGGATGTTTCAAAAATGTGCACATCAATTTTGGAAGAGGTTTTCCCCCTTTTCAAAAGTCATGGGCTTTTCTGAAGGCCATTTTGGATTCATTGGAAATATTTTTAAGTTGATCCTGTTTGAATTGAATTGATGCTAGGGTTTGATCATCCCCATTTCAAAGTTTCAAAAATTTAATCATGATGCAAATGTGTTGATGCATCCAGTTACAAATAATTCTAGGGCTGTGACAACAACATGATGACAAATTATTCTCAAGGGCATACCGAGAGAGCTCCACCTGGTAAGAAGGTAAATTCTGTTGAGGAAATCGCTACTTTGAGTGAAAAAGTCGATGCTCTTATGAATATGGTTGCTAGCAAAAATACTCATGTTGATCCAAATGATATGCCTTTGTCTACTTTGATTGATCGAAATAATGATGCTATTGATGTGAACTTCATCTCGCGAAACAATTTCAACAACAATGCTTATAAAGGAGATTTCAATGCTAGGTTGTATCCCGGTAACTCCTCTAACAACTATGGAAATTCTTAAGGTAATTCCTATAAAAATTCTTATGCAAATGCCAATAGTATACACTCTGATCTCGAGAACACAATTAAATAATTTATTGGTTCTCAAAAGATTTTTAATACTATGGTAGAAGAAAAGTTGCATATGATTGATACTTTGGCTAAAAACATGGATAGAATTGCTCTTGATGTTGAAACTCTCAAAAGTAAAACTTTGCCACCCAAGCATAATTTTAATGATACTATTAAATCTATACAAATATCTATTAATGAAAGTAAGAAGAGGAGCACTAAGGTGAAAGCTAAGCGGGAGTTCTTAGAAAAAGCTCTCCCACCCGGTTTTTACCGGAATCACGATTAAGATCTTAAAATGATTGGTACTTATCCTATTGAATCTTTATTTAATAATCTGAAATTAAATTATAAAGGGGCTGAAGATGAGTCAACTCTAGCTAGACAACGTCCGTTTGCTTGGAGGGTGATGATTTTAAAGCTAAAACTGAAAAAGTGGGTTTGGAGAGGTTAAAACTTTAACTAGTGATGTGCCCACTATCTTCGATTACAAGGACCTTAATTATGAATTTATCTTTAGTAGAATGTATTTCCTTGGTACTAACCATTATTAGCTCACCCAATGCTTATGAACAAAACAAGACTTTGACTAATCATATAGTGGAAGCGATGATAAAAGCTTATGATGAAAAACTTGAGCTTGAAGTTCCTATTCCTAGAAAATTCCATGATGAGTGGTAACCTACTATTAAAATAAGGATAAATAAATATGAATGCAATGCTTTGTGTGACCTTGGTGCTAGTGTTTCAACTATACCTAAAACTCTTTGTGATGTGCTTGGTCTCACCAATATTCAAGATTGTTTCCTAAACTTGCATCTTGCGGATTCTACCATTAAAAAACCTTTAGGTAGAATAAATGATGTTCTAATTATTGCAAATAAGAATTATGTGCCTGTAGATTTTATTTTTCTTGATAATGATTGTAATCCTACTTGTCCAATAATACTTGGAAGACCTTTCTTACGAACTATAGGTGCAATTATTGATATGAAAGAGGGAAACATAAGGTTCCAATTCCCATTAAAGAAAGGGATGGAACACTTAACCAGGAAGAGAATTAAAACACCTTATGGATCAATCATGAGATCCACTTATGGGTGGAGTGTCAAAGATGACAATACTTGAAACTGTGCATTATGCCTAGCTAGGGGCATAAAACAATAGTGCTTGTTGGGAGGCAACCCAATAGTTATCTTTAGTTTTGCTTTTTACTTTCTGCTTGTGTGTGATGAAATTATTATTGCCTCTGTAATTATTGTGTTTTTATGTTTTAATTAGTGTTTCTTCCAAGTAAAGCCTTTGGGGTGACCCACAAGATGAGTAGAATTGATACGGTGCAAAAAACAGAAACTTTAGCGTCCAGTGCAGAATTCCTTTGATTTTACTAGAACGTCTTTTTGATCTTAATATTTTACAAAGTATTACTATAGAAATATCTCAGGTCATCCTAAGTTTTCAGAATTTTTGTAGTTAAATAAGTATAGGTTCTTTACAGATCTTTACAAATTGTTCTGTTTTAGACAGATTATGTTTTTGCTTGCATAGTTTGCTTGTTTTGATGAAACTATGGATTGTGTCAGGGGGGTATAAGCCATGGAGAAGTTAGAATACAATACCTATTATGCAACAATGAAATATTAATCAATTTATAATAGTACCTAAAGTATTTGATATGTTCCTTATACTGACGGATCTCACGAAGTTTTGTTGAGTTTTGTGTGATTGAAGTTTTCAATTTTTGGGTGTTATCACGATGGACAAAGGAATAAGGAGTGACAAGAGCCTAATGTTGGGGATGACCAAGGCATACCAAGGTAATATTATAGGAAGTATCAAGCGTCTAAGCTTGGGGATGCCCCGAAAGGCATCCCCTCTTTCGTCTCAATCCATCGGTATGTCACTTGGAGCTATATTTTTATCGTCACATGATATGAGTTTTGCTGGGAGCATTGTTTTTTTGTTTGCTTTTATATTTAGCTTGCCACAATCATCATTTGCTGGACACACCTATTTGAGAGAGACACACCTTCATCATAATTTGTTAGAATACTCTATGTGCTTCACTTATATCTTTTGAGCTTGGCAGTTGCTCTAGTATTTCACTTATATCTTTTTGAGCACGGTGGCATATAGATTTTATAGAAATAATTGCACTCTCGTTATTCACTTATATTTGTTTGAGAGTTAGTAAATAGTGACGGTAATTTTCATGGGTCATAAGACTAGTCCAAAAATAATAGGTATGCAATGAGTAATAATCAAAACCATCATGTAGCACATAAAAGAGAAATCTTGGGTTAAGAATATTGATGTGGTAATATGACAAATGTGTGAGTTCATCATTGTTGATTCGTAGAAGTATCGATATTAAGAGGTGTTAATTTCCATTTGTTTAAATATTAAAGAGGCATGGTGGGGATGTGTGAGCATTTCTATTCCTCGTTGAAACCCTAGTGTTGTTTCAGGTCGGAGGCGCGTGATGGTTAACTCCTCCCAACCTCCTCCCTCGGTGCATGCGAGTAGTACTTTGATTTTTGATAAACTAATAAAACTTTGCAATAAGTATATGACTTCTTCATGACTAATGTGAACCGTGGACATACGCAATCTCACCACCTCATATTTTGCTAGCCTCTTCGGTACCGTGCCTTGCCCATTCTCACCTCGAGGATCGGTGCAAACTTCGCCGGTGCATCCAAACCCCGTGACATGATACACTCTATCACACGTAAGCCTGTTTATATCTTCCTCAAAACATCCACCATACCTACCTATCATGGCATTTCCATAGCCATTCCGAGATATATTGCCTTGTAAATTACACCGTTACTTCATATGACTAGTTCATTCATTGTCATATTGCTTTACATGATCATATAGAGATGACATTGTATTTGTGGCAAAGCCACCGTTCATCATATCTTTGATACATGTCCCGCTAGATCATTGCACATCCTCGTACACTGCTAGAGGCATTCATATTGAGTCATATTGTTTCATGGTTCTTCATATCAAGTTTTCATGTTGAGTTGTAAGAAAATAAAAGTGTGATGATCATCATTATTAGAGCATTGTCCTAGTGAGGAAATAAAAACGGGGGAAGCCAAATGAGCCCACCATAAAAAAAATAAAAATGAGAGAAAAGAGAGAAGGGACTTTGCTACTATCCTTTACCACACTTGTGCCTCAAAGTGGCACCTTGTTCCTCATATAGAGAGTCTCATGTTATGTCATTTTCATATGCTAGTGGGAATCACTTATTATTGTAAACTTGGCTTGTATATTCCAATGAAGGGCTTCCTCAAATGCTCGAGGTCTTCATGGACAAGCAAGTTGGATGCAGAACCCACTTAGCTTCGGCTGAGCTTTCATACACTTATAGCTCTTTTGCATCATTTGCATGGCAATCCCTGCTCCTTGCATTGACATCTATCGATGGGCATCTCCATAGACCGTTTATACACCTAGTTGATGCGATATTTTCTTCTCCATTTTTTACCGCTTTGATATCTACCACCATATTCTATTTTCACCTTTATGCTATGTCCATGGTTCACGCTCATGTATTGCGTGAAGAATAAAAAGTTGATGCACATTGAAAAAGTACGATCCAATTGCCTGACTTGGACACCGTGGTGCTTGACATTTTAACTAATGTGGTGAAGATGGAGGCATGCCTTGCTAATATGATAAAATGAATGGGGGGTGGGGGGTAAACATTCTTTTAGGATCGTATACTTTGAAAGATTAATGATTTTGCTGCTTGTGCCTATAAATATTACTATGTTGATGTTTTTTAATTCATCGTTTCTCATTAAGCATACATGCAAAAGATTACATATTGGGTAGCATGTCACATCAAAAATTCTGTTTTTATCATTTACCTACTCAAGGACGAGCAGGAATTAAGCTTGGGGATGCTTGATACGTCTCCAACGTATCTATAATTTTTGATTGTTCCATGCTATTATATTATCATTCTAGGATACTTTTTGAGTAATAATTTACCAATTTATATTATCTTTTAGCACTGACCTATTGACCTAGTGCCCAGTGCGAGTTGCAGTTTTCTGCGTGTTTTTTTACTTTTCAGGTTTACAGTACCAAACGAAGTCCAATTGACCCAAAACTTTTTTTATGATTTTTTCTAGACCAAAAGAAGACCTGGAAGCTTCGGGAGAAGATCAGAGGCTGCACGAGGGAGGCACAAGCATACATGGCGCGCCCAGGGGGGTCGGCGCACCCTGATAGCTTGTCCCTCTCTGGTGGCCCTCCTGACCCCGTTCTTTGGCCTATAAATTCACATATATTCCAAAAACCCTAGGGAGCATCCCAAAACACTTTTTCCGCCATCGCAAGTCTCTGTTCCACCGCGATCCCATCTGGAGCTCCGTTCCGACACCCTGCCGGAGGGGGGATCGATCACGGAGGGCCTCTTCATCAACCTTGCTGCCCTCATGATGATGTGCGATTAGTTCACCAAAGACCTACACGTCTGTAGTTAGTACCTAGATGGCTATGTCTCTCTCTTTTGATCTTCAATATAATGATCATCACATCTTCGCTTTGATCTATCCGATGTATTTTTTTTGTACGGTGTGTTTATTTGGATCCGATGAATTGTGGGTTTATGTTTCATATTATTCATGAAAAGTATTTGAGTCAAACCTGAATATTAAAATTCTTATTTCCATGATCATTATAGCTTTGTAATTCTCTCCGATCTATTGAAATACTTTGGCCAACTAGATGTATATTTCTTCAGTGGGAGGGGTGCGTTGTAGTGGGTTCAACCTGACGGGTTTCTATATCCCAGTGGCAGAAGGGGACACGATACGTCTTTGTGTTGTTGCCACTAAGGATAAAACGATGAGGTTAGTTCATATTAGTTGAATTCTCTTTGTCTACATCATGTCATCGTTCTCCAAGCATTACTCTGTTTGTCATGAACTTAATACGTAGAGAGGCAAGCATAGAAGCGCTCTTGAAGTGGAGTAATAGTAATAGGTGCAGGCAAGAGTCGGCTTATTTTCTTATGGACGTGATGCCTATATACACATGATCATTGCCGTGAATAGCACTTAACTATGCGCTTTTTTATCAATTGCCCAACAGTAATTTGTTTACCCATCTATGTTGCCTACATGAGAGATGCCGCTAGGGAAACCTATGACCCTCGGGTCTATTCACTTATATATTTACAAAACTTATATTTACCTTGCTGCCATTATTTGTCTTTTATTTTATTTTGCAATTTAGAATTATCTACTATTATCTACACACTTCACTTGCTTGCAAATAACGAGATCAAGGGGATTGACAACCCTCTTACCCGCGTTGGGTGCAAGTTGTTTGCTCTTTTGTTTGCAGCCGCTGAAGACGGTTGTGGAATAATATTCCTATTGGTTCGATAAACCTTGGTTTCTTAACTGGGGGAAATACTCTCCCGTATTGTGCTGTAATTACCCATTCCTCTTCATGGAAAACCCAACGCATATCACAAGTATCAGACGAACCCGGCATCTGTGAATTTGCTAGGGAGAGACTGGATCATGAGGGAGGGGAATTGGGGTCGCTGGGTCATGGGAGGTGGAGGATGGTTAGCCTGGATGCGGCAGTTTTCAAAAGATGGGTTGTAATCAGGGTGGAGGTTTTACCATGCAGTTGCGGAATAAGGGGATCGTGGAGTCTTTCTGCTGCGCTCGTGGAGTGAGTAGATCGTACGAGGTGGGCAAGAAGAGGTTGATTGTATCGGTCGGGTTTTTTCCTGTCGTCTAGATCGTACTTGCCGCTGGTCGCTGGTTTTGGGAGGGTAATTGGAAAAAATCTATGGGAGGGAGCGGGAGGACGTGGGTGTGAGGATGTATCGATCGATAGGGTCACGAGGAGGTCGAACCATCACAACGTTCAATTCCCCTTTTATAGTACAAATATCTATCTATCTATCTATCTATCTATCTATCTATCTATCTGTCTGTCTGTCTACTATCTATCTATCTACTATCTATCTATCTATCAATCTATCTACTTCCCCTATAAAAACATGAAAGGGCGAAGAATTAAATCATCTCAACCATCAAAACATGTTGATCTGATGGTCCCAATCGTCTCACAGCATCAAACGCGTTTGATACTTTAATTACCCACCACTGCCATTGGTTATAACCACGTTTATTCTTCCCCTGAAAAAATGGCCTCGCCTAGGCAGATCCCATCCCCACCGTACGAACGCCCACGATCTTCCGTTCCTCTCGCAAACCACCGATAGTTTCGTCCCCCACCCCCACCAGCCCGCAGCCCCTTCCCGCACCACCACCCTTCTCTTCCGCTTGCGTGCTCTTGCCCCGCTCGCACCTCCCACATGTTCTTCATGGCCACCGCCTGGCCCGCCTCTGGAAACATGCACCATCATGCGACTGGCCGTGGATCCGCTCGAGGGGTAGACGGAGCAGGGCGGCGGTTCTTGCCGGCACCAAGGAGGGCAAATAGGACAGCGTCCCGGAGAAGTACAATTCCGTCGGCGTCGCCGCATCTGAGGGTGCCAAGAAGCACGATCTTGAGGTGATTGATTGATGATGGGATTGGTGGTCCAGAGCATCAGGCGACCCAAAAGAACGAAATACTCTGTTTTTGACGTTCTTCTGTTCTTTGGCGCAGGAACCTTGGCCTGAGTCGAACGAGGTCGCGGCTGTGTCTCGCAAGACGACAGTCATCGTCGCGGGAGCTGACGATGGCGCCGGCTCTGAGGCGCCTGTTCTTGGCGCATCGTCGTCCTCGGTGCCGGCGATCGCGGTGATAACGCATGAAGACGTCTCTGCGATGGGCGGTGGCGATCAACTTGCCGAGCTGGGAGACAACACACAACAGAAACATGCTTGCTCCGGTAAGATCAGCAATCCTATGCATCCAGTTCTTGCCTTCTTGGTTACGTTTCTTAATTCATCTGATAAGACGAGAATAATTTGGAGTAAATTGCAAAAAAACACCACAATTAGGACCCTAAATCAAGAAACCACCGGCTTTCATTTTTCTTGCAAAAATCCACCGGTATTGTGCTGACAGTTTGCCGAAAACACTGATCCTTCACTAAACACACATTTGACACCGTTTCTAATGGATGGGGCCACTGTAAGTGCTGATGTGGCAGAAATGACTTTGACACAGTTGACCTGGCCGTTAAACTAGAAGAAGGGGCCACCCGCCAGCGAGGCAGAACCTAATCCCCTCTCACCGGCCGGGTTCGTAGGAGACGGACGCCGTCCACGGCGGCCTGGATGAAGCTGGACCACGGCGAGGCGTGGATGCCCGATGCAGTCCATGGAGGGAGCTACACTACAGGGATGAGAGCTTCCACGTAGGGCACGTCTGCCCTCGAGCTGGCGACCAAATCGGGCACCGCTGGGAGCTCGGCCTCGCCGGAGCAGGCAGGGGCGCGGGCGCGCTGGGTCTCGGCCTTGACGGAGCGGGCGCGCAGGGGCTCAGCCTCGCCGGAGCGGGCAAGGGCGCGGGCGCGCTGGGTCTTGACGGAGCGGGCGCGCGGTGGCTCGGCCTCGCCGGAGTGGGTTGGGGCGCGGTCGCACGGCAGTTCGGCCTCGCCATGGCGGAGCTCGTCGGCGGTGGCATCAAGCACGCCTCCTGCTCGTCTGGCGGCAGCATTGCTCGTCGCTCAGCCGGAGGAGCATGCTGCGCCAGCCTTGATCCGACAGGAGCCGTTGGGAGCCACCAGCGGCAGTATCTGTGACACACATGGCGGCGGGTCTGGAGCGAGAAGATGATGACCGGCGGCTGGAGCAGCGACTCGAGCAACATCGTCTTCCCGACCGGCTGTATGTGTGCACACAAGGTGCTCGGCAGAATGTACAAGGGGAGAGAGAAGTGTGTGTGCAGGCTGATAGGTGGGCCCTACGCCCTGTTTAACGACCTGATCAAACGGTGTCAAGTCTTTTTGCCATGTCAGCTATGACGGCGGGTCCCATCCGTCATATCGATCATCAACACGCGTTTAGTGACCGATCAATGTTTTCTGCAAATTGTCACCTAGAAACCGGATGTCTTTTGCAAGAAAAATGAAAGCTGGTAGTTTTTTGATTTAGGGTTCACAATTGTGGTGGTTTTTTGCAATTTACTCGAATAATTTGTCAGCACCAGCGCATGCTGTTCTACATCGTCGGCCAGAAGAGCGAGTACGGCCCGTCCGGAGAGAAGCAGTACAAGGTGAGCAACTGAGCATACAACTTGTGATGCATTTTTCTTCCGGACACTCTGAAGTTTTTATCACATCATGCAAGGATATAAAACCCCAAAAAAATTATACAGTATGCATCATTTGTTGTAAAGCCATTACACAACGCCTCCCAGGAGGATCTCAAATGCTCTTAGAGAAACTTAACATAAGTAGGTTAACTGGGTTTTCCTTCTCTTTGGTTTGCATCACCATGTTTTTATCCATGAAGCCTTCGGTACCCTATATAAGGAAGGAAGCTAGGCCAGTGTGTTTTGTAATGACATTTAGTTGTATAGGCAAACTGCTTGCATAGCATATTACAACCTCTTCTTAACTTTCCTTCAATAAACAAACATGATGATACCCAAATTAGTTTTAGGATGATACTACTAGGAGAAAGAATTCGAGATGTACCATTGAAAACATATACTATGCCATTTTAATTTATTGTATAGTGCAGACATACAAATATTCATTCGAGAACAATGTTTTTGAACTTTTCTGGTACTCTCAAGTAAGGTGTCTTTTGTGGTCTTGCTGATATACATAAATCATAACCATATTTTGTATGGTTCTCGGCATCCTTGGAGTGAAAGACAATGACTGCGTAATGAAGTTTAAATCGTATTTCATATGTTTGCTTCGGTGGTGACTTTTCTTTTATTTGCTTCTAGGATCAGTTTGGAACCAGCCTTCTAGATTAGAGTAACTGAAAATTGATGTATAATATTAGGCGTGTGATTTTAGTGTGAAAAATGGGCTTCGGTTATTTGAATATTGTCCTATAAAATGTTCTTTTTTTAGTTGCCCTTACGAATCAGGAAAAAATATAGTTCCAAGCATTTTGAAGTGAGATCGGCTATTGTCGTTTCGTTCTTTTTTCAGGGTTTTTTTTTTGCCACATGGTTTTGTTAATTAAAACTATTGAAAAAAACTTCTGTATTTAACCCTTAGTTTAGCTCAGCTGGTTACTTCTATTCAGAGCTTTACTAACTATTGAAAGTTTTATACTTGCAATTAAAACTTTATTTTTGTACTCCATTTGTATTTAACCCTTCACAATTTTCAGTTCTTGTATCTCTTCTGCTGTAATACTATTTGTGCTATACTTTCAATTAGCTGTTTTCAAATTCTGAGCTTTCTATCACATTTTTTGAGTTATCCCTGTTGTACCCAATGCATGTCAAATGTACATGGCATACTGTGAGAGAGATACATGGAAATTACAATTCTGCAATGTTATATATTTAGAAAATCACGGCTCCAATGTCTGGTCAGGGTTGAGGCTCCTTTATCTTTTTTTCTCATTTGTTATAATCTGTTTAACATTTGTGCTTTTAAAACACGTATGGTCTAGAATAATCTAGATGCACACCCATTTGTGTTAGGGGATATTTCCCTGTTTAAGGACATAACGAACTCATCTATAAATGGAAATGCAGTAAGTAGTCATGCTCAGGAACCTAGAAGAAAAGAGAATGAAGCAAAATTCCTCGAGAAGCGTCGTGTAGCCCAGGACAGAAGAAGGTGTCGTTTTGGGTAGCGTTAACCGTGCGAACATAGCACTGGCACGTGCTTCTTCAATAGGTTAGAACCGTCGATTCCGAGGATGATCATGGTCACGCCCGTCTCCAGAGCCGCTGCTACCAGGGACGACTGTCGTGGTTGCGTCTGCCTAGAAGACAAGGTTTAGCATGGTGCACGAGGAGGCCCTTCGTTGACAGGCAAGGTGCTCATTGACATTCCACCACTGATTTTCTTCAGGTTTGCTTCCATCGTATTTCTTAAGCAAAAGAGTCGTCTTGAGGTTTGCGAGGAGTATTACTTTAGCACTCATGTTTAGTTGTGATGGTATTAATGCTCTGATAATGTCCATTTTACCCCGCTGGCATATATACACTTTTAGATGCAATGACTTAATAGTAGAAAGGCATGATGTGTTTTCGGTTACATTGTTGCATCAATGGATTTAGAGAGAGGGAAAAAGGTGTGAAGATACGTATATGTAACTCATTGGCGTTTATATGTCTGAAGAACGACCAACGGCAACTCCAAACAGTGAGAATGAAATTGTGAAGTTAAATTACTTGAGTATGTACACAAAAGCTTAAGTACATTACAAAGTATAATTTTTCTTAATTATAGATATTCTAAAACCTCGAGTACAAATTCGTTCGTAATATTTTTTACTTTTATGATTGGATATTTTATCTCTACTAGTAGAAATGCCCGTGCGTTGCACCGGGTGAAAAAGAGGCACAACCTGCTTCATGTATTAAAAAAACGTGTATTCCTCAAAACACTATTCCTCAGAACATTGTTGAGCAATAAATAAAGTGTGTGGTTAGCTTAAAAAAACCTGCTTCATGTGCCATTGTGCATCATTTTATATATCCAATTTTAATAAATGTCGATGATAAGGTTAAATGTGGAAATTTTCTTATTTTTTATAAAATTTAACGTTTACATAAAAATTGGAACACCTTTTCAAGAATAGTTAACTTTTTACTAAATAGGAACTTCTCTAAAAAGGAACATTTTTTAACATATGTTTTTTAATAATGTTCTATTTTTGAATATTATATTATATTTGTAATTGTTTTTTGCACTATTTGGGCTTGGCCCAAACATAAGGACTTGACTACACAAACACACGTGCTCTCAGAGAAAGAATACATTGTCGTTGCGAGACGAACTGCACGCACTGTCCCTCTTCCCGTTCCCCATCTGACTATCCATAGTAAACGGATAATTGCTCCTTTGTATGTAATTGCCCGTGCATTGCAACATGAACCGTAACATAATTTGCATGTTTGAAAAGTTGCTTGGGATTCAGTTATCTTGGCTAAAGCAAATGCATAACTAAATTCTCGTGTTGTTGCTCCATGTAGTCCCCTTGTCTACCTTGCTGAAGAATAAAGAATGACCTGTGATATAATTTGCATGTTTGAAAAACTTGACTGAGATTCAGTCATCTAGTCTATAGAAAATACACAACTCAATGCCTCCCTGTGATATGGATAAACCTTATGGCTCTCTTAAACACAAACAGTGACAATTCTTGTGGAATCTTCTCTCACATTAAAGTGTGAGAATTGCAAGAGCAGGACAAATAATCGTTCGGAAAAGATAAATTGAGCACTGAGACATCGAAGTGAATCAGAGCTAGTCATGATTCACCCACTCAGTTGCTCCGTCGGCTTCATGTATTTGCTCACCTCTCAACAAAGCGACCACTATAACGTTGTACTGCCCCAAGTAGTGCTCCTCTATGTCGTCTCATGGTTTCATTTGAGTTTTTTTTCCCGCTATTATTAACCAATGAACCTAGAAATGGGTAACCAAAGGTATCTTCCGATATAACTTACCAGGACCATCAGATATGGTATAAGCACCCAAAGGTATATTCAGATATAACTTATATACAACAAATAGAGCCAACTGAAGGTGTCTTCAGATTTAAAGCCATGTAAAAAAATGTCACCCAGGAAAAATATTGCATGCTTGAGAGATCTATATGCACGTTTCTATCTTTGTTTACAAGTTATGACCATATGAGCATGATCTATGTTACTGTAAAAGAAAGAAGAAAAACTATACTGAAAAGAAATGACTTTTGTACAGGGAGGAAAACTAACCATGAGTAGATTAGTTTTAAGTCACATGATGGGGAAAAGGTAGATTTACCATTGGTAAAAATAGTTCTTATTAGCACTAAGACACACATAAGGCATAAAAGATAAGGAATGCCAAAACATAGCATCAGCAAGAAAATAAAATTGCATATAACAGAAGTACCACAATTTGAGCCGAAACCTGACATGGGTAATAGACGATTAATTTTCCTTGAAAAGAATACATCAAAGCTTCCATTGGTCATTGAAACTTCTCCTGGCAGAATATATGGTCCAGCAAAATGCTACACTGCCGGCAAGGATGCAAGCTCATGCATGTTCTCGGTTTTGCATCTTCTCTAAAATTAAGGACATTACTGGCATAGTTGGTCCATCAATCACCCGCTGCTAAGTGATAAACAATTGATCAACTGAAGTGGGTGCACACACTATATTAGATAGCATATCGAACAATACCAAATGTAGCAAAACTCAATGAGAAAAATTTCGGGGCAAAACTTATCGATGAGCACAATGCACCTCCTCAAAGGAGAAGTGATGTTTACCTGTTTTGAGCTGCAATACAAAATAACCACCATGCCTCTCTCCCACTGCAAAAGAGGATGCTAATTTACAGCAATCATCCAGTCTTCTGATCATAAAGTTGCAGATTATCTTTATCAAGGTAAACTGGTGCTAGAACAGAATCAAGAAAATATCAGATGCCTTTAGCCCAGTAAGCATGACTCACGAGTCAAGAACCCATAAGCCCACGCCCTTCATTGCAACACGGCGCCCCATTCGTGTTGCCACTTACTTCCCTTGCCGCCCATGACCTCCAGAACACTCCTTTTGGCTAAGCCTAGCCGCCGGCTCGACCTTGCCGGAGTGTCCGTGTCGTTCGCCGGCTGAGCCCACCGACGAATTCGCCCAGCGAGCTCTTCGTCAAACTTCCATGGGTAGTTAACTCTACAGAGAGAAGGGGGCAGGTTATAAGTAGGTAGAATTATGCTCTTCTACAACAAAAGATTACGAAAAGTTTATTGATCCAACTATTCAATAGTAGATAACAATACAGTTGTGGGTAATGGAACAGACACATTCTATTTATTACCCTGATTTGTTAATTTAAAGGCAATTGACAAAATAAATTTCAGATAAACATGGCCATTCTGTGTAAGCAAAATAACACAAACAACGGCAAGAAATAGGATACAAAGATTACAACAATGTCAGTACACAATCTGACTTCACCTACCAAGACTAATAGTTGTTCTCTTTTAGTGGTAATCTTCTATCTGGAAGAGTTGCAGACTTGTTCGTAACAAAGAAAAAAATGATTTTTCTGAATCATTAATTTTATGCACCAAGTATCATTCAAATAGGAATATGCAGCACTAAGATTGAAGAATAGTGAACCTGGCCGAAGGTTGGATGAGCCATAGTTTGGTTGGGGCTAGAGTACCTCTGTTAACCCACATCATAAGCATATTATGTCATCCAATGATCGAGCAGACTGGTTGAATCCATCATGATCGATGTCCTTGCTGTTGGGTCCATGCCATCACGCCTAGAGGGTCCCCATCCTGATAGAAGTTTTCGCCGTTGAATCCATGCCTTCCTGCCTAGAGGACAACACCCTGATATGAAGTTCTAGATAATATCCTCTTAGAGTGACATTTTTCTTTCAAAAATATTAAGCAAGTAACCCTAAATCTAAATGCAGAGTTGCAGAATATACATAAACAGAGCATATTCTGATCAGGTGTCTATTTAAACGAATCACTTTCCATGTAAAAATCTATTTCAGTAAAAAAACTATTTTTGCTCAGTACAATAGTAAAAGCATCTTAGAGTTTCATCCGTTTCCTAAAAGCACAAATGTAAAACAGTGTTCGAATTGAACTCTTATCTCTGTTTATCAGGAAATCAAACTCTCAGATGACAATGTTAGCACAAAATTAGTTTCAGTAGCCACAGTTCACCATATCACTACCTTGTAGAAGTACCTTCTGCCAGGCTGCAACCCCTTCATTACGCCGTCGAAGAAGAACCCAGGGCGGCGCCACCCGACGCTGTGGTTCGTCGCTGCTTGTACGTCCTCGTGTCTGCTGGCATGTCTCCTCATTCCTCCTCGCACCGGCAGGGCGACCCATACCTCAGAGAATGCATAACATTCAAACAGTTAGGATGTTTCTATTGTCTTCTGTAAGACATGGAATCAAGCCATCAACTCTTTGTGACAGATTCACCAAGGGGCTGTACGAATATTTGTGCATGTCACAAGGGAATATACATATCCATTCATTACCACACCGTCGTATGAATCCTCGAAGCCTCGACGAGGTGTGCCTCTTGTTTTTTATATTTCCCTTCAAAAGGGGCAAAAGAAATGATACCAACTTGCAGCGTCGCAGGGAGCACTCCCCTGATTCCCTGGGATGAACAGCCGAATGATTATTCTGCATCTGCGGAATGTGAATAAAATTATAGATGTTAAAATCATCATGAAGAAGCTATGAAATCAGTAAAATCATTGTATTCTTGAAATGAAATACAATGCTTTCAAATGGCCTTACTTTTGCAGGAAAGATTGTCTTTCCCATAGACTAAATGCCCCGTGCGTTGCAATCAGTGAATTGATACATAGACATACAAAGACGTGATATTGCCGTGCATGATTCAGAAAATTGTGGAGTCCCTTTATAAACTAAATACCAAGTGAACTTTTTGTATCTTTTATGAGAAGTGGCTTCCGACGAACAGCTGAAGAAGAACAGTATGCAAATTATCAAAAGTTACGGTCAACAAAACAAAGCATCAAACTCCATATTCATACCTGCGACCAAACGGAGTATAGCGTGCTCTGGTTGGCTCCCTAAATAGTATAATGTGTTCACGCATGTAAGGAACATACTCGAATGTTGCCTGTCAAATAAGTCAATGCATAGTTGCAACCATGCTTTAGGAATCCCCATTAGATATGTGTCGCAATCATCATCCCTGCTGCTGTCACATTTTGCTGCTCCTTGCTCCATGGATGCAAGTCACTGAGAAATACTGTCAACAAAACAAAACATGTACGCATTTTAGTTGGAAAGATGCCTGAGGCCATACTTGGGTCGCTGGCCAGTAGTTTCTACCAATGCTATTCCAGGAGAACAGAACTGGTATAATATCTCACAAAACTCTCATCACATGTTCGCCTTAGATAAACATGTGATTCAGAATACTAACGTAGTGTTGCAAATTATCCTGTGGTCCACATCCACAACGCCAACGATTTTCTCCTAGCCTTCTGCTACCTTTCTTGCAAGGTGGTGGCCGGAGGAACCATCTAAAAATACCACTAAAGAAATAGTTGCTAATTTATCATGTAGAATTTAGATCCATGAAAAATAACAGGTTCTCTGTGACATACATACCAAGATCTTGGATTGGATTGTGAAGATTACATCAGGAACGTGATGGCCCCCCTTGGTGAACAGTGGGAATTCGCCTCCTGATGGACCGACAGTACCAATTGACGGTCTTCTCCAAACCTTCAGACACTCACGCAACTGGGATTAGTGGAAAGATTTTCCTTTTTGCCGAGTTGGTGCGGACAATGGAAAGATTTCAGGTTCAGAAATTCAGTAGCTGCTCAGAGTATATATGACACTAAAAGTAATTATCAGATTGAAGAGAGGCGCACCTCTGCATCTCCTAGGAAAGCCGCCGAAGCATCAGCTCCATTGCGCACGCCTCCTGGTCCGAGCACACCCCTCGCCTGCAGAAACAACTGTTCCCCAGCCTCCTTGCCTCGAACATATCGAACTCAATGACGACCGCAGAGGAGTGAGGCAAGACGGGAGGCCTCGAGCAGAGGAAGGCGAGGGATGGGCGTCGAGGATGCGACGCGACGCCAGAGCTGGGGTGGCAGCTTTGCTCTGTTTGGAGATGGAGAAGGATCCATCTAGGGGGCGGGGGGAATCGTGCGGGAACGATGCACATCATCAGCGAGAGCTGTGGCAGCCGGGGAATCCCGGCGACGGCTGATAGCAGTTTGGGCGGCGGGCGCGGCGATGCGGCGGGCGGATGTGGTGGTGCGTCCGGGCTGGGGAAGATGTGGCGACGTGCCCGAGTCGCCACGCCCTGCCTCGATCCCGTCTGGATCGGGAGAGCCAGCGCCTCCCCGGCCTCACCTCGCCACCTCGACGCCGACGACCCCCGCCGGAACCAGCTACCCAGCGCCGCCCTACCTAGGCGCGCGTCCAGGCCCGGCCGCCGCCGGTGAGGATCTCGTCCGCCGCCAGCAGCTCCGCCCGAGACCACCTCTCCCCTCTGCGCAAATTAGCCATTGGATTGCAGGTTGAATACTAATAAAATCCGGGTCGGGCACTCCATCAATTTGTGTTGGAGAAGGACACGGCCGGCCTCCAATTTCCCATCCAAATCACGACACAGGAGCAGTAAGTCGGAGGTTGAGAAGGATACGGCGGAGGAGGCCGGAGAGGACTGGCGACGGCTGACGGCCGGCGCTGGCGGCAGCGGAAGGCCGGCGCTGGCAGCCGGCGTACCCACAAGAAGCTGTCCCCCTTCCATCCTCCATGAACGCCCACGAGCGCAGCAAGGGTGGCCCCCCTTACCCGAGCACGCGCCCACGGCGTCCGCCCTCTCCTCCGCCGCGGCTGTAGCCGTCCGACGACAAGGGCGCCGCCCCTCACCTGCTCGTGCTCCGCCGTCGCTGCCGTCGCTGGAAAGGGAGGAGTTTGGATAAGATGAATCAGAGGATCGCGGACTGAATTACAAACAAACATAGGTTTTTTTTTGTAAAGATGAATCGTTTTCTAGATATCACTTAAAGAGGGACTGCGGGTCTAAGAAGTATTTCATAAGAGTTGGTCCTTTTTCAAATCCATACCGAGAGAACATTTTGCTACCCACAAAATCCATAGGAAAAAACGATCGAGAGAGCATCCAGTAAAACGATGACTCACACCTCTTGACGGAATTAACAGTCCAGATTGGACCAAAGAAGAGAAGGGGTGGATTTTGGGGAGCAAGACCTGCGGATGTAGATGACATCTCGGCGCCTTCTTCAAATTTGCAGGAGCAGCGCCATATCTGCAACCCGCAGCCTCGCACCCGAGTGACTCCTCTTTTCCCAAATTCCCTCGCCGAGGTCAACACGGGCTTGTCATAGGAAGTAGTCCTCCTCACTGATCACAACTGTCGATGAAGACGTTGGGCAACAGGACTATTAGTTACCTGGGAAAGACGATGTGTTCATCGGAGCCTGGACTCCTCTTTTCCCAAATTCTGTAGCTAATTCAGGTTGGAAAATTGATGAAAAATTCTTCAGTCATCATATGCAGGAGTCACTCAATCTGACATAGCAGAGCATGAGTCATTACCTGGGAAAAAATAGGATGGGTGAACAAAATAATTCTTTCTCGTCAATCTGACATAGCAGAGCATGAGTATACCTAAATAGTTATATAATTTGCCTGCTTTTCCATACTACCTAGATAATTAGATTTCCTTGAAGGCAGAATCCGTAAGAAAGGAATATGTATAAATTAGAAAAGCAACATAAAAGCAAACTGACATTGTTACCTTGTTGCTTTCAGGTTTGAATCACTCCAAGAGATCAATGGGCAAATCCTGGTAGCTGCTCTGTTCTGCTGATTGTGCCCACATAGGGACGGATTACAACGCAAATTCGACAGCCAACAGCGACGGGAGCACATCCGTGACGAAAAACAAATCCATGATGTGATCTCTACTCTCTGATAGCCGGTGGAGAAAGGAGATGGAGAAATAGGAATATAATGAGGGGGTTGGGGGATCCAAGGGGACGGCGAGCAGGAGGCGCACACCGTCGAAGGGGTTGGGCGGGCGTCGTCGGCTGGGTGCACGGGATGTGCGCCGATGAGTAGCTCGTCCGTGCTCCCCCCATGGCCGACGATAGAGCACAGCGGCTGGGCATCGCGCGAGATGCGGCGGATCATGCCGATTTTGTCCGGATTCGGCGACCGCAGAGCGAGGACGGGCTGCGCGGATCGGAGGGATTGGGGTGTGGTGTGGCGGCGGACGGAACCCTCGTTCTCGTGCGGGGAAGAAATTTCAACGACGGACGAGCAGGGCTGCGTATATGAAACGTTTTTTTTCACTTACGGTCAGGTTACTGTGGACTACGGGTTAATTCCTATAAACTACAGGGGGTTTTCTGCAAAAACGCCACGACGTACGACCAGCAGTTATCCGTGCTTTATTATTAGATAAAGATATATACTCCTCGTCAAAAATAAGGATATTTTATCTATATACACGTGAATTTTCACGTGCACGCTTACTAGTGCAGGTAAAAACACCAGTAATTAAACATCACGATGTGTCTACTAGAGGGACAAGGCTAATCACTAGTACTGGTAAATATCGGACGCGGCAAACACTTATCAGCCAGGGAAGCGAAGCAAATCCACCGGCTCGATCGCTGGCTCGTGTGCACGCATCAGGTAGGGGGCAGCACGTGGTGGTCGTTGCCACGCCGGGCTCCATAGAGCACGAAGACCAGCGCGGCGTCGATCACGGCAACGGAAAAGACCGTCGCGGCGAGGATCCCGACCCGCACCTTCCTCCAGAAGGCAGCGCGGCGAATGTGGAGGACAGCGGCCGTCGGGTTGGCATTGATCTCCGCGTCGGCGACCTCAACGAGCGCGAGGAGGAGGCGCTTTGAGCGCGGGCTGAGGCCGCGGGCGTCGCTCAGCTCGGCGAGGACGACCTCCATCTCCGTGAGCAGGGGACCGTCAGCGTCGGCGGTGGAGTCGGCAGGCGCTGCAACCTGCATGAGAAGAACACCGACATTTTCTTTAGTGCGTCAGGAAGTTGCAGGTTCACGGAATCGATAGGCCGTAGCAGCGTCGTTTAAGAATCCCCGACAAGTTACAGTGCAAATTCAAAGAGGAAAACGGAACTCGATTGAGAGACTGCACAAATTCTAATTGATCGGCAACAGGAACCTTGATTCGGACGGGGAAAAACCTCGTCCCAAATTTCGTCACCACCGGCGCATACCGAAGTAACCTCGACACAGACCCTGCAGAATGGCTCTCAATTGCCATCGAAGCAACTCGAACTTGGTCCACAGAGCGCTCAAATAAAACAACGCGAATCCATAACCGCGGTGCGGGCTCCAAAATTTTAACCAGCAATCGGAACTCGAGGAGCAGCAGAAATCAGAATCAGTCGGGACTCGGGAGCCTCACCTGGGTAACCGTGGAGTCGGCGGAAGCGGTCATCGCGTGATTTGCGTCAGCGTCAGAGGCGGAGACGAGGATGGTGGAGGAGGCATTGTCGGGGTCGGGAAGCTCGAGCAGCGGAGCGAGGTCGGCAAGGCCCTCGGGCGCGAGCACCGGCTGCTGTCGGGAGGCGGCGGTGAGGAAAGGGGAGTCGTCCTCGTAGTCCAGGCGCTTTCCCACCTCCTGTTGGTCAAGAAGGGGCCGGAGAAGGTCATCGATCGACGATTAGGCTGCGAGACACGCGCAGGGGATTAACGGGAGGTATGCGCGGTTACCTTGGCGATGGAGGCCATGTCGCGGGTGGTGGGCGCGGAGAGATCCGTGGATGACGAGGAACCCACGGAGCTGCGGCTGGAGGTCCCGAAGAGATCTGTGGATGACGAGGAGCCCACGGAGCTGCGGATGGCGGAGGTGACACCGGCCTTGGCGCCGGAGGAGGAGAGGTCGGCGCGGGGGATGGAGGTGGGGGCGAGGGGAGTCGTGTCCGATGACGAGGAACCCGCGGTGGTGCAAGCGGCGGCGGCGGCGGAGCGGGCGGAGGAGGCGCGCGGGGTGTTGAAGCCGGTGTGAGGCTTGGCCATGGTGGGCGGTGTCGCTGTCGCCTCGGAATGGTGGGTTGGGTGGGTTCTAGAACCTTGGATTCGAATTTGAACTGGATACTACGCGAGCCAATTCCTGTTTGGCGCTTCAGGCGCCATCTATATGCTTTTTTAGCGCATGGCGCACACCCTCCCTGCGGACGGACCTACGTACGAAATGGGCTAGCCCATGTTGCGTTTTCTGCTTACACCATCCGGTTTTGTGAACTTGTAGAAGCTTCTGGCTGGTTTTTGCGAAGCTTCTAATCGGGATCTTTCCACGGTTTATATCAGACTACACTACAAATCTAGCATCAATTTTTTGACCGTGAAAAATTCAACGTTTTTAATGGCAATTTAAATTTGTCGAGGCGACAAGTTTAATTGCAAGCATAACAAATCCGTTTCAGTTTATTTTATTATTATTATTTTGCCAGGAAATTGCCATGCCAGCAAAATAAATTTGCCATCCGCAGGCCAACTAAATTTTCGTAAAAAAATTTGATCTATCATGCTTAAAAATCTGCAACCATTTATATTTCAGTTAATTTAATTTTCTATTATTTAAAATCCACAAAGCTTCTTCAGACTCGTGATCCTTTTCGGATTCATGAACGTTTTTCAGTTTGTGGTCATTAAAAAAATTGCAAACAATTTTCGAATCTGCATTTTGTTTTCAATTCCGTGAAAAAAAAACAAATCCATGAATATTTTCAAATTTGTGTTTTTTGTAAATTCATGACCTTTGTCAAAATTTAAGATTTTTTTATTAAATTCATGAACTTTTCTAAATTCAAGAACTTTAAGGCCTTTTTTAGATGCATGAATACTTCTCATATTCTTGAACATTTTTCAAATCTACGATTTCTTTTGAAAAACTCGTGAACATTTGTCTAATTCATAAAACTTTTGAACTCTATCAGAAAAGTGGTAGTCCTTTTTTTAAACTAGCAATTGCTGGTTTTTGTGAAACCAAATATAACATGCAAGCATAACACGCACGCGAGCGCAACTACTAAGTGAGAGGTAATTGGGCCTGCCCATACGAGTGCGAGCTCGAGCGCTCTAGTGGGCAGTCATCGCCTTAAGCACTATATAGGAGGTCCCTCAACTCGAATCGGGTTAGTTAAGCAATTGGGTCGGGTATTTATGGAGAACATGGGTAGAAGAGTGAGGAGAATGGGTTTATTTATTTATTTGATAAGTTGGTACCCCTCTTCATCTTCTATATCTAAATAGCTAGCACCCACTAGCATATTTCTCTCAACATGCAAGTATGCCACCTCATCATTCAACATGTATGGAGAAAGGTTAACCACAACATGCAATTATGCATAATAAAAAGCCACCTCAACATGCAATATATCTAAATAGCTAGCACCCACTAGCATATTTCTCTCAACATGCAAGTATGCCACCTCATCATTCAACATGTATGGAGAAAGGTTAACCACAACATGCAATTATGCATAATAAAAAGCCACCTCAACATGCAAACAGGCATGGAATTTACATTTAATTATGATATTTACATTATACAATAATCAAACAGAACAAATCATATTTAAAATCCACAAAGCTTCTTCAGACTCGTGATCCTTTTCGGATTCATGAACATTTTTCAGTTTGTGGTCATTAAAAAATTGCAAACAATTTTCGAATCTGCATTTTGTTTTCAATTCCGTGAAAAAAACAAATCCATGAATATTTTCAAATTTGTGTTTTTTGTAAATTCATGACCTTTGTCAAAATTTAAGATTTTTTTATTAAATTCATGAACTTTTCTAAATTCAAGAACTTTAAGGCCTTTTTTAGATGCATGAATACTTCTCATATTCTTGAACATTTTTCAAATCTACGATTTCTTTTGAAAAACTCGTGAACATTTGTCTAATTCATAAAACTTTTGAACTCTATCAGAAAAGTGGTAGTCCTTTTTTTAAACTAGCAATTGCTGGTTTTTGTGAAACCAAATATAACATGCAAGCATAACACGCACGCGAGCGCAACTACTAAGTGAGAGGTAATTGGGCCTGCCCATACGAGTGCGAGCTCGAGCGCTCTAGTGGGCAGTCATCGCCTTAAGCACTATATAGGAGGTCCCTCAACTCGAATCGGGTTAGTTAAGCAATTGGGTCGGGTATTTATGGAGAACATGGGTAGAAGAGTGAGGAGAATGGGTTTATTTATTTATTTGATAAGTTGGTACCCCTCTTCATCTTCTATATCTAAATAGCTAGCACCCACTAGCATATTTCTCTCAACATGCAAGTATGCCACCTCATCATTCAACATGTATGGAGAAAGGTTAACCACAACATGCAATTATGCATAATAAAAAGCCACCTCAACATGCAATATATCTAAATAGCTAGCACCCACTAGCATATTTCTCTCAACATGCAAGTATGCCACCTCATCATTCAACATGTATGGAGAAAGGTTAACCACAACATGCAATTATGCATAATAAAAAGCCACCTCAACATGCAAACAGGCATGGAATTTACATTTAATTATGATATTTACATTATACAATAATCAAACAGAACAAATCATATTTAAAATCCACAAAGCTTCTTCAGACTCGTGATCCTTTTCGGATTCATGAACGTTTTTCAGTTTGTGGTCATTAAAAAATTGCAAACAATTTTCGAATCTGCATTTTGTTTTCAATTCCGTGAAAAAAACAAATCCATGAATATTTTCAAATTTGTGTTTTTTGTAAATTCATGACCTTTGTCAAAATTTAAGATTTTTTTATTAAATTCATGAACTTTTCTAAATTCAAGAACTTTAAGGCCTTTTTTAGATGCATGAATACTTCTCATATTCTTGAACATTTTTCAAATCTACGATTTCTTTTGAAAAACTCGTGAACATTTGTCTAATTCATAAAACTTTTGAACTCTATCAGAAAAGTGGTAGTCCTTTTTTTAAACTAGCAATTGCTGGTTTTTGTGAAACCAAATATAACATGCAAGCATAACACGCACGCGAGCGCAACTACTAAGTGAGAGGTAATTGGGCCTGCCCATACGAGTGCGAGCTCGAGCGCTCTAGTGGGCAGTCATCGCCTTAAGCACTATATAGGAGGTCCCTCAACTCGAATCGGGTTAGTTAAGCAATTGGGTCGGGTATTTATGGAGAACATGGGTAGAAGAGTGAGGAGAATGGGTTTATTTATTTATTTGATAAGTTGGTACCCCTCTTCATCTTCTATATCTAAATAGCTAGCACCCACTAGCATATTTCTCTCAACATGCAAGTATGCCACCTCATCATTCAACATGTATGGAGAAAGGTTAACCACAACATGCAATTATGCATAATAAAAAGCCACCTCAACATGCAATATATCTAAATAGCTAGCACCCACTAGCATATTTCTCTCAACATGCAAGTATGCCACCTCATCATTCAACATGTATGGAGAAAGGTTAACCACAACATGCAATTATGCATAATAAAAAGCCACCTCAACATGCAAACAGGCATGGAATTTACATTTAATTATGATATTTACATTATACAATAATCAAACAGAACAAATCATATTTAAAATCCACAAAGCTTCTTCAGACTCGTGATCCTTTTCGGATTCATGAACGTTTTTCAGTTTGTGGTCATTAAAAAATTGCAAACAATTTTCGAATCTGCATTTTGTTTTCAATTCCGTGAAAAAAACAAATCCATGAATATTTTCAAATTTGTGTTTTTTGTAAATTCATGACCTTTGTCAAAATTTAAGATTTTTTTATTAAATTCATGAACTTTTCTAAATTCAAGAACTTTAAGGCCTTTTTTAGATGCATGAATACTTCTCATATTCTTGAACATTTTTCAAATCTACGATTTCTTTTGAAAAACTCGTGAACATTTGTCTAATTCATAAAACTTTTGAACTCTATCAGAAAAGTGGTAGTCCTTTTTTTAAACTAGCAATTGCTGGTTTTTGTGAAACCAAATATAACATGCAAGCATAACACGCACGCGAGCGCAACTACTAAGTGAGAGGTAATTGGGCCTGCCCATACGAGTGCGAGCTCGAGCGCTCTAGTGGGCAGTCATCGCCTTAAGCACTATATAGGAGGTCCCTCAACTCGAATCGGGTTAGTTAAGCAATTGGGTCGGGTATTTATGGAGAACATGGGTAGAAGAGTGAGGAGAATGGGTTTATTTATTTATTTGATAAGTTGGTACCCCTCTTCATCTTCTATATCTAAATAGCTAGCACCCACTAGCATATTTCTCTCAACATGCAAGTATGCCACCTCATCATTCAACATGTATGGAGAAAGGTTAACCACAACATGCAATTATGCATAATAAAAAGCCACCTCAACATGCAATATATCTAAATAGCTAGCACCCACTAGCATATTTCTCTCAACATGCAAGTATGCCACCTCATCATTCAACATGTATGGAGAAAGGTTAACCACAACATGCAATTATGCATAATAAAAAGCCACCTCAACATGCAAACATGCATGGAATTTACATTTAATTATGATATTTACATTATACAATAATCAAACAGAACAAATCATATTTATTTTCAGCTTTAGTTCTCCTATGATCACTCTAAATATTCAAGTTTCTTAGCCTATTTCTCTCAACATGCAAGTATGCCATCTCATCAACATGTATGGAGAAAGGTTCACCACAACATGCAATCGTGCATAATAAAAAGGCACCTCAATATGCAAACATGCATGAGAATTTACATATAATTATGATGTTTACATTATAAAATAATCAAACACCACAAATCATATTTATTTTTAGCTTTAGTTATCATATGATCACTCTAAATATTCAAGTTTCATACAATCAATTATAACTGAATATATTGCAACACATTCCCGCAACAACGTGCGGGGTATCGTCTAGTTCATATAGTTTCTGGGACACATATCCTAAAACTCTAAGCTCCCTTGAAAGGGAGGCTCCTAGGTGATTTGGGGTTGTGGATTGTGGGCTGGGTCCCACATGTATGTTTGTGGAGCCATGTTTTCTACTCTTGGGTCCCTTCTTGTGCATTCGTGGCAGATGGATGTGTGTTCTTATGCATGTGTCAGTGTGTGCCCCTTTTTCGTGTCAGGTCTGTCTCCATATGGTTTCTCCTTCGAAGTTGGGCGAGAGGGGTAGCCCTAGTGATCTGTTTGCGCAAGAGTGGGTGGTGGTGTTCTTCGCTTATGGATTAGGTTGCTGTTGTTTTATCGGAGCAGCAGGGTCATCGTTGGTCGTTTGTTCCTCATTCAAATCGGCTTCTTGGTGTTATTCGCTTTGCAGGGAGGCTGTGGTGTGGTGCGCCTGGTCGGTCTGCATCATTTTCTTTATTGTTCTTCTCTCGGATCGGAGGTTTGTTCCCTTTTTTTCTTCCTTTTAATTAATTTCGAATGGATTGTTGGCATAGATTTGTAATGTCAGTTGGGCCGGGGTTTGTGGATTCTGGATTTTGGGGCATTTGGGTGCTGGAATGGCTCACATCGGTGGCCTGTGTGGTCTATGTGCCTATCAAGTTGTAGTTTTGTCTTCTTCGGCGTCGATACGTTTTCATGTCCTACTTTGGGGGATAAATTGGGACATAAATATAGGGTTGCTTGAGTGCATGGAGATTGGCAGTACATGTATAGGTTGCTTGCAAGTATTGAGATCGACGGTGTGTATATGTTGTTTGCAGGCATTGGATTTGTGGGGTGAGAGATTGTGTGTTGTTTCTACGAATAAAATGGTTATTAAGGAAATGTTTGTGGGGTGGGACTTGCGATGTTGAAGGGGATTTTGGTTGTGGTCGACGATTTTTGTTGTTGTATGTTTATGCTTTGCTTCCAAAGTAAATGGTTCTGGTGGGTCTGTGAGAGGCTTGATTTAGATGTTTTCTTGATGATTGTGTCTTTTTACAGAAAAATAATACTATGTGCTATTTTATGTAGGTTGATGTTTCCTTGCTTAGTTTGGTTATTCACAAAATATATTGGGGTGAGTCTTGTTATGTTACCGGGAAATGTTATTTTGCACTTGTGTTGTTTTTAGCCTTGGTTAGTAATCTTTTATTGTATCTATGAAGTCGTTTGTTTATTCATGCCACCATGACACGATGGTTCCTCTTGTCCTTTTGATTGATTATACAACTTTTGTCTTGGTTATGTTATTAGTGGAGTATTTCGGCTGCTTTATCCTATGTTTTTATATTGGCTTGACTACATTGGATTATGTTTTATTATTCGTGGAGACATTATAGAAGATTATTTGTGAATTGAATGGTTTCGCTCCACACCCATCCATCCTGCCGCCGACAATGAAACCGTCGTCCGCCCCGCCCGCGTCCGACATCAATCCGATGGCCAATTAGGAAATGGGGGGGGGGGGTATACGTAAATGTAGGGCAGGACAATGAGGTGTGCAACTCGCTGCTCCTCCAACGGGCGCGGACAAGCACGGGCAGTGCCGACGTCTAATTTGCCCAACTCCTTTTCGACGGAATGTCCCATGGGGATACAATACAAATTTTGCTTCTTTTTGTATCCCTCTGTTTATTATATCCCCCCATACAAGATCTATGTGATGATCATTTTAGGAGAATTACATGCCTGAGATGATCAATGAGGGTCAAGAGCCTACATGCGGTATGGAATATGAGTTGGGAGATCCAAATTCTCCTACATTTGATGTTGGGGGAGCATCATGTATTAGGAAGGAAAAACTTCAAAGGTACCCAAGGCTAGAGGTCCAACATTCACAATATTTGAGGATATTTTGTTACTTAAAGTTTGGTTGACCACAAGAATGGACCCTATATGTGACACAGAGAAAAACGACAACAAGACTTGGGAGAAAATCCACAAGCACTATGATGAACAAAAGGAATATGTGAAGCCACATCCTATAATTACCACCCGCAGTGTGGTCTCTCTCCAACATAGATGGTCCACCATCCAAGAATATGTGAACAAGTTTGTCATCCATTATGTGTCCATGCTTAGTCGGCATTAAAATGGGATTGGAGTCCAAAGTCGCGTAAGTTGAATTGCAAAGTGTTTCATAATTTGCATTTTAAAATTTTAATGTTGGATTCTCATAAGTACTTTGTTGTTTGATAGGTGTTGGCCGCCGCTTTGTTTCAACAAGTCGAGAAGAAGCAATTTAGTTTAAGCCATGGTTGGATTAAATTGAATGGCCTGTCAAAGCGGAATGAGTGGAAGACCTCAAGAAAGGCACCAAGAGGTTGAAGTAAAATGATGGCTCAAGCTCCCACCAATCCATTGGAGTGGATGATGGAGAGGAAGAAGTTGTAGGGGAAATGGAAGGGTCACCGTCCCCATGAATAAGATAAGGGATGGAAATAAGTGGGAGAAGGAGAGGGCCTCCCATGACGTCGCGGAGACAAAAATGTCCACCACATGGATGGACATTTCTTCCACAATGGAGAACAAGAAAGGGAAGAGGTACAAACTCATGTTTAATGCGCAGAAAGAAAGCATGGATTGAGACCGAGAGAGGGTTAATAACAAGTTATGAATTAAGAGCAACAAGTTGGAAATTGAGAGGGAGATGATATAGTTAGAGAAAAGAGAGAAGTGTCTCAAATGGGAGGTCCAGAGGTCCCGGACATTTGGATCAATAATTCTTGAGAAGGAGAGGTTGCAACTTGCTCGAGACCCGGAGGATTCAAGAATTATGTTGACGGATGCAAACCCCTAAGATGAGCAAGCTGTTGAATATATGAGAAAATTACTATGAGATTTAATCTGAATAAACAGTAAATAAATCATGACGACAATAACAAAGATTAATCTAATCATGCGTACTAGCACAGTACATGATTAGATCGAATCTAAGACACATACTTATCACGACAGGTTCCGAAAGAGGGCCCCGAATATCTGTGCTTACTATGTCAGTCCCTGGATCAATAGCTGACACACATAGTCGACGATGAAATACTAAGAATAAATCACATGTCATAGTATTTACATCGAAGATCAAGTGTAATACGGTACACACATGCTTATCTCGTAGCTAGCTTACATTACAGTCGTGCAATAGAGTAGTTATCTAGTCTAGTGGCGTCCATCGACTCACAGGCACGAGTTGAGTATAGCGTCGTAACCTATAACACCCATGTAATTAATCTACAGTAAACCTCTATGATTAAGCTAAGTCATGTTGCTAAAACAGTGCTTGATCATCTTTGATCCATATCTCATTTCATATTCCAATTTGAATTCAAAATTCAAATAAAAAGTGAATTAAAGAAATTCACAAACATGAAAACTAAGATGTTCCTAATGTGGCAAATATTCCATAGGTAATTATGGTGGAGGAACCAACTTTTTATAAAGTATTTAAATGCTCTACAATAAGGAAAACAGAGGCCAAAACATTATTTAAAATGCCTTTTCTACTATAAGAATTGCAAACTAATTATAGTTAAAGGCCTAACTTTTTGTGTCAGTGCATAATATTGCATTAGTAATAATGGGCCAAGTTCCATATTTTACTAAACCTAATTGCTATTTAAATTAATTACGAAATAGAGTAAATAAAAAGAAACAGAAAATAATTCAAAAGTAAAAAAAGAAACCTTACCTGTGTTGGGCCTTAGTCCACAGGGACATGCCCAGCCAACCAGCCCAACCCACCTAGCCCCTTCTTCCTCCTCCTGCTCATCAGGAGCACGGTGGTTGCGCCTGCGGCGTCCTTGGCCATGGATGGCCACGCGTCGGTCATCCGACCCCCTCCCTGGCGTCTATTAGGTCTTCCTCGGCGCCCCGGAAACCCTAGATCGCCCCACTTCTCCCCCCTTGCGTCGCTTTAGTCCCCACAGCGCTCGACCGAGCCGCCGTCGCCATGGCCGACCTCACCCGCGTGCTCTCCGACCTCCCCGTCGCCTAGGACTGCGCCAGGAGCACCACGTGCGTCGCTTGCTTCGTCTACGAGGAGCGGATCGACCGGAGCTGCACCAGCGCGAGCGGATCGAGTCGTTCCCCTTCTCTGCACCGCCGTCGCCATCGCCGGAATACGTCGCCTCTGAGACTCCCCCGAGCCTGCATTGCACCCCTACAGGCTCACCGTGAGCTCCGGCTTCTCCTCCATCTCTCTGTTTGCTCGCGCACGCCCCGTCGCCCCTCTCGCCGTAGGAGCCGAAGCTCGCCGCCGCTTGCTCCGTCGCCGCCATAGCTTGGGCCACTGTCGCCCGCGTCTAAGCACATGAACGTGCTCAGGGGAGCTCCCTGGTGCCGTTCGTGCCCTCGGACCCGTTTGTCTCGCGCCATAGCGTCAACCCCGTCCGCGCCCGATTCGGTCGCCGCTTCAGCTCGTCGCCGGCGCCAACTCCGGCCACCTCTGGCCAAGCCACCGCCACCAGTCGACGTGCGACACTGCCCGCGTTCGATCCCGCCTAGCCGCGCGCAAATGGCCGCCCGTAGCGAAATCCCGACGAGGGCCCGAGCCTCTCCATCGCGGAAATGGTCGTCAGAGAAACTATGGCGCCGTCCGCTGACGTGGATGGCCTTGGGCCCACCCCTGGGTCACTGCCTGGGTGCCAGGGGTCCGAGCTGACCAGTTGACCCCGGTCAACTGTGCTGACTGGGCAGCACAGTCACTGACCGGTGGGCCACCCCCTGAATTTAACTAAAAACTAATTAATTTAATTAATTAACTTAATTTGACACTAACATGTGGGCCCTGCCCCCTTAATTAATCAAAGTTAATCTAAACAGAGGGATTAACCCCTAGTCAATGACACGTGGGTCCCCCTCGTCAGTTTGACCCAGTCAGCCTGCTGACTGGGCAGCTGGGTCCACTAGTCAGCCTCTGCTGACTGGGCAGTTGACCCAGTCTACAGGCCCCACCAGTCAGCCCCTGTGTGGCCTGGCTCGGTACACTTCTGGGTACTTATAGCAATTTCCTATTTAATTTTGAAATTAAAATAAATCCAGAAATTTCATAAAATGATTAAAACTTTGAAAAATCATATAAATTAATCCGTAAGTCGGATTAAAATTATTTATATATGGAAGTTGCTCAGAAAAATATAACGAATCCGAACACGCTACATGTTCATCTGTCACATGCCTCTAGCATGATGAACTTGGAACTTTCCCCTCCGGATCATCTGTCCGATAAATGCCTAAGACCCGGGAAATACCCATAGATATTTTCCCGCTCCGTTTGTAACACGTGACCCGGGAAATGCGTTAGGTCACCCCTAGCACTGCATATTGCCTTGTCATGCATCGTGATGCATTTGTTTGCTTTATATTTATTGTTTCTTCCCCCTCTTCTCTCCGGTAAACCCCGAGACTGACGCTGCTACCAGGTACGACTACACCTCTGACGTCCAGCCACTTGCAGCAGAGTTTTCAGACAAGCAAACCCCCTTGATCATTCCTATATCGTCCATTCCTTCTCTCTCATGCTTGCATTAGATTTTGCTAATGTATTGTTTGATCGTGTTCTGATGCATTGCCTGATTTTGTATCATGTTATTGTTACCTTACCTGTTATCCTATATGCTTAGTATAGGTTGGTTAGTGATCCACCAATGAGCCCTCACCTTGTCCCTGTTGCCCCGCTTCATCATCGATGACTAGATCAACGTGATAAGAAGTCCATATGACTTAATAAGAAGAAAACATGGAAGCATCACCACAAGCATGTACATTGGCACCGATGTCAATCAACCAATTAGGAGAATGACATACTAAAAGATGGTAGGAATTATAACGTACCCAGATTCCTTCATCTCAGTATCACCGATGACAACATTAGCATACTTGCATCTCTTCTCAAGTTCACACTCCTCATAGCGGTTAGGACATATCAGAGCCCAGTGATTAGGATCACCGCAGGCATGGTATAGTCCCTTTCTCTTCTTATGATAATTCTTCTTGAAGTTGGTAGAGTGTTACGACTTGTTCTTTGCATCAAACTTGCCCTTGCTCTCGCCTCTAGAAGAATTCTCTTCCTCTTCAGACATGGCATAGTCCCTTCCTCTTCTTATCATATTTGTTCTTGTTGTTTTTGGGCTTGTGGGGCTCGAAGTTCTTCTTCTGTACCATGTGGGCACTACAAGCTCCCTCAACAACTCGAGCACATGTGCTTTTTCTCCTGCCTTCTCTTCAACATCAAGAGAGCCAATGAGATCCGAAACGGTAAACACCGGTCTCTTGTGTTTCAGAGAAGTAGAAAAATTGTTCCACGAAGGTGGAAGCTTAGCAATGATGCCTCTGACAAGGAATTTTTCCAGTAACACACACTTCAAGTAGTCAAGTTCCTTAGCGAGTGAGTGTATCTCATGAGCCTGCTGAACAACAAAGCGCTCACTAGTCATTTTTGTTGGAAATATGCCCTAGAGGAAATAATAAATTGGTTATTATCATATTTCCTTGTTCATGATAAACGTCTATTATCCATGCTAGAATTGTATTGATCGGAAACTCAGATACATGTGTGGATACATAGACAACACCGTGTCCCTAGTGAGCCTCTACTAGACTAGCTCGTTGATCAAAGATGGTTAAGGTTTCCTAACCATAGACATGAGTTGTCATTTGATAACGGGGTCACGTCATTAGGAGAATGATTTGATGGACAAGACCCAACCGCAAGCATATCATTTGATCGTATTAGTTTATTGTTACTGCTTTCTTCATGAAAAGTATCTGTTCCCAAGACCATGAGATCATGCAACTCCCTGGCACCGGAGGAATGCCATGTGTGTATCAAACGTCACTTCGTAACTGGGTGATCATTAAGGTACTCTACAGGTATCTCCAAGGGTGACTGTTGGGTTGGCATGGATCGAGACTGAGATTTGTCACTCCGTATGACGGAGAGGTATCTCTGGGCCCTCTCGGTAATACAATACCACAATAAGCTTGCAAGCAATGTGACTAAGGAGTTAGTCGCGGGATCTTGTATTACAGAACGAGTAAAGAGACTTGCACGTAACGACATTGAACTAGGTATGGAGATACCGACGATCAAATCTCGGGCAAGTAACATGTCGCTGGACAAAGGGAGCTGCATACGAGATTGATTGAATCATTGGCATCGTGGTTCGACTGATAAAGATCTTCGTGGAATTTGTGGGAAACAATATGGGCATCCAAGTCCTGCTATTGGTTATTGACCGGAGAGGTGTCTCGGTCATGCCCACATGATTCTCGAACCAGGAGGGTCTGCACGCTTAACGCTCGATTGACGCTAGAGTAGTATTGGGATATGTACGTTGGCGACCGAATGTAGTTCGGAGTCCCGGATGAGATCCCAGACGTCACGAGGAGTTCCGGAATGGTCCGGAGGTAAATATTTATATATGGTAAGTCCTATTTGCCTACAGGAAAAGTTTCGTGCATTACCCGGTAGTGTACCGGGGTGCCGAAAGGGTTCTGGGGGTCCACCTGTCCTGTGGGGCCACATGGGCTGTAGGGGTGTCCCCTAGCCACCCTAGGCCAGGGGCACCAGCCCCTAGAGGCGAATTGGGCTTGGGGGCAAGAGTCCCAAAGGGACAAGGCACCCCGGAGGTGCCTTGGAAGAGGGGGACTCCTCCCTTCCTTGTGGAGGGAGGACTCCACCCTAGACGCCGGCCCTCCTTGGAGGAGGGGCCAAGGACTGCGACCTAACCCTGCCCCTTGCCTCCTATATATAGTATAGGAGAGGGGGAGGGCTGGACACAACAATACCACGCCCCGGCGGAAGCCCTCTCCCTCCCGTTAACCCGTTCCTCCGCAGATCTGTTTTTCAGTAGTGCTTGGCAAAGCCCTGCTGGAATGTGCGCCACCACCATCACCACCACGCCGACGTGTTCGTCATGAACATATCTAATTATTCTCCCTTGCGTGCTGGATCAAGAAGGAGGATACGTCATCGAGCCGCACGTGTGCTGAACGCGGAGGTGTCGTCCGTTCGGTGCTGGAATGGTTTGTATCGTGAAGAGTACGTGATAAGTCTCCGTCGTATCTATAATTTTTGATTGCTTCATGCCAATATTCTACAACTTTCATATACTTTTGGCAAGATTTTATATTATTTTTGGGACTAACTTACTTACCCAGTGCCCAGTGTCAGTTCCTGTTTTTTTTGTGTGTTTTTTGTTTCGCAGAAAATCCATATCAAACGAAGTCCAAACGCGATAAAAATTTACGGAGATTTTTTTTGGAATATATGTGATTTTTGAGAGTCGGAATCAACGGAAGATGATGCCCGAGGGCCCCACAAGCTATCTGGCCACGCCCTAGGGGGGTCGCGGCCAGATGGCTTGTGGCCAGCCCTTAGGTCGGTTGGAGCTCTCCTCTTTCCTCAAGGAAGATGTTTTTATAATAAAAATCCCCTCAAAATTTCATCCCGATCGGAGTTACAGATCTCCGGATATTTAAGAAACGGTGAAGGGGTCAGAAACCAGTCGCGAAAACATAAGAGAAACAGAGAGAGAGATCCAATCTCGGAGGGGCTCCTGCGCTCCGGGAGCCATGGCGGCCATGGACCAGAGGGGAAACCCTCCTCCCATCTAGGGCGGAGGCCAAGGAAGAAGAAGGAGGGGGGCTCTCTCCCCCTCTCTCCCGGTGGCGCCGGAGCGCCGCCGGGGCATCCATCGTGACGGCGATCTACACCAACAACTTCGCCGCCGTCACCACCAACTCTCTCCCCCTCTATGCAGCGGTGTAAAACCTCTTCTCCCCGCTGTAATCTCTACTTAAACATGGTGCTTAATGCTATATATTATTATCCAATGATGTGTGGCTATCCTATGATGTTTGAGTAGATTTCTTTTATCCTATGGGTTGATTGATGATCGTGATTGGTTTGAGTTGCACGGTTTATTTTGGTGCTGTCCTAAGGTGCTTTCCGTGAGGCGCACGCGTGAAAGAATAACGCTGGAGGGTCTTGCAATATGTTCATGATTCGCTTATAGTGGGTGGCTAGAGTGACAGAAGCTTACACCCGAGTAAGGGAATTGTTGCGTATGGGAGTAAAGAGGACTTGATGTGTTAATGCTATGGTTGGGTTTTACCTTAATGAATTTCTAGTAGTTGCGGATGCTTGCTAGAGTTCCAACATAAGTGCATATGATCCAAGTACGGAAAGTATGTTAGCGTATGCCTCTCCCTCATATAAAACTGCAATAATGATTACCGGTCTAGTTATCAATTGCCTAGGGACAAATCTTTCTCTTGTGCTACAAAAAGCTTTCTACTAAATAATTTACTTTAGTGTTCTTTATTAAACCAGCAACTAATTTTATTTCCACGTTCTTTTTTACCTTGCAAAACTATCTCTACACCTATTAAGTACTTCTAGTTTCATTCCCGCAAAATAGTTTCATACTTGTTCTAGGTAAAGTAAGCATTAGCGTGCGTAGAGTTGTATTGGTGGTTGATAGAACTTGAGAGAATATTAATTCTACCTTTAGGTCCTCGTTGGGTTCGACACTCTTACTTATCGAAAAAGGCTACAAACGATCCCCTACACTTGTGGGTTATCAAGACCTTTTTCTGGCGCCGTTGCCGGGGAGCAATAGCGTAGTGGTTGATATTCTCGTGTGTTCTTGTTTGCTTTATCGCTAAGTAATTTTTATTTTCTGTTATTAGTTGTTTTATATCTTTAGTTATGGATATGGAACACGAAACACCAAAAAAATTAGATGTACTTGCTACTCATGGAGATGGGGAACCTCCTAAAACCCTCGATGCTAGTTATGTGAAACATGTTAATTACTCCTTTGATAATCCTGAGAAATCCTCATTCAACTTTATAAAGGGAGACACGTTGGATCAACGTGAGTACTTTAGGGATTATCGCTTATCTCAAAAAGGGAAACACTTATGGGATCAAATTAAAATGTTGCGTTGGTATGCTTGGGATTTATGCTCGAAACGTGATTATACTTGTTGCTCTAAGATGAAGGGCCTTCACCTTCCCTTTCAATGTGAATTTAATGATAATGAAACCTTGGCTTCTTATGCTAAGGGTATATATGATTACTATGATGTAGAACAAATAGAAGAATTTGTTGCTTTTAAGGGTGCTTATTAAATTGAATTGTTCTTTGAAAGATATGACTATGGTTATGCTATTTACAGATCTGAAAATTTTGCCATACTTAAATATTGCTATGAGAATTATGAATACAATGCTGATATTATTGAATATATTGAGAGAATGACCGCTGCCTTGGAAGAGACTAATATTTTGCAGGAATCTATGAAAGAAGAAATTCCTGAAACTGTGAGCTCATTAGATGAAAAAGATGAGGAGGAGAGCGAAGAACAAAAAAAGGAAGAGTGGATTAGCTACCCGTGCCCACCTTCTAACGAGATTAATTCTTCAACTCATATATTGTTTAATTTCCCTTCGCACATACCGAAGGATGAATGCTATGATCCCTTGGATTCGTTTGAAATATCCCTTTTTGATGAACTTGATGCTTGCTATGCTTGTGGCCATGATGCCAATATGAATTATGGTTATGGAGATGAACTTGCTATAGTTCCTTATGTTAAACATGAAATTGTTGCTATTGCACCCACACATGATAGTCCTATTATCTTTTTGAATTCTCCCAACTACACTATATCGAAGAAGTTTGCACTTATTAAGGATTATATTGATGGGTTGCGTTTTACTATCACACATGATGATTTTGATGGATATAATATGCATGTGCTTGCTGCTCCTACTTGCAATTATTATGAGAGAGGAACCAAATCTTCACCTCTCTATGTTTCCAATACAATAAAATTGCAAGAAACCACTTATGCTATGTATTGGCCTTTACTTTGTGTGCATGAATTGTTCTTGTATGACATGCCAATGCATAGGAAGAGAGTTAGACTTCATTGTCACATGATATATATCACTTTGTGCTCACTACTAAACTACAAATCATTGTTAATTAAAATTGGCTTTGATATACCTTGGGATCCGGGTGGATCAATTACTTGAGCACTATATGCCTAGCTTAATGGCTTTAAAGAAAGCGCTGCCAGGGAGACAACCCGGAAGTTTTAGAGAGTCATTTTATTCTATTGTGTGCTTTTAAAATAATTAAAAACAAAAAAAATAAAGTGGGGAACTTAAAACTTCTTCAAAAAGAGAAGTGAAGGTGAGAAAGACGAGCATCGTTGAAGTGGGGGTTAGCCTTGAACTTTGTTCATGCCCATGGAAACTTTGTGAATCTTGATTATAGAAACTTTTCAACAAAAATAATTATCCCCTTGTATAAATCCATTGTATTATAAAAATGATGTGCCAAGAATTACCTTTAGGGTGTTTAAATTGCTTGTTTGATATGTGCTGTGTAAAAACAGAAACTTTTGCTGGAGTGTTTGAATTTTAATATTTTACTGGAGCATGAAAAAATTCTGAAATTTTTACAAAATACTGTAATACAAATTCTTTATTACTTCCTAATTTTTCAGAATTTTTTGAGTTACAGAAGTATACGTTCCATCTGCATCTTTACAGACTGTCCTATTTTTCACAGATTGCTGTTATAGTTGCTTTGCGTGCTTATGTTTGAATTCTTCTTGAGCCCCATTGATTTAGGAGCCATAGAATTGTGATAGCATACAGTGGGTAATGTTAGATTATAATTATGCAATAATGTTATGGCAGGACATGATGAGATTTGATGATTATGTACTAACGTTTATAATGAAAGTTCTGTTAAGTTTTGTGTGGATGAAGTGTTCGAAGATCGAGGAGCTATCGATATGAGACGAATAAGGAGAGGCAAGAGTTCAAGCTTGGGGATTCCCAAGGCACCCCAAGTAAATATTCAAGGAGACTCAAGCATCTAAGCTTGGGGATGCCCCGGAAGGCATCCCATCTTTCTTCTTCAACAACTATCGGTATGTTTTGGTTTTTGTTTTGTTCACATGATATGCGTAAATTCTTGGAGCGTCGTGTGCCTTTTATTTTCCTTTTAGCAATGCACCATGCTGGTATGGGAAAGTCTATGGTTGATTTATATAATGCTCTTTGCACTTTACTTATATCTTTTGAGTATGGCTTTATAGAATGCTTCATGTGCTACACTTATATCATTTGAAGTTGGATGCCTGTTTCTCAACATATAGAAAACCGTTATTTGTAGAATGCTCTTTTGCTTCACTTATATTTATTAGAGCATGTCTAGGTCTTTTGTAGAAAGAATTAAAATCTCATGCTTCACTTAAACCTATTTAGAGAGTCAACGGGAATTGGTCATTTACATGGTTAGTCAAAAAATCCTACATAAAACTTGTAGATCACTGAATATGATATGTTTGATTCCTTGCCATAGTTTTACGATATTGAGATAGTAATATGTGGGTGCACTAGTTGATGATTGTGGATTAGTAAGAATATTTATGTTAAGGTTTGTGATTCCCGAAGCATGCACGTATAGTCTCTAGTTATGCGATGAAGTTGGAGCATAATTTATCCTTGATTGAAATCCTTTGTGCTGTTATAATCGGGGGCGCGCGATGGTTAATTCCTCCCAACCTCCTCCCTAGGAGCATGCGAGTAGTACTTTGCTTCGAGAGAGCTAATAAAACCTTGCAATAAGTATGTGAGTTCTTTATGACTAATGTGAATCCATGGATATACGCACTCTCACCACCTCATATTTGCTAGCCTCTTCGGTACCGTGCATTGCCCATTCTCACCTCGAGGATCGGTGCAACCTCTGCCGGTGCATCCAAACCCCGTGACATGATACGCTCTGTTGCACATAAGCCTCATTATATCTTCCTCAAAACAGCCACCATACCTACCTATCATGGCATTTCCATAGCCATTCTGAGTTATATTGCCATGCAACTTTCACCGTTACATCATATGACTTGTACACCTATTGTCATATTGCTTTGCATGATCGTAAGATAGCTAGCATGATATTTCCATGGCTTGTCCATTTTTTTGATATCTTTTGCTTCGCTAGATCATTGCACATCCTGGTACACTGCCAGAGGCATTCATACAGAGTCATACTATAGTTATTTATATTGAGTTGTAAGTAAATAAAAGTGTGATGATCATCATTATTAGAGCATTGTCCCAGTGAGGAAAGGATGATGGAGACTATGATTCCCCCACAAGTCGGGATGAGACTCCGGACGAAAAATGAAAAATGGGGGAGGCCAAATGAGCCCACCACAAAAAAAGGGGAGAAATGGGGGAGGCGAAAAAAGAAAAGAAAAGAAAAAGCCCACCATGAAAAAAAAATGAGAGAAAAAGAGAGAAGGGACTTTGCTACTATCCTTTACCACACTTGTGCCTCAAAGTGGCACCATGTTCTTCATATAGAGAGTCTCTTGTTTTGTCACTTCCATATGCTAGTAGGAATTTTTCATTATAGAACTTGGCTTGTATATTCCGATGACGGGCGTCCTCAAATGCCCGAGGTCTTCATGAGCAAGCAAGTTGGATGCACACCCACTTAGCTTCAGTCGAGCTTTCATACACTTATAGCTCTAGTGCATCCATTGCATGGCAATCCCTACTCCTCGCATTGATATCTATTGATGGGCATCTCCATAGCCCGTTGATACGCCGAGTTGATGCGAGACTTTCTTCTCCACTTTTACCCCTTTGAAACCTACAACCATATTCTATTCCACCTTTATGCTATATCCATGGTTCACGCTCATATATTGCGTGAGTAATAAAAAGCTGAAGCGTGTTAAAGGGTATGATCCAATTGCTTGGTTTGACACCGGGGTGCTCATGATTTCTACTTTATGCTAGGAAGATCAAGCATGACAGGCTATATGATTTTGTAGGGATAGCACTCTTTGGCATTGCTATTTTGAAAGGACATGATTGTTTGCTAGTAAACCTGAGTATGGATGTCTTTTTGTCAGACTATTGCCTTGAATCACTTGTATCTTAATATTCATGCCATGACTAGACATTTGTTCAAGATTATGTTAGGTAGCATTCCACATCAAAAATTATCTTTTTATCATTTACCTACTCGAGGACGAGCAGGAATTAAGCTTGGGGATGCTGATACGTCTCTGTCGTATCTATAATTTTTGATTGCTTCATGCCAATATTGTACAACTTTCATATACTTTTGGCAATATTTTATATTATTTTTGGGACTAACTTACTTACCCAGTGCCCAGTGTCAGTTCTTGTTTTTTTTGTGTGTTTTTTGTTTCGCAGAAAATCCATATCAAACAAAGTCCAAACACGATAAAAATTTACGGAGACTTTTTTTGGAATATATGTGATTTTTGAGAGTCGGAATCAACGGAAGATGATGCCCGAGGGCCCCACAAGCTATCTGGCCGTGCCCTAGGGAGGTCGCGGCCAGATGGCTTGTGACCAGCCCTTAGGTCGGTTGGAGCTCTCCTTTTGCCGCAAGGAATATATTTTTATAATAAAAATCCCCTCAAAATTTTAGCCCGATCGGAGTTATGGATCTCCGGATATTTAAGAAACGGTGAAGGGGTCAGAAACCAGTCGCGAAAATAAAAGAGAAACAGAGAGAGAGATCCAATCTCGGAGGGGCTCCTGCCCTCCGGGAGCCATGGCGGCCATGGACCAGAGGGGAAACCCTCCTCCCATCTAGGGAGGAGGCCAAGGAAGAAGAATAAGGAGGGGGGCTCTCTCCCCCTCTCTCCCGGTGGCGCCGGAGCGCCACCGGGGCATCCATCGTGACGGCGATCTACACCAACAACTTCGCCGCCATCACCACCAACTCTCTCCCCCTCTATGCAGCGGTGTAAAACCTCTTCTCCCCACTGTAATCTCTTCTTAAACATGGTGCTTAATGCTATATATTATTATCCAATGATGTGTGGCTATCCTATGATGTTTGAGTAGATTTCTTTTGTCCTATGGGTTGATTGATGATCGTGCTTGGTTTGAGTTGCATGGTTTATTTTGGTGCTGTCCTAAGGTGCTTTCCGTGAGGCGCACACGTGAAAGAATAACGCTGGAGGGTGTTGCAATATGTTCATGATTCGCTTATAGTGGGTGGCTAGAGTGACATAAGCTTACACCCGAGTAAGGGAATTGTTGCGTATGGGAGTAAAGAGGACTTGATGTGTTAATGCTATGGTTGGGTTTTACCTTAATGAATTTCTAGTAGTTGCGGATGCTTGCTAGAGTTCCAACATAAGTGCATATGATACAAGTATGGAAAGTATGTTAGCGTATGCCTCCCCCTCATAAAAAACTGCAATAATGATTACCGGTCTAGTTATCAATTGCCTAGGGACAAATCTTTCTCTTGTGCTACAAAAAGCTTTCTACTAAATAATTTACTTTAGTGCTCTTTATTAAACCAGCAACTAATTTTATTTCCACGTTCTTTTTTACCTTGCAAAACTATCTCTACACCTATTAAGTACTTCTAGTTTCATTCCCGCAAAATAGTTTCATACTTGTTCTAGGTAAAGTAAGCGTTAGCGTGCGTAGAGTTGTATCGGTGGTCGATAGAACTTGAGAGAATATTAATTCTACCTTTAGCTCCTCGTTGGGTTCGACACTCTTACTTATCGAAAAAGGCTACAAATGATCCCCTACACTTGTGGGTTATCAGTACGACTACATCAACTGCGTTATATACGCTTACGCTTTGCGATCTACAAGGGTATGTAGATACACTCCCCCTCTCATAGCTATGCATCTCCATGGATTGATCTTGCGTGGGCGTAGGAAATTTTTGTTTCCCATGCAACGTTCCCCCACAGTGGCATCATGAGGTAGGTCTATGCGTAGATGATATGCATGAGTAGAACACAAAGGAGTTTGTGGGCGTTGATGTTCAGATTGCTTGCCTCCTTAGTCTTATTTTGATTCGTCGGTATAGTGGGATGAAGCGGCCCGGACCAACCTTACTCTTCCACGTACGAGAGACCGGTTCCATCGACTAACATGCAACTTGTTGCATAAAGATGGCTGGCGGGTGTCTGTCTCTCCCACTTTAGTTGAATCGGATTCGACAGAGGCGGTCCTTGTGGAAGGTTAAATATCAACTTGAATATCACCGTTGTGGCTTTGCGTAGGTAAGAACGATTCTTACTAGTTGCCCATAGCAGCCACGTAAAACTTGCAACAACAAAGTAGAGGACGTCTAACTTGTTTTTGCAGGGCATGTTGTGATGTGATATGGCCAAAGACATGATGTGATATCAGTGATATATGAGATGATCATGTTTTGTATAGATTATCACGACTTGCATGTCGATGAGTACGGCAACCGGCAGGAGCCATAGGGTTGTCTTTAATTTAGTGTTGCCTTTTTTGCTTTACTTTATCGCTATGAGTTAGCAATAGTTGTAGAAGCAATAGTTGGCGCGACAACCACATGACGACACGATGATGGAGATCATCGTGTCATGCCGGTGACGATGGATATCATGTCGGTGCTTTGGAGATGGAGATCAAAACCACAAGATGATGATGGCCATATCATGTCACCTATATGATTTGCATGTGATGTTTATCCTTTTATGCATCTTATTTTGCTTAGGACGCCGGTAGCATTATAAGATGACCCCTCACTAAAATTTCAAGATAAAATTGTGTTCTCCCCAAGTATGCACCGTTGCGAAGGTTCGTCGTTTCAAAGCACCTCGTGATGATCGGGTGTGATAGACTCTATGTTAGCATACAACGAATGTAAGCCAGATTTACACACGCGGAATACTTGGGTTAAACTTGACGAGCCTAGCATGTACAGACATGGCCTCGGAACACAGGAGACCGAAAGGTCGAACATGAGTCATATAGTAGATATGATCAACATGGAAATGTTCACCACTGAAACCACCTCATCTCACGTGATGATCGGACTTGGGTTGGTGGATTTGGATCATGTCACACTAGACAACCTGAGGGATGTTGATTTGAGTGGGAGTTCATTAGTAATTTGATTAACTAAACTAATTATCATGAACATAGTCAAAATGTCTTTGCAAATTATGTTGTAGATCAATATCTCGCGCTATAGATTCCTTGTATTTTGATACGTTCCTAGGGAAAAAATACGTTGAAAGATGATGGTAGAAATTATGCATACTGGGTCCGTGATCTGAGGATTGTCCTCATTGCTGCACAGAAGGCTTATGTCATTGATGCATCGCTCGGTGTGCCACCCCCTCAAGCGTCGTCTTTGGATGTTGTGAACATCTGACAAACACGTTCTGATGAATACTTGATAGTTCAGTGCGCCATGCTTTATGGCTTAGAACTGGGGCTCCAAAGACGTTTTGAACGCCATGGATCATATGAGATGTTCCAAGAACTGAAATTGGTATTTCAGGCTCATGCCCGTGTTGAGAGGTATAAGACCTCTGACATGTTCTTTGCTTATAAGATGGAGGATAATAGCTCATTCAGTGAGCTGGTGCTCAGAATGTCTGGGTGCTACAATCGCTTGAATCAAGTGGGATTTCATCTTCCAGATAAGATAGTGATTGACAGAGTTCTCCAAGTCACGGCCACCAAGCTACTAGAGCTTCGTGATGAACTATAACATGCATGGGATAGAGAAGATGATCCGTGAGCTATTCGCGATGTTTTATGACGCGAAGGTAGAAATCAAGAAGGAGCATCAAGTGTTGATGGTAAGAGAACTAGTTTCAAGAAGGGAAACTTCAAGAATGGCAAAACAGTTGCCTCTCCAGTAAAGAAACCCAAGGTTGAACCCAAACCCGAGACTAAGTACTTCTATTGTAAGGGGAACGGTCACTGATAGCGAAACTACCCCAAATACTTGGTTGATAAGAAGGATGGAATCGTCAACAAAAGTATATTTGATATACGTCTTATTGATGTGTACCTTACTAGTACTCCTAGTAGCACATGAGTATTAGATACTAGTTTAGTTGCTAATATTGGTAACTCGAAATAAAAGCTACGGAATAAACGGAGACTACCTAAGGGCGAGGTGAAGATGTGTGTTGGAAGTGTTTCCAAGGTTGATGTGATCCCCATCGCACGCTCCCTATACCTTCAGGATTAGTGTTGAACCTAAATAAATGTTATTTGGTGTTGGCATTGAGCATGAACATGATTAGATCGTGTTTATTGACATACGATTATTCATTTAAGTCAGAGAATAATGGTTATTCTGTTTACATGAATAATATCTTGAATGGTCATGCACCCAATGTGAATGGTTTATTGAATCTCGATTGTAGTGATACACATGTTCATAATATTGATGCCAAAATATGCAAAGTTAATAATGATAGTACCACATACTTGTGGCACTGCCGCTAAGGTCATATTGGTGTAAAGTGCATGAAGAAACTCCATGTTGATGGATCTTTGGACTCACTCGATTCCGAATCGGTTGAGACATGCAGACCATGCCTCATGGGCAAGATGACTAAGACCCCGTTTTCCGATATGATGGAGCAGGCAAGTGACTTATTGGAAATAATACATGTTGACGTATGCGGTCCAAACACTGGTGCAGCGACGTGCTATACAAACGGTTTTTAACCCCTTTTCGTGACGTAGTTCCAAACCGTCGCCTTGCATGTGTGGGCAATAGGGGGGTCCATCCCACACGACACCGCAAACCCGTTGGCGATGGTGGCCAACGAACGCAAACGATCTGCAAAGATAACCGTGTGCGGTGCAGGAACAGATCACACACAAAATCTATTGGGCGTACGTGTGGGATTTGGGATCAATCACACACATCCAAGACGAGTGAAACACGTCTAATTGCTGATGGAAAACAAACGGAGTTTGACCTTTGACCGTTTGCGAAACGTTACCCAAAAAATGTACATGTATAACATCATCGGACACGTTTCCCGAAAAATGTACGCGTGGGATGGTCTTTGCATCGGGCACGGTTTCCTGTTGGCTGACGTGTGAGATACTGTGCTATCGCAAACGATTGAGTAGCTCCTACGCACACGTACAAGTGTTGCAAACCGTTCGCGATTTCTTATGTATCACCAACGTTTTAGATTATATCTCGTGTCCTTTTCCTGTGTTTCACAGGCGGTTGCGCTATGAGTTGCGTGTGCTTTCCGTTCTGGACCGCACACGCTTACTTGCTTGAACCGTGTGCGCTGAAATTGCCAGGTTATTGTAAAATATCGCATTTAATTCACCGTGCAAATAGCAAATTCGCCACAATATGCAATCGACAAATAGTGTCCACATGAAGAACGTTCATCATAATTCGCCACAATATGCAATTGAACGAATAGTGTCCACAAGCAGAGGATTCATCATAATTCACGACAATATGCAATTGAGAAAATGCTAGCTAAATTCCACAGCTATTAAACTGACATATCCAGTACATCATCATAGTGTACGAAATACGAAGACATGATCACATGGAAAATAATGCATCCATGTGTATATGTTTAGCTGATAACACTATATGAATGCGTACTTATTTTTAGGAGATTTGATTCCAGAAATCTTCGTCGTCTTTAGAGGGATTGATGTAGTGTTTCACAAAGAAGGTGCTGATAAATTTCCTAACAGACAACAATTCATCGGCGGCGAGCAGTTCAGAAGTCATCGGTACGAAGATCAGCTGCATGACTTTTAGATTTGAATTTGACATACGTGTGGAGTAGAAGATAGTAACTAAGAAGCAGACTTACTGGTTTTATCTTGTCAGCATCGACACCACATTCAACATGTCTGCATAGGTTGATCATGTGTGCACAAACGTAGTATCCACATAGGCTGGTACCTTGTTGTTGCTGAGGACACTGAAATTTTTTGTACAATATTAGTCATGTATTTGCCCTGCTAGGAACAACCTAACCGGTGTAAGTTGTTTTTTTTCTATGGAGAGAAATAGAAAGAGGTTTACTTAAAACTTGAACATCTGACTAGCATTTTCTAAAAATAACAAATTTCGTTGTCTTACCGGAGAAACGATCACATGCTGCAGAGGTAGTTGGTGGTCGAACCTTACCCCCCCTAAAGTTATGCACCTTGACAATGCACTACAAATGAAGATGAATTTTCACACACTCAATTCTGGAACCAGATATGAACACAACGCGTTAACATCAAAGAATACAATACCTATCCAAGAAATCCTGAAGATGACTCAGATCCTGAGACACATTTGGCTCTCTGAGAGAATCCATGTAGTAAGCTGTGTTGCGTTTTGGAACAATGACCACCAAGATCCAGTGACCTCTACAGTTTAAGAAAACCATGAACGTACAAACTATGTCTAAAACTGAAAGACGATCAATGTATGCGTGGTTGTATATTTAACTTACTCTTCATAATATGGCTACATGAAGAATTCTCCTATCTGTAAGTCGAACAAGATCTTGGCGACACAATCAATGGAAGCCGTGCGTGAGCAATTATTTTTTTAACAAAACGCCGTTTGCTAAATCAGGATCTATGAAATATGCATGCATCCTTGGTTTTCTCTGCGTCGTCAATCCCCTGAGAGGAATACAGTACAGTTAGCTTTTTTGTGATTTAGAGCCTTATATGGAGAAGTTGATCAGAGTTTGTGAAGTACTTACAACATCAAGCATTTGACAAGAGTGGCAGCAAGCTCATCGAAGTAAAAGAAGAGATGAAAGTCCTCGAATTCCACACTTATGGTACCTGGAACAAGACAGAAATGATGGCGGTCGTACTGCAATTCCATAATGTTATGATCTTCTCCTTTTGACATTATGTCCATGCAATATTTATGTAACTTGCGACAACTGGAACTGCACTCATCAAAGTATTCGCCAACAAGAAATGGCTGGCCATGCTTGTACTTGCGTGCTTCAAATGGGTCTTCATCAGAACCGGGATTACATGGGTCTTCATCGGCAAGGAGATGGTTCTGCTCGAAGAGTCTTCGTAGTAGGATGCTCTGGTACTCGTCCCTCCTCTGTTTCTGTCATGGGTAATAACAAATTGCCAATTTTACCAGGAAGCTAAACATAAATGCAACAGTCTTTGTAGCACAGGACGCACATCGGCAGTGTTTGAATGAAAACAAAATAATAGTGACAGCTATGTACATTCTGCTGTCAAACATTCCAATCTGTTAAAAACTACTGTCTTGCACCATGTTTTTTTTTCACGAAGTCTGAGAATCTGTTTATTTCAGATTGCCATGTTGTGTTGATGCTAGCCATGTTTCTGTGCATAATTAGACCTTGCTCGTGCTAAATGAAATGAAGTGCTTCATGTGTACTACCTTTCAGTAATTTTTCATGCAATGATAAGTCATGTCGCATATAGTTTTCTTGCTGTCAATATGCCTTCAGGTTAAAACTATGACAGTGTCTTAACCACATCCAGAATCAAATAGCACACGGGAAGTCTGAATCACAACTAATATAACAAATGATTTCTAACAACGAGAGTTAGGCTTACCTTCTTTGCACGTCGCAGAAACTTCCTCCCACTGTACCCAGATTCAAAAGCTCGTAACTTTACGGATTGAAATTGATGTTGACCATTAACAGCCAGGTCTTCAGCTACCCCTCTCCATTCGTTGGAAGTGATTGTCCTAGGGAGCTACAAGAGAAAGAAATGGCGCAAATGGACCTCCCGCTTTAAAATCCCCAATTCCAAAACAAAACCCTAAGCCTAGTTGAGCCAGAGAGAAGAGAGACGAATACCTGGCTGGTGAGAGATTCGTCGTCGTCGGAGATACCGCTTGAGTGGTCACTCGAGGAGACCATGGCATGTCCGCGGCGGTCGAATGCTAGAGGGAGAGATGTGGGCGGCGGCGGCAGGGGGGTGGAGGGGTTGCAGGGGAAATGTGGCCCTTTGGTTAGGGGGGAGGCAGATATTTCGGCGATCGGCGAAATTTTTCGCTCGTTGCAGGGAATCTTGGCTCGCAAAGATTCATCAGACACGGTCTTTCATCTTTTATCGTGTGCGATGATACAGAACATACAAAAATTCGCCCCTCCCCACGTATTCCCTGGTTATAGTGCACATCCACGTCATTGCATAATGTAACATCAACTGCTAACTTGGGTATAGAAAATAGTGGACACACATAGCTCACAGTTACTAAACCGAGCAAGTTCACTAAATAATCAAGCTGCTTGAACTAGACATAGCTCTTACAAAAGACTGGCTCTCTGAACAAAGGCTATTAGTAATACGCATAATTTTAACAAAGACGCCGACGAGCAGCCGCCCTATGCCTCGCCGCTGTTCGATGAGATGTCGACGACTTGTTCGGGCGACATTCCGCTGATGCTGGACTCCGCGTCCCCCACGCTGACATCGACCGCGGCGACGTGCTCATCCTCGGCGCTGTCCTCGTCATCGGCGTCGCCCTCATCTTCGTAGTACTCGTAGTAGTGGCGCCGCCATAGCTCGCGTTGGTACTCCACCGCCGATTCCTCGATGGACAGGCGCTTAGTGACCTCCTCCTGAGCCACGCGCAACTCCTCCCAGCACTCGGCGCTCTCGGACGGCTCCCGCATCTCCAGCTCTCGCTCGGAGATCTCGTGCGGAAGGGGCTCCATGGCCTCCGCCGCCGCATCGTCGGCATTCATCTCGGCATCCACAGCAGCCGCCTCTTCGGACGTGTGGTGCATGCTGGATTCCGGCGAAGCTTGGAGTATCTTGGCGTTGGCATTCTCGATGATATAGGCCTGGATGGCCTCGACCCGGGCCAGGGTGGCCTCCGCGGCACGACACGCTGCTCGAGCGCTCTTGGCGTTTGCAGCCGCCGTCTTAGCAGTTGCCGTCTCCGTGGCTACAGACGCCCTTTCGGCCGCCGCAGAAGCCCTGTCGGCTGCCGCAGAGGCCCTTTCGATGGATGCGGCCGCGCTTAAGGCAGATGCGGCTGTGCTCTCGGCCGAGGCGGCCGCGTTCTCGGCTGAGGCGGGAGCGCTCGGGGCCGAGGGGGCAGTTGTACCCACCCTTACGAAGCGTTCCCACGGCGTCATTCTTTGCACAGAGGGTTTGTTGGGGAATGGGGGTCGAGGGTGAATGGAATCCGAGCTAGACGAAGCCGACGAAGCTTCCCTCGTAAGACATAAATAGATCCGTGAATTTTCATCGCAAACGGTTTCGGTATGGAACCGTGTGTACGCAGTTCACTTTTTGTATTGAATTGTAAAACTATTTTTGGGTACAGCGGTAACAAATATTGTTTTATTTGTAAGAAAAAGACCCCTACCGTCAAAATCCACTGACGGCATCCTAAAATTAGGAAATATTCGGGGTACAATTGGCATTTTTATACATTAGTAACACACGGTTCCATATTTATGTACAGATTTTACGGCCACAATTCAAATTTGTAACACACGAACATGCAAGATGAAGCAAAAGCTGCTGGAAAAAATCATATTTATGTACTACGTGCTTCCCTATCTATGCCGCTTGCAATAAATTTTAAGGAGTTCCAAACGTCTTGGGTAACGGTTTGGACACACGTGCACGCATTGGGGATCTAGGTTTTAAAATTCTAAAAATGAAAAAATGCTCTAAAGTACAAGATAATAATCTGTATGATTTCCCGACATGGGGCCAAGATGTCGTGGTCAAAGTAACGGCTTGTTCGAGATAAGCTTTGAGACATGCCTCTCACAAAACGTAGCATCACACGAAGGGTCGCGGTTCCGAGAGGGGACATGAGCTTTGTTTAATGATGAGCCGCTAGTCATTGTCTCATTTGGCCTACCTTTTTTGAATTCGTTACAATGCACGAATACGTCCGGCAACCTGAAATTTAGACATTTTCGGGGTTCAGTGAGCATTTTTGTACATGAAGTTAGTTTCTAGATATCTAGTGACCATAATTCAAAACTAAAACACATGGACATGTTCAAGATGAAGCAAAAACTGCAGGAGAAATCATTTTTACATATGTACTAGTGCTTCCGTCTATATGCCACGTGCAATAAATTTGAAGGAGTTCCAGAGATCTTGAGTAATGGTTTGGACATAAGCATTGAGAATATTCTAGGTTTTTAAATACAAAAAATAAATAAAAATGCTATGAAGTACATGAAAATCAGCATGATTTCCCGACATGGGGCCAAGATGTCGTGGTCAAAGTGACGGCTTGTTCGAGATAAGCTTTGACACATGCCTCTCACAAACCGGAGCACCACGAGCATGTTCGTATAGTTCCGAGAGGGGACGTGGGGGTGTTGTGTGATGACGAAACGGATCGCTGCCTCATTCGGCCTACTTTTTTTCATCGATGCAATGTACGAATACGACCGTCATCCTGAAATCTGAAAAAAATTACGGCATTCAATTGGCATTTTTATACATGAAGTTAGTTTCCAGAAATTTAATGGCCATAGTTCAAAACTGAAACAGTTTAACAAGCAAGATAAAGCACCGCTGGAAAATCATATTTATGTACTACTTGCTTCCGTATATATGCCACATGCAATAAATTTGAAGGAGTGTTCCAAACATCTTGAGTGACGGTTTTGACACAAAAGCATTGGGAATCTAGGTTTTTAAAGTCAAAAATTGAAAAATGCTCCGAAGTACATGAAAATATGCATGATTTCCCGACATGGGGCCAAGATGTCGTGATCAAAGTAACGGCTTGTTCGAGATAAGCTTTGACACATGTCAAAGCTAGCAATGCATGGTTAACTGTTACATGCGTCCCCATGGGTAATTACTCTATTAGGGCACGGGTGCAAGCTTGAATGCCCATCTGGAAGTTGGTGGGTTAAATACCTTACGTACCGAGCGTGCAGGACGGGGATGAGGATGGGATAGCATTACCTGCCTTACCCATGAATTGAAGTAATCCCTCCGTCTCCGTGTATAAGTCATCTTACGAAAACCAAATAATACCAAAACACATAGGCGCAGTGCATTAACTTTCACCTCCTTTCTTGTTTTTTGACATGAATAAAGGAATCAACCAATAAGAGACGTGGGGCATGTATTTTTTAAATGACTTGAGACTAACTAGCACGACATGTAGTGGTCAATTCATTGCATGCAATGATATTAATTAGCAAATTAACATTAAATTCTCTCGTTTTCTTCTTCGTCTTGGTCACGGTGCACAACCTAAGATGACTTATACACCGAGATGGAGGGAGAGTACTTACATGGGTGGGCTCTGAAATTAGTAGACCCCATGTAATTTGGGGCCCTCGGTCACCCAAATTTACACACATCCCACCCCTTTGGCCCAAAATTCCCTAAGAAATCACAAACCTAGCCACAACATATTGTTTTTTGCGTTGAAATACTATTTTTGTACTGAAATACGCGAAGGTTGTTCTTAAATGAATGTGTGAGTTTCCCCACGGTGATAAAGAACTCGGTGGGGACATGGATGGGAAACTTTTTATCCCCGCGCACAGGTACGTAGACGGGGACGGGATGGGAGGGCGGTGATGGGGACGGAGATGGGACTCCAATACTCGCCTAAGAAATCCCCGGCTTTAGACACAAGCCTCTCACAAAACGGAGCATCACACGAAGGTGCGTGGTTCCGAGGGGGAACGTGAGGCATGTGTGATGACAAACCGCCAATCGCTGTCTCATTCGACCTAGTTTTTTTTCATCGATACAATGGACGAAAACGACCGGCATCCTTTTTTTAATGGCGTTCTATTGGCAATTTTATACATTAAGTTAGTTTATAGAAATTTAATGGCTATACTTCAAAACTGAAACACATGAGCAAGCTAGATGAAGCAAAAAACCGCTCGAAAATCATATTTATGTACTACTTGCCTACATATATATGCAACGTGCAATAAATTTGAAGGAGTTCCAAACATCTTGAGTGACGGTTTGGACACAAAAGCATTAAGAATGTAGGTTCTAAATTCATTAATAATAATAATAATAATAAATTCTCTGATTTCTGAAGTACATGAAAGTATGCATGATTTCCCGCCATGGGGCCAAGATGTCGTGGTTACTGCTCTCGGACTTGCTTCTGTAACACAAATGGCAGGCATGCATTACATTTGGATAGAAAATGTAAATATTTGGCAAAACAAACAGCTCCCACATGATTGGCGCCCTGTTTCACGTTTCGAGTTTTGAAAGCCAATTTTCGCGGGCTATTAATCACACGTGGTCATGCATTGGGAACCGTCGGTGATGTTAATTCACACACGGTTGTTGAGTAGGAAATCATGTGCAATCACTGCTGGCGTGGATCAAGATTCCAGCCGCCTACAAATGCTGCCCCTCGAGACCGTCATCCCGCCTGGATTCTCTCGTTTCTCTATGGCACGGTCGGTCTATGCACAAGCAGAGGAGGAGGCGCCACCCCGCGAGGACATGGTGAAATGCGGCGACGAGGAGGACCCCTTCGCGCCCCAAGACGAGGTCGCGCCAGACCCCCCAACTGAAGATTGGTTTTTGGCCAGTACAATCTGGCTTTGTGGAAGGCGCTGCCACCGGCTGAGAGAGCCAGGCAGGTGGTGTTCAAGAAGGAGTGTGCTGAGGAGCGCGCCAGGAACCTCGCGGCCTGGAATGCCCTTAGTGCCGCAAGGGAAAAGGAGGAGCTACAGCTTTGGCGACGGGCGAGTCGACGAGCGGTCGAGGTGTACGAAGATGGCCGGTACCACGCAATGAAAGCCAGAGGCGCTAGGCGCCTCACCGCTGCGTGGGCGTGGGCCGATAAGCTCGAGCGTGCCACCGCCAAAGAGCTCCAGTGGGCGCCCAGTGAACTTTCCTGCATGGTCGCGCGCCTCCGCCAACAAGAGGCTGATCGGCACGTCGAACGTTGCGAGGCGGAGAAGGCGGCGAACTCCCTCCGTGTTTGGAAGCCACCGCGCACCAGGGAGCTGGTGGCGAGAGGCTGCCATTTTACTTCTCCCCCCCTCAAGGAGGGGTTATTATTAGTTTACTTTTATTCATTGTACATATTAGTTTAGTACTATCATCACCTATATGTGATGATATATATTGTATATGTATCATGTCTTCAATGAGCTATTCAACAATTAATGTATATTATTAGTTTCACATTTCTGTATATCTGTTTTCATACTGATTTTCTGGCTCTAACTGTTAGCCTTTTACACATATTGAACATAACAATAGAACATAAATCATTCACACATCGAAACATATCAATATTGTGATTGTTGTCCAGACATTGGGATCGACATCTAAACAGTTCAACAAAATAAAACGCGTCCATGACTAGTTGACTACACCCTATCCTACGGAAGCTCTTGGCTGTGCCTGAACTCGACCAGGCGTTCGTACATGCGGTTTACATGCTCGCGGTACAGCTGGAGCGCGATCTCGAGCTCCAAGCTGGCTATTTCGTCGGAGATTACAATCTCGAGGATGCGACGGCCATTTTCTTCTACCGCTCCCCGCTGGACACCTGGGCCAAGGAGGCGCTCGAGCCTACCGACGAGCCCGTCAGCATCGAGGGGGCCGCGGACAAGGCGAACGGCACAACCCATGCGAACGGCGCGGCTGGCGTCCGGGGCAAGCATGGTGCGGCCGGGCTCTGGTGCAAATACGACGCAGACCGCTGCTGCCCATTCCTGGCGAGAAATAGGGCTACTCACGTGCCTTGGACACAGCTGCAACGTCATGACGGGTGGGATAGCAGGCAAGCGGGGATGGAACCGCTCTTGCTCTGCCGCGCGCCGCGCCTCTCACTCTGCGGCCCTCCATCGGTCTTGTTGTGCGGCGCGCCTTGCCCTCTCGGCGCGGACGCGCATGTTTTGCTCTACGGAGCACCACCGATGATCTTCTTGTGCGGCGCGCTGCAGCCTCTCGGCGGTGAGGCGGCTATGTTGCTCGGCGGCGCTGCCGTGCCCGGCTCCAAGGGTCTGCTCAACCCTTGCGATGACGTGCAGCACAGCGTTGTCCGGCGCATCGCCGGACACGCCATCGGCCTCGACAGGCCATTGCGCCTGCACCGGATCGTTTTCGTCATCGAGGAGGTTGATGGCAGCGGCGGAGCTTGGTCAGGTTGGCATGATTCGTAGATGGGCTAGGCTGCACTACGTGTGCATCCGCGTGTGAATGCGCGCACAGGCTCTTATGCTCATTAGCTTCTGGCGGGAAACCGATGGGGAAGCTTGCACGGGAACATGCGCGGTTTCGCGCGGGAACGTGGCCAAAAGAAACGCCGGTGCAGTGCTGAAGCGTGCACTGGAATCCTCGGGCGAAAACATGGTGACAAGACGTGAGAGAGGAAGAAGAGGTGCTGCGCAGTCAGACGGGTAATAATAATAAAACGTCTGCGATATTAATACGGGCAAACGACACTTCCGTACGTACCGTCGGTAATGATTTCATCAACTGCTGACAATTGTTTGGCAGCAACCGTCGGCCCACAACACACACAACTTGTCCGGATGAATCGTTTCGGTTATTATTGGTCTTCCCACACAATTCTGTTGAATGAACCGATTGCTGCGGATCACACACACCGTCTTACGCTAACCCGTTTGTGTTCTGCTGGATCAACGCAAATGGTTTATCCGAGTGAACTGTGTTCCGTACTTCGCACACGTACATAGTTTTGTTAATTGTTTCTGTTATCTTAGCTAATCCCAAACAGTTCATAAGAATAAACTGTCTGCCGTGGATCGCACACGCAACTACTTTCTAAATCGTATTTGATTGATACGCCATCGCACACGGTTCGTGCCATTGGCGACGGAGGTTGAACAATACCGTTTGCGATTGTTGGATCGCACACAGTTTCGTCGAAGGGTCTCTGATTGATGTGTCGCGTTAGCAGCATCCTGCAGTAGTGAAATGAGTGTTGAAGCGCGCGGTGGATATCGTTATTTTCTTACCTTCACTGATGATTTGAGTAGATATGGGTATATTTACTTAATGAAACACAAGTCTGAAACGTTTGAAAAGTTCAAGCAATTTCAGAGTGAAGTTGAAGATCATCGTGACAAGAAGATAAAATGTCTACGATATGATCATGGAGGTGAATATCTGAGTTACGAGTTTGGTATGCAACTTAAGACAATGAGGAAATTGTTTCACAACTCATGCCGCCTGGAACACCATAGTGTGATGGTGTGTCTGAACATTGTAGTCGTGCTCTATTGGATATGGTGCGTACTATGATGTCTCTTACTGATTTGCCACCATCATTTTGGGGTTATGCATTAGAGACAACTACATTCACTTTAATAGGGCACCATCTAAATCCGTTGAGATGACACCGTATGAATTATGGTTTGGCAGAAACCTAAGTTGTCGTTTCTTAGAGTTTGGGAATGCGACACTTATGTCTGATAAGCTCGAACCCAAAGCGGAAAAGTGCATCTTCATAAGATACCCTAAAGCAACAATTGGGTATACCTTCTGTCACAGATCCGAAGGCAAGGTCTTTGTTGCCAAGAATGGATCCTTTCAAGAGAAGGATGTTCTCTCGAAAGAAATGAGTGGGAGGAAGGTAAAACTTGATAAGGTTGTCGAACCTTCGCTTGAATTGGAAAAGTAGCGCAACACAGAAAGGTGTTCCTACGATGCGTAAACCAATTGAAGAGGAAACTAATGATTATGATCATGAAACTTCAGATCCAGTTACTACCGAACCTCATAGGTCGGCAAGGACATATACTGCCCCAAGCGATACGGTGATCCTGTCTTGGAAGTCATGTTGTTAGACAACAGTGAACCTACGAGCTATGAAGAAGCGATGGTGGGCCCGGATTCCAACAAATGGCTAGGAGCCATGAAATCCGAGATAGTATCCATGTATGAAAACCAAGTATGGACTTTGGTACACTTGCCCGTTGAACGGCAGGACGCTAAGTACAAATGGATGTTTAAGAAGAAGATAGACGCTGATGGTAAATGTCACCATTTATAAAGCTCGACTTGTCGCAAAGAGGATTCCGACAAGTTCAAGGAGTTCACTACGATGAGACTTTCTCACCCGTAGCGATGCTAAAGTCTGTTGGAACTATGTTAGCAGTTGCTGCATTTTTCGATTATGAAATCTCGCAGATGGATGTCAAAACAGAGTTTCCTTAACGGTTTCTGTGAGGAAAGGTTGTATGTGATACAACCAGAAGGTTTTGTCGGTCCTAAGGATGCTAAAAGGTATGTAAGCTCCAGCGATCCTTCTATGGACTGGAGCAAGCATCTCGGAGTTGGAATATACGCTTTGATGAGGTAATCAAAGCTTTTAGGTTTATACAAAGTTTATAAGAAACTTGTATTTACAAGAAAGTGAGTGGGAGCACTATAGATTTTCTGATAAGTATATGTGGATGACATATTGTTGATCAGAAATAATGTAGAATTTCTGGAAAGCATAAAGGGTTGTCTGAAAGGAGTTTTTCAAAGGAAGACCTGGATAAAGCTACTTAAATATTGGGCATCAAGATCTATAGAGATAGATCAAGACACCTGATAAGACTTTCAATGACTACATACCTTGACAAGATTTTGAAATAGTTCAAAATGGATCAATCAAAGAAGGAGTTCTTGCCTGATTTGTAAGGTGTGAAGTTGAGTAAGACTCAAAGCCCGACCACGGCAGAAGAGAGAGAAAGGACGAAGGTCGTCCCCTATGCCTTAGCCATAGGCTCTATACGGTATGCCATGCTGTGTACCACACCTGATGTGTGCCTTGCCGCGTGTTTGGCAAGGGGCTACAAGAGTGATCCAGGAGTGGATCACTGGACAGCGGTCAAAATTATCCTTAGTAAATGGAGGACTAAGGAAATGTTTCTCGATTATGGAGGTGATAAAGAGTTCGTCGTAAAGGGTTACGTCGATGCAAGCTTTGACACCGATCCAGATGACTCTGAGGAGCAAACCGGATACGTATAGTGGAGCAGACATTTGGAATAGCTCCAAGTGGGGCATAGTAGCAGCATCTACAGTATGACATAGAGATTTGCAAAGTATACACGGATCTGAATGTTGCAGACCCGTTGACTAAAACCTCTCTCACAAGCAAAACATGATCAAACCCCAGAACTCATTGGGTATTAATCACATGGTGATGTGAACTAGATTATTAACTCTAGTGCAAGTGGAAGACTGTTGGAAATATGCCCTAGAGGCAATAATAAATTGGTTATTATCATATTTCCTTGTTCATGATAAACGTCTATTATCCATGCTAGAATTGTATTGATCGGAAACTCAGATACATGTGTGGATACATAGACAACACCGTGTCCCTAGTGAACCTCTACTAGACTAGCTCGTTGATCAAAGATGGTTAAGGTTTCCTAACCATAGACATGAGTTGTCATTTGATAACGGGGTCACATCATTAGGAGAATGATGTGATGGACAAGACCAAACCGTAAGCATAGCATTTGATCATATTAGTTTATTGCTACTGCTTTCTTTATGTCAAGTATCTGTTCCTAAGACCATGAGATCATGCAACTCCCTGGCACCGGAGGAATGCCTTGTGTGTATCAAATGTCACTTCGTAACTGGGTGATCATAAAGGTACTCTACAGGTATCTCCAAGGGTGACTGTTGGGTTGGCATGGATCGAGACTGAGATTTGTCACTTCGTATGACGGAGAGGTATCTTTGGGCCCTCTCGGTAATACAATATCACAATAAGCTTGCAAGCAATATGACTAAGGAGTTAGTCGTGGGATCTTGTATTACGGAACGAGTAATGAGACTTGCATGTAACGAGATTGAACTAGGTATGGAGATACCGACGATCGAATCTCGGGCAAGTAACATACCACTTGATTGAATCCTTGGCATCGTGGTTCGACCGATAAAGATCTTCGTGGAATATGTGGGAACCAATATGGGTATCTAGGTCCCGCTATTGGTTATTGACCAGAGAGGTGTCTCGGTCATGTCCACATGATTCTCGGACCCGTAGGGTCCGCACGCTTAATGCTCGATTGACGCTAGAGTAGTATTGGGATATGTACGTTGGTGACCGAATGTTGTTTGGAGTCCCGGATGAGATCCCGAACGTCACGAGGAGTTCCGGAATGGTCCGGGGGTAAAGATTTATATATGGGAAGTCCTATTTTGCCTACCGGAAAAGTTTCGGGCATTACCGGTAGTGTACCGGGGTGCCGAAAGGGTTCCGATGGTCTACCGGGGGGTCCACCTGCCCTGTGGGCCCAGATGGTCTGTAGGGGTGGTGCCCTAGCCACCCTAGGCCAGGGGCACCATCCCTTAGAGGCGAATTGGGCTTGGGGGCAAGAGTCCCAAAGGGAGAAGGCACCCCGGAGGTGCCTTGGAGGAGGGGGACTCCTCCCTTCCGTGTGGAGGGAGGACTCCACCCTAGCCGTCGGCCCTCCTTGGAAGAGGGGCCAAGGGCTGCGATCTAACCCTGCCCCTTGCCTCCTATATATAGTAGAGGAGAGGGAGAGGGCTGGACACAACAATCCCACGCCCCGGTGGCAGCCCTCTCCCTCCCGTTACCCCGTTCCTCCGCAGATCTGTTTTTCAGTAGTGCTTGGCGAAGCCTTGCTGGAATCTGCGCCACCACCATCACCACCACACCGGCGTGCTGGTTGTGATCCCATCTACTTCTTCTCCTTTTCTTTCTGGATCAAGAAGGAGGAGACGTCATCGAGCTGCACATGTACTGAACGCGGAGGTGTCGTCCGTTCGGTGCTGGATTGGTTTGGATCGCGATTGGATTGTGAAGACTACGACTACATCAACCGCGTTATATACGCTTCCGCTTAGTAATCTACAAGGGTATGTAGATACACTCCCCCTCTCGTAGCTATGCATCTCCATGGATAGATCTTGCGTGTGTGTAGGAAATTTTTTGTTTCCCATGCAACGTTCCCCAACAATCTGGTAGTCATAAAATTGCTCCATGACATACAACTCGCTGCCAGCGTCCGAGGCCCCAAAGTTGGCCTCGAGCGCAGCCCACATGTCCTTGCCGTTGTCAAATGACATATACGAATCCACAATAAAATCGTAAAGAACACTGAGAAGGGCGCCCTTGCAGAGGGTATCGATCTTCTCAAAACCTTCCTGCAGTGCATGATTAAGATCGCCCTCAGGCTTGCCCTTGGTGGCGTTATAGCAGTACAAGTTCTGAAACAAGTAAACTTTTCTCTGCTACTTCTTGAGCTTGAGTTGGTTTTCCCTTGAAGAGGAAAGGGTGATGCAGCAAAGTAGATAAGTATTTCCCTCAGTTTTGAGAACCAAGGTATCAATCCAGTAGGAGGTACAACCAAGGCCCCAATCTATGCACCTGCACAAACAATCAAACACTTGCACCCAACGCTATAAAGGGGTTGTCAATCCCTTCACCATCACTTGCAAGGATGAGATCCAAATAGAGATAGATATAAAAGATTACTAAAACGATAATTAAAATAAAAGTAAATAAATTGCAGTAAAGTATTTTTGGTATTTTTGGTTTATAGATCTGAAAATATAATATGGAAAATAGACCCGGGGGCCATAGGTTTCACTAGAGGCTTCTCTCTTGAAGGAAAATAATACGGTGGGTGAACAAATTACTGTCGAGCAATTGATAGAAAAGTGCATAGTTATGACGATATCCAAGGCAATGATTATGCATATAGGCATCACGTCTGTATCAAGTAGACCGAAACGATTCTGCATCTACTACTATTACTCCACACATCGACCGACTCCTGCCTGCATCTAGAGTATTAAGTTCATGAAGAACAGAGTAACGCATTAAGTAAGATGACATGATGTAGAGGGATAAACTCAAGCAATATGATGAAAACCCCATCTTTTTATCCTTGATGGCAACAATACAAATACGTGCCTCGCTACCCCTACTTTGTCACTGGGTGAGGACACCTCAAGATTGAACCCAAAACTAAGCACTTCTCCCATTGAAAGAATTACCAATCTAGTTGGCCAAACCAAACCAATAACTCGAAGAGACTTACAAAGATATGAAATCATGCATATAAGAATTCAGATAAGATTCAAATAATATTCATAGATAATCTGATCATAAACCCACAATTCATTGGATCTCGACAAACACACCGCAAAAGAGTATTACATCGGATAGATCTCCATGAAGATCATGGATAACATGGTATTGAAGAACATAGAGAGAGAAGAAGCCATCTAGCTACTAGCTATGGACCTGTGGTAAACTACTCACGCATCATCAGAAGGGCAATGGTGTTGATGTAGATGCCCTCCGTGATCGAATCCCCCTCCGGCAGATCACCGGAAAAGGCCCCAAGATGGGATCTCACGGGAACAGAGGCTTGCGGCGGTGGAAAAGTATTTTCGTTGCTCTTTCTGGTATTGGGGGAATATTTCTGAATTTATAGGCGAAGAGTTAGGGTTGGAGGAGCTACGGGGGGCCCACAAGCCAGGGGGGCGCCCCCCCAGGGGCGCGCCCTGGCAGCTTGTGGCCCACCCGTAGGTCTTCTGGCCTCTTCTCGAAGCCTCCTGGGTTCCTTCTGGTCCAAGAAAAATCAGCGTAGAATTTTATTCCGTTTGGACTCCGTTTGATATTCCTTTTCTGCAATACTCAAAAACAAGGAAAAAACAGAAACTGACACTGGGCACTAGATTAATAGGTTAGTCCCAAAAATAATATAAAATAACATATTAATGCATATAAAACATCCAAAACAGATAATATAATAGCATGGAACAATCAAAAATTATAGATACGTTGGAGACGTATCAGCATCCCCAAGTTTAATTCCTACTCGTCCTCGAGTAGGTAAATGATAAAAACAGAATTTTTTATGTGGAATGCTACCTAACATATTTATCCATGTAATATTCTTTATTGTGGCATGAATGTTCAGATCCATAAGATTCAAAACAAAAGTTTAATGTTGACATAAAAACAATAATACTTCAAGCATACTAACAAAGCAATCGTGTCTTTTCAAAATAACATGGCCAAAGAAAGTTATCCCTACAAAATCATAAGGTCTGGCTATGCTCCATCCTCCCCACACAAAGTATTTAAATCATGCACAACCCCGATGACAAGTCAAGCAATTGTTTCACACTTTTTATGTTCTCAAACTTTTTCAACTTTCACGCAATACATGAGCGTGAGCCATGGATATAGCACTATAGGTGGAATAGAATATTGTGGAGGTTGTGAGGAAAAGGAGAAGATAGTCTCACATCAACTAGGCGTATCAACGGGCTATGGAGATGCCCATCAATAGATATCAATGTGAGTGAGTAGGGATTGCCATGCAACGGATGCACTAGAGCTATAAGTGTATGAAAGCTCAAAAAGAAACTAAGTGGGTGTGCATCCGACTCGCTTGCTCACGAAGACCTAGGGCAATTTGAGGAAGTCCATCATTGGAATATAAAAGCCAAGTTATATAATAAAAAATTCCCACTAGTATATGAAAGTGACAAAATAGGAGACTCTCTATCATGAAGATCATGGTGCTACTTTGAAGCACAAGTGTGGAAAAAAAGATAGTAGCATTGTCCCTTCTCTCTTTTCTCTCATTATTTTTTGGTGGGCATCTTTGGCCTCTTTTTTTATTTGGGCTTCATTGGCCTCTTTTATTATTTTTAAAGTCCGGAGTCTCATCCCAACTTGTGAGGGAATCATAGCTTCCGTCCTTTCCTCACATGGGACAATGCTCTAATAATGATGATCATCACACTTTTATTTACTTACAACTCAAGAATTACAACTCGATGCTTAGAACAAAACATGACTCTATATGAATGCCTCCGACGGTGTACCGGGATGTGCAACGATCTAGCATAGCAAATGACATTAATGAAAACATCACGCTAGCTGTCTTACGATCATGCAAAGCAATATGACAATTATGGTGCGTGTCATGATAAACGGAACGGTGGAAGTTGCATGGCAATATATCTCGGAATGGCTATGGAAATGCCATAATAGGTAGGTATGGTGGCTGTTTTGAGGAAGGGTATATGGTGGGTTTAATGCACCGGCGAAAGTTGCGCGGTACTAGAGAGGCTAGCAAAGGTGGAAGGGTGAGAGTGCGTGTAATCCATGGACTCACATTAGTCATAAAGAACTCACATACTTATTGCAAAAGTCTATTAGTTATTGAAGCAAAGTATTAGACGCATGCTCCTAGGGGAGAGGTTGGTAGGATTTAACCATCGCGCGCTCCCGACCCTCACACAAAGGATGACAATCAATAAACAAATCATGCTCCGACTTCGTTACATAACGGTTCACCATACATGCATGCTACGGGAATCACAAACTTTTAACACAAGTATTTATACCAATCCACAATTACTCACTAGCATGACTCTAATATCACCCTCTTTATATCTCAAAACTATATGCAAGGAATCAAACTTCTCATAGTATTCAATGCACTTTATATGAAAGTTTTTATTATATCCCTCTTGGATGCCCATTATAATAGGACTAAATTCATAACCTAAACCAATTACCATGTTGTTTAAAGACTCTCAAATAATATAAGTGAGGTACGAGAGTTCAATTATTTCTATAAAATAAAACACCACCGTGCTCTAAAAAGATATAAGTGAAGCACTAGAGCAAAATTGCCTAGCTCAAAAGATATAAGTGAAGCACATAGAGTATTCTAATAAATTCACGATTCATGCATGTCCCACTCAAAAGATGTGTGCAGAAAGTATGATTGTGGCAAACTAAAAGGCAAAGACTCATATCATACAAGACGCTCCAAGCAAAACACATATCATGTGGTGAATAAAAATATAGCATCAAGTAAATTGACCGATGGATTGAAGACGAAAGAGGGGATGCCTTCCGGGGCATCCCCAAGCTTAGGATTTTTGGTATCCTTGAATATTACTTGGGGTGCCTTGGGCATCCCCAAGCTTAGGCTCTTGCCACTCCTTATTCCATAGTCCATCAAATCTTTACCCAAAACTTGAAAACTTCACAACACAAAACTCAACAGAAAACTCGTGAGATCCGTTAGTATAAGAAAAATAAATCACCACTTTAGGTACTGTTATGAACTCATTTTTTATTTATATTGGTGTAATATCTACTGTATTCAACTTCTCCATGGTTCATACCCCCCGATACAACCCATAGATACATCAAAATAAGCAAACAACACAAAGAAAACAGAATCTGTCAAAAACAGAACAGTCTGTAGCAATCTGGAAACTTCGAATACTTCTGTAACTCCAAAAATTCTGAAAAATTAGGACAATCTGGGCAATTTGTATATCAATCTTTTGTAAAATTTTCAGACTCATTCTATGCTCTGGTGAATTTATAAAATTCCTGGACTGAGCGCAAAAGTTTCTGTTTTTCAGCAAGATCAAATCAACAATCACCGTAAACCATCCCAAAGGTCTTACTTGGCTCAAACACTAATTAAAACACTAAAACACAATTACTACAGAGGTAATAACGTGTAATTTATTCAAGAACAGAAACAAAACAAAAAACATAAAAATAAAATTGGGTTGCCTCCCAACAAGCGCTATTGTTTAACGCCCCTAGCCAGGCATAACACAATAGATCTAGGTATTATCATCTTTGGTAGACAACTCCTCAACTACACACTTATAAACCCTAGGAGATTCTTTGGTTTTATCAATAATCATACTCCTAGACAAGAAATCAAGGAATTCACTTGTAGCAATTGGTTCCCGGACAATATTAATAAAGTTAGGGTGAGCACTTATCATCTTAAGATCTTCATCTCCTTTACTAGAGGATTCACCCTTATTTTTAGGAACATAAGTAAACATGGCAGTCTTAGTAGGAGGAATATTTGGAGTGGTTTTAACAGAGGCAAAAGCGGAACCCAAGTTGGTAATAATATCTTCTAGCTTGCCAATTCTAATGGAATCCTGATCTATCTTTTCATTAACTATGGGTTCTTTCTCCCTTAGATTTTTTAAAGTAACTCCTACCTTATATCCATATTGAGTAATTTGATTATGAATCTTCTTATCCAAGTTTTCAATGAGCTCTACAGTAGCAACTTTATTTTCAATAATATCAAGCCTTCGCATCACATGTTCCAAAGTTAAGATTGTTTCATTAACCATGAGTGGGGGTGAACCTACCAAATTTATCATAGCACTATAAGAATCAACGGTATGGCTTCCCAAGAAATTTCCTCCCGTAATGGTATCCAGAACATATCTATTCCAAGGAGAAACACCCACATAAAAATTGCGAAGGAGAATGGTAGTAGATTGCTTACGAGTAGATCTATTTTGAGCATTGCAAATTCTATACCAAGCATCTTTTAAGTTTTCTCCCTCCCTTTGCTTAAAATTAAGAACTTCACTCTCGGGAGTACTAGCGATAGTAGTAAGGCTAGCCATGAGTTTAAGCGATCTAACACACAAGCAAACAAAAAGCAAACGAAAAGACGAATGGAAGAAGGGCGAATAAAAAGGCAAATCTTTTTGGTTTTTTCTGAAATTCGTTTTAGAAGTGGGGGAGAGGAAAACGAGAGGCAAATGGCAAATAATGTAAATGAAAGAGATGAGTTTGTGATGGGTACTTGGTAGGATTGATGTAGACCTCTCCGGCAACCACGCCAGAAATTGGTAAGTTGACAGGAGAGTTCTTGTCTTGACTTGCTATGTATCCTCCCCGGCAACGGCGCCAGAAATCCTTCTTGCTACTTCTTGAGCTTGCGTTGGTTTTCCCTTGAAGAGGAAAGGGTGATGCAGCAAAGTAGATACGTATTTCCCTCAGTTTTGAGAACCAAGGTATCAATCCAGTAGGAGGTACAAGCAAGGCCCTAATCTATGCACCTGCACAAATAATCAAACACTTGCACCCAACGCTATAAAGGGGTTGTCAATCCCTTCACGGTCACTTGCAAGGATGAGATCCAAATAGAGATAGATATAAAAGATTACTAAAACGATAATTAAAATAAAAGTAAATAAATTGCAGCAAAGTATTTTTGGTATTTTTGGTTTATAGATCTGAAAATATAATATGGAAAATAGACCCGGGGGCCATAGGTTTCACTAGAGGCTTCTCTCTTGAAGGAAAATAATACGGTGGGTGAACAAATTACTGTCGAGCAATTGATAGAAAAGCGCATAGTTATGACGATATCCAAGGCAATGATTATGCATATAGGCATCACGTCCGTATCAAGTAGACCGACTCCTGCCTGCATCTAGAGTATTAATTTCATGAAGAATAGAGTAACGCATTAAGTAAGATGACATGATGTAGAGGGATAAACTCAAGCAATATGATGAAAACCCCATCATTTTATCCTTGATGGCAACAATACAAATACATACCTCGCTACCCCTACTTTGTCACTGGGTGAGGACACCTCAAGATTGAACCCAAAACTAAGCACTTCTCCCATTGCAAGAATTACCAATCTAGTTGGCCAAACCAAACCAATAACTCGAAGAGACTTACAAAGATATGAAATCATGCATATAAGAATTCAGATAAGATTCAAATAATATTCATAGATAATCTAATCATAAACCCACAATTCATCGGATCTCGACAAACACACCGCAAAAGAGTATTACATCGGATAGATCTCCATGAAGATCATGGAGAACATGGTATTGAAGAACATAGAGAGAGAAGAAGCCATCTAGCTACTAGCTATGGACCCGAAGGTCTGTGGTAAACTACTCACGCATCATCGGAAGGGCAATGGTGTTGATGTAGATGCCCTCCGTGATCGAATCCCCCTCCGGCAGATCACTGGAAAAGGCCCCAAGATGGGATCGCACGGGAACAGAGGCTTGCGGCGACGGAAAAGTATTTTCGTGGCTCTTTCTGGTATTGGGGGAATATTTCTGAATTTATAGGCGAAGAGTTAGGGTTGGAGGAGCTACGGGGGGCCCACAAGCCAGGGGCGCCCCCCCCAGGGGCGCGCCCTGGCGGCTTGTGGCTCACCCGTAGGTATTCTGGCCTCTTCTCGAAGCCTCCTGGGTTCCTTCTGGTCCAAGAAAAATCAGCGTAGAATTTTATTCCATTTGGACTCCGTTTGATATTCCTTTTCTGCAATACTCAAAAACAAGGAAAAAACAGAAACTGGCACTGGGCACTAGGTTAATAGGTTAGTCCCAAAAATAATATAAAATAGCATATTAATACATATAAAACATCCAAAACAGATAATATAATAGCATGGAACAATAAAAAATTATAGATACGTTGGAGATGTATCACTCTCATGCGCTACCTGTTATATCGCACCCCCTTGAAGGTAGGCGGGTTCAAATTCGTAGCAAAACCAGATTAAATTGCCTATAATCAGCCCTTTGGATTGTTGAATATATAAGAAAATTACTACGAGATTTAATCCGAATAAATAGTAAATAAATCACGACGACAAAAATATAGATTAATCTAATCATGCGGACTAGCATGGTAGATGAATAGATCGAATCTAAGGCACATACTAGAAACAAGAATTTTAGCACGATTTCAAACATAGAGGACAAAATAACATATGGTAGAGCGGGAGCAGTACCGCCGACGTTGATGTTGTCGCCCATTTTGTTGATGAAGAGGTTGTTGAGGTTGGGGAAGAAGTCGTCGTTGGGAAGTAGTTGATGCCAACTATCGCGCGAGTGCGCTCCATAAAAACCTGATCGTCCCTCTCCCGTACAGGATCACGTGAGCCGGGGTTCCGGAGGGCTGTTGTCCCTTCTCGTGGTGCACCCCGGAAGGAGGGATGGAGAATACTTGTGTGCCGACATAGTGTTCTGGAACGGTGCAAAACCATATGTTCTAGTGGTGGCTAGGGTATACATCTCTCTGTTTATATAGTGCAGATCGGGTAAGTCGTTGGAGTAAACCCCACGCCAAGTCGGTAACAACCCCTTTATCCAAAAGAATGAGAAACGGATGAGTAATTAAAGCGTCCGTCAATTATTAATTAATGACTCATTAATTTTCCCCGAGCAGCAAAAATATAGACAACATGCATAGCTTTGTCCTCGGCTCGGCTCATTCTCGAAACCTGCACGGCATCGCACGACATGCGAGGAGGAGGAACGCGTGTATATGTATTCTCTTGTCATGCCCATACAAGTACTAGAAGAGCTCACTTTATAAGATGGTGCAACTCCCTCTCAACTAGCAATGTGAGACTATTAGTCCCACTCACACCACACACAACCATGCATGAATGAGCCATGAGAATTCCAGATTTTAGTTGGGCTTTCGGCCAAAATCCTACTATCAAATTTCACACCAAACAAGGAAGTGGTCGAGGGAAATAAGAAAGAGATCAACCAATGTAGAGAGTACGAGACGGTGAGAGCGGCGATGGCAACAACAGACGCGAAACGAATAGCGCTCGAGGCAGAGCACGACGCACGGATGGTGGTCGCGACAAAACATGCGTAACGGATGACGTCCGACGAGTGATCCATCACGCTGACTAGTCATGGACTGGACTTGAATTTTATTTTGGCATGTCTGAATTATTGAATTTTTGCATTGTTTTTTATGAGAACGCAGTATAGACGCAGATACTCATATATACGCGCATACACTCATTCCTATGAACACACACGCATACCCTACTCCTATGAGCACCTCCGAGATACTAAGCCGACACATCATCTTGAAATTAACGAAGTCACTACGGACACCTTCGTAGTCGACGGGAACGTCTCCTCCCACTGAACGTGCATCACCGAAATGCCTGAAATAAATACAGAAAAATGCGAGTACCAATATCAAGTCTGGAACTTGAACTCTGGTAGGCAGGAGATACTTCTGTCTTTCTAAGAGCATCTCCAATAGACGGTCCATACGTAAAAATAACCAACTTTTGGAGCTCCGAGAGCAAAAAATGCTACTCTAACAGATGGTCCATATGTCAAAGAAATTACATCACCGCCTCCCAGAGATGTAAAATACATCTGATATAAAACCGCGACCGCCCGCAAAACCACCAACCGCCCGTTCATTCCATTTCCCCGCCCGCGACCCGCCCGTCCGCCGCCCCCCACCCCCCCACCGTCCACCGCCGCCATGGCCGAAGACGACGACCCCGCCGCCTTCTCCGCCGCCGCCGCAGCCGGTGGGCTTACCCACGTCACCGCTGCCGCTGCCGTCGCGATGATCTCGCCCTTCGCCACCGCGTCCATGCCAGCGCCCCCCGCCCGCCGCCCCGGATTCGCGCCACCCCGACCGGTCGCCCCCGCGCCGGCGGTTCCTATGAAGGCGAAGAAGGCACGAGGCGGAGGCAAACGGCCGGCGAATCGCGGCCGAAAGTGCGGCTCGGTCGGCCAAAATCTCGAAGGCAGTTGCGGCAGCTCGGGCCAACGATTCACAGCCATGACCGACCGCGTACTCCAGCAGCCAAGGAGTCGTTCCTCGACCTCCACCGCCGCCACCGCCAGCCGTGGAGGAAGATGTGGCCACGCCGACGGCCACCGCCTCCAACATGTTCGATTATATGTCTCAAAGGTAAAAAAAAATCTTTTGTGCTCTCGTTTGTTGTTTCAAATTGAATGTGATGTTGAATGCTTGTACGTCCAATTGTAGTCTTGATGAAGCTTTCATGAACGCGACAAATGTGGCAAATGATGATTATGTGTCGCACGAGTATGTGTCACAAGAATATGAAACCCAATATGGTGATGACAATCTTGACATGGACGATGAGGGCTTTGTTGCGAAGGGAAGAAGTGGAAATTATACCAATGCGGAGGATGTGTTGATATGCACCACATGGAAGAAAGTCTCTCAAGATGCATCCGTTGGAAGCGACCAAACGGTAAACACCTATTGGCAACGCATCAAGGATTACTTCGATGAGCGCAACACAAGTGGTCACTTCCGTTCGAGCGACTCTCTTCGCCAACGTTGGTCCACCATCAACGCCGAATGCCAAAAGTGGCTCGTTTGCTTGTCAAATGTTGCTCGCATGAACCCAAGTGGTTGCGGTGATAGTGACTTGGTAAATATTTCCTCTTCGTGCGTGCTTTCTCAAATATTGGATTGTTCCACATTTTGATGATGACGTGTTGGTTGTTTTATTGTAGAAAATGATTGCGCGAGGATTCTTTCGAGAGAGGAACATGAAAGGCGAGAAGAAGAAGAAGAAAGGAAAGGCTTTCACTTTTCATCATTGCTACAAAGAGCTCAAGGATGAGGAGAAGTGGAAAACTAGAGAGACTTTTGATCCTTCGAAGAAGAAGAGTGTGGTGATTGAGGATGAAGAAGATGTCGCCGGTGAGTAGAGAAGGAGCCCCACTCCTCACTCCGCGACAAAATCTTATAGGCTCGATGGAAACAAGAAAGTGAAGGGAGCCAAGGCCGGAGACAATGATCTCAAGGAAGGATTTGATGCCATTGTCATGGTGAGGGAAGAGTATGCCGAAGAAAAAAGAATGTTGAAGCACAGGGAAATAGAGGAGAGGAGTGAGGCCGAGCGACAACTGTGGCAAATGATGATTATGTGTCGCACGAGTATGTGTCACAAGAATATGAAACCCAATATGGTGATGACAATCTTGACATGGACGATGAGGGCTTTGTTGCGAAGGGAAGAAGTGGAAATTATACCAATGCGGAGGATGTGTTGATATGCACCACATGGAAGAAAGTCTCTCAAGATGCATCCGTTGGAAGCGACCAAACGGTAAACACCTATTGGCAACGCATCAAGGATTACTTCGATGAGCGCAACACAAGTGGTCACTTCTGTTCGAGCGACTCTCTTCGCCAACGTTGGTCCACCATCAACGCCGAATGCCAAAAGTGGCTCGTTTGCTTGTCAAATGTTGCTCGCATGAACCCAAGTGGTTGCGGTGATAGTGACTTGGTAAATATTTCCTCTTCGTGCGTGCTTTCTCAAATATTGGATTGTTCCACATTTTGATGATGACGTGTTGGTTGTTTTATTGTAGAAAATGATTGCGCGAGGATTCTTTCGAGAGAGGAACATGAAAGGCGAGAAGAAGAAGAAGAAAGGAAAGGCTTTCACTTTTCATCATTGCTACAAAGAGCTCAAGGATGAGGAGAAGTGGAAAACTAGAGAGACTTTTGATCCTTCGAAGAAGAAGAGTGTGGTGATTGAGGATGAAGAAGATGTCGCCGGTGAGTAGAGAAGGAGCCCCACTCCTCACTCCGCGACAAAATCTTATAGGCTCGATGGAAACAAGAAAGTGAAGGGAGCCAAGGCCGGAGACAATGATCTCAAGGAAGGATTTGATGCCATTGTCATGGTGAGGGAAGAGTATGCCGAAGAAAAAAGAATGTTGAAGCACAGGGAAATAGAGGAGAGGAGTGAGGCCGAGCGACAACTGTGGCAAATGATGATTATGTGTCGCACGAGTATGTGTCACAAGAATATGAAACCCAATATGGTGATGACAATCTTGACATGGACGATGAGGGCTTTGTTGCGAAGGGAAGAAGTGGAAATTATACCAATGCGGAGGATGTGTTGATATGCACCACATGGAAGAAAGTCTCTCAAGATGCATCCGTTGGAAGCGACCAAACGGTAAACACCTATTGGCAACGCATCAAGGATTACTTCGATGAGCGCAACACAAGTGGTCACTTCCGTTCGAGCGACTCTCTTCGCCAACGTTGGTCCACCATCAACGCCGAATGCCAAAAGTGGCTCGTTTGCTTGTCAAATGTTGCTCGAATGAACCCAAGTGGTTGCGGTGATAGTGACTTGGTAAATATTTCCTCTTCATGCGTGCTTTCTCAAATATTGGATTGTTCCACATTTTGATGATGACGTGTTGGTTGTTTTATTGTAGAAAATGATTGCGCGAGGATTCTTTCGAGAGAGGGACATGAAAGGCGAGAAGAAGAAGAAGAAAGGAAAGGCTTTCACTTTTCATCATTGCTACAAAGAGCTCAAGGATGAGGAGAAGTGGAAAACTAGAGAGACTTTTGATCCTTCGAAGAAGAAGAGTGTGGTGATTGAGGATGAAGAAGATGTCGCCGGTGAGTAGAGAAGGAGCCCCACTCCTCACTCCGCGACAAAATCTTATAGGCTCGATGGAAACAAGAAAGTGAAGGGAGCCAAGCCCGGAGACAATGATCTCAAGGAAGGATTTGATGCCATTGTCATGGTGAGGGAAGAGTATGCCGAAGAAAAAAGAATGTTGAAGCACAGGGAAATAGAGGAGAGGAGTGAGGCCGAGCGGCGGAGGGCGGCGGCCGAGGAGAAGAGGGCGGCGGACGAGGAGAGGTTGGTGGCGGCCGAGGAGAGGAAGGTGGACCTAGAGGAGAAAAAGGCCGCGGCCGAGGAGATGAAGATGGTCGAGGAGAAGGCACTCAAGTTTATGTTTATGGACACATCTACTCTTGATCCCAAGGCAAAGGCCTATGTTGAACTTTGTCGCGATGAAATGCTCATGAGGCAAATGATGATGGGAGGAGGCATGGGAGGTGCCATGGGTGGCTACATGAACATGATGGGAGGTGCCATGAATGGTGCATTTGGCGGAAACATGGGAGGTGGCTTCGGTGGCAACATGGAAGGTGGCTTTGGTGGCATGGGAGGTGGCTTCAGAGCCAACATGACCGGCATGGGAGGTTGCTTTGGCGGCAACATGATGGGTGGCTTCGGAGGTGTCTATGACGGCAACATGAGTGGCGTTGGAGGTGGCTTCGTCGGCAACATGACCCGCATGGGAGGCAATGAAGGTGCTTCCGGTGGTGCTCCCGGCAACGATACTTCACCGCTTCACGACGTCGACAAAGAAGCCGATGATGATGATGATCGTACCACGGTTCACAATGCTGGTGGTGTTGATGACCCCGCATGAATGATATTCATGTGCATTTTAATTTGTAGGGCGAAAAACTTTGATTGGGACGATGCAATTTTGGTAGAGGGATTTGAAACTATGATGATGATGATGCACTTTTGTTAGGGATTTGAAACTATGATGACGATGCACTTTAATTTGAAATTTTAAGTGACATTTCAATGCAAAACCGCGGCTATACAGCGGCTGAACAACAGCCGCGCGGCCGGCGGCCGGTTTTACATCTTCGTTTTGGACCATCTGTTGGATTTGCTCTTTTACATCTCCGTTTTGGACCATCTGTTAGAGTTGAGCCTTTTTCGGTGATGTAAAAAGCACTTTTTGGTGCTCCAAATTTTTACATCACTGGTTTGGAGCACCAAAATATACATCATCTATTGAAGATGCTCTAACCATCCAACCACTTGAATTGTGTTGAATTCTACATGCATGAATTGCATGGCTTTGAGGGTTCAAATTTGAAAAATGTGATTGCTCGCAGGACATATGATGGCCCATCTGACGACTGTCCGGGGTTGCGCAGGACGTGTCTGCAGGGGTTTAGGGGGGGGGGGATTTGGCACGGCTGTAACGCTGCAACAGAGTTGATCGTGTGCAAATTCCTCTCGAATTATGTTCGATCCTATGACCAACTTGGGGCCAGTTCGTTTATAGCTTATTTCGAGCTGTGGAAATAAGCTGCCCCCTACCCAGCTTATTCTAGAAGCCCAAACTTAAATTTTATTCTAGAAGCCTACATTATTCTAGAAGCCTACTAATTAAAGGTCAACTTGTAGGCTTCTAGAATAAAATTTAAGTTTGGGCTTCTAGAATAAGCTGGGTGGGGGGCGACTTATTATAGAAGCCTAAAATAAGCTACAAAAGAACTGGCCCTTGGCTTGATTGCTGATGTTGGAAGATGGCAACGCAGCCAACAAATAAGTTACTATACTAAAGTGGCAAGCATTTGCTTTTTCTTCCTTTTTTGACTTTTTTTTAAAGTTTACTATTCAATTACGTGGACAACATGCACAGTGCTTTGCTTTTTCTCCTTTTTTGGCTTTTTTCGGGAGTTTACTATTCAATTACATGGACAACATGAACAATGCCGGTGATTAGCATTCATGTGTGAACAGTACTACGTGAACAACAATTAACATGTGAACAATGCTTTCCGTGTGAACAGTAGCCTGTGTTTGAACAGTGCTCTGTAGAAAAAAAAACACGCCGTTATAAAAAGCTGGGATTTTTTCTACACATCATTTCTCTCCCCCTCCTTCGCCCTCGACTATACTAAAGTGACAAGCATTTGCTTTTTCTCCTTTTTTGACTTTTTTCGAAAGTTTACTATTCAATTACGTGGACAACATGCATAGTGCTATGCTTTTTCTCCTTATTTTGCTTTTTCGGAAGTTTACTATTCAATTACAAGGACAACATGAACAATACCGGTGATTAGCATTCATGTGTGAACAGTACTACGTGAACAACAATTAACATGTGAACAGTGCTTCCGTGTGAACAGTACCCTGTGTTTGAACAGTGCTCCGTAGAAAAAAAAAACACGCCGTTATAAAAAGCTGGGATTTTTTCTACACATCATTTCTCTCCCCCTCCTTCGCCCTCGACTATACTAAAGTGACAAGCATTTGCTTTTTCTCCTTTTTTAACTTTTTTCGAAAGTTTACTATTCAATTACGTGGACAACATGCACAGTGCTATGCTTTTTCTCCTTATTTTGCTTTTTCGGAAGTTTACTATTCAATTACGTGGACAACATGCACAGTGCTTTGTTTTTTCTCCTTTTTTGGCTTTTTTCAGAAGTTTACTATTCAATTACGTGAACAACATGATCAGTGCTGGTGATTAGCATTCGCGTGTGAATAGTACTACGTGAACAACAATTAACGTGTGAACAGTGCTTTCCGTGTGAACAGTACACTCTGTTTGAACAGTGCTCCGTAGAAAAAAAACACGCCGTTATAAAAAATTGGGATTTTTCTACACATCATTTCTCCCCCCTCCTTCGCCCTCGCGTCCTTATATAGAGGATTATGATTTAGTTTTTTTTTTACTTTTACACATTATTCCTCTCCGCCGGCATACCGATGCGGAGCCGTCACGATCGTCTCTTGACCATTTTCGATGATGTTGCTGTCGAGACACAACAGTAAACCGGTACAATATATTTGCAAAAACAGTAACCCGTGGGAAAAATAAATTCTTGATCGATTGATGTCCATCTTTATACCACAATATCAATGAATAGTGCACCAATAATAACCCGAACAAAAATCGGATCAGTATCCGAATAAACCCAGAATTGCTAACCGCAACAATAGCCCAAATAAACTAAAACAACAAACTCGAATAACCCGAACAATAAAACCAGTGCTTCGAAACAACCCCTGAATAAACCGAAAACATTAACCCATCCGAACCATAGACCGAAACAGTAATCGAATTGTAATCCAAAGCCACACACCCGAATAAACCATCACAAAAAAAATCAATCAACATTATGCATTCAAGTGAACAGTAATTCAGAAGAAATGCCAGGAAAAAAAACCCTAAAAAAATAAGACTCCTTCTCCCTCGGTGCATTCACCTATGCAAGGAGAATAACCGATGGTGTTGTTGTCGTCTACCTCACCTTCTCCTTCCCCATGGCCAACCAAATCGAGGCTTCAACCATAATGCGGTTACTGAAGCCCGCTTTAACCACAATGTGATTACTGAAGTCACCTCTACGACGCGCCTCATCACGGCAGTCTATAGGCAGCCAACGAGAAGAGGCAACATGAAAATAAAAACGGTCACTCGACCAACCTCTTCGCTCCACTCCTTATTATATTATTTGATCAATTAAAAAAAAGAAAAAAACACAACACAATGGATCATCCGTAGAAGGTAGTCATGCTCAAAAAACTATTGTAGAACAAGTTAATGAGCCGCCAAAACTTTCCGAAGTATGAATATACACCTTATCCTATATCATAGTGTCGAAAGCGCATTGGGTTGAACGTTCTATTAACAGATTAGCCGTTCACATAAAGTGCGTTAAAATACGCTCTTCACCAATTACTATCAATTTTTACACCGCGTCAAATTTAGCATTTAAATTACTTACAAAACTATAAATTTGAATTTTACTGGATAAAACCATGTTTCAGAGAAAATGAAAGACTGCCGGCTAGGAACTAGATATGAAATGTAGGTAAAAAAGATGCATAAACTGGACAAGAAATATTTCTCTACTATAGGGTCTACACATTGGCAACACTGTCATTCATTCTCACTGTTCATCAAATAGGTCATATGAGAATGAATCAAATACAAATTACTATCATGCCCATTACATTTTTTACTTCCGAAAGAGGAAAATATATGCTTACGAAAAAATATTAATACTCCCTCCGTAAAGAAATATAGGAGCGTTTAGATCACTACTTTAGTATTCTAAATGCTCTTATATTTGTTTACAGAGGGAGTAGGCCAACCGGTTTACATAATTCGTCAAATCATTTAATGTTTGTGTCGTGCTCACACAGCTCACAGGGTAAAGAAAGAATTCGTGTTCTCCTTTTTATTTTATTTTCTCATGAAATACATGTTATTTTCTTGTCTATTTCAATAAAATACAAACGAAATCGATCACGGGCGCCACGCGCCGCGCGCCACTTCGATGCTAGTAAGTACTATAGCAGACTCATATCACGTTCCCACAGCCCCACCTATGACCTATACCCCCGGAGAGCGCAAACAACGGCCGAACGTACGTAGAGGACACCAACGGGAACGCCCGCGCCCGCACGCTGCCGAGTGCCGGCCGCCACACCCCGCCAAGCGATCCAGGCCCACCACCCACGGCGCATCAGAGAACATCCCTCGCGACCCGGGGGCAGCGTCCGTGTCCGTGTGGTGCCGCAAAACGGTAACGGCCGGGCGAAGCAACCGCGCCGATCCGGACGGACGGGCGTACGCGCGGGAGCTCGGCAACGCACATAGCGAGGAGGCCAAGAGGGGCGACAGGGAAGATCCCGTGTGTGTAGCATTTTTGCAGGGAAGATGGTAGAAACACTGCGACTCTGCGGCCGTATCCACGATATCTTCACGCCCGGGGATTTGCACCATCCTTGATCATTGCATTCCTCTTTCCGTTCAGATTTGGGGAGCTCTTCTTTCACCTACCACCATTCTCGATCCACACAGCTTGAAGTGTACGGGGAACTGAATTCGCGTGGTTTTAAGTCGGGGTTAACGGTGTTGCAACCACGCTGTATGATAAGTTCAGACATTCTGAATATGCGATGGTCAAGCGAGATACTCACTTGTAGTGTAACCAACCACTCACTTATTAAGGGTCCTGCTTAAGGAGTTAAGGGGCGTCTTTTTGGTTTTGCATAGGAGATAGGACATAAAAAAGGTCTAACATTTTGTTACAGAGGGAGTAGTATATTGTACAATTTTCGTCTCCGAATGAATGCAGAAGTGCTTTATCGTTCAGTAACTAGCAGCGGAATGAAGCATCCGGAACAGAGCGCAATGAGCAAGGCCACCCTCGATCACGCGGCAAAGAATGATCAACAACGGATGCAGTGGGGCACACCCACATCAACCAGCCACACGCCAACGCTTATAAACCATTGACAGTTTTCAACCGGTGTCCACACTATAAAATCCAGCCAGCCACCACCCTAGCTAGCAGTGCTCTACCCGTGCATCCCCAGTGTCCGCTTCTTGCCATTTGTGCAGAGCGCAGCTCTGAGCTCTCGGCGCGTCGGGGCCTGGGGTTTCTCGAAGGCTTAAAAGGCGAGTAGTACACGGCCCATTCACGAGGCAGGATAGGCGATAGCAACTAGCGCGGCGCAACGATGGCTTCCGGCGGCGCCACCTCGAGCTCTTGTGCGCTCCTCGTCTCCATCCTCTCCGCCGCGCTCCTCTTCCACGTAGGGGAGACCGGGGCTGTGCACAAGGTGGTCGACCCGGAGTGGCATCAGGCCACCGCGACCTGGTACGGCGGCGCCGAAGGCGACGGCAGCGATGGTAAGCTCCCCACGGCCGTTCATTTATTTTCCCTGCAACTCTCACATCCTTGGCCTAGAGCATGCAAGTTTAAGGTTTTGCAGAGCCGCAGCAATGGCGTGCATACGTGTCGTTGTGAATCGTCTGTAACTTGTGCTTGTTGGCGCCGCCTCTCGCCGCGCCGCTCTTCTTCTTCCTCTCGGTTGTCTCACACAACTTTCTTTTCTCTCTTATCTCAAGAAAACACACCATGGAAGAAACACACACATACACACACCTCACCGTGGAGAAGAATGGCTTTGCCTCTTGCTCCCGGTGACAACACAAGGGCTACATTTTTCTCTTGCCCACACGGCCTCTTTTCTCATTACTCAAAGCACTACTTATATACAAGAGACTAGTGAATGCACGCACCCACTAACACACGCCATCACCTACTGGAATGACTCGTGATCCCTATGACTCGGCCACTAACTTGACCGGCCAGTAATCTACTAACCCACTAATCCATGCACTAACTAATCCCTAGTTACATGCGCTCTTTTGCAAAATCCACTCAACGACCCATGACCTAGCCAGCAGCCGGCATTGCCCACGTACACCACTCAAATAGCAGGCACAGCTAGCCCACTAACTAACTCCCTCTTTGATTCACTCTAGACGCTAGACAAAATCAATGACCCGGCTAATCTCTAGACCACTGCATGATACGCACACATGCATATGCACACATGTCAAGATTAATCCTAACAGTGCTATCATGTCAAATTCAGCCCATCATTTTAGTGTTCGGGGTTGGGGTGTTTGCTCTCTTCTCCGTTAGGCCAACTCCAACTCACGACCCCAAACGGACGTCCGTTTTGCTCGAATTCTGTCCGTTTGGATAGGGCAATGGGGTCGTGTTCGGGCCTTTCCTGGGATGCGCCGGCCGTGCGCGCAACGCACGGCCGCATTTCGGCCGCATCCCGTCCGCATACATTTTTTCTTTCCAAGCACATATCTTTTATTTTTATCATTGATTTTTGATACATGAAAGCACATCACCAAATTTTGACTAGAATAGCAAGACCAAAGAAAACAAGAACCACACAAGAAGACATTTTAAAATAAATCCAACTTCCATAACTGCTCCCATAAGTTGGATTAGTGCCTTCTCGATGCATTCATTGTTGATCTGTGGAGGCTCAATCTTGCGTGCTTCTATCTTCTTCGAATTAGACGTTGCTTCCTCGCATCCACTTTCATCTCAGCATCTATTCTAGCAACAAGTGCACTAGTCTTATTTCTAGCCTCTATTGTAGCTAAAAGTGCACGAACATCTACTAATTTGCGCTCTACCAAAATATCGATGTATTCTTCTTCCCAATACCAAAAGTCGCATCCATTCTCAGTGGCGGAGCTTGAGCAAGATCTTTGGGGGGGGGGGGGGGGGGGGCAAATGGAATATATAGGCTAATGAGGGGGTCAAACACGCAAAATTTCACAATCTAAATTATTTTTCTAATATTTTATGCCTACATGTGCTAATCTTGGGGGGGGCCACAGCCCCCCAGCCATGCACTAAGCTCCGCCTATGTCCATTCTACACAAAAAAAAATTTAAGTTAGCATAACTAGTCAAATCTGAGAGCACAACCGATGCTAAAGTAGCACATGCCCCCCCCCCCCAATCGTTTGGGCACTTGATGAACACCCATCCGGGAGGTTCCGGCGTTGTAGACATGCGGCGCTGGACCTTCCTTGGGCAGTCGTCGCACTTAATGAGTGGAAACGGTGCGCCTACGAGCCTTTGGGCCAGCACCGACCCCGGCCTCCCGCCGTTCGTGTATCTGCCGGCGAATCGCCGACGGTGTAGATCCGAACGGCTAGAGGAGGAGTCAGTACCTGCATGCGGCATTGCGGCCTTGCCGGGACCTCCCGGCCCGGTGCCCGGCCAGTCCATGGCATGGCGTGGCCTCCCCGTAGCCGGGCGAGCCCAAGTCCGGCCGGATCCGCTCCAAATCCGACCGCCGGGAGCACAAATCAGGTGGTCGTGGTTAGGTAGCTCGGGGCGTCGAGGGAGTGTTGGAAATATGCCCTAGAGGCAATGATAAATTAGTTATTATTATATTTCCTTGTTCATGATAATCGTTTATTATCCATGCTATAATTGTATTGATTGGAAACTCAAATACATGTGTGGGTACATAGACAACACTGTGTCCCTAGTAAGCCTCTAGTTGACTAGCTCGTTAATCAAAAGATGGTGAAGGTTTCCTAGCCATGGACATGAGATGTCATTTGATAACGGGATCACATCATTAGGAGAATGATGTGATGGACAAGACCCAAACTGTAAACGTAGCATATGATCGTGTCAGTTTATTGCTATTGTTTTCTGCATGTCAAGTATTTGTTCCTATGACCATGAGATCATGCAACTCCCTGACATCGGAGGAGTATCTTGTGTGTATCAAACGTCGCAACGTAACTGGGTGACTATAAAGGTGCTCTACAGGTATCTCCGAGGGTGTCTGTTGGGTTGGCATGGATCAAGACTGGGATTTGTTACTCCGTGTGACGGAGAGGTATCTCAGGGCCCACTCGGTAATACAACATCACAATGAGCCTTGCAAGCAATGTGACTAAAGTGTTAGCCACGAGATCTTGCATTACGGAACGAGTAAAGAGACTTGCCGGTAACGAGATTGAACTAGGTATAGAGATACCGACGATCAAATCTCGGGCACGTAACATACCGAAGAACAAAGGGAACAGTATACGGGATTAACTGAATCCTTGACATAGAGGTTCGACCGATAAAGATCTTCGTAGAATATGTAGGAGCCAATATGGGCATCCAGGTCCCGCTATTGGTTATTGATCGTAGAGGTGTCTCGGTCATGTCTACATAGTTCTCGAACCCGCAGGGTCTACACACTTAACGTTTGGTGACGATTAGTATAGTTGAGTTATTGTGTTGGTGACCGAAGGTTGTTCGGAGTCCCGGATAAGATCCCGGACATGACGAGGGTCTCCGGAAGAGTCCGGAGGTAAAGATTGATATATGTGATAATAGTGTTTTGATCTCCAGAAGGGTTTCGGAATTCACCGGAAGGGGTTCCGGATGTTTACCGAAGTGTTCGGGTGCAGCAACACTTTATATGAGCCAAAGGGTAAAGCCCACGAGGTTTTGGAAGTGCAAAAGGAAGTTTTGCTACTGCCTTAAGCTGGTAAGGCAGTACTACCGCTACTGTAGCAGCGGTACTACCGCTACTGTAGCAGCGGTACTACCGCTCATGAGCGGTACTACCGCTTGTGCGCGGTACTGCAGGGATCCGAGTTGGACTCTTTCCCTACGGGCCAAACCGACCTTGTGCGGGCAAAACCGACCTGGAGGAGGCTTTTACTCCAAGTTTAGACCCCAAGGCTCAACATATAAATAGAGTGACATGGCTAGCACACGGGACACATTAAGATTTCCCAAGCCGTGTGTCGGCAACCCTAACCCTCTAGTTCTCCCGTCATAATCTCCGTAGTGCTTGGCGAAGCCCTGCAGAGATTGTTCCTCACCACCATCACCACGCCGTCGTGCTGCCGGAACTCATCTACTACTTCACCATCGCTCGCTGGATCGAGGAGGTGAAGGCGTCATCAAGCCGTACGTGTGTTGAACGCGGAGGTGCCGTCCGTTCGGCACTAGTTCGTGATCGGATCGAGGGACGACTTGCGATTTGGATCGCGGAGACGTTCGACTACATCAACCGCGTTTCTTAACGCTTCTGCTTAGCGATCTACAAGGGTATGTAGATTCACTCTCCCTCTCGTAGATGCTCATCACCATGGATAGATCTTGTGTGTGCGTAGAATTTTTTTTGTTTCCCATGCAACGTTCCCCAACAGTGGTATCAGAGCAAGGTCTATGCGTAGATGAGATCTTGAGTAGAACACAAACGAGTTGTGGGCGTGGGTGTATACATATTGCTTGCCGTTACTAGTTGATACTTGATTCGGCGGTATTGTGAGATGAAGCGGCCCGGACCAACATTACTCGTACGCTTACGAGAGACCGGTTCCTTCAACTGACATGTAACTTCGTTGCATAAAGATGGCTAGCGGGTGTCTGTCTCTCTCACTTTAGTTGAATCGATTTCAATGAAGAGGGTTCTTTTAGAAGATCAAAAAGCAATCACTACACCACGTTGTGGTTTTGCGTAGGTAAGAACGGTTCTTGCAAACCCGTAGCAGCCACGTAAAATATGCAACAACAATTAGAGGACGTCTAACTTGTTTTTGCAGGGTATGTTGTGATGTGATATGGCCAATTACATGATGAGATATATGTGATGTATGAGATGATCATGTGTTGTATAGAATATCACGACTTGCATGTCGATGAGTACGGCAACTGGCAGGAGCCATAGAGTTGTCTTTAATTATTGTATGACCTGCGTGTCAATCATTAAGCGCTATGTAATGCTTTACTTTATCGCTAAACGTTAGCAATAGTCGTGGAAGCAACAGTCGGCGCGACAACCTCATGGCGACACGACGATAGAGATCATGCCGGTGCTTTCGAGATGGAGATCAAAAGCACAAGTTCATGGCCATATCATGTCACTTATGATTTGCATGTGATGTTAATCCTTTTATGCATCTTATTTTGCTTAGGACGACGGTAGCATTATAAGGTGATCCCTCACTTAAATTTCAAGATAAAAATTGTGTTCTTCCCGAGTGTGCACCATTGCGAAAGTTCGTCGTTTCGAGACACCACGTGATGATCGGGTGTGATAGACTCTACGTTCACATACAACGGGTGCAAGCCAGTGTTGCACATGCGGAACACTCGGGTTAAACTTGACGAGCCTAGCATGTACATACATGGCCTCGGAACACAAGAGACCGAAAGGTCGAACATGAGTCATATAGTAGATATGATCAACATGAAGATGTTCACCATTGAAACCACCTCAACTCACGTGATGATCGGACTTGAGTTGGTGGATTTGGATCATGTTACACTCGAATGACCGGAGGGATGTCTATTTGAGTGGGAGTTTTTAAGTAATATGATTAACTAAACTCATTATCTAGAACAATAGTCTAAGTTGTCTTTGCTATATTTATGTTGTAGATCATGGCTCGCGCAGTAGCACCCCTGAATTTTAATGCGTTCCTAGAGAAAGCTAAGTTGAAAGATGATGGAAGTAACTTTGTGGACTGGGCCCGTAATCTAAGGATTATCCTTACGGCTTCCCAGAAGGCTTATGTCCTTGATGCACCGCTTGGTGATCCACCCGCTCCAGTTGAGTCTCTAGACGTTGTGAACGCCTGGCAGGCTTGTTCTGAAGATTACTCAATAGTTCAATGTGCAATATTGTATGGCTTAGAACCAGGACTTCAAAGACGTTTTGAACGTCATGGAGCATATGAGATGTTCCAGGAGTTGAAGTTTATCTTTCAGAAGATTGCCCGGATCGAGAGATATGAGATCTCCAAAAAGTTCTATGCTTGCAAGATGGAGGAGAACGGGTCTATCAGTGATCACGTACTCAGAATGTCTGGGTACTCCACCCGTCTGGCTGAATTGGGGATGCCCCTTCCGCCAGAGGCTATCACTGACAGAGTTCTTCAATCATTGCCACCTAGCTACAAGAGCTTCGTGTTGAACTATAACATGCACAGGATGAACAAGTCAGTCGCCGAGCTGTTTGCGATGCTGAAAGCCGCTGAGTCTGAAATTCAGAAGGAGCATCAAGTGTTGATGGTCAATAAAACCACTAGTTTCAAGAAAAATGGCAAGGGTAAGAAGGGTAACTCCAAGAAGAGTGGCAAAGCAGTTGACCCTCTCGTGAAGAAACCCAAGGCTGGACCCAAACCAGAAACTGTGTGCTTTCATTGCAAGGGAACTGGACACTGGAAGCGGAACTGCCCCAAGTATTTGGCTGACAAGAAGGCGGCCAACAACAAACAAGGTATATACGATATACATGTTATTGATGTGTACCTTACCAACTCTCGTTGCAGTGCCTGGGTATTTGATACCGGTGCGGTTGCTCATATTTGCAACTCAAAACAGGAACTGCGGAATAGACGGAGGCTGGCAAAGGACGAAGTGACGATGCGCGTGGGAAATGGTTCCAAGGTTGATGTGATCGCCGTCGGCACGCTCGCTCTTCGATTACCATCGGGATTAGTGATGAACCTGAATAATTGTTATTTAGTGCCTCCGTTAAGCATGAACATTATATCTGGATCTTGTTTATTGCGAGACGGTTACTCATTTAAATCAGAGAATAATGGTTCTTCTATTTATATGAGTAATATCTTTTATGGTCATGCACCCAATGTGAGGGGTTTATTCTTATTGAATCTCGATAGTAATGATACACATGTTCATAACATTGATGCCAAAAGATGTAGAATTGATAATGATAATACCACTTTCTTGTGGCACTGCCGTTTAGGTCATATTGGCGTAAGACGCATGAGGAAGCTCCATGCTGATGGACTTTTGGAGTCACTTGATTTTGAATCACTTGACACATATGAGCCATGCCTCATGGGCAAGATGACTAAAACGCCATTCTCTGGAACAATGGAACGGGCAAGTGACTTATTGGAAATCATACATACTGATGTGTGCGGTCCGATGAGTATTGAGGCGCGCGGTGGTTATCGTTACTTTCTCACCTTCATTGATGACTTGAGTAGATATGGGTATATTTACTTAATGAAACACAAGTCTGAAACATTTGAAAAGTTCAAACAATTTCAGAGTGAAGTTGAGAATCATCGTAACAAGAAGATTAAATTCCTACGATCTGATCGAGGAGGAGAATATCTGAGTTATGAGTTTGGCAGTCACTTAAAACAATGTGGAATTGTTTCACAACTAACACCGCCTGGAACACCACAGCGTAATGGTGTGTCCGAACGTCGTAATCGAACCTTATTGGATATGGTGCGATCTATGATGTCTCTTGCCGATTTGCCACTATCGTTTTGGGGTTATGCATTAGAGACAGCAGCATTCACTTTAAATAGGGCACCATCGAAATCCGTTGAGACGACGCCATATGAACTTTGGTTTGGCAAGAAGCCAAAGCTGTCGTTTCTTAAAGTTTGGGGATGTGATGCTTATATCAAAAAGCTTCAGCCTGAAAAGCTGGAACCCAAAGCGGAGAAATGCGTCTTCATAGGATACCCAAAAGAGACAGTTGGGTATACCTTCTACCTCAGATCCGAAGGCAAAGTGTTTGTCGCTAAAAACGGAACATTTCTTGAGAAAGAGTTTCTCTCGAAAGAATTGAGTGGGAGGAAGATAGAACTTGATGAGGTTGTTGAACCTTTACTTCAACCTGAAAGTAGCGCAGCGCAGAAAGATGTTTCTGTAGAGCCTACAACAGCTGAAGAGGAAGTTAATGATGATGATCATGAAGCTTTGGATCAAGTTGCTATCGAACCTCGAAGGTCGACAAGGACGCGTACTGCTCCTGAGTGGTACGGCAACCCTGTCTTAGAGGTCATGTTGTTGGACAACGATGAACCTACGAGCTATGGAGAAGCGATGATGGGCCCGGATTCCGAGAAATGGTTAGAGGCCATGAAATCCGAGATGGGATCCATGTATGAAAACAAAGTGTGGACTTTGGAAGTATTACCTGAAGGGCGTAAGGCCATTCAGAACAAATGGATCTTTAAGAGGAAGATGGACGCGGACGGTAATGTCACCGTCTATAAAGCTCGACTTGTGGCAAAGGGTTTTTCACAAGTTTAAGGAGTTGACTACGATGAGACCTTCTCACCCGTAGCGATGCTTAAGTCCGTCAGAATCATGTTAGCAATAGCTGCCTTTTTCGATTATGAAATTTGGCAGATGGATGTCAAAACAGCGTTCCTTAACGGTTTCCTTAAGGAAGAGTTGTATATGATGCAACCAGAAGGTTTTGTCGATCCAGAGAATGCTGACAAAGTTTGCAAACTCCAGCGATCCATTTATGGACTGGTGCAAGCATCTCGGAGTTGGAATCTTCGCTTTGATGAGGTGATCAAAGCGTTCGAGTTTATACAAGTTTACGGAGAAGCTTGTATTTACAAGAAAGTGAGTGGGAGCTCTATAGCGTTTCTAATATTATATGTGGATGACATATTACTGATTGGAAACAATATAGAAATGTTGGAAAGCGTGAAGGAATATTTGAACAAGAGTTTTTCAATGAAGGACCTAGGAGAAGCTGCTTTCATATTAGGCATCAAGATCTATAGAGATAGATCAAGACGTTTAATAGGACTTTCACAAAGCACATACCTTGATAAGATTTTGAAGAAGTTCAAAATGGATCAGTCCAAGAAGGGGTTCTTGCCTGTATTGCAAGGTGTGAAGTTGAGTAAGACTCAATTCCCAGTGACTGCAGAAGATAGAGAAAAGATGAGTGTCATCTCCTATGCTTCAGCCATAGGCTCTATCATGTATGCAATGCTGTGCACAAGACCCGATGTCAGCCTTGCCATAAGTATGGTTGGAAGGTTTCAAAGCGATCCAGGAATGGAACACTGGACGGCGGTCAAGAATATCCTGAAGTACCTGAAAAGGACTAAGGACATGTTTCTCATTTATGGAGGTGATCAAGAGCTCGTCGTAAAGGGTTACGTCGATGCAAGCTTTGACACTGATCCGGATGACTCTAAGTCGCAAACCGGATACATGTTTATTCTTAATGGGGGTGCGGTTAGCTGGTGCAGTTCCAAGCAAAGCGTGGTAGCTGATTCTACATGCGAAGCGGAGTACATCGCTGCCTCGGAGGCGGCGAAGGAAGGTGTCTGGATGAAGGAGTTCATGACAGATCTTGGAGTAGTGCCTAGTGCGCTTAACCCAATGACTCTGTTTTGTGATAATACTGGTGCCATTGCTCTAGCCAAGGAACCAAGATTTCACAAGAGGACCAGACACATAAAGCGACGTTTCAATTCCATCCGCGATTACATCAAGGAGGACGACATAAATATTTGCAAAGTACACACGGATCTGAATGTTGCAGATCCGATGACTAAACTTCTTCCAAGGGCTAGACATGAACAACACCAGAACTACATGGGTGTTCGATTCATTACAATGTAAATCACATAGTGATGTGAACTAGATTATTGACTCTAGTGCACGTGGGATACTGTTGGAAATATGCCCTAGAGGCAATGATAAATTAGTTATTATTATATTTCCTTGTTCATGATAATCGTTTATTATCCATGCTATAACTGTATTGATTGGAAACTCAAATACATGTGTGGGTACATAGACAACACTGTGTCCCTAGTAAGCCTCTAGTTGACTAGCTCGTTAATCAAAAGATGGTGAAGGTTTCCTAGCCATGGACATGAGATGTCATTTGATAACGGGATCACATCATTAGGAGAATGATGTGATGGACAAGACCCAAACTGTAAACGTAGCATATGATCGTGTCAGTTTATTGCTATTGTTTTCTGCATGTCAAGTATCTGTTCCTATGACCATGAGATCATGCAACTCCCTGACATCGGAGGAGTACCTTGTGTGTATCAAACGTCGCAACGTAACTGGGTGACTATAAAGGTGCTCTACAGGTATCTCCGAGGGTGTCTGTTGGGTTGGCATGGATCAAGACTGGAATTTGTTACTCCGTGTGACGGAGAGGTATCTCAGGGCCCACTCGGTAATACAACATCACAATGAGCCTTGCAAGCAATGTGACTAAAGTGTTAGCCACGAGATATTGTATTACGGAACGAGTAAAGAGACTTGTCGGTAACGAGATTGAACTAGGTATAGAGATACCGACGATCGAATCTCGGGCAAGTAACATACCGAAGAACAAAGGGAACAGTATACGGGATTAACTGAATCCTTGACATAGAGGTTCGACCGATAAAGATCTTCGTAGAATATGTAGGAGCCAATATGGGCATCCAGGTCCCGCTATTGGTTATTGATCGTAGAGGTGTCTCGGTCATGTCTACATAGTTCTCGAACCCGCAGGGTCTACACACTTAACGTTTGGTGACGATTAGTATAGTTGAGTTATTGTGTTGGTGACCGAAGGTTGTTCGGAGTCCCGGATAAGATCCCGGACATGACGAGGGTCTCCAGAAGAGTCCGGAGGTAAAGATTGATATATGTGATAATAGTGTTTTGATCTCCGAAAGGGTTCCGGAATTCACCGGAAGGGGTTCCGGATGTTTACCGAAGTGTTCGGGTGCAGCAACACTTTATATGAGCCAAAGGGGTAAAGCCCACGAGGTTTTGGAAGTGCAAAAGGAAGTTTTGCTACTGCCTTAAGCTGGTAAGGCAGTACTACCGCTACTGTAGCAGCGGTACTACCGCCCAAGCGGTACTACCGCTACTGTAGTAGCGGTACTACCGCTCGTGAGCGGTACTACCGCTTGTGCGCGGTACTGCAGGGATCCGAGTTGTACTCTTTCCCTGCGGGCCAAACCGACCTTGTGCAGGCAAAACCGACCTGGAGGAGGCTTTTACTCCAAGTTTAGACCCCAAGGCTCAACATATAAATAGAGGGGCAGGGCTTGCACACGGGACACATTAAGATTTCCCAAGCCGTGTGTCGGCAACCCTAACCCTCTAGTTCTCCCGTCATAATCTCCGTAGTGCTTGGCGAAGCCCTGCAGAGATTGTTCCTCACCACCATCACCACGCCGTCGTGCTGCCGGAACTCATCTACTACTTCACCATCGCTCGCTGGATCGAGGAGGTGAAGGCGTCATCAAGCCGTACGTGTGTTGAACGCGGAGGTGTCGTCCGTTCGGCACTAGTTCGTGATCGGATCGAGGGACGACTTGCGATTTGGATCGCGGAGACGTTCGACTACATCAACCGCGTTTCTTAACGCTTCCGCTTAGCGATCTACAAGGGTATGTAGATTCACTCTCCCTCTCGTAGATGCTCATCACCATGGATAGATCTTGTGTGTGCGTAGGAAATTTTTTGTTTCCCACGCAACGTTCCCCAACAGGGAGCGGGGCCTACGACAAGGTTTGGGGCGAGCGCGCGTCCGAGCTGCACATCGGCAATGGTAGCGGCGGCGGCGACGAGGGACAAGAGTGGCGGGGGGTGCGGCTGGAGCGCTCGGTGGGGGGGGGGGTAGAAAAAGGAGGCATGTGCCACCGACAGGCGGGCCAGGGGAGGACAAGCGCGCGCGTCCGGCCCGTCCGCGCGCTGTCCGTTTCACCTCAAAGGCGGCCCAAACTTGGGCCGAGGATGGGTGAAAGCACAACATGCTCCCTTGGCGGTTTTGATAATTCATGACAACATACATTGTCTCTTGGACTAACACCTTTACCTAGTGTATTTCAGATATAGTCCACAGAGAGGGTTGGCAAAAGGATTGTGGAGATTGTGGAATACCCCAAGCAAGGAAATAGGTTGGCAAAGCTTTAAGGAAGAGGACTCTACATTTTACTTTGTGAGAAATCACTTTGAGTCCATAGGAAAGCCAATACTATTAAAAGGGGGTAAGGTTTTGTTGGTGAACAAAATGCTCATACGTGCACAAGTGATAGTCACCAAAAACACTCAAAGTCGGTGCAACCAACATTTCCATCCCGGTGCCACCGATTCTCAACCTCAGACAAACTCAGCCAAACCCTAGCCACTTCGGTGCAACCGATTCAATCCCGGTGCCACCGAGTTTAGGTTGCCAACTTTCTGTTACGCAAATTCACAATATCGGTACCACCGAGATTGTTGGATCGGCGTCACCGAGATTGTCAATCTGACTGTTGGTCACCTTATCGGTGCAACCGAGTTTCCTATATCGATCTCACCGAGATTCAAAGGTTGCCACTTTTTGGTCACTTCGGTACCACCGAGATTTACACATCGGTGTCACCGAGTTGGTCATTTTTTGTGTAACGGTTGGATTTTTGGGGATGCCTATATATACCCCTCCACCACCACCTACTCGAAAGAGAAGCACTCAGAACTATTCCATACTTGCCCCATCCAGTTTTCTGAGAGAGAACCACCTATTCTTGTGTTGAGGTCAAGATCTTCCACTCCAACCATATGGATCTAGATTTCTAGCCTCCCCAAGTTGCTTTCCACCAATCCCATCTCTTCCACCAAGCCAAATCTGTGAGAGAGTGATTGTGTGTTGAGGAGTCTATCATCTTGAAGCAGAAGAGCAAGGAGTTCATCGACATTACCGAGCCTATTACCTTTTGGAGGGTGGTGCCTCCTAGATTGGTTAGGTGTCGCTTGGGAGCCTCCTACTTCGTGTTGTGGAGTTGAACCAAGAAGTTTGTAAGGGCAAGGAGATCACCTACTTCGTGAAGATCTACCCATAGTGAGGCTAGTCCTTCGTGGACGGAAGACGTTATGGAATAGTCAAGGTTGCTACTTCGTGGACCCTTATGGGTGGAGCCCTCCGTGGACTCTCGCGACCGTTACCCTCCGTGGGTTGAAGACTCCATAAACGTGGACGTACGATAGCATCACCTATCAGAACCACGGGAAAAATCCTTGCGTCTCCAATTGTGTTTGATCTCCATATCTCTACCCCTTTACTTCATGTGCAATGTCTTTACTTTCCGCTGCCATATTTGTTGACATGCATGTGTAGGGCTGTTAGACTTGCTAGACTTGCTATAACTGTTAAAATCTGCCAACCAATTAACTTGGGAAAATGTTAGGTTTTAAATTCCTGCTAGTAGTCTATTCACCCCCCCCCTTTAGACACTCTTCTAGTGATCCCTCAATTGGTATTAGAGCTTTGGTCTCCATTGCTTCGGTCTAATCATCGAGGAGGAAGATGGATGTGTCTAGTATAGGGAGTTTGAGTTGTAGAGTGCCTATTATTGATGGAGAGTACTATAGTCAATGGAAAACCTTGATGCTTGAGCTGTTTAATGAATTTCAATTGAGCAAATATGTCAAGTGCCCCTATGTACCTCCCATTGATTCTTTGCATCCCACACACGAAGAGGAAGTTGATATGCTATGCAATCTTATAACTGTCAATCTCATTGTTAGAGCTTTGCCTAGAAATGTGCTCAATCAAATGAAGAATTTTGTATGTGCTTACACTTTGTGGAATGACATGGAGAAACGATATCCAAGTTATTCATTGAGTAATCTTGATGAAATTCTTCATAAAACTATTACCTTCCACAAAATGACGCCTAGTGATCCTAAATTTGATGATTGTTTATTTGAGCTTAGAGACCTCATGCGTGCTAAAGGAGATGTCACAACTATCAACAATATCATTATAGAAATCCTTCGCATTCATAAACTTGAACATTGTGATGATCACCATCCTAACGAATCTCTTGTTCTTTATGACGAGGATTTCCCACTTGATGATGACAATGTAGAACATGGCTACTATGATGAAGATGAGCTGTTCGACATCGAGTATGAGAAGATCATGAAGAATCTAAGTCTCATGGCAAACTTTAAGGATTACATGTCCGGAGGAAAAGAATGGATTCTCGATAGCGGATGTACCGATCATATGACCGGAGATAGAGAGATGTTTGAAGAGATCACACCAAACCATGTACCACGAAGGTACGTAACTTTTGGAGACAACTCTAAGGGTAAGGTACTTGGTCTTGGTAAGGTGGCCATATCCCACGATAGCTCTATCCAAAATGTTATGCTTGTAGAATCTCTTGGCTACAATCTTCTTTCCGTATCTAGACTTGCTGACTTTGTTTTAATGTGCTATTGACGAAAGTAGATTGCCAAGTGTTTCGTCAAGATAATCATAAAATGGTCTTTATCGGTTTCCGTAGAGGTGATCTATACATTGTTGACTTCAATAAGAGATCCAAACCTCGTACTTGTTTAATTGCTAAATCCTCTAAAGGTTGGCTTTTGCATAGAAGACTAGGACATGTTGGCATGCGTAATTTAGACAAGCTTATCAAAGGTGATCATATACTTGGTGTTAAAGATGTTATCTTTGACAAAGATAGACTTTGTAGTGCTTGTCAAGCCGGAAAGCAAGTAGGTGGAAGTCATCCCATTAAGAATATCATGACTACTAGGAGACCACTCGAGTTACTTCACATGGATCTTTTTGGTTCCAACGCTTACAAGAGTCTCGGTGGAAATTCCTATGGTCTAGTTATAGTTGATGATTTTTCTAGATTTACGTGGGTATTCTTTCTTGATGATAAGTCACAGGTTCAAAAGATCTCAAGAACTTCGCTCGCAAAGCGCAAAATCAGTTTGAAGTGAAGATCAAGAAGGTTCGGAGCGATAACGGATCGGAGTTCAAGAACACCCATGTGGATACCTTCCTTGACGAAGAAGGTGTCTCACATGAGTTCTCGGCTACGTACACGCCTCAACAAAATGGAGTTGTTGAGAGGAAGAACCGGACGCTCATTGAGATGGCAAGAACGATGCTTGACGAATACAAGACGCCAAGACACTTTTGGGCAGAAGCCGTGGAAACAACATGTCATGCCACAAACCGACTTTACTTGCACAAGCTTCTCGGTAAAACGGCATACGAGCTACTCACCGGTAACAAACCCCAAGTTGGATACTTTCGGGTATTCGGCTCAAAGTGCTACATTCTTGATAAGCATCGTCGTACTAAATTTGCTCCTAAATCTCATGAAGGATTCCTACTTGGTTACGGATCGAACTCTCACACTTACCGTGTCTACAACAACTTCACTCGAAAGACGGTAGATGTGAAGTTTGATGAATCTATTGGTTCGCAAGTCGAACAATTGCCAAATGATCTAGGTGATAAGGACCCTTCGGAAGCTATCCAAGATTTGCCCATCGGCAATATTCGTCCCATGGAGGTGAAGGAAAGTACTTCATCAACACAAGTGGAAGCCCCTACTTCACGTCAAGGTGAACCACAACATGACATGGAGGCATCCACAAGCGGTACACGACAAGATGATGAAGAGGAGGAAGTGCATCATGAAGATCCACCACAACCACCTTCACCACCACCTCAAGGGAACGACACCATCAACAACAACGAAGATGAAGGAGATGATGATGAAGAAGAAGAAGCTCCACCATCTAACAAGCCCAAGCTACCCCGAGTTCGAGCACAAGTGACCAAGAACCATCCCCTAAACCAAATCTTTGGTGACATCCAAAACGGGAGAATCACTCGCTCTAAAACTCGTCTAGCTAACTTTTGTGAGCATTATTCTTTCATCTCTAGCATTGAGCCCTTGAAGGTAGAACAAGCTCTTGAAGACGCGGACTGGGTGAACGCGATGCATGAAGAGCTTCACAACTTCGAGAGGAACGAAGTGTGGACACTCGTGAAGAAGCCCAAGGATGAGCAAAACATCATCGGAACCAAATGGGTGTTTCGAAACAAGCAAGACGAAGACGGTCAAGTCGTGCACAACAAGGCTCGTCTCGTAGCCCAAGGATATACGCAAGTCGAAGGTATGGACTACGGTGAGACCTACGCCCCCGTTGCTAGACTTGAAGCTATTCGCATTCTTCTTGCCTATGCTAATCACCATGATATCACGCTTTATCAAATGGACATTAAAAGTGCCTTTTTGAATGGTGAGATTGAAGAAGAAGTCTATGTTAAGCGACCACCTGGTTTTGTGAATCCTAAGAAACCTAATCATGTCTACAAGCTTCGTAAAGCCCTCTATGGTCTTAAGCAAGCCCCTCGTGCTTGGTATAAATGCTTAACGAAGTTTCTCATTGAAAAAGGTTTTGAAATTGGTAAAATTGACGCAACCTTGTTCACTAAGAGAGTTAATGGTGAATTATTTGTATGCCAAATCTATGTGGATTATATTATCTTTGGATCTACTAACCCACAATTTAGTGAAAGATTTGGAAGGTTGATGTCCGAGAAGTATGAGATGTCTATGATGTGTGAGCTGAAATTCTTTCTTGGTTTGCAAATCAAGCAAATGAAAGAAGGAACTTTCATCTCTCAAACTAAGTATACCAAGGACTTGATCAAGAAGTTCAACATGCAAGAGTGCAAAGGTATGAAAATCCCCATGCCTACTAGCGGACATGTTGATCTTACCAAGTAGGATGAACCGGTTGATCAAAATGTTTATCGATCTATGATTGGTTCATTGCTATATCTATGTGCCTCTCATCCCGATATTATGCTTAGTGTTTGCATGTGTGCTAGATATCAAGTTGCACCTAAAGAGTGTCATCTTTTGGCCGTGAAACATATTGTGAGATATTTGATACAAACACCAAACTTTGGCATTTGGTATCCCAAAGGATCTTCCTTTAAGCTTGTTGGCTATTCCGATTCGGATTATGCCGGTGACAAGGTTGATAGAAAATCCACCTCGGGTACTTATCAATTTTTGGGTAGATCTCTTGTGTCTTGGTCCTTCAAGAAAGAAAACTCGGTATCTTTATCCACTGCCGAAGCTGAATATATTGTTGTTGGATCTTGTTGTGCACAATTGTTATGGATGACACAAACGCTTAAGGATTACGGAATCCATGTTATAAATGTTCCATTACTTTGTGACAATGAAAGTGCTATTAAAATTGGTCATAATCCTGTGCAACATTCTCGAACTAAACATATTCAAGTTAGACATCATTTCATTCGTGATCATGTTGCCAAATGAGATATTAATCTTAAGCATGTTCGCACTAACAAGCAATTGGCCGATATCTTTACCAAGCCACTTGATGAGAAAACATTTTGCTATTTGAGGAGTGAGTTGAACATCATTGATGCTTCAAACTTGAGCTAGACTCACTCGGTTGCATGCAAGGGCATAAGCTTTCTTGATATTTCCATGTTGACCCTAACATGTTATCTTGTGCCATGGAATTCTATGCTCCCTTGTATTGCATCTAACTCTTTTGTAGGTACTTGGAAGAACTTCATTCCACAAGATTGCCCTCAACTCAAATCATAAGCAATCTTGTCATGACCAAGTATCCACAATTCCTCTTTGTGATGGAAGGAAGAAAACACCTCAACCATATACTTGACATACATTTATAATTCTTAATTTGGTATCATGTCAAATGGATATATCTATTGCCCTTCCTTGCATGACTAACCTTTGTAGGTGACAAGTGTACTAAAACGAGAAGGATTGCTCCCAACTCAAGATGATCTTCATCAACCTCGAGCATCCTCAACAAATTCACCTACGAGCAACGTCATCAACATCACTCAAAGGTATGTACTCATATCCTTGAAAAGGCTTTGCTCCAAGTCATGAGCTAAAGCAACTCAAGTGATATGAAGACATTAAAATGCTTAATCGAAAAATGGTAACCCCATTTTGAGCTTAACGTAGAGTATGACCTATGATCAAGTACTCTTACTTGGCTCCTAAGTCAATATACTCTAATATAGGTGACCTAGTCACCGCCCATCATCTAGTTAAGTATCTTGTTTGGTTCATTCTCTATTTTGCAAAGATTTCTTGAAACCACTCAAATCTTCTCTAGTTGATATTTTTCTGTAAAAACTTTTGCATTCCCTTTGAAAAAGTTCTCTGTTGACGCCTTGAAAACAGAAACTTTGTCCCTTATTTCTGTTGCTGTTTTAGCCTCGGAGCCGCCGATACATATTTCTCGGTTCTACCGTAATTGCAGATAAACTGCACTACAAAACTTCGGTACCACCGATTGATCTGTCTCGGAGTCACCGATTTTTTCTTTTCTAATCTATGTTTCTTTTGCAATCCTACAAGCAATACTTCTGTTACTTCGATGATCCCGTTAAAAAAAATCGGGGGAGAATAACAAAAGATAATCTTAGGGAGAGAATTTCTTTATTCAAGGATCCCTACCTTAACGGAAGAAGGGGGAGAATAACAAAATCTTACAACATCTCAAAGGGAGAGAAACTATTTTCCATGATTCCCTCAGTTTTCATTTCTATGAACCCTACACTCAGTGACCCTTGTTCTCAAGGATCCCTTCTCAGTCAATGATCCCTGTATCTATCCCTGTTTTTGACCTTTTTGGAAATTAATGCCAAAGGGGGAGAAGAACAAAGCTTCATGCTAAAGGGGAGATACATGCTTATGCAAAGGGGGAGATATGATCAAGGGGAAGAGCCAATATGAATATTCATACTCACTTAAACAAGGGGAGAATATCAAAGTAGGAGGAGAAGACAAATTTGGAAGTTTACCCTTCTCACCCTATCCAATACCAATATCTACATGCTGAGATTCAGGGGGAGAGGATGTTCTACTATTGTCATATCTAAGGGGAGAAAGAAATAATTTCGGAGACATATCAATCTTAAGAAATGCTATCTTCTATATGTTCTCCATATCTTGGTACTGTTGAGTTCTATTGCCTTGTTGTTTGGTAGAATACTCTTGTGTTTTCTAACATTGTTTTCTCAAGTGTGTTTCTACTACTAGAATGCTCAAGAACTCAAGGTAAGTATATGCATCATACCCTTGATCAAGATTATCTCTTGCTTCTTGCACATATTGTTTGCAAGAGTGAAGTCTTGAAAAAGGATACATCTCATTCATACATATTTTATGCATATAGCCAAGATACACATGACTCATTATATCTCTTCTACTACTTGTGTGCCCATGCATTCCAAAGCAACTATCCTTTAAAGGACTGCACACATTTAGGGGGAGCAAATCTAAGTCATGTGTCTCTCAAAGTCTTCATTATATCCATGCATATCTTTATTTGAAGCTTTGATTGTATGTTGTCATCAATTACCAAAAAGGGGGAGATTGAAAGCACAACATGCTCCCTTGGTGGTTTTGATAATTCATGACAACATACATTGTCTCTTGGACTAACACCTTTACCTAGTGTATTTTAGATATAGTCCACACAGAGGGTTGGCAAAAGGATTGTGGAGATTGTGGAATACCCCAAGCAAGGAAATAGGTTGGCAAAGCTTCAAGGAAGAGGACTCTACATTTTACTTTGTGAGAAATCACTTTGAGTCCATAGGAAAGCCAATACTATTAAAAGGGGGTAAGGTTTTGTTGGTGAACAAAATGCTCATACGTGCACAAGTGATAGTCACCAAAAACACCCACACACTCTCCCACCAAAGTCTGTCCAAAGCCAAATACTCAAAATCGGTGCAACCAATATTTCCATCCCGGTGCCACCGATTTTCAACCTCAGACAGACTCAGCCAACCCTAGCCACTTCGGTGCAACCGATTCAATTCCGGTGCCACCGAGTTTAGGTTGCCAACTTTCTGTTACGCAAATTCACAATATCGATACCACCGAGATTGTTGGATCGGCGTCACCGAGATTGTCAATCTGACCGTTGGTCACCTTATCGGTGCAACCGAGTTTCCTATATCGGTCTCACCAAGATTCAAAAGTTGCCACTTTTTGGTCACTTCGGTACCATCGAGATTTACACATCGGCGTCACCGAGTTGGTCATTTTGTGTGTAACGGTTGGATTTTTGGGGATGCCTATATATACCCTTCCACCACCACCTACTCGAAAGAGAAGCACTCAGAACTATTCCATACTTGCCCCATCCAGTTTTTTGAGAGAGAACCACATATTCTTGTGTTGAGGTCAAGATCTTCCACTCCAACTATATGGATCTTGATTTCTAGCCTCCCCAAGTTGCTTTCCACCAATCCCATCTCTTTCACCAAGCCAAATCTGTGAGAGAGTGATTGTGTGTTGAGGAGTCTATCATCTTGAAGCAGAAGAGCAAGGAGTTCATCGACATTACCGAGCCTATTACCTTTTGGAGGGTGGTGCCTCCTAGATTGGTTAGGTGTCGCTTGGGAGCATCCTACTTCGTGTTGTGGAGTTGAACCAAGAAGTTTGTAAGGGCAAGGAGATCGCCTACTTCGTGAAGATCTACCCATAGTGAGGCTAGTCCTTTGTGGACGGAAGCCGTTATGGAATAGTCAAGGTTGCTACTTCGTGGACCCTTATGTGTGGAGCCCTCCGTGGACTCTCGCGACCGTTACCCTCCGTGGGTTGAAGACTCCATAAACGTGGACGTACGATAGCACCACCTATCGGAACCACTGGAAAAATCATTGCGTCTCCAATTGTGTTTGATCTCCATATCTCTACCCCTTTACTTCATGTGCAATGTCTTTACTTTCCGCTACCATATTTGTTGACATGCATGTGTAGGGCTGTTAGACTTGCTAGACTTGCTATAACTGTTAAAATCTGCCAACCAATTAACTTAGAAAAATGTTAGGCTTTAAATTCCTGCTAGTAGTCTATTCACCCCCCCCCCCCCCCCCCTCTAGACACTCTTCTAGTGATCCCTCAATGTGTCGAAAATGGACAGAAAACGAATAAAAATCCGGTTGCGTCCGCGCGCTGTGCCGTCTGGTATGTCTGTTTTGCTCCAAACGGACGCATCCGGATAGGATGGGGTAGCACGCTGGAGTTGGCCTTAGCGAAGGAAACGTGATACCAACACACTGGATCCGCAACGTCTGGTCACGATTTTTGTCTTGAGAAAATACTTCTAGCCGTTGGCACTCACATTATCGGCACCACCTCGGATCCTCGCAAACGCATATGCCTATGGGATGCACAAGGAATTTCGCGGGCCCGCACACACATCTGATGTCAGTATATGTACGTGTCTAGCTTAGCAGTGTATAGGTGCCTGGGGACTTAAGATTCGTGTATGCCATTTTAGTCGGCACGCGAGCGTGGTGGTGCCAAAAGGCCGTGCCGGGTCCTCAACTATCCGCCTTTTTTTGACATGAACTGTCGTGACCACTTTTTACTAGTAACAAAAGCAACCACTAAACTCGACTGAAATAAGTTTTAATCCACCCCGCACTGTCGGCATAAGTATAAAAACTGAAGAGTGAACATCAATTCTGCACTATCGTCTGCTAGATGAGAAAGGCATGCACGTACGTCTGAGATCTGACAACACCGAAACCTACCTTTGCTTTGGTATATCACCGCGAGATTATAAAAGACGTATATCAGCAGCATTCACACTCACTACTTAGCACTGGCCTATTTTAAAGGCAACCATGAGTAAGCTCGATCTTGTCTTGCGGTTAACGCATCCTCACAACGGATCCACATGCAGCTCACGTCCTTAATATACATGCAGCCATCTGCATTTCAATGCGTCCCGCACATGTCCTTTTGCCGTTTGGCCAGTGCTGTTACTAGATCTGACCACCCGGCATCGACGTTTCTTGTGTAGATTAACTTCTTCCTCTTCTACTAGGACCACGGTCGATCGCACGTGCATGCATGCTACCCCCGTTTTTGTCTCCGTGCCATGGGTTGTACTAAGAGTTACTGTACTGCTTTGCTGATCTCGTGAGGACGTGCATTGTTTCCAGGCGGCGCGTGCGGGTACGGGACGCTGGTGGACGTGGTGCCGATGAAGGCCCGCGTGGGCGCGGTGAGCCCGGTGCTGTTCAAGGCCGGCGAGGGCTGCGGCGCCTGCTACAAGGTCAGGTGCCTCGACCGCGGCATCTGCTCGCGCCGCGCCGTCACCGTCATCGTCACCGACGAGTGCCCCGGCGGCTACTGCTCCCTGGGCCGCACGCACTTCGACCTCAGCGGCGCCGCCTTCGGCAGGCTGGCCGTCGCCGGCCACGCCGGGCAGCTGCGCAACCGAGGCGAGATCTCCGTCGTGTTCCGCAGGTGACACGCAACTTGCCCAGTTTGCCATTTACTACCACTTCCGTCTGACAGTTTAACCACTTGAACTCTGTCACCGGCCGCAATGGTACGTACGGCGTAGAGTGGAAACAAAGGTTGTCAAAATGCTCGACGACACGGTCAGATCTGACTAGCTAGCTGCCGATCGAGGACCACCGGGGTTCACCGTTCAGTGTCTGCCCCTGTTCACATGCCCTGGCTGCCTGCTGTAGTTGGATCTTGGGCCGGGCGTGCCCCCATGCAACGGTTTTCTTGCCACGACTCCCCGGCCGGCGATCACGCCTTCTCCATTCACACTGTCTATTGACTCTGGCCGACACACACTCTGCACGCCAAGGCTGGCTGCCTGCAGAGTTCACATTTGTCATGTTCATAGCACGGGACGAAATAGACAGTTTACAGTTTGACTGTGATGGCTCATGAGCTCCCGTTTGATTTCAGGACGCCGTGCAAGTACCGGGGGAAGAACATCGCCTTCCGCGTGGTCGAGGGCTCGACGAGCTTCTGGCTCTCGCTTCTGGTGGAGTTCGAGGACGGCGACGGTGACATTGGATCCATGCAGCTCAAGCAGGTAAACAAGAGGGGTGGTTTATGCCTTAGTTCAGCATGCGCGTTGCATTGCCATAGGTAGGATAAAAAACGAAAGAAATATTCAGTCGTGTGGTCACCTATACTAATTAAAATGCATGAGGGGTAGAGTGGCAGTAGCATGAAAAATGGTGCTCCCTCCGTCCCGAATATGTGGTGTATAAATTCAGTTAAAAAGTAAATTATTAATAAGTTTAATAAATAAATAGAAGAAAAATATCGACAACTATAATATTGAATAAATACATTATGAAAATATATTGAATGATGGATATATGGATATTGATATGAAATTACTTATCTTGCTATTTTTGCACATATGGTTGATCAAACTTACTCCCTCCGTCTCAGTTTACAAGTCTTGCACGTGTATCTATGTCGTCAATTTGACCAACTTAATAAGAGGCATATATTACAAAAAATATATCATTAGATACTTTAGATGTTCTATTTTCTAATGATATAATTTTTATATTAAACAATTTATTTTATATAAGTCAAATTGACGACCTAGATACACGTGCAAGACTTATAAATTGAGATGGAGGAAGTAGAAATCATTGTTTTTTTAGATTCAGTCTGTACACCACCTATTTAGGGCAGATGAAGTTCTAGAGGGAGGATTATTCAAAATGTAAGGGGTTTTTCCGTGGGCAGTGCGCTAGTGCATGCATTTGATGTGAGGGTCTTCCTCTTTTCCCATGTGATTGATTGGCCATTGGGGGGGGGGGGGGGGGGGGGTGGGGGGGGGGCATCTTAGATGGTCGTTTCCTGCATGAATAGGCAAACATGTTTCTTTCTTTCTTTTTGAGTTGCTTGGTCGCTGTTCTAGCTTCCTTTCTGTCTTTGGAGCAAGGTTTTGATCCGCGTGCTTTGTCCATTACCGGATTGCACATCTGCAGAGAGAAAATAAAACTATAGCCAGCTGAAAAATAGGGCCAAAAGTTTACTGCTGGTGCTACCTAACCTGCATATATAAGATGAAGTAGGCACCATCCTAAGGTACATATGAACCCGCTTTTAAAAAATGTACTTTAAACACGTTTTGTAATGTTAAAATTTTGTGCATGCATGTTTGTACAAATATGTCCGCAGCACAAAGTTTTATGAAAAAATGTATTTTTTATTTTGTCTCCACAAAAAAGACAAATTTTAGTGCTTCTAAATGGCGTTTCGCGACAAAATGTTTTGTCTTTTTTACACAGGCCATAAAAAAGTTGTTTTTCCGTGAAATTTTCTGTATGCACATAGAATACGAAGACGTCTGCGCGCACTTTTTTTCAATAAATTTTGTCATTTCAAAATGTGTTTTTTAAAGCGAGTTCATATGTATCCGGGTTCATTCATGACTTTTTTATATAAGATGTTCTTGATATCTAGCATTCCTACGTTGTAATTTATACAGTATTAAACTAAAACAGTGTCATTTATTTCCAAACAGAGGGAGTATATTTTGTTTCCATGACATCAGTAAAAATATTGGTCCGGTTGATTCTTTACTAGGAAACGATCACGATTCTCTGTCCAAATGGTTCCGGTCGGCATACGCGTCTAGCTATCTTCGGGCAGCAGCTAGCATCGGAGTTGTGAAAAGCCAAAATCACGTGCCATGTTCATTCTTCAAGCCGTACCTTGCCCGATGCCACACGGTGAATATGCGATGCCCTTTGCCATGTCCCCTGCTTTTCCAATGGTGCTAGATACCCTTAACACAGCCCACCTTCTCACTCTCAGAGCATCTCCAACAGCCGCCCAAAAACAGCTCCGCGCGCTAAAAATCCGATTTTTTGGGCGCCGGTCAGCTCCAACAGAGGCTGTAAAATACTGCGCGCGCTGTAAAGTTTTGGGCATGCACTAAAAAGCGCTATCAAAAGCTGTAAATTTGGGCATTCACAGTTTGCACTGCGCGTTTTTTTGGGCGCGCGTTTTTGGGCTTCTGCTAAACCAATGTTGGTCCGGGCATGTTAGATGGTCGTTTCCTGCATGAATAGGCAAACATGTTTCTTTCTTTCTTTTTGAGTTGCTTGGTCCCTGTTCTAGCTTCCTTTCTGTCTTTGGAGCAAGGTTTTGATCCGCGTGCTTTGTCCATTACCGGATTGCACATCTGCAGAGAGAAAATAAAACTATAGCAGCTGAAAAATAGGGCCAAAAGTTTACTGCTGGTGCTACCTAACCTGCATATATAAGATGAAGTAGGCACCATCCTAAGGTACATATGAACCCGCTTTTAAAAAATGTACTTTAAACACGTTTTGTAATGTTAAAATTTTGTGCATGCATGTTTGTACAAATTTGTCCGCAGCACAAAGTTTTATGAAAAAATGTATTTTTTATTTTGTCTCCACAAAAAACACAAATTTTAGTGCTTCTAAATGGCGTTTCGCGACATAATGTTTTGTCTTTTTTACACAGGCCATAAAAAAGTTGTTTTTCCGTGAAATTTTCTGTATGCACATAGAATACGAAGACGTCCGCGCGCACTTTTTTTCAATAAATTTTGTCATTTCAAAATGTGTTTTTTAAAGCGAGTTCATATGTATCCGGGTTCATTCATGACTTTTTTATATAAGATGTTCTTGATATCTAGCATTCCTACGTTGTAATTTATACAGTATTAAACTAAAACAGTGTCATTTATTTCCAAACAGAGGGAGTATATTTTGTTTCCATGACATCAGTAAAAATATTGGTCCGGTTGATTCTTTACTAGGAAACGATCACGATTCTCTGTCCAAATGGTTCCGGTCGGCATACGCGTCTAGCTATCTTCGGGCAGCAGCTAGCATCCGAGTTGTGAAAAGCCAAAATCACGTGCCATGTTCATTCTTCAAGCCGTATCTTGCCCGATGCCACACGGTGAATATGCGATGCCCTTTGCCATGTCCCCTGCTTTTCCAATGGTGCTAGATACCCTTAACACAGCCCACCTTCTCACTCTCAGAGCATCTCCAACAGCCGCCCAAAAACAGCTCCGCGCGCTAAAAATCCAATTTTTTGGGCGCCGGTCAGCTCCAACAGAGGCTGTAAAATACTGCGCGCGCTGTAAAGTTTTGGGCATGCACTAAAAAGCGCTATCAAAAGCTGTAAATTTGGGCATTCACAGTTTGCACTGCGCGTTTTTTTGGGCGCGCGTTTTTGGGCTTCTGCTAAACCAATGTTGGTCCGGGCATGTTAGATGGTCGTTTCCTGCATGAATAGGCAAACATGTTTCTTTCTTTCTTTTTGAGTTGCTTGGTCCCTGTTCTAGCTTCCTTTCTGTCTTTGGAGCAAGGTTTTGATCCGCGTGCTTTGTCCATTACCGGATTGCACATCTGCAGAGAGAAAATAAAACTATAGCAGCTGAAAAATAGAGCCAAAAGTTTACTGCTGGTGCTACCTAACCTGCATATATAAGATGAAGTAGGCACCATCCTAAGGTACATATGAACCCGCTTTTAAAAAATGTACTTTAAACACGTTTTGTAATGTTAAAATTTTGTGCATGCATGTTTGTACAAATATGTCCGCAGCACAAAGTTTTATGAAAAAATGTATTTTTTATTTTGTCTCCACAAAAAACACAAATTTTAGTGCTTCTAAATGGCGTTTCGCGACATAATGTTTTGTCTTTTTTACACAGGCCATAAAAAAGTTGTTTTTCCGTGAAATTTTCTGTATGCACATAGAATACGAAGACGTCCGCGCGCACTTTTTTTCAAAAAAATTTGTCATTTCAAAATGTGTTTTTTAAAGCGAGTTCATATGTATCCGGGTTCATTCATGACTTTTTTATATAAGATGTTCTTGATATCTAGCATTCCTACGTTGTAATTTATACAGTATTAAATTAAAACAGTGTCATTTATTTCCAAACAGAGGGAGTATATTTTGTTTCCATGACATCAGTAAAAATATTGGTCCGGTTGATTCTTTACTAGGAAACGATCACGATTCTCTGTCCAAATGGTTCCGGTCGGCATACGCGTCTAGCTATCTTCGGGCAGCAGCTAGCATCCGAGTTGTGAAAAGCCAAAATCACGTGCCATGTTCATTCTTCAAGCCGTATCTTGCCCGATGCCACACGGTGAATATGCGATGCCCTTTGCCATGTCCCCTGCTTTTCCAATGGTGCTAGATACCCTTAACACAGCCCACCTTCTCACTCTCAGAGCATCTCCAACAGCCGCCCAAAAACAGCTCCGCGCGCTCAAAATCCGATTTTTTGGGCGCCGGTCAGCTCCAACAGAGGCTGTAAAATACTGCGCGCGCTGTAAAGTTTTGGGCATGCACTAAAAAGCGCTATCAAAAGCTGTAAATTTGGGCATTCACAGTTTGCACTGCGCGTTTTTTTGGGCGCGCGTTTTTGGGCTTCTGCTAAACCAATGTTGGTCCGGGCATGTTAGATGGTCGTTTCCTGCATGAATAGGCAAACATGTTTCTTTCTTTCTTTTTGAGTTGCTTGGTCCCTGTTCTAGCTTCCTTTCTGTCTTTGGAGCAAGGTTTTGATCCGCGTGCTTTGTCCATTACCGGATTGCACATCTGCAGAGAGAAAATAAAACTATAGCCAGCTGAAAAATTGGGCCAAAAGTTTACTGCTGGTGCTACCTAACCTGCATATATAAGATGAAGTAGGCACCATCCTAAGGTACATATGAACCCGCTTTTAAAAAATGTACTTTAAACACGTTTTGTAATGTTAAAATTTTGTGCATGCATGTTTGTACAAATATGTCCGCAGCACAAAGTTTTATGAAAAAATGTATTTTTTATTTTGTCTCCACAAAAAAGACAAATTTTGGTGCTTCTAAATGGCGTTTCGCGACATAATGTTTTGTCTTTTTTACACAGGCCATAAAAAAGTTGTTTTTCCGTGAAATTTTCTGTATGCACATAGAATACGAAGACGTCCGCGCGCACTTTTTTTCAAAAAAATTTGTCATTTCAAAATGTGTTTTTTAAAGCGAGTTCATATGTATCCGGGTTCATTCATGACTTTTTTATATAAGATGTTCTTGATATCTAGCATTCCTACGTTGTAATTTATACAGTATTAAACTAAAACAGTGTCATTTATTTCCAAACAGAGTGAGTATATTTTGTTTCCATGACATCAGTAAAAATATTGGTCCGGTTGATTCTTTACGAGGAAACGATCACGATTCTCTGTCCAAATGGTTCCGGTCGGCATACGCGTCTAGCTATCTTCGGGCAGCAGCTAGCATCGGAGTTGTGAAAAGCCAAAATCACGTGCCATGTTCATTCTTCAAGCCGTACCTTGCCCGATGCCACACGGTGAATATGCGATGCCCTTTGCCATGTCCCCTGCTTTTCCAATGGTGCTAGATACCCTTAACACAGCCCACCTTCTCACTCTCAGAGCATCTCCAACAGCCGCCCAAAAACAGCTCCGCGCGCTCAAAATCCGATTTTTTGGGCGCCGGTCAGCTCCAACAGAGGCTGTAAAATACTGCGCGCGCTGTAAAGTTTTGGGCATGCACTAAAAAGCGCTATCAAAAGCTGTAAATTTGGGCATTCACAGTTTGCACTGCGCGTTTTTTTGGGCGCGCGTTTTTGGGCTTCTGCTAAACCAATGTTGGTCCGGGCATGTTAGATGGTCGTTTCCTGCATGAATAGGCAAACATGTTTCTTTCTTTCTTTTTGAGTTGCTTGGTCCCTGTTCTAGCTTCCTTTCTGTCTTTGGAGCAAGGTTTTGATCCGCGTGCTTTGTCCATTACCGGATTGCACATCTGCAGAGAGAAAATAAAAATATAGCCAGCTGAAAAATAGGGCCAAAAGTTTACTGCTGGTGCTACCTAACCTGCATATATAAGATGAAGTAGGCACCATCCTAAGGTACATATGAACCCGCTTTTAAAAAATGTACTTTAAACACGTTTTGTAATGTTAAAATTTTGTGCATGCATGTTTGTACAAATATGTCCGCAGCACAAAGTTTTATGAAAAAATGTATTTTTTATTTTGTCTCCACAAAAAAGACAAATTTTGGTGCTTCTAAATGGCGTTTCGCGACATAATGTTTTGTCTTTTTTACACAGGCCATATAAAAGTTGTTTTTCCGTGAAATTTTCTGTATGCACATAGAATACGAAGACGTCCGCGCGCACTTTTTTTCAATAAATTTTGTCATTTCAAAATGTGTTTTTTAAAGCGAGTTCATATGTATCCGGGTTCATTCATGACTTTTTTATATAAGATGTTCTTGATATCTAGCATTCCTACGTTGTAATTTATACAGTATTAAACTAAAACAATGTCATTTATTTCCAAACAGAGTGAGTATATTTTGTTTCCATGAGATCAGAAAAAATATTGGTCCGGTTGATTCTTTACGAGGAAACGATCACGATTCTCTGTCCAAATGGTTCCGGTCGGCATACGCGTCTAGCTATCTTCGGGCAGCAGCTAGCATCGGAGTTGTGAAAAGCCAAAATCACGTGCCATGTTCATTCTTCAAGCCGTACCTTGCCCGATGCCACACGGTGAATATGCGATGCCCTTTGCCATGTCCCCTGCTTTTCCAATGGTGCTAGATACCCTTAACACAGCCCGCCTTCTCACTCTCAGAGCATCTCCAACAGCCGCCCAAAAACAGCTCCGCGCGCTAAAAATCCGATTTTTTTGGCGCCGGTCAGCTCCAACAGAGGCTGTAAAATACTGCGCGCGCTGTAAAGTTTTGGGCATGCACTAAAAAGCGCTATCAAAAGCTGTAAATTTGGGCATTCACAGTTTGCACTGCGCGTTTTTTTGGGCGCGCGTTTTTGGGCTTCTGCTAAACCAATGTTGGTCCGGGCATGTTAGATGGTCGTTTCCTGCATGAATAGGCAAACATGTTTCTTTCTTTATTTTTGAGTTGCTTGGTCCCTGTTCTAGCTTCCTTTCTGTCTTTGGAGCAAGGTTTTGATCCGCGTGCTTTGTCCATTACCGGATTGCACATCTGCAGAGAGAAAATAAAACTATAGCCAGCTGAAAAATAGGGCCAAAAGTTTACTGCTGGTGCTACCTAACCTGCATATATAAGATGAAGTAGGCACCATCCTAAGGTACATATGAACCCGCTTTTAAAAAATGTACTTTAAACACGTTTTGTAATGTTAAAATTTTGTGCATGCATGTTTGTACAAATATGTCCGCAGCACAAAGTTTTATGAAAAAATGTATTTTTTATTTTGTCTCCACAAAAAAGACAAATTTTAGTGCTTCTAAATGGCGTTTCGCGACATAATGTTTGTCTTTTTTACACAGGCCATAAAAAAGTTGTTTTTCCGTGAAATTTTCTGTATGCACATAGAATACGAAGACGTCCGCGCGCACTTTTTTTCAATAAATTTTGTCATTTCAAAATGTGTTTTTTAAAGCGAGTTCATATGTATCCGGGTTCATTCATGACTTTTTTATATAAGATGTTCTTGATATCTACCATTCCTACGTTGTAATTTATACAGTATTAAACTAAAACAGTGTCATTTATTTCCAAACAGAGGGAGTATATTTTGTTTCCATGACATCAGTAAAAATATTGGTCCGGTTGATTCTTTACTAGGAAACGATCACGATTCTCTGTCCAAATGGTTCCGGTCGGCATACGCGTCTAGCTATCTTCGGGCAGCAGCTAGCATCCGAGTTGTGAAAAGCCAAAATCACGTGCCATGTTCATTCTTCAAGCCGTACCTTGCCCGATGCCACACGGTGAATATGCGATGCCCTTTGCCATGTCCCCTGCTTTTCCAATGGTGCTAGATACCCTTAACACAGCCCACCTTCTCACTCTCAGAGCATCTCCAACAGCCGCCCAAAAACAGCTCCGCGCGCTCAAAATCTGATTTTTTGGGCGCCGGTCAGCTCCAACAGAGGCTGTAAAATACTGCGCGCGCTGTAAAGTTTTGGGCATGCACTAAAAAGCGCTATCAAAAGCTGTAAATTTGGGCATTCACAGTTTGCACTGCGCGTTTTTTTGGGCGCGCGTTTTTGGGCTTCTGCTAAACCAATGTTGGTCCGGGCATGTTAGATGGTCGTTTCCTGCATGAATAGGCAAACATGTTTCTTTCTTTCTTTCTTTTTGAGTTGCTTGGTCCCTGTTCTAGCTTCCTTTCTGTCTTTGGAGCAAGGTTTTGATCCGCGTGCTTTGTCCATTACCGGATTGCACATCTGCAGAGAGAAAATAAAAATATAGCCAGCTGAAAAATAGGGCCAAAAGTTTACTGCTGGTGCTACCTAACCTGCATATATAAGATGAAGTAGGCACCATCCTAAGGTACATATGAACCCGCTTTTAAAAAATGTACTTTAAACACGTTTTGTAATGTTAAAATTTTGTGCATGCATGTTTGTACAAATATGTCCGCAGCACAAAGTTTTATGAAAAAATGTATTTTTTATTTTGTCTCCACAAAAAAGACAAATTTTGGTGCTTCTAAATGGCGTTTCGCGACATAATGTTTTGTCTTTTTTACACAGGCCATATAAAAGTTGTTTTTCCGTGAAATTTTCTGTATGCACATAGAATACGAAGACGTCCGCGCGCACTTTTTTTCAATAAATTTTGTCATTTCAAAATGTGTTTTTTAAAGCGAGTTCATATGTATCCGGGTTCATTCATGACTTTTTTATATAAGATGTTCTTGATATCTAGCATTCCTACGTTGTAATTTATACAGTATTAAACTAAAACAATGTCATTTATTTCCAAACAGAGTGAGTATATTTTGTTTCCATGAGATCAGTAAAAATATTGGTCCGGTTGATTCTTTACGAGGAAACGATCACGATTCTCTGTCCAAATGGTTCCGGTCGGCATACGCGTCTAGCTATCTTCGGGCAGCAGCTAGCATCGGAGTTGTGAAAAGCCAAAATCACGTGCCATGTTCATTCTTCAAGCCGTACCTTGCCCGATGCCACACGGTGAATATGCGATGCCCTTTGCCATGTCCCCTGCTTTTCCAATGGTGCTAGATACCCTTAACACAGCCCGCCTTCTCACTCTCAGAGCATCTCCAACAGCCGCCCAAAAACAGCTCCGCGCGCTAAAAATCCAATTTTTTGGGCGCCGGTCAGCTCCAACAGAGGCTGTAAAATACTGCGCGCGCTGTAAAGTTTTGGGCATGCACTAAAAAGCGCTATCAAAAGCTGTAAATTTGGGCATTCACAGTTTGCACTGCGCGTTTTTTTGGGCGCGCGTTTTTGGGCTTCTGCTAAACCAATGTTGGTCCGGGCATGTTAGATGGTCGTTTCCTGCATGAATAGGCAAACATGTTTCTTTCTTTCTTTTTGAGTTGCTTGGTCCCTGTTCTAGCTTCCTTTCTGTCTTTGGAGCAAGGTTTTGATCCGCGTGCTTTGTCCATTACCGGATTGCACATCTGCAGAGAGAAAATAAAACTATAGCCAGCTGAAAAATAGGGCCAAAAGTTTACTGCTGGTGCTACCTAACCTGCATATATAAGATGAAGTAGGCACCATCCTAAGGTACATATGAACCCGCTTTTAAAAAATGTACTTTAAACACGTTTTGTAATGTTAAAATTTTGTGCATGCATGTTTGTACAAATATGTCCGCAGCACAAAGTTTTATGAAAAAATGTATTTTTTATTTTGTCTCCACAAAAAAGACAAATTTTAGTGCTTCTAAATGGCGTTTCGCGACATAATGTTTTGTCTTTTTTACACAGGCCATAAAAAAGTTGTTTTTCCGTGAAATTTTCTGTATTCACATAGAATACGAAGACGTCCGCGCGCACTTTTTTTCAATAAATTTTGTCATTTCAAAATGTGTTTTTTAAAGCGAGTTCATATGTATCCGGGTTCATTCATGACTTTTTTATATAAGATGTTCTTGATATCTACCATTCCTACGTTGTAATTTATACAGTATTAAACTAAAACAGTGTCATTTATTTCCAAACAGAGGGAGTATATTTTGTTTCCATGACATCAGTAAAAATATTGGTCCGGTTAATTCTTTACCAGGAAACGATCACGATTCTCTGTCCAAATGGTTCCGGTCGGCATACGCGTCTAGCTATCTTCGGGCAGCAGCTAGCATCCGAGTTGTGAAAAGCCAAAATCACGTGCCATGTTCATTCTTCAAGCCGTACCTTGCCCGATGCCACACGGTGAATATGCGATGCCCTTTGCCATGTCCCCTGCTTTTCCAATGGTGCTAGATACCCTTAACACAGCCCGCCTTCTCACTCTCAGAGCATCTCCAACAGCTGCCCAAAAACAGCTCCGCGCGCTAAAAATCTGATTTTTTGGGCGCCGGTCAGCTCCAACAGAGGCTGTAAAATACTGCGCGCGCTGTAAAGTTTTGGGCATGCACTAAAAAGCGCTATCAAAAGCTGTAAATTTGGGCATTCACAGTTTGCACTGCGCGTTTTTTTGGGCGCGCGTTTTTGGGCTTCTGCTAAACCAATGTTGGTCCGGGCATGTTAGATGGTCGTTTCCTGCATGAATAGGCAAACATGTTTCTTTCTTTATTTTTGAGTTGCTTGGTCCCTGTTCTAGCTTCCTTTCTGTCTTTGGAGCAAGGTTTTGATACGCGTGCTTTGTCCATTACCGGATTGCACATCTGCAGAGAGAAAATAAAACTATAGCCAGCTGAAAAATAGGGCCAAAAGTTTACTGCTGGTGCTACCTAACCTGCATATATAAGATGAAGTAGGCACCATCCTAAGGTACATATGAACCCGCTTTTAAAAAATGTACTTTAAACACGTTTTGTAATGTTAAAATTTTGTGCATGCATGTTTTTACAAATATGTCCGCAGCACAAAGTTTTATGAAAAAATGTATTTTTTATTTTGTCTCCACAAAAAAGACAAATTTTAGTGCTTCTAAATGGCGTTTCGCGACATAATGTTTTGTCTTTTTTACACAGGCCATAAAAAAGTTGTTTTTCCGTGAAATTTTCTGTATGCACATAGAATACGAAGACGTCCGCGCGCACTTTTTTTCAATAAATTTTGTCATTTCAAAATGTGTTTTTTAAAGCGAGTTCATATGTATCCGGGTTCATTCATGACTTTTTTATATAAGATGTTCTTGATATCTACCATTCCTACGTTGTAATTTATACAGTATTAAACTAAAACAGTGTCATTTATTTCCAAACAGAGGGAGTATATTTTGTTTCCATGACATCAGTAAAAATATTGGTCCGGTTGATTCTTTACTAGGAAACGATCACGATTCTCTGTCCAAATGGTTCCGGTCGGCATACGCGTCTAGCTATCTTCGGGCAGCAGCTAGCATCCGAGTTGTGAAAAGCCAAAATCACGTGCCATGTTCATTCTTCAAGCCGTACCTTGCCCGATGCCACACGGTGAATATGCGATGCCCTTTGCCATGTCCCCTGCTTTTCCAATGGTGCTAGATACCCTTAACACAGCCCACCATCTCACTCTCAGAGCATCTCCAACAGCCGCCCAAAAACAGCTCCGCGCGCTAAAAATCCGATTTTTTGGGCGCCGGTCAGCTCCAACAGAGGCTGTAAAATACTGCGCGCGCTGTAAAGTTTTGGGCATGCACTAAAAAGCACTATCAAAAGCTGTACATTTGGGCATTCACAGTTTGCACTGCGCGTTTTTTTGGGCGCGCGTTTTTGGGCTTCTGCTAAACCAATGTTGGTCCGGGCATGTTAGATGGTCGTTTCCTGCATGAATAGGCAAACATGTTTCTTTCTTTCTTTTTGAGTTGCTTGGTCCCTGTTCTAGCTTCCTTTCTGTCTTTGGAGCAAGGTTTTGATCCGCGTGCTTTGTCCATTACCGGATTGCACATCTGCAGAGAGAAAATAAAACTATAGCCAGCTGAAAAATAGGGCCAAAAGTTTACTGCTGGTGCTACCTAACCTGCATATATAAGATGAAGTAGGCACCATCCTAAGGTACTTATGAACCCGCTTTTAAAAAATGTACTTTAAACACGTTTTGTAATGTTAAAATTTTGTGCATGCATGTTTGTACAAATATGTCCGCAGCACAAAGTTTTATGAAAAAATGTATTTTTTATTTTGTCTCCACAAAAAAGACAAATTTTAGTGCTTCTAAATGGCGTTTCGCGACATAATGTTTTGTCTTTTTTACACAGGCCATAAAAAAGTTGTTTTTCCGTGAAATTTTCTGTATGCACATAGAATACGAAGACGTCCGCGTGCACTTTTTTTCAATAAATTTTGTCATTTCAAAATGTGTTTTTTAAAGCGAGTTCATATGTATCCGGGTTCATTCATGACTTTTTTATATAAGATGTTCTTGATATCTAGCATTCCTACGTTGTAATTTATATAGTATTAAACTAAAACAATGTCATTTATTTCCAAACAGAGTGAGTATATTTTGTTTCCATGACATCAGTAAAAATATTGGTCCGGTTGATTCTTTACGAGGAAACGATCACGATTCTCTGTCCAAATGGTTCCGGTCGGCATACGCGTCTAGCTATCTTCGGGCAGCAGCTAGCATCCGAGTTGTGAAAAGCCAAAATCACGTGCCATGTTCATTCTTCAAGCCGTACCTTGCCCGATGCCACACGGTGAATATGCGATGCCCTTTGCCATGTCCCCTGCTTTTCCAATGGTGCTAGATACCCTTAACACAGCCCACCTTCTCACTCTCAGAGCATCTCCAACAGCCGCCCAAAAACAGCTCCGCGCGCTAAAAATCTGATTTTTTGGGCGCCGGTCAGCTCCAACAGAGGCTGTAAAATACTGCGCGCGCTGTAAAGTTTTGGGCATGCACTAAAAAGCGCTATCAAAAGCTGTAAATTTGGGCATTCACAGTTTGTACTGCGCGTTTTTTTGGGCGCGCGTTTTTGGGCTTCTGCTAAACCAATGTTGGTCCGGGCATGTTAGATGGTCGTTTTCTGCATGAATAGGCAAACATGTTTCTTTTTTTCTTTTTGAGTTGCTTGGTCCCTGTTCTAGCTTCCTTTCTGTCTTTGGAGCAAGGTTTTGATCCGCGTGCTTTGTCCATTACCGGATTGCACATCTGCAGAGAGAAAATAAAACTATAGCCAGCTGAAAAATAGGGCCAAAAGTTTACTGCTGGTGCTACCTAACCTGCATATATAAGATGAAGTAGGCACCATCCTAAGGTACATATGAACCCGCTTTTAAAAAATGTACTTTAAACACGTTTTGTAATGTTAAAATTTTGTGCATGCATGTTTGTACAAATATGTCCGCAGCACAAAGTTTTATGAAAAAATGTATTTTTTATTTTGTCTCCACAAAAAAGACAAATTTTAGTGCTTCTAAATGGCGTTTCGCGACATAATGTTTTGTCTTTTTTACACAGGCCATAAAAAAGTTGTTTTTCCGTGAAATTTTCTGTATGCACATAGAATACGAAGACGTCCGCGCGCACTTTTTTTCAATAAATTTTGTCATTTCAAAATGTGTTTTTTAAAGCGAGTTCATATGTATCCGGGTTCATTCATGACTTTTTTATATAAGATGTTCTTGATATCTACCATTCCTACGTTGTAATTTATACAGTATTAAACTAAAACAGTGTCATTTATTTCCAAACAGAGGGAGTATATTTTGTTTCCATGACATCAGTAAAAATATTGGTCCGGTTGATTCTTTACTAGGAAACGATCACGATTCTCTGTCCAAATGGTTCCGGTCGGCATACGCGTCTAGCTATCTTCGGGCAGCAGCTAGCATCCGAGTTGTGAAAAGCCAAAATCATGTGCCATGTTCATTCTTCAAGCCGTACCTTGCCCGATGCCACACGGTGAATATGCGATGCCCTTTGCCATGTCCCCTGCTTTTCCAATGGTGCTAGATACCCTTAACACAGCCCACCTTCTCACTCTCAGAGCATCTCCAACAGCAGCCCAAAAACAGCTCCGCGCGCTAAAAATCCGTTTTTTTTGGGCGCCGGTCAGCTCCAACAGAGGCTGTAAAATACTACGCGCGCTGTAAAGTTTTGGGCATGCACTAAAAAGCGCTATCAAAAGCTGTAAATTTGGGCATTCACAGTTTGCACTGCACGCTTTTTTGGGCGCGCGTTTTTGGGCTTCTGCTAAACCAATGTTGGTCCGGGCGCAATAAAAGTGCTACAGTGGCGCGCTAAATTTTTATTGGGCGCGAAACTTTTGTGCGGCTGTTGGAGATGCTCTCAACACCCTCAAATATCCAACTCCACTACTATGAGTACCGCCTCGCAACACTGGCTTGCTACGTATCACAGATCAGCCTTCCATCCCCAACACAGGCTGCATTATGATATTTGGAGCAAGTTTGTGTTTTGGCGATGCAAATAAGAAAATAGTTTAATTTTAGGTCATGTTCACACTTTCTTGTCCTGCCGAAGTTTCAAGTGATCTGATGGGAAATCACTAATTTGCATTCTCATTATGTATGCACAGGCAAACTTGGCACAATGGCAAGAAATGAAGCACATCTGGGGTGCCACCTGGAGCCTCACGCCGGGCCCATTGATGGGTCCATTCTCTATTAGGCTAACGACCCTAACTACAAAGAAGACCCTCTCGGCCCAAGATGTCATCCCTAGGAACCGGACTCCCAAAGCAACCTACACGTCTCGTCTCAACTTCGCATAGAACACATCATATGGACCCAAGTCAAAGTTTCGCTAGCTTGTGATTGCTTGTTCGACTCATAGTAGTCCCATAGCCTGCTTATTCGATTTTTGTATGTGTATGTGTGTGTGCGCGCGCACGTCTTGATACCGAGATCTAGAGATGGGAATAGGCAGCCCTCTCCGAAGTGGAGAGAGAGCATGGTGGGGTCAGTGTTTCTAGTCGGGTGAAGTGAGGTGTACTTTAGAAAAACAATGTATGGATTATGTGGGTTGTATTGAAGTATTTTATAGCTCGTGCAGATGTGCCTATATGGTTGTTATGATTACAAGATCATTATGGCACGCATAGTCATGTCCATTCATTTAACAAGAGGATCGTAGATTTTTTTGTAAATATATGAAAACATGAAACACTAAATTAAATTTCATAAAGAACCTACGTATTTGTTAGTAATTGATAACTAACCTGCAACAAAGCATGTGTTGCCGCGTTTGTGCCATTTGAAAAAAGAATGGTACCAACATAGGACAGTTTAGGAAGTCCAATTTTTTTTTAATAATAGAAAATTTTGACACTACAATACATTAATGTAGGGATATTTGTGTAAGGATTTAAGTACATGATGCAGAAATCAGCACAAGGAAATCGCACTATCTAACTCGCTAGTGGACATTCATTCACCAAAGTATCAACTTCTAGTTCTCACAGAAGAAATTTTAAAGCGCTCTTTACTATTTGTCTGCCGGGTTGGTCCCCATCGAAGCTTGCATGGACGGATCGGTGGGGGGGGGGGGGGAGGTACCTGGAACTTCTACATATCTTGGCCGGGTTGAAAGGAGGTTAATTTTGGCGTGCTTGGTGGGTTTAATATCGTCTTTGTCGACCGTGGACCGCATCCCTACGAGCTCCTCGACAAGTGCCTCGACAGTTAGAGCGCATGTGATCTGCTCGGTCTTTAGAGAATGCGTAGCATCACCAGATATGGTGATGACCCCGTTTGGGCCCGACATCTTGAGTTTCATATAAGCATAAATGTGGGACCATACCAAATCTTGCGAAGGCCGTCCAGCCAAGGAAAGCATGGGAGCCACACTTGAAAAGCACTACCTCGAAGCTCAAGGACTTCAAATGGTACTTGTCACTTACCGAACACCACGTCGAGAGATAATGCCCTTGTCGTTCGTCGTTCTTGTGCCTATTCATGCGGTTGTATTTAGATTTCCCATGCACGTCTTTCGTATTGGACATGTCGGGGTCCCCATTGTGCGCCTTCTTCTTGGCAAACCACACATGCTCACCAGAACAGAACCGGGTTATCATCTCCGTCAAGGACAGCTTGATCTTGGGTATTACTTCCTAAAGTCTCTGGGTGAGGAATTCATCGGACACGCCATGCTTGAACGCAGTGTTGGCCTCGACGTCGTCGCAATCGATGATTTTATTCCTTTTCTTCAGGGACCATGTGTGGTAGTCACACACCGTTTTGTTCTGTCCTTGGGCTATACTACCTAAGTCACTCCAATCAGTAGGCCGTACTAGGTGCCTTTGAAGTTAGCTCTGAACCTGGCAGGCAAATCATACCAGTTGCCGATCGACTCGGGCGTGAGGGTGATCAATCAAGCCCGAGCGGGTCCCTGCAGCATGAGGGGTAGATGTTTGACGGTGTTCAAATCATCGTTATTAGCCACCTAAACCACAATAATGTAGTCGGTTACCCAAACCTCAGTGTCCTAACTCCCTTCATACTTGTTCACCGCATCTAGCTTGAAATTTGGTGGAAAAGGGTTGCATAATGTCATAAGTGAAGCAGGTTGGATACATCGCGGAGGGACCTATGGACGATGCGCGAAGGGCGTTTATAGTGTTACACGCATCGTCCATGACGGTTGCGCGGTCGTACTTGTTGGATAGAAAAATGTCTCTATCCCAAGATTACAAGCATAGCCGAGGTGCATACTGTTGCTTGGTTTCACATGGGGGCGGCCCTGGCGACACATCAGGTCGTGGAGCTGGCCTCTACATCGCCACGGGCTGATAGATCATACGAGGAGCTACATCGTAGGCCTTAGGCCCATGGTACTCCTGGCTACGACCGCCCGACTTGTGGGATCATTCGGTGGTCGTGCTCCCAATGTCGCCAGACGTCCCGGCATGGCTCTTGGACATAACATAGTTGTCCTGCTGTACCATTGCCCACTTAAGATGCTTCATGCCCTACTCCCACGACTTGTTATTAGGGTGCCCGTCAGGAACAATTATCCAGACCAGTCCTATACTCGGCTTGCATATTCTTGTCCGGGGTGCGGTAGGACTGCAACCAAATTCAACGATTCTTCATAGCTTCTTCCATTTGTCTGCTCTTAATGGCCAGCGCAACCTTGGTTGCAACTGGGATGTTCTTGCAAGTAGTGTGGAGCCGCTCCTCAGCGTTTGCGAACTCGGCTTCTTTGTTCTAAATGCGTCGCTTTTCCTTGGACATCTTGCCTATGGCTGACAAGAGCTTGAGCCGCGCTACATCTTGTGTTGGATCGTCCATCCACTACTAGGAAAAACACTACGAGTAGCGTAGGTTTTTTGCATACCAGTAGTGCGGTCTCCCGCGCTACTGCTACGGCGCTACAGTTATTTTTTAGCTGTAGTGCGTTTTTTACCCCGCGCTATAGCTAAAAAATTAGCAGTAGCGCGTTCAACCCACGCTACTACTATTCAAGTACTAGTAGCGTGCCATTCTTTCCCACGCTACTGCTAAGTAATTAAAAAATAAAAAAAATAAAAGTTAGATCAGGAGATCACAGAACCATCTTAGCACTTGCAGTGATCACGAGATCCCATTTATACATCAGACGCACACAACCATCACCGAAAGGTGGGTACCTTCCCTAGCGATCCACTACCAACCTAACCAGACCACTTCTCTAGATGTATCTACCAAGGCGTCGACGTCCTTCACCTCGGCAACCTCCGGGCGGTGGCGTCGAGGTCCTCCACCTCGGCGACCTTCGGACGGTGGCATCAAGTTCCTCCACCTCGGCGACCTCCGGCTTCGCAATCACCTGGACAATCATCTGTGTGACGCAGTCGTCGGGCTTCAAGGCGAAGTTCGCGTCGATCACCTCTGCACCCATGTCGGGAAAGTCAAAACTTGTTAGTTCGTGTCCTTGTGCAGATCCAGTAGGCTATTTTCTTCATTTATCAGTCTCTTTTAGCCTATTATGAATCTTCGAAATGGAAAGACACCTACTAAATGCATACCCTAGCTGTACGTGTTCATGCTATCTTGTTGTTCTCGTGCATACAAGAAATTAATACTTGTGCATTTGAGCTATATACACTTGAAATATTTGATAGTTAACATTCTGTTCAACATTTATTGTTGCATGGAAAAGGAAATAGACAACCAAGGACTTCAGAAAATCGATTCCACTGCTTTTCAACACAGGGAATAGGCGAAGTCTATTTTGAATTTTGATATTCCATGCCAACTTCAAGTATATATGCTACCATGTAATCTTTGAGCGTGGATCAAAATGAGATTTCAGGCTTTGTCAGTCTTACCATGATTAGTACTAAATTCTCTAGGCTTCTCAACCTTTCCTTGTAGGGAGCATTTCTTTCACCTGGTATCTCGTTGTTAAGTTTGGGAAGAAACCTGGATCCCTTCAGATAGTCATCCATATCCTGAAGAAAAAAACATTATACATTTTCAGTGACTCACAAGAAATCAGAGCACTAGCTAGTTGTTCCATGAAACGATCACACCGTACAACAGATATGATTCCTATCCTCTGTGAGTTCACACTCTACTCACAGCCAGCCTTAGCGACACATTGGAACCTGCAAAACCTTGAATTCATTGTTCCGACAGCAAGGCTGTAAGCCTGTTCAAATTAACAATGGAGAAAGCCTAAAATGAAGCTACAAATTAATCTAGCTGCAATACACTCTTAAGATGATAAATAATAGTTTGAAGATATACAACATAGTTTGGTTGCATACTGCATACAGAAGGTAGTTTGATCGTGTAAAAATAAAGGTACAATGCTACACTAAGAAGTGTCATAATTCTGAATGAAATTGTTCAGTTTAGATGTATTCAACAGAGACACTTTAATCACATAGCTCAATATCTACTAGCTGCTTTACTCAAGATTGAGATATCATACTGGACTCTGGCTGCACACTAACTACTCTGCAAGATTTCCATCTAAGAAACTATCCAGATAGTAAACGACTAGTCAGAATACGCAAACAACATACTCTATACTAGAAGAGTTGCTGGCAGTTACAAAGCAATTCTTCTTAAGCTAGTAGGAACCTTGCTGCTGCAGCGTATTTGGGGGCATTGGACATGGTCTCCATGCCGCCGGCGACGACGGCGTTGTTGATCCCCAGCTGAATCGACCACAAGCATGACAACTGTATGGAGCAGGCCAACAAGCAACAACATAAGTATAAGGTTTGGTAGTCAACCATGTGGCTACTCCATTGAACGCACAGAGCTACTACCTCTCTTGCACATGGAAGCACTAAGAAAAATAGCAAACGAACCACACAACCAACTTGCACGCACGTAGCAGGTATTTCTTTGTGTAAATCTAAACGAACACACATAGGCCTAGAAAAGCAACAAGCAAAAACCTAAGAATCGGAATCAGTACAAGAAGCATAGAAGAGCGTTTTCCCCCAATATAATCGACAAACTGAACACACGTGCACTAAACCAACAAGAAATTTACTGGGTGTCATGAGCATTTTCCTCTTCGCAATTATCGGCGACGATCTGCAGAACCACATCAATTGCTCCTACGCATCAGCGACCCTGGCAAAAAAATAAATTGGGTTGCAGTACGCTAGATCCATCCCAATACAGTAATAAAATAACACAGCGGAGCGAGCACAGCATCAGGGGCTTGATCGATCAATCAATCGATCGGCGCTCACCACCGTCAGGCCAAATCGGCTGTAACCCCACCCACCAAAGCGGGAACCCCAGTCCGGTAGGCCGCTTCCCCGCCGCCGCCGACAAAGGGAACCGCCGAAGAGGGACGGTGAGAGAGGCAGGGGAGCGGCGGCGTGTGACGTGGCTATTGACTGCGTCGGTATTTCCCCAAAGAGGAAGGGATGATGCAGCACAGCGACGGTAAGTATTTTCCTCAGTTATGAAACCAAGGTTATCGAACCAGTAGGAGGATCACCACCACCCAATAAGAAGCACCTGCACACAAACAACAAATACTTGCAACCCGACGCGAAAGAGTGGTTGTCAATCTCTCTACGGTAATAAGATAGATTAGGTAGTGATAGATAGGAGAGATAGATCTCTCAAGAACACAAATAAAAAGAGTAAATATGTAGCAATATATTTTTGGATTTTTGGTTTTGTAGATCTGAAAACAAAGATTGCAAAAAACGTAGATCGGAAAGCAATATGATGGAAAAGTAGACCCGGGGGCCGTAGGGTTCACTAGTGGCTTCTCTCATGAGTATAGCGCACGGTGGGTGAACAAATTACTGTTGGGCAATTGATAGAAAATCGAATAGTCATGACGATATCCAAGGCGATGATCATTAGATAGGCATCACGTCCAATATAGATAGACAGACTCCTGCCTGCATCTACCTCTATTACTCCACACATCGACCGCTATCCAGCATGCATCTAGTGTATTAAGTTCATGGAAAAATGAAGCAATGCAATAAAAACGATGACATGATGTAGACAAGATCTATTCATGTAGGAATAGACCCCATCTTGTTATCCTTAATAGCAACGATACATGTGTGTCTTGCTGCCCCTTCTGTCACTGGGAAAGAACACCGCAAGATCGAACCCATCACAAAACACCTCTTCCCATGGCAAGAAAAATCGATCTAGTCGGCCTAACTAAACCAAAGATTTGAAAAAGAAATACGATGCTATAAGCAATCATGCATATAAGAGATCAAAGAAGACTCAAATAATATTCATGGATAGAAACTGATCATGAACTCCAAATTCATCGGATCCCAACAAACACACCACAAAAGTTTACATCAAATAGATCTCCAAGAGACCATTGTATTGAGAATCATAAGAGGGAGAAAAGAAGCCATCTAGCTACTGCCTACGGACCCGTAGGTCTATGGTGGACTACTCACACATCATCGGAGAGGCACCTATGAGGAAGATGAACCCCTCCGTGATGGTGTTTAGATTGGATCTCGAGGTTCTGGAACTTGCGGCGGATGGAATTGTGTTTCGTCGACTCCCCTCGGGTTTTTGGAATATTTGGGAATTTATAGGCATCAGAGGCGGTGCGGAGGGGCCCCGTGGAGGGCACAACCCATCAGGGCGCGCCGGGGGCCCCCTGGCGTGCCCTGGTGGGTTGTGCTCTCCACATCCCACCTTCCTGACACTTTTTTGGCCCACTGGGTGTCTTCTGGTCCAGAAAAAATCTCCAAAAAGTTTCGTCGCGATTGGACTCCGTTTGGTATTGATTTTCTGCGAAGTAAAAAACAAGCAAAAACAACAACTGGCACTTTGGCACTATGTCAATAGGTTAGTCCCCAAAAATGATATAATGTTGTTATAAAATGATTGTAAAACATCCAAGAATGATAATATAACAGCATGGAACAAGCAAAAATTATAGATACGTTGGAGACGTATCAGCGTGCGTGCGTTCTTACCGCTGTGACGCGGAGGGCCAGACCGCGACGACGACGACGACAGATGGCGACGGGGAAGGAAGAGACGACGCCGCGCGGAGGCCGCGCGGAAGAGACGACGACGAGGAGGCCTTGGCTGCTGCTTGATTGCTGGAGATGCCGACCAGCAGTTTCCCGTGTGCGCGGGAGGCAGAGGAGAGGTGGTGGAGGGCAGAGAAGAGGAGGTTGAGGAAGGGGGGATGGGGGCCGTCGGTGGAGGGGGTCTTGATCTAGATCTGGCTCGGGGGTGGGTGGTGTGGGAGAGTGGGACGGTTGGGGGCATAGCAGTAGCGCAGGGTGTCCCACCTGCGCTACAGCTATGCATCTAGTAGCAGCGCAGGTTTTACGCCACGCGCTATTACTATTGTCTGTTGAGGAGGCACGATGGAAATCATCTAGTAGCAGCGTAGGTTTTTGGTGCCCGCGCTACTACTATGTTGTACTAGTAGCGCGTTTTTCTGTCCGCGCTACTACTAAGTAGCAGTAGCGCGGGTCAAATAACCCGCGCTATTACTAAGTGTCTGTCTATAGGGGTTTTCCTAGTAGTGATCTACTGGTCAAGTGTCTCGATGTCTCGACCATTGAGTTCCACGGTGCTTTCCTCGCTTCCCGTGAAGCTATAATCTTGCGTACCGATCATGTAGCACTCCTACACCAAGGTCACATACCAAGGGCGTAAAGGCACCATTGTTGGTGTTTGGATGTTCGTAGACTCGCCCATCTCCTCATCCTGGTCTTCCTACTCTCCACTCGCTCATTCGAGTATGCCAGTGAGGTCTTCAATGTTGACGATCAAGTGGGTGGTGGGTTGGTATTTTTTTGACCTTGATACTTTCTTTTTTAGCTATTCGGTAACAGAACAGAAATTACCCCACACCTATTTCCCCAAGAAATGACCTCGGGTTGTCGAACCCGCGAGAGGAAGGTTCCATTAAAGCGATGGTCTCTAGCAAGCAATTGTTAAAGACATAATTCCATCTTTTGACCTGATCAATTAAGCTAATTGTGATGAAACACTTATAATAAAAGAGGTACGGGTATGAGGTCTTAATGCTTACAACCATTTGTTTGTGTTGGGACCAGATACGATCTTACACTGGAAGTCTCCCATCGAGATGTGCTTGTTACGAACCGAAGTGCAGGATGTGTCCAAATAACATCTTGACCAACACATGTCTTGCATCAAGAATCAGTTGTCCTACCGAAGGGCCTATCCGTCGCGTGGGGTTGCCTCGATAATTAAGATTGCAATAATGAGACAAGAGCTTTGGGTTTTTATTGACTACACCTCATGAATCCTCAAGGATTGGATCAGTGTTACCGAACTAAACCTTTATGCCACTGGTGTTCAGAATAACACTTCGTGTTCTCCCCGCCCTTAGCCTCTCTGTGGCTCGCTCTCCATGATCCTGACTACCTGCAGGGATGAAGAACGGGGACAAGACAAGAGACATCTACGAAACAATTTTATTTCACACAGACGGTACATTAATTCAAAGTACTTCCATTGATCCCCACAACAAATACAGAGGGTTGCGAGGCCTGTACCTCAACCCAGACCTTACCAAACTACTCACACATGGATATCGGATCGCATGAAGAAAACATTAAAGAATACATCTTGAAGAACAACTGATTGGTAATATATCTTACAATGGCTGCCTTGTGCGATGCACGATTATAAGTATGAACTAGAGAAAGATGAACTATGATGGGGATGTTGGTTATGGAGATGGAGATGGCAGGGACTAGCTTCGCTCACAGACGTCCTGTTAACATTTCGGCCTGGTACCCATTATAAAAGATGTTCAGGTGGACGAGGCACCTTGGTTTCCACGCCATACGACCGCTCAAGCGAGCGCTCGCGGTCGCATGGAACGCCGTCTTTTGCTCTGTTTCTTCTAGTGTGCCTCCTCTTGATCTCCTCTTTCACTCCTTTCCCCGTTCCCACGTGATTTCTTACCTTTTTAGCCCATTTCTTGTGGAAACACATCAAAGAGAGGATTTGTGGAATCTTTTACATTCATTAGTCATTAGTACCAATATCAAAACGAATATCTCGGTTTAAACAAAGGGTCAATGAGTGTAAAAATATCACTCATCAACTCCCCCAAGTTTAAACTTGATCATCCTCGAGCAACATAAAGAGAAATCCAAATCATAAGGAACTCAATTGTTTAAACCAAAACAACAAGAAGGTTTTGGTTCACTTACGATTGGTACGCCTAGATATCCCTCCGCTTCTTGACCTGAAAACTTAGTGTAGTTGTAGCGGTGGCATGGTTTATTATGCAAGTGTTAGTGAAGGAAAGATAATCAACACAATTTTTTGATCTAGTAGATAAAACAACTTTGCAACATTCAATTCTATTTATTCCATACAACACTTGCTTGCTGGGAATGCGTGGAAGTGTTTTTCTTTGAAAGAGACATAAAAACATATGTTAGGGAGTGAAAGGCATGTAGAAAAACATGATGCTTGTCGTCGTTTTGTCACGGCAGATGCCATGGGTAGGCTTATCGAGAGTGGTTGGGGCCGAAGGACGCCGACGGGCTCCGGGAGCGGGGTTAGGCACAGGCGGTGGCGGCCACACGATGTACCCAGGTTCGGGGCCCTCCGTGGGAGGTAACACTCCTAGTCCTGCTTGGTCTAGTTCAAACAATGGTGAGGTTACAATGGCGCTCCTGGAGCAGTATGGCTAGAGGAGGAAGAAAGGGCTGGACTGCCCCTGCTGCCTCTCTACGTGAGTGTGGTGAGTGGAAAAAGTCGTCCCCCTTGCATGGGGGAGGTCCGGGGGGTTTTATAGGCCAACCCCCCGGATTACAATATGAATAAGAGGTCTCAGGGGGCCCCCAGCCGGCAGCCTCTCTGGCCGGCTGTGGGGTCTTGTCGCTGGTAGGACCCGCCGGCTGCAGGGTCTCGTCGGGAGCCGGTGGGGCCCGCGTGGTAGGTCCCAATGCCGGTCATGTCGCGGCACGGACCGTCCTCTGGGGCGTCGTCTTGTGGCAACCGGCCGAGGTCAGCGGTACGGCCGGCCGCGCTGTAGCCACGCCGGAGCAGGTAATGGAGTGGTTGAAGGTGTGCCGGCACTGTTGGGAGCCCGGTTGCCATCGGCCAGAGTTAGAGGCACCGTCACCTCTACTGTGGCCACACGGGCGCTGACCCCCGATGGGATGGGGGCCACTGTTGCCATGCGTACCTGGACCGCGGTCATCCAACGCGCGGCCGGCTAGGGGGCCAGGCGTCTCCGCCCCTAGCCGGCCGGCTCGTCACAGCCGGCAAGGCATAGCCGGCGGGGCGTAACCGGCAGGGCGTAGCCGGACTGTAGGGGGAAGCGGCTCGTCCTTCAGTCGCGTCAGAAAGTTGGAGTAGTGGGTCGTTTGAGGCTACCCCGGGGTCATCCCCCCGACAGTAGTCCCTAAAGCAGGGGAGGCCCGCCGACGAACCGTGGCGGTCCTCGCCGGCTTGAATATCGCCTTTGTGCCACAGCGTGCCTCGAAAGCCAGCCGACGAGGGCAAGCGGCGGCCGGCTCCGCAGCCGGCCGACGCTTCGCGCGCCGCCTCGGGCGCCCCGTCGGGTGGAAAAGCCACGCCACGTGGAAGACGTAACGGGCTGTGGCCTGACAGGCCGCGCGGTGGACAAGACCGGTCCGTGGGGTGGGGCCCTCCACGGCCGCGGCCTCGGCCTGCGCGCATGGATCTTTTGCGGCTCGGGCCGTCGGTTGGCATTCCGGAGTGCCATAACTTCCATCCCGCATGCGGCGGGAATCGCGGGGGTCGCGCGCAATGAATCCGCCCCCCACGATCGACCGCGCGGGGTTTAAATGGAGAGGGGGGAGGAACAGAACGGCACATTCGCTCCTCCCGCCCCAGTCGCGTCGTCCTCGTCGCCCCCCTCCTCCCGCTCCGAGAGAGAGAAAGAGGGTAAAGCCCAAGGGCACGTCGTGCCGCCGCTCGCCACTGCCGCAGGCCTGCACTGCGGCCGAGCAAACGCGCCCGCCGCCGCGACCGCAAACCCTTTTAGGAGCCATGGCGAGCAAGGGCGCTTGGGACGGAAGCATCGTGGATGAGCAGTTCCCCCTGGGAGAAGGCGGCGGAGAAACAGCAGCCACCGGGAGGAGCCATCGGAGAGGCAGCCGGCCAATCGTGGGAGCCGTTCCCCCGTGGCCGGGAGAGGAGGTCGAAGGACCACCACGATCCCGAGCGGCGGGCGGAGGCGAACGCGAAGGCCGCGGAAGACGCGCGCGCGGCAGCAGGCGCGGGCGCGGCCAGCGCTGGAGGGAGGGAGGAGATGGATCGCGATGCAGCCCCGCCGGGGGCGGGCGATGTGCCGCCGGGGGCAGAGTAGCCCCCGGAAGTTGAAATCCCGGCTCCAGATGCGCCGGCTCCGGATGTGCCAGCCCCGGAGGCGCCGGCTCCGGAAGCGTCAGCACCGGAGGCGAGCCGGCCAGGAGCGGCCGGAGGGGACGGTCGCGACGACCGGGGAGATGACCGCCGCGAGTTCGTCGTCGGGGGCTCCTGGCACGACGGCGCCGGTAGGGGCAGGTCCCATGGTGACCTCCGGCAAAGGGGGGCCCGCAGACGGGGGCCGGTCGCAGCAAAACTGGGCCGCAGCCGGCCGCCCGGCCCTTGGTGATCTGCCGAGCGCCCTTGGGGCGGCAGTGGCCGCCGTCGTCGAGGCGTTTGCTGCCTGCCGCGCCCAGACGTCGCAGGATGCTCGAGCCGCCAATGACCGGCTGGTGCATCTGGAGCAGTCTGTTGCGGTAATCTCTCAGCTTTTCTTATTTTCTTGCCTTGGCGTTTTTTCTTTTCCAGTGGGGGCGCGCTAGCGCACCCACTGGGTGTAGCCCCCGAGGCTCGAGCCGGCTGTGGTGCAGGCGGGTCGAGCCTAATGCTGCCATGTATCTTTGTTGTTCGCAGGCAGCGCATGACCGCCGGGTGGCCGCGTACAACACCCTGCTGGGCTTGTACCGGGAAGCCGAAGGCCGGCTGGCCACTCTGTCCGCGGACCTGCAGGGTGAGGACCTTGCGACTTTCGGGTGGGGGTGTAGCCCCCGGGATTCGAGCCGGCTGCCGCGGAGGCGGGCGGAATCCCATTTCTTGTCTTCTAACAGAAACTTCTTCGTCTTGGGCAGCCGCTCACACCGAGGCGGTTGAGCTCTGTCACCAGGTGGTGGAGTTCGGCGACCAGCGGAGTCTACTAACCACGGAGTGCGAACGACTCCGCCAGGAGGAGAGCCGGGCGCGTGCGCAGACGGCCGAGCGCGAGGCGGCCCACCGCCAAGAGCTGGTGGACCGCGAGGCGGCTCTTCGTCGGGAGGCGGAGAAGCGAGAGAAGGTTCTCCGCCAGGAGCTGGAGGCCAAGGACGCCACACTGTCAAAGGCGGCCGAGGAGGCGCAGGCGGCCCGAGATGAGCACGAGCGCCGGCTCCAGGAGTGGTCGGCCAGGGAGGCGGCGCTGCAGGAGCAAGGGCACGGGGTGGACCGGATGTTGCGCGGTAAGTTTTCGCCGTCTTGCTCCTTCCGCGCGTTGCTTCTAGGTTTTTGGCTTGCTTCTTTGCTCATCCCGCGTCTTCTTCTCTTCTTAGGGCTTTTCCCTGGTACACAGGAGGCCGCGGAGGCGGCCGTGGAGGCCCACCGTGAGGGCCAGCGGGCGCAGGGGGTCGCCGTTGGGCAGCTTGCCCCCTGGACCTTGGATGAGGTGGGGCTCGCCGCCGGGGTGCGGCTGTCGGAGGTGGTTCGGGCCCTGAAGCGGCTCCAGGCGGCCGGCACGGCGCTGGTTCGCACCCTTTGGCCCGGCGCGGTGGAACCGACCTCCATGAGCTGGCTATCGAGGTGGCTGGAGTTCGGGACCGCGCGGGTGAACGCCTGGAGGGCCTCTGCAGCGCGCGCCGGTGCGAGCATGGCGCTTCGCATTGTGAGGTCGTGGTACCCCGAGCTGGACCTGGGTCTGCTCACGGCCCAGCGTGCCGGTACCGACGCGGAATTGGAGGCGGTGGCCGATGCGATGGCCGTGAGGGCGAGCGACCTTGCGTCCTTCGCCGCGTGGGACGAGTACGTCCCAGAGCGCGGGGCAGATGGCGTGGTGATCCCGGAGGACCGGTACACGCTCGCCCTGGAGGACCCGGAGGGTAGCGCCGCCGAGACGGACGAGGAAGAATCCGGCTCCAGCACCGACGCCTACGCCGACTCCGAGCTGGCTCCAGACATGGGGACGGGAGCCGACGCAGAGCGCACCGTGGACAAGGACGGGGCCTCTTCGTCGGCCGCCGCGGGCGGTGCCGGAGGAGAAGACAGTGCTGCCACCATCTAGGACTTTATCTTTCTGCATTGTTAGACTTCCATTCCACCCACTAGGGGTGTAGATGTAAAGAACTCGTGGCCGTGGGCCTTTTAAGTTGTCTAAAGCTTTTGGTTGCTGAAATGTAGTTTTATGCGTGCCGGCTCGGCCTTACCCCTTTTTTGCTCTTTTGGTTCTGTTCGCTCAAAACCTTGTCCCCCTTGGTTTCGGTCCCGCCAGTCGGACAGCCGGGAGCCGGTCTGTAGCTGGGACGGGGCGTCTGCCTCGAGGGAGCCGGTCGTGAGTTTGGAAACCGCGAGAGTTTTTTGGGTAAGGTGAGTGACAGAGGCTAAAAGAAACTGTTCCGGCTAGCCCTAGTCGGCAATCCCCTTTGTGATCGATTTTTCATGTGCGCTAAGCTTTGCCGTCTCGAGGGCCCATCAGCCGGACAGCCGGGAGCCGGTCTGTGGCTGGGAGGGGTGGGACGGCTCTTTTTAGTTCACATTACTTGGTCGACTTCGGGGGAGGAGGGCAGGACTAGCCGGCGAGCCCCCGGGACCGGGAGCCGGGCCTAGGAGCCAGCGAGCGATGCGAAGAAAGTCTATTTGAAAGGAATGAAAAGGGGCGTGTCCCAAGAGCCGGCTTGGGGCACCCGTTGCATTCATAAGCCCAAAAGGGAAGGATATATACATACACTGGTTCTTAGCAGTAAAACGGGCGGAGGAGCGCCGCGTTCCATGGGCGCTCCGTTTCCTCGCCGGAGGCGTCTCTCTTGCGCTTCTGCGGCTTCTGGGCGTCTATTAGATAGTACGCGTTGTTGTGTAGCGCCTTGCTGATGATGAATGGGCCCTCCCATGGGGAGGACAGCTTGTGCTGGCCGGCAGTTCGCTGGATCCGCCTGAGCACCAAGTCTCCTTCGCGGAAGGAGAGTGGCCGGATCCGCTTACTGTGGTAGTGACGGAGCTTCTGCTGGTAGATTGCCGTCCGGCTCAGGGCCAGCTCGCGGGCCTCCTCGAGGAGGTCGACGCCGTCTTCTCTCGCTTCCTTTGCGTCCGTCTCCGTGTACAGGGTAACCCGAGGCGAATCAAACTCGATGTCGGTGGGGATGATTGCCTCGGACCCATACACGAGAAAGAACGTGGTGTAGCCGGTCGACCGGTTGGGCGTTGTCCTGAGGCTCCAAAGGACAGCCGGTAGCTCTTCGATCCAGCAGCCGGCTGACCGGATCAGTGGCTCCACGAGCCGGGGCTTGATGCCGGCCAGGATCAGGCCGTTTGCCCTCTCAACCTGGCCGTTTGACTGTGGGTGGGCGACGGACGCCAAATCGAGCCGGATGCCCTGCTTGGAGCAGAAACGCGCTAGCGCGCCCTTGGCGAAGTTTGTGCCGTTGTCGGTGATGATGCTGTGGGGGACGCCGTAGCGGACCATGATGTCTTCGATGAACCGGACGGCCGTGGGGCCGTCCAGCTTCTTGATTGGCCTGGCCTCGATCCACTTGGTGAATTTGTCGATGGTTACCAGCAAATGTGTCATGCCGCCTTGTGCGGTCTTAAAGGGTCCCACCATGTCCAGTCCCCAGACGGCAAAAGGCCACGAGAGGGGGATGGTCTGGAGGGTTGTAGCCGGTAGATGGCTCTGTGTGCTGAAGCGCTGGCAGCCTTCGCACTTGTCGACCAGCTGCTTGGCCGCCTCCAAGGCAGTTGGCCAGTAGAAACCGTGGCGGAATGCCTTGGCCACCAGGGTCCTGGAGGCGGCGTGGTGCCCGCATTCGCCCTGGTGGATGTCGAGGAGGATCTCTTGCCCTTTCTCCGGCTCAACGCAGCGTTGGAAGACGCCGGTGGTGCTGCGATGAACCAGCTCGCGGTTGATGATGCTGTAGGCCGGGGCTCGGCGCTGGATTTGTCTTGCTGTGGCCTCATCAGAGGGGAGCTCGCCGCGTAGGAGGAACGCCAGGATGGGCTGGGCCCACGAGGGAGCCGAGACGGAGGCCGGCTCGGGCTCAAGTGGGGCGTTGGCAGCAGCAGGAGCCCCCGGGTCCGGAAGACCAGTCCCCGGGGCCGGCTCGCCAGCCCCCGGGAGTGAAGCGGTGGAAGGGGCGTCGATCATCATCATGACGGCCACGAACTCGGAGTCGGCCGCCACAGACACGGCCGACTCGATAGCCGGAGCTGGTGGTGCCGGCTGGACAACCGGAGTTGGTGGAGCCGGCCTAGCTGCCAACGCCGATGGAGCCGGCTGGACAGCCGGATCCGTCGATGGACCGGCCGCGTTGGCCGGCACGAAGATGGACTCCGATTCGGGGGAGGGCTTGATTGAAGGCTTGAGCAGCCGCTCGAGGGAGACGCCGGCTGGGATGGCCTGCCAGGTGGAGCCGATCTTTGCCAGTGTATCGGCCGCCTCGTTGTCCGCACGGGGGACGTGGTGGAACTCACAGCCCTCGAAGGAGCCGATGAGCTGTTGGACGAGGAAGCGATAGCTGGCCATGTTGGCGTCCCTGGCATCCCATTCGCCAGAGACTTGCTGCACCACGAGGTCGGAGTCGCCGAAGCATATGATGCGCTGGATGCCGATTTCCTTGGCGAGCCGGAGGCCGTGGACGAGGGCCTCGTACACGGCCACGTTGTTGGAGGCGGCGAAGTGGATCTGGAGTGCGTACTTGAGCTGATCTCCCCTCGGGGACGACAAGACGATGCCGGCTCCCAGGCCGGCTCGCATCTTCGAGCCGTCGAAGTGCATGCGCCAGTGCGTGGAGTCGGGCGGAGGCGGCACGAACTGGGTTTCGGCCCAGTCGACGAGGAAGTCGGCCATTGCTTGTGACTTGACGACAGTGCGCGGCTCGTACCGTATCTCGTAGTCGGCCAGTGCGATGGCCCACTTGGCTATCCGGCCGGTGGCGTCCCGGCAGCTCATGATTTCGCCCAGCGGCGCGGTGCTCACCACGGTGATGACATGCTCCTGGAAGTACTGCTTGATCTTCTGGGCGGCGAAGTATATGCCGTAGCACATCTTCTGGTAATGGGGGTAGTTCTGCTTGGAGGCGGAGAGGACCTCGCTGAGGTAGTAGACGGGGCGCTAGATCGGCAGCGCTTTGCCCTCCTCCGGCCGCTCCACCACCAAGACGACGCTGATGACGCGCGTGGTCGCCGCGATGTAGGCGAGCAAAGGCTCCTTCTTAGCCGGCGCGGCCAGGATGGGTGCGCTGGTGAGAGCCCGCTTGAGGTCGCGGAATGCCGCGTCCGCCTCGTCGGGCCAGTCGAACACGGCTGGCTTCTTCGAGGAGTCACGGCCCGGCTCGACCAGAGCCGTCTTCCGCGGGAGCCCGTAGAGGGGCAAGGCCTTCTTGCCCAGCCGGCTGACGAACCGGCTGAGGGAGGCGAGGCAGCCGGTGAACTTCTGGACGTCGCGGAGCCGGGTCGGCCTAGGCATGGGCTCGATCGCCCTGATCTTCTCGGGGTTAGCCTCGATGCCGCGAGCGGACACGAAGAAACCCAGGAGTTGGCCGGCTGGGACGCCGAAGACACACTTCTCCGGGTTGAGCTTGATCTTGTATTCGCGCAGGTTGGCGAATGTCTCCCGGAGATCGTCGAGGAGGCTGAAATGCTTCTTGGTCTTGACGACGATGTCGTCAACGTAGACGTGGACGTTCCTGCCTATCTGAGGCAGGAGACACTTCTGCATGCAGCGCTGGAAGGTAGCGCCCGCGTTCTTCAGGCCGAAGGACATGGTGATGTAGCAGTAGGCCCCGAAAGGGGTGATGAAGGAGGTTTTCAGCCGGTCGGCCGGGTCCAGCTTGATCTGATGGTAGCCGGAGTAGGCGTCCAGGAAGGACAGCAGGTCGCAGCCGGCCGTGGAGTCGATGACTTGATCGATCCGCGGCAGGGCGAACGGGTCCTTGGGGCACGCCTTGTTCAGGCTCGTGTAGTCGATACACATGCGCCATTGTTTTTCTTCAGCACCAGGACTGGGTTGGCCAGCCAGTCCGGGTGGAACACTTCCATGATGAAGCCGGCTGCGAGCAGCCGGGCGATCTCTTCTTCTATAGAACGCCGCTTCTCCTCGGAGAAACGGCACAGGGGTTGCTTGACCGGCTTCGCATCCAGCCGTACGTGAAGCTTGTGTTCGGCGAACTTCCTCGGAACACCCGACATGTCCTTTGGAGACCATGCAAAGATGTTCTGATTCTCACGGAGGAAGTCAACGAGCTCGCTTTCCTATTTGCTGTCGAGGCGGGAGCTGATGGTGACGCACTGGCTGGGGTTGGCCGGGTTGAGTGGCACTTGCCTGGTGTCCTTGGACGGCTGGAACGAGGCTTCGCCGACCGACTGGGATGGAGGAGCCGGCATGGCCGGCTGGCCAGCGGTGTGGGCCACGAGCCGGTCGAGCTGCCGCTTCTCCTCTGCTATCTCCAGGGCTTCGGCCAGCCGGCTGCCGTCTCGCGCGCACGCGATTGACATCTTGTAGTCACCGGCGACGGTGATGATGCCCTTGGGACCCGGCATCTTGAGCTTGAGATAGGCGTAATGGGTGATCGCCATGAATTTGGCGAGAGCCGGCCGGCCCAGCAGCGCGTGGTAGGGACTGTCGAGGTCCACTACCTCGAACCATACTGGTTCGCCGCGGAAGTGGCTGTGGCTGCCGAAGAGGACGTCGAGCTTGATCTTGCCGACGGGGGTGCAGGACTTTCCCGACACGATGCCGTGGAAAATGGCCCGGCTCGCTTGTAGGTCCTCCACCTTGAGCCCCAGCTTGAGCATCGTATCGAGGTAGAGTATGTTAATCATGCTGCCCCCATCGATCAACACCCGTGAGAAGCGGCATGTGCGTCTCTCGGAGGCGGTGGTGGGATCGAGGACGAGGGCGTAGCTGCCAGGGCTTGGCATCACGGCCGGGTGGTCAGCCCGGCTCCAGGTGACCGGCTTCTCGGACCAGTGCATGAACTGGGGAGTCGCGGGCATGGTGGCGTTTACCTCGCGGTGGAGCCGGCGCTGAGCGTGCTTGTCCGTCTCTTCACTGGTGAAGACGACGTAGGAACCGTCCTGGTTGGGGAATTGGTCGAGCAGCAGGCCGTCGTTCTGGGCCGGAGCGGGAGCCGGCGCGCGGGGAGGCGGCGCGGGAGGAGTCGGCCGGCCCTCCCCCCGGGCCAGCCGCTGCGAGAAGTTGCACTGCCGGAGCGTGTGCGTGGACGGCTTGGCGCCGGAATGGTGTTTGCAGGGGAGGTCGAGCATCTGCTCGAACGTGAGCTTGGGCTGCCAGGCAGCCTTGCCGGTACGCTGACGCTGACTGGAAGCCTGGGCAGCCGGCTGCTCTTCCTCGATGGTGGCGACCTGCCGGCTCCCGTAGCGGGGATCCGGCTGGTCGGCTTTGCGCTTGTTGTTCTGCTGCCGGTTGTCGGCGGCCGCCCGCGGCGCGGCGGGCGGCGGAGCCGGCTTGGCTGGCGTGGCGACCTTCATCCGCATGGCGGAGTCGGCCGTGGCGTATTTATCCGCCTTGGCCATCAGGTCCGCCAGGGTAGCCGGCTCGGAGCACAGGAGCTTGTGCTTGAGGTGGGTACCGTCTCGGCAACCCTCGACGAAATATTGGATGGCCTGCACCTCGTGCACCCCCTCGCAGGAGTTGCGGAGCTCGGTCCAGCGCGTGAGGTAGTCGCGGAGGGGCTCCTCCGGCCCCTGGACGCACATGGCCAGCTCGCGGGGCCGGCCGGGCCGCTTGTAAGTGCCGGTGAAGTTGCGGACAAACGACTCTTCGAAGTCCGTCCAGGTGTTGATGCTGCCGGCCGCCAGGCTGTTCAGCCTGGTGCGGGCCGAGCCGATCAGCATAAGGGGGGCGTAGCGGACGGCTACGCGCTTGTTCCCCCTGGCGATACCGACTGCGGTGGTGTAGTCGATCAGCCTGTCCTCCGGCTTGGCAGCCCCGTTGTACTTCGGGGTGTCGCGGGGAAGCGTGAAGCCGGGCGGGAACGGCTCGTTGCGGATCCGGGGGCCAAAGCACGTCGGGCCAATCGATCCCTCCTCCTCGAGGAGAGCCGGCTGCGCCAGCTGGTTGAGGCAGAGTCGCGCGTCGTTCTCGCTGTAGGGGACCCGCGGCCCGAGCCGGGCCGCGAGTTCGGCTCGGACGACCGGCGGGACGGACCGTGCCGGGTCCTGTCGTGGAGGCGGAGTGTGCCCGCGGCTACGCCGGCTACCGCCAGCCAGCGCCTCGTCGCGGCGGTTGCTGCCAGCCGGGTTGTTGCTGCGCCGGCTATTCACGGTCGGCTGCTCGTTCCCACGCAGCTGGGAACGCCGAACGTTGCTTCCCTCGGCCCGCCGGCCGGAGGGGTGAGGGGTACTGGAGTGCTGAGCCGGCTGATGGTCAGCAGCCCCAGCGCCCTCGCCCTCGGGACGGGGAACCTCGGAGACGGCCCCACCGGGGGCGAGACCGACTTGTTGCGCGTTGGCGGTGTCGATGAGGTCCTTGATGTGCCGCTCGCGCGCGGCACGCTCCTCGCCCACCAAGGTAGCCAGATCCTCGTAGGCTACCTTGGCGGCTCGTAGGTTGGTCGCGGGGGTGTCGTAGACGGGAAGGCGGCCGCCGAGGATTTCCGCGACCACGCGGCCGCGGTCACGCACAGCCCCACGCCGGCTGAGCTCGGGGCCAGCCGGGGTGAGACCATACGCGGAGATGTACTCCCGCTGCGCGGCTTCCATCCGGCGCCGCTCGGTTGCGAGGGCGCTGGCGTCTTCGAATAGCAGACGGCGGGCCGCCTCCAGCTCGGCTGTGGCGGTGGCCAGGTTCGCCGTCGTAGCTATGGGGGTGCTCAGACCTCGGAGGGTAGCGGCGAGCGGGTCGGAGGGACCGGTGCGGGCGGCGGCCGCGTCGGCCTCGGCCCGCAGACGGCCCGAAGTGGTGGAGGAGGCGGTGACCATCACTCCTACGCAGGCGCAGGAGCCGTTGGCCTCACCCGTGGTGAGCGCGCCCACGGACGAGGGTGGATCGGTGCAGTCGAGCACCTAGCTAGGGTACTCGTCGACCGCCGGCTCGCCGGTGAGGCTTAGCTTGCCGAAGCGCCCGGTGAGCGCGGCGACGTCGAGCGCGAGGTCGCGGCCGAGGCACTCATCGGAGAGGCCGGCAGCGTCGCCCGCAGGGCCTACCGGAGTAAGCCCCACGAGCATGCAGTTTCGCCCGGACGCGGGCCGGACGAGGGAGGTGGTGAAGGGTCCCGCCCGGAGCGTGACTCCGGCCGGCGCCGCGGACGGCCCCACGGTGGGCGCCAACTGTCGTCGTTTTGTCACGGCAGATGCCATGGGTAGGCTTATCGAGAGTGGTTGGGGCCGAAGGACGCCGACGGGCTCCGGGAGCGGGGTTAGGCACAGGCGGTGGCGGACACACGATGTACCCAGGTTCGGGGCCCTCCGTGGGAGGTAACACCCCTAGTCCTGCTTGGTCTAGTTCAGACAATGGTGAGGTTACAATGGCGCGCCTGGAGCAGTATGGCTAGAGGAGGAAGAAAGGGCTGGACTGCCCCTGCTACCTCTCTACGTGAGTGTGGTGAGTGGAAAAAGTCGTCCCCCTTGCATGGGGGAGGCCCGGGGGGTTTTATAGGCCAACCCCCCGGATTACAATACGAATAAGAGGTCTCAGGGGGGCCCCAGCCGGCAGCCTCTCTGGCCGGCTGTGGGGGCCCCGGCTGTGGGGTCTTGTCGCTGGTAGGACCCGCCGGCTGCAGGGTCTCGTCGGGAGCCGGCGGGGCCCGCGTGGTAGGTCCCAATGCCGGTCATGTTGCGGCACGGACCGTCCTCTGGGGCGTCGTCTTGTGGCAACCGGCCGAGGTCAGCGGTACGGCCGGCCGCGCTGTAGCCACGCCGGAGCAGGTAATGGAGTGGTTGAAGGCGTGCCGGCACTGTTGGGAGCCCGGTCGCCATCGGCCAGAGTCAGAGGCACCGTCACCTCTACTATGGCCACACGGGCGCTGACCCCCGATGGGATGGGGGCCACTGTTGCCATGCGTACCTGGACCGCGGTCATCCAACGCGCGGCCGGCTAGGGGGCCAGGCGTCTCCGCCCCTAGCCGGCCGGCTCGTCGCAGCCGGCAAGGCATAGCCGGCGGGGCGTAACCGGCAGGGCGTAGCCGGACTGTAGGGGGAAGCGGCTCGTCCTTCAGTCGCGTCAGAAAGTTGTAGTAGTGGGTCGTTTGAGGCTACCCCGGGGTCATCCCCCCGACAATGCTATAGTGATCATAAACATCACAATTATCTCATACTCAAGGCTCTCAAGCACTTAATTTCAATCATTGTTTGCTGGAACTTTGGTTGTCACGTGAAGCTGATTATGCCAAATATTTTGAATTTTTTTAAAAAATTATGATTTTAAAAAAGATCACGAATATGAAAAATAATGAAAAAATTAAAAGTAAAAAAATGGAAAAGAAAAAAAGGAAAAACGTACAAAACTCGTCCTAAAAAAATAGAGGAAACCTTCCAGAATGTTTCTAAAACTGGAAGGAAAACAAACTGCGTAGACTGTCTGAATAGAAACATGGCGCGTACGACGTACTGTGCGAAGAAGAAAAAAAGAGTTAAACGGGCTGAGCCCAACGGCAGACGGGGGTGTGCACCGGGTTGGGAGAACACTATTAACGAGTGTTTAAGGTGCGGAATAGAGAGCAACAAATCATCGAGTATTCCTTGAGGAGCCCCAGCAAGTGTCACTTTTCGATGGGCGGGACGCTTTCAGCCACCGCCACGTGTCGCTTGTTGGACGCTTCTTGTGATGTTTTTTTTCCGTATTTTTAGCTTTTAGATGATATTTTTTGTTTTTTTTTGTCTTTTCCCTGATTTTTCTTAGGTTTAAACTTGTTGGACGCTTTCAGCCACCGCCACGTGTCGCTTGTTGGACGCTTCTTGTGATGTTTTTTTTCCGTATTTTTAGCTTTTAGATGATATTTTTTGTTTTTTTTTTGTCTTTTCCCTGATTTTTCTTAGGTTTAAAAAAAACCGCGAAAAAACACATTTTTTTTCCTTCTACGAGAGGTACAGATTTACTTTTTGTGGAGGCACGAATTTGTTTGTGTGAGAGGCACAATTTTGCCTTTCGGAAAAGAAGAAAACAACTTTCCTATATTTCCTTTCACGAGAGACACAAATTTACTTTTCATGGAGACACGGATTTGCTTCCACGAGAGGCATAGTCGTGCCTCTTGGAAAAGGAAAAAAACGAATTTTTTCCGCGAGAAATACAAATTTACTTCTTGTGGGGCATGGCTTTGCTTCCGTGAGAGGCACAATGAAAAGAAAACAGTTTTTTTTATTTTCGCGATAGGTACGTATTTACTTTTCATGGAGGCACAGATTTGCTTCCGGCAGAGGCACAAGAGAAAAGGAAATAAAACGCATTTTCTTCTTCTTCTTCCACGAGAGGCACATATTGCTTCCGCGAGAGACACATTTGTGCCTCTTCGGAAAGGGAAACAACGTGCACCTAGTTTGGATTTTTTTCATCCCCTTTTTTCGTGAAAAAAAGTTCGTCAAAACCTATTATCATGGAATCTAATTTTGAATATCTCGACACAAGGAATCCAACGGTGAAAACAGTTCAAGATTTTAACGCAAGGTTTAATAGATAAAACATTTGTAATATACGAATCTATGAAAAAAAAACTCTTAGGTTACAACCTTTGCAAAAAGTACTCCTTATTAGTGATTTCGCGTGGTAATAAGGTTTGGACTTTATAGAGGACGTCAAAACGACACGTGAGAGCGAAATCCTAGAGAAACCCGGTGTTGCCTGGCAGGTGGCCCGACACACGCAGGGAAAACAAAGTGGACATGGTGACAACTTTGGCCCATATACCCCCAGAGGCCATGAGAGACATTCACTTGTAGGGGCGCTTCTAATAAGACCAATAAAAATTTCACCTGAAGGAGGCACGAGATGAGCCAGTCCAAGCGTGCGCGAGGCCACAACGTTGTTTTCTATCATGTCTTTTATTTTTGTTTTTCATTTTATTTTATCATTTTTGCTTACGCTTTGAAATATTATAAATAAATTCTTTACAAAAATACTTTATGTAAATACATTTCAGAAAATATCAAACAAGCACTTGAAAAGTGCTAAATGCGTATAGAGAAAATTTTGCTCATGTATAGAAAAAATGTATACAGAAAAATACAAAATGTGTATGAAAAAAGTTGATCATGTATTTAAAATATCTTAATCAAGCATTTAAAAAGAATAATTTTCTATTTCAAATATGTTAATCAAGCATTTGAATTTTTTTAATGTGTGTAGAATTTTTTTGACCATGTATTGAAGAAATTTTAATGGTAATAAATTATTTGAAAAGGATAAATGTATATAGAAAAAATTGTTGACCATATATTAGAAAAATGTTAATCTTGTATCTGATTTTTTTTATCAAGCAATTAAAAATGTTAAGTGTGTAGAAAAAATGTTGAATTTATATTCAAGAAATGTTAATCTTGTATTTGTAAAACGTTAAATATCAATTGAAAAATCTTGACCATGTATTATAAATATTAATCTTGTATTTGAAAAATGTTAATCAAGCATTTTTCAAAATGTTAGAAATGTGTATGTAATTTGTTTTGACCATGTATTAAAAATATATTAATACTGTTTTTAAAATATTAAATTTGTATATAAAAAATGTATGAGATATATACCAAGAAAAGTAAATGTGTATTAAAACATTAGACATAAAAATATAAGTTTAAAAAATGTTAATCATCTATTTAAAAAATATTTAACGTCCATATTAAAAAGATTTCTGATGTATAAAAATAATATGGAATGTGTACTAAAGAAACAAAAAAATAAAACAAAGAAATCCAAAGCATAACGAAGAACGAAAGAAAAGCTAAACAAAACCAGTGATACACAACAGAAAAAAAATATTATAAGAAAAGTAAAACGAGAAAACCTTTGAAGAGAAAAGCAAAAGAAAGAAAAAATCAAAGAAAAACAAAGGAAAAAATAAACAAAAGAAGAAAAAAAGTGAAATCCGATAAATAAATGAGGAAAACAGGTAAAAAAACTAAAAAACAGAAAACCATAAAAAAGTAGTGAAGACCGAAAGAAAATAAAAGGAAAGGAAAAACCGAAGCGAATAGTTCAAATGCATCGAGCGTAGCGGGCAAGCGGACGATTGAGCTGGGCATGTACTGTAGCGATCAGAAGAAACTTTCTGCGAAGGGGCATACATCTGGCTATAAGCGAGATATCGAAAAAGTCTTTCGCCCCGCTTTATATATAAAGCAAACCGCCAGACCACAATATATATAAGCGAGATATAGGCCTGACATACTTTTAGGGAGAAGAAAAGTTGTTTTCCGCCTATTAGTAGTTCTATAAAAGAAAAACCAGCCTGCTTGTTGTACTTCTCTTCGGAGGTGGCCTGAACGACTTCGGATGTCTTTAGGCCTGAAATGTTGTTCTAACGCAGTAAATTTTTCTGCTTATGATTGTTCAGGTATAATATTGTGTTGTCTCAAAAAAAGGTACAATATTGTGATTTTTTTGAAACAAGGTAAAAGATTTGCCATTTCATTGATTAAGGAAGATGGTTTTAGATAAAAGCCGTGAAGCTTATAGTAGTGTGGTTTGATCTCTTGAGAGTTTACATTTCGAAAGCAGATTTCTTTTCATCAATGCATCCTTTGTGTTTTGCCAGGTCTTCGTCGTTTTTCCCGTAAAAAAAAGACTCCCGGTTCTTGTTAGTACTTAGAGCATCTTCAACAGGCGCGCAACGCGCGGCGCGCAAAAAACGGTTATAGCGCGCGCAAGTAACGTTTTTTAGCGCGCAGCACATCGCTGGCTCCAGCGGCCGCCGTAAAATTTAGCGCGCGCGGCGCTCCAGCAGGCGCTGCAAATACACGGCGCGCGCCCTATACAAACAACATATGCACTCCAAAAATAAAACCAAAAGATCAAACAATCAACAATAAATAGTTTAATTTTATTATTACAACGTAAACAAATAGTTTATTATCCAATACAACAAATATTTCAACAATATAACATCAAACATACAACATCAAATAACCAAATCATTATGCGTTCTGTCGGCCATTCCATTTCCACCACTCCTCGATGAGATCGTTCTGAAGATCGTCATGCGTTCGGCACGTCGAATAGCATGATAGGAAGCAACAAATCGGGCCACCCTCGCAGCACTCCGCCGCACTCGCACGGGATGTCCCGAGAGCTCGTACTGAGAGTAGTCTAAATCTTGGCCACGTTCATTCTCGATGATCATGTTATGCATGATCACACAAGCGTGCATGATGTACCAAAGGATCTTTTGATCCCAAAATCTAGCCGGTCCTCTCACAATAGCAAATTGGGCTTGCAAAATCTCAAATGCTCTCTCCACATCTTTCCTAGCCGCCGCCTGAGCATTGTGAAAATCTAGATTTTTCTTACCTTGCGGTTTTTTCAACGGCTTCACAAATGTTTGCCACTTTGGATAGATGTCATCCGCAAGATAGTAGCCATAGTTGTATGTATGGCCATTTGCTACGAACTGTATCGGTGGCAGATCACCATTTGCAATCTTATTCATCAGTGGTGACCGATTAACAATTTTGATGTCATTCAAAGATCCAGGCATTCCAAAAAAAGCATGCCAAATCCAAGTCTCTTGATCGGCCATCGCTGTAAGGATTATAGTAGAACCCTTTTTCGCGCCGTGGAATTGTCCATGCCATGCCTTAGGACAGTTTTTCCAACTCCAATGCATGCAATCTATTGAGCCAAGCATACCTGGGAACCCGCGAGCTTTGTTCATCTCCAAAAGCCTTGCGGCGTCTTCAGCATTGGGAGATCTCAAATACTCTGGGCCAAACACTTGCACAATTCCGACTGCAAAGCGCTTGGCACACATGATGGCTTGACTCTCACCCATGGCCAAGTGGTCATCAACTAGATCAGCCGGAATACCGTATGCTAACATACGCAAAGCGGCTGTCACCTTTTGAAAGATGTTATGCCCGAGTTCTCCGGCGGCGTTCCTCCTTTGCTGAAAAAAACGATCATGGCTCGCTAGTTTCTCTGCAATGCGCCTGAACAACCCGGTGCTCATCCTAAAACGGCGCCGGAAATACGACTCGGGGTATGTGGGATTCTCCACAAAATAGTGCCTCATCAATCTGTTGTCGGCATCGATCTTATCCCTCCAAATTTTCTGCCGACCCATAACCGAACCACCGTGCTTCGGTTTTTTATTGATGTGCATAGCTACGATGATTGCAAGGTCCTCTTCCTCTTTCATATCAAATTCTTCTTCGGAAGAATTATATGATGAACTCATCTACAATATTGAATTTAAACTAGTCTATAAAAACTATGAACAACAAGCATCAAATTAATGTAAAAAATATGTACTTTGAGCAATATATACCTTGTGGGCGTTCTGTCGAACACCTTGTGGGCGCCGAGCGGCGATGGGCGGCCAAGCGCTTTTCGCTGGAGCAATAGCACGCGCAAGGGCCGGCGGCGACTAGAGGGAGGGGGAGGAAGCTGCAGAGGCGCGGGGATAGGTCCGGAAAACGCCGTTGGGTCGCCGGAGCAAAGGGGTGGCGCGGCGGCGGCGCGGGCGCTGGGGTGGAGGGAGGTGGAAGACGATGCGCGAGCGCTCGAGTGGTTCCGCGCACGGGAGCGGGCGCACCAAATAAGCGGCGCGTGATGCCGTTTCGCTCCGCCCGCGGAAGCACTTATGCCGCGCGCGCGGTTTTTGGGCGGCCGCTGGAGCGCCCGGTTTCGCTGTGCGCGCGCTAAAACACGAAATTTTGCAGCGCGGGGCGTTTTTGTGGGCGCGCATTGGAGATGCTCTTAGTACTAAGACGCGCATGAGATTCTTCAAGAGCTGTGGCGGAGGTAGAGGGTGGAGCCCTTGGATTTTTTCAATAGCTTTATATCATAGAAAAAAATTAAAAATATTATGAAAAAATAATTTAATGAACAGTTTTACTATTGGTCCACCCTGATCCATTAGGCTAGACCCGCTACTGTTCAAGAGTATGATCGCAACTCATCGCATATGCAGATAGGTTGGACACTTGGTTAATAGTGCTAGCACATGACCTTTGTAGAGTTTTACTATGTACACCACACGCTATCTGTACAGAGGTTGCACGAATCTGCTCCGAAGATCAGAACAAGAGCAGGCACAGCACTACGAACACAAAGAGGAAGAACAATAACTGATGCAGGGACCTCTCCACCTCCATGTGCTGCCGCCTCAGCCTAGGGCTCAAGTTTTGCAGCTCGCCCAGGGGGTAAGTCGGCGCCGGCGCCTGGCCACCGAACACCCAGGGGAGCAACGCCAGGATCATCCCTCCGAGCACCCCGCCGGCCGTCGAGTGCATCGCGTTCATGCCGCGCCCGAGGGGGCGAGGAGGGTACAGGATGTCGAACTGCGCGGCACCGACATGCGCGTGACGGGATGATCGAGTCGGCGAACCGGGTTCCGTGCTCACGTGCCGGTGGCCACCGCCACCTCTGGTTTGCGCGCTATGGTGCTCGATGGCTCCCCGGTGCACGGTCGGCCGGCGCGGAATGGCCGGGTGGCACCGTGACTTGCTGGACCGGCTGCCGCCACGGCCGTAGAGCGGCACGAGCGAGTCCAGCGAGAGCGCGCCCTTGCACACGGGGCACGGCCGCCCTGTCGTCGAGATGGTGCCGCCGGCGGCGTCGCGGCGCAGCCACTCGTAAATGCAAAGCCAGCAGTAGAGATGGCCGCAGAGGGTGACCACCGGCTCCACCGCGAAGTCCAGGCAGATGTTGCAGTCGAAGCATCCGGCGCGTGCCGCCGCCGGCGCGTCCCCGCTCACTCTCTTGGACGGATCATTACTGGGCTCGTCACCAACCCGATTCATTTTCCTCTTGCACCTTCAACAGCTCACGGCGCTGCAAAAGGAACCAAAAGGTCGGATTACACAAACGAGAGGGACACGGCGAGAAGATGGGCACTGAACAAAAACTCACCGATCAATAATTCAAGGTAGATCTTGACCGATCAAACCGTAGTGGGATTATCAACCGATCCGACTAGAGCAGCACAACTAACGAGAGGGACGGAGCATTTGTGGCGCGCGGTGCCGTCCGGGTTCATGTGTGGATGCTGTCGTGACAAGGTGGGCAGTGTCACCAAGATCCGAAAGGGACACATGCTACAACTGTAAGAAAAGGAACCATATGGGACTGATTGGCCCAGAGAATTTTCAGGATATCGTTGTGTCGTAATCAGCCTAGCCAGACTCGAGAAAGAACGGAAAAACGTTAGTACTACGTTACGTAATGCACTATGTGACCTTGGCAGACTCTTGCCTCTCGTGTCGTTATTTGTAGCACTCCCTAACCTGCCTCTCAAGCGAATTAACGTGCGTCCTAGCTCCTAGACAATGACTTTGGATAAGGTCGCCAGATCACTGAAACACTGACCTGATGTTATCCTTGCTTTCTTTTAAGACACCAAGGAGACTGAATTGACCACACCGCGAATGGTAGGAAGGAGAATGCAATCCTGTCTGTAGCCAAAAATAAAATGGCAATAAAAAAATGTCAGTGCTTTAACATTTTTCAGAGAATGCAATCCTATCAATTCTTCTTACAGGGTAATAATCATAAAGAAGCGAGGCAGCTTTGGCGGTATATATTCAACGGGACCGAACACAACAAAGCGCTCGGTTGCAAGCATATCTAGTGATCTTTGAGAAGACAAGAACAATAAACAAAGGTTCTAAGTAACAAAGGATATATAATTTTTCGGCCAACAACTTTTGACTTGGTAGACCTCCAGGCACGTCGTTCCTATGCAGTTGTTGGACTAAATATTTGAACGCTGTTGGCATTGTCGGGTACAGATGATGAATAGTGTGCAATATGATGATCTAACAGTAGTCATGGGTTCTCTTAATGGCTAATGGCACCCAAATTATTAATTAAAGGGACAAACCATATGCAGTCATATCTTTGAAATGATGTTTATCTAAGCAATCATGTGCTCTTGGAGACCAGAAATCCCCACATCAACTGGAAGAAAGACCAGCACAATCTGGTTATTAAAGATAATAACAGTGCAGATTGATGTAGCAAAAATGAAAACCAGTACAGTACAGCTGTGGAAGAAACAAGCCTACCAGCCGCCCGAACTGAATCCAGAGACCCCAGAGAGCCAAGAACAGAGAAACCACTGATGACATGATTTGGAAGTATACTTAACAAAGCTGTTACTGTAATTTAAGAAGGGAACGAATCAAGAAGAACAAGGCTGCAAAGTCACGCGTAGCTAAAACGCAAAGCATGTCACATTAGCTACTTATTTTCTATCTAGAAGGTGAAAAGGAGTCCCCAGCATCGGATAAACGAAGTAAGAACGAACGAATGAATCCATGGACGGACCTGCGATGGCAGCACGCGCACGGCCGACCTTCCGCCTCCCGTCCTCTCTCGGGGCGCCGCGCGAGGGAGTCGTCTTGGGGGACGGGAACCGGAGGCCCGGAGGGGTAGCGAGCGTATATATAGGCGGGGGAGCGAGAGATGACTTGTGGAGGCGACGAACGCGCTGTCGACGTCAGCCACAGCTGTGGGACATGAGGGAAGGAAGAAAAATGAGTCGCCGGGCGTGGAACGGCCGGGCCTAACCGAAACGGGAAGTCGCCGGCTTCCTGTGCTGGGAGCTGGCTGTTGGCTTTTCCCAAGGATCGAACACACGATCACGCTGCAGCTCGACTAGTCGTGTACGCGCAACTCGGCTCGACGTATACGAACTAGCTGTAGCACTCGATATCTCACCGGAGCTCACGCAAACACCGGGACCAGAACACACGCACGCGAACGCGGTAACACGAAGATGGCCAGAGGCACGTGTCGTGCCTCGTAATAATCTTTTTATTGCTTTTCTGTTTTCTCCACAACCGCGATGTCCTCCATCTTTGATCCGAGAGCTCGCATCTCATTAACCAGGGAGGTTAGTTTTAATGCAAATTCACCAACCCCTTCTAACGTCTTCATGCTCATCCTCTCAAACTCCCTCCTTACGCTTGAACACGTGCCTCATTAACCAGGGAGGTTACTACGAGCTGTTCCCGACAAGTTCTTACCGATCGTTGGCACCATCGAGCAGTGGGGCGATGTGACGAAGATGTCGGTGATGGAGGTGATCGGGCGGCTAAAGACTTATGAGTTGACGTTGAAGGGACGTGAACGCGACCAAGAAGAGGAGCAGTTGATGTTCTTGCGTAATAAGCAGAAGTACCGGAAGTTTGACAAATCTAAAGTTCGTTGCTACAATTGTCAGGACTATGGACACTATTCTCGAGAGTGTCCTAATCCGCGGAAGGAGGCAAAGAAGGAGCATGAGATTCTACAGCTAGCTAAAGTGGGTACGGATGACGACCCAGGGTTGCTTTGATGAAGAAGTTGCTGCTGAAAAAAAAACAAAAACAAAAGAGTCGTGTCTTTAGTTTTTATTTGTGTCTGAGTCGGCAGTGTGTCTCGGCGAGAAGACGAAGGCCAGCGTGAAGATGGATGCGCACCAGTTCAGTTGAGTTCCTGCATGAGAGGCTATGTGTTTAGTCTGCATGTAGCACGCTAAGATGTGACGGCGTGGACTGGTAATCCAGGTGATACGTTTGTTCCAAGTCGGCAAGTCGAAAGTTTGGATTGGATTAGGGGGTGAATGTTAGTAATCCAAACGTGTTAGAGGAGAAATAGAATAGTTTATTTGAGTCAGTTTGTTCTTCCATGTAATAGCAGCGTCGTGTACTAGTTAGTATGGTAAGAGTTGAGATTGATCAGCTATACGGGTGTTAGTTTTCCATGTACGAGTTCTAGTCCGTATAGGTTAGAAAAAGAGACTCGGAGTCGGTCGCGTGAGTCAGGTCTTTCACCTATATATACAGGTGTAGGGTGCGTGAGCTTTGTACCAGAAAAACGAGAAAAGCAGATTATTACGAGGCACGACACGTGCTCTGGCCATCTTCGTGTTACTGCGTTCGCGTGCGTGTGTTCTGGTCCCGGTGTTTGCGTGAGCTCCGGTGAGATATCGAGTGCTACAGCTAGTTCGTATACGTCGAGCCGAGTTGCGCGTACACGACTAGTCGAGCTGCAGCGTGATCGTGTGTTCGATCCTTGGGAAAAGCCAACAATTGGTATCTAGAGCAAGGTGCGGAGGCTCCGCCGTCAAGTTGTGTCACGGTGGAGTTGAAGGATTCTTCGTCGCCGTCGAGTTGTGTCACGGACGACGGAAAATCGAGGACGAGGATCATGTCGACTTCGAAGGCGAGTGGTGGTGGTGTGACCATCCAGTACCCCATGCTTGAAGGTGACAATTATGGGGTGTGGGCTGCGAAGATGAAGATCTTCATGCATGCACGTGGAGTCTGGGCGGCGGTGGAAGGTGAAGGCGCGGTCGAAGAGACAACGGACCAAGAGGCTTTCGCCGCCATAGCCCAAGGTGTGTCTGATGCTGTTTTCATGACTATATCGGAGAAAGAGACGGCAAAGGAAGCTTGGCAAGCGCTCAAGGAGATGCATGCTGGAGATGATCGTGTCAAGAAGACACGTGTTCAAGCTCTAAGGAGGGAGTTTGAGAGGATGAGCATGAAGACGTTAGAAGGGGTTGGTGAATTTGCATTAAAACTAACCTCCCTGGTTAATGAGATGCGAGCTATCGGATCAAAGATGGAGGACATCGCGGTTGTGGAGAAAACAGAAAAGCAATAAAGAGATTATTACGAGGCAACACGTGTCTCTGGCCATCTTCGTGTTACTGCGTTCGCGTGCGTGTGTTCTGGTCCCGGTGTTTGCGTGAGCTCCGGTGAGATATCGAGTGCTACAGCTAGTTCGTATACGTCGAGCCGAGTTGCGCGTACACGACTAGTTGAGCTGCAGCGTGATCGTGTGTTCAATCCTTGGGAAAAGCCAACACTGGCGACGGTACTCATCATTGTCTAGGGGAGGGGAGGGGAGGGGAGCAGAGAGCGCTTGCTCTGCCTTGTCTCTCTCCGGTGGCGGTGGGTACTCAGTCTGATCGTGCCCAGATTTTTCTCCGCTCGTTTCCTTCTCCCTTGTTAGATCCTCCAACATACACGGAAAAGTTGGCCAGAAAACGTCAGGCCGTTACTGGTACCAGTACGTCATGAAACAAAAGAGAGAAAAGCAAGCGGAAACAATAAAGTAGGCTGCCCCTGCAGATTGCGGTGCATAAACGAAGAGACGCCGGAGTCCGACGCAAGATCCAGATTCTGGAGTTCGTTGTCATGTGATGTGAAGTCCCTATCTCTATCATCCGATCAGTCACAGCGTGGCTGTGGCGTCTTGTTTCCTCTTTCGCGCAATGCCGAGAGATGATTTGTGTGCTTGCTCGCAGTTGCAGAGCTGCTCGCCCGCACCGTTCGCTCCACGCAACCGTTCGCGTTGCCGGTGGCCGGCGCTACGGAATCAGCACGATGAGCTCCTCACGATGGCCGCGAGCCGCCGCATTTACAGTTGCGCCCCGTCGAACTCACTCGCCAGAGATCCTTGTACGCTTGCAACTTGCGGCGCTCCTGCTAACTGCCTAGCTAGCGTGCACTCCAGAACGCCGGTCCCGCGTACGACCACCAGCTGTCAGAGCCTTTCCCGGCTACTCTTGTGGCTTTTCTGCAGCAATCACCTTAATCACCTCATGATTGCTGTCACCAACTGTTGATTTGATTAGCAGAAGCTTTTGTCATCACGCCTACTCTTAGCCTGGATCACAGGACTTAGGAGAATCAGATTATCTGGCGCCCAAGCAAAGAAACAGAAGAAAACGTATCCGTCGGACCAACCTGAACCAATGGGCCAAAAAAAAAAATCTGTCCTGAAAACGAACTCCAGACTTCTATGGACATCTAAGCCTTACCATGTCCATTGTTTTCGTATTCTATTTTAAAAAAATCAAAAAATGATTGGAAATTCCAAATATTGTTGGAATTCACAAAATTGGTACTGTTTTAAAAATATATACAAAATGTTAGCTAATTTGAAAATTGATTGGAATGTCAGAATTGATCACAGTCATATTTAAATTGTTCAGTATTTTCAAAAAAGTTCAAACTTAAACAAAAATGTTCCCGTTTTGATTCTTTTTTCAAAAATTCAAAAACTGTTTGCCCATTTTCAAAATTTCTTCATGTTTTAAAAAATTTCAAAAATGTTCTCAAATTAACAAATTGTCCATATCTCAAAGTTGTTCCCGATTTTTCAAGAAATGTTCAAATGTTCTCGTTTCTTGAAAAAACTTCAAATTTTCAAAAAAATAAAATCGGTTGGTACAAAAAATGTTCAGAATTGTGCAAACAATTCGAAATTTTTAAAATGTGTTCGGAATTTCAAAATAGATCTACCTATAATTTATATAATTTCGAGTAGATTATTAGTCGTTTGGACTTACTGGCTCCACTAGGTCTGAACACTCTTTAACGATTGTGAGGTTTGCAGTTCGATCCCCGTGAGGGGCGCATTTTGGCGACGCATCTTGGGAGGGGGGGGGGGGGGGGGGGGGTGCTCCCCCTATGCTAATCGCCGCCAATTGCTCGCAGGGTGCCGAAATTCCTATTTGACCCGCGTTGCGGCAAATTTTATGCACAGGGAAGCCCACAAGCTAAGCATGTGTGCCGTTCCATTATACATGTTCGTTCCTTCCAGTTTTGGGAACATTCTAGTTGGTTCCTGGCTGCTTTGAGAACCTTCTAGAGGGTTCCTATTTCTTTTGTTTTCCCTTTTTTTATATTTTCTGTTATTCTTTCCTTTTATTTTATTTTCATCAGAAATTTTAAATAATGTTCAGAATTCAAAAAAAATCTTGTTTTTCAAAATTTAGTAACAATTTTTCTTTAAATGTTTGCTAATTCAAAAACAGTTTATAATTTTAAAAATTATTCGTGGTATTTTTTTAATGTTCGGGATTTTCCAAAAAGTTCCTCTTTCCAAAATTTGTTAACAAATTGAAAATGTAAATGTTTATAAAATTGCTTGGTTAATATTTCAAAATGTGTTCGTGTCTTAAAAAACATGTTCTCAAATTACCAAATGTCAAGGTCTCAAAATTGTTCCTAATTTTTCAAAAATAGTTCACGCTTTTTTAGAACACTCTGACTTTTCAAAATTTGTTTGTCTGTTAAAAATATATTCTGAATTTTTAAAACAATTCACAAATTATATAAAAAAATGTGACATATTTTTATTGCTGAACATGTCCATTTTATACCATCTTAGAGCATTTCCAATAGATGATGAGATACAAAAATAACTAACTTTTGCATCTCTCACGCCCAAAAATCCACCTCCAACAGATAATATAGATGCAAAATTAATAACATCTCCGCCTTCCGGAGATGTAAAATACAACATTTCGAAATGCAAATATTCATCTCCGGCTACACGAGATGTAAAAGGGCTCGTCGCGCGCCAACTACCTAACTGCCTTCATTCGGCTTTAGTCCGCATGCCCGTCGCCCGTCTGCCTCCGCCGTCGGCCGATTCTGGCCAAAATCGATGTCGCCGTCGCCCGCCCTCCCGCCCACCTTCGACACCGCCACGACTCCATCCGTCTGTCCCTCACCGCGTGCCTCGCCGTAGTAGCGATGGCTGTCCTCCGCCGCCGCCGATTCGATTTCGGCCATCGCTTTGAATCGAAGCTTCGCGGGAGGTCCATCTGCCGTAATGGCTTCGACGGCGCGGTCGTGAACAAGTTGGGTTTGTTTCTAGCCTCGACCCACCGCCGAAGCTAGGGGAGGCACGCCTCGCCGCCCGCCCGCCTCCGACATTCTTCCCGCCGCGCGAAGCCGGCCGCCCGCAACGCTGAGCTCCCATTGCCTTCTCTGCAGGGTTGCAGCCGTCTCCTCTGCCGAGTTGCCGCCATCGATTGCACAAGCTGCCATCGAACGGCTACCCATCACTTCGCCAGCCAAATCCTTCCACCTCACACGCAAGGTGTTTGAGGAAATTCCCCCAAGGTAAAAACCGTGCAAACCACGAGTTTTTTCTCGGTCGTGATGATATAGTTTGATGGTGATTTTCATATTGTAGATAAGTTCGTGTGACTCCTTTTACGTGCAAGATCCCTCCTTCGATGAGGAATTTGATTTAACCGAAGGCGAGGACATTGCTATGCTAGTGCCGATGCCACAAGAAGAAGAACCCGAAGCATGACGGTTCTGTGTTTGGTCGTACGTGCATCCAGAGAGGAAGGGTTGAGGCGCACGAGAGGTTGATGCGGAACTATTTTGCTACCCTACCTATTTTTCCAGAGAGGTACTTCGGACGTCGGTTTAGAATATCCAAAGATTTGTTCATCCACATTTGCAATTTCGTGACGCGGCATGACCAATCCTTCGAGCAGAGGAGGAATTGTGCCGGGATGCTTGGACATAGCACCGAGCAGAAGGTAACTGCCGCTTTGCGCATGATCGCCTATGTTTTTCCGGCAGACTACATTGATGAAAATTTGGTGATGGCAGAGAGCACTTCTATCTTCTATGTCAAACAATTTGCAAAGACTATATTTGTTCCATATTACTTGAGAGAACCCAATGCTCAGGACACTCAGAGACTTTTGAAGATGAACAAAGCCCATGGGTTCCCAGGTATGCTAGAGTCCGTGGATTTGCATGCATTGGAAGTGGAAAAATTGTCCAAAGGCATGGCATGGACAATTTAAGGGTCGCGGGAAGGATGCTACTATCATTCTTGAGGCAGTTGTCGATCATGAAACATGGTTTTGGCATTCATATTTTGGGATGCCTGAATCTTGCGATGACATCAATGTGCTCGACCGGTCACCTCTTTTTGCCAAGTTAGCCAATGAAGAAGCTCCACCGATGACCTTTGAAACAAATGGGCGCACATAAAACTATGGGTACTATCTCACGGATGGGATCTTCCCAAGGTGGAGTACTTTTGTCAAGACTATCAAAAAATCCAGATATAAGAAAGAACTCATCTTTCATAATGCACAAGCGGCGGTTAGGAAAGATGTTGAGAGGGCATTTGGAATTTTGCAATCCCAATTTGCTATTGTGTGAGGACCATCTAGATTCCAGGATAAAAAAAACCTTTGGTATGTAGGAGATATGCCCTAGAGGCAATAATAAATGTTATTGATTATCTCCCTGTTCATAATTATGTTTATGTTCCATGCTATAACTGCTATGGTTCTCGAGTCTACAATAACCACGAGGCTCGAAGGAAGACTCATATGCACGTGTGGAATAATAAACGGTAAAATGTATTCCTAGTCTGGCCTCTAAGACTGGCTCAAGTATTGCATGATGATCCTGTTTTCCTGATCATGGGCATGGCTATGCCGGCAATTTTGTGGGCACAATGTTAGAAGAACATTTGTGTTGAATCGACCCGAATTGATGTTATGCTATGAGATACATTCGTCACAAGTTAATGGTTAATAACACAGAGATGGTTAACGTTTGCATGATTCCTTAGACCATGAGAGTATCGAGTTTCTTCATGCTTGCTTCATGAACTTTGGGGTTTGTTAAACGTCATCTGTAAATGGGTGGCTATTACGACGGCTTACGGGTTCATGGAAAAGTATGTCAAGTAACTCGATAGCTCAAGATTGGGATTTGCTCCTCCGACGATGGAGAGATATCTCTGGGCCCTCTCGGTGTTACGGTATCCATCATCGTCTGGCCAGACACTTTGTGATTTGATCACGGGGATGCCGGAACACGGGAACGAGAAAAGAGAACAATACCGATAACGAGGTAACTGACATAGTGGACAAGTTGTTGATCCACGGGGATGCCAATATGTCTCACCTCGGATATTTGTAACATATCGCGAAGCAACAGGAATAGCACACGGCAACTGGAGGTTCACTCGAATATTCATTCGTGTGGGTATAGGGGTCAATATGGGTGTCCACGGCTCCGATGTTGATCATTGATCGGAAGGGGTTCCGGGTCATGTCTATACTTTACCGAACCTATAGGGTCACACGCTTAAGGGTCATCTATCTTCTGAATACTAGACGGGGAGTCTGAGAGAAAATCACCGAAAAAGTTTCGGACGAAACGGAAACGTTCCGGAGAGGATATCGGAATAGTTCCGGTGAAACTGAAAAGTTGTTTCAGGGTATTCCATAAAGTCAAATTGGTTTCGGCACATGCCTAGAAATTATTGGAAGGTACCAGAAATGTTCCGGTAACTTCTGAGATTTTTCAGAGACAAAAACCGGAAATGTTCCGGACTGCCGGAACCGCTTTAGTTGCTTTTCACAGATGAAAATCACTAAACCGAAAAGTTGTTTCGGAGTACACCATAAAGTCAAAATGGTTTCGGCACATGCCTGATAATTCTTGGAGGGTACCAGAATCGTTCTGGAAACTTTCTGGAATTTTCGGGGATGAAAACCGGAAATGTTCCGGAGCTGCCGGAACCGCTTCAGATGCTTTTCTCAGATGAAAATCACTAAACCGGAATTGTTTCGGATCGCGTTGAAAATTATTTTAGTGGGTACTGGAAATGTTCTAAGCCCACATGAATATTTTCAGTTCGAACGGACGCTGAAATATGTCGTCGTGAATAGTGAAAGTGCTTTTTGGATTACTTTTTGGAAAGCCACCTTTTTGGGCTTTTGCTCCAAAATATCTTGGAGATGACATGGATGGATGTGGCTGAAATTTCAGCCCCTCCACCCCTCCTTCTCCTATAAATAGAGGTGGAGGGGGCAGCCCAAATCTCATCCCTTCTCACATACAAGTGCCATGACATTTCTGGCTTCTCTCTCCCTCCCAGCGAAATAGTTTCGTAGAGCCGAAAGGCTGTCTGGGTTCCGGTGGGAACTAGTTCTGGACGGCGAAGCCCTGCCGGATAGATGACACCGTATGTGTGCAACTCTGTAGAGAGATCGTAGTTTCGGTCTTAGTTCGAGAGTGCCTCCCGAAGGGCTGTCCGAGTGACTGTCCGAGTTTCGATGGTCCTCCCGAAGGGCTGTCCGAGTGACTATCCGAGTTTTCGATGGTCCTCCCGAAGGGCTGTCCGAGTGACTGTTCGAGTTTCGATGGTCCTCCCGAAGGGCTGTCCGCGACACCGTCCGAGGGACTGTCCGACCGCCTCCCGGAGGGCTGTCCGGGGGCGGATGAGGGTATACATCCTCGCGGTTGGGAGGTTGTAAATCCTAGCTGCGGGGATCTGCACCGCCGATCATCATCGACTCTACTTCCGCTGCGCTACGAGTCGGTAACGAAACAGATCAAACCTTGTATGCAGTCTCCATAGTGATCCTGGGCTGGTACGTAGGTCGGAAATTTTTTGTTTTCTGCTGCGTTACCCTACAGTGGCATCAAGAGCCGTGCTATGCGTAGATGCAGGTTGCGATCTAGAATACATAGAGATGTATGGGTGTTGCACAATATAATTAGGTAGTAGATGAGATCTATTGCTGAAAATTATTTATGCGGGTAGCAGATGAAATCTGTTACCCGATGTTCCTGTTGCTTCCCCTAAATTTGCGTAGTCCTGATCTTGACGGCATGGTGGAATCTCACAAAGTTCTGGCAATCCGCGATCCTTTTATGCTGCTCCTGAGTATGCTGATTGACAGATCAACGAAGTGCTAACAGTTCTTTGGGTTCCACCATAGTTGAGAAAGATGGATGTTTCGCAGACGAAAGGGCAATGCAGATGTGATCTGCACGGGGGTCACGCGTATGACGAAGTTTAGTATGGGGCTCGAGATTTTATTATCTCGTGTTTCATACACCCTGGAAAGTTAATCTAGCAACTTGAATTATCATACTTGATGATGGACGTTGGTAGCTTCGGTTTGTTTCGAAACCTTAGAAGCCACGTAAAACAAGTTTTTGCATGAACCGATTAGAGGCGTCTAACTTTGCTTTGCAGGATGGTTTGCATGTGCATGTGATGTGGTATAGCAGTGTTCATAATAATTTGATTATGTATGAGATGACTATATGATGTAAATTGATTAACATGACCTGCGTGTCATGATTCGGCATGATGGCTGGAGCCATATGATTGCACTTTAATGACCTACGTGTCAACCTTATGTAATGCACTTATTTTATTAGCTATAGAGATAGCAATATTATCTGGTGCATCGACAAGGTGGTGGCAATCTTCGCGAAGGTGAACACCGACGCGAATGCCGAAGACGAAGAAATGAAAGACTTCTCCGTCAGAAAGGGCTGTACCATATCATGCTATTATGAATTGCCTGAGATGTTTATCCCTTATGATGCACCCTTTTGATTGCGCGGTAGTCGCTTTTATTAGGGTGATCTCTCACAAAAATATCAAGTAGTTAGTGTTCTCCCAAGTGTAGCACCGTCACGGCACCTAACTTTTCGGGGTATCACATGGATACATGGGTACGAACGATTAGGGATGTGTGAGGCGGGTGAGTTGAGACCTCGCAACGAGATCACTTGGTTGTCTTGACGTTCTAGCTTGAAAGTCCTGAGCTCGGAAGACGCCCATCGAAACATGAACAAGAGTCACATAGAGATGTGATTGGCAAGTTGGCCTACCGATTGCAATTCTCGTCACTTGAGATGGATACATCCTTGGCGTTGAATTGTAATTTGGATCTTGAATCGCTCACAATCAATTATGAGAGATATTGATTTGAGTGGGAGCGCACTGCAGAACTAACTTCTTTTAATTCTCAGTGCAATTAATTATGAACACTGTCTAAGTGTGATTTGCATAATAGTTGTAGAATAATGGCTCGCGTTTCCACCTTCCCTATTAAAATTGAATAGCTGTTAAATATCTGGTTAAAACTTTACGGTTGGTAACGTAATGTGAGGATTGTCCTCAAGAGTGCCGAGAAGGACTTGTCCTATCGCATGCTTTCGGTATTCTCCCGCTAATGCTATGGATCATGTGACTCTCGTCCATCGATCCAAAAGCTAGAATTCCGTTTCAGTCAAGTGCAATATGTTTGCTTCCATGAGACCCGAACTTCGAAAGTTTGGATAGTTATGTGATATTCATGGAATCTGAAAATCATTTTCAGAGACAGACAAAGGCTAAAAGATATGAGATATCCAAAGCAATGTTTGTTTGCAAACTATTAGTAAAGGAGTTTACTATGCATTAGACTGATAAGAGTAGGAGAAATACTAAAAGTTAAACTGTTAGAAGTATAAAGGCAAAAGGAAAGAAGACTGGAATATCCAGCTCATGTATGAATGTCATACAAGTTTTTGATGTATAGAAGGCTGGTCAAAGATATAGTTCTTGGGAATTATGGTTAAACATGTTAATCACTAATTCTTGGGTATTGTGAGTTAATCACAAAGATACCCGCTCGATTGCATTCTGTTGCAACTCGATGTAAGAACTACTATGGCTTGAAAGACTAGCCAGGAATGAGGTTTAGATACACGCAGGGAACATAGTAAATGTTACTATGCCTTCCATTGGTGTATTCCCTATGTATTTACTTTCATAATTCATTTTAGAGTTTCACACTCTAGCCCTTTGCATAAGGTATCTTGCAAGAAGGTTGTTCATAAGAGAACTTTTGATGTTCGGTGTTATGAATAACATAAGGGCCATACTTTCATTATGAATGAGACGTATGTTATGAATATTGATAATAATACATTACCTCTGGGTTTACTTTCATAATTCATTTTAGAGTTTCATACACTCTAGCCCATTGCACAATGTTTGTTGCAAAAGAGTTGTTCATAAAAACAACAATTTTTGTTCAGTATTATGAATAACATGAAGGGACATGCTTCCATCCTAGATGGGAAGTATGTTATGAATATTGATGGAAATATGATACATCCATAACACTGACGCTAAATGTCGCAAGACTAAAAGAATACCACACAAGTGTGGCACTGCATTTGGTCACATTGGAGAAACCCGCATGGAAAATTCCATTATGATGGATTTTGAAGTCGTTTGATTTTGAATCATCTGACACTTGCAACTTTCCTATGAAAAGTGAAGTGACTGAAATACCGTTCACAGGCCATAAGGAACGAGCAAAGAACATATTGGTGATCATACATTATGATGTGTGTAGTCCAATAAATGTTGTTGCAAGTAGTGGATTTATCTATCTTCGGAAATGACTCAAGTAGATATATGGATATTTACTTGTTGAGACGTAAGTCTGGATCTTTTGAATTCATTCATAAGGTTTTCAAAAATGAAGTAGAAGTTGTTGTAACAAGAAAATTATGTTTCTACAATTCGATTGCAGAAAGGAATATTTGAGTTACAAGTTTAGCGAATGTCTGATGAGTTGTGAAAGGGGTTTCATAACTTGCACCTCCCGGAACACCACTGCAAGTGGAGAGTCCGTGTAGATGTAATCGAACCATTCATGACATGGTAAGATCAAAGATGACATAAATAAATTTGCCATTACCCCTTTTAAGGAGTAATGCTTTAGAGACTGCGGCTTTTATACTGAAAAGAGATCCATCAGGTCTGTTGAAATGACGCCATGGTATGGTACGCCCAACCATGTTATATCTTTTATTAACATTTGGAATATGGGGCTTGTGTAAAAGGTTACAAACCTATTCCAAACCAGACAAGTGCTATTTTGTAGGTTATCCCAAGTCATTGGGTATTCCCCCACCACTATACCGAGGCAAACGATTTTGCCACAAAACGGTATGCTTTTAAAGAGAATAGTTCTTACAAAAGGTGAGTGGGAGGACAGTGCAACTCGACGAGATAACCAGTATCTTCGTCATCAGGTCAAAGGAAAGGAACCTTGGAAGTGATTCCGGAGTTTCCTACTGCGACTGATACAGAAGCCTCTACATGAGATGTATGGACTTCGGTCGAACTTGCAGCTGAACCGCGTAGGAAAAACTCGTGCAAACCTCTCAGGTGCGCATACGAGATATTGTTGTTAGACAACAGTATACCTACGATACACAAGGAAGCGTTGATGGGCCCTGACTCCGGAATTGGCTAAATGCCAATACAATCCGAGATAGTTTCCATATAAGTGATTCGAGATTAAAATCTTGATACACCTTTCGGAAGACTTAGAGTCTAACGAATATTTATGGAACTAAAAACTGATACGAATAAAATGTTTTATCCATAAAGCTCGACTTGTTGCAATAACAAGTTCAAGGAGTTGACTACGATGAGATTGTCTCACCGTAGCGATGCTTGAAGTCGGTTCGGGTTGAACTAGCAATTAATACATATTTCAATCATGAGATATGAAACATGGATGACAAAAGGATTTCCATATGATGGAAATGAAACCTAGGACTTGTATGTGATACAGTCCAAAGTAATTTGTCGATCCAGAGGATGCTAGTAAGTATGCAAACTTCAGAGTTCCAGCGATGGACAGAAGAGAGCAAAGTGGAGTTGGAATCTTTGTTTTTGATGGAATGGTCAAAGGGGTTTGACTTCATCAAATGGGTATCGAAGATGCTTGTGATTCAAGAAAGTAAGTGGGAGCATAATAATATTTCTAAAAACCTTGTGTACTTGACACATTGTTAATTGGAAATAAATTTCTTGACACGAATTAGGACTTCATTTGAAAATAGTTTTTCGATGAAGTGCTTAGGCTAAATAGCCTCAATATTAGGCATGATGATCTATGGAGATGCTAAAACTTTTTAGCATTGAAAAACGTCAAGGAGTGATTCTTGCCGAAGTCACATGGAAAGAGTTTTTGCAAGACTCGGTGTCCCAAAACACTGATGAGCAAAATACATGATGGTGATTCCACACACTCTTGTGTTTGGATTAATCATGTATTCCATGGTATGTAAAAACAACCAGATATGTCCAATACTCCAAAGTTGTTGCGAGTATAGATACCAAAGTGATCAAAGTACTGATCATAGGACAACAGTGAAACACTACTGGAATCAGCTTCTTTGCCGTCTACCATAGCAGACGGCAAAGGCCTGCCTGGCGGAAGGCAAAGCCATTGCCGTCCGCCAGCAGACGGCGAACAGTCCGGCTGAACGGGTGCCGGTAAAGGCCACTTTGCCGTCTGCTGGCAGACGGCAAAGAAGCCAAGCTCTTTGCCGTCTGCTGGCAGACGGCAAAGCCCCTGGACGGCAGACAAAAGGTGCCAGCCCCGTTAGGGGGCTAACGGCGCTCTTTGCCGTCTGCCAGCAGACGGCAAAGAGCTGCAGCTGACGTCAGCTGACGTCAGGCGTCAGCTGGGCCAGCGCAGGCTCTTTGCCGTCTGCCAGCAGACGGCAAAGAAGAAAGCTCTTTGCCGTCTGCTCGCAGATGGCAAATAGGCCAAATAGGCCAGCCCAGCTTGCACAGGCTGCTGCCACGTGGCCTATTTGCCGTCTGCTAGCAGACGGCAAAGTGGCTATATAGCCCCTGTTTTTACTATTTTCTCTTATATCAATTCATTTGCACATAAATTCACACACATATATATATATTCAGAATCACATAATAAGGCAAACATTATGTCTAGTCCATCACATAAAATGTCTCATCCACCACATAATAAACAACACATATGCAAATAATATGCAAGCCATATGGATATGATCATCCAACACATACCAAATCAAAACATATGCAAGTCTCATCCATACATATGCAAGTTTCATTCATCTATACATACATATGCCAGTGTCAATTGTTGATCCTACAAAATCAAAACAAAATGGAAGGACAAGGACTCCATGAACGCAAGCTTCCGTGAAGTGAATCAAATCTGCAAAATGGGAAAGAAGGAAGTTAGAAGAAGAAGAAGACTAGAAGAAGAAGAAGAAAAAGAAGAAGAAGAAGACTAGAAGAAGAAGAAGAAGAAGAAGAATTTTTCTTCTCTTTCTTTTTCTTCTTCTTATTGCTTACTTGTGTCATTTTAGAGCTAACCTAGTTAAATAGGCCATTTTTGACCTAAATATGCTAAGTATGTCATAAATGAACTAAATAAGCTAAGTATAGGTCATTTCAGAGCTAACCTAAGTAATTATGCCATTTTTGAGCTAATTAAGCATATTAAGTCATTTTGGAGCTAAATAGGTCATTTCTTAAGCATATTATGTCATTTTTGAGCTAGCTAAGCATATTGAGTCATTTTGGAGGAATAAATGCTAAGTATAGGTAACTTTAGAGCTATCCTAGGTTAAATAGGTCATTTTGAGCTAATTAAGGTTATTATGTCATTTTTGAGCTAGCTAACCATATAAATTCATTTTTGGAGGAATAAATGCTAAGTATATGTCATTTTAGAGCTTTCCTAGGTTAAATAGGCCATTTTGGAGCTAAATAGGTGATTTCTTAAGCTAAGCTAAGTATAGGTCATTTGAGAGCTATCCGTGGTAAAATTGGTCATTTTGGAGCTAATTAAGGTTATTATGTCATTTTGGAGGAAATAATGCTAAGTACAGGTCATTTTAGAGCTAAATATGTCATTTCTTAAGCTAAGCTAAGTATAGGTCATTTGAGAGCTATCCATGGTAAAATTGGTCATTTTGGAGCTAAGTAAGGTTATAATGTCATTTTCGAGGAAACTAAGCTAAGTATACGGCATTTTGGAGATAAATAGGTCATTTCTTAAGCTAAGTACGCATTTGTTATGCTAAACACTTGCGAAAACTTACCGTCATCACGGAGGTGTAGTTGTAGGTGTAGTTGTAGGACCGGTCGCGCCAGTGGCTGACGGAGGAGGATCGGTCGATGCTTGTCGGGAGTTATGCTGCACCAAAGATCATTTCCAATGTATCGTTAGCATGATGCAACTCAAATGTGAAGACTAGTAACTAATGACCATTCAAATGAAACTCACCGTGCCCGCCGGAGCAATGACTGGCATCGGCGGAGGGGTCGTGCCGCTCTTCTCGCACAGGGTCTGCACATTTGGTTTTGACGAGTCAGTCATATTAGATACTACTGTAAGGAACATTACGTGCATGATTTGGCTAATATGCAGAAGAAACTTACCGCGAAGATCTCGTATAGGGCCCGGTTAGCCATCATGTTCCGGTTCCTCTCCTCCTCCAACGCATTAGCCGTCTTGTCCTCAAGCTCCCTCTCCCTCTCCGCCGCCTGCCGGTCCCTCTCCTCTAGAATCGCCTGGGTCTTCGCTCTCTCTTCCTCAATAGCAGCCTGGGTCTTCGCTCTCTCTGCCTCAATAGCAGCCTGCAACACCACTCGTTAGCATTGTAATCATCGACGGCCGCACACACAATGTAATGAAGGAAAGGTATCTGAGTCCGTATAACTAACCTTGAATTCAAGCTCCACTTGCCGTGCACGAGGCAATATCTCAGGATCGGAGCCGGTCTGGCGCTTCTTGATCTGCGGGAGAGTGCTACTACAACGTATCAGTCCATCCCCAATGGCGAACAAGCCATGGGGCCTCCCGCCACCAGATATCATCACCAGCTCTGGATCAAGAGGTTGCTGGCTCGGGTTAAAGTCCGGCCCTTTCCTCGCCTTCCCCTTGTCTCTGTACCTCACAAGCTTGTGGTGGGAGGCGCGGTTGGTGAATTTCTTTGGATCATCGAGGTCAGACTCAGAGAATGCCTTGGCCTTCTTGTACGAGGCAGTATTGGACATGGCATAGAGGTCGAACAGCTGTGGCACTGGAGCCTTGTTCTCTCGCGCCTAAAAGAGAGGAACAGAGTATTAGTTGAGGGCTCAAGCTAGCATGAAGAATAAATTTGCATGAATCATGAAGCAAACCACATACCCAGTTTTCCCCATACTGATGTAGGTTGACGCTGCCTAGATGGTGTGGGACACCTTTCATTTTGCCACGCTTGTCCTTTGCAGTGTCGTGGGTGGAGCGCCATTGGGGAGAGCACCACTCATCCACCAACGCCTCCCAACAGTCCATCCTATCCGCACACCATCTCGGGGGCACCTAAGTTAAGCAAGAGAAATTTGAGCGCTACGCCTACGAATCAAATCAAGGAAACTAAGTACAAGGCCTTAAGAATAGGTAATTACCTTCATGTACTTCTCCTTACTCAGAAACTTCTCGCGGCACTTCTCTCTTTTCCTCCTAATACCAGCCGAGGCGAAGTAGTCTCGAATAGCCTGCGTCCGAGCCTCGTGCCGAAAGTTTTGAAGTAGGCGCCTGCACTCGTTGTCGATAACCAGAGCCGCGGCCTCCTCCTGTCCCTCAGCACACCTGTAGAAGGTCTGCAATAAAACAAGAAAACACGAATTAGTACAATCACTAGGGTTGCCAATCAAAGAAGGAAACACAACGTAGACGGCAAAGGAGAAATTACCCAAAACGTCTGGATCACAATGTCGGCCACCTTGTGGCAATCGACATCGCCGATCCTATGCCCCGGCGGGGCCGGGGCAGCCAAGTAGTGCTCCCAGGTCATTCCTAACTCGGGAACCCGGCCCTCACCGGGCAACGTGACCCACCCCGGGAAGCTCTGGCGACAAATCACACCAAGGACACTGTTGGGCCTGCGGACATGAGGCTCGTGTGTCCAAGACCTGCAGTATGACAAGGCCAACGCATTAGATATTCGAAGAAACGTGAAGGCAAAAGGTTAAAAAAGAGTAAATGCACTTACTTGGCCCCGTTAGGCGCAATCAACCACCTCTGGTCGGGGTCGCCGGGGTGGGCGAGAGCTTTGTACCACCACGCTGGTAGACTTTGCGCCCCTCAACCCACTCACCCTCGCTATAGCTATCCGAACTATAGCCACCCTCAGCACGGCAACTCGACTCCGTCGAGTTCCGCTGCGACTCAGCATGATCCCTGCTGAGCTCCGGAGTCTCGTGGGACGGAGTCTCGTGGGACGAAGGCTCGTCGGCCCGACGCTCGTCGGCCCGAGGCTCGTCGGCCGTAGGCGCGTCTGCCATAGGCTCGTCGGCCCGAGGCTCGTGGACCGGAGTCCGAGACGGGTCCACCTCAGGCGGCTCCATCTCAGACGGAGCACTCCTGTGGTCGGGTGAATCAGCTGGGGGTGGTGGCGAGGAAGGCGTAGTAGCAGCCTTCCTACCTCTCCCGCCGCCACGTCCACCTCTACCAGCCTTCTTCCCCCCCGACCTCTCCCGGCCGAAGAAGAAGCGACCGCCGGTGGTGTCTGCATACTGAGATCCAACGCTCTCCGGAGGCTATGGGGTGGAATGGAACTACCCCTCCCACCACGCGCCGAGGTAGGAGCCTCGGAGCGCTCTCGACCCGCGCCCACCATCTGTCAACACCTGCAATGACAAAGAGTAAACTAAATTAGTACAACATAAAAAGAATGAATACCTGACATGAATAATATGTATATAATTTAAGTGTATCATCATCATGAACATAATAAAAAATTGAATACCTAAAAAATTGAATATATACCTAATTTAAGTGTCGGGGTGTCGTGTCGGGGTCGGGGTGTCGGGGTGTCGGGGGTGTCGTGTCTGGGTGTCGTGGTGTCAGGGGTGTCGGGGTGTCGGGGTCGGGGTGCCGTGTCGGTGTCGGGGTGTCGGGTCGGGGTCGGGGTCGGGGTGCCGTGTCGGGGTCGGGGTGTCGGGTCGGGGTCGGGGTGTCGGGGTCGGGATGTCGGGGTCGGGGTGTCGGGTCGGGGTCGGGGTCGGGGTTTTTCCTCTTTTTTTCTTTTCTTCTTCTTCCTCTTCTTCCTTTTCTTCATTTTCTTCCTTTTTTTTCCTTCTTCTTCTTCTTCTTCCTCCTTTCCTTTTTCCTCTTCTTCTTCTCCTCCTCTCCTCTTTTTTCTTCTTCTCCTCCTCCTAACCTAATTAACCTAATTGATGTCGAAACCAGTAGCATCTAACTAATTAACCTACTCAAAAAACCTAATTAACAACATCTAACTAATTAACCTAATTGATGCATCTACTATCTACTAACAGTAGCATCTATATATATCTATAATCATGATATTAAAAAAAAAGGAAAAAACAGAAAAACAGAAGAAAAAAAAGGGCAGAGGTGGGGGAGCTCACCGGAGGGGGTGCCGCCGGGGGGCTCGTCGGGGGGGTGCCGTCGGGGGGGCTCGCGGGGGGGTGCCGCCGGGGAGGGCTCGCCGGGGGGGCTCGACGGGGCGGCGGCGCGTGGCCGCTGCGGCAGACTGCGGGGCGGCGGCGCGGGGCAGCGGAGGTGCGGGGCGGCGGCGCGGGGCAGGGCGGGGCGGCGGCGGGGGCAGGGCAGGGCAGGGCGGTGGCGCTGAGACAGAGAGGGAGAGAGAGATGTGTGTGTGAGAGAGAGGGGCTTTGGGCGCGGGGGCGAAAATTAAGCCCCCCTCTTTGCCGTCTGCCAGCAGACGGCAAAGACGGTGACCGTTAGCCCGCCCCCGCCGTGACATTGTGGGCCCCACCCTCACCTCGTTGCCGTCTGCTGGCAGACGGCAAAGAAATTTTTGCCATCTGCCAGCAGACGGCAAAGAAGTGGCAGATGGAAAAGAGCTTGACCTAGCCAGTGCCGTGCCCCGTGGGGCCCACTTTGGTATTTGCCGTCTGCTAGCAGACGGCAAAGAACTCTTTGCCATCTGCCAGCAGACGGCAAAGAAGTGCAGATGGCAAAGACCCTCTTTGCCATCAGCTGGTTCTTTGCCGTCTGCTTTGGCAAGACAGACGGCAAACAACCTCTTTGCCATCAGCTGGCAGACGACAAAGAGCTGGCAGATGGCAAATAACTGAATTCCAGTAGTGAAAGATGTCATTGAGTACTAGAGTAGTAGTGATGACATGTTTTCTCGCAAGCAGAGATTATGAAGTGCTCGTTGTAAGTAATTACATCGATACAGTCTTCATCAATGCTCCATGCGATTTTCGATTTAATTTAAGGGTTTTTGTGTAATACACAATATGGTGGCACGGTAGTTGGAAATTGTTCCAAACAAGATACTGTGGCGAATTCTATAACAAAGGCTAAGTATGTTGACGCTTAAGAAGCGACAAAGAAGTTGTTGAATCATATAGTTCATTCATGAACTTAGTATGGTTCCAAGATGGCTTTGGTCTATGGGACACTATTGCAGATAGTTGCTCCATAGCTCAGTCTGAGGAATCAGGTTTCGACCAATGATTCACACATATGCAAAGCCAAGTCCACACAAAATATGAATTTTGTGAAAGCGTGAAAACGCGAGGATATGCAAAGTTACACACGGAGAAGAAGTCGTCAGATCCGTTGGACATCAGGCTATACCACATGCGAAGCATATTTTACACCGGTATGCCACAGGTGTAAAGTGCATTAGCATTGACTAGATTATTGACTCTAGTGCAAGTGGGAGTCTGTAGGAGATATGCCCTAGAGGCAATAATAAATGTTATTGATTATCTCCCTGTTCATAATTATGTTTATGTTCCATGCTATAACTGCTATGGTTCTCGAGTCTACAATAACCACGAGGCTCGAAGGAAGACTCATATGCACGTGTGGAATAATAAACGGTAAAATGTATTCCTAGTCTGGCCTCTAAGACTGGCTCAAGTATTGCATGATGATCCTGTTTTCCTGATCATGGGCATGGCTATGCCGGCAATTTTGTGGGCACAATGTTAGAAGAACATTTGTGTTGAATCGACCCGAATTGATGTTATGCTATGAGATACATTCGTCACAAGTTAATGGTTAATAACACAGAGATGGTTAACGTTTGCATGATTCCTTAGACCATGAGAGTATCAAGTTTCTTCATGCTTGCTTCATGAACTTTGGGGTTTGTTAAACGTCATATGTAAATGGGTGGCTATTACGGCGGCTTACGAGTTCATGGAAAAGTATGTCAAGTAACTCGATAGCTCAAGATTGGGATTTGCTCCTCCGACGATGGAGAGATATCTCTGGGCCCTCTCGGTGTTACGGTATCCATCATCGTCTGGCCAGACACTTTGTGATTTGATCACGGGGATGCCGGAACACGGGAACGAGAAAAGAGAACAATACCGGTAACGAGGTAACTGGCATAGTGGACAAGTTGTTGATCCACGGGGATGCCAACATGTCTCACCTCGGGTATTTGTAACATATCGCAAAGCAACAGGAATAGCACACGGCAACTGGAGGTTCACTCGAATATTCATTCGTGTGGGTATAGGGGTCAATATGGGTGTCCACGGCTCCGATGTTGATCATTGATCGGAAGGGGTTCCGGGTCATGTCTATACTTCACCGAACCTATAGGGTCACACGCTTAAGGGTCATCTATCTGCTGAATACTAGACGGGGAGTCTGAGAGAAAATCACCGAAAAAGTTTCGGACGAAACGGAAACGTTCCGGAGAGGATTTCGGAATAGTTTCGGTGAAACTGAAAAGTTGTTTCAGGGTATTCCATAAAGTCAAATTGGTTTCGGCACATGCCTAGAAATTATTGGAAGGTACCAGAAATGTTCCGGTAACTTCTGCGATTTTTCAGAGACAAAAACCGGAAATGTTCCGGACTGCCGGAACCGCTTTAGTTGCTTTTCACAGATGAAAATCACTAAACCGAAAAGTTGTTTCGGAGTACACCATAAAGTCAAAATGGTTTCGGCACATGCCTGATAATTCTTGGAGGGTGCCAGAATCGTTCTGGAAACTTTCTGGAATTTTCGGGGATGAAAACCAGAAATGTTCCGGAGCTGCCGGAACCGCTTCAGATGCTTTTCTCAGATGAAAATCACTAAACCGGAATTGTTTCGGATCGCGTTGAAAATTATTTTAGTGGGTACTGGAAATGTTCTAAGCCCACATGAATATTTTCAGTTCGAACGGACGCTGAAATATGTCGTCGTGAATAGTGAAAGTGCTTTTTGGATTACTTTTTGGAAAGCCACCTTTTTGGGCTTTTGCTCCAAAATATCTTGGAGATGACATGGATGGATGTGGCTGAAATTTCAGCCCCTCCACCCCTCCTTCTCCTATAAATAGAGGTGGAGGGGGCAGCCCAAATCTCATCCCTTCTCACATACAAGTGCCATGACATTTCTGGCTTCTCTCTCCCTCCCAGCGAAATAGTTTCGTAGAGCCGAAAGGCTGTCTGGGTTCCGGTGGGAACTAGTTCTGGACGGCGAAGCCCTGCCGGATAGATGACACCGTATGTGTGCAACTCTGTAGAGAGATCGTAGTTTCGGTCTTAGTTCGAGAGTGCCTCCCGAAGGGCTGTCCGAGTGACTGTCCGAGTTTCGATGGTCCTCCCGAAGGGCTGTCCGAGTGACTGTCCGAGTTTTCGATGGTCCTCCCGAAGGGCTGTCCGAGTGACTGTCCGAGTTTCGATGGTCCTCCCGAAGGGCTGTCCGCGACACCGTCCGAGGGACTGTCCGACCGCCTCCCGGAGGGCTGTCCGGGGGCGGATGAGGGTATACATCCTCGCGGTTGGGAGGTTGTAAATCCTAGCTGCGGGGATCTGCACCGCCGATCGTCATCGACTCTACTTCCGCTGCGCTACGAGTCGGTAACGAAACAGATCAAACCTTGTATGCAGTCTCCATAGTGATCCTGGGCTGGTACGTAGGTCGGAAATTTTTTGTTTTCTGCTGCGTTACCCTACATGGTATATCATGATTGCTTGAGTATCATGCATAACACGATCATTGAGAATGAGTGTGGACATGAATTAGATTACACCTACTATGATCTGATGGGCGTACGCGTTATGCCGATGAGAAAAAAATGAGTGAATCAGACGTTCATGAAGGTGTACAATGAAGTTAGAGACTCTGATGTGCACAATCAACTTCAGAAGGATTTGATGGCGGAGTACTAAAAATGGCATGGCAAAAGAGCTGCCTAGTTTCATAATTTGTGTTGTATTATGCAAGAATTGTGTTGTATTGTGCAAGAACTTTATTGTGTTTGTGTTGCAGTTGATGTTGTGGATTTGATGAATTATATAATAATTTGATATTGTGGACATGTGAAATTTTTAAGTTTCAATCCGTGATGTTTTTATTTGAAATTGTGCGGCTGTACATCGGCTGTACAACTACCGCGCGGCCTGTCGCGGGTTTTACTTCTCCATTTTGCACCATCTATTGCAGTTGCACTTTTACATCTCCATTTTGCATAATATGTTGGAGGTGGCTCTTTTCTAAAGATGTAAACAACTTTTAAAGATGTAAATTTTATATCTCCTACTGTTACATCTTCAAATTTACATTTTCTATTGAAGATTCTCTTAGGGACGATTTCTTGAAATTCACTAAAATCAGCTCCGGGATGCTTGCTTTTTCACAATTCGCACTCGAAGTGGCTCCAAGTATCGCACAAAGTCTATGATCCTACAGAGCAAAGAACAAAGTTAAAAATATTGCAATAACTAGTACCACTGAAAAAATGTGAAACTAGACCATCGTTTTGTCTTTTGAGAAAAGACGCTCAAAAGCGTCTTATATTTGACAATAGAAGAATAGCCAAGACAGTGAAAAAACAACTGGCCGCTTAATGATTAGTAAAAAATAGAATTACAGTGAAAATTATATTAGCATCTTCCTTCAATTGTATGTTATTCATCAAAGATTGAAAATTACACTGAACCAACAGTAAAATAAAAGAAACCTGCAAATGTCTTCGCCATATCAGGTTTTAAAAACTACAATAAATAAATAAAAATGCAGTAGCCACTCTCTCGTTGAAACATATCTCGATATCGATGTAAAAACATCGGTTGTACCATCTCCCCACCCAATACAAGTTTAAAACACATCACCGTAAGTCCAAAGAGTAGAGAAATCAGACCATACCATAGAACAACAACATAAAAAAATACCAAAGTCGCAGCACCAAAATCCAGTCTGTTGCTTTTCTTTAGGCGGATCAACTGCCAAGATCCGAAGAAAGTCAACAAGTCTAGCATCATTTTTCGATGCCGCCAAGAAAACAAAATCTAAGAAAAAGATAAAAAAACCGTTCATTTTGTATAGACGTCTTTGTTTAATCTTTAGAGAACAAACCTTTGCATAATTCACCCTGGCCTTTGAGATGGCACGTCCTGAACCCATAGGCATTTTTTTGAGCAAAAGAAGGGCTTCCACCCTTCCGATTTCCATTAATAGAAACCAAGTTCAAGCTACAAGAACCTACTAGATATACTACACCAGCTAACAAACTAACTAACAGAGTGGACACTAATAAACCAGCTAGCAGTCACAACCACCAGCAATCATCAGTGCAACTCTACAACCAAATCCCCCAACCATCTGGCACGACAGCAGGGAGGAGGTAGATGATGTAAAGCCCTCAAAAGCTATCAACCATTCACATTCGAGATTAACGTAATGAGAACCAACAACAAAGTTCTTTAAAAGGAGCATGATTAACTTCAAAAGTAAACACCTAACGAAGACTACCAAAGCCCTCCAGCTTCGAGGTCCTACTGCTCCAAACGCTGGACATCAAATCTCCACCCCTGGGAAGAGCAGTACACCTCACTTGTTGCATGCTCAAGAAACCTTGCCCCCAGCTCCAGTACCTTTCTTCTTGGTTCCTTTATCTGCAATATGGACCAGGCAATGATCCAGTGACATAAAATTTTGATGAGTGTCGTGGAGTCATTAATCAATTGCTTATCAAATATAATCCCATCTCTACTTTTCCGCCTGGTCCAAAGTAGTGAGAAGATCCCCACCAAGACCAGCCTTTTATCATTTTTGTTAAAGGTTTTAATCCATCTCCCCATACAATCGAGGAGGGAATTGACTTCAAATTAAAACTACATTTAACAAGACTTTAAACAAGAGAAGCAACAGAACATTTAAAAAAAGATGATCGAGAGATTCATCCGTTCCACATAACACATATCTTTCCCCCCCTTCCACCCTCTCTTAGCAAGGGAGTCCCTGGTAAGTATTGACTTCCTATTGGTTAGCCACACAAAAATTTTGATTTCAGCCAAAACTTTGATTTTCTAGTGAAACCTTGTGGGAACTTGCAATTCTCAGCTATGAGTTCCCTATATAAAGATTTCACTGTGAATTTCTTATCAGCACTAATCAACCATTTTATCCTATATTTCCCACATCTCATCTCAACATCCATGCATCTATTTTTCAAGTTCCTCCACATCTCTAGAGTTTCTCCATGCAAAGTTCTTCTGAATTTAAAGCCCCACCACCCCAACTGGAGTGCTTCAGCAACTGTAATATCATGATCAAAGCAGTGATTATATAATCTAGGGAATCATCGTTCAGAGCTTTCTTGTCAACCCAAATATCCTCCCAAAATCTAGTGTTTTTACCATCTCCTAACTTTTTCTTGGCAAATTTATAGAATGTATCTTTGAGTTTTAAAAGCCCAGCCCAAAACTGGGAATCCCTAGGTTGTTTTTTCACTCTAGAGATGCACCCATCAGCTACATATTTTCCCAACATCACTGATTGCCATAGGCCACCTTCAGTTTCTAATTTCCAAAACCATTTGGCTAGCAGAGCTTTATTCATGATTTCTAGATTTATGATCCCCTGACCTCCAAAATCTTTGGGGGTACAACATTTTTCCAATTAACTAAATGATATTTCCTCTCATTTTCATCTTCCTACCAGACTAGCCTAGCCCTATAAAAATCAGCTTTTTTGATTGCACCAGCAGGCATGGGGTAGAAGGACATCATGAACATGCGTATGTTGGTGAGACAGGATTGGACTAAAGTAATCATTCCTGCAATAGAGCCCAACAATCTCCCTTGCGAGCAACTGCATCTTTTTTCAATTTTGTGAGTTACCCCACTCTAGTGTTTATTTCTAATCCTAGCGTTAGACACAGACATCCCCAAGTTTTTCATGGGTATATCCCCCATCTTGCAAGTAGAAATATATGTCATGTTTACCGGAAACTTCCCCAAACAACATGAGTTCACTTTTATGAAAGTTTATCTTGAGTCTAGGCATTTGTTCAAAAGCACATAGGATCATTTTCAGGTTCTTAGCACTATCTATATCATCATTTAACAAGAAAATAGTATCATCTGCATATTGAAGCATATTGACACCTTTATTTAGGTTTTCACATAAAACCCCTTTCACCAGACCATGATCCTTGGCTTTGTGCAAGATAACTGCTAGAGCATCAGCAACAATATCAAACAGTAAAGGAGAGAGAGCATCTCCATGCCTTAGTCCTTTAAAAGTCTTTAAATAAGGTCCAATTTTGTCATTAACTCTAACGCCTACATGGCCTCCCCTCATGGTTTCCATAACCCAATCAAACCACTTGTCAGGAAACACTTCCAATTTTAGCATTTGAATTACAAAAGGCCATTTGATTTTATCATATGCTTTCTCAAAGTCCACCTTGAAAATCAGAGCACTTTATTTCTTGCTGTGAATAGAGTTAAGCGCTTCATGAAGCACCACCACTCCTTCCATGATATCTCTCTCTTTAATAAAGGCAGTTTGATTAGAGGATATCACAAGGGACACACATTTGTTTAATTTGTTCATCAAAACTTTGGTGATTATCATGAAGCTAACATTGAGCAAGCATATAGGCCTGAACTTCTGAATTTGTTTAACATCATTAGTCTTGGGCACTAAAGTGATAATCCCATAATTAAGTTTGGATATGTTTAATTTCCGAGTGGCAAAATCCTCTACTATTTTTTTAGATCCATTTTAACCAAGTCCAAAAAATCCTGATAAAAGTCAACAGGGAACCCAGCAGGTCCAGGGCTCTTGTTCCTTCCCATTCCAAAAACAACAATTTTTATTTCTTCCAAAGAAAAAGGAGCGGTTAATTCTTCTATTTCCTCATCAAAGATATTATTGAATTCATGTCCTGTCATATTAATGTAAGCCTCTTCATGATGCCGACCAAAAAACCTTTTTACAAAATTCAGTGATATACTTCATCAGGTTTTCTTCTCCTTCAATCACCCCTTCTTCTTGTTCTAATGATATTATTCTGTTCTTGCTTCTTCTCCCATTTATTTTGGCATGATAGTATCTAGTGTGTCTGTCTCCATCGTTGATTTCTTTATCTTTATACCTGATACTTGTGATCTGCGTTGGGTTTTCCCTCGGAGAGGAGGGGATGATGCAGCACAATATAGATAAGTATTTCCCTTGGTGAGAACCAAGGTTATCGAACCAATAGGAGGACCACACAATTTCCCGTCTTCAATGCCTACACACAAAAGAGCACACACTTGCACCCAACACGGGCAAGAGGGTTGTCAATCCCCTTGAACTTGTTACTTGCAAGTAATAAGTAGTGTAGATGGATAGTTTGATAAATACAAAATAGAAAATAAATGAAAAGTAAATAATGGCAGCAAGGTATTTTGGATTTTTGTATTTATATTTGTGAATAGACCCGGGGGCCATAGTTTTCACTAAAGGCTTCTGTCTCGTAGAAAGCATACGGTGGGTAAACAAATTACTGTTGGGCAATTGATAGAAAAGCACATAGTTATGCAATATTTATTCATGGCAATGATCATTACATATAGGCTTCACATCAGTAAGCAAGTATACCGACTCCTGCCTGCATCTACTACTATTACTCCACCCATCGACCGCTGTCCAGCATGCATCTAGAGTATTAAGTGAAAACAGAGTAATGCTTGGAGAACAGTCACATGATTTAGACAAAGTAAATCCAATTAATATGAATCAAACCCATCGTTTTACCCTTAGTGGCAGCAATACAATACGTGTCATGTCCCTTTCTGTCACTGGGATTGAGCACCGCAAGATTGAACCCACTACAACACACCTCTCCCGCTGAAGATAAATCAATCTAGTTGGCCAAACCAAATCAATAGATCGGATAGAATTATGAAGCTATCATAATCATGAATATATATGAGAAGACCAACAAGGAACTCAGTATAATCTCATGAATAATTTGAACATAAACCCACAATTCATCGGATCCCAACAAACGCACCGCACAAGAGTGATTACATAAAATAGATCACCGCGGGAATCACAGTGATCATGGCAACGAAGAACATAGAGAGAGAGATAGCCATCTAGGTACTAACTACAGATCCGTAGGTCTATGGTGAACTACTCAAGGTTTATGTAGAGGCCCTTCGTGATCGACCCCCCTTCCGGCAAGGCACCGGAACATGGCTCCAAATGGGCACACTGCGGAACAGAGACTTGTGGCAGCGGAAAAAGTGTTTCGGGAGGCTCCTTAGGGTTTTTGGGGAATATGTGAATTTATAGGACAGAGGTGAGGGCCAGAGGCCAAGGGAGGTGGCCCCAAGGCATCACGGCGCGACCCCCCTGGGCGCGCCCTGTTGGCTTGGCGCCACCCCGTGGGGCCTCCGGTCTCCTTCCGAAGCTTCCAGGTCCTTATTTTGTCCAGAAAAAATCATCAAAAAGTTTTGGGGTATTTGGACTTCGTATAATACAGTATTCTTGAAAAGCCAAAAACATGCAAAAAAAAACCCAGCAACTGACACTTGGCACTGGGTTAATAGGTTAGTGCTCAAAAACAATATAAACCGGCAAGTAAATGCCTAAAAAGCATCCTAGAATGGTAATATAATAGCATGGAACAATCAAAAATTATAGATACGTTGGAGACGTATCAATACCTTTGCATCCATTTCATCTCCTCTTGTTTAAGCAACCTGGCTAGTTGTTCTCTAAGGTCTTTCTGCTCTTTTCTATCAACAACAATAATCCCCATCAGCTCAGCATTTTTTATCAATACAGTCAAGTCTCTCGATAATCTCAACTGTATTTTTTCTATATGAGGCATCTACATTTTTATTCCATCCTTTAATATTTTTTCCTCATTTCTCTAAGTCTCAATTGCCATTTCTCTATGTTTGATTCTTCAAAGTCGCCATTCCAAATTTTACAAACATATTCTTGGAAACCTTCCCTTAAGAACCAAGAGTTCTCATATCTAAAATAGGATGTCCCCATGCATGTTCACCAGAATCTAGGAACAGAGGGGTATGTTCAGAAACCTCTCTGACAAATGCTTGTAGAACACTAAGGGGATATTTTCCCTCCCAACTAGGACAAAATAATACCCTATCTATTTTTTCATAAGTGGGATCAAGCAAGTTATTTGCCCAGGTGTAATTCCTCCCATTAAGGGGAAATTCCCTCAACCCGGCATTTTTAATAATTGCATTAAACAAGAAGCTCCAATGTCTATTGTTCATGGGTTTATTTTTTTCACTATCTTTTCTAATAATGTTGAAATCACTCCCAACCAAACAAGGAAAAGGGTTGTCATGATATAATCTAGCCAGCTCAGCTAAGAAACATGCTTTCTTTTTCAGTCTGAGCATCTCCATATACAACAAACAAATTCCAATGGAATTTAATTTTTCTATCAAATACCAGCACCCTTAAGAAATACTCTCCATGTTCTGTAAGTATGACATCAAAATAGTCCATGTTAAAACCTACAAGGATCCCCCCTGACAAGCCTTTTGGTGGGTTCCAATGACACACCAAGTTTTTGCCACTACACAAATTATGTAGCTTATTCTTAGAGAATTGTTGTTTTACAGTTTCAAGAATGCCTATAAAATCTAATCTATGTTCCTAAATCATTTCCCTAACATATTTCTTTTTGAGTCTTTCCCCATACCTCTAGCATTCCAAAAAAACTTTCATTTAGGTCAGATTAGATAATGTTTTATTTTCCTTTATTCTTCTTTTTCAAAGCCCCAACAACAATGGAGTGCCTCACACAGCTCAATCCTGGTGAGCAATTCCTTTGCATTTTTCTCCCAGAGAAAATCCCTCTTAATTTTTGAAATTGTTCCTCCTCAATATCAATGTTAGAATTATCCAAATTTGAACAAATGTCCTCCACATGTATCTCTCAAGTGTCAATATGCACTGGTGTATCCTTGGGTGAACATTGTTTTTTTTGATTGACAATGTTTTGTAAATAGAAGTCTCTCCTCGCCTTGGTGTATTCTTCTTCTTGTTTTTTGGTGTATTCTTCTTGTTTTTTATATCCTTTGGTGTATTCTTCTTGTTTTTTATATCCTTCTTCCATTTCAAGATTAACAAGTTTCAGACCATATGCTTATCTGCTGGCAGCCTCCTGCATCAACTGATGAACAACCACCTGTTGCGAATTAAGTTCATCTTCCAATTTCTTTTTATCTTTCTCCAGTTCCATCATCCTTTTCTGTTCTTTGGTCCAAAGAGCATTTTGCCTTAGTTTATCTTCTTCCAGCATTTGAATTTTTGTGTGTGTCAAATCCATCTCTCTCTGCATTCTGCTTCTATCATTTGTCATACTTTTCACAGCCTCACCCAAGGAAGTTTCCAAGGCTTCTTTAAGGCTGTCATTTTTCTTGTTGATCTCCTCAATTTGTGCTAGGGTTAGACTTCCCAGAGTGATTTTATTCCTTCCAACTTCATCTGTTCTGGCCTTCTTCCTTGCATCTTCCTCCACATGTCCATTCTCAATATCACTTCTCTTGTCATATAGTTCCTTCTCATCTTTATACCAGCCCATTTCCACCACCACATATAACTCAGTCCCAATTCTAAACATCAACAGATCATGAGTAGTAATTTCCACATAAACAGGAAATTTTTTTCAACATCTTTGACCCCAACTTAGTCCTGACTTTTTCCTGGTTGATAGTACCCATGTCAATCTCCAGAACAGGTCCCACAACAGCAACCCCTTCACACATTCCAAAGAAATGTCTAAAATAGTCAGGCACTCCACTGAAATTGACCCACATGATGTGAAGCTTGCCAATGACCTGATGATCTAGTGTTCACCCCCGAACCTTGATAATTACTCCAGTATCCATCAGATTAAACTCATTGAACTTGGCTAGCTCTGCTAACTAGACTTTGCTTGGAAATCTCAGCATGTAACAGTTTTTCTCAGAGTTTTTGACTCTCCATTGCCACCCCCAATTGAACATGTTACTGAAGGCATTGATAAACTCAGTTTCATTTATATGCCCTGATGTGATAGTTACCACAACCAATGGATTGATATGGTCTGCCATCAACACATCCTTAAAGCTCTGAACTAAAAGCACACCAAGTCCTTTGGCAGGATATCCAACATGCTTTGGAACATGTTTCATTGCTTCGGCCAAGTCCAATCCTCTGTGATGTGATTCTCCCTTCCACAAATCAGAAAGTGTCCAACCTTGCACTCTCTGGTTGTGTGCTTAGGTCTTTGCACTTGTCATAGCTCTGTCAGTTCGTCCTGTCAGTCCCCCTCTGATCTCCCAAACCATTGTTTGATCCACCACTTTTCTATCCAAATTTCTTGGTTTCACTGTTTTTGTTACCACCACCAGCATTTCCATTCCCCTCAGCAAATTTCCTATCCTTATCTTCATCACTAGCCTTGGAGATCTGCCCAGTGAAACCCCCAACCTGTTGCAGCAACCCATAACTCCTAGATGCCAAGTTCCGAGTCAGCTATGAAAGCAAGGCTCACATCCAGCTGTGAAAGCAAGGCTCCCAGTAGGTGTTGTTGTTGAAAGGAATTAGCCTTCTTGATAACCCACAAGTGTAGGGGATCGTTTGTAGCCTTTTTCGATAAGTAAGAGTGTCGAACCCAACGAGGAGCTAAAGGTAGAACAAATATTCCCTCAAGTTCTATCGACCACCGATACAACTCTACGCACGCTAATGCTTGCTTTACCTAGAACAAGTATGAAACTACTTTGCGGGAGTAAAACTAGAAGTACTTTGCAAGATAAAAAAGAACATGGAAATAAAAGTTAGGTGTTGTTTTAATAAAAGAACAAAAAGAGTAAATAACTTAGTAGAAAGCTTTTTGTGTAAAGCAAGAGAAAGATTGTCCCTAGGCAATTGAATATAATATGATAGATACTTGTCATATGCAATGAGGGAGAGGCATACACTAACACACTTTCCATACTTGGATCATATGCACTTATGATTGGAACTCTAGCAAGCATCCGCAACTACCAAAGTTCATTAAGGTAAAACCCAACCATAGCATTAAGTATCAAGTCCCCTTTACTCCCATACGCAACAACCCACCTACTCGGGTTTATGCTTCTGTCACTCAAGCAACCCACCATAGGCAAATCATGAACATATTGCAACACCCTACAGTGGGGATCCCTCACGTTTGCGCGACACGGAGGGCACCATAGGACAGCACCATATCAACATATAACTCACATCCATAACATCATACCACAATTAACCCATAGGACAAAAGATATCTACTCAAACATCATAGGATAGCCAAATATCATTGGGAAATAATATATGGAGTTGAGCACCATGTTTAAGTAGAGATTACAGCGGGGAAGAGAGGTGTTACACCGCTGCATAGAGGGGGAGAGAGTTGGTGTTGACGGCGGCGAAGTTGTTGGTGTAGATCGCCGTCACGATGATTGCCCCGGTGGCGTTCCGGCGCCACCGGGAGAGAGGGGGAGAGAGCCCCCCTCCTTCTTCTTCTTCCTTGGCCTCCCCCCTAGATGGGAGGAGAGTTCCCCCTTTGGTACATGGCCTCCATGGCGGCGAAGGGGCAGGAGCCCCTCCTACATTGGATCTCCCTCTCTGTTCTCTTCTGTTTTGCGTTCCTGTTTTCTGGCCGAAAACCGTTTCTTATATTCCTGGAGATCCGTAACTCCGACAGGGCTGAAATTTTGAGGGGATTTTTATCCAAAAATTAGCTTCCTTGCGCCCGAAGGAGATCTCCAACCGACTTACGAGGTGGGCACAAGACACCACCACGCGTTTGGGCCCCTGGGGCGCGCCCTGATGTATCGTGGGGGCTGTGGGCCTCCGTTTGCGTTGATTCCACTTCTCAAAAGTCACAGATATTCCAAAAAAAATTCTCCGTTAATTTTTATCGCGTTTGGACGTCGTTTGATATGAATATTCTGCGAAACAAAAAATATGCAACAAACAGGAACTGGCACTGGGCACTGAATCAATATGTTAGTCCAATAAATCTTATAAAATGTTGCCAAAAATATGTGAAAGTTGTATAATATTGGCATGAAACAATAAAAAATTATAGATACAATGGAGACGTATCACTTCTCCTCACCATGACTCTTGTTCCCAGCAGAATTCAAAGCAGTGGTGTTAGTACATGAACTTTTGTTAGCTTCACCTCCAATCTCCACTTGTCCCACCTTTGCCCTGCAGAATTGTTGTCCCTCTTGGTCTCCAGTTCCTCCATCTCTTTCATTTCCAGAATTTGATCATGCTTTCCTCTCTTGCCCTTCCTCTCTAGTAACAAATGCCTCATCATATCTAGAAGAGGGATGCCTAAAACTATCAGTGTTGGAACTATTGCCCTTGAATTTTCGCTTGGCATCTCCAAAATCATTTCTTCCCCCTCCCCTGTTAAACCTTCCCCCATGGAAGGAGCCCCTGTTGTTGCTAGCCATCTGGAGCAGTGGTGGTTGGGGGAGGGGAAACCCTAAGTTTGTGATGACCAATCCAACCCCTCCCCCCTCTGGAGCTTTTATATCCCCAGGAGGAGTGTGGCCAGTCACAGCTTGGGCCTCAAGTGGGTCCTTATCCATTTCCGGGCCAAAATCTAGCAGGCTTTCCAAATCCATCCCAATTGGGGTTATCCAGCAACTACTTTGCTCTACATTTTTTCTTTTCATCTCCCTCTCACTCCTCATGGACTTTTTTTGGTCATGCACGTCACATGAGTATGGCTCAATTCAATCCCACCAAAATCAATTTTATCTTCATCATAATAATTCGCAATAGGAGGGAAATTACCCTCTCTTAATGCATTTCTAACAACATCAGCTGAGAAGATATAACTATCACCAGCTTGTTTTACACTGGGAAGGTCAGAAATATGACCAAGGCCACCTTGAACCACAAAATGTGGTGATTGAGGGGATTATTGGAAATATGCCCTAGAGGCAATAATAATTTAGTTATTATCATATTTCCTTGTTCATGATAATCGTTTATTATCCATGCTATAATTGTATTAATTGGAAACTCAAATACATGTGTGTGTACATAGACAACACTGTGTCCCTAGTATGCCTCTAATAGACTAGCTCGTTGATCAAAGATGGTCAAGGTTTCCTAGCCATATACATGAGATGTCATTTGATAACGGGATCACATCATTAGGAGAATGATGTGATGGACAAGACCTAAACTATGAACGTAGCATATGATCGTGTCAGTTTATTGCTATTGTTTCTGCATGTCAAAGTATCTATTCCTATGACCATGAGATCATGCAACTCACCGACACCGGAGGAGTACCTTGTGTGTATCAAACGTCGCAACGTAACTGGGTGACTATAAATATGCTCTACAGGTATCTCCGAGGGTGTCTGTTGAGTTGGCATGGATCAAGACTGGGATTTGTTACTCCATGTGACGGAGAGGTATCTCAGGGCCCACTCGGTAATACAACATCACAATGAGCCTTACAAGCAAAGTGACTAAAGAGTTAGCCACGGGATCTTGTATTACGGAATGAGTAAAGAGACTTGCCAGTAACAAGATTGAACTAGGTATAGAGATACCGACGATCGAATATCGGGCAAGTAACATACCGAAGAACAAAGGGAACAGCATACGGGATTAACTGAATCCTTGACATAGAGGTTCAACCGATAAAGATCTTCGTAGAATGTGTAGGAACCAATATGGGCATCCAGGTCCCGCTATTGGTTATTGACCGTAGAGGTGTCTCAGTCATGTCTACATAGTTCTCGAACCCGCAGGGTCTGCACACTTAACGTTCAGTGACGTTTCGGTAGTATTGAGATATATGTGTTGGTGACTGAAGGTTGTTCGGAGTCCCGGATGAGATCCCGGACGTCACGAGGAGCTCCGGAATGGTCTGGAGGTAAAGATTTATATATAGGAAAGTGGTATTTGGGTTCCGGAAAGGTTTCGGGTATTTCCGGTAGTGTACCGGGAGTGACGAATGGGTTCCGGGGGTCCACCGGGTGGGGCCCACCCACCCCGGGGGGACACATGGGCCCAAGAGGTGGCGCACCAGCCCCTAATGGGCTGGGGAACCAACCCCATAAGGGCCCATATGCCCAAGAGGAAAAAGGTGGAGATAGGAAGGAATATGACTCCTTCCTAATATGAATCCACTTCCTAGTAGGAAGTGGATTGGACTCCTCCTTGCCCTGGTTCGGCTGACCCCTAGGGGAAACCCTAGGGAGGCTTGCTCCTTCCCCTCCCTCCTATATATACTAGAGGAATAGAGCTCCAAAACCCACGGCCACGTGCTAGTTCTCTATTCTCTAGTTCCTCCACCAAATAGATTCCGGTAGTGCTTAGGCGAAGCCCTGCCGGGATAACTCCACCATCACCACCACCACGCCATCGTGCCGATGGAGATCTCATCTACCTCTCTGCCCCTCTTGCTGGATCAAGAAGGCGGAGATCGTCATCGAGCTGTACGTGTGCTGAACGCGGAGGTGCCGTCCGTTCGGCGCTAGATCGGGACGGATCGTGATTGGATCGCGGGACGGCTTGCGATTTGGATCGCGAAGACGTTCGACTACATCAACCACGTTTCTTAACGCTTCCCGCTTAGCGATCTACAAGGGTATGTAGATCCATTCTCCCTATCGTTGATGCTCATCACCATGGATAGATCTTGCGTGTGCGTAGGAAATTTTTTGTTTCCCATGCAACGTTCCCCAACAGTGGCATCATGAGCTAGGTCTATGCGTATATGAGATCACGAGTAGAACACAAAGGAGTTTGTGGGCGTTGATATTCAGATTGCTTCCTCCCTTGGTCTTTTCTTGATTCAGCGGTATTGTGGGATGAAGCGGCCCGGACCAACCTTACTCGTACGCTTACGAGAGACCGGTTCCATCAACTGACATGTGACTTTGTTGCATAAAAATGGCTGGCGGGTGTCTGTCTCTCCCACTTTAGTTGGATCGGATTCGACAAAGGCGGTTCTTGAGAAGGTTGAATGGCTATTTGTGTATCACTGTTGTGGTTTTGCGTAGGTAAGAATCGTTCTTGCTAGATACCCATAGCAGCCACGTAAAACATGCAACAACAATTAGAGGACGTCTAGCTTGTTTTTGCAGGGTATGTTGTGATATGATATGACCAATGACATGATGAGATATATGTGATGTATGAGATGATCATGTTATGTATAGATAATCACGACTTGCATGTCGATGAGTACGGCAACCGGCAGGAGCCATATGGTTGTCTTTAATTTATTTTCGCCGTTTTGCTTTACTTTATCGCTATGTGTTAGCAATAGTTGTAGAAGCAATGGTCGGCGCGACAACCTCATGGCGACATGTTGATGGAGATCAAGATGATGGAGATCATGGTGTCATGCCGGTGACGATGGAGATCATGCCGGTGCTTTGGAGATGGAGATCAAAAGCACAAGTTCATGGCCATATCATGTCACTTATGATCTGCATGTGATGTTAATCCTTTTATGCATCTTATTTTGCTTAGGACGACGGTAGCATTATAAGGTGATCCCTCACTAAAATTTCAAGATAAAATTGTGTTCTCCCCGAGTGTGCACCGTTGCGAAAGTTCGTCGTTTCGAGACACCACGTGATGATCGGGTGTGATAGACTCTACGTTCACATACAACGGATGCAAGCCAGTGTTGCACGTGCGGAACACTCGGGTTAAACTTGACGAGCCTAGCATGTACAGACATGGCCTCGGAACACAAGAGACCGAAAGTTCAAAAATGAGTCATATAGTACATATGATCAACATGAAGATGTTCACCATTGAAACCACCTCATCTCACGTGATGATCGGACTTGGGTTGGTGGATTTGGATCATGTCACACTTAGACAACCTGAGGGATGTTGATTTGAGTGGGAGTTCTTAAGTAATATGATTAATTGAACTCGTTATCATGAACATAGTCAAAGTGACTTTGCAAATTATGTTGTAGGTCAATAGCTCGCGCTGTAGCTCCCCTGTTTTTATACATTCGTAGAGAAAATAGAATTGCAAGATGTTGGTAGCAATAATGCGGACTGGGTCCGTGATCTGAGGATTGTCCTCATTGCTGCACAGAAGGCTTATGTCCTTAATGCACCGCTCGGTGCGCCACCCCCTCAAGCATCATCTGTAGATATTGTGAACATCTGACAGGCACGGTCTGATGACTACTTGATAGTTCATTGCGTCATGCATTACGGCTTAGAATTGAGGCCCCAAAACGTTTTGAACGTCACGGAACATATGAAATGTTCTAATGAGCTGAAATTGGGATCTCAGGCTCGTGCCCGTGTTGAGAGGTATGAGACCTCCAACAAGATTCTTTGCCTGCAAGATGAAGGAGAATAGCCCAATCAGTGAGCATGTGCTCAGATTGTCTGGGTGCTACAATCGCTTGAATCAAGTGGGAGTTGATCTTCCAGATAAGATAGTGGTTGACATAGTTCTCCAAGTCACTGGCACAAAGCTACTAGAGCTTCGTGATGAACTATGAAATGCCAGGGATGGAAATAATGATCCCCGAGCTATTCGCGATGTTTGACACCGCGAAAGTAGAAATCAAGAAGGAGCATCAAGTGTTGATGGTTAGTAAAACCACTAGTTTCGAGAAGGGCAAGGGCAAGGAGGGAAACTTCATGGATGGCAAGCCAGTTGCTGCTCTAGTAAAGAAACCCAAGGTTGAACCCAAACCCGAGACCGAGTGCTTCTATTATGAGGAGAACGGTCACTGAAGCGGAACTCCCCTAGATACTTGGTAGATAAGAAGGCTGGCAACGTCAACAGAAGTATATTTGATATACGTTTTATTCATATGTACCTTGCTAGTACTCCTAGTAGCACCTGGGTATTAGATACCGGTTCAGTTGCTAAATGTTGTTAACTCGAAATATAAGCTACGGAATAAACGGAGACTAGCTAAGGGCGAGGTGACGATGTGTGTTGGAAGTGTTTCCAAGGTTGATGTGATCACCATCGCACGCTCTCTCTACCTTCGGAATTAGTGATGAACCTAAATAAATGTTATTTGGTGTTTGCGTTGAGCATAAACGTGATCAGATCGTGTTTATTGCAATACGGTTATTCATTTAAGTTAGAGAATAATGGTTATTCTGTTTACATGAATAATACCTTCAATGGTCATGCACCCAATGTGAATGGTTCATTGAATCTCGATCGTAGTGTTACACATGTTCACAATATTGATGCCAAAAGATGCAAAGTTAATAATGATAGTACCACATACTTGTGGCACTGCCACCAAAGTCATATTGGTATAAAGCGCATGAAGAAACTCCATGTTGATGGATCTTTTAACTCACTCGATTTCGAATCGGTTGAGATATGCGGACCATGCCTCTTGGGCAAGATGACTAAGACCCCGTTTTCCTATATGATGGAGCGGGCAAGTGACTTATTGGAAATGATACATGTTGATGTAGCGATCCAATGAGTGTTGAAGCATGCGGTGGATATCGCTATTTTCTTACCTTCACTGATGATTTGAGTAGATATGGGGATATTTACTTAATGAAACACAAGTCTGAAATGTTTGAAAAGTTCAAACAAATTCAGAGTGAAGTTTGAGATCGTTGTGACAAGAAGATAAAATGTCTACGATATGATCGTGGAGGTAAATATCTGAGTTGCGAGTTTGGTATACAACTCAAGACAATGTGGAAGTTGTTTCACAACTCACGCCACCTGGAACACCATAGTGTGATGGTGTGTCCGAACGTCGTAGTCGTGCCCTATTGGATATGGTGCGTACTATGATGTCTCTTATCGATTTGCCACTATCGTTTTGGGGTTATGCATTATAGACAACTATATTCACTTTAAATAGGGCACCATCTAAGTCCGTTGAAAATGACACCGTATGAATTTTGGTTTGGGAGAAACCTAAGCTGTCATTTCTCAGAGTTTGGGAATGCGACGCTTATGTCTGATAAGCTCAATCCCAAAGCGGAAAGGTGCATCTTCATAGGATACCCTAAGGAAACAGTTGGGTATACCTTCTATATCAGATCCAAGGGCAAAGTGTTTGTTGCTAAAAACGGGTCCTTTCTCGAGAAAGAGTTTCTCTCGAAAGAATTGAGTGGGAGGAAGGTAGAACTTGATGAGGTTATTGAACCATCACTTTAGTTGGATGGTAGCACGACGCAGAAAGATGTTTCTGTGGCGCCTACACCGAATGAAGAGGAAGTTAATGATGATGATCATGACACTTCGGATCAAGTTACTACCGAACCTCGTAGGCCGACAAGAAATCGTACCGCCTCTCATGGGTACGTCAATCCTGTCTTGGAGGTCATGTTGTTAGACAACAGTGAACCTACGAGCTATGAAGAAGCGATGGTGGGCCCGGATTCCAACAAATGGCTAGGAGCCATGAAATCCGAGAAAGGATCCATGTATGAAAACCAAGTATGGACTTTGGTAGACTTTCCCGTTGAACGGCAGGTCATTGAGTACAAATGGACCTTTAAGAAGAAGACAGACGCTGATGGTAAATGTCACCATTTATAAAGCTCGACTTGTCGCAAAGAAGTTTCCGACAAGTTCAAGGAGTTGACTACGATGAGACTTTCTTACCCGTAGCGATGCTAAAGTCTGTTGGAATTATGTTAGCAGTTGCTGCATTTTTCGATTATGAAATCTGGCAGATGGATGTCAAAACATCGTTTCCTTAACGGTATCTGTGAGGAAAGGTTGTATGTGATACAACCGGAAGGTTTTGTCAGTCCTAAGGATGCTAAAATGTATGCAAGCTCCAGCGATCCTTCTATGGACAGGAGCAAGCATCTCGGAGTTGGAATATACGCTTTGATGAGGTGATCAAAGTTTTTGGGTTTATACAAAGTTTATGAGAAACTTGTATTTACAAGAAAGTGAGTGGTAGCACTTTAGAAATTCTGATGAGTATATGTGGATGACATATTGTTGATCGGAAATGATGTAGAATTTCTGGAAAGCATAAAGGGTCGTTTGAAAGGAGTTTTTCAAAGCAAGACCTGGAATGAAGCTACTTAAATATTGGGCATCAGGATCTATAGAGATAGATCAAGACGTCTGATGAGACTTTCAATGAGTACATACCTTGACAAGATTTTGAAAGAGTTCAAAATGGATCATCCAAAGAAAGAGTTCTTGCCTGATTTGTAAGGTGTGGAGTTGAGTGAGACTCAAAGCTCGACCACGACAGAAGAAAGAGAGAGGACGAAGGTCGTCCCCTATGCCTTATCCATAGGCTCTATATAGTATGCCATGCTGTGTACCGCACCTGGTGTGTGCCTTGCCATGAGTCTGTCAAGGGGTACAAGAGTGGTCCAGGAGTGGATCACTGGACAGCGGTCAAGATTATCCTTAGTAACTAGAGGACTAAGGAAATGTTTCTCGATTATGGAAGTGATAAAGAGTTCGTCGTAAAGGGTTACGTCGATGCAAGCTTTGACACCTATCCGGATGACTCTGAGTAGCAGTCCGGATACGTATAGTGGAGCAGTCATTTGGAATAGCTCCAAGTGGAGCGTGGTAGCATCTGCAGTATGACATATAGATTTGCAAAGAACACATGGATCTGAATGTTGCAGACCGTTGACTAGAACCTCTCTCACATGCAAAACATGATCTAACCCCAGAACTCATTGGGTGTTAGATTCATTACAATGTTATTCACATGGTGATGTGAGCTAGATTATTGACTCTAGTGCAAGTGGGAGACTGTTGGAAATATGCCCTAGAGGCAATAATAATTTAGTTATTATCATATTTACTTGTTCATGATAATCGTTTATTATCCATGCTATAATTGTATTAATTGGAAACTCAAATACATGTGTGGGTACATACACAACATTGTGTCCCTAGTATGCCTCTAATAGACTAGCTCGTTGATCAAAGATGGTCAAGGTTTCCTAGCCATAGACATGAGATGTCATTTGATAACGGGATCACATCATTAGGAGAATGATGTGATGGACAAGACCCAAACTATGAACGTAGCATATGATCGTGTCAGTTTATTGCAATTGTTTCTGCATGTCAAAGTATCTGTTCCTATGACCATGAGATCATGCAACTCACTGACACCGAAGGAGTACCTTGTATGTATCAAACATCGCAACGTAACTGGGTGACTATAAAGATGCACTACAGGTATCTCCGAGGGTGTCTGTTTAGTTGGCATGGATCAAGACTGGGATTTGTTACTCCGTGTGACGGAGAGGTATCTCAGGGTCCACTCGGTAATACAACATCACAATGAGCCTTGCAAGCAAAGTGACTAAAGAGTTAGCCACGGGATCTTGTATTACGGAACGAGTAAAGAGACTTGCCGGTAACAAGATTGAACTAGGTATAGAGATACCGACGATCGAATCTCGGGCAAGTAACATACCGAAGAACAAAGGGAACAACATACGGGATTAACTGAATCCTTGACATAGAGGTTCAACCGATAAAGATCTTCGTAGAATGTGTAGGAACCAATATGGGCATCCAGGTCCCGCTATTGGTTATTTACCGTAGAGGTGTCTCGGTCATGTCTACATAGTTCTCGAACCCGCAGGGTCTGCACACTTAACGTTCAGTGACGTTTTGGTAGTATTGAGATATATGTGTTGGTGACCGAAGGTTATTCGGAGTCCCAGATGAGATCCCGGACGTCACGAGGAGCTCCGGAATGGTCCGGAGGTAAAGATTTATATATAGGAAAGTGGTATTTGGGTTCCGGAAAGGTTTCGGGTATTTCCGGTAGTGTACCGGGAGTGACGAATGGGTTCTGGGGGTCCATCGGGTGGGGCCCACCCACCCCGGGGGGGGCACATGGGCCCAAGAGGTGGCGCACCAGCCCCAAATGGGCTGGGGAACCGACCCCATAAGGGCCCATATAGCCAAGAGGAAAAAAGGTGGAGATAGGAAGGAATAGGACTCCTTCCTAATATGAATCCACTTCCTATTAGGAAGTGGATTGGACTCCTCCTTGCCCTGGTTCGGCCGACCCCTAGGGGAAACCCTAGGGAGGCTTGCTCCTTCCCCTCCCTCCTATATATACTAGAGGAATAGAGCTCCAAAACCCATGGCCACGTGCTAGTTCGCTATTCTCTAGTTCCTCCACCAAATAGATTCCGGTAGTGCTTAGGCGAAGCCCTGCCGGGATAACTCCACCATCACCACCACCACGCCGTCGTGCTGCTGGAGATCTCATCTACCTCTCCGCCCCTCTTGCTGGATCAAGAAGGCGGAGATCGTCATCGAGCTGTACGTGTGCTGAACGCGGAGGTGCTGTCCGGTCGGCGCTAGATCGGGACAGATCATGATTGGATCGCGAGACGGCTTGCGATTTGGATCGCGAAGACGTTCGACTACATCAACCGCGTTTCTTAACGCTTCCCGCTTAGGGATCTACAAGGGTATGTAGATCCACTCTCCCTCTCGTAGATGCTCATCACCATGGATAGATCTTGCGTGTGCGTAGGAATTTTTTTGTTTCCCAGGCAACGTTCCCCAACAGGGATTTAATTCCCTTTTTTCCATCAACACGCTTGGATCTCTTGTTGTTCATGATTTTTTGTCCACACAAATTTGTGTAGTACTAGAAAGGTATTTGGTATATTCCACAGCCATACCTGAATTAGAAGACGACCAGGGCATGTCTCCCTCGCCGTTAGATTCCTCTCCGACCAGAAACCAGAAGCGATTGCCAGTCGAAGAGGCCCCTACTGCTGGCGAGCAAGGGCTAGCAGTCGTGGGGAGCGTCGGGGCAAGTGTGGGGAGCGCCTTGGGAGGGTTGTGACTCCCCTCCTTGTCCTCCTTCTCCTCGCAGGTGTCGTCGATTATCTCGATTGGGAGCGCCGTCGAGCCAGGCGCAGGGAGTCCCATCACCACAGCCACCTGCGACGCCGCCTGCCTCATCGGATCCAGCCTGAACCTGAGGGATTTGAAGAGCTTCCACTTGTTCCTCTGCTCCTGATCTAGGGATTCCGCCTCCGACATCTCCCACATGATCACTCCCATTGCTGGCTTGGGATGCAACCCCAGGAAGCAACATAGAAGCTCCTGGTCGCTCATCTTCCCCCGAGCTAGGTACACATCGTCGTTGAGCTTCTTGGCAGTGGGGAACCATCGATCGATTTCCTGCAGTCGCCCCAGCTTCTTTGCCCGCCAGCAACTCGATCTGCTCCTCCCTCCTGGACATCTCGCCGTAATCGAGCGCAGGCCGCTACGAGATCTAGAGGTGGATTCGAGGAAGACGAAGAGGGGGATAAAGTGTTGGGGAAGGCGAGGGTTTGGGAGTGGGGCGGGTTGGGTGGGTGGGATAACTGCCCGTCCCCACGTCTGACGCCATTAACCGCCTCGGGGCGCCCAACGCGGCGCACCACACGTGTCGTGGTTTTGTCACGGCAGATGTCCTCGTCAAAGGACATAGGTGTGAGGCCATCGCCGCTAGGTGGCGACTCAAAGGGGTTGAACGGGAAAGAGAGTCGGGTTTACCCAGGTTCGGCCCCTCCAATGGAGGTAATAGCCTACGTCCTGCTTTGTGTGTATTGATGGATAGATCTCGATTACAAGGGTGCGGAATCGCTAACCTAGCTATCGAGAGATTGTGACTTGAGTCTTTCGGTCCTAGGGGCTTGCCTTTATATACAGGTCAAGACCCTAGGGCTTACAATAGAGTCCGAGTCATATCGTGACTCGTAACCCATAATGTCTCTAATTCGCCTTGCTCCTCAAGCACGGAATTCGGTCGGCGTCCTCTGCCTGGTGGGCCTTGAGCCGCCGTCTTCAGGTGCTGGGCCGCCCGGCGACTTAGTTAGCCACCGCCTTACTTATCCTTTCTTCATATGACACGGCCCATCTCAAGCTTCTATAGAGCCGTCAATATGTTAACCCGGCCCACTAGTGCGGGTTATACCGTGAAGTTATATCCCCGACATTAGGCCCCAGATTGATTTGAATCCATTCATGTCACTTTCTCCTCTTCATTGGCGGCTCATTATTGGATTTGTGTCTTTCATGGATCTCATAACACTGGCTTGTAATTTTTCCAGACTCGTCATTTCCCCAGTATCTGTCCGTTGTGACATCATCCGCCGTTAATTTGGGAAATCAATAGTGACATCATGGAGAATCTGACCGTATCCATTTTATCCCGAAAATCGAGGCATCTTCGTTCCCCGAAATTTACTACATTTCCTCGATTGTCGCGCTCGTCAGTTGCCTCTTCGGGCTCCCTCCCTTTAAATATTTACCAGGGGGCCCCCTTCTTGCTTTTCACTTCGCCTCTTCGCTTCTTCTTCTTCTTCCTCGAGCCCGGAGTTTCCTCGCACCACTTCTGTTGTTTCCTCGTCTTCGGCGACCACTCCTAAGATCATCGCGACATTTCTTCCTCGTCAGGCAAACATACGCACGTTCCCGTCGCCACCGGTGATCACTCAAGTAAGTCATTTCCTCTGACCTAGATCCATTGTAGTTCGTCGAAGTTCTCGAGTTCTTCGGTAGCTTTTCTTCGGTTCATCACCATCGTTGGTTTCGTGAGTAGATCCCACAAGTTTAGTCATAAAAATAAAGCGATGGGAACACCGATTCTGTTTTGCGTATAATATACTTCAATCCCTTTTAGCATTTAGATGAACTGTACCGCTACTGCTTCTCTGCTTCTCCATTAGGGCTAGCAAATATTTTGCTTTTTGGGACTATCCTTAGATCCACAATCATAGCTTTTCCGGAGGAAACTTGTTTGTCCTACACTTAGCAAGGAAAACGTAAGCCTTTGATCTAGCTTAAGTCGCCTGTGTGTTCCGGCCGGTTCGTCAGTGTAAACGTGACCCGCCATATAATAAACTGCCGGGTTTAGATGCTGGCTTCATCAGGCAATTGACTTATTGTAGATAACTAAGCCATCTGCTCTTTAGCCACATGTCTAAGCCGTCTCTTTATTTTGTTCAGGCGACTCATTATGTCAAAATCCACCACCACTTGCAACTGGGTGCCCACTCAAGTTTCTGAGGTTATCTTGAAAGGTTACAAAGACAATGGGTTCCTGCCGCCTCAAGACGTGGTCAGCTGGCGGGTTATCCTTGGAGAGGAAATCCCAAAACCAGAGGAGGGAGAAGTGGTGATATTCTTGGATCACCTTCAGAGAGGTTTTTCACCCCCGGGTCAAAATTCTTTCGGGACGTCTTGCACTTCTTCCATCTTGATCCTCAAGACCTGGGTCCCAACTCCATATCGAACCTTTGCCAATTCCAAGTGTTTTGTGAGGTATATCTGCAAATGGAACCCACCGTCTCCCTCTTCAGGGAATTCTTCTACTTGAATCGGTAGACCGAATGCGCGGACAGCCCTAGCCTAGAACTTGGCGGGGTCTCAATCCAGAGACGAAAAGATGTCCTTTTTCCTGTTGCCACCCTACCAAGCCATCCTAAGGGGTGGAACAAATCTTGGTTTTATTGTCGGAACACCGCCCCTGTTGACGAAAATCCCTTGCCGGGTTACAGACCCAATCGCCTCCCCATGGACTTTGAACTTCCTGGTTGGGCTCCTCAAGACGAGCGTTCTCAACACGCCCCTATTTATCCGAAGTTGAGGGATCTACTAGTCAACGGGCTAACTGGAGTCGACTTAACCCGGTGTTGGGTGTCTTGGAGGACTTTGCCATTAAGTCTTTCCAACAACTTGATATATGCTTACTCCGGCGACCTGGATGATGCTCAACGATACATCAACTATTCCTTGGATGCTGACGAGATAAACCGGATCGTGAAAAAGCTGCTGGGTGAAAACCAAGAAACTTGCAGCAAGGACGGGTTGAAGCCTTTCTATGCTCTTAACCCGGTTCCTCCGATACAAAACCTTCGACACCTTAATCCAGATTTCTGAACGGACTTTTTAGCCTTTTGCCTGCTTGCTCTGATTGTTAATTTTATAGGCCACGTCTCCCTTTTGGGGCAGGAAACGAAGCAAAACTGCGGCTAATAAGCCCAAAGCTGCCCCAAGTAAGAAGAAGAATAAGGCGGCTATAGAAGGGCCATCTCAAATGGACGAAGCAGCTGCCATGTATACTCGATCAGTGGTAAATTTTATCTATTGTTTGTATTTCATTGAATCTAGCTGACTGATATGTCTCCAACGTATCTATAATTTTTGCTTGTTCCATGCTGTTATATTATCATTCTTGGATGTTTTACAATCATTTTATAGCAACTTTATATCATTTTTTGGGACTAACCTATTGACATAGTGCCCAAGTGCCAGTTGCTGTTTTTGCTTTTTTTTACTTCGCAGAAAATCAATACCAAACGGAGTCCAATCGCGACGAAACTTTTTGGAGATTTTTTCTAGACCAGAAGACACCCAGTGGGCCAAAGAAGTGCCGGAGAGGTGGGACGTGGAGACCACAACCCACCAGGGCGCGCTAGGGGGGCCCCGGCGCGCCCTGATGGGTTGTGCCCTCCTCGGGGCCCCTCTCCACCGCCTCCGATGCCTATAAATTCCCAAATATTCGGAAACCCCCAAAAATAACCCTACACTCTCCGCTCCGCCGCCGCAACTCTCTGTATCGACAAAAAACCAATCTGGAGGCGTTCCAGTACCCTGCCGGAGAGGGTAGATCATCTCCGGTGGCCATCTTCATCATCCTGGCGGAGGCCATGACGAGGAGGGAGTAGTCCCCCCTCGGGGCTGAGGGTATGTACCAATAGCTATGTGTTCAATCTCTCTCTCTCGTGTTCTTGAGATGTCACGATCTTGATGTATCACGAGCTTTGTTAATATAGTTGGATCATATGGTGTGTTTCCCTTACTATCTTGTTGTGATGAATTGAATCTTTCCCTTTGAGATATCGTTATGTTGGATTGAATATTGGATTTGAAAACACTTGATATATGTCTTGCATGTGGATACCCGTGTTCACAATGGGGTGTTCTATTGATTCACTTGATATATGTTTTGGTACTCAACTTGCGGATTCCCGCGGTGACATTGGGGTAATCTATGCATAGGGGTTGATACACGTTATTGTCCTACTTTCTCCGATAGAAATCTTAGGGTACTCTTTGAGGTTCTTTGTGTTGGATTAAGTATTATGAATCTGAAATTGTTTGACGCGTATCGTATAATTAACTCATGCATACTTGTGGTGACATTGGCGTATCTAGGTGACATTAGAGTTGGTTGATGCGTATCATATGGTGTTATTCTAGTACGAACTCTTAGATAGATCGAACGGAAAGGATAATTTGATGTTATCTTAGTACAAACTCTTGAATAGATCGATCGGAAAGGATAACTTTAAGGTGGTTTCGTACCCTACAAACAATTTCTTCTTATGTTCTCTGCTAGATAAGAACTTTGGAGTGATTCTTCGTTGCACGTTGAGGGATGGTTATGTGATCCAATTATATTAGCATTGTTGAGAGATTGCACTAGCGAAAGTACGGACCCTAGGCCTTGTTTCTAAGCATTTATACAACGTTTTGCTCGCTATTTACTATTTGTTACCTTGCTATTTTTATATTTTCAGATTACAAAAACCTATATCTACCATTAATATTGCACTTGTATCACCATCTCTTCGCCGAACTAGTGCACCTATACAATTTGCCATTGTATTGGGTGTGTTGGGGACACAAGAGATTTCTTGTATTTGATTGCAGGGTTGTTTGAGAGAGACCATCTTCATCCTACACCTCTCACGGATTGATAAACCTTAGGTCATCCACTTGAGGGAAAATTGCTACTGTCCTACAAAACTCTGCGCTTGGAGGCCCAACAAAGTCTACAAGAATAAAGTTGCGTAGTAAACATCACTAACGCCTCTTCTTCTTAGGGCGATGTCGAGACAAGCCGTGCGGGCGATGTTGAGGTAATTTCCATTTCCTCCGACTCAGAATCCTTGCCCCCATTGAAAACAAGGCAGTTTGTTCGGAAGGTAAGCTTCTCTCACTCGAACGCTTATCTGGATCCTCACTTTGTTTTGAAGAAAACTCAGCACACGTCTAGGCGTCAGACCCGGAGTGGGAGTGGCGACCTTGTTGCCGGCTTACCTGATAAGCTAACCACCCGCAAACGACCAACCGAGGTATTTAACGCTCCAATTCTTCAAGGAGGTTTGACTTGATGTGTCAACCTTTAATTCCTACGTTTTGATTTATCAGGAGTCGCCACCTTCGTCGGGCGACTCTACTGCATCCAAACTAGCACCCTTCGTTATCAATCCTGGGTAAATTCCTCTTGTTATTTTGCCTGTTTGAGTAGGCCATTGTCTCTACCCATGCCTTATACTGCACTCTTCATTCTGCAGGGCCAAGGCCAAGAAAATGAAAACTGACGGGTCTTCTGCTAACCCTGAAGTCCTTGAGCCGGAGATTCCTGATCTGGCGGCTCCTGAAGTTCATGCTGATCAATCTGAAGATCAGCAGGATGTCCAAACTGACTTACCTCCTCCGTCTGAACCGGCCAGCACCGATGTCGTGAATATTGAGCTTGCTCCAGCAACCAATATTAATCCGCCCAATCCTCCAACAGAAACTAAAGATGCCCCTGAGGAGGTTATTATTACTGGGGCGAGTTACACCGCTCCTGAGGTCTCCAGGGTGTTAGCAAAAATTATTGCTAAGGACGAAGCAGTGCTGCCAGAGAAAGGGAAGACCAAGCTGGAGCTCCCAAATTATGAGAATTTTAGTGCTGAAGATCTTCATGCCGTCTATCTGGACCGCCTGGCTACGAGCCGCGAAATGGAAATCGGCCTCGTTAGCATGATGAAAAATAAATACGAGGTATACTCCTCTTTATGTGCTCATATCATATATCCTTATGTAGCCCCCAAGGCCCAGCTTATCTTTCTAAGATAAGCCGGGTCTTGTGAATACTGTGATTGACTCGACCTGTAGCCCCCCAAGGGTCGGCTCATCTTCTTGAGATGAGTCGGGTCTTGATAATTTGAAGAACTTCGACCTGTAGCCCCCAAGGGCCGTCTCATCTTCTTGAGATGAGTCGGGTCTTGATAATTTGAAGAACTTCGACTTGTAGCCCCCAAGGGCCGGCTCATCTTCTTGAGATGAGTCGGGTCTTGATAATTTGAAGAACTTCGACCTGCAGCCCCCAAGGGCCGGCTCATCTTCTTGAGATGAGTCGGGTCTTGAAGATTGAAGAAATTCAACCTGTAGCCCCCAAGGGCCGACTCATCTTGTTGAGATGAGTCGGGTCTTCTCCATATCTTAGTTTCGAAAGAACTGATATGCATTAGCCCCCAAGTGCCAAATATATTGCTTGCAATTTGCTTGGGACTTGTTATAAATTTTATTTACCACGCATGAAACTTTGAAGACGGCTGAATCAAGTATAGATGGCTTAAAAAAGGACCTGGAAAAGGGGCAAACCGCCCAAGCAGAGATTGAAGAAAAACTTCGACTCTCATTGGTTGAACTGGAATGCGCCAAGGCAGGTTCTTTGAAGGAGAAAGAATCCATTGAAGCTGAAAAGGCAGCTCTAATGAAGCGTGCAGAGGACGCTGAGGGTCAGCTCAAACCCATCACCGAGGAACTGTCCGAGTTGAAACAGCATATTGCCCAGATGACCCAAGCTGTTTTTGGTAAGTATCCATGATTTCTTCCTTTTTGATATATGAATAATGGTCACTTGACGACTCATGTATTGATGCTATTTTGCAGGCCCCCGGACGAGCAATCTTAAAAATAATAGCCTCCTGATGCTTAAGGCCGTTTACTCATTGACAGAGCAACTCTATGCTGGGAGTCATCTTGCAATCAAGGCAGTGATGGGGGATAAGCAGCCTTTGAAACTTATCAAAAATGTGTTGGGATGCCTTTCAACCATTCCACAGCAAATTCAAGAACTAAAAAGGTCAGCCGCCCGAGCCGGCGTGGCATATTCGTTGTGTCGGGCTCTAGCTTATGGAGCAGAGCTCGACCCGGCAGAACTGGCAAAAGGCTTCCCCGAATTTAAGGTTGATGGGTCAGACTTTTCTCAGGGTGACTATACTTCTTGTGTCAAAGCCGCTCAAGTGTTGTCCACCCAGTTGGTGTGTGAAATGAAGCTGAAGAATTATCAGGCGGCTTATGATGCCAACCACTCACGGATTCCACCGCCCAGTTATACATCGGTGAATCTGGTTCCCCAATGGCGTATGCACATCTTCGCCCCTGAAGTTGACCCGTCTTCCATCTTTGATGACGAGGCCATATTCCAAGCTTTATCCCATTGTAACTGGGACATGGACAATCTTCAGATACAAGAACCAGAAGACCCAGTGGCGGATAACCCGGAGGCGTCTCATGCGCAAGATTAGACCGCAGTTGACCTGGATGGCGCGGACGGCGCGTCAGTAGAACGATGATATGAGCTTCTTAGTCGCCATCCTGACAGCTTAAGCCCCCAAGTATGGGGTAAAAACAATGGGTGGCTCCTTGAGCCTGTAATAGGGATAGCTTTTGAAAAAAAACTTCTAGAAGGCTGTGTCGTGCCATCGTGCACGTCTTGCACCTTTGTCGGTGCAAGATATTTAAACTTCTGGTCTTGACACCATTTTGCTATTCTGTCAACCTTCTGCCGTTTGCACATTCTTTTTATCGATGAATGTTTTTGGCAGGGAAAAGCTGAGCAAAATAAGCTGGCAGAAGGTCTTGATCTTCTAGACTTAAACAGTCTATTTCTCCCCCAACAATGTTGAAGATTATACGATTTGTCAACTGGCCACTATGTGAACTCAATTGTTCAACCCAGTTTCTCAGGCGTGAGCCGGTAATAACTTTGAACCTGAAACTTACTGTAATAATCGAAGTAAATAAGGTAATCTTCATAAGCCGTCTCGATGAGACTCGGCAAAAGAAACTGGTTTTCAAAGCTCCAAGTCCTTTTTGCTTTCCCCGATAATATAATTTGGTGTTGGTCATGCAGCTGATAACCCGGATATTTCATGTATGAACCGGTAATGAGAACAGGGCGTGCCCGAAACATTTTATGTGGTGATAACATAATTTTTATAATAGTACATAGTACCATTAGAAACTGGCTTTCGAAGCTCAGAAATATAAAGCGGCTCTTTGAAGCCAGCTTTGAAGGTCCTGACCACATAATCCTAGTTATCATAAACCGTGATGCTGATCGGCCCAAAGGCTTTATATGTCTTCATAAGTGTCTTATGATATATCCTGATCTGAAAATCAGTTTTCCGCACAGGTATGACCATGCTAGCATGATGATGCGAATGATGTAATGATGTAGCGCAAATAACATATGCGCATGATATCAAAGTAATTGTCGACTTTTGAGGCTCGACAGGAAAAGACCGACTTTCGAGGCTCGAGTCTTGCCTCAATGAAGCGGGTATGATAACCCATGTTTATCCTAGCTCTTTGTATGCCGGCTCTCTCATGACTCAAGCCGGTGTTTTAACCTTGGTAAGTTCAGGGTCCAAAAAGGATTGACTTGTCAAGAGTACACGGGCTCATCTGATCGGAGTCGCATCAAGCGCACAGGCAGGTTTAACCATATATGGCGTTTATTTTTGCCGGGTCAAGAGGGTGAGAAAGCTAAGCTCGATGAGCTCGAAGCCCCCAAATGCCCAAAATATTGTGGCGTTATTTTGCCGGGTCACAAGGGTGAGAAAGCTAAACTCAATGAGTTGGAAGCCCCCAAGTGCCTATTGTTTCAAAAAAATAAAGACTCGACCTCAATTTGTAGGTTGAAAAGGCTAAAAACCCCGCAATTCGGGAGCGCCGGCTTTATTATACTTGAAACATAAAGAAGTATAAATAGAATTTACAGGGGGGAAGAAATTACAAAAAGGAGTCGGCGGCTCTAGGTATAGTAAGGCCGCAGGTGTTCCAGGGACGACTTGTTTCCTTCTTGGAGATATAGAATTATTTCTTGTAAAAACCCTCCAGAGCATGAATTTTGTTCAGGGATTTAGGTACTAGTGGTACTGACCGTTATTCAGTTGCTTGGGATTACTTTGGAATCCTCCTTGGTTATTATGCTGATTGCCCTGGCTAGGATGCTGCCCATTGCCATTATTTCCCTAATGTTGAAAACCAACCCTCAAGCCACCTTGTGACCCGCCAGGTCCGTGCTGACCCGGGTGTCCCCCACCATTGCCTCCTAGATTATTTTGGAAAGCCTAGTTACGGAACTCTTGCATGATGTAGCAGTTTTCCCACGAGTGGGTAGCCGGTTTATCCTGGGTACTGTGCTTGGGACATGGTGCTTTAAGCGCCTCCTCATAGTTGCGAGGCTTATTCTCATTGTAAGCCCCTTCGGGGCGACCGTTGCGGCGCTGATTTTTGAAACTAGTGTTAGTGTTGGCAATGAAGTCTGACCTGCCATCGGGCTGCTTCCGCTTGTTGTTATTTTGAGCCCCCTGGTTACCACCGTGACCATGCTGGCCCTTTCCTCCTTCAGCCTTTTTGCCTTTAGCGGTCTTGTCCTCATCTGAGCCTGGATCCTTCGTGCTATATGACTCGGCATATCTGGTTAGGACATCCATTAAATCGCCCATATCTTGTACCTTTCGCTTGAGCCGTTCGAGCTTCTGAACCAACGGCTGGAAGTGACAGTTCTTTTCCAAAATCAGAACCGCTTGAGCTGCCGTGATGCTGTCTGATGAGTGGATAATTTCCGTGACCCGACGGGTCCAGTGGTGGGCCGATTCGTCCACTTGCTGAACGCAATGTTGTAGATCCACTATTGTCATAGGCTTCTTGCAGGTTCCCTAGGAATTCTTGATGAACCTCTCCTTCAGCTCTGCCCAAGTGTTGATGGAGTTGGGCGGCAAATTTTTCAGCCACGTCCGAGCCGGTCCCTCCAACATCATGGTTAAATACTTGGCACATACAGCGTCACTGACCTCCAGCATATCCATCGCCAACTTGTAGCTTTCGATCCAGGATACCGGCTCAAGATCCGCCGTGTAGTTTGGCACCTTACGAGGCCCCTTGAAATCTTTGGGCATGCGCTCGGCACGGAGTACCGGGGATAAGCATGGTATCCCAATTGTCCTACTGTCGGTCCCAGCCCCCAAACTCGCCGGTTGAGGGTGAAGCTGTTGAATCTCCCCTGCTGCCGCTTCCGCCTCTGCCTGTCGTGCGCCTTTGGCTGCATCAACAACTGTCTGGGCGTCTGACGGCATGGGCCGGGTTGGGGAGACCTGAGGCTGTTGCCTACGCCCACTGCTGGAAACGGCCGGAGACTCCACATGGCGGCCCTTGCTAGCGTAGGGAGTGGAATGCATCCGATCCCGGCTATATGGGTATTGCGCCTGTTGCACAACGGCTGTTTTCAGCATCTCAATGGCGTTTCTAGCTTCAACCTCAACGGGGGTGTTTCCGGTAATAGGCAGCGCTTCCAAATTCCGAGTTGCTGCTAGCATGTTATCAACAGGGTTGGAAAAATGACCCCGCGGAGTCTGGAATCGTCAAGGCGGGGAGTGAGCCGGCAGTGGTTGAGCCGGTTCCTCTTGCCGATTCCCAGGCGGTTGAACAGTTCCTGGTGTCTGTTGTGGGGTAGTAAAAAGCTGTTGTGGCTCAAGGTTCAGTGGGAGCCCGCGGTGACGTCTTCTCTCGTAAACCACCTCTGATGCTTCCCTCTAAACTCCAAACCGCCAAGCCTCGGCTTTAAGGCGCTCCATCTCATGATGTATATGAGCCTGTAACTCCGCCATACGCGCGTTCTCAGCGTCAATCTCCTTCTCTACCTCGACTATCTGGCTACGCAGTTTGGTTAACTCCACATTGCGCTCTTCCTGATTCTCTGCGGTAACTGGGGTTTCCACGAGTTTCGCCATCTCAGCCATGAGATTGGTTATGGCTTGAGCCGACGTTTTGGTTGACCCGCCGGAAGCTCCAGCTACGGCTGGATCGGGAACCGCTGTAGCTCCTGCCATGTAGACGACGACTTGGCGAGGCGACTCGTCGTATTCCCCGGGGGCCTCAGTTTCCAATGAGCCCCCAAGTCTGCCATCATAAAGAAGACAGATCGACTCCGTATCTCCCGTGGATGACCCGCCGTCTGAGTTGACGAGGGCGTTCTCGCTGGAAGTCAGCTCGTCCGAAAGACTGATTCCTTGCGTGAAACTGACGAAGACGTGATGACGGCCGCCTTGGCACTGGCCGGTTTGGGCGCGCCGAGCCGGATCGTCAAGGTTGGTGTAGATGTCCGACTCGAGGGTCTCCCAATCGATCTCGCCGACGGGAACTCGAGGCCCGCGCTCGATCAAGTCAGCCTCAACGCTCCAATCCGGCTTATTGACGTAGATCTTGTCGCGGCGATTTTTGATCATCTGATCAACCGCAAACTTCCCAAACCCTGGAAGGGTTCCCTTCGAGAACTCAACTCCATCGGGCGAAGGCCCCATGGTGGGCGCCAACTATCATGGTTTTGTCACGGCAGATGTCCTCGTGAAAGGACTTAGCTGTGAGGCCATCGCCGCTACGTGGCGACTCAAAGGGGTTGAGCGGGAAAGAGAGTCGGGTTTACCCAGGTTCGGCCCCTCCAATGGAGGTAATAGCCTACGTCCTGCTTTGTATGTATTGATGGATAGATCTCGATTACAAGGGTGCGGAATCACTAACCTAGCTATCGAGAGATTGTGACTTGAGTCTTTCGGTCCGAGGGGCTTTCCTTTATATACAGGTCAAGACGCTAGGGCTTACAATAGAGTCCGAGTCATATCGTGACTCGTAACCCATAATGTCTCTAACTCGCCTTGCTCCTCAAGCAGGGAATTCGGTCGGCGTCCTCTGCCTGGTGGGCCTTGAGCCGCCGTCTTCAGGTGCTGGGCCGCCCGACGACTTAGTCAGCCACCGCCTTACTTATCTTGTCTTCATATGACACGGCTCATCTCAAGCTTCTATAGAGCCGTCAATATGTTAACCCGGCCCAGTAGTGCGGGTTATACCGTGGAGTTATATCCCCGACAACACCCGTGTGTTGCATCGCACCAACACGTGCCCTGTGAGTGGTTTTAAATAGCAGATAGCGGGCTGTTAGCAGATTGGGTCCACATAGCGGAATGCGGATAGCGGGGGATATGTCCGCGCAGCGGATTTGTAAAAACACTAGATTATTGTGTATATTTACAGATTATTAACAAAAAATAATGACATTTAATTTGAGCAATAGCAGACGCTATTGCGCTAGTGCTATTGCGGACGCAATAGCGGATGCTATCTCCGCTATTTGAAACTATGATGTGACACGGGAACTGTACTTCCTCTCCTTCGAATAAGGCCACGTCCTCGCTCCAGCCCTTCTCGTCAACCGCGTGCTTGTCGGCGTCGAGGAGGGAGCCGCTCGCCTCGCCGGAGGAGGAAGCCCGGGAGGAATTCGAGAATTGCCGGTGTGCAGAGTCAGGGACAAACGCAAACGGGCGTCTCCCTGTCCTCCATCCGTCAAGCTGTCTATAATGCTAGGAGCATATAGTCTTCAAACCGATGGGCATATGAACCCACTTTTAAAAAAATGCATTTTAATCAAGTTTGAGAATGTCAAAAAATTCAAATAAAAATTCCACGCATACATGTTCGTAAATATGGGTGCGTGGCACGAAGTTCTGTGAAAAAAATGTCTTTTTTATTTTGTCTCGACAAAAAAGACAAATTTTAGTTCTTCTAAATAGCGTTCCACACACACAATTTTTTGTGTTTTTTGGACATGCCTTAAAAAAGTTATATTTTCGTGAAACTTTATGCGCACAAATAGAACATGAAGATGTATCCGTGCAACTTTTTTTTAGATTTTTTTAGCATTTGAAAATGAATTTACCGAATTGGCTTCATATGGGTGTGTTTGATAGTTGTTCCCATCCTAGCATTGTTTTTCCCTTTTAAGACATGCTATGTTTAGATATGCTGACTATATGCAACTGGAGTTCTTTTGTAGCGACGTATATGTGCAGCTATATTGAGCCGAGACTTTGTTTGGTAGCCTGCATCAGGCCAGCTATGTTGTGCTGAGACTATATTTGATAGCATGTATCTCATGTACGCTGCATCAACTAAGGTTTTGGCGCCAATACAATATTCGAACAACATTTTGACACTTCAATGCTATGGGACACCTCCTACCCAGATCAATTAGGCCCTCTGTACAGAAGATAAGATAGTTAAAAGAAAATTAAATTTACACTGACAACACAAAACAAATCTGAATCTACATTGTTGCTGCTATCAACACAAAACAATTCGACCGTTGTGCGGGCATGAATCAATTAGGCCCAGACTGCTACTGCTATCAACATCCAAATATACACTGACAATAGAAACAAATCTGAATTTCAATGCTATGGGACACCTTCTACCCAGACCACAAGGGTTCTTCAACATCCAATCTACCCGATTCAGTTTTTAGGCTCTCTGTACAAGGAGTGCAGGGCTGCAACGCACGTCACGCAGGAGGGACCGAGGCAGGAAGGAGAGGGAGGGGGTTAGGGGAAGGAAGGGGGGAGGGAGAAGGAGGTGAAGGAAGAGAGGAGGCGGGCGGACGGAGGAAGGGGGCGACGGCGTGCTGCCTCTGGCGGTGGCGAAGTTGAAGAGCGGCAGCGGCGAGTTGACCGAGGAGCAGGGGCGTGACGGAGGCGAGGCAGACCGGAGCAGCAGGGGCGGCAACGAGGTAGAAGAAGGACGAGGATCGGCGACGGGGTAGATCAGTGGGAGTTCTCCATGGTCGCGGGAGTGAGGATGGGGGCCTAGGTCACGAGAGAACGGGTCGATTGAGGGAGATGTTTCTCCGGGTCGGCCTTAGAGCATCTCCAACAGGCGCGCAAATCGCGCGGCGCCCAAAAAAGGTTATAGCGCGCGCAACTAACGTTTTTAGCGCTCAGCACAGCGCTGGCTTCAGCGGCCGCCGCAAAATTTAGCGAGCGCGTGGCGCTCCAGCAGGCGCTGCAAATACACGGCGCGCGCGCCGCATACAAACAACATATGCACTCAAAAAATAAAACAAAAAGATCAAACAATCAACAATAAATAGTTTAATTTTATTATTAATGTAAAAAATGTGTACTTTGAGCAATATATACCTTGTGGGCGTTCTGTAGAACACCTTGTGGGCGCCGAGCGGCGGTGGGCGGCCGAGCGCTTTTCGCCGGAGCAATAGCGCGCGCAAGGGCCGGCGGCGACTAGAGGAAGGGGAAGGGAGCCGCAGACGCGCGGTGATAGGTCCGGGAAACGCCGTCGGGTCGCCGGAGCAAAGGGGTGGCGCGGCGGCGGCGCGGGCGCTCGAGGTGGATGGAGGTGGGAGACGATGCGCGAGCGCTCGAGTGGTTCCGCGCGCGGGAGCGGGCGCACCAAATAAGCGGCGCGCGATGCCGTTTCGTTCCGCGCGCGGAAGCACTTATGCCGCGCACACTTTTTTTGGGTGGCCCCTGGAGCGCCCGGGCTCCCCATATTTGGACTGGATATGAGGGGTGCCGATCAGCCCGGGCGTTTGAGGCCTGTTTGAGGCGACCGGCTGGGTCAATTTTTTGTGACCGGTCAGCCTACGTGGATGTTTGAGGGACGTATGAGGGGTCCGGCTATAGATGCTCTTACAGACCAAAGGAGGAGATGGGCTTACATACTAAAGGAGGTTGGGGCCCGACACATGATCAGCGGCCTGATTCTCAGGATGCAGTGGAGAGCGAGCACAAGTGGAAGTCGTAGTTTCATTGTCCACGGCGAGTCGGCGAGGCCATTGCCTTCGCCATTGTGTTTGTGTGCCTTGGTGAGTGCGGTTAGAAACTGAGAAGGGTTGAGCATTGTGATGGTTTGGTTACTATTATTTTCTATTCTTAAATCCAATAAAACCCCCAAAAGTCCAAGCCCATGTTTAACAAACCTGGGTGTTGCAAGGCGCAAGGCCCAAAGTCTGGCCCATCGGTTAAAGCCCAAAATTGGTATATTGAGTTCTAACCTTGCTACCCTCCATACATGGTGATGAATATGAATCGGGCGGTCTCTTAAGGAGATAAATAAATGATGATACTTTATGCAAAGTTAATTTTGTTGACTTCATACCAACAAGTGATGATGTTCTCTAATGTGCACAGCTCGACGACTTAATACACAAATGAAGGGAAAATATCTCATACTAGGAAATAGACAACCACCAGAAAAAACACTACGAACCAAACGGCGCAGCAAAGTGCGCGTCCGCCTCTTGTATGCATCACAGGCAAAAGAATCTAAGAAAGTGTACATGATGCAAGTGGACTGATAGTGGAAACAGAAGAGAACTAAGAAATACATAACTCTTAGTTGCCCTAACATTTTAAACGATCAACTGTTACTTATCTAAAGGATGCAAAGTTGTTCCTATTGCCTCATGTCGTTCGTTTCAACTGCAGATATCAGCTCCTTGCGTGTTATGTGATGCTAAATTTCAAAGTGTCTATGCAGGCAAAGGTAGTAACCCTGAATGGAACGAAAGCTTTGTCTTCACCGTGTCAGACCGAGCTACGGAGCTGGTGATCAAGCTTATGGACAGCGACTCGGGCACAGCGGACGATTTCGTTGGTGAAGCAACGTATGTATAACTTCCCGTCCATGTCTGAAGTTCTACAATTGCACAATTGTTACATTAAGTTATCCAAAATCTTTTCAGAGAACATCTGTCTTGAAGTTACTGCTATTACTTGTGGCCCGTGTGTTTTATGCTATTCTGGAAATTGCAGTGATGGTATGGACCTTAAAAATAATGCGCCAATTCTACTGGTTTTTGCAGGATTCCTTTGGAAGCAGTTTATACGGAAGGGAGCATTCCACCAACAGTTTATAATGTTGTGAAAGGTGAACACTACTGTGGAGAAATCAAAGTTGGTCTCACATTCACTCCCGAGGTAGATCGTAAAATGCTGCTTCCACATTAATATTTTTACTGAATTCTTGAATCTGGTCTGAACTCCCAAGACCGTCTGCTGTTAATACTTGCAAGAGAAAATTAATCCACCCCCTTCCTCTATCTGGTGTGTTCATAACCTCAAACCACTAAGGTTCCTACCGTATTTCTGATGGCAAGTGAGCGGGTGGTACCGGTACCACCCACTGTCTAGTTGGGTACCAGGACTGGTACAAGCATCTCTTAACTCTTTCGAAGAGTAGGCTCTTAGGTTCTGGTATCCATGATTCAATGGATGCAGACAATGATATATTCCTACCTTGTAGGTCTAGTTCATAACTTGTACTCCTACAAGCATCTCTTTGAAACAGTAGGTTCTTAGGTTCTGGACTTCTGGTATCCATGATTCCATTGATGCAGACACTTTTTAAGTTCCTGCCTTGTTGCTCTAGTTCGTAACTGAACACAGCATAACTGCATATGTACCAATGGCGTCACTTAAAAATGAACTCATGTCATCATCATCAAGATACAGTAGTTTATGCAGGTCTTGATGATGACTGGAAAACATATACTAGTTCATTTCAATTTCAGATGCAATCGCACACAACATTGTTGGGATTCAATTATAGTAAAACTAATCAAATATTCCCCTCGAAACATATTTGTTGAATTAAGCTACTCGGTAATTATCTGAACATTAGTTGTGCCTCCCAGACAAACAATATTATTTGCTACCCCTTTACAATTATTTTCCATCTTTGTTTGTAGTAGCTCTTTGTAGCCATATTTGTTGTCAATCTTTTGAATCAGTCTACAGGCAGATATTTTTGTTAAACGCCCATGGTCTATGTCTTAGTCTTCAGTCGAATTCTATCAGATGACTATGAAATAGAAAACAGTAGATTATCCAAAATGATAATAAAACCTTATCTCCAAAAAAAAGATAATAAAGTCGAAGGCTATAGGAAATAAAACTTATTTGGGTGAACCCCTACAACGTACAAACAAAACGACAGTTAATACTCCCTCCGCTCACAAATACTATAAGATGTTCTATCTTTTTTTCTGAATCAGATTTATATAGACAAGTTTTAGTGTGTTTGTTCATTCATTTCAGTCCCTATTGAAATGTGCAAAAGAAATGCATAGTATCAGCTCATGTTTTGCTCTTAGGAACTTGAGCCGTCTGAGATTTACTTTTTTTTAGAAAAGGAGGAAGACCCCCGGCCTCTGCATCTGGACGATGCATGCAACCATTTTATTAATTATTCACAAAAGACCTTACAAAGTAATACAATAGTAAGACTGAAGTCACCGTCTAGGCAACATATGTCGCTACTTCTATACAGTTGATGAAGGGATGCTGATAGTCTGGGCCTAATACCAAACAGACCTCGCAGCCAAACCTAACATCTAAGACCCGAGGCCCCAACCAAGCCACCTGCCGGGTATCGGGCACCCACCGGTACGGCGCACACTCAGAGGTCGCTGCCGCCAACTGCCACCAATCCATCTTCAGAACTGTACTGACGCATCTACCTTGCCCGGTCTAGCTGCCGTCGACGCCACCACGACGCCAGACAGCGTCGCCCTCCTGCGCGAGTCCATCTTCTCACATCAGACGCCTAATCTCCAGGGCGCCATGCCATCGAGATCCGCCGCCATCAATGTGTAGGATGAAGCACCGCTCCATCGAAGATGTCATCCACTGGTCCCCCGAGCCCGTGTACACCTCCAAGAATGATGCCCCCAAGGGGGAAACGACACAAGCGTGTCGCCGTCTTCTGATCTATTGATCTAGGGTTTCCCCCGGAGGTAGCAGATATTGGTCTAGAACTTCTCCACGGCGATGCCTTCAAGAAGGAAACGACACCGTAGAGCGTCGCCATCGCCGGCCTTGGCATCTAGCCAAGAGCAGGTTTTCACCCAGATCTGTTCGGAGAACTCCATCCAGCTTCTTGTGCACGGGTCGCCGCCTTCTCTGCCGGAGACTAGATCAAAAGGATCCAGCCGCCGCCGCCTGACCGGCCGCGGCACCACCACGGTGCCAAAGCAGCCAGCTTTGCCAGGCCCACCACGCCAGCCTGCCGCCGCATACCAGACCCGTCAGCCCGCCAAAGCACATCTGGGCCTGGCGAGATCCGGGATTCCGGCCGCCGTCACAGGGGCGCCTCCCCCGCGGGAAGGCCACACCGCCATTGTCGCTGCCGCCATGCCCGCCGCAGGGATCCCGCGGCACCGCGCCACCAGGTCACCGAAGTCCATGTCGCCGCCGCCATGGGAGGACGCCACCGCGCGCGAGGGAAGAAGACCCCGCCGCCGCCGTCACAGCCCATAGCCCGGGCTTCGCCGGTGTGAACTCGGGCAGCGGCGGGGGGGGGAGGGGGGGGGGGGGTTGGGTGGGTGGGGGGGGGAGATCGGGGCGAGGTGTCGAGGCCCGGCGGCGCGGTTTCCTCCCGTGTCGCCTAGGGTTGGCGACGCGGGGGTCGGGAGGGGGGGAAGCCAAAACGTTTGGAGACTGTTTGAATTCTAAGGGCCCCCTCTGAGATTTACTTTAGAATTGGTAAAACAGCAAAACAAATTCATGGTTGGCCTTGAGCAACACTTTTATTCTGTATGCAGGATGTTCGCACGCGTGGTCTCCCCGACGACTTTGGTGGATGGAAACAATCGCATTGAGCAGACTCGGAAGAGCAAGGGTGCTCGTGAAGCCTTGAGGCCTTGAATCGCCATCTCTCATGCAAATACAATATGAAACTCAGTCATTTTTTCTTCGAACCGGAAAACTCAGTCACTTTGAATTTGTATCTGTTCCTTTTGAGCTGAAAGTCAGCTTGGCTTCATCAATCATTGTGGAAGTAGTACTCCTGTTTGGACCCTTTGGTTGTGTCAATTTAAAACCCGTCAATTTTAACTAAGTACTACTACTACTACTTGTGAATTTAAATTGTACGTAGATAGCTGCAATTCCTGCATTAAGTGACTTCTTAGTACTGGAAATAATAGTGTACTGTTTGTGACGCCTTCCCAAAACAGTCTGCTTTTGGCTCGGTGCCTGGTTACAGTGGCAATATAATTACACCTATTTGACTCTGCTTTTGACTTTTGATCCTCACACTGACTGGTTGCAGTCATTTTTTGGGGGATTATTGCAGTAGTAGTAGTATTAATTTTGCAAGAAAAGGGACTGAAAGTCTTGCAGAGGCATCTTTCCCTGTGGTCCTCAAACAGTGATGCATCAGAATTCAGAACCAAATGCTCCCCTGACATTTTCAGAGCCGTGAGCGTAACCATATAACGTTTGCGCTGGCTCTAGCTCGCGACGGTAAGAGCATCTCCAATAGCATGTGTATATTTGGATGTCTATATGTTCATATAGACAATGGTTTAAAAAGATTTCCTCATATGCACGTCCAGTTTTGCAGCAGAACGTCTATATATAGAACGTCTATATTCTCTCTCCTATATTTTAATATTATTTTATAACTACCAATTCAACTACAATTTTATAACCCACAACAGCTCTATTCCAACGGCTCTATTTTAACGGCTCTATTCCAGGCCTATATATAACACCCATTCTCACCTCTCTCAAATCATTCCATCTTATGCTTCTCTGATCTCTCTTCCAAGTCTTGTGTCTTCTCTCCTACCACACAATGAGTGAAACAAGATTCGTTTTGGATATGCTCATGAATTCGTCGTCGTCGTCTTCATCGGACGAGGACGAACTAATTCTTGCAGCATTTGCGGAGTGCAAGGAGGAAGAGGAGGCGAATGCTCGACGTCACGGCGGTTCGACGCTGGGGCGGCAGTATTTGTATCGCGGAAGAGATGCCGGATTTGTTCTACTCTGGGACGACTACTTCAAAGAAAATCCAACCTTTCCCGAAAGTTATTTTCGTCGAAGGTTAGTATTACAACATTATTCTCTATCTGCCTATTTGTCATCTCCGTATCTCATATTTGTTTATCCGCACAGGTATAGAATGTCTCGTAATTTGTTTAATTGCATAGCTGAAGCAGTACTTTGGGTGCTTTTGCAATTCTAACCAGCAATGCATTAATGCAAATGGCCTATTTTTAGGATCTTTGGACTTGTATAAAACAAGTGCCTCGGCTTGCTGCACAAATAAACGGCCTATTACTCTCACACAACATATGAAAGTATAGAACTGAACTAAAAAGACTGATGCATACCTGCTGAGCAATAGTCACCCCACTTTGGTTTCTATTAAGTATTTGCTGGTAGTATCCACAGAACTTGCTGACGTGTTCATTAATAGTGCTCCAACGACAATTGAGTGCATTTTGAACCCGATCCGGCCATGACACTCTTTTGCGCGTGATGTAGTAATCATAAATCCTACCTCAATAAGAATTTACAGATTGATCTGTCCCTATCACAGCATCCAAACTGGTGTGCAACCATGCTGCCACCAACAGTTCATCCTCTTTAGTAGACCAATTCGGTCCTTTAGTGGATTTTGCTTTGACAGATGCAGATGTTTTTTGAATTGACGGCATCTCTTGCTCTCCAACTGGACTATCTGGCACTTGTGATGATACACCAAAGTTCAACATTTCAAGAAAACGCCCGTCGTCTTCCATCTGCAAGAAATTGAGAAAAATACACATTCAGACACATTCAGGGTTCAAATCCATACCCAAACGCCCACACAATCCTGTTCCTCCCTCCCCCTGCGCAGCGACTACTACTGGAGTCTGGCCGCGGCGACCCCGTCCCTCCCCCACACCCACGAGCGCAGCGGCGGCGGCCCTCCCCTCCCCCGAGTGCAGCGGCGGCCCTCCCCTCGCCCCCCAGCGCAGCGACGGCGGCGGCCCTCCCCTCGCCCCCCAGCGCAGCGGCGTCGGCGGCCCTCCCCCCGCCCCCAGGGCAGCGGCGGCGGCGGCCCGCCCCCCGCCCCCCAGCGCAGCGGCGGCATCTGGATCCAGCCCGACTGCAGCGGGTGGATCCAGCAGCCCGGCGGGATCCCCTCCTCTATCTCTATCTATGGGAGCAAAAAGGACATACCTCGGCCCGGATGCGGTGGTGCGGCACGACGGCGTTCTCGCGACGGTGGCGCTGCTCATCCTGGTCTCCGCGGGAAGGAGAAACCTGGCCTTCGGTTGCGCTTTGGACGACGGGTTCACATTGTCCAGCCGTGGACGACGTCGAGTCCCATTTAGACGATGTGGACATTTACACGTCCGTTTAGACTAGCTGCTGGACAGACATTTTGGGGCCATATCGTCTACAACGGGTATACACGTCCGTTTAGACGTGCTATTGGAGATGCTCTAAATTCGCCAAGCGGATAGAAAAAACCTCACCGGAAGATAAACTCAGGGGGCCTACTCACCTTCTCTCTGTTCTCTGTGGGAATTGAAGCTGCGAAAGCCATTTGCTGCGAAAAGCGACCTTCTCCTGTGAGTCGTGATCTGCGTATTGGCTGTCCGTCTTTAATTCTACCTATTGAATTCAGTAATGCTGCCCCTACCAACTTTGTTGCCTTGTGTTCCTGCTCATCTTCTAAACCAGCTCGCTTCAGGGCATCTACAAGGTTGACCTTCGAACCGTCTGCATTCGTATAACATGTTACAAAGAACACTCTGCACTCCTACCCTAAGATGCAAACACCGAGCAAATTTCTGTCTGAAAGAGCGCGGGAAGCATGCACAGAGTGACACGACATAACAAAAATCACAAGAATTAATATTAGAAGATCAGATGGCACTAGTACAACAATCTCGCGTTGCCTTGATCGACTTGTCCTACTACTTGGCTAGCTAGCTGATACCTAAACAACAACACTGAAAACCGTGTATGCATTGCTATGCGTGCTCTTCGGCACAAGGACAAGAAGAAAATGATAAACATAACAGGAAGGGCGCAGTGGTACTGCATGCAGTCCACTCCCCGGCACGTACGTTCGTACTGCTAGCTCGCCCGCGGCAGCCGGCAGAGCCTGGGATGGCCAGGCTAGTTGTGCAGCGGATTGGGGCCCTGGGGTACCATCCTCTTGGACTCATCGTACGCTGCTCTTCCCGCCTCGCCGGTGCACGCCGCCGCCGGCGGCCCCGTCTGAAGCACCGTGCCGCCGCGCTTCTGCGCTGCAGCCGCCGCTACTGCGTCCGCCTTGAGAACTCCGCAGCTGCAGGCGGCGGTGCCCAGCTCGGTCGCCACCAGCAGGAGCAGCAGCAGAAGCGACACTGACAGCGTGTCTGGCAATGGAGGAGTAGTAGCGCCACCGGCGCGTCGTCTCATGGCCGACGGCGGAGCTTGGCTAGGCAGGGCAGCGGATTGGAGGAACAGAGCAGGTGGTTTGGTTTGGTTGTCCCGTTGTGAGATTTGAGGAGTTGTCTACGTTGTGTGGGGAGGAGGAGGAGGAGGTGGTGGCCAGACAGACAGATGTCGCACGAGAGGAAAGAGACGGGGTCCGCCTTTTGCGAGCGTGAATTTACGCTCCTGTCGAGTGAGGTCAATCGGGAAGGCCGCTGGGCGCTGGCCCTGTGGAAACGAAGCAAACGTGGTCTGAAATTTCAATACCCTTGGATCGTGCGACCATACTCGTCAGTAATCTATGTTGTTTACTGAATCTTACTCTCAGGATAATTGTATAAATCATCGCAAACAGGAGTATATAATTGTATAAACTGGGCAAAAACCCTTGGCTGGCTCACAGTTCAGGCGAGCGATGCAGTTGCAATTTACTGTTGGATGGGCTGAGACTTCAGTAGCTTTGGAACCTTCGATTATGGATGATAAATTTCTGCTCATACGTAGGCCATACAGTTTGAAGAGATGAATCATGCCGCACACACTAGGGGTTGCCCGCATCAGGTCCAATCAGACCGTTGGACGTATGATCTTTTTGATGTTGGGTTGTTTGATTTACCTGCATATACTGTTGGCCTGCATCGCACGGTTCTTAAAGCACCTTTGAACCTGCATTGCTGGGAACTGCCGAATCCGCAGTTTTCAGTGAGCCTGGCCCGAGCGATGGTGTGAAGAACACGTGGGTGGCTCCCTGAAAACGTGTTGGTTGTTAATCACCTTATCCCCTCGCCCCCTTCCTCCTTTCGTTGCCGTCCGCGCGCCCGCGCAACAGCCGCCGCTGCCCCGCCCGCGCTCGCCGCCGGCGCAACAGCCGTCGTTGCCCCCGCCCGCGCTCGCCGCCGGCACGCCCACGCGACAGCCGCTGCCCCGCCCGCGCTCGCGGCCCGCGCAATCGCCCGGACGCGTCGTGGAGACGACGGCGCCGAGGAAGCTTCTTGAGGTCGTCACCCCTTCTCGTCTTCCCGCCAAGATCGAGCCGGCGCCTGCCAGTGGGGTAGCACGCTCTGCTTCGCCAGCACTCTCTTCGGCCTCAACTACGAGGTGTGGCAGGTGCGCGCGTTGTATGACCAGAAGCCGTACCGGAGGCTGATGATGGAGACGTGGGGCGCCAAGGTGCATCCGTCGCCGTCGGACGTGACGGAGGCCGGCAGGAGGCTCCTAGCGGTGGACCCGAGCAACCCGGGGAGCCTCAGGATGGCCATCTCCGAAGCGGTGGAGGTCGCGGCCACCAACGCCGACAGCAAGTCTGACGAGGTTGAGGCCGGGCGCCATCTCCTCCACGGACCCGAGCAGCTGCGAGCCTGACGAGGTCGAGGCCAGACCCGAGTAGCTGCGAGCCTGACGAGTTCGAGGCCGGGCGCCATCTCCTTCACGGACGCCTTCACCTGCTCCCCCCGCCGAGGCTCGGCCTCCTCGTCCGCCGCTCCGCATCGAACCCCAAGGCGCACGCCCCCGCCGTGGCTACCGGGCAACAGGGGGTGGGCCGCGACGCGGAAGAGCGGAGGCGGAGCAGACGAGGCGAGTAGGAAACACGGGGAGCACGGGGTCGCTGCTGGCGCCATGAATTCCGATTGCGGGAATTGCACCAAGCTATCTCATCCCTGGAGCATCCCCGGCCTCCGCCCCACCATGGCCGACGTCGTCCAGATGCTCGCCGAGTCCGGCGCGTCCCCGGCAGCCGGTCCGCGGTGGAGCAGCGCTGGCATCTTCATCCACCGATGTGTGGCGAGGCGCTCGGCGTCCTGGAGGTGCTCGGGCCGGCGTTTGGGCTCGTCCGATGTATGGCCTTCTTTCGCCGCCGTGCTAGCCGAGGTGCTCTACTTAAGCACAGTCATTAACTCCTAATCAACATGCGAGCTGGGCAACCAAACATCGAGTAGAATTTGGTTTCAGTGACAAGACCCTCGTGCAGGCAACCAAACAACAGGCAGATGATGTTTTTTACCTTATATTCGCTTAACCTGTCTTCACTCAGCCTGGCTAGTTTTCCTCCTCTCAGCCAGGCTCCGCTCACCCAGGCAACCAAACACGCCCTAGATGTCTACCTTGGCATCTTCTCCGTAGACTTGGGCACAGTGCCGGAGTAAACTGTAAGCGCACAACGTGGAGGGGTACACTAGTGACATTGTGTCACTTGCTCCTCCTGGGAACTGAAGTTTTTTTTTCAAAACGAAGGCAAAAGCTTTGCCTCATCCATTAATTAAGAAGAAGAGAGTTGCCCGATTAATTCGTGGAAAATCGGGCAAAAACCGTTACAACCATGCTCAAAAGCACGACCCCATCCACATGTAAACTACTCCCAAGCCGTGGAGCCACATGACCGAAGCATCCAACACACTATTACCGCAGCCCGCAACATCAAAAGAAAACCAATCGACTCAATGCAACTCGAGGAAAGCACAACGAGCACACATCTGCAGCTCAAAAGCCAAGAGCCATCCATCATGGAACCGTTTGTGCCTCCCCTATAGCACTATTCTTCTTCTTGTTGCTCCTGCAAGATCTCTGTTTGAAGATGCCAGATCTAGAGTTAGAGCCACACTTCTTGTGCTTCTCCCTCAAAGCCCTTTCCTCCAAGAGGCATCTGATACTCTCTAGAATTTTCAGAGTCCAAGTTGGTGAGGAAGTCACAAATCTTGGTGGCTAAAAGGACCTGAGGATTATCCACCAACACTCCGGCCACAACAATTTCATCAGCCATAGGAACCACACCTCCAAAGGGTTCAAGCGATTGCGTGTCAGTCGTGCCTGGACCATCACTCTTCACATATGCATACTCCAGTTGGCTAGGCTCCAACGGAGGTGGAGAGGGCGTTGAGGCAACCGTTCTCGCCCCAAGCGAGCCTTGGAACTGAAGGTTTCGTATTAGTCGTGTGGGTCTTCTTGGACATGATTGAAGATCAAAGTTTTAAATAGCCCACTATAGCGGAGCTATAGCCGAATGCTCTACTACCTCTGTACCGGTGAATTAGGCATATTACGAAAATCAAATAAATCCAAATACCTACGCTCGACGCATTAAGTACCCACTCGTTTCTTGTTTCTTACCACGAAAAAAAGTAAAGCGCCAATAGGAGATGTGGGAGGTGTGTGCCTTCAATGACTTAAGACTACCGAACACGACATGTGATCAGTTCTTTGCGTGCAACGTATTATTAGCTAATAAACATTGAGTTTTCTTCTTTTTCTCTAGTCTTAGTCGCGATGCATCACCTAAGATGCCTAATGCATCGGTACAAGGGAGTAGCGATTTAACCAGGCACCGCTAAAATTATATTCATGTATAATTGTTCGATCAAATTACAAATTAGCGGGCTATAGCCATGCTATACCTGTTTGAGCAGGGTGCTGCTATTTGGTGCTAAAACTTATTTCTTCTTTCCCTTTCCATTTTTTGCCCCCTAAAACTTGTTTCTTCTTTCCTTTTCCATTTTTCCCCGGGAGCACTAGCATGCTAAAAACGTTGGAGTGATTAAGCTGGAGTTAGTGCGCACTCAATGCTCTTGATTAAAACGGGAACCCCGTGATTTATGAAGGGCAGTGACGTAACAGTTGGCTCTAATTGTCTGAGACGACGGAGTGTCGTGCGTGCTACTGACTCGTATTGGTTGCTGCTGCTGTCCAATTTTTGTGGCTGCCGGTCGATCCCATTTAAATTTGGACGCGGCTAGCGAGCGCCAGGGCGCTAGTTCGCGTGCGCGAGCGCACTCCCATAAATAGAAGGAGCAGCCGTGTGTGTACGAGGATAGCTTAAAAAAGGAAGGAGCAAACCCACACACGACCAGGACAATCCAAAAAGAAACCCGCGCGTCTCCTCCAGGTCAATTAATTACTTTCCTTACTTTTTTCAAAAAGCTATATCTTTTGAACCAAGTGTCAAAATTGAGATCCGTTTTCACGGTTGAGTTGTGCGTGTAACGGGGAAGGACATGCTCCTTGATGGATGTTCAGTGATTGCAGAGCCCACTTTTCTGTTGTGCATCATTCAAGCAAGTTATTGGGACCTGGCTGATGCAGGATCCCGTTCAATGCAAAAGCGAGCAATGCTATATCTCAATTCTTGATTGGTCGAGATACGGAGCCTTCTCAGGGCTATGAGGTTCTCGTTCATCCGATTCGTTCCTCCCTTCGATCTCGACCGTCTACTAACAATCTCACCTTTGTGTCTCGCTCCCGCCTCCAGTGGCGGAGCCAGGAATGAAATGGAGGGTGTGCACACCTAATTTTTTTTTCTACCTAATCCAAGTGTCATACAATAGTTAGCAAAAATACAATACATATAGCTCAACCAAGTCAGACAACATTATAGTTCCCACATATTCCAAATTTACAACGTTGCAAATAAAAAGTCTTACATGGATACAAATATGTAGCAAACTACTACACTAAGTAACTCTCTGTCGTTCCTTTGCCATGAAAGCTTCAACTATGTCTTTCTCGCTTACCTTCAAGAACACATCTCGTTCAATGAATGTCACTAAGCAATTGTTCAGCAGATCATCACTCATACTATTTCTCAACTTATTTTTCACTAGATTCATCGCCGAGAATACTCTTTCAACACTCGCCGTGGCCACCGGTAAGATCAATACCAATTTGATAAGCATGTAGACCAAATCATAGAGAACATGTTTGTTTGTACCAACAAGCATAACAGAGAGTTCACCAATAGTACGCACAGATCTAAACCTAGCATCTTGTCTCATATCATCAATAAAAGTATTAAGTTGGAATTCAAGCCTTACCAAATCCATGCTTGATAGATCCTGGGAGTAGAATTCAGCAAGTTTCATTACCTTGAGTGCATCATAAGAAGCAAATGAATTGGCGGGGTTCAAAGCAGACATGTAAATCAGCAACTCCATATTAACCTCGTCAAACCTATTGTCAAGCTCTTGAATGATTTGATCAAGGATACCAAGATATACTTCTCTTCTATAACGATCATCCTTTGTTTGCACTTCATAATACTGAGGTGGTCTTCCATGAGGCACATAACTATCCTCCGGTGTAGGAACTTGAATACAAGTGCACTATACTTTTCAAACCAAACAAAACTAAAGTGTCGATTTTTACCATAGATCTTCCTGACTTGAAAAGCATGTGCATATGGTTGGCATGTAGTTTCTGCAATATATCTTCTTCGAATACTATCTTGATCATTATAAGCATACTCTGAAATGGGAGTTCTTTTTCCTGGATCACCTGAAAAGACAAGTGCACTTGTATGTTGGGGTGATTGAGGACTTGGCATTGCCTCTTCAATTTCAATGTCGATCTCAATTGTTGAATCCATGTCTATATCGGAATGGACTGAAGGACTTGGCTGTTGGGGTGATGCAGGACTTGGCGTTGCCTCCGCAATCTTCCTCACTTTCTCTTCATGTACTCGAAAAAGGTCCATAATGGCAGTGGCACCATTCCTCTTCATGATCTGTTGTGCAATTTTGTTTTATCAAAATTAATATGCATCATGTCAACTGAACAAGATGAATTAACTTGGCTGTTGGACTGCATGTACTGATGTACACAAATGAATTTTTGCAAGAAACAGGAAAGAGATGAATTAACTTGGCTGTCCAGGAGCTCACATTTGGGCCGGCTTGGAGCCGACGGCCGACAGCGACGGTGGTAGGCGGCGTCCGGCGTGGTGGCGGGCTGGCGGCTGCGTCCGTCGTGATGGCAGCGGCTGGCCGACCACGCGACGAGGGGAGGGGAGCGGCGAGGGGAGGGGCAACAGGACGTAGCGGCGACGGGAGGAACTCGTCGGCGACCATGGACGACGGATGGCGAGGGGAGGGGACCGTGGCGTGGCGGCGACGGCGGCGGCTGGCCGACCACGCGACGAGGGGAGGGGACCGGCGAGGGGAGGCAGTGGCGGCGACGGGAGGGGCTCGCCGGCGACCATGGACGGCGGACGGTGAGGGTGGGGGCGTGGAGAGGCGGCGGCGGCGGCTGGCGGAACCAGGTGACCTAGCGATGCATCTGCAGCGACGGGAGGGGCCGAGGGGTTTGTCTCGATGAGATCCGCGCGACCTTCGCTACCGCACGGTCTCAGCGACTCTGCTCCTCAGATGGGCTTGTAAGCCTGTTCGCTAGCGGGCTTCACAAAATTACTACATGATGTAAAAAAAATTCACAATATTCTCGGTAAGCCACGGCCCACCGTGACTACACACTGCCTCCGCCAGTGCCCGCCTCCTCTGTCTCCCCTCCACCATCCTCTCGTGCCACGCCACAATGCTACCTTAGATTCCGCTGGATCGCGTAATAGGGGTCGCCGCCGTCGCTCCTCCTCGTCCGCTTCCTCGGAGTCGCGGGCTCTTCCTTTACTCAAGCTCGCCCTCTTCCCGAGGCATGTCAGCAGCCATGGCCCTTTCCGAGTGACGCATCGACGACCTCGCTTGGCGAGGGAGCGAGCATGGATCTCAAGTCGTGTCGCCGCTGGGAGGTGACAACAAGGACAACTCAGTCGATGATCCATGTTGCTCTCCCCACCGTGTCTCACCCCTTCTCCCTTCCCTTCTTTTTTGTTCGGGTTCATGTGTGCATCCTAATGTGAATCAGTGGCGGAGCCAGAACAATTCTACTAGGAGGGCCAAGTGCTTTTAAAACTGATTGGGGGAGGGCTAAACCATTGAAAAAATGATTTAGCAGCAAATTATCTTTAATTTCACAATGTTTATTAGAATATATGCAGCAAATCCATTTTGTTAAGGGGGGCCAGGCCCTGCTGGTGCCCCCTGTCTCCGCCACTGATGTGAATTGTTATACTTCATGTGGTGTGTGGTCTTTGCTTGCTTAGTGGCCGAGGAATCAGAACAGGTTCATCTCGGCCATTTCTTGTACAACCATCTTTTTGTTCATCAAAGATCTTTTGAAATGCAGTGCATATTTTAATTCGTACACAAATATAGATTTAGGCCAACTATAGCCGATTCCTAAAAAATAGAGGAGGATCCGGCAGAGTAAAGTTAGTGGAGTAAACTTTTTCTTCTTTATATGTGGCCACACCTAACCAATCCCCTAAACTTGGTGAATAGAAAAATTGCATACGATTTGTGTCTAGCCGCATGAAATTCAAACACTTCATAATATATATCATAAAAAAATTCAAATGAAAAGATGACTAACATAACCTTTAACAAGCATATAGTTTCATCATTGCGATTTTAAAATTAAGACATATACTATAGCACTAATCCTCCTAGAATTGGAGGCCTCTCATTCAATCGAGGTCACCAATTTGGAATTGAGTCACCGATTTTGACCGGGTCAACAATTTTTCACTCAATTATTTTAATCCTCTATAACACCAAGCTTTCTATTTTTAAGGCCTCACAATCAATTGAGGTCTCAATTTAGAGTTGGTTCATCCAATTTTGACCGACTCAACAATTTCACAATAAGCTCTCTCATTCATTTTTAATACACTATGCTCCTTAATTTTAAAACTTCTCCTGTCAATCCTTGATTTAGGCTCCGTTAATCATTTGTTGTGGCAATGCAATCTCTAAATTCGTTAAGCTACCCTGTTTTAAAGCCCCTCATTCAACTAAATTTTTTCACAATGAGCTCTCTCATTCATTTTTTAATACACTATGCTCCCTAATTTTAAAGATTCTCCCGTCAATCCTTTCTTGTGGCAATGGAATCTCTAACTTCGTTAAGCTATCACGTTTTAAAGCCCCTCATTCAACTCTTCAATTTGGATTGGATACATAATTGATTGGGTCGTTCACCCTGGCTTCATGGTGGGATCTCTCAATGAATGGGTGACAAAATGGAAGTGTCGCCCATGACACGTTTAGAACCAGCATAACACACGTTTCCAACAACGTAACTAACTTTCTCATGTTTTTGTACTAATTAAAAGACGTTCTCCAATCACATGGTCAAAAACATTCACCCAAACACCACAATAAAAAAATGATAAACTCACGAACGATTCGCTACGGATTGGTCATACCAAACACTGTCCCACCAATCACTTCCCCAATTTGCACCGTTGGCCCAATTGTTTCCTAATCTCAGACCATAAATTGACACATCCATCTGTAAGTATGATTTCGTAAAGTCTGTCCGTAGGAGTAGCATATCTGATAAAAAATGCGCTTCATTGTATCACCACACGCCAAACCAACTAAGTAAATATTTTTCACAACTTCAAAAAAATTACATAAAACATGTAAAACCCCAAGAATATAAGCGGCGCGACAAAGCGCGTACTGCCCTTCTAGTGTATAGTTAATCCAAAAGGCATCACTTCAAACACAAATTTTGATCCAAATCACCACAAACAAAACCTATGTTGTGGATCGAGCCAACCAATGGCATGCACAAACTCAAACGAAGCCCCGTCGTCTAAGAAATCATCACCACCACCATCCTCTCGGCCACCGTCACCACCACCACCGCCACCATCGTCCTCTCGGCCACCATCACCATCGCCGTCACCACCACCATCTTCACGGCCATCGCCACCATCACCACCACCACCACCTCCACCACCACCACCACCATTCCGAAGAGAGCCTTCCGTTTCGGTTAAGATCTCCCTTCGAGTGAACTCACAATACTTTCTTGCGGTTTCATCCATTGTGGTTGGATTCATGAACATGATTGCACGATCTTCGGCTTCCTTGGCATCACGAAGGCTCTCCTCCTCAATTGCAAGTCTACACTCCTCGTCCTTCAATTTCTCTCTTCTCCCGTCAACTTGTCATTTGCCGCGGTAAGAGATGGTGCTTGTGGCCGGTGGAGTTTCTTCACCCCAACCTTTTTTCGGCACAGACGGCAGTAGGGGAGGAGGGAAGGAGAGTTCCGACAGCAACAAGCCGACGACGGTGGATGGAGGGGTGGTGGAAGATTCTTGGCTATCCATTCCGGTAGCTGGGGCGGTCATTGGCAGCGACGATGGCACATGGGGTGGCATGGTGGGAATGGCGGAGGCGCGAGCCACTTTTACTCGTCCGCGCAAGCCGAGTAAATTTAGACGGGTTGGAGGGGTTTTCAGCGGGAAGTAAAACTTATCCACCCTTATAGACTTTAGGACTTCGGGTAAGTGCAATATAGAGGAGTAAACCCGAATCTATCCTCCGTTATAGCCAGATATAGGATTAATTAGAATTGACATTAGGTGAAGTGCAAGCAAATATGTATATGTCCAGATTATCTTGTGAATTTTTTATCACTGTCGCTGAAGTGCGTAGACTGTATATCCCAAGTACTCTGTTAATTACGATCCTCATAATGTATTTCTCCTCAAAGACTGTGATGCAAAAGTCCTCCTCCTCTGCCGGTGGGCTCTGCTCCTCCTCCTCCTCTGCCTGGATCTGCTTTCTCCTCCCCTACTCTCACCTGCTTCGCGTGCCACCGGTCGGGTCATTTCCAATCTTGCTGCAAATACCCCCTGTTTTGTCTGATCTGTCATTCGGAGGGCCACCTTACTTTGGATTGTCATTCCCGCTCTAAACCTCCATCATTCAAGCAACTTGGCTTGGGTCTGCCTGGCTGCGCTTTCTTCTCCCTCGATGGCGACCTCGACATGCCAATGGTGGCCCGTGTCCTCACCAACTCCGCTATCATCTCGGTCCATCCCAGGGAGTCTCGGCCCAAATCATCGCTGATGAGCTCAAGGAATGGTGGTTAGAGGACCGGGATTGGCAGATTCAGCAGATCTCGTACGCTGAATTCGTCGTTATCTTCCCCTACAAGGAGAGCCTCAAGATGATGGCTTGTTGCTGCAGCTTCACTCTCCCGCTCAACCAAGTGGTTGTGTCTATCAGAGCGGTGGTGAACGGGGAGCGCTCTGTTGCTGCTCTTTCTGATACATGGGTTCTTCTTGATGACGCCCCTTCTGGTCTTCGTAATGCCCCTTTCCTCCTGGCGTTTGGTGATATGATTGGCAAGCCGATCGAGGTTGACTCTTCTTCCCTCGATCGGCTTGGCCTTGTCCGCACAAAAATCTGGTGTTTGAACCCCGCCTTGGTCCTCGGCTTGATAGATGTCTTTCTCTCCAGTGAAGTGTATAGTATTCGTGTCCGTGCTGAGGGGCTGGCTGCCCATCAGGTCCCTCCTCCCCCACCTCCTCCTTCCAACCCCTCATCGCCCGGCCCTCGTGATGGAGATGGCAACGCCGAGGCTGACAATAACGCAGGGGGGATTCCGCCAACCTGTTCACGGCCTCGGAGTGGGTGAGGTGCGCAACAACTACGGGGCTCCTATCGCTGCTGATGGCACGCCAAAGGAGGGTGCGGCTGGTTGCCAGTGGTTCAATTGGAGAGGGTGGGCGCCTTACTGGCGACGATAACAAGGGGGCGGGAACGCTGTTAGATACTTGTGATCTGCATTCGATTTTCCGTGAAGAGGAACGGGTGATGCAACACAATACAAATAAGTATTTCCCTCAGTAGAGAACCAAGGTTTATCGAACCAATAGGAGTAACGGTCAACCATCGTCTTCAGCGACTGCACACAAAAAAGCAAACACTTGCACCCAACGCAGCAAGAGGGTTGTCAATCCCCTTGGTCTCGTTATTTGTAAGCAAATGAAGTGTGTAGATGATAGTAGATAATTTTAAATTGCAAATTAAAATAAAATGTAATAAATGGCAGCAAGATATTGAAAACGTTTGTAAATTTATAAGTGAATAGACCCGGGGGCCATAGTTTTCCCTAGTGGCATCTCTCATGTAGTAAGCATACAGTGGGTAGACAAATTACTGTTGGGCAATTGATAGAAACGTGCATAGTTATGCAATCTTTATTCACGACAATGATCATGTATATATAGGCATCACGTCCATAAGCAAATAGGCCGACTCCTGCCTGCACCTATTACTATTACTCCACCCATCGACCGCTATCTAGCATGCATCTAGAGTATTAAATAAAACAGAGTAATGCTTGGAAAACGATGACATGATGTAGACAAAGAGAATTCAATTAATATGAACTAACCCCATCGTTTTATCCTTAGTGTCAGCAATACAAAGGCGTGTCTTGTCCCTTTCTGTCACTGGGATATAGAGCACCGCCAGATTGAGCCCACTACAATGCACCCCTCTCACTGAAGAAATATCAATCTAGTTGGCCAAACTATTTCAATAGATCGGAGAGATTTAAGAAGCTATAATGATCATGCAAATAAGAATCATAATATTCAGAGGTGACTCAAATACTTTTCATGAATAATCTGAACATAAACCCACAATTCATCGGATCCCAACAAACGCACTGCACAAAAGAATTACATCGGATAGATCAAAGCGAAGATGCGATGATCATTGTATTGAAGATCAAGAGAGAGAGAGAGAGATAGCCATCTAGGTACTAACTACGGACCCGTAGGTCTATGGTGAACTACTCAAACATCACCATGGGAGCAGCAAGGATGATGTAGAGGCCCTCCGTGATCGATCCCCCCTCCGGCAGGGCACTGGAATAGGGCTCCAGATGGGCACACGGCGGAGCAGAGACTTGCGGTGGCGGAAAAAGTGTTTCGGGATGCTCCTTAGGGTTTTTGGGATTAATGAGAATTTTTAGGCCATAGAGGGGCACCAAGGGGCGCCCGAGGGAGGCACAAGGCAACAGGGCGCAACCCACCCCCAGGGCGCGCCCTGTTGTGTTGTTCCTCTCTCGTTGGGTCCCCGACCTCCTTCCAAAACTTTCAGGTCTTCTTTTGGTCCAGAAAAAATCATATTAAGGTTTCGTGGCAATTGGACTTCGTTTGGTACTGTAAACCTGAAAAGCCAAAAACATGCAAAAAACAGCAACTGACACTGGGCACTGGGTTAATAGGTTAGTGCTCAAAAATAATATTAATTGGTAAATAAACACCCAAAAATTATCCTAGAATGATAATATAATAGCATGGAACAATAAAAAAATATAGATACATTGGAGACGTATCATTGTTCCCTGCGCCCCCTTCCCTCTTTGGGATCGTTGACGTGCCGCCCTCTCTGGCCCCTGCGCCTGTGAGCACCATCAACAACAAGAAGAAGGCGTCGGTCCGGAAGTTTTCTGGCAAGAGTCGTGGATCTTCGGGTGCTAAACAGTCAGTGGCGGGTCTCTGTCGGCAGCTTTATGAGGATCTTGGGGCTGCTGCTGATGGGTATGTTGGGGATGCCTCCTCCCTCGCTTCTCGCTCGTCTGCGGCTCCTGTGCGGTTGCCGGTGTCCACGACACGCAATGGGTGGCACCACTCGCACAATGATGAGACTATCCAGGAGCGTGCGGAGTGCAGGGCCGCAACCAAGGACCTCTGCCCTCCAGCTTCGATCGCAATGTGGGTTCTCCTTCTTCCTTGCTCTCTTTGGTTCGTGGGAATGAGTTGGCTCAGGCGGCCATTGCCAAAGCTAAGGTGACGACATCGGCGAACTTGGCTTCTCCTCCTAAGTATGCTGGTGTTGCGGAGGGGGGGGGGGGTTGTGGCGTACCCTCCTCGGTGCCGGTGAAACGGGTGCCATCCAAACGTGTTAAATCTTGCGTTGCCCCGTGCAGGTCCGGTCTCCATATTAAGAATCTCTCCTTCAAATGTGGTCCCTCTTCTGGAACATTAGAGGTTTTGGCGCTAGGGGGCGCCGAGACTAGATTCGCGGTATTGTTCGGGATGCTAGTGTTGATTTGGTGTGCCTCATTGAAACCTTCAAATATTCCTTTTCTAATAATGAACTATCCTCCATCACTGGAGCCGATCATTTTGCTTGGCGATGCCTGCCTGCCTGCCTCTAGCCACTCTGGTGGTATTTTGATCAGGGCAAAGTTGGATTGCTTTGATTTCGTTACCTTCGACCATGGTTTTTTTGGGCTAGCATGGTGGTTATGCATAAAAGTTTGAACGTGTTGTGGGAGGTGTTGGTGGTGTATGGCCATGCGGATCACTCGTTGTCTTCTCTGTTTCTTGATAAACTCATGATCAGAATTGAATCTTGCTACTTGCCTTTGCTTATTGGTGGAGATTTTAATTTGATGAGGTCTCCGATGGACAAAAATAACTCCAACTTCTCTTGGTCGTTGGCTGATGCATTCAATGACTTCATTTGTGACTGCGCCCTGCGTGAGATCCCTAGGACTAGGGCTCATTTTACTTGGTCAAATCACCAGGCCACTCCTGTGCAGTCGGTGTTGGACCGCATCTTCTCCTCACCCGTGTGGGATACGGTATTCCCTCATGCCTCCCATGCTTCCCTTACCCCTGTTGGGTCTAACCACTCTCCCCTCTAGCTGGACTTGGGGGTTCAATCGGCGTCTATTGTTTCGAGGTTCCAGTTTGGCGCATCGTGGCTGCTGATACGTCTCCAACGTATCTATAATTTATGAAGTATTCATGCCATGTTTACAATAATTTTATATGATTTTGGTATGATTTTATTAGAACTAACCCGGACTGACGCTGTTTTCAGCAGAACTACCATGGTGTCGTTTTTTGTGCAGAAATAAAAGTTCTCGGAATGGGCTGAAAATTTATGGAGAATATTTTTGGAAAATATAAAAAATACTGGAGCAAAAAGATACCGGAGAGGAGTCCCGAGGCAGCCACAAGCCTAGGGGGCGCCCCCCCTAGGGCACGCCCCCCTGGCTTGTGGGCCCCTCGGGAACCCCCTTGACGTGAGACCGACGCCAAAAATTCCTATAAATACCAAAACCCCCAGAAAGAAACCTAGATCGGGAGTTCCGCCGCCGCAAGCCTCTGTAGCCATGAAAAACCAATCGGGAGCCCGTTCCGGCACCTTGCCGGAGGGGGAAACCATCACCGGAGGCCATCTTCATCATCCCGACGGTCTCCATGACGACGAGGCAGTAGTTCACCCTCGGGGCTGAGGGTATGTACCAGTAGGTATGTGTTTGATCTCTCTCTCGTGTTCTTGAGATGACACGATCTTGATGTACCGTGATCTTTATTAATATAGATGAATCATATGGAGTTTTCCCCTCTCTATCTTCTTGTGATGAATTGAGTTTTCCCTTTGAAGTTTTCTTATCGGATTGAGTCTTTAAGGATTTGAGAACACTTGATGTATGTCTTGCGATGGGATATCCGTGGTGACAATGGGATGTTCTATTGATCCACTTGATGTATGTTTTGGTGATCAACTTGCGGGTTCCGTGACCTTGGGAATCTATGCATAGGGGTTGACACACGTTTTCGTCTTGACTCTCCGGTAGAAACTTTGGGGTACTCTTTGAAGTTCTTTGTATTGGATTGAACATGATGAATCTGAAATTGTGTGATGCATATCGTATAATCAAGCCCATGGGTACTCGTGGTGACATTGGAGTATCTAGGTGACATTAGGGTTTTGGTTGATGTGTATCTTAAGGTGTTATTTTAGTACGAACTCTAGGGCTGTTTGTGACACTTATAGGGATAGCTCATACGATTGATCGGAAAAGATAACTTTGAGGTGGTTTCGTACCCTACAATAATTTCTTCGTTTGTTCTCCGCTATTTGTGACTTTGGAGTGAACTCTTTGTCGCACGTGAGGGATTTACATATGATTCAACTATGTCAGTATTGTTGAGAGAACTTGCACTAGTGAAAGTATGAACCCTAGGCCTTGTTTCTAAGCATTGCAATACCGTTTGTGCTCACTTTTATCATTAGTTACCTTGCTGTTTTTATATTTTCAGATTACAAAAACCTATATCTACCATCCATATTACACTTGTATCACCATCTCTTCGCCGAACTAGTGCACCTATACAATTTACCATTGTATTGGGTGTGTTGGGGACACAAGAGACTCTTTGTTATTTGGTTGCATGGTTGTTTGAGAAAGACCATCTTCATCCTACGCCTCCCATGGATTGATAAACCTTAGGTCATCCACTTGAGGGAAATTTGCTACTGTCCTACAAAACTCTGCGCTTGGAGGCCCAACACGAGTCTACAAGAAGAAGGTTGCGTAGTAGACATCAGCTGCTGGTTGGTGGGTTCTATGACATGATCTCGGGGGAAATTTCCTCCCTTCTGAGCTCCAGGGTGCGTTCGTTTGGGCCTATGGATGAGTGGCACTTCTGATCTTACGAGCTTATGAAATTTCTTAAGGGTTGGGGTCGGAGTAGGGAAGCGAAAACGCGAAAACATAATAATTTGAGTCAAGCCAGTGCGCTAGACGCGGTTGCTGATTCCATTGGCCTCTCTAGCTCGGGTTGGCAGCAGCGTTATAATTTGGAGGTCGCGCTTATGCAGTTGCATAGAGAGGTCTAGGCTTATTGGCGCCAGAGGGGTACCATCAATTGGACCCTGAAAGGGGACTCTCTTACCTTTTATTTTTTTCCTATCGCGATTGGTAGGCGACGCCGTTGTTCGATTGACAGTTTGTTGATCGACGGGGTGCACGTTTCTGATCCTAGTCATATTCTCGCTCATGTCTAGGTGCCGCTAGGCCGGCCTCCGGTTTTGTCATCTTGCCCTCCCTTTGGGACCAGCATGTTAGGGTCTCGGAGGAGGAAAATCTTGCGCTTTCGCTTCCCCTATCTTATGATGAGATTGGGGTTGTTATTTCCTCTGCTAATGTTAATTTTGCATCTGCCGGAATGGCTTTTTGATCCCTTTCTTCAGGAAATTCTGGTCTGTGCTACGTGACTTAGTGATAACCCACAAGTATAGGGGATCGCAACAGTTTTCGAGGGTAGAGTATTCAACCCAGATTTATTGATTTGACACAAGGGGAGCCAAAGAATATTCTCGAGTATTAGCAGCTAAGTTGTCAATTCAACCACACCTGAAAGACTTAGTATCTGTAGCAAAGTATTTAGTAGCAAAATAGTATGGAAGTAACGGTAACGATGGCAAAAGTGACAGTAGCAGTTTTGTAGTGATTGTAACAGTAGCAACGGAATAGTAACTTAGAAAAGATCAATATGTGAAAAGCTCGTAGTCAACGGATCAGTGATGGATAATTATGTCGGATGGCATTCATCATGCAACGGTTATAACATAGGGTGACACAGAACTAGCTCCAATTCATCAATGTAATGTAGGCATGTATACCATATATAGTCATACGTGCTTATGGAAAAGAACTTGCATGACATCTTTTGTCCTACCCTCCCGTGGCAGCGGGGTCCTAATGGAAACTAAGGGATATTAAGGTCTCCTTTTAATAGAGAACCGGACCAAAGCATTAGCACTTAGTGAATACATGAACTCCTCAAACTACGGTAATCACTGGAAGGAATCCCAGTTATTGTCACCCTGGGGGATGCGGATCATAACTCATAATAGGTGTCTACAACTTGCAAGATAGGATCAAGAACACATATATATATTCATGAAAACATAATAGGTTCAGATCTGAAATCATGGCACTCGGGCCCTAGTGACAAGCATTAAGCATAGCAAAGTCATAGCAACATCAATCTCAGAACATAGTGGATACTAGGGATCAAACCCTAACAAAACTAACTCGATTACTTGGTAAATCTCATCCAACCCATCACTGTCCAGCAAGCCTACGATGGAATTACTCACGAACGGCGGAGGGCATCATGAAATTGGTGATGAAGGATGGTTGGTGATGATGACGGCGTCGATTTCCCCTCTCCGGAGCCCAAAATGGACCCCAGATCTGCCCTCCCGAGGAAGAACAGGAGGTGGCAGTGGCTCCGTATCGTGAAATGCGATGAACTCTTCTCCTTTATTTTTTTTCTCCCCGAATAGGAATATATAGAGTTGGAATTGAGGTCGGCGGAGCTGCAGGGGGCTCACAAGACAGGGGGGCGCGCCCCCCTGGCTTGTGGCCAGGTGGTGGACCCCCTCCGATTGATTCTTTCGCCAGTATTTTTTATTAATTCCAAAAATATTCTCCGTAAATTTTCAGGTCAATCCGAGAACTTTTATTTCTGCACAAAAATAACACCAAGGCAATTCTGCTGAAAACAGCGTCAGTCCGGGTTGGTTCCATTCAAACCATGCAAATTAGAGTCCAAAACAAGGGCAAAAGAGTTTGGAAAAGTAGATACGATGGAGACGTATCAACTCCCCCAAGCTTAACCCATTGCTTGTCCTCAAGTAATTCAGTTGACAAACTGAAAGTGACAAAGAAAAACTTTTACAAACTCTGTTTGATCTTGTTGTTGTAAATATGTCTAACTGATATTCAGATTTTCAGCAAAGATTATAGACTAACCACATTCACAATAACATTTAGGTCTCACATTTACTCATATTAATGGCATAATCAACTAGCGAGCAATAATAATAAATCTCGGATGACAACAATTTTATCAAAACAATCATGATACAATATGATATAATAGTATCTCGCTAGCCCTTTCTGAGACCGCAAAACATAAATGCAGAGCACCTCTGAAGAACAAGGACTGACTAGATATTGTAATTTATGGCAAAAGAGATGCAGTCACATATCAATTAATAACAAAGCATATAAATGACGGTGGTGCTCTCTAACTGGTGCTTTTTCTAATAGGAGGATGACTCAACAGTAAAGTAAAATAGATAGGCCCTTCGCAGAGGGAAGCATTGATTTGCAAAGGTGCCATAGCTCGAGCTTTTTAAAATAGGGATGAATAATAATTTTGAGCGGTATGCTTTCATTGTCAACATAACAACCAAGAGATCTCGGTATCTTCCATGCTAGATACATTATAGGCGGTTCCCAAACAGAATAGTAAAGTTTTTACTCCCCCTCCACCAATCAATCACAGTCCATGGCGGGCCGAATCCACGGGTACCGTCCATACAAACAACAATCCTGGGGGAGTTTTGTTTCATTATATTTTGATTTGATTTTTGAGCATGGAACTGGGCATCCCGAACACCAGCCACTTTCTCGTGAATGACAGTGAATCAACACATAACGTGAGAATAACCCACCTAGCATGGAAGATACTGACAGCCCCCAGTCGCTACATGAGCGATTCGGGCATACAAAACAGAATATTAATTGAAGGTTTAGAGTTTGGCACATGCAAATTTACTTGGAACGGCAGGTAAATACCGCATATAGGTAGGTATGGTGGACTCATGTGGAACAACTTTGGGTTTATGGAAATGGATGCACAAGCAGTATTCCCGCTTAGTACAGGTGAAGGCTAGCAAAAGACTGGGAAGCGACCAACTAGAGAGCGACAACAGTCATAAACATGCATTGAGATTAACCAACATTGAATGCAAGCATGAGTAGGATATAAATCACCATGAACATAAATATCATGGAGGCTATGTTGATTTTGTTTCAACTACATGCGTGAACATGTGCCAAGTCAAGCCACTTGAATCATTCAGAGGAGGATACCATCCTATCATACTACATCACAACCATTTTAAAATGCATGTTGGCACTCAAGACAAACCATTATACACTCTTAGCTAATTAAGCATGGCATGAGTAACTATAATCTCTAATTTTCATTGCAAACATGTTTCATCCATAATGAGCTGAATCCAGAACGATGAGCTAATCATATTTACAAAAACAAAATAGGTCGAGTTCATACCAGCTTTTCTCCATCTCAATTACTTCATCATATATCGTCATTATTGCCTTTCACTTGAACGACCGAACGGTGTGAATAATAATAAGAGTGCACGTGCATTGGACTAAGCTGGAATCTGCAAACAATAACTCAAAGGAGAAGGCAAGGTAATATGGGCTCTCTGTAAGATAAACAATAATGTATATGAGAGCCACTCAACATTTTCATTCTGGTCTTCTCCTTACGACCCAAAGGAAAGAAATTTCAAAACAAGAACGAGAAAAACTATTTACACGGGAAAGCTCCCAACAAGAAAAAGAAGAACGAGAAATCTTTTTGGGTTTTCTTTTAATGATACAACTAAACAAACTAAAAGGTAAAGCTAGAACTAATTTTTTTGGATTTTCTCAAGGTTAATTAAACACACAAGAAGAAAGCGGAAAGAAGAAATAAAATGCCATGGACGATACAATGGAAAAGTATAAGCACCGACTACTCGTATGAGTGTGTGAACATGAATGTAATGTCGGTGAGAAATACATACTCCCCCAAGCTTAGGCCTTTGGCCTAAGTTGGTCTAGTGCCATGGCTGGCCCGGATAATATCCAAAGTCATAGTTGGGGTTGTACTGGGCTGCGGCAACAACTGCCTGAACGGCTGCTGCGCGGAGGCGAGCGGCTTCCGCCTCTCTCTCGTACTCGTTTGCCTCTTCTCTGGTTATAAAGTGTCTCCGTTTTTCCTGAAAGTTAAAGAAGGTAGGAGCAGGAAGGGTAATATGGACAACACGCTGTCTATCAAAAATTAGTCGGTACAGGAAGGACTATTCGTTCCTCTCAAGAAACTAGTAGCGCACCATGGCCTCATAATCAAGAAAAGCAGGTGGTAACTCAATATCATTCCCCCTTATGGATACCCCAAGATAATTAGCTAAACGGGTGGCATAAATCCCGCCAAAGAAATCTCCTTCTTTGGCGTTCAAATGTAGCCTCCTGGCAATATTGGCCCCCAAATTATAACGTCTATCATTCATTACCGCACACTTGAGGACGCTAAGATCTGATGCACAAAGGTGGCTATGTTCATGTTTACCGTTAATACATCTACCTATAAAGAGAGAGAAATAATGTATGGCAGGAAAGTGAATGCTCCCTATGGTAGCCTGTCTGATGTTCCTAGTTTCTCTCACACTGATGCTAGCAAGAAAATCGGTATATTCAGTTTTGCGCGGCTTAATATAACTGCCCCATTGTGGAATTTTGCATGCATCATTAAAATCTTCTAGGTCCATGGTAAAAGATTTATCATAAAGATCAAACAGGACAGAATGATTATTGCGCTGGGAAGTAAACTCAAATCTTCGCACAAATGAATCAGTGAGGTAATGATACTGCTGACACTTATCTGACACGAAGTCCTCAAGGCCAGCATTTTGTACGTATTCGTCAAATTCTTCCTTGAAACCTGCTTGAACCATGAATTGATCCGACGGCCATTCGCAAGGCCGCACTTGTGCTTCCCTTGGTGGTTCAAAGTCAGGCTCACGTATAGCGATCCTTGGGCCTTGCTTCCTCGAGGGACCTCCTTGGTATGTCCTCCTAGCCATTTTCTTTTCTCTGTAAAATTTCTGAAATTTTTAGTGACTCAAAATTAAAGGCGAACAAAACTCAACAAAACTTATAGCAACTACTCCCACAAGTGCCTAGAGGCTATATCATGCATCAAAACTACTTGGGACCATACAAATTTGACATGCAAGCTCAAGAACAAGGTCGCCACAGCAGCAAAAATTTGCAATGTATAAAGCACTAAAACAAAAACTAATTGGACCATTGGAGGAGTCACATACCGAAGAACAATCCCCCAAAACAGTTTTGCAAATGGAGCTTTGCACAAGGAGATCGAAAATGGCAGCAAAATGAGCTAGAACACGGGTTTGAGCAATGGTGGGATTTTTTCTGGAGGAAGACGAAGTGGATGGGTGCTGGAATAAGTGAGGGGGGCCTACGTGGGACCCACAAGCCAGGGGGGCGTGCCCTGTAGGCTTGTAGCCCACTGGTGCAGCCCCCTGATGTGTTCTCAGTGCCAGAAATTCTTAAATATTCCAGAAAAAATCATACTACATTTTCAGGGCATTTGGAGAACTTTTATTTTCAGGTCATTTTTTATTACACGGATAAATCAGAAAACAGAAAAATAATAGCATTTTTACTTTATTTAATCTAAACAACAGAAAGTAAAAGTTGGGTACAGAAGGTTGTGCCTCCTAAATTCATCCATCTCATGCTCATCAAAAAGAATCCATCAATAAGGTTGATCAAGTCTTATTGACAAACTTTTTTCGAATGACACGGAACCGGAGAATTTTTGAATAACACTAGGTTACCTCAATGGGGATATGCATGTCCCCAACAATAAGAATATCATATTTCTTTTTGGCATTAGGGAGAGGGAATTCAAAATCTCCAATAATAATAGTTGGAGTTTTTCCAATAGAGTTGATACTATGAACTTGAGGTTGTTTCTTCGAAAAGTGTACCGTATGCTCATTACCATTAACATGAAAAGTGACATTGCCCTTGTTGCAATCAATAACAGCCCCTGCAGTATTCAAAAAAGGTCTACCAAGGATGATCGACATATTGTCGTCCTCAGGAATATCAAGAATAACAAAGTCCGTTAGGATAGTAACATTTGCAACTACGACAGGCACATCCTCACAAATACCGATGGGTAAAGCAGTTGATTTATCAGCCATTTGCAAAGAGATTTCAGTAGGTGTCAACTTATTCAAATCAAGTCTACGATACAAAGAGAAAGGCATAACACTAACACCGGCTCCAAGGTCACATAAAGTAGTTTTGGCATAATTTCCTTTAATAGAGCATGGTATAGTAGGTACTCCGGGATCTCCTAGTTTCTTTGGTATTCCACCCTTAAAGGTATAACTAGCAAGCATGGTGGAAATCTCAGCTTCCGGTATCTTTTTTTTATTTGTCACAATATCTTTCATATACTTAGCATAAGGAGACATTTTCAGAATATCTGTCAAGCGCATACGCAAAAAGACAGGTCTAAGCATTTCAACAAAGCGCTCAAAATCCTCATCATCCTTTTTCTTGGATGGCTTAGGAGGAAAGGGCATGAGTTTCAGAACCCAAGGTTCTCTTTCTCTACCATGCTTCCTAGCAACGAAGTCTCTTTTATCATATCTTTTATTCTTAGGTTGTGGGTTATCAAGATCAACAGCAGGTTCAATCTCCACATCATTATCATTACTAGGTTGAGCATCAACATGAACATCATCATTAATATTATCACTAGGCTCATGTTCATTACCAGATTGTGTCTCAGCATCAGAAATAGAAATATCATTTGGGTTTTCATGTGCATCTATAACAGGTTCGCTAGCAGCATGCAAAGTCCTATCGTCATTCTTTTTCCTTTTATTACTGGGACGACTAGGTGCATCAGTATTAATTCTCTGAGAATCTTGCTCAATTCTCTTAGGATGGCCCTCAGGATATAAAGGTTCCTAAGTCATTTTACCACCTCTAGTCACAACTCTAACAGAATGATCATTGTTCTTACCATTCATCTCATTAAGCAAATCATTTTGTGCCTTAAGTACTTGTTCTACTTGAGTAGTTACCATGGAAGCATGTTTACTAATAAGCTTAAGATCATTGATAGTTCTACTCATATAATCACCTAAGCGATCAAGCATGTAAGCATTATGTTTCAATTGTCTACTAACATAAGCATTGAAATTTTCCTGTTTAACGATAAACTTATCAAACTCAACAAAGCATTGGCTAGCAGACTTATTATAGGGAATATCACCTTCATCAAATCTACGAAGAGAATTTACCTCTACTACCTGTGTCGGGGTATCAAGACCATGTATCTCTTCAATAGATGGTAGATTCTTAACATCTTCAGCTTTAATACCTTTTTCTTTCATAGATTTCTTTGCTTCTTGCATATCTTCAGGACTGAGAAATAGAATACCTCTTTTCTTCGGAATTGGCTTTGGAGGTGGTTTGGGAATAGTCCAGTCATTATCATTGCTCAATATATTATTCAATAGTAGTTCAGCTTTTTCAACAGTTCGTTCCCTGAAAACACAACCAGCACAACTATCTAGGTGGTCCCTAGAAGCATCGGTTAGTCCATTATAAAAGATATCAAGTATTTTGTTTTTCTTGAGAGGATGATCAGGCAGAGCATTAAGTAATTGGAGAAGCCTTCCCCAAGCTTGTGGGATACTTTCTTCTTCAATTTGCACAAAGTTAAATATTTCCTGCAAGGCAGCTTGTTTCTTATGGGCAGGAAAATATTTTTCAGAGAAGTAATATATCATATCCTGGGGACTACGCACACAACCACGAGCAAGAGAATTAAACCATATCTTAGCATCACCCTTTAATGAGAAAGGAAACAACTTAAGAATATAGTAATAACGAATTGTTTCCTCATGAGTGAATAGGGTGGCTATATCATTCAATTTAGTAAGATGTGCCACAAGAGTTTCAGATTCATAACCATGGAAAGGATCAGATTCAACCAAAGTAATTAACTCAGGATCGACAGAGAATTCATAATCCTTATCAGTAACAAAGATAGGTGAAGTAGCAAACTTAGGTTCATATTGCATTCTAGCATTCAAAGATTTTTCCTTCCACTTGCATAGCAATTTCTTAAGATCATCTCTATCCTTACAAGCAAGAAAGTCCCTAGCTACCTCTCCTTCCATAACATAACCCTTAGGTATATTAGGCAATTCATATCTAGGAGAGCTAGGTCTAGCAGGTGTCTCATAGTGTTCAGTTTCAATAATTTCATCAGTTTCAGAAATATCATCAGTTTCAGCATTGACTCTAGCAATTTGTTCATCAAGAAATTCACCCAGTGGCACAGTATTATCAAGCAAAGTATCATCATAAGCATCATGCATAGCAGAAGTGACATCATCAATTACTTGCGACATATCAGAATTACTAGCAGGTGGTGGTGTCGCAAATTTACTCATAACAGAAGGTGAATCAATTGCAGAGCTAGATGGCAGTTCCTTACCTGTCCTCGTAGTAGAGGGGTAGATCTTGGTTTTAGCATCTTTCAAATTCTTCATAGTGATCAACAGATATAAATCCCAAGTGACTCAGAGAATAGAGCTATGCTCCCCGGCAACGGCACCAGAAAAAGGTCTTGATAACCCACAAGTATAGGGGATCGCAACAGTTTTCGAGGGTAGAGTATTCAACCCAGATTTATTGATTCGACACAAGGGGAGCCAAAGAATATTCTCGAGTATTAGCAGCTGAGTTGTCAATTCAACCACACCTGAAAGACTTAGTATCTGCAGCAAAGTATTTAGTAGCAAAGTAGTATGGAAGTAACGGTAACGATGGCAAGCATGACAGTAGCAGTTTTGTAGTGATTGTAACAGTAGCAACGGAATAGTAACTTAGAAAAGATCAATATGTGAAAAGCTCGTAGGCAACGGATCAGTGATGGATAATTATGTCGGATGGCATTCATCATGCAACGGTTATAACATAGGGTGACACAGAACTAGCTCCAATTCATCAATGTAATGTAGGCATGTATTCCATATATAGTCATACGTGCTTATGGAAAATAACTTGCATGCCATCTTTTGTCCTACCCTCCCGTGGCAGCGGGGTCCTAATGGAAACTAAGGGATATTAAGGCCTCCTTTTAATAGAGAACCGGACCAAAGCATTAGCACTTAGTGAATACATGAACTCCTCAAACTACGGTAATCACCGGAAAGAATCCCAGTTATTGTCACCCTAGGGGATGCGGATCATAACTCATAATAGGTGTCTACAACTTGCAAGATAGGATCAAGAACACATATATATTCATGAAAACATAATAGGTTCAGATCTGAAATCATGGCACTCGGGCCCTAGTGACAAGCATTAAGCATAGCAAAGTCATAGCAACATCAATCTCAGAACATAGTGGATACTAGGGATCAAACCCTAACAAAACTAACTCGATTACATTGGTAAATCTCATCCAACCCATCACCGTCCAGCAAGCCTACGATGGAATTACTCATGAACGGTGGAGAGCATCATGAAATTGGTGATGAAGGATGGTTGGTGATGCTGACGGCGTCGATTTCCCCTCTCCGGAGCCCAAAACGGACCCCAGATCTGCCCTCCCGAGGAAGAACAGGAGGTGGCGGCGGCTCCGTATCGTGAAACGCGATGAACTCTTCTCCTTTATTTTTTTCTCCCCGAATAGGAATATATAGAGTTGGAATTGAGGTCGGCGGAGCTGCAGGGGGCCCACAAGGCAGGGGCGCGCCCCCCTGGCTTGTGGCCAGGTGGTGGACCCCCTCCGGTTGATTCTTTCGCCAGTATTTTTTATTAATTCCAAAAATATTCTCTGTAAATTTTCAGGTCAATCCGAGAACTTTTATTTCTGCACAAAAATAACACCAAGACAATTCTGCTGAAAACAGCGTCAGTCCGGGTTAGTTCCATTCAAATCATGCAAATTAGAGTCCAAAACAAGGGCAAAAGAGTTTGGAAAAGTAGATACGATGGAGACGTATCACTTAGTATCTGCAGTCATTCAAGTCTTTTGTTTAGGGACCATTGACATTTCTAGACTCAACAATGCCATCTTATCCCTCATTCCCGAAGTGAAGGGCACGGAGTCCATTTCCCAGTTTTGACCCATTGCCCTTATCAACAACTTTGCCAAATTTCCGGCCAAAGGGTTTGCAACGCATCTCTCTCCCGTGGCTTATCGGGGCCTCTGCCCTACTCAAACTGCTTTCGTTAAGGGACGGTTCATTCTCGATGGTATTCCTTGTTTGCACGAGATTGTGCATGATCTCAGGGTTAGAGGCTCTCGTGCCATCATTCTGAAGCTAGACTTTGAGAAGGCTTACGACTCTGTTAGTTGGGAAAGGCTATGAGGCCGCGTATGTGCATCGGGTGATGCAGCTTGTATCTGGTGGTCATACTGCTGTGGCTGTGAATGGCAAGATTAGTAATTACTTCTTCAATGGTAGGGACCTCCGGCAAGGGGACCCGGCTTATCCTCTTCTCTTCAATTTCGTGGTTGATGCCTTGCCTTCCATTCTAGATTGTGTTGTGGCTGCGGGTCATATCTCCCCGGTTATTTCTCACCTTCGGTGCACTGATGATACGATAATTTTGGTGGAGTTGGAGGACTCCTCCCTCACTCATCTTAATTTTATCATGTTGTGTTTCGAGGCCTTGTCGGGGCTCAAGATCAACTTTTCCAAGAGTGAGGTGATCGTGATGGGAGTGTCTGATTCTGAGGCGTTGAGAGTTTCTCAGCTTCTGAACTGCATCCTAGGCTCCTTCCTCTTCAAATATCTTGGTCTTCCCATCTCCCCCTTTCGTCTATGTGCTAAGGAATTTCGGCCTCTTGTCAATAAAGTGGGAAATCTGGTGATGCCTTGGCATGGTAGATATAACACATCAGCCGAAAAAGTCTATCTTATCAATGCGTGCCTCTCCTCTCTCCCCATGTTTAGCATGGTCTTCTACCTCCTGTCTCAAGGGAACCATGATGGTTTCGACAACCATAGGGGTGCTTTCTTTTGGAATGCGGCGGATAACAGGCGTAAATATAGGTTCGTGAAGTGGAGTGTTACGTGTAGGCCGAAAAACCTTGGGGGTTGGGCATCTTGAACACTGATGTGATGAACAAATGTTTGATTATTAAATGGTGGTGGGGGATCATGACGGCTAGTCCGGGCACTTTTTGGTTGGACTTGCTAAAAGCTAAATATTTCCCTTCGGGTAGTCCTATGTTTGCTTCTGCCTCCTCTGGCTCTCAATTTTGGAAAGATTTGGTCAAAGTGCGGGATGTGTTTCGGGATCATGTTAAGTTTGTGGTTGGTAATGGGATTTCCACTCAAGTTTTTGGCTAGATTTGTGGTCTAGTGATCCCTGACGTGGCTTGAGACTGCGTCGGTATTTCCCCAAAGAGGAAGGGATAATGCAGCACAGCGACTGTCGTGGTTTTGTCACAGCAGATGTCCCCATGAAAGGACTTAGGTTCGAGGCCATCGCTAAGGCGGTGAGCTCAAAGGGATTGATCGGAATCGAGAGACAAGGGTTTACCCAGGTTCGGCCCCTCGGAAAGAGGTAAAAGCCTACGTCCTGGTTTGTGTTGTATTGATTGGGTATCGATTATAAGGGAGCGAGTTCGCTTGACCTAGTTATTGATCAATTGTTTCGTGCCCTAAGCCGCCCCGGTAACCCGCCTTTATATACACAGGTCAAGGCCCCGGGCTTACAAGAGTCCGGGCCGGGTTATACTTGATAACCGACCTCACCTCTAACTACTCATGCCTTGTCTAACAAGCCGCCACCGGCGGCTTACGCCACCGGGTTACATCTCGTCTTCTGGCTCTGAGCCTCCAGGCCCATTGAGTAAGCCTGCGCCAAACCTTATTGTAAGCCGCCAACCGCATGACCCGGCCCCACCTGGGCGGGTCTCACCTCGGGGTTATATCCCCAACATTAGGCCCCAGATTGATTTGAACTGGTTCATGTCAATCTCCGAATCTTCCGGTTGGCAAGTCTTGCCTTCTCTGATAGTCTTCATGACCCGCCGAAAAATGGGCGATCGTTGCTTCTGACGAGCTTTCATGACCCGCCGTGACGTCATCAGAAAAATCAAAAAAGATTCCCCTGACGTCAGAGCGGATCTTTTTTTTATTAATATGACCAGCCCGAGAATCCAGGCATTTCTTCAGTCAATTGCCGTCGTGCCTCCTCGATTCTCGCGCCGACTGTTGCTGTCGCCTCACATCCTCATAAATAGGCACGGGGGCCCCATCATTTTCATCTTCCCGCCGCTGCCTTCTTCTTCTTCTTCCTTTGGACCACCGAAGCTTGCCGCGCCGCCGAAGCTCATCGTCTTCATCAACTCCGGCCGCTGCATCAACCTGAATGCATCCAGAACATCGCCGCATCCGCTCGCATCCTCCAGGTTTCATTACCGCTCCCTGTTAGATCTGTACTAATCCTTTAGATCTCCCCCGAGTTCGTCGGGTTTCTTCGGTGTTCATCACCGTTCATCAGAACGTCCCTCCCTGATTTAGATAAGGAAACACCTCATTAGGGCCTCATAACACTGCCCAAATCACGCGGCTGTCTGCCCCGTAATTACGCTGCACTCATTGTAAATCTGTAACTCGTTCTGATCTGTACAGAGACCGTCTGTCTTCCACCGGCTTTTCAGGGCTCAAATTATTTTTCGTTTTCCCTCGCCCGTAGATCTTGAATCCATAGCTGTGGTTGCAGAATCTTTTTCTCCACACTTAGTAACTTTTCAAATGTGAGCTGATAAACTTAACCCGCCGTAAGGCTGCCGGCTCACACTGTCACACCGCAAATAACTTCGGCGGCTTATAACTGTATATTGGCCCGCCAAATGCCGTCACTATTTGTAGAGTCAAAACGATCTTGGTTATAATACATTTTTAACCCGCCGAATATTCATATCTTTCCGTAGTTTCCTAAACCGCCGCCATGTCTAGAGTCCCGTCCACTTGCAACTGGGTAAAGTCTGGGGTGACTGAGGAGTCACTCAAGGAGTTCGTCACCATGGGGGTCTTGCCGGCTCAAGAGGTCATCCACTGGCGGGTTCCGGGCAACGAGAATATCCCTAAGCCTGAAGCCGGGGAAGTCATTGTGTTCACAGACCACCTTCTCCGCGGTTTCTCTCCTCCCGGGTCTAAATTTTTCCGGGATGTCCTACATTCCTTCAGCCTGCACCCCCAAGATATCGGGCCCAACTCTGTTACCAATCTATGCCAATTCCAGACCCTGTGCGAGGCTTATCTGCAAGAAGAGCCGTCCGTTGATCTCTTCAAAGAGTACTTCTACATTAACCGCCAAACAGAAATGGCGGATGGCTTGAGCCTCGAGCTTGGAGGTGTCACACTTCAAAGACGGAGGGACGTACTTTTTCCATCAGCTACTCTTTCGAGTCATCCCAAAGAATGGAATAAGACTTGGTTTTATTGCAAAGACACTTCGCCAGAAGGGGAGAGCCCACTGCCGGGTTACCGTCCTTACCGGCTCAGCCCTGACACAGAGCTCCCAGGCCGGATATCCGCTGCTGAACGCGCTCAGTATGGTCCAACTTTCTCAAAGATAAGGGCCCTGCTGGCTAATGGGCTAACAGGTGTTGATCTGGCCCGCTGCTGGGTCTCTTGGAGGATTCTACCATTGAGCCGCCGTGGCGCCTTAATGTGCCAATACAGTGGTGAAGTAGACGATCCTCAGCGCTTCAACCGGACCCCCTGACAGATTCTGACCTTAATACTATCGTCAAATCCTTACTGGGGGAATCTCAAGCCGCCTACAGCAAGACGGATTTAAGTCCCTTTTATGCACTTAACCCGGCTCCAGAGGTGAGTCTTTCCATCTTAATTCTCTGGCATTCTTTTCATGCTGTACCTCATATATTGTATTAACCTTTCTATCAATGCATTTTATCATTTGCAGGCCGGCTCCTCCTTCTGGAACAAGAGATTACCCGCCGCCCTAAAAAAGAAGAGCAAAGTCCCCAAAGCGACTAAAGCTAAGGCTCCGACCAGTAAGAAGAAACAATCGACCGAAGAGCTCTTCGACCTTGACGATTCAGAGGTAGAACTTGACTCCCTTGGTCGTCTTTTCATACAACTTATTGACGCTGACTCTTCTCAGGAGGAAGCAGAAAACAGTCATGCTGATGTTGCAGAGGTAATCGTTATCTCCTCTGACTCGGAACTTTTACCAGTAAAGAGAGTACGGCGAGCTGTACGGAAGGTAAAATGTTCTCGCTCTTTTGCTCACTTGAAATCTGTCTTTCTTTTGAAGAAACAGCAAGATGATAATCGACGTCAGACCCGGAGCACCGGCTCTGAAGATCTTTTAGCCGGCTTATCAAATTATCCGGCTCCCCGGAAACGGCCCACTGAGGTACTTCCTGCCTTGAACTTGTCTCTTTTGTATGCTAATCTTGTGCTGCTACTTACTTGTCTTTTGACAATGATAACTTTTCAAGATTCACCCCCTTCTTCCGGCGACTCGACCGCCTCAAAGCTGCCTCCTCTTATTATCAACCCGGGGTAAGCATTTCTACATCCCGAAATGTGTTTAATATCTCATACTTTATCATGACATACCCAACACTGCCTTTGCTCGCAGGGCTCAAGCCAAACGAAGGAAAGTGGCCGGGTCATCCGCAACTCCTGATGCCCAAGACCCGGAGAACCCAATGCCCAATATTCCTGAATCTCATATTGAACCTTCTGAGGCTGCTAAAGACGCCCATGAAGAGGTTCCTCCAAATAACGAGCCGGCTGCTATGGACATTGAAGCTCCTGAAGCCCATCCAGATTCTCCTCCTAAGCCGCCCAGCCCCCGGCCGTCAACTGAAGATACGGCTTCTCATGAAGAAGTCATCGTTACCGGGGCGACTTACAAACCTCCAGCTCCCTCACACGTGCTATCCAAGCATATCAATGAAGACACAGCGGCTCCCTCCAAGGAAGAAAAGACTCCATCTGATCTTTCAAATTTGGAGAAACTTACTGCAGACGAATTGCATGCCGGCTACCTGAGTCGTCTGTTTGCCAGCCGAGACATGGCGGCCAACTTGGTCGCCAAGATGAAGAAAAAATACGAGGTACTTCACTTCCCTTGCCTCTTCATGTATATACTTATGTAGCCCCCAAGAACCAGTTGATCTCTCAGAAGGTCAGCCGGGTCTTCCATTAATTTAGCAACTTGTGAAGAATCATAAGTATGTGAAACATGGACTGAGAGCCAATCGTAGCCCCCAAGGGCCGGGTCATTATACCAACAATGAGCCGACACTTAATCAGAAATTAAGAGCCAATCGTAACCCCCATGGGCCGGGTCATTACCTAAGTAATGAGCCGACACTCAATCATAAATTAAGAGCCAAGTGTAGCCCCCAAGGGCCAGGTCATTACCTAAGTAATGAGCCGGCACTCAATCATAAATTAAGAGCCACGTGTAGCCCCCAAGGGCCGGGTCATTACCTAAGTAATGAGCCGGCTCTATAAGAAAGAACTGGGATACATTAGCCCCCAAGTGTCAAGTATATTGCTTGCAATCTGCTTGAGATTTGTAACCATTGTACCAAACTTTGACATAAACTGTGTGAGCCGGACCGGCGGCTTAAAACTGACAACCTTGCACTGTCATGACTTGTCCTGCGCAGGAATCTTTAAGTGCTGCCGAGTCTAACCTGATGGACTTGAAGAAAAACTTATATTTGCAACAAGACGCCCGAGCAGAGACGGAAGAGAAGTGGCGGCTCTGCTCTATAGATCTTGAGAAGATCAAAACAAAGTTCGAAACTTTCAAGCAGACTGCTGAATCAAGCCAAGCCGCCCTAACCAAGTGCGCTGAAGACGCCGAGGGCCGGCTCAAAACGGTGACTGATGAGCTGAACACTCTGAAGGGCCAGATATCCCGTATGATTGGAGCTGTGTTTGGTAGGTATTCTTAACCTTCAACTACATACAAGTACTTGTCAATAATCTTCTCTGGCAACTTATAAGTTTTGACATGTTTGTAGGTGAACGGAGCCGCCAGCTCTCAGATAACAGCTTGTTGAAACTCAAAGCTTTATACTCTCTTTCTGAACAGCTCTATGCCGGGTCACTTTTTACTATTAAAGCTGTGATGACTGAAAGGGGTGTGCCAAAGTTTATGAAGGGCATGCTAGAAGTCCTCTCCACCATCCCGCAACAGATAGAAGAGCTGAAGAGATCAGCCGCCCGTAAGGGCGCGATAGCTGCTCTGAGCCGGTCGCTGGCTTATGCCCCGGAGCTGAACCTGGCTGAAATGATGGATGGCTTCCCTCAACTGAAGGATAACGGCTCGAAGTTTATACAAGAAGATTACTCTCGCTATCATAAGGTGTCCCGGGTTCTGGCAAGTCGGCTGGCCGCAGAAGCTGATCTGGCAGTATATCAGGCGGCTTATACTGAAGAGAACAAACGTGTTCGAGGGCCCACCTTCGAAGCCAAGAGCTTAATCCCTCAATGCCGTAAGCACCTCTTTGCTCCTGATGTTGACCCATCTCCGATAATGCATGATGAAGCCAAGTTTGAAGACTTAACCAACTGCAATTGGGATGTGGACAACCTCCAGATCCAGGAGACCGAAGACCCGGCACAGGATGACCCGACGGCGAGTTAGAGAAAAACTGTTGCATCATGTGAAGGTAACCCGGCCTTGTTTAATCCGCCGGGTTAGAAATTGCTGAAAAAACTTGAAGTCTACAACTTTTGGGCTTTTGGATAGCCTTGTAATAGCAGTAGGAAAACTTTTAACTGCCTGCTCTTGTGCTTTTGATGCACTGCTTTAAGGTTCTGCCGGCCACTTAGCAAATTCATCTGTGATATATAATCATTTGACTGCTTTGACGTGCCGGGCGGGTTATACTCCCTGAGCAATGCCAAGCCGGAAATTTTCCAAAACTTAGAATCTTATCATGAAAGTACCTGCAAAAACAAGTAATTTGTATGTCTCATCCTATAAGCCGGCTTTAAAGGCGCGGTACGACAAGATAACTCTTGTTTTTATGAATTTTTTTTGTGTTGTTTCCGAAGAAACTAGGCGGAAAGCCTAAAGAAAACTTGTAAACCGGGTCTCACGTGACATAAATCCATCGTTTAAACTTTAGCAAGTTCAGGGTCTTTAAAAGATTGACATTGCTAAAAGTACGAACGGGCCACATAGCGGAGGGGTTATGGCAGACAAGACGAGTTTATCCTAGCGCACTGTAAGCCGACTCTCTCGTGACAAAAGCCGCCGTTTAAACCTTGACAAGTTCAGGGTCTTTGTGCGAGAATAACTTATAAAAGTTCAGGGTCTCTTATCAAGAATAACTGTCAAGAGTTCGGCGGGTCACATGGTGGAGTAGCAAGTTGCAAACAGGCAGGTTTAACTCGAACATGGCATATAAAGCCTGGCCAAGAGGGTATGTAAGCTAAACCCATAGGGTTGGAAGCCCCCAAATGACCTGATTAAGGATCAACTCCTTTGTATGACACTTTCAGTGCGGAGAAAACGGCAGAAGCCCCTAATCATGGGGATGCCAACTTTATTATATCATAAAAGATGGTATATACAATGACAGGAATATGTACATTGATGAGAGCCGTACTGGCGGCTTAAGTATAGTATGGCCGAAGGTGAGCAGTATTCCATGGCCTCTTGGTCTCTTCACCAGAAGTGCGAGACTTGTCACTTTCCCGTACATCAATGAGATAATAGGAGCCATTGTTGAGATTTCTGCTGATCACAAACGGTCCTTCCCAGGGAGGTGACAACTTATGCATATCTGACTGGTCTTGAATCAGCCGGAGTACTAAATCTCCTTCTTGGAACGTCCGGGTCTTGACCCTGCGGCTATGCTAGCGACGCGGGTCTTGTTGATAAATCGCCGACCGAGCTGCTGCAAGATCCCGTTCATCGTCCAAGGCATCCAAAGCATCCTGACGCGCCGCCTCGTTATCAGTTTCCACGTAAGCCGCCACTCTGGGAGAGTCATGACGAATATCACTAGGGAGAACAGCTTCTGCACCATAAACCATGAAGAAAGGCGTATAGCCTGTAGACCTGTTGGGGGTGGTTCTTATGCTCCAAAGAACAGACGGCAACTCCTCCACCCAACAACCCGGCGTGCGCTCCAAAGGAACCATGAGCCGGGGTTTTATACCTCTTAAAATCTCCTGGTTAGCACGCTCAGCTTGACCATTAGACTGCGGGTGAGCTACCGAAGATACATCAAGACGGATATGCTCCTCATCACAGAACTCCTTCATAGCCCCCTTAGACAAGTTAGTGCCATTATCAGTGATGATACTATGAGGATAACCAAACCAAAAAATCAGCTTTTTGACAAACTGAACTGCTGTTGCTGCATCACACTTGCTCACTAGCTCAGCCTCAACCCACTTAGTAAACTTGTCAACCGCCACCAAGAGGTGGGTCTTTTTGTCCTTAGACCTCTTAAAAGGTCCTACCATATCAAGCCCCCACACTGCAAATGGCCAGGTGATTGGAATCATCCGTAGCTCTTGAGCCGACACATGGGCACGTCGCCCAAATTTTTGGCACCCGCCACACTTAGTGACCAAATCCTCTGTGTCTTTATGAGCTGTTAACTAGTAAAACCCGTGTCGAAAGGCCTTGGCCACCAATGATTTTGACCCGGCGTGATGACCACAATCGCCAGCATGGATTTCTTGCAAGATCTCATGGCCCTCATCAGGAGAAACACAACGCTGAAAGACACCAGTCACACTCCGCCGATGTAACTCGCTGTTGACAATAGTCATAGACTTAGACCGCCTTATGATCTACCGTGCTAGAGTCTCATCTTGAGGTAACTCACCGCGGGTCATATACGCCAGATAAGGCAACGTCCAATCAGGGATCGCGCGAAGAGCCGCCGCCAATTGCCCTTCCGGGTCAGGTATAGCCAAATCCTCCTCCGACGGTAACTTGACCGATGGATGATGCAACACGTCCAAGAACACATTAGGCGGCACCGGCTTATGCTGAGACCCCAGCCTTGATAATGCGTCAGCCGCCTCATTCTTCCGCCGGTCAATATGATCCACCTGATAATCTTTAAAGTGGCCAGCAATAACATCAACCGCCTGACGATAAGCCGCGATACGAGGGTCTTTAGAATCCCATGTGCCAGAGACTTGGTGAGCCACCAGGTCTGAGTCGCCAAGACATCTGACCCGGCTCAAGTTCATCTCCTTGGCCACCCGGAGCCCATGAAGCAAAGCCTCGTATTCCGCTGCATTGTTAGTACAAGGAAACATTAGCCTCAAAACATAACAGAATTTGTCACCTCATGGGGAAGTTAAAACAACTCCATCCCCCGAGCCTTCCAATTGCCTGGATCCATCAAAGTGAATCGTCCAATAAGTATTGTCCGGCTTTTCCTCAGGTATTTGACACTCTGTCCAGTCATTGATAAAATCCACCAGGGCTTGAGATTTGATAGCCGTTCGGGGTACATATTTCAAATTGAGAGGTCCAAGCTCAATCGCCCACTTAGCAATCCTTCCAGTGGCTTCTCTGTTCTGAATGATATCCCCCAAAGGGGCAGAACTGACCACTGTGATCGGGTGCCCAAGAAAATAATGTTTCAGCTTGCGATTGGACATGAACACCCCAAGCACCAGCTTTTGCCAATGTGGATATCGTTGCTTAGACTCTGTCAAGACTTCACTGATATAATAAACCGGCCTCTGAACTGGGTACTCCTTACCCGCCTCCTTGCGCTCCACCACAATTGCAGCACTAACAGCCCTGTTGTTAGCCGCCACATATAAAAGCAGAGGCTCCTTCTCCACGGGAGCGACCAGAACAGGCGGCTCAGCCAATTGCTTTTTGAGCGCCTCAAATGCTTCATCAGACGCATCACTCCAGACGAAATCGTCTGTCTTCTTCATCATCTGGTATAGAGGAATAGCTTTCTCTCCTAGTCGGCTTATGAACCGGCTCAGGGCGGCAATACGACCCGCCAGGCGCTGAACATCATTAATACACGCCGGTTTAGACAAGGAGGTAATGGCCTTTATCTTATCCGGGTTAGCCTCAATGCCACGCTCAGAGACCAAGAAACCCAAGAGCTTGCCTGCAGGTACGCCGAACACACACTTTGCCAGGTTAAGCATCATCTTGTAAACCCGCAGATTATCGAAAGTTTCCTTCAAATCAGCCAGCAGAGTTTCCTTCTTCCTTGACTTGACCACAATATCATCCACATAAGCATGAACATTGCGCCCAATTTGACCATGAAGACAGTTCTGCACACAACGCTGGTAAGTCGCCTGGGCACTCTTAAGCCCGAAAGGCATAGACACATAGCAGAAAGCTCCAAAAGGCGTAATGAAAGACGTCTTCTCTTGGTCTTTGACTGCCATCTTGATCTGATGATAACCTGAATAAGCATCCAGGAAGCATAGACTCTCACAACCCGCCGTTGCATCAATGATCTGATCGATACGGGGGAGAGCAAATGGGTCAATCGGACACGCCTTGTTAAGATCCGTGTAATCCACGCACATGCGCCACGTGCCGTTCTTCTTGAGTACCAACACCGGGTTAGCTAACCATTCCGGGTGAAAAACTTCAACGATGAACCCTGCTGCCAAGAGCCGGGCCACCTCTTCCCCAATAGCCTTACGCCTCTCCTCATTGAAGCGACGGAGGAACTGTTTGACCGGTTTAAACTTAGGATCCACATTAAGGTGGTGCTCAGCGAATTCTCTCGGTACACCCGGCATGTCAGAAGGCTTCCATGCAAAGATGTCCCGATTCTCACGGATGAATTCGATGAGCGTGCTTTCCTATTTCGGATCCATATTAGCCCCAATAGTGAACTGCTGTGATGAGTCGCCAGGAGTGAAATCCACTAGCTTGGTATCTTCTGCCACAAACTTGAGAGGCGGCTCAGATTCCGTGCTAGGCTTCTTTAGTGGCCTCATATCTGCCGGGTCAACATTCTCCTTATAAAACTTGAGCTTCGCCTCCGCACAACTCGACTCTGCATATGCTGCATCACCTTCCTCACACTCAAGAGCAATCTTCCGATCACCATGCACAGTAATCATTCCCTTTAACCCGGGGATCTTGAGCTGTAAGTAAACATAGCAAGGTCTAGCCATGAACTTGGCCTAAGCCGGCCGTCCGAACAGAGCGTGGTACGGGCTCTTGATCTTGACCACCTCAAACCATAAAGATTCCACCCTATAGTTGAATTCATCACCAAAAGGTACCTCCAGAGAAATTTTTCCGACTGGATAAGCCGATTTTCCGAGCACCACTCCGTGAAAGACCGTTGAAGACGGCTTAAGGTCCTTATCAAGCAAGTTCATCCGGCGGAACGTGTCATAGTACAGGATGTTGATGCTGCTGCCACCATCCATAAGCACCTTAGTGAACACATAGCCTCCGACTTGGGGGGGCCACCACCAAAGCCAACTGTCCCGGGTTATCCACACGCGGCGAGTGATCCTCTCTGCTCCAACTTATGTCATACTCTGACCACCTTAAGTACTAAGGGAGAGCCGGCATAACCGCATTAACCGCCCGCTTGCGCACCTTCCGATCCCGCTTGTCAAGACTAGTCGTAAAAACATGATACTGGCCTTCATTAAGCTGCTTGGGATTACTCTGATACCCGGACTGGTTATTTTGTTGCTGACCTCCATTGCCAGACTGTTGATTATTACCTCCATGGTTTCCTTGACCTTGATAGCCAGAGCCTGAGCCGCCTGTACCGAAGCCAGACCCAGAAGGACCGGATCCTGACCCGCCGGATGGTCCACCGCTGCCGCCTTGATGCTGGTTAACACTGTAATTTCGAAACTCCCGCATGATCAAACAATCCTTCCAAGCATGAGTAGATGGCTGATCAGGAAGACTATGTTTTGGGCAAGGAACATTCAACATCGCCTCCATGTCAACCGGCTTGCGCTTAACGAAAGGCGGCTTGCCGTTCCCCTTGCCACGGTTATTCCCAGTACTGGTGTTGGCCACTAAATCGGACCCGCCGTTCTGGTGTTTCCGCTTTCCGCCGTTGCCATTATTGTTGTTTCCTCCCCCATTCTGTGGTTGACTCTTGCCATTGTTATTCTTCTTACCCTTGGCCGATTTCTCATCATCGGAACCGGGGTCCTTCGTGCTGTCCGAGTCCGCATACTTGGTGAGAGCCGCCATGAGTTCCCCCATATCCTGGCATGTACGTTTGAGCCGGCCAAGCTTCTGCTTCAGGGGCACAAAGTGGCAATTTTTCTCCAGAATAAGGACCGCTTGAGACGCTGTAATGTTATCAGAAGAGTGGATGATGGTTGAGACCTGCCGGACCCAATGATGAGCCGACTCGTCCTCGCGCTGCACGCAATGATCCAAGTCCACAATCGTCATGGGCTGCTTGCACGTTCCCTGGAAATTCTTGATAAACTTCGCCTTCAACTCGGCCCAGGAATTTATGGTGTTGGGTGGTAAACCCTTCAACCACGTGCGAGCCGGCCCTTTCAGCATCATGATGAAATACTTGGCGCATACTGCATCACTGACGTCTAACATCTCCATGGCTAGTTCATAGCTTTCGATCTAAGCTTCTGGAGGTAGATCAGCGGTATAATTAGGCACCTTACGAGGACCCTTGAAGTCCTTCGGTAGGCGCTCGTTTCGTAAAGCCGGTACTAAGCACGGCACTCCCACAGCCCTGGATGTTACTCCGGCTCCTACCGAGACGGAAGGTGCTACTGTGGGTTCTTGATAAGCCGACGCAGCTACCAATGCTGCCGCCTCACGCTGTGCTCTTGCCCGATCCACCAGCGCCTGAGCATCAAGAGCCGGTTGATTGTCTCGTGGCGGGTTTCGACATCGCTCGCTGCTAGAGACCGCCGGCGACTCTAAACGCCGGCTGTAGCTACGGCTCGGGATGGGGGTTGAGTGCACGCGACTCCGGCTATAAGTATATTTCTCCTGCTGTGCCATTGCTGTCTGTAAATAGCCAATGGCGTTCCGCACTTCTTCTGCGAAGGGCGTCCCATTAGGGATGGGGATCGTGCCAAGTCTGGTTGCCGCTGCCACCTTGTTCTCCACCGGGTTAGAATAATGACCGGGCGGTGTCGGAAAAGACCGTGGCGGGGTCTGGTTCCTGCGGGGCGGGTCTGGCTGCCGATGCTGAACCGCCGCCCTGCTCCCAGGTACTTCCGCCGTCCGGGTTACGGTCAAAGGTGCATTCCGTCCCGTCCCTGGCGTGTTGAAAAGATTTCTCGCCTCATACTGATCCGGCAAACGAGATTGATGCCTCATCCGGTGAACCGCCGCCGCGGTCTGCTGCTCCAGTTCAAGGCAAACGAGATTGATGCCTAAGGCGCTCTGACTCAGCATCCATCTGAGCCTTCAACGCATTGATTTCCCCTTGGACACCGGCCATCTGGCCCTTTATCCTTGCGATCTCTGTGTTGCGGGCTGCTTGGTTTTCGGCCGTGACCTCGGTTTCCATCAGAGTTGTAAGCTCGTTCATCAGATCCAGCAAAACTTGAGCCGACGGCCTGCCTGACCCGGACCCGTTCGCACCAGCGGCCGTGCTACCAGGGGCCGGTGCCGATCCCGCCATGAAGACAGCAGCGCGGCTCGGCGGCTCATAGTATTCCGACTCATGGTGCTCCGGCTCAGGGTAATCCTCGACGTAGCCCCCAAGCCCGCCGTTATGAAGCTGGTAGATTGATTCCGCCTCTCCGCTCGAGGATCCATCCTCCGAGCAGATGAGGGTTTCCTCTCGTGACACGGAACCTTCAAGCTCCGCGCCTTGGGCCGACGAAGACGTGCTTTCGACCCGGATTAACTCGGGCGGGTTGCACGCGCCGGGCCGGCTCGACGAGGTCGGTGCAGACGTCTGGCCCGGGTGTAGATCCGCCGATATTGCCGATGAAGACTTGAATTCCGCCGAAGGGGACCCGGTGCCCGTACTCGATTGAGTCGGCCTCGGGGCCCCAGCCAGCGTCGTCGATGTAGAGCTTGCCGCGGTGACTCTTGGTCATCCTGCCAATGGCGTATCCCTCGATCCCCGAGAGAGAGCCCTTCGAGAACTCCACACCACCGAGCATCGGCCCCACGGTGGGCGCCAACTGTCGTGGTTTAGTCACGGCAGATGTCCCCGTTAAAGGACTTAGGTTCGAGGCCATCGCTAAGGCGGTGAGCTCAAAGGGATTGATCGGAATCGAGAGACAAGGGTTTACCCAGGTTCGGCCCCTCGAAAAGAGGTAAAAACCTACGTCCTGCTTTGTGTTGTATTGATTGGGCATCGATTATAAGGGAGCGAGTTCGCTTGACCTAGTTATCGATCAATTGTTTTGTGCCCTAAGCCGCCCAGGTAACCCGCCTTTATATACACAGGTCAAGGCCCTGGGCTTACAAGAGTCCGGGCCGGGTTATACTTGATAACCGACCTCACCTCTAACTACTCATGCCTTGTCTAACAAGCCGCCACCGGCGGCTTACACCACCGGGTTACATCTCGTCTTCTGGCTCTGAGCCTCCAGGCCCATTGAGTAAGCCTGCGCCAAACCTTATTGTAAGCCGCCAACTGCATGATCCGGCCCCACCTGGGCGGGTCTCACCTCGGGGTTATATCCCCAACAGCGACGGTAAGTATTTCCCTCAGTTATGAAACCAAGGTTATCGAACCAGTAGGAGGATCACCACCACCCAATAAGCAGCACCTGCACACAAACAACAAATACTTGCAACCCGACGCGAAAGAGAGGTTGTCAATCTCTCTACGGTAAAAAGATAGATTAGGTAGTGATAGATAGGAGAGATATATCTCTCAAGAACACAAAATAAAAAGAGCAAATAAAATATGCAGCAATATGTTTTTGGGTTTTTGGTTTTGTAGATCTGAAAACAAAGATGCAAAAAGATAGATCTGAAAGCAATATGTTGGAAAAGTAGACCCGGGGGCCGTAGGGTTCACTAGTGGCTTCTCTCATGAGTATAGCGCACGGTGGGTGAAAAAATTACTATTGGGCAATTGATAGAAAATCGAATAGTCATGACGATATCCAAGGCGATGATCATTATATAGGCATCACGTCCAAGATAGGTAGACCGACTCCTGCCTGCATCTACCTCTATTACTCCACACATCGACCGCTATCCAGCATGCATCTAGTGTATTAAGTTCATGGAAAAACAGAGTAATGCAATAAGAACGATGACATGATGTAGACAAGATCTATTCATGTAGGAATAGACCCCATCTTGTTATCCTTAATAGCAACGATACATGCGTGTCTTGCTGCCCCTTCTGTCACTGGGAAAGAACACCGCAAGATCGAACCCATCACAAAGCACCTCTTCCCATGGCAAGAAAAATCGATCTAGTCGGCCTAACTAAACCAAAGATTCGAAGAAGAAATACGAGGCTACAAGTAATCATGCATATACGAGATCAAAGAAGACTCAAATAATATTCATGGATAGAAACTAATCATGAACTCAAAATTCATCGGATCCCAACAAACACACCGCAAAAGTTTACATCAAATAGATCTCCAAGAGACCATTGTATTGAGAATCACAAGAGAGAGAGAGAGAGAGAGAGAGAGAGAGAGGAAGCCATCTAGCTACTGCCTAGATTTGGGTGTCTTCTGGTCCAGAAAAAATCTCGAAAAAGTTTCGTCGCGATTGGGCTCCGTTTGGTATTGATTTTCTGCGAAGTAAAAAACAAGCAAAAAACAGCAACTGGCACTTTGGCACTATGTCAATAGGTTAGTCCCAAAAATTGATATAAAGTTGTTATAAAATGATTGTAAAACATTTAAGAATGATAATATAACACCATGGAACAAGCAAAAATTATAGATACATTGGAGACGTATCAATCCCCCTTTAGCATCTTCTTTTCCAGTGTTGTTTTATTATTGTTCCAACCCTGAGATCTCTATGTCCGAGTTCTCTGCCAGTAATTGGGACCCGGGTCTATGGCTTTCTCTTTTTCCAGAAGAGTTGGGTGACTGGCACTGTCTTGCTGCCTTGTTCCCAATGCTCTCGGAGGAGGATGGCACCATGATTTGGCCTCATGTGGCCTTTGGTAGGTTCTCGGTTAAGTCCTTATACTCCTGCCTTATCTCTAGACCCCCCACTTCAAAATTCAAGATGATTTGGCCGGCCAAGGTTTCACCCAAGATCAAGATTTTCCTTTCGCGGGCTTTTAGGGGTCGACTACCTTCGGCGGACCAAATCCGCAAGCGTAATGGGCCTGTTTCTTTCTGATCATTGTCCTTTGTGTTCTCAATTGGAAGATGCCAACCACATCTTCTTAGGATGTGTGTTGGCGAAACTGGCTTGAGGATGTGTTTGCACTTGGTTAAGAGTGTCCTGGGATTCCAACTCGTTTGAGGAATTGCGGTTGCTTTCCTATGGACTTCAGGATTTGTCTAAATGGATGTTTTGGGTGGGCCTGGGCGCGCTGTGTTGGGAGTTGTGGACTACTAGGAACAAGTTTACATTGAGGGGATCTTCCCTAACAAACCTGCTGACCTGTTGTTCAAAATCTCTATCTTCTTGCAGCAGTGGAAATTATTGACTAAACTTGCCGATCGGGACGCCCTAGAGATGCTAATTTCGAAAGTTTGTGAGTCTGTGCATTCCCTGTCGTCTCCACTTGATGGTGATCATGTCTAGGCTAGTTGCGCTTTATTGTTTATGGGTAGGTTGTGGGCCTGCGCGCTTTGTTTGATTCTCCAGTTATCTGGCCTGCGTGCCTTTTGAACTATTTGGGCATGTGTGCCGCTGGTTGTTGGCCTGCTTTGTGGGCCAGAACTTATGTTTGGTTGTGTGGTTTGCTACTCTGCTGTGTGGCTTTATTTATTAAGTCAGGCGTACACCTTTCCTTTAAAAAAAGTCACACATTTATAATTAAACTTTTGACATAACATGCAAATCCCCGCTTTGATGCTTACCACTTGAGGTTCAACATGTGCTTTGATGCTGGTAGGGTCCTCGTATTCATCTTGGTCAGTGAGTTAATACGATTTTTCCTACTGCTTCTTTCAATTTACATAATCCTCACACAATTTCTGCTTATCTAATTCGGGTACACAACTTAGTTTGCATGATCGTCAATTTGTATTTCAACAAGGTGGATAATTTCTCGTAGAAATCTACTTATATGGCCTCCTGCAATTATTTTTGTTTTATTGCTTATTGTAATTAGCTAGCTAATTAGACATGTAATTTATGTTTATTAGCATTCATATAGTATGCATGAAATAACTTTTGCCCTCTGTGTTCACTACTCACAAAGGTCACTGGAAACATCGATGTCCTCTCACGGTGCCTGTCTTCAGATGCAACCATGTGTTCACACAATACATTACACATACAGTTGAAATTTGGTAACCTTGTGTGGTTGTGCCTACTCTTTTAGTAGTTGATATGGTTAAGATGAATTATCTTGTACAATTTTTTTGTTACAACAGTTGACGTATAAATACATATACCATCTTCCCCATCAGCTTGAGCTTTTGGGTGAACTGACTGGTACGTGCCGTTTTACATGATATCGAAGTCAAGAGGTTTTGAGTTCAAGACCGGCTGACACAATTTAGAATAAAAAATGAGCTCACTTTCGGTCCACGTTTAGACCCGAGGGAGCCACACATGAGAGAAAGTGTTGATTTATAAATGCATAACCCATCTTTCTACATATGTTTAGCTTTTGGGTGAACTGGCTGGTGCGTGTAGTTCTACAACAACCACATATTGCATAGAAGTTCTTTACCATGTAATCTATTAAAATCATCATTTCACTTAGTAATGCTTTCATGGTTTAATACAACAGATTCTCATTTATTGCATTGCAGAGTCAGAGTGGGGAGGATATGTTGTTTGGATCAGTAACAGGAAGAGTTAGTCATTTTTCAAGGTTAAATTTTTACTTCGTTCTTAAATAGGCACAACTCTACGTGTCATTATCAATAAATAGGCACAACTCTATGCATTCTTCACCTCAATATTTGATGTTTTCTTTAGTTTCTCCACTGCTTCTGGATGGATGTTTGCATTGTTTTAATTAACACTTGGCGCTCCTCTTGATTCTCCTGCACCACAGTTTGTGCTACCGTTCACATTTACATTCGGTGCTTGCTTTGTCTACTCCCCGATGTCTTTAGGCTCTCCTCCATCACCAATACTTCTCGTGTTCCTTAAGTCTGCACCAGGCGTTTCCTCTGGCGTCTCCACTTCATCTTCATGGATGCTTTTGTTGTCACCCACATGGGCCACATCCGATGCTTTCATTGGCTGCTCCATTGCATTTACATGACATCTAGCCATAGTTTCACCTCTATTTTCTTCTGGTACCAACTCATGGCTGCACTTTTTTGCACTTGCCTCGAAGCCTCTTCTAGATATGTCAACGTGCGCTGTAACATTTTCCTGTGAGACCGGAATTATCTTCTTTATTGTTCCAACCTTCACATACTTGCCCATGAATTTCTGCTCCCATTCTTGCAAGGTTTCGACCTCTAAAGGGCCCAAGCCTGAAACATCGCCAGTTAAATCACTCGGCTCGAATGACATCTTTGCCAATGCCCTACTCGCATCTCTCCCTGCAAACAATGCATATGGGCCACCAGGTCCATAGAACATCCTGCACAACACAAGGAAGACACAAGTATGAAGGAAGAATAAATATGTTGCAAAGATCGACTTACGTCGGTACAATTAAGATGTTTCAAAGTGATTAAGTTTGAATAGCACAAAATTTAGGATATTAGTTAACATAGTTAGGTGCAGATCATGCTAATAATACCACGATGGGTATGTGTCTGTCATGCAAACAAAACAAAAAACTGATGACCGAGAAGAACCAGCCCACTTAGTTAGACAAGGACACACCATATGTGTACAAATGGCAACGATTTTTTTTTCCGGGGAAATGACAATGATTTAATGAGTTTGTACGGAATCAATCACCAGTACAATGTTTCCAAGTAAGGATATCTTCCTAACAGGTTAATTATGTCTCTTTTCTAATTGATCGCCTCTAAAACTCTATGGAAGTCAAGTAGACGTAGAAGAGAATAATATGAAACGAGGTAAAAGAAAACTATGGAGAACTCCTTATAATATTTTTTGGGGAATCTGGCATTCTTATATAATGATTAACCTCCACTGCAAATAACAAAAATTATCCTTGCAGTTTCAGTTCACAATTCTCCTTTTTAACTTTTGCATTCACACACACACACACACACACACACACACACACACACACACACAGGTAAATTATATGAGTAATATATATATATATAAATTCTATATCTCAAGGATATTACTCCTTCTAATTAAAATACTTTTCCTTTTGAATTTCTCAGGAAACGTAGATGTTCTTATGTGTAGGGAAGACGAACAGATAACTGAAAGAAATTCCATGGCTATACGAGAGAGAACGTCTACCTGCTCTGCGTGACATCATAAATTTGCCCCTTGATGGCCATGAGGAGCTGCTTCTTGGGGTCTGACCCGTCATAAAGCCCCAGCTCCTTCTCCGTCACCTCACCAAGCTGCACCGGTGGCGGCAGCGGCTCGGGCGTCCTCTCGTCCGCCGCCTGCTTCCTTCTCTGCGGCGACGGGGCTGGCCGCGCGAATGAGCCGGAGACGGCCATGTAAAACCCGGCGATCACCGCAACCACCGTGATGAACGCCTCCGGCGGCAGTCCTGTGTACGCCGCGATGGTCGCCTTCGCTGCCTCCCACCACTCCGCCGCTGCAGCCATCGCCATGGACGATGGCACAGGTGAGATGGTATAAACAACGTTGAGGTGGAAGGGGAGTGACGCGCGAGGTGTGCGCTATTTTCTATGGATGGGGCCGGAGAAAATAGGGCGGTCGATTGAGAGTTGAGACGGAGCACTCGACCCGATCCTCTTATCACAGGGAATCCATCTAGAAAGCTTAGAAAGTTGCAAAAAGACTTTTCTGATCCATGGTTTTGGTTGGGAATCCATGAAGATTAGTGATAGCATCTGGCCAGTTTTTTCGTCGATGATCTTGCGCAAAAGGCGTACGATGTCACAAGATTATCTCTCTGTATATGTACAATGCACAATTAGATCGGAGAAACCGTATAAGTTTTCTTTTACGGCAGACGTAAACGTGTGAGCTAGCACATCTGCACGAGCAGAGATCACCCTTCTTTTTAGATGGAAGACCATCCTGGAACATCGTTCTGATGACGTGCAGGACATTCACTGACAGCGGATGGAGCAGCAACCTGCTCCTGTCATCTTCTACCGTCAAACTGAAGCTAGAAAAAGATAGGTGGAAAGAAGGCTGTGCCGGTTCAGGGATGTGAGATGTGGGAAGCTGGAACGAAATAGGTGTGCGCTCTAAGTAACGTAGGTGGACTGTCTCGATTTGGCATCAGAATTGCACGCTCCTGCTTTTATCAAACTCTCATGGCAAAGTTCCATATACTCATCATGGTGTTGACATTCCATAAGACGAAATTATTTTTACGGCCAGTTGCACTTGTCCCCCTAATTCGAACCCACTTCTCACATTTGTCCCTAACTTTTTTGCTCTGTTCAAATTTGCCCCTAAAAAACATTTAAGGTCGCCTGAATACCCTTTCGTCTGAACAAAGTCGTTCGACCGTTACTTTGAAAATAAAAAAAAATCATATGAATCAGAAAATGCAAATAAGATATTAAAATGTCCAGAAAAAAAATCTCCTATACACGCAAGTCATTTACACTCATCATCTAATACATGCATTCATTTGAATTCACCCTAACAGATTATTAATGTTACTCCTCCTATATCCAAATAAGGCAGCGTCGATTAATTTGGTTTAGAGGGTGTATTAATACTAAATAGGTTTAAACCATGTTTATATCATGAATGCAAATGATATGCATATTGATATGTTATTTGCATTTTTTTTTGAGTTCATCTCCACTACTATTAGACAAGCGAGTTGAGGTGAAAACATTATATCTCAGCCACATATTCACCATCCATCAATGAACCGGATTGCCCTAATGTTGTATCACATCAAATTTACATATTTACAAATTAATTTTAATCATCTCCATCACACCTTAATTAGGAATCATTGCACGTTAATTACACTTTCATTAGGAAACAAATGATCACACCATATATCAACATATCAGCCATCATCACCACAATACCTTAATTAGGAATCATTGCACCTTAATTACACCTTCATTAGAAAACAAATTAGTCAAAAATCATGCGTCGCACACATCTCACTATCGTATCTCTCCCTCCAAAACTGTCACCGCTCAGTAAAATAAAAAAACTTCATGTGCATCGTACCCCATGCTCGTGCCGTCGCCGATGAACTTGCGTCGACAGCCCTCCATGCCTACCTTGCTATCTCCCATCACATGTCGCTCCCGATATCTCCAACATACACTAGTAGAAAACAGGGCTTTGGTCCAGGCCGGATCAGAGCTTTAGTCCCGGTCGTGTTACGAACCGGGACTAATGTGAGCATTAGTCCCGGTTCGAGCTGCTAGGACGCCGGCCAGGGTTCGTCACGCATCAGTCCCGGTTCGAACGGGACCTTTAGTCCCGATCGGTGAGACCAACCGGGACTAAAGGGGTGGTGGCAACCGTTCGCCTGGCACGAGCCCTTTTAGTCCCGGTTCGTGGCTCAAACCGGGACTAAAGGTCCCAACCGTTCAAATCCCGCGCCTTGGAAGTTGTTCCGCGCGAGATCTTACATGGGAAACGCTACAGTAACGCGACCGGCCTCCATTTCTGTTCGTCTCCCTCTCCTCTCTTCTTCCCCATCCTCCACCATGAATCCAATCACTCGCTACGGGAACGTGCTCGCACATGGCACGACCAATCTTCATGTCGTCTACACGAACGACAGCGCCAAAGTCGAGGGTTTTCTTTCCATGTTCGAGGAATGGCTTCAAGAGGAGAAACACAAGTTCATGGGCCTCGATCTCGAGTACACGGTCGATGGTCGCAATGTTGCTGTCGTCCAACTTTGTTTGAAGAAACATGTCATTATCTTCTAGTTGGCAAGGTAATACGAAACTTGTGATAGTTTTAATTGGGGCTTTTCTTTGATTCATAGGATAGGAAAATTGCATAGGAATAGGAGGATTGGGAATGTCGAGAACATGTCATAGTTTCCTTGATTCATAGGAAAAATGCATAGGAAAATTGGGGCTTTTCTTTGATTCATAGGAAAATTGGGGATTTTCTTTGATTCATAGGAAAATTGCATAGGAATAGAAAATTGCATAGGAATAGGAGGATTAGGAAAATTGCATAGGAATAGGAATAGGAGGATAGGAATAGGATAGGAAAATTGCATAAGAATTTTCCTTGTAGTTGCATATTGGCCATCGTGGGAGAACATGTCATAGTTTAGGGGCTTCTTTTGATTCATAGGATAGGAAATGCATAGGAATAGGAAACTTGCTATGATTCTTATTATACTTGTTATGATTCTTATTATACTTGTTATGATTCTTATTATACTTGTTCTAAATTATACTTGTTATGATTCTTATTATACTTGTTATGATTCTTATTATACTTGTGCCAAAATATACTTGTTATGATTCTTATTATACTTGTTCTAAAATATACTTGTTATGATTCTTATTATACTTGTTCTAAAATATACTTGTTGCAGCAGTATTTAACACATTTGTTCCATTTTGTTGTTGCAGTAGTGACAAGCACTGTCCAAAACTCATGGAGTTCCTTCGCAGCGGCATATATTTTGCTAGCGTTGATATAACGAATGACAAGATCAAGATGAGGCGCAGCTGGGGTATTGAGATACCAGTTGAATGCCACATTGATCTTCAGGGCAGGTTCAGGCTTGAACATGACAAGACTTCAATGGCTGATATGGCAGCCGCCCTGATCGACGAGGACTACGCTGATATGAAGACAAAATTCCCCAAGTCAGGGCACAAACATTGGGAGAAGACCCCACTTGACCCTATCAACATTGAGTATGCAGCAATAGATGGGTACGTTGCATACGAGTTGTACCGCAGGATTGGAATCTTCAATTATGGGCAGCGTCACCTCGTACCGCTAGTACCACCACCAGTGCCCCATGGGTCTCCTGCTTGGGGGTATTCTGATCCGGACGACGAGTAGTGTTTGCAATGGCGAACACTTTTATCTCTATTATGTAGTGCTTGGGGGTCTCCTGATTCGGACGAGTAGGTTTGCAATCCGGAAGAGTAGGATTGGTATCTTCAATTATGCAGTACTTTCTGTAATGGATATCTGAACTATTATTTCTATTATGTCCCAGTTTAAGTACGGTTTGCGTGTAAGAATATTTAGTATGATGTGAGCAAGCTTTCTGAAGCATTGTGATGTATGTGATGAAGATTGTCCATGGTTACGGCGCAATAAGCAAGGGACACACGCGAAGAAAAAGTGAAGACTTTCTCTCCAATAAGCAAGGGTGAAATTATGATACCATGCCAATTTTCAACCATTTCAGAGTTTATTTGCAGTGCTTTTCAATCTCAGGGTCATCTTAGCTCAAAATAAATCATGAAATGCATGAAAAATAGCAAATGAAGTCAGATAAGGGTTGAAAAGTGATGATGTGGCTTTGAATGGTGCATATTGAATGCAGAATAAGTCTTGAGTTAAAATATGTTTAAAAAAATGAAATCCCTTTGTAACAGACGAGTTTTCGTCCGAAACCCTGATACTTCGAAGGAGATTGTCCAGTTTGTACACAAAGTGCATCCAGTTTTTCCCGTAACCCTCTCAACTTTTTAGCACATGCTATGTGGGTGAAATGATGATACCATGCCAACTTTCAACCATTTCAGAGTTCATTTGCAGTGCTTTTCAATTCAGGGTCATCTTAGCTCAAAATAAATCATGAAATGCATGAAAAATAGCAAATTAAGTCAGATAAGGGTTGAAAAGTGATGCTGTGGCTTTGAATGGTGCATATTGAATGCAAAAAAAGTCTTGAGTTAAAATATGTCTAAAAAAATGAAATCCCTTTGTAACATACGAGTTTTCGTCCGAAACCCTGATACTTCGAAGGAGATTGTCCAGTTTGTACACAAAGTGCATCCAGTTTTTCCCGTAACCCTCTCAACTTTTTAGCACATGCTATGTGGGTGAAATGATGATACCATGCCAACTTTCAACCATTTCAGAGTTCATTTGCAGTGCTTTTCAATTCAGGGTCATCTTAGCTCAAAATAAATCATGAAATGCATGAAAATAGCAAATGAAGTCAGAAAAGGTTTGAAAAGTGATGATGTGGTTTTGAATGGTGCATATTGAATGCAGAAAAAGTTTTGAGTTCAAATATGTTTAAAAAATTGAAATGCCTTTTGTAACAGATGAGTTTTCGTCTGAAACCCTAATACTTCGAAAGAGATTGTTCATTTTGTACACGAAGTGCATCTAGTTTTTGCCGTAACCCTCTCAACATTTTAGCACATGCTATGTGGGTGAAATGATGATACCATGCCAACTTTCAACCATTTCAGAGTTCATTTGCAGTGCTTTTTAATTCAGGGTCATTTTAGCTCAAAATAAATCATGAAATGCATGAAAAATAGCAAATGAAGTCAGAAAAGGTTTGAAAAGTGATGATGTGGCTTTGAATGGTGCATATTGAATGCAGAAAAAGTCTTGAGTTCAAATATGTTTAAAAAATTGAAATCCTTTTGTAACAGACGAGTTTTTGTCCAAAACCCTGACACTTCGAAAGAGATTGTCCAGTTTGTACACGAAGTGCATCCAGTTTTTGCCGCAACCCTCTCGACTTTTTAGCACATGCTATGTGGGTGAAATGATGATACCATTCCAACTTGCAACCATTTCAGAGTTCATTTGCAGTGCTTTTCAATTCAGGATCATTTTAGCTCAAAATAAATCATGAAATGCATGAAAAATAGTAAATGAAGTCAGAAAAGGTTTGAAAAGTGATGATGTGGCTTTGAATGGTGCATATTGAATGCAGAAAAAGTCTTGTGTTCAAATATGTTTAAAAAATTGAAATCCTTTTGTAACAGATGAGTTTTCGTCTGAAACCCTGACACTTCGAAAGAGATTGTCCTGTTCGTACACGAAGTGCATCTAGTTTTTGCCGTAACCCTCTCAACTTTTTAGCACATGCTATGTGGGTGAAATGATGATACCATGCCAACTTTCAACCATTTCAGAGTTCATTTGCAGTGCTTTTCAATTCAGGGTCATTTTAGCTCAAAATAAATCATGAAATGCATGAAAAATAGCAAATGAAGTCAGAAAAGGTTTGAAAAGTGATGATGTGGTTTTGAATGGTGCATATTGAATGCATAAAAAGTCTTGAGTTCAAATATGTTTAAAAAATTGAAATCCTTTTGTAACAGATGAATTTTCATCCAAAACCCTCACACTTCGAAAGAGATTGTCCAGTTCGTACAAGAAGTGCATCCAGTTTTTGCCGTAACCCTCTCAACTTTTTAGCACATGCTATGTGGGTGAAATGATGATACCATGCCAACTCGCAACCATTTCAGAGTTCATTTGCAGTGCTTTTCAATTTAGGGTCATTTTAGCTCAAAATAAATCATGAAATGCATGAAAAATAGTAAATGAAGTCAGAAAATGGTTGAAAAGTGATGATGTGGCTTTGAATGGTGCATATTTAATGCAGAAAAAGTCTTGAGTTAAAATATGTTTCAAAAATTTAAATCCCTTTGTAATAGACGTGTTTTCGTCCGATCAAAGTTATTTAACTTAATATTATATAAAATTTATGCAACTAAAATTATCAAAGTTATTTTTGTTAAAAACTTTAATAGCAAAAAAAAAAATCATAAAGTATTTTTTGTTAAGAACTTTTAATATGCAAAAAAATAACATAAAAAATAGCAAAAATGAACATAGATGCGCTTATAGGGAAAATTCAACCTGAAATCAAAGTGATGCACTTTGATTTCAGGTCGAATTTCCCGTATAAGGGCATCTATTTTCACTTTGAGAGGAACTCAACAAGGCAGAGAGGGGCGGGCTTATAAACCGGTGCGAGCGCCTCTCGCTTGGCGAGGTGGGACTAAACTCCCACCACAGCCAGGACCAACCCTTTAGTCCCGGTTGGTGCCACCAACCGGGACTAATGCCACCCTTTAGTCCCGGTTGGAGCCACCAACCGGGACCAAAGGTCTCTGCTTCCCGGCCTTTGGGATGCTAAAATTGACCTTTAGTCCCGGTTGGTGGCACCAACCGGGACGAAAGGGGGGCATTGGTCCCGGTTGGTGGCACCAACCGGGACTAAAGGGTTGGGTATATAAGGCAGGACTTGTCGAATTCTCCCCCAACCTCTCCCATTCGCCCCGACGCCGCCAGGCTGCCGGAGCTCGCCGCCGCCCCCGAGCCCGTCCTCGTCGTCGCCGCCGTCCCCGAGCCCGTCCTCGTCGTCGCCGCCGCCCCTGAGCCCGTCCCCGTCATCGCCGCCGCCCCCGAGCCCGTCCTAACCGCCGCCCCCGAGCCCGTCGTCGCCGCCGCCCCCGAGCCTGACCTCGCCGCCGCCCCGAGCCCGTCCCCGCGCGCCTCCTTGTCCCGTCCTCGTCGACGTCATCGCCGCCCCCGACGCCGGACACCGCCCGCGCCACCTCCCCGAGCCCCGTCGTCGCCGCCCGAGCCTCCTCCCCAAGCCCGTCGTCGCCGGTGAGCTCCTGCCCCCTCCTCCGCGGCCACCGCGGCCGCGTGCGCCCGCGCCGCTGGCCTGCCTCGGCCCTCGCCCGCGTTTTAGTTTTTTTAGTTTGTTTTAGTATTTTTATTAGTTGTTTTAGTTTGTTTTATTAGTTGTTTTAGTTTGTTTTATTAATTAAGTAATCATTTTCTTTGCCTGCCAGGGTTTGGAAAAAGTTCACCCGAATGGTTCCCGGTCTAAACAACGAGCTGCGATTTACACACCCCAGAGTAAGTAGTACTAGCTAGTCTCGCGCATCTCTCATTGATTCTAGTTTCATCAATACCATTATCATGCTTGCTTATCAGTTTGATTGAACTCTATTCTCGTAAAGTGCTTGTACCAGGCACCCGAGAATCATTTATGTGGATACTACGTATGCGAGTTCATTCGCCACTATACCTCTGAGCGGGGCTTCTCTGAGAAATAATTTGAAGTACGTAAACAATATTCACAATTTTATTTTATATATTACCATCAATTGTGTTGAGTTTCATTCATATATATGTATTGACCCTCTTCTTTAAATTAGATCTGGCAGATGCGGGATGAACTCCTACCACATGATCGCATACGAGCAATTCAAGAGGAATTGGCGGGATTCTTTCTTGACCACGTCATACCTGAACACGGAGAATACCATGTGGAATTACAATGGTCTTAGGTAGATGATGTTAGGGATTGTAAGAGATGTTATATTGTACATATGTAGTAGCGTCGGATAGATATACGAAAACTTGTTGTTCGACCAAGCACGGAGAAAGAGATGTCACTTCTCTCTATATATGTTCATGACGATCTTGTGTAATTAATGGTTTCCTTCATTTGATTACTAGCTAGCGTCGAGTTCTCTCTATATGTATAGTAGCTAGCGTCGACCAAGCACGGAGAAAGAGAGGTCACTTCTCTCTATTAGCTAGCTAACACAATATGAAACCCCCAAATTAACCCTCCAAAACCCCTAAACCCCCCCTTCCAAAAAAAACCCAGCGCCTGCGAGCTGCTGACGCGTGGCTGCCTTTTGGTCCCGGTTGGTGTTACCAACCGGGACTAAAGGTCCTCCTGCCTGGGCGCCCCGCAGCGGCCACGTGGAGCCCCTTTGGTCCCGGTTCGTAAGCAAACCGGGACTAAAGGTTTTGGGTATTAGTCCCGTTTGCTTTGTCCCAGTTCCAGAACCGGGACTAAAGGCCCTCTGGAACCGGGACTAGTACCCTGTTCTCTACTAGTGATATGTGACAATGTTGGTTATCGATATCTATCTCATCCCATCCCTTATTAACTTGTTGACTCAGTTCACAAAGCAAGAAGTTACCCATGGTACACTGCGTGACTTAATCATAACTCAAGAGCATGTAGAACATGAAGTAAAGATCATGATAAAAAATCGTTCATCTATCATGTGGTTACATGTGCGTTGCATGTACATAGTTACTAGTTTTTAACGTAATGTTCAAATGACTTTTGACAGATGGAAGGGCATTCGCGCGAACTAAAATAGTTTTTAGGGGCAAATATGAGCACATCAAAATATTGGGGCAACTATCAGTAGTGGGTACGAGTTAGGGGGAATGTAAATGTCCCTTATTTTTCTGTATTTTTTTGGGAAATCCATAAGATGAAACTTGACAAATCCATTGGTTGCATCAACTATTCAAATGCTCCTTCCAATGCTCACGCCTACTCGCTACATGTGTGAATTATCTGCCAATATCTCATTATCTCCCCATCCTATCATGCGTCTTAAGCGCTAGATCATCGACGCTTATTTTGGGGCGGAGGGAGTATTTCGCCAACCGACGCATACCACCCTCCGCCCTGGGCCCAAGTTCCATTAACATTTTCTTTTCTTTTTATTAACCTTCAAAAATGGGTGTAGGAGGTGATTCGAAGTCCACAACTCATGTTTTAGTTCAAACCCCAGTAACCAAATGGCACATGGTACTTGTCCTATCTATTTTACTTCTTTTTTCTTCTTCAAAGGTAACACAAAAAAAAACCAGCGGTTTCCATGTTTGGTATTATTGTTGTTTTGTTTGGGCGGTTTTTTTTTTCTGTTTTTTTTCTTTCTCTTTATTTATCCATTTAATTTTTCCTTTTTTAAAATTTGCAAACTTTTCTAAAAATCGTGAACTTTTTAAAATTCATGAAGTTTTCAAAATTATGCACATTTTCTTAAATTCATGAACTTTTTTTTCAAATCTCTAAACTTTTTTTCAAATTTATGATTTTTTTCAAATCCAATAACTCTTTTCAACTTTATGATTTTTTTCCAAACCCATGAACTTTTTTGAAATTCATGACCTTATTTTTTGTAAATCAATTAACTCTTTTCGAATCCACAAACTTTTTTCTAAAAATCATCGTGGAATTTTTTTCAATTCGTGTTTTTTTTCAAAATCATGTTTTTTTTTGGAATTCGCGATCTTTTTTTATTTCGCATTTTTTGTCAAATCAGTGAACTTTTTGAATTCACAAACTTTTCCGTTCTTTTATATATATATTGTTTTGTTGTTTTTTCTTCTTCAAAGGTCAATGGTTGACCATTCAATTGGTCAACTGTCGACCGTCAACCATGACCAAGCGAACCAAGGTGCGCCCTGTAGCAAGCAACCATGTCGTCACGATGTTGCGCCGGCCCAGAGATTCCGGACGCATGAGCGTTGGTTCTCCTAGCTGGCGCTTAAGGCGTCGACTAGGAGGTATCAATATTCCCTTGTTTAGAGTCCTTTGAGGGTACACTTATTATATTAGGGCCATTATTTTCATGATTCAATGGCCCAGGTACAACAGTGCTACCCCGGAATTGGTTTAGTATATTGAGGAGTCGGGGCATTTTTTGCAATTTAATATTATAAATATTGGATCAACAATACATGTATATGTGAGATGCGAAATAGATGTGCACTGGATTTTATCCATTTCATTGCCTACATACCATATGGATGATTTTGTGCCTTAGAGTCTACAAAGAATGTTTTGTTCTCTGTTCGATTGACTTATTTTGAGGAGTGGAAAAAATACTTTGGCAACAAGCTAAATACTAGAATGGCTTGGATTTCAGCCCATCACATTTGGGATAAAATTTGGAGTCTTAGCAGCTCAACAACAGTTATATTTTTTCTATGGAGGACTTTGCGTGGATGGCAACCATGTTGTGCAACCCCTTGCTAACCAACACCCGAAGGTTCACGAACAATGCCCTGCTTGTTAGCGTAGGGGCTGAAATCATCAAGAATATTTTGTTCTAGTGCCATAAAGCCAAAGCGGTAGCGAGTAGGAAACCGTGGGCTAATTCAGCACCTTCTACCCCCAATACGCTCAGCACCGTAGTTGTCCTTGATGCCTCCTCTCTCGGTCCCCCTGATATGGCGTACAATTCATGATGGTCCCCACTACCCCCGCATGGTACTAACAACACTGAGGAGTGCCTTCGTCTTGACGTGTCCCCAGTTCTGACAGACCTCATGTCGTGCCTCATGTACGATGACTTGTACAACATCGTTTTCGGCATCCACGCCCTCCTCCATATACTTCAATCATGGCATCCGTCTTTTTCCTGATGCATCCATACGTCCCCCAACACCACGAAGATACCTTGTGCCCGCGCTTTCACGTGCGACTACCTCGACTTCGGCAACCCCTATCTCCACATTGACCCCCCTGCACGACTACCTCGATCATGGCTACACGGTCACACGCTCTCGGCTACATCGACACTGGCACAAAAGGTTATCAGCTCGTCAACTTCATCTACAGTCAAGGCGTCCACAACATGGCACCGCTCACGTTGTTTTGCTACGACTGCGTGTTTGTGGGGGAGGGGGATGTCAAAACGCTAGTTTCTACCTTTATCTTGCCTCCAGTCTAGATATATTTGATAGTTAGAGATTGCACTTGATTAGATAGGAATTGTTTACGTCATCTTTAGGAGAGGTTTCTTGACCTCCAAACCTTATACTCTATACAAAGGGGGGTAGCTAGCGAGTGAAGTTTTGGCTCCTGGGTTCCTTGGAGCCTGCTATGTTAGGAAAACAAAAGAAATTCATTCCAAAGTTCTCAAAAAAATACTACTCCCTCCGATCCATATTAATTGTCGCTCACTTGGTATGGACTAGAAGGGTTGGGCGCGCTTTGCTGCGCCGTCGGTGTTGATAGGTTTTCATAAAATAAATTACTCCATCTGTTTCAAAATATAAGGTGTAATTTCTTGAAAAGTCAAATCTTTTAAGTTTGGCCAAATTTGTAAAGAAATATATCAATATACATAATATCAAATATGTACCATTAGATTCATCATGAAATAAATTTTTATTTTTATTTAGTTAGTATTGTGGATGCCAATATTTTTGGCTCTGAACTTGGTTAAAGTTAAAGATAATATACTTTTCAAAAATTTAATACACCTTGTATGTTGAAACTAAGTGAGTATTTGGTTTGGCGAGAGGGGAAGACGTTGAAGTGTGTTTACTTTTCATTTATAATGCAGCGTGTTTGGTGGGCCTTCAGCAGTGTGATTCAGTGTTATTTGCTAATCAATCAATACTTTTGTGTGAAAATTTCGTCGGTGGCTGCATGTTCTATATTTGTGCTACAATATCACATGTTGACACTTCATTTTTTAGGTGGTGAGAGGGTGGGCGTTATTGATATGTTTCTATAGATCGATTACTGTCGATTGATTTGGAAAATCGTTGGACCGGCCAAATCGTGAACCAAATCCAAAATTAAATACCTCGATTGAATGAAAGAGCTTCAAAATTAGAGCATATGAAATAAAAAATATATAATAACAGAGGTGAATTAAAATAATTTACTAAGAGAGACGAATTAAAATAATTAAATAAGATAGCTCCTTTAGAAATTGTTGACCCGGTCAAAATCGGGTGAGCCAAGTATAAATTGAAGACTTTAATTGATTGTGAGGCCTTAAAAATAATGGGCATAGTGTATTTATAGATATAGTATAAAAATTGAATAGGAGAGCTTTGAGAAATTATTGACCCAGTCAAAATTGGGTGACCCAATGTCAATTGAAGACCTCAATTGAATGTGGGCTCTCCAATTCTAGGAGGATTAGTCTTATACTAGAAGGGTTGTGCGCGCTTTGCTGCGCCGTTGAATTTGTTGGGATTCTTAAATTTCTTTACTCACTCTATTTCCAAATATATGATGTATTACTTTGTTGAAAAGTCAAACCTCTTTAAGTTTGATCAAATTTATAGACAAATATATCAAAATTCATAATATCAAATCGGTGTTATTAGATTCATCATGAAATGAATTTTCATATTTTTTTTGTTTAATATTGTGCATGTCGATATTTTTGGCTCTGAACTTGGTTAAAATTAAAGAAATTTGACATTTCAAAAAAGTAATAATCCTTATATTTCGAAACTGATGGAGTATTTAGTTTGGCCGGTGGGAGAGACGATGGAGTATGTTTTATGCTTATTTATAATGCGGTTATTTGGTAGGTCTTTCGCGGTGTGATTCTATGTTATCCGCTAATCAACCCATATTTATGTGAGGATATTTTTTTTATCATCGGTTGCATGTACTATATTCGTACTATAGTATCACATGTTGACGCTTTTTATGGGCGATAGGAGTCTGCGAGGGGTTGATATATTTTTATAGGCCAGTTGCTGCTGATTGATTTGAAAAATTGTTGACACGATGAAAATCGTAAACCAAATCCAAAATTGAATACCTCAATCGACTGAAAAAGCTTTAAAATTAGGAAGCATAGAGAATTAAAATAATTAAATAGGAGAGCTCCTTGAAAAAATTGTTGACCCGGTCTAAATCGGGTGACCAAAGTCTAAATTGAAGCCTCAATTAATTGTGAAGATTTAAAATTAGGAAGCATAGTGTATTGTATAAAAATGAAATGAGAGGGTTTGAGAAATTGTTGACCCGGTTAAAATCGGATGACCAAATTCCAATTGGAGACCTCAATTGATTGTGAGGCCTCCAATCCTAGGGAGATTAGTGATATAGTATATATAGTATAAAGAGAGATGAATTAAAATATTTAAATAAGACAGCTCCTTTAAAAATTGTTGACCCGGTCGAAATCGGGTGACCCAAGTATAAATTGAAGACTTTAATTGATTGTGAGGCCTCAAAAATAATGGGCATAGTGTATTTATAGATATAGTATAAAAATTGAATAGGAAAGCTTTGAGAAATTGTTGACCCGGTCAAAATTGGGAGACCCAATGTCAATTGGAGACCTCAATTGAATGTGGGTTCTCCAATTCTAGGAGGATTAGTCTTATAGTATATTAGAGGGAGTAGCATAATTATGTGAACACATATACATTTCCTCTTAGTATCTGTAAAATTTTAGTAAATAATAAGATGATTTTAAGATACACAAAAATATTAAAATTCCATCACAAATACAACAAAAATAAGCCCATTTTGATACACATATTTGTCTTTTTTGTGTATACCACACATGATAGTATATTTTGTTGAAACTTTGTATGAGAATAGTATATATGTATATGTATATGCACACATTTTTTTCAGTATTTTCCGATGTGGAATAGAATTTCCAAGAGAAAAAAACTAAAGCCCTACCTCAAGTCATCCTACAAATGCCATTTTCGGTAGCTAGCTCTAAGCATTAACTATGTCTTATCTAACTCCTACGTCATTTAATTTTACGGAAGATTGTCGTGAATTTTTACCTTTTATTTTTTGATTTGATTGATCAAAGGGTGTAGGAGTTAGATGAGATTTTTTATAGATCTCAATCAAAATTAAAAAATCTGTCATATAAATTATTCAAGAGGGTCGACAGAATATATACTATATTACAGAAATTCACCCCTCTTCAATACTTCTACAAAGAGGATTAACCAAACAAACCCGGGGAGGGATGTAAATTAGTAGGAGTAACACGATGACCTGTCGGTGGCCTTTTTCCAGTTGTTCTGGCCTCAACTTTAGCTGGTAATTATGCCGATGTTTCATGAATTTTATATTGGGACCCTTGACATGGCACGCCTAAACTTTGGTGTCACTACCCCGATCCTTAAAATAGTTGTGCTGACGGATATCCGACATTTTATGCTATTACGGTGATTAATGTGCTCCAGTGGGTTTTTGCGAAAGAGTGTGTGACGCGCTTTTGCACCGTTGGTCGAGTGCTTCTGACACCCCTACCAATCTCTGTTCTTGAATGTCCGTCGGATCCATGATGGGATCTTGGCCCTCTTTGAGATAGTCCACGAGGTTAGGAGTTGCCACTATAAAGGCGTGTTCCTTAAGCTAGACTTCCAAAAGGCTTTTGACCGCCTTGATTGGTCCTTCCTTTTCTTGGTGCTCGAGCAAAGGGGATTTGATGATCAGTGCTGCTCTTGGATCATGCAACTTGTCCATATTGGCAACACGACGATCAATATTAATGGGGAGGTGGACCCCTTATTTAGGTCATCATGAGGGGGTGAGGCAGGGTGGTCTGATTTCCCTCTCTTATTCAACCTCAGTTGACGCCCTGACGGTCATTCTAGACAACGCTAGGTTGGTCGGCCAGATATCTGGGATGGTTGGGCATCTTACTCATGGGGACGAGGTCATGCATATTCAGTATACAGATGATACCATGATTATGGTGGAGGGTTCGGATCTCTACATTGTCAATCTCAAGTTCCTTCTCCTTTGTTTTGAGGCCATGCATGGCCTTAAAATTAACGCCGACAAGAGCGAGGTGGTGGTCTTAGGGTATTTTGAAGCCGAGCGGATAACGGATAACCTGAATTGCATGTTGTCCGCTTGCCCATTGCGTATTTGAGGATACCGTTGTGTGACTCAAGGTTCCGTTGAGCGAGTTCAACCCACTTATGGGCGAAGGGGGGCTTATGTCTAGGGCGAAGTCTTGGTGTGGTCATTTTACATCCAAAGGGAGTAAGAACGTACTGATTGACTCCAACCTCTCTAGTTTCCCCATGTATATGATGAGGTTGTATATCCTGTTGAAGGGGGTACATTGCTCGTTTGCTAAGGACCTCGCCCTTTTTCTTTTGGCAAACAATGGATGACCGGCAAAAATATCACGTGATAAAGTGGGATGGTTGCAGCTTATTTAAGCAAAGTACTTGCAGAGCTAATCACTACTTGCTTATTATCGTACGGAGGGATCCCAGTACTGGAGGTCCCTCCAGCGGATCAAGCAGGAGATCCGCCAGTGACGTCTCCAGAAATTCGGGCCCCCGAAACGAAAAACAAAATTGGGCCTAAAACTTCAAAAACGGTCATATAACAGAAGAACTAATATAGCTCAGGCATGTACAACCGATCAAGATTCAAGAACGAACTGATCCTGCTTGGCTAATAGCTACAGTCAATTTGTTGATCGATCAAGATACTAACTAGGGTCTGCTCCTAACTAGGATCGGCTGAACAATTTAACAACGTAACACCGATTGAAGATACTAACTAGGGTCTGCTCCTAACCTGGGTCAGGGAGATCAAAATTTGAAATTTACCAAGTACATGGATAAATATACCTAATAGATGGCAGCCTGGGCGATCACCGGGGCAGAACTGCGGACCGTCCGAGCGAGCACGAAAGGCAGCAGCGGGCGACGTCCCGAGCAAGCGATTGGCGGAACCTCGGAAGGCAGCAATAGGCGGCGTCTTGGGCGACTGGCGGAATCAATCTGTCCGGCCATCCGGGGCAGGAGACGAGAGGATGACTGCTCGTTTGGAAGACAGGCGAATAGGTGACGTGTTAGCGATCGATGCTGGGTGGAAGCACTCAATAGATTAAGCAGGCCTCGTGGGCTTTGTTGATGCGTACGACGCTTAGGCCTTGCCACTGGATTAAATGCCAAAGTGTGATTACACACACACTACATACTACTAATACTTAGTAATTTTAGGGGCCCTGTGTGGTCGCCCATGTTGGCCACCTCCAACGACGGGCCTGTGCCTAGGGCTATCCTTCTCCATTGGCGTTCCGATCCAATGGTGTTAGTCTTCACGGTTGCCCACAAATGGCCATTGGAACATCTTGTTCCGACTGTCATTTGGGCAGGTGGAGACATTAGTGTTGGCTAGGTTGCAGGCTGCCCTCCTACCGGTGATCGCGGATTATCCGGACACCGTCTCCTGGTGCCTGGCCCCTTCGTGCGTCTTCTCGGTTGGCTCGGGCTATCATGCATGTGCCGACGGCCGGTTATTGCTTGGGCCTTGCCACTATGGAATGTGCCCTTGCCCTTGAAGATCAAACTTTCTGTTTGGCAATTGTTGAGAGATCGACCCTCTCTGGGATGGAGGTGATCAAGAGACACGGCCCTGGGAACGGGTTGTGCCCTCTCTGCCGTGTCCCGGAGACAGGGACCCAAATCCTCTTCACCCTGCACGGAGGCAAGAGTTTTGTGGTCTTTTGTTCGTGAGGCTCTAGGGCCCAACTAGGAGGCCGTGGACCTGGCCGGGTTCCTTCAAATTCGTGCCAACTAGACCGGGAGGAGGATACGTCTCTTCTAGCTGGTGTTTGCGATGTTAGCATGGACTTTGTGGATGACACGCAATAAGATGATGATTAAGCGGGTCTTTTTTTCAACGGGCCTCTGATTCAATCTTTAAATTCCTTGCATTTTTGTAGCATTGGAACCCGCTATCTAGACAGCGGGATCGAGATCGCGTCGCTAGGCCTTATGTTGGATGCTATTACTGCTATCGCACGCCGTCTTGTCTTGCAGCAGCCCCCCTGAGACTAAGGCCATTTGGTGGTCTTGTTTTTCTCTTTCTTTTATGATTTTTTTTGAACGGTCACCGGGGGGGAGAGGATCCCCACCTGAATATATTGCTCAAAAAGCTGCCAAAGCCAAGAGTCACCCCTTAAGCTTTGGCTGATCCAGTTTATAAGGAAAACCGGATCGAAAACCTAAACAAGCTGACCCCGTTTATGAGGGAAACCGGGCCGAAAACCGCACAGGTAACAAGGTACCTTGTGCCATGAAAATTGCCACCCAGAAGAAGGCATGACCTAGCTAGCAGGCAGAAAGACCAACACCACGAGAGACACAAGTAGATGTGGGGTGTTCTCGAAGGATCACAATACCAGGATTCTACAATCAACCTAACGCACCGCACCGGCGTGCGTACCGAGCCCCACGGCACAACAGAGGATCAACCATAACCAACGAGTGCCAAACTTAACACGAACCTTGACTGGAGGATCCGCCACGGGCGGTCGAAACGATTAGCAGGTTGGGGAGGCATCATTGCTTCATCATTGAGCAAAGGTGAACCAAGACAACACCAAGAGCCCGAAGCTCGCTGCAGCACAACGGCAACCATGGGAGGGTCTTGAGCAAGCACAGAGCCCAAAGGGCCGCCACAGAGAAAGACATGAAGAACACAACCAACACAAAGGGGGGCCTCAACTTCCATCTTCATCTGACCAAGCAAGGAGATCCTTGAACGTTGGCCGTCTGGTCGCCACCCAACAACACCCGCAAGGAAAGAGGTGTCGTACGGGAATGAAGTGGTCCGGAGAGGAGCACACCCCGCTAACCCGGCTTCGGAAGGAAGAGTCCAAACCACACCAAGGGATGGTCGAGCTCACGAGGGGGAAACAGATGGCCGCCCTATGGCGCCAGAGGCACCGCCGCCGAGCCCCAATGAACACCACCGAACAACCACCGCTGACTCCAAGCTAGTCGCACCACCACCACCACTACCACCGCTGGTCCCTCCGGCTAATCCCTGCTCCAAAAATGATGCCCACAAGAGGGGAACGACACAATGCGCCGTCATCATCCGATCTGAGAGAGCACAGATCTAAGGTTTCCCTCGAAGCAGGAGATGGTAATGGAGAGGAGCACATCACCACAGCAGCGCCTTCAAGAAGGTAGCGACGCCCGCGGACGCCGCCGTTACCGGCTCCGACCATAGTCAGAGACAGACTTTCGCCTGGCATCGTCAACCACTCCACAGACCAAACCAGCCGGCCTCACCATCAGCCGTGTGACTGAACCACCGCCATCAGCCGCATGCCACACACAACCGTGCCCCCAAAACAAGCTGCCACCATGTCATCGAGCATCAGCCACCCTAGCGCCGAGATGCTGGTTAGACAGGACCAAACCAGCAGGGACGCAGGTCTGGCGACTCATGGGCTGGACGCACTCCACAACCGGAAGCTCCGGACGGCGAGCACCAAAGCCAGCAGCAGCCGCGCCGCATCCCAGATCGAAGCCGACCGCGCCACCAAGCACCTGCAGCACCCATCCACCTTCACCGCACACTCGTAGCCGCCACACCCGCAACGCCTCCGGCCTCCAAACGCATCGGCCGGCCACCGCGGGCTGGAACTGGGGAGGGGAGCCATAGAATCGCTGCCACCGGTCGCCGTGACGAGCAGCAGGAGAGCAGGAGCCAGCCGCTGGCTCCGCCCCACAGATGTAGTTGCCCACACCACCGCCGCAGACCACCAGCACAGGCAGGACGCTACCCACGCAGTCGCCGCAGCACGTCGTCGGGGCGCCCAGATGTGGAGCCGCACGAAACCAAGTCCACGAGCCCGAGCGTGGGCACCCAGCAGTCGCCGCCGTGTCGAGGAGACTCGCGCAAGCCAAGGTCGAGTGGGACGCACACGGGAGCGAGATGTGGCGTGACCAGAGGCCAGAGATGCGCCGTTTGCGGGGTAACAGAGGAAGGCGCGGATCTGGATCTGGCTGGTGAAGGTGGGCGATGGGAGGCGCGGACACTGTCTGCGCGCGTCCTCACCGCCGCCGTCAGCCTCTGAGCTTTGCCCGTGGGCGTCCTCCGGCGACGACGAGTGGGGGATGGGCGGTGGAGGGGCGCTCTTTGGGTGGCGGCGGCGGGGGCCTCCGGAGTCACGAGAGCGACCCGGGAGGCAGTGGGGGAAAAAAATCTCCGCGTGCCGGTCTTTTATGATTTTTCTTAGGTGTGTTCACACTAATGCCCAACAACCTATTTTATTCTACTCTCTCTGATTCATATTACTTGTTTAGATACATCTGTTTGAGTGACAAGTAAAGTATTGTATTTGAATCTTGTGTATAGATGGGATGATAACTTTACTTATAAAACGGACGAAAGCTTATTTTGAGTAAGTATGAATTACACGAATTGACCGTGCATCTGTATTATCGACGTGGTCTCTGGCAGAACAAAGTGAGTTCACTCGAGTGAGCTAGTGGTAACGATGCACAGTGGTCGTGCTCTGTCTTTCTAGGAGTGTATGGAAGCGGCAGGTCGACACGCGGTACAATAATTCGAGAGACTTGACAAATATTGCATTTCGGGAAGCAATGAAGACCGTATCCAAGTGAGTAGCAAACCGTGGTCCATTGCATTTCACAATCAAGTACAGTATATACAGTATACTAAATCCAAAAGCGGGTTTAGCATGTACTGTGGTGAAGAAATATCAGTATAGCTGGGTCCGAATCCACGTAAGTAGAAGTCGACGATATCGGTGTCCTGTCTATCTCACCGGTTTTCAGACCAGATTCCCTGTTTCTTATCTATCTCCAATGTTAATCTTTAAATCGGATACCATATATGTTCGCGGACCAGTAGGATCAATCCATGGACACTGATATGAAAACTATCGACCACATATATTTTCAACCAGACGAAATTCAAGCAAACATGATCGAATTCAGCAAAGTTCAAACTTAATTTATAGCCCGCAACAATTAAAGGTAAGAAGATTTACAGCCGGACTTGGTAAATCTGGGCCCTATATGTCTGCGAACGCATCCGGATACGTTCGCGAACGCATCTGGACGGTCCATCGTATATCGTGTCCCGCATTCATATATCTCAAATCCGAACTCCCAAATACATACAAATTAATGCATGTCCATCATACACGCCGATGTCGCACGTAAATAACAAATGTTTGATAGTTATTCCACCCGTTTATAAATATAAGTCTTTTTAGAGATTTCACTATGGACTACATACTGATGTATATAGACATAATTTAGAGTGTGAATAAATTTATTTTGCTTCATATGTAGTCTTTAGTGAAATCTCTAAAAAGACTTATATTTAGGAATGGAAGGAGTAAAATGCATAGTTTTTATATAAATTTTATTTAAAGTGCACAACTCAAACATTAGCTCTTTGCTTTTCATTGTGGGTCCACTCCAAAAACTGCAAAAAGTTTATAAGTTGGTTTGCGTTTTGATGCATCTACAAAAAGTTCATAAACTGGTTTGCATCTTGATCTTCCGGAATTTGAACTTGTTCTCCAAGCGCTTCAAAATCATTGGTTTGGGTAATACCATCACTTTAATCCTCGACAATCATGTTGTGTAAAATAACAGAATAGTTCATCGGCTGCCAAAAAAGTTTCTGATTCCCACATCATTACAACTCCACGAACAATTCCCCAACAAGCTTGAAGCATCCCGAATGCCCTCTCAACATCCTTCCTAACCGCTTCATGCATTGTTGCAAAGTGACTTTCTTTGTTGTCATTTGGTTCGGATATGATCTTCACAAATGCCGCCCACTGAGAATAAATGTCATCGGCAAGATAGAATCCCCATGTTATAGTCACGGCCGTTAACAATGTAGTTGCATGGCGACGATTCCCCGTTACAAAGCCTCCTGAACACCGGAGATCGTTGAAGCACATTGATGTCATTATGAGAACCAGACATTCCAAAGAAAGCATGTCAAATCCGTAAGTAATGTGATGTCACTGCTTCCAGTAAGATGCACTAGTGCAGAAAAGCCTAGCTATGGCATGGTAAAAATGGCCTTGTTGGCGTAGACACCCTACGCCAGCAATATGGCGCCACAGTTAAAACATAGTGGTAGCGTTGGATCCTAAATCAGCAGTATATTACATGATACTGGCGTCGAAATTGGCCAACGCCAGCTATACATCTACACTACCTTTGTCGTGTGTTGTTGTCCAACGCCAGCAATTTGTTTTTTTTGGATAATAAAAAAAACTCCTTCAAAAACTAGGAGCTTAAACTTCACAAAAGGTACAGATCAAAACATACTCATAAACTTAATAAGAGTTTAAAACTTAGTACTAATGAACTAAACATACTCATAAACTTCACACTTTATAACTTAGTTAATTAGTACTCAACAACTAAACATACTTATAAACTTCATAGTTTAAAACTACTCAACATCATCAAGGATTAAGTCCAGCTGGCGAAGCTTTTTCCGCTTGTTCTCTCCATCTTTTTTGAAGTGATCAACGTCTGTCTGTAGGTTATGCTTCTCTAGCCTGTATTTCTTTTTCTCCATCTTTAAGTTGTCTCTCTTCTCCGTCAACTCATCCCTCAGATCCCTCAGTTTGTTTAACTTAGTTCGGGCATTAGCACCCTCTGCGAGCAGACTATTCCTTTCATTCTTCAGTGAGGCATTGCCTTCTTCGACTTTTTTGATGCGCCAGTCTAAAGACTCTAATCGCCACTGATTCCAGTTCTGCACGTCGCCCACCGATTCGTTGTTGGCTGATGAATTGTCCATATGTGCTATAATGAAAGCTCACCATCTTATAGAATGATGAATTTAAAAAGAACTAGAACATAAGGAACAAAATTATCTATCATGACTTATCTTCTATATCTAAATAGCTAGAGCCCACTATTAGGAATTCTCTCGCTTCTCCTTAAGCCACATCACCCAAATTAATTTACCCGTTTGATATACTAGCTCATAGTCTAATTTTAAACTTATACCTTGAGATTTGGTAAAATACTGATAAATTTTTTATCTCGCTACAAGAGGAAATTTTATTTCATACAAAATCCCGCTGCAACGCGTGGGCCATCGTCTAGTATTTCCAAACGGAGGGAGTAGAACATAATTACCTGTGCTTGAGTCGGGCGGGGCGGCCTCACACTCCTCCTCCGACGAAGACGTGCCGGGTCGGGCGGGGCGGCGTCGGGTGGAGACGGGCAGCGTTGGGCGGCGGCAGGGGGGCGGCCTCACACTCCTCCTCCGACGAAGACGGGCCGGGCCGGGCGTGGCGGCGTCGGGTGGAGACGGGCAGCGTCGGGCGAGGCGGAGACGGGCAGCGTCGGGCGGCGGCGGGGGGGGGGGGATCGAGAGAAGGACGGGTGGAGTTGGGGATCGAGAGAGAGTGAGGACGGAAGGATAATGTTTTACCTGTTAAAACCGACTAGTGCTGGCATGGGCCTAATGGGCCTGAATGCGCAATGCCGGGCCTACGAAAATACCTATGGCGTAGGAACTTTAGTCACGCCAACAATAATAGGTGAAAGGCGAGAGCGTTGGAGTCCTCATACAAGTGACGTTCGACTGAATTTGCATGCCACCACTAAGTCTGTACCAATAACGTACAAATTTAAGCAACGCTAGCACTATTTGAAAATATTAGTGCTGGCGTTGGAGGAAAATGACGTGCCACCAACAAGAGTTGTGGCTAGCCATTTCTCTACTAGTGATGGTGGCCTCTTTGGTGTGATCTTGATACATTTCTCGCAAACCTTTGTGGCAGTTCTTCCATTGCCAATGCATACAATCAATTGATCCTAGCATTCCGAAAACTATCTGGCCTCTCCAAGAAGCCAACTACTTTTCTGTGTCCTGCACATTTGATTCTCTCAGATACTCCGCTCCAAACACCTACACGACGGCACATGCAAACTTGACAGTTGTCTTCAAACATGTGCTCTCCCCCATCCACACCATCTCATCAATGGCATTTGCGGCAGTACCAAGTGCAAGCAACCTTAGAGCAGCTGTGCATTTCTGCTTAGCGCAGAAAGAAAGTTGGTCACATCAATCCCTTGTGATCTTGAAGTAGTCATCGTGAGCCTTCACTCCCTCCACAATGCACAAAAACAATGGTTTCCGCATGCGAAAACGGCGACGAAATCATTGATCATCCGGAAATTTGGGTCTGGAGCAAAGTACTCCTTCTGCAGCAGTCGTGTTGTGAAGACCCTATCCCGATTGGTCACTATTTTTACTTTGATTGAGCCCTTGAAGTTGACAATATGCTCCACCTGCCGGTCCATTTCCTCTTGCATGCTCATGAGCATGATCATGTCCACTTCTCCGTCTGTATCCGACGAATCAAAGAACTCATCTTGAATCATTTGATCAAGCTTCGTCGGTCCAGACCCCTCGTCCGACGAAGCATCGAAATTCATCGTTTCCCTAAGAAAATGCATGAAAACAGTTCGGACAATGTGTCGAACACATAGAACGCAAGGGGCAGCCCAAGAGTTGCTGAACGTACGACGGTGGCGTCTAGTCCGACGTTGACATCCCCAGCTGCGAGGACGAGAGAGAGGAGTGATGTACCGATGCTATCGGTGTAGAGGATCAAAACAACTACGGAGCGTGTGCGGCGACGGAGCTGCGAGACAGACGTCGCGGAGAAGGAAGAAGAGAGGAGAGAGCAAATGGATCTGGTACATCGAGGGGATGGATTTCGTGCAATTTATGGTGAGGTAGGCCTGTCGGGCGGACGCGCATGGGCACGCCAGGGCGCCCCCATACCCGCCCTAGATTTGGGTTGGATATGAAGGGAGTCGGTCAGCCCGGGCGTTTGAGGCCCGTTTGAGGAGCCCGTCTGGGTCGCATTTTTGTGACCGGGCATCCACTCGGGCATTTGAAGTGGGTTTGGGGCATCTGGTTGTAGATGTTGTAAAAATAGTATAATCCATTACTGCAAATATCTCTAGTATAACAATAGTTCAAATTCATCGAGATAATCGGATGTTCAACAAGTTTTCTGAAATCACCTACTTGAAATTAAACGGCAATAGAGCCAGAACGGGCACATGTCGTCCACACAAATATTGTCCCTTGAGCTTCATCAAACAATGTATGTGCGTGAATGGTCTGCCCTCAATCCTATAGTATCATTACTATGCGTGCATGCTATACAACATGTACAACAACATTGAGTGATGAATGAATTAACCAACATATAGAGTAAACAGGAAGCAACACTTACGATCTCAATGGTTGACGAGCCCAATGGCCATCTTGTCTCCACTTGGTGAATCGCATCGCAAAACTTTATGATGGAGTTAAAGATGGTGTACCATCGATGCGTTAGCGAATTCACATTGCATGCATGGTTGACGTGCATGTTGTAGGGTGTGAAGTTCTTTCGCTCATGAAAGGAAGCATGCAAGCTTTGCTAAAAATTGATATCTCCTTTTCATTGATCCGGTGTTGGAACATAAAAGGGTACCCCGCACCTATTTCCCTAGAGGTGATCCTGGGTATCGAACCGACGAGAGGAAGATTCTCTTGAAGCAATGGTCTCTAGCAAGCTTCTGCCAAAGTGTCAAATCCAGCTTTTGACCGGATCAACAAGCAAATAGTGATTCAAACACTTATAATAAAAAGTGGTACATATATGAGGTCTTAATGCTTACAACAATGTATTTGCGTTGGGATCAAATAGGATATTGATTTGTGCTTTGGAAGTCACCCATCAAGATGTGCTTGTTTCATATCGGAGTGGGGGATATGTGCAAATAACATCTTGACCGTCACGAGTCCTGCATCAAGAATCAGTTGTCCTATCGAAGGCCCTATCCGTCTCACGGGGTTGCCCCGATAATTAAGATAATCAAAGCAGACAAAAGCATTGGGTGTTTAATGACCACACCTCATGAATCCCCAAGGATATGATTCATGTTACCCTACTAAACCTTACTGTCACTGGTGTTCGGTATAACACTTCACGGTCCCCTTGCTCCTAGCCTTACCGGTGCTCAATCTCCATGATCCTGGATACCTGCAGGGATGAAGATAGGGATGAAGATCGCGGACAAGACAAGAGACACTTCACGAAATAATTTTATTTCACACATACGTGATGTTATGTCAAAGACTTTCATTGATCCCCTCAACGAATACCTGCAGTTGCAAGCCTCATGCCTCAACCCATGCCTTACCGAATTACTCACACATGAAGATCATATCGCAAGAAGAAAACATTGAAGAACACATCTTGGGATTGATTTATTGCAATATGTCTTACAATGGATGCCTTGTGCGATGCGCGATTACAAGTATGAACTAGATGCAAGAGCACTATGATGGTGGAGATGGCTATGGAGATGGAAAATGACGGCGGCTAGGGTTTGTGGATGATGGAGATGATGTAGAGGTTCTGGCTGTGCTCGACGCTGTTCTGTTGACATTTTAACGGGGTCCCCTTTATAAAAGTTGTTCAGGTAGACGAGCTGCCTCGGAATGCACGCCAAACGACCGCTCATACGGGCGCATGCGCCCGTATGGAATGCCGTCTTTTGCTCTGTTTCTTCGTAGACGCCTCATGTTGATTGATTCTTCCTCCCTTTTCCTTCCTTTCCATTCCTTCACGTGATTTCTTCCCTTTTTAGCTCATTTCCTGTGAAAAAACATTAAAAAGATGATTTATGGAATCATTTGCATTCATTAGTCATTAGTGACAACATCGAAGCAAATATCTCTCTTTAAGTGAAATGTCTCGGTTTAAACAAGGATGAAATGAGTGTAAAAATATCACTCATAAAAAATGCCCAGCTACGCATTGCACAACAACTTATCCTCGAACAGCGAGTAACCCGCCATCTTACTTCTCTAGAAACCAACAAGAAGTTGAAAAAAAGAAGCTCAATGACATTTGACCGAACACTTGTAGGCACGGTGTCCGCCATGGACGACGGCGATAGTTGTGCCGAGGGTACCTGGCTGCGGAGGGATTCCTCGGTGGACGGTGACGTAGTCCAAGGCGGGCAGTCGCGTGAGTGGGGTCTGAGGACGTCCGAGGATGTCTGGGCGACGGCCGGAGAGGTACAACATTGAAGTCAAACGATGAGGGTGCAGATGAAAGAAAGGGAGCAGGGGTGGAGTGCGATAAAAGAGGATTGGGAGGAGGATTTCAGTCGGCTGGGGTGTCGTACTCCTCCCTCCCCTCCCGCGAGTTTGCGTCAAGGGGTTGGATGTACACGGTTAGGCCTGGGTAGTCCATGGGGTGGAGAATGAACCGTTGCGTGCGGAGGAAGAAGAAGGAAGGGAGGAAGAAGATGAACAATTCGCGGTCTGGTTTGGGCTATAGGATGAGGATGTGACGATCTAGATCCGAAGCGGTTGATTCAATAATAAAAAAACCAGCTATCCGACAAATAGTAGGATAACTTAGAAATTTCGACCACATAGAAGAACATTAGCATTCGTTTGAAAAAAAGTCGATGTTCTGAACGAAAGGCCAGACTGTACTTTGAGAAGTTCCCTCGGTTCCTCCCATGAACGGATGAACCACCTGGTTTTATTCTTGTGTTTATCACCTCGCTCCAGGAATATCAGAAATATTACCAGCTTCCATTGACGGCAAAGAAGAATGCGAGCGAACCACCTGGTTTTGCATCAGCGCTAGCACGTCGACACGTAGGTGCTCTACCGACACCTCCGGGAGTCGCGTGTCACCACTCAGGAACTGCATGATCTGGCGAATGCCCGGGCGCGCGTTGGCCAGAGGGTGTGAGCACAGCAAGCACAGCTTCAGAACGAAGCTCGCTTCTTTGGCAGGGAAGTCGCCCCGGAGCCGCGGGTCCACGGCGTCGGTGATCGTTCCTTGGCGCCAGTGCTCGATCACCCTGTCCGCCAGCAGGAGGTGATCGCCGTGCTCGTCTTGGGAGATGGAGATGGGCCGCCGCCCGCACGCGACCTCCAGCATGAACACGCCGAAGGCGAAGATGTCGGACGCCTTGGTGGCCCTGCCGGTGTGCCCGAGCTCCGGGGCTAGGTAGCCCATGGTGCCGACCACGTGCGTGGTGTGCGGGTCGGTGCCGTGGTCGTACAGCCTCGCGAGCCCGAAATCGCCTAGCCGCCCGTTCATGTCGGCGTCCAGAAGCACGTTGCTCGCCTTGATGTCGCGATGCAGAACCACCTGCTCCCAGTCCTCGTGGAGGTACAGTATGCTGGATGCCACGTCGTTGATGATCCCCAACCTTTGGCTCCAACTCAAGGCCATCGTGTTGTGGTCATACAGAAGCTTATCCAGACTGCCATTTGGCATGTAGTCGTAGACTAGCAGGAGCTCACGCTTCCGCCGGCAGTATCCGAGTAACCGGACGAGGTTCCGGTGCCGGATCTGCCCGATGCTGACCACCTCAGAGATGAACTCCTTCATTCCTTGTCTCGATTCGTGCGACACCTTCTTCACTGCAACCTCTGCTCCTGACGTCGGAAGCACGCCCTTGTACACCCTCCCGAACCCGCCGATGCCAAGCAGCCGCTCGTCGGAGAACCCCTTGGTGGCGTGGAACAGATCCTTGTATGAGAAACGGTGCGGACCGAACTCCGTCTCCCAGTCCTCTTTGAGCTCCGCATACCTGCGCCGCCTCCGATCAATCACGACGACGGCGATGGCCAGTGCTAACACCAACGCGGCCGATCCTATCGGCAATAGGATATACAGCGTCTTCGACCGGCGCTTGGGGATCGTGAACGGCAGGGCCGGCAGCTTCTGTATGTTTAGCGGCGGGGCTTGTCCGCCATCCATCTTGAAGCTCCAGGCAAGCACGTAGTGGCGGCTCGAAATGACGCCGGTGGATGACGAGAACCCAATGTACGCTTTGTCCTGGATCACCGACGAGAGGTTCACGGTGGCGGAGAGCAGAGGCTTCTTCGGCTTGGGCAGCTCCAGGGGTGCCATGGTGACGCTGACCAGAGAGGTGCGCGCGTCGAAGTCCACCCACACCTGCGCAGCCGTGCGGTTCAATAGGCTCATGTTCATGAACGCGCCTGTGCCGTCCTCGTAGTACCCCGCGTTGTCGGCGACGATGGATGAGAGGCCGTCCACGTCGACCCCGACGTGGTTGCCGCTCATGTCCCCGAACTCGGCGTTGACGATGGTGTCCAGCTCGACGGCCAGGAAGTGGTTGCTGGCGTTGCCGTTGTTGGCCGCGTTGGCCAGGCCCATGTACTGGCTCTGGAGCGCCGTGGAGAAGTCTTTGCTCTTGGAGACGACGAAGGCCAGGCCGGGGCTGCTGAGGTCGTCGTACTCGCTGAGGATGCCGAACACGAAGGCTGTCGAGAAGGAGCGCGAGGAGGCGTTGCCGTTCGCGGCCTCGTGGAACCGCGCGGGGAAAGGGTAGAAGGCGTGTCCTTTTAGCTGAGTCGTGCCGTTGGTGAGCATGAGGAGGCCGTCTGGGGTGACCATGGCCGTGCCGTCGAGCGAGAGGTTCGCGCCGGCGAAGCCATCGAACGTGAACTGGTCGACGTCGACCGCCGGAGATGCGAGGGGAAGTACATGAAGAACCAAGAAAAGGAGCAGATGAAGGACGCTCATGGTTGGTTGGCTTCTGCACCTAATGTGCCGGGAGTGTACTGATTTTTATGTGTAGCATTTTTTGAGGCCGAGGCTGTATTTCCACGAAGAATGGAACCCTCAGTCGTTCATGTGACTACAGAACCTTGCCTCGCAAACGATGGTTCTTTTTTTCTTTTTTTCTTTTTGCAAATGACGTGGTTATCGCTGTACGAGTACCACTGGCTAATCCCGAGAGATCTTTATATGTTATCATAAACAGTTCAACTTGTCGACTTAAATTTTTCATATCTATAACGCGTCGACTTAAATTTTACTTACGCTTGCAATCATTGACTTGACCTGCAGTTTGTTTGTCAGCTTGCGTGTCAAATTTTCAGAACTTTTTTATGGTACCCTATAGTGCTGGGAGAAGGGAGCAGTATATATCTAATCTCACCGTTGATTTCTTGAGGGTAGTTTAGACCCTAATTTTCACATGAAAACTCTTCGTTTGTATTTATCGAGAGAAAACGCCGTCGCATAGCAATCTGACCTCACGACGAGCTTCATCTCAATCCCGTCGCGCCGTCCCCACACGCTCAGCCGCCCAGCCGGCCGTCCAACTCTCCTCGGCCCCTCTTGCCGTTGCCGCTGCCACTGTGTTAGTTGGCTCTCTCCAATCGCCATGCTCCTCTTGTAGACCTTGCAGGCTCGCACATCGCGGTGACCTCGCGGCAGGCCTCGAACATCCGCTGCCTTGTTATGGATTAGAAGTTCAGTTATTATTGGGTAGTATATACGTATATGTGGTATGATTGCATCGTAGAAACTGAGAGGCGTTAAAATTTTCTTCCAGGTGCTAACTTCCGCTCCTAGGAAATAACCAAGCATCACTGCGATTGCACAGACTGAACTAATATACTTTACAACTTAAAACCTGAGTTTGCGTTGGACATGGACAACTCTACAAAGGTTAATACTAAACTATCCATGAGCACCTGTCGCCTACGTACTGCTGCCTGGGAGCCGTGGCGGGGAATGTATGGCTTCTTTTCGACGGCGGCGAGGTCGTCAGCGGCGTCCGGTGTTTTTGCCACCACCGCCATGAATCAGGCCACGATGAGCAGCCTAAGCCAGCGCCTCACATACGGCCCGGCAAGGAAGAGGAGGACGGGTGGGAGACGTCAAGTGAGACCTGCACCAAGCCACCGAGCGTCTGGTCCACGAGCACGAGCTGATCGAGGAAGGGACAGGAGATGGGCTCGCGGAGATGCATGCGCGCAACGGCGGAACAGAATGAGAGGGAGAACGAGCGGGTCGCATCAATCCATCTGACGAGTTAAAAATATCTTCCCAAATTGCCCTCAAATCTCGTATACTGCTAGCGTTAAACGAGCAGTACAAGCTGCACTGCTAACCCAAGTCAAGCAGTATACATCTTGTTGGGACGTTGGATCTTCAAGAATGAACGGCCAGTATTCATTTCAGGGTACCATAAAAGAGCTGAAGAATAATTTAGTGTGGCTCGGGGAAGAACTGTACATCGAACATTTCGTCATGTCCGTCGAACGTTCGTTCGCTGTGGCGGGGTTCAGGGTGACCCTCGGTTGGCCCAGAGACCCACTTAACTGATTTTTTTAATGCCATGAACAAAAACTATATTTTCTTACCCGCAAAAAATGAATATTTTTCTTATAAAGTTAGAGTAAACATAAATTTATAATTGATATAGTCTGAATTATGAAAATGGCATCCTATACCTTATAAAAGTGTCATTTCGCGAACCAAACTGTGGTTAGATGGTTACAGGGACAGCGGTATCCGATTTTTTTTCAAAAGTATGACTAAATTTATAGCAAATTTGAAAACTATATGGCGCAATGCAAAAAAACCAAAAGTATGACCCCGTCGGCCTGCGGTGGGCCGAAAGGGGGCCTGTCGGCCTACCAGAGGCCGATAGGCACTGTAGCTACAGTAATTTCAGAACTTTAAAAAATCGTACAAAATAAACCGTAACTCGGATTAAAATAATTTATATATGAAAAATGATCAGAAAAATATAACGAATCTAAATATGTCATTTGCATGCATGATATACATCACTAACATGATGACCTTTAACTTTTGCATCCAGATCATTAAATTAATAGTGATTGAATCTGGAAAAATATTACCAAATATTTTCCCACTTATTTTTCCGTCATTGCCCGCCATCGTTCCTGACTTAGTGCATATTGTTATTCTTGCATATTGTGGATTAGTGCATATTATGGATAAGTGCAAATTTTATAAATTTTGTGTCTGGATATTTTGTTATTATATTTTAAAATTTCCTTTTCATTTTCTTTCTTCTTATAGGGTAATAGAAATGCCCTTAATTCATTCTTTCCCGCCACCCCGTTCCCGCCCACCCTTTCCCGCCACCCTGTTCCCGCCCACCCCTTTCCCTCCATTTGTTCCCGCCAGTCTTTCCCGCCATCTTCTTTCCCGCCATGGTTACGAGCCTGGCCAGGGCAGTCAGCCGATTGATGAGATGTTTGTAGCTGGGTCAGAACATGTGGGTGGTACTGAACTCGAGGATCAGTCGGATTATGTGTCACAAGTTGCAGGGGATTACGGTGCAGGGGAGAGTAGTCAGACTGCAGGAGATCATGATAGTGGCGAGGCTGATGGGGATGAGGAAGGAGAGAAAATGCAGAACCTGATGGAAGAGAAAGATGAGGATGGATTGGCGAAGGATCTTGATTTCGAGAACTCAAATGAAGAAGATGGTGAAGAGAACGACGAGGAGATGCCGATTCTTGCTTCATGGAATCAGAACCTCTCCTCTGGCATGACCGTGAATGATGGTCATGAATCTTCCTGGGAGTATCATCGAAACAAAGTTGAAATAGGGGCTATGTATGCGACAAAGAAAAATCTGAAGACAGCCGTGACGCAGTGGGCAATGTCCACGTTCAGGATTTTCCAGACGGACGTATCAACTAAAAAATACTTGACTTTGACATGTATTATGGATAGTTGTCCCGCGAGGGTGCATGCCCACGTTCCAAAGTGGGACGTGAATTGGGTCGTGACGGACGTTGTGCCCCACAATTGTGTGATGAAACGTCTTCTTGTGGATCATCCAAACTTTACTTGAACTCTTATTGCGGAACTCATGTTCAGTAAGATAGTGAACAAGAAAGACATGGAAGCGAAACACATTAAGATACAAGTACATCTGAATTAAACGGTAGGACTGAACTTAAAAACTACAGCTTAAAAACTACATGAAGGCATCATCGTCATCCTCCGTCGATGCAGCACTCTTGCCCTTCGACGATGCGGTAGTCTTGGCCTTCGTGCTCGGCATGAAGATATCGTCTTCGTCGTCGCTGTCGGCACTCCATAAAATGGCGGGAAAGAAAATGGCGGGAAAGAAGATGGCGGGAAAGACTGGCGGGAACAAATGGAGGGAAAGGGGTGGGCGGGAACAGGGTGGCGGGAAAGGGTGGGCGGGAACGGGGTGGCGGGAAAGAATGAATTAAGGGCATTTCTATTACCCTATAAGAAGAAAGAAAATGAAAAGGAAATTTTAAAATATAATAACAAAATATCCAGACACAAAATTTATAAAATTTGCACTTATCCATAATATGCACTAATCCACAATATGCAAGAATAACAATATGCACTAAGTCAGGAACGATGGCGGGCAATGACGGAAAAATAAGTGGGAAAATATTTGGTAATATTTTTCCAAATTCAATCACTATTAATTTAATGATCTGGATGCAAAAGTTAAAGGTCATCATGTTAGTGATGTATATCATGCATGCAAATGACATATTTAGATTCGTTATATTTTTCTGATCATTTTTCATATATAAATTATTTTAATCCGAGTTACGGTTTATTTTATACGATTTTTTAAAGTTCTGAAATTACTGTAGCTACAGTGCCTATCGGCCTCTGGTAGGCCGACAGCCCCCTGTCGGCCTGCTGGTGGCCGACAGCCCACCAGTCGGCCTGCTGGTGGCTGACAGCCCCCTGTCGGCCTACTGCTGGCCGACAGGCCCCCTTTCGGCCCACCGCAGGCCGACGGGGTCATACTTTTGGTTTTTTTGCATTGCGCCATATAGTTTTCAAATTTGCTATAAATTTAGTCATACTTTTGAAAAAAAAATCGCGGTATCCCCAGCCCATCAGGGTACAAATCCTGGTGCTCGCATTATTTCTGGTTTATTTCAGGATTTTCGGCGATGCACATTCGGTGGGAGGAGACGTTCCCGTCGACGACGAGGCGCCTACGGTGACTTTGTAAATCTCAAGATGATATGCCGGCTCAGTCTCACGGAGGTGTTCATAAGGATAGGGTATGCGTGTGTGCGTTTATAGGGATGAATGTATGCGCGTTTATATGAGCGCTTGCGTCTGTATTGTGCTAAAAAAGTGCCATTTCTCTAATTTACAAGGTATATTAAAAATAAATGTGTCGTGTTTATCATCTTGCCCCATTGTCAGTCTAAAAAATAATTTGACATACTACCTACAATATAATTACCATGGTCTAATTAATAAATTTGACATGGTCTAACTGTAAATTGTCATGGCTTAAAAGTAATGAAATTGCCATGCTACCTAAAAAACCTATCTTGTTTTAATTAATAAATTTGCCATGCTCTACTTAGCAAAAGTTTAACCACATATGTTCACAACCTGTTTCCAGCTAAAGTGGTCAACCCGCCTGCACTTCCTTCAGGAGGTCGTGAGTTCAAGCCACCCCTCCTACACTCTTTGTTAGAATTGTTAGAGAATTTCGCCTCACATAATGTATCCATGTTCCCTAGACGCCTAATCAACCCTGAAACACAAGAACCCTTCTTATCAAAGAGAATTAGCAAGTGGGTGAAGCTAAGGAGGAGGGGAAATTTGTCCTCACATAATGTATCCATGTTCACTAGACGCCTAATCAACCCTGAAACACAAGAACCCTTCTTACCGAAGAGAATTAGCAAGTGGGTGAAGCTGAGGAGGAGGGCACATGCTCTGGCAGTTGATTTGAGCAAACGCTCTAAAAATATGAAATGGCAACACATGACGCGCCAAAATCCACGCGGGAGATCCAATAGTGTAGACGACGTTCGATGAGAGTCTCAAAAAATCTGACATTCACCAGACTGTATTTCCGTTTAATCTTTATAAATTGTAAAACTATAAGATTTTTACTAGGGCCGCCGGTGTCAGCACTATCCACGTGCTAAGGGCATCATCAACAGGAACGCATAAACATCCACTATATGTCTGGCTTGAATGGTACAAACATTTTAAGGCCTCCAATGTGACCACCTATATTGGGTTTATCGATTGTTTGGATGTTCAAACCCCCAGTCTGACTCGAAATTGAGGGACTCTAGGGGGAGGGGGCTAAATTGGTTTTATACTGGTATCTTGTACATTATCTTGTTGTTTATTGATAGTAGATAATTAGAGAAAGCCATGTCTAAATATGGAAACATGTTGAGTCTTTATAAATTGGAAAATGTTGGTGCATCTTGTTTATTCGTTATTCTGTCAATTGCCCAACAGTAATTTGTTTACCCACCGTTGTTATACTTTTGAGAGAGATGCCACTAACCTATGCCCCCCCGGGTCTATCTTATCATTAATACAAACTTGCTACAAATTGCTATCATATTTATCTTTTTATTTATTCTATCATTTATTATCTTGCAAACTATTATCTTGACATTACCTATTTTAACCTTGAAACTAGCGAGAAACAAGGGGATTGACAACCCTCTTGCCATTTGTTGGGTGCAAGCATTTATTATAGTAGTGTGCAGGTGCTGCTAATGTTGTTAGTAGAGTGCCTCCTACTGTTTCAATTAAACCTTGGTTTTTAACTAAGAGAGATACTTTCTACTACTGTTCTACATCACCCTTCCTCTTTGGAGAAATCCAACAACTCCTAGGGGAGTAGCAGAAGAATTTCTCGCGCCGTTGTCGATCGGGTGCCTTCGCACAATTAATTTTAGTTAGCTTGTCTTTATTTTCTTGTCTAGTTACTTTTTGTCATTTGCCTTCTATTTGCCTTCCTCCTAAAATTATCAAAAATACCAAAAATACCTTTTGTCACTATATCTACTCATGAAAACACAAAGTTGTGTGACTTTTCTAGTACTAATAATAAATTCTTTAGTACTCCTCTTACTCCTCCCGCCACTAGTGCATATTAAAGAGGCTTTGCTAAATCTTGTTATAAAAAAACAATTTTCTTGAAATTATAATGAAGATGTTGCTTCCCATCTTAATAACTTCGTTGAATTATGTGATATCAAAAGATTAAAGATGTGAATAATGATAGTGTGAAACTAAAACCTTTTCCCTCTTCTCTGAGAGATAGATCTAAGGCTTGGTTATCTTACTTGCCTAAAAATAGTATTGATTCTTGGTCTAAGTGTAAAGATGCTTTCATTGGCAACTACTTTCCTCCCGTTAAAATTATATCTTTGAGAAATAAAATTATGAACTTTAAATAACTTGATCAAGAACATATTGCCCAAGCTTGGGAAAGAATGAAATTGATGATTAAAAATTGTCCTACACATGGATTGAGTTTATGGATGATAGTGCAAAATTTCTATGTTGGACTAAACTTTCTTCTAAGAAACCTTCTAGATTCAGCGGCACGTGGCACATTCATGGAGATAACACTTGGAGAAGCAACAAAACTTCTCGACAAGGCGACGACCAATTATTCCCAATGGCACACCGAGCACGCTACAAGTGGTAAGAAGGTAAATTCTGTTGAGGAAGTGTCCTCCCCGAGTGAGAAAATTGATGCTATTATGTTCATGCTTACTAATAAGAGTGCTCCTATTGATCCAAATGATGGTCCTTTGTCTACTTTGATTACGCAAAAGAATGATAATGTTGATGTGAATTTTATTTCAAGGTACAATTTTAATAATAAAGAGGGAATTTTAATAATAATCCTAGACCATATCCCTGTAATCCCTTTAATAATTATGGCAATTCTAATGATAGTCCCAATGATAAAAGATTGCCTGAGATTGAAAAGACTACTAAGAACTTTATGCATGCTCAATATGAACAAAATGAAATTCTTGCTAAGGAAATTACGGGACATTCTGCTATCCTTCAAATGATTAGTAAACAACTTGATGACATTAATGAACAAGTGGTTAATCTTCAACTACAACTTGCCCACATTGAAGGTGCTCAAAAGTTTCCGATAAGCAAGCTACACTAGGTAATAAAATAACAGCTAAACCAGAGTCATATTTTCTAGCCAATCATGATGAAGACATTAAAACTATTGGCATATCCACTGTTGAATCCGTTTAAAACCAAAACAGTTTTTAAAAATATAATTTTTTTATCATCTTTCTGTAACTCACAAAATTCTGTAAAATTAAGACAACGCAGAAAATTTGCATAGGAGTACTGTGCAAAAAGTTCAACAATTTATCATGTTTCAGTACAGAATGATAACTCATATATTGGATGCAAAAGTTTCTGTGTTTTTGCACAAAACCAAATAAGCAAGCATCCATATCACCATAAAGGCTTGACTTGGCACTTTACTGAAAGAAAGATACCCGACATGATTACTACAGTAGCATTAATCAAGTAAACACGCAAAAACAGTAGGGATAAAAATTGGGTTGCCTCCCAAAAAACGCTTTTCTTTAAAGACATTTAGCTAGAAGCATTGATAGTTTAATGATGCTCACATAAAAGTAAGAATTGAAACATAAAGAGACCATCATGAAACATATAGCAAACACATTTAAGCCTAACCCACTTCCCATGCATATAAAACATGTAAGAAAACCATTTATTGAAGCAGCAGGTAACTAGCATAGGAAGATAAAACAAGTGTAACTTCAAAAATTTCAACACATAGGGAGGAAACTATATATATATATATATATATATATATATATATATATATATATATATATATATATATATAGAAATACTATTCATCACCCAGGGTGCAGAATGAGTTATTCTTCACCCGAGGTAATCTTATGATTGTTTCATAAATAAATTTTGTTTTGTATATAAATAGTTACATGCATATTGATTCAATATGTAAAATTTGGCATAATAAAACAAATATATAGGTCATAAGACCAGAAAAAATACGTTTTATGTACATTTTACACTATGTTTTACGTTCGTAACTTTCGGTAGCGTAATTTTTTTACGGCGATTTAATACTTTCTTACGATCTATTTTTAGGTATGAAGTAGGAAAACAATTACGGGACGTAAAAATACAGTGGATTAATGATAAAACAGAGGGGGTGAAGAATAACTATTCCTCACCCAGGGTGACGAATAGCGCTATTCTGATCATGGGATCAGAATAATATTCTGATAACTACATAACCTGTCGCAGCAGTAGCACTTGAATTTCTCCGAATGCTAGGTTGAACTTCCGCTAAAAAGTGTTCAAATGGAGCTTGCGATATACCGTTGCAAAGCTATGGACACCAGTATAACAGCCTAGGTTGAATTTTTCGCCAAATGTACACGGTTTAAGAGCAGTTTTGAAAATCGTTTTTCTTCATACAAGAAAAACGAGAATCGTGTTTTCGAGCCTATTTCTAAACTGTTTATTGGAATGAGGCAAATAAGATGGCGTTGGATAGATGCTGCAAATCCGCTTCTTTTTCGTAGAGAAAGTTTTTTCTAATTTTAAACTATTTAAACGTACTTTTGAAAATGGCCGAAGTCCCACCGAGTTCGTATTTTCGCGTTATTGTCACAACGGTTTATCGGAATGCAGCAAATGATATGGCATTGGAAAGCTTGAAGAAATGCGAAACTTTTTTATGTAGATTTTTTTTCCAATTCTTTACGGTTTTAAGTCCATTTTGAAAATGGCAAAAAACGTTTTTTGGCCATAATTTCTACAAAATTTATCGGAATGGGGCAAATAATATACCGTTGAAAAGCTACGGAAAATGCAAAACTTTTTTATGTAGATGGTTTTCTCTAATCCTTGTCGTTTTCAAGCAATTTTGAAAACAGCGAGATCATGCGTTGTGTCTTTTATCCGCGAAACAGAGTCTTCGGAAATGCACCGCGTGAATAACTTGAACTTCATCAGCACGTCTACCTGAACTTCACTCTGTTTCTTCATGTGCTGTTTTTTGCTCGTAGCTCTCCATCCACTCACCGGAATTGAGCAAGTGATATACCGATGGAAAGCTGCTGTAAACACGCAACTTTTCCGTATTGATAATTTTTTCATACTCGCGACGGTTTAAAAGAATTTCGTTTGAAATTCATTCGGTGTAGTAGTTGAACTTTCTGCTGTTTTCGTCTTGAACTTCTGTGACGTATTTTCGTTTGTAATTTCTCATCCATTAGTCCGTGTTACACAAATGATATTCGTTTTTTCCAAACCTCTCTCACAATAATTTTTTTAATTTTCTCCGACTGAGGACTTGAACTTATAGCAACAAAAAAATTGGACCTTGACTTTTTATTCATTTTTCTCATATTAAACACACACCGTGTAGGACGTGAACTTTCTCAGCTTTTTTATTTGAACTTCTTCATTTTATTATTTAGTAACCAGAAAAAAATCTGAACTTCTAGCAACAAACTTTTTATACTTTGCCTTTTGTTATTCTTTTTTTTTCATATGAAAACACATATAATGTAGTACGTGAACTTGTGGTTGTTTTCACTTTAAACTTCTCTCTCGTTTTTACCCATAACTCATAAAACACTAATTGAAATTGAGCAAAAAATATACCGTTAGAAAGCCATAAAAAAGGCGCAACTCTTTTCTTGTTAAAAATCTGAAGTTTTTTTATCTTTTGAACTTCTCGGTTTTATTCTTTTAGTAGTAAGAAAAATCTGATTTTTTAAAGACATCGAACTTCATCATGTTTTTAATTTGAACTTCTTAGTTTTATTTGTTAGTATTGTTTTTATAAGATATTTTGAACTTCTATTTTTTGTATGTATGAACTTCTGATTTGTTCAAGAAATAAATGAAAAACATAGCCATAGCATGAGCACAGTTAACACACGCACACACGACCACCAGACGGACGTGCACAAGATCATCTTATAAAAGAAATGGGTGGCGACACACTTTGGGCTTCCCAAGTTTACTAAATTGGTTCCACTTATCTCACAATGAGGTTCATTGGCGATTTTCCTTCTCTGTTAGTAGTAGCAGGACTTCACACATTCACGAAACATGCTAGTTACTAGAGAGAGAAAACCACGCGTGCGCAGGGAGCGGTGTGTGTAGCATATTTTAAGTAGGCATCGAACATTTTTTGATTGAACTTCATATGTTTACGTTACCTATAAACAAGAAAATTTTGTGTTTTCTTATACATGGAACTACTTTCGTTATTTTAATTTGATTTTCATATATTTATTCTTTGGTAAACGAGAAAAATCTGAGTTGTTTATAAACACCGAAGTGCTCCATTTTTTCAATTTGGACTTCTTGTTATAAATTCAAGTTTTTGTAATAAACATTAATGAATCTCTTTTGAAAACAATTCATGGACTTTCTTGAACTTGTCATTCTCAAAAACAACATTTTTCAACCTTTTACCAAAACAACAATATGTACTGAACATACTTTGACCTTCTCGAATACAATATTTTGACCTTCGCAAAAAAAATCACACAGTTGTACAAGCACAACAACAGAGCAAATTCTATTCTACTCCTCAAACCAATTCACCATCACATATAAAAGTGGCCTTAAATTGCATTTTTATATAAGCCAGACACATAAACTAGGAGGGCCTAAAATTTTCAGTAACTATACATAGTTCGGTACTGCATCCAAAATTATCATCCAGTAGTAGTACTCCTCCAAACATTAACACAAACATGTTGTGGGATACAAACACCAACCGAAGAGAAATGGAGCAGCATCAACAATACATACATGAGAGAGATTAGAACAACGGCAGTAGCTAAGACAAATATCAAACCGCTGCTATCCCTCTCTCTGAACTTTCTGAACTCCACTCTCTGAACTTCACAATGAACAAGAGAAAGTTGGATGCCATGGACCATGGTCACCATCGTGCCTTGCTTCTCCCGTTGACGCCCTACCCCATCACATCTTCCTCCTCCTTCTAACCACCATCACCAGCAGCGGTGGCCGCTACACCAACAATAGCTTATGTCACCGGCGAGGCACCTACAAAAAAGAAGAGCGAGAGGATGTCGCAGCCGTTGCAGGATGTCGAGGAAGAGTAGGACGCGTTGAACCGAGAGATACACCAGACACCACAGGTTCCCCATAGGCGGCGCGGCCGTCACTTTTACCAGTGGATCCGGGAGAGGGTCGTGGGGCGGGGAGGGGAGGGGGTGCGCGTTGTGGATCCGGTAGCGTGGCACAGAGGCGAGAAGATCCAGGGAGGGACAGGCGTGCGTCTCCACGGCGGAGCACACAGATGGGGGCAGAGGCTCCGGTGGCCAGCAGCGGGTGGGTCGTTGGGGCCAGGGACGGGAAGCGCGTCAGATTTGGGGGGCGGCGGTGGGAGGTGAGTTGGTCGGCGGCCGGTGGCGCGCTGGGAGGAGGGGAGGCGGTGCGCCGCGGGACGGCACGTTGGCGCGCTGGGAGGGCGGGCCGGCGGTGACGACACGATCTGGGCAGGGTGGCGGCGCAAGTTGGGTGGGCGGTGGCGGTGGTGGCCCGGTTCGGGGAGGGTAGCCGGGGATCGAGGGGGTGGAGCGATCGTGGCCGCAGAGGTTTGGGGAGTTCTGGAAGATCCACTCCGGCCCTATATAGGGCAGTTGTTATCAGAATAACTATTCTGATCCTGGGATCAGAATAGTGCTACTCTCTCTCTCTCTATATATATATATATATATATATATATATATATATATATATATATATATATATATATATATATAGAGTAGCACTATTCTGATCCCAGGATCAGAATAGTTATTCTGATCACACCCAGCCTATATAGGGCCGATGAGATCTTTCTGAGATCCGAAAAACCCACCAGACGTTCTAAAAAAAAGAGAGAAATCCACCGGACCGATACAGAGAAAGCCCACCCCACCCACCCCACCCGCTTCCCGGATACCCACCTCCCCCGATCCGCTCCCTGGATCTCGCCGCCGACGCCACCCTCACTAGATCTTGCCGTCAGCGTCGCCGCGCGTCTCCTCACCCAAGGCCGGCGAGCCTACTCCCCCATGTTCGGAGTTCCTCCTGCCCAACGGCCACCGCTCTCCGTGCCAGCAACCTCCCCGCCACCATGTGCGCCACCGCCAGTCTCCCGCGTCCCTGATGCAGGATGTCCGGGATCCGACTACCACCAAGCAGCGCCGCGATCACCTGCCTCCCACCCCGGCCTCCCAGGTTCCCCGCACCTCCACCTGCTCCTTGAGTACAGTTTCCAGTGCTCGGCGTTACCCCCTTTTGCACCGCTTGCTAACTGCTCCCTTCCCTCAGCCCGCGCAGTCGACCTGCCCTTGCCGTCTGCGGAAGCCGCCGCATTGATTTCTCTAGCAAAACACGCTGAGTCCTGCTGCTCTCCTGTGTAGCAGTCGCTGGTTGCTGCCATCGCCATGATGATTGAACTGCAGTGCACGGGAGAGTAGAACCGTCGACGAAGCTCATGTCAAATCCCCCCAGCGACCTATGCCCACACCTGCTGCTACACCAACCCGCTCCCTCTCCAACCCCTGAACTGCCCAATTGTTTTGTGTTGCTAGTTCTTTTATCTTATGTATATGTGAAGAAGGTCAGTGAGCTAGTAACATGAATTCTTTCGATTTTGGGATAATTACTAAAAAAAAATCAGAAGAATGGATGTTCTATATGTGGGAGGCATCCGTGCGTAGCACATGAAGTTCGATTATTAAAACTTTGGAAGTTCAAAAAATTTAGATTTGAATTTAAAGTTGAAGTTGTACTATTAACTTGTTCTATCTATTCTGAATCCTCTCTGTCCACGCGTTTGATTGTGTGTGTGTGTGTGTGTGTGTGTGTGTGTGTGTGTGCAGATGCAACAAGTTCTGAATTTTGAATCTTTTCTCCTTTAGTACTCCTCGCCGCCACCACCTCGCCTGCTCTCGGTGGTGCCCCTTGCCCGACGCATGGAACCAGTCGTCGACCACCATAAGGCGGCATGAGTTCTGCGCGCTCCCGGGCTCAGACCACCATCGACCGTCGTCGCTGGATCCTGGAGGTGCTGAGTTTCCTCCTCCCCCTTCTGCTTCACCGCCGCCGCCGACCTACCTCCGACGTCGTGCCGAGCCTCCTTCCCCCGCGCAGTGTCGAGCACAACCATGAAAAAAATTGGTCCTCTCCCTTTTATTATTCCGTGTACAATGCTGATACTATTCTACTTTTGATAAATAAGTGTACTTTGTTTGATTTATGTTATAGCGTGTGTTCTGAAGTTCATGTTCTCAACATTGTGAAATTCAAAATATCGTAACTGAGAAAGTTCATAAAAAAAGTTTGTGGTTCCTGGAAGTTCATGCATTCTGTTCATGGAAAAAATCGCGTAGTGCTTCAAAATGAGGTTCCTGGAAGTTCATACATACTGATCAAGAAGAATCAGGTAGTGCTTCAAAATAATTATTCCCTCAACATGTTCATAGGTTGTAGTTCTTGGAAGTTCATACATTCTGCTCGTGCAAAAAAATTACAATTTCAAACGGGAAGATGCATTTCGTGTTATGTTGTTTTGCCACTTGGTGCATACAAAAAAGAAGGTGTCATTTTTTTGCACCACTAATCAACCGCCAATTGATGTGCTAGTTGATGTTCACGCATCCAAAAATGCAAGAGAATGTAGACATAACTACAGATGAAAAACTTATTCCTCACTGTAATATTTGTAGTGTTGCGTCTCACTGATTGATTAAAATAAAATGCACTAACTAATTGTACATCATTTGTGCAACTCCAAAGAATGGGTGAGGAATTACGAACAAAAATACGTGACCAAAGTTCAATGTGAAAACGGCGAGCAGTTCAACTACTACACGAAACGCGTTTCAGATGAGAATAAAAGAATACAAAACTAAAAGACTAAAATGTTTGTTGCAAGAAGTTCATGTGCTTCTCCCTGCACGGTTCAAAATTTCTAATGCGGGACGTCCGAGCTCCAATTACATATTTTAAAATGGTAAAAAATGACGTCCGACCTTCAATTACGTGTAATTCGATGTATACACAAAAACATGACAGAAGTTCATAGTGAAAACAACGAGAAGTTCAAGTACTACAAGGAATGCGTTTCAGGTGAGAATAAAAGAATAGAAAAATAAAAGCTTAAAAGGTTTGTTGAAAGAAGTTCACGTGCTCTGCCCGGGAAAGTTTGATGTGTATAAAAAACTCAAATTATATAACGAATGGTCCAATATTATTTAAATAAATGATTTTTAAGTAAACATCGAAGTACTTTTAAAAAAATTGAACTTCTCTACTTTTAAAAAATTAACAGAGAAATTCGAAGTATATAAACTACTCAGATTTTTTCTCGTTACTAAATAATAAAACGAAGAAGTTCAAATTAAAACAGCAGAGAAGTTCGAAGTTTATGAAAAACTCAGATTTTTTTCTCGTTACTAGAATTCTTTACTCAAAAATAGAAAACGTGAAGTTCAAATTAAAATAACACAGAAGTTCAAAGTGAAAACAACCAGAAGTTCACGTGTTGCATGGTGTGTGTTTTCATATGAGAAAAAGGAATAAAAAGACAAAGTATACAAAATTTGTTGCTAGAAGTTCAGGTGCTCGACACGGGAAGGTTCAAAACTTCTTGTGAGTGTGGTTCACTATGTATTTCTCACCCATTCTTGTGAGTGAGAAAAATGAATAAAAAGGCAAGGTCCAATTTTTTTCTTGCTATAAGTTCAAATTCTCGGTCGGAGAAAGTTAGAAAAATATTGTGAGAGAGGTTTGTACAAAAAGGAATATCATTTGTGTAACACCGACGAATGGGTGAGAAATTACAAACAAAAATACGCGACAGAACTTCAACGTGGAAACAGCAGAAAGTTCAACTACAACGCTAAATGAATTTCAGATGAAAATCTTTTAAACCGTCGCGAGTATGAAAAAAATGATCAAGACGGAAAAGTTGCGTGTTTACAGCAGCTTTCCATCGGTATATCACTTGCTCAATTCCGGTGATTCGATGGAGAGCTACGAGCAAAAAATAGCACGTGAAGAAACAGAGTGAAGTTCAGGTAGACGTGCTGATGAAGTTCAAGTTCTTCACGCGGTGCATTTTCGAAGACTCTGTTTCGCGATAAAAGGCACAACGCATGATCTCGCTGTTTTCAAAATTGCTTGAAAACGGCTAGGAATCATAGAAAACCATCTACATGAAAAAGTTTCACATTTTCCGTAGCTTTTCAACGGTATATTATTTGCCCCATTCCGATATTTTGTAGAAATTACGTCCAAAAAACTTTTTTCGCCATTTTCAAAATTGACTTAAAACTGTAAAGAATTGGAAAAAACAATATACATAACAAAGTTTCGCTTTTCTTCAAGCTTTCCAACGCCATATCATTTGCTGCATTCCGATAAACCGTTGAGAAAATAATGCGAAAATATGAACTCGGTGGGACTTCGGCCATTTTCAATATTACGTTTAAATAGTTTAAAATTGGAAAAAACTTTCTCTATGAAAAAGAAGCGGATTTGCAGCAGCTATCCAACGCCATCTCATTTGCCTCATTCCGATAAACGGTTTAGAAAGAGGCTCAAAAATACGATTCATGTTTTTTTGTGTGAAGAAAAACGGTTTTCAAAACTGCTATTAAACCATTTAGATTTTGACAAAAATTCAACTTAGGTTGTGACCGTCGTGTCCACAGCTTTCCAACGGTATATTGCAAGCCTCATTTGGACAATGTTACGGGAAGTTCAACCTCTCACCAAGGGAAGTTCAGGTCGAACAACTCAGGCAGTAAAACTGCAACAGACGCAAGTTCATCACGTCCCGAGAGCAAATCCGCCAACGAGCGATATTCCTATTTAAAACGGGCATTTAGTTGCTAAAAACCGTTTCCAGATTACACTTACATCACATAAAACACGACTGACCAGAATAATTCGCGCGGGGAGATATGGTTGCGAAGATAGCCCGAAGGTCGGGTTCCTACAGAGGGAAGTTCAGGTTGTGTAACTCAGGAAGTTCAACCCGTGATCAGAATAATATTCTGATCCCGTGATCAGAATAGTGTTTATGTATATATATGTATATATATATATATATATATATATATATATATATATATATACATATATATAGGACTACTTTTCTGTACTCCTGGGTGTATGTACTCCCATCTTCAATATACCTCATATACACATTGATTATACATTTTTATCATTTTCAATATACTTCATTAAATATTCTAAGATACCCCAATACGAGTTTTGTGAAAAAAATATCATTTGTGACATACTTTTTGTAATTTACCTTTTTCATGTACGAACAAATCAGTATATACGTAAACCTTTAAAAATATATAGACTCACATGATTTTTTTTCGTGAAACTCATTTTGGGGTATCTAGTAATTATTAATGAAGTATATTAAAAATAATAAAGAGGTATAAAATATTCATCTATGTGGTATATGAGCAGTGGGAGTACGTACTCCCAGGAGTACATAGCCATTTTCCTATATATATATATATATATATATATATATATATATATATATATATATATATATATATATATATATATACAGACCGTCTATTCTGACAACGAATGCAGAATAACTATTCTGACAACACTTCCGAGCTGCACGGTTAACGCGAGTGCACTGCATCCCTATCAAACGAGCACTGCAATGTTAGCAGAAAAAACTGCATGTGTGTTTTCGACACCGTTTTCATTCCAGTTTCTAAACTGTTTGTCGGAACGAGGCATATAATATACCGTTGGATAGCTACAGAAAATCCGCAACTTCGTCATATTGAACACTTTTCGTGATTCCTCACGTTTTAAGAGCAGTTTCGAAAACGGTGGCCGCCCGACGAGTGACAGCGAGCGTATTTTCGCGTTCTTTTCTAAACCGCTCGTCGGAATGAAGAAAACGATACGGCGTTGGAAAGATATCATCGATGCACAACTTTTTTGCATGTAGATCACTCTCTCTAATTCCTTACGGTTTGAGAGTAATTTCAAATTTACTAAAAAACGGAATTCTGTTTTTCAAATTTTACGAATTTTTTGGTACGGTTTTCGCTCCAGTTTTTTAACCGTTTGTCAAAACGAGGCGTGTGATACGGCATTGGAAATCTGTGGAACAGCCGCAACTTTCATATGTTTATCATTTGTTGAGATTCCTCACGGTTTTAAATGAATTTTGAAAACGGTGCGGCTGCCTATGAGTGGCAGCGAGCGTATTTTCGTAAATTTTTCCAAACCGTTCGTTGGAACGATGTGATAGATACGGCGTTGGAAAGATATCGACGAGGCGCAACTTATTCATGTAGAACACCCTCTCTAATTCCTTACTGTTTAAGAGTAATTTTGAAATTACCGAAATGCGGACACTCTGTTTTTCGCGACACCAAAATCGACGCGTGAACCGCATCAGACAGAAGAACGCACTGCTTCGGACTAAAGACCGTACTGCATCCGGCGAGAAGGAGCACTGCATGGTTTTTTTTGTCTTTTTTCTAACTTTTTTATGAAACACGGAACACATGTTACCTCATGGGATGAGGGCAGTGTAGATCAGAGGGAAAGTGAACCGCTACACAAAATCAAAGTGGGCTGAATGACTTTTTTGTTGGTTTCAAACTACTATTTGTATAGATACGTTAGAACTGAATTACTGAAGCTAGTGTACTACATTTATTTGTAAAACGCTCTTTTAAGTTTGCATGGTTAAGGTTAGTAAACTGCACTATTATTATTGCTTCTTCTTCTTCTCATTCTTTTTATGTATGCGTCCTGACTGCTGAGACGAGGCAAGTGTACTGCATCAATGTTTTTTATTGAATAAACCTCAAAGCACCTCCTGCGCCCACACATCGGACTGCAAGCACACCACCACGAAAACGCATGAGTACATTGTCCGAACTGCAACAAAATCATACATACATACATGTATATACTCCCATCCCACAATAAAAAGGAGCATCAGACGTTTCCCAGAAGGAAACTGCACTTCAAGGCTACAAACAAAACTAAACTAAAAGCAACCGAATTGCACGCACAGGCCCTCCGCACTGCGCTAACACAGGTGTACCACGATTTTTATCAAAAAAATTGCACGGACGTTAGGCCCTCCTCTGCTAGCCGTGGTGTCATCGTTGTGAACCTTATCCAAAAGAACATCTGCCGCCACCAAACTACAGCTCCACGCCACGATGAAACAAACTGCAAATGCAAGCAAAAATGACTAGTACTGTAAGTCCACTAGCACTGAACCACATCACACATGTCGTCGAGCTGCACGACGACGGTCGTTGGACTGCAGAGGGGAGATGCGACCTTGTTCAAAGGCACCAGTCCAAAAAAGGCCACACAGAGCTTCCCGACGCATTCCGCCATGAGATGGTCGCCATCTTCAATGCAATCTGTCGTTCTTCAGCCCGTGGACTATCCACTGGAACAAGTTAGAAGAAAGAGTGAAGGAGGGAATGAGGGGATGGTCGCCGGCAAACTACAATATTCACCTCAAAACACACACACAAATATACAAACAAAAAAGCACTAGTGAACCACACGACCCGAGATGCGCGAACCACGAGCTACTCCCTAGCGAGCTGCAAGTCCTTGACGACGCTCGCTGGCCAAATTGGGGCATCCATGGGGGCGGAGGGAGGCAGGAGAGATTCGAATGGGTGGGGAGGAAAGCCGTGGCCGCAAAAGAAGTACCATAGGTGGCTGCGCTTGATGGGTGAGGATGGGATCCAGTCGCGGAGGCATGGGGATTGCATCCACCGGCGCAAATGGCCTCCGTTGCATCGGCTGCATCAGGTAGCTGTGGCGAATCTGGCTGGATGGAGGCGTCGGGATCCGGTAGGCCAGTTGGCCTGCGGTGGAGGGATCTGGGAGAAGGCGGTGTCGGGGGGGGGGGGGGGGGGCTGTGGGTGGAGACGAAGGTGGAGTTGGTGGGGAGCCGCTGTTGTCGGGGTCGTTCCTGTGGTTGTCGCCAGATCCCGATAGGTGGTGGAGCGCGATGGGGCTGTGAGCAGGTGATGGATGGTTGGAGGCGCCGCGAGCTCCGGGCCATGGCTGCACTGGCCTCGGCATCCCCGCGCATGACCACGGCAATGGTGGTGGTGCTGCTCCACTGCCGCGACAGAAGGTTGCATTGCTGGCGGTGGGGATCCCGCTGGATCCGTTGGTACCTGGGGCAGCGGCGGGATGGGGCGGGACTCGGACAACCCTTCGGGATGACACTCGAACAGCCCCTCGGGCAACCCTTCGGGATGACACTCGAACAGCCCCTCGGGCAAAAGATCGAAACTACGACCTCTCTACGGGGTTGCACACATACGGTGTCAGCTATCCGGCAGGGCTTCGCCGTCCAGAACTAGTTCCTGCCGGAACACAGACAGCCTTTCGGCTCTACGAAACTATTTCGCTGGGAGGGAGAGAGAAGCCAGACAAGTCTATGGCATGTGTATGAGAGCAAGGATGAGTGTGGAGAGTGCCTCTCCACCTCTATTTATAGGAAAACCCAAGGGGTAAGGCGGCACATGAAAAACCCAAAATGCCCACACTTTATGTCACACATAAAGGTCATAAAGGGCATAAAGGGATGACAAGTGGAGCTCCATGGAGGAGCTGCACCCTTGAACGTCCCACCTTCATGGGGGCCCCCCAAAGGGGGTTCCTTGATCCCCAAGTCCTTCTAGAAGCCTTTTGGGGAAAGCCCTAAAAGGTGGCTTTCCATAAAGTAACCCAAAAAGCACTTTCACTATTGACGAAGACATTTTTCTGCGTCCGATAAATCCCAAATTATTTCTGTGTGCCTAGAACAATTCCAGTACCCACTAAAACAATTTTGAATGCATTCCGAAACAATTCCGGAACAATGTTTTTCTTCAGCGAAAAGCTACTACAGCGGTTCCGGCTGCTCCGGAACATTTCCGGTTTTTATCCCGGAAAATTCCCAGAAGTTTCAAAAATAAAACTGGTACCCTCCAAGAATTATCAGGCATGTGCCGAAACCATTTTGACTTAATGGTATACCCTGAACAACTTTTCGGTTTTACCGAAACTATTCCAGTGTTCTCTCTCCGGAACCTTTCCGTTGACTCCAAAACTTTTTCGGTGAATTTCTCTCAGACTCCCTGTCTAGTATTCAGCAGATAGATGACCCTTAAGCGTGTGACCCTATAGGTTCGGTGAAGTATAGACATGACCGGAACACTTTCCGATCAATGATCAACATCGGAGCCGTGGACACCCATATTGACCCCTATACCCACACGAATGAATATTCGAGTGAACCTCCTGTTGCCGTGTGCTATTCCTGTTGCCTTACGATATATTACAAACACCCGAGGTGAGATTTACTTGCATCCCCGTGGATCAACAACTTGTCCACTATGCTAGTTACATCGTTACCGGTTTTGTTCTCTTTTCTCGTTTCCGTGTTCCGACATCCCTGTGATCAAATCACACTGTGTCTGGCCAGACGATGATGGATACCGTAACACCGAGAGGGCCCGAGAATATCTCTCCATCGTCGGAGGAGCAAATCCCAATCTTGAGCTATCTCGTTACTTGCCATACTTTTCCGTGAACCCGTAAGCCGCCGTAATAGCCACCCAGTTACGGATGACGTTTAACAAGCCCCAAAGTTCACGAAGCAAGCACAAAGGAACTCGATACTCTCATGGTCTAAGGAATTATGCAAACATTAACTATCTCTGTGATATTAACCTTTAACTTGTGACGAATGTGTCTCATAGCATAACACCAATTTGGGTCGATTCAACACAAGTGTTCTACCAACATTGTGCCCTCAAAATTGCCGGCATAGCCATGCCCATGATCAGGAAAACAGGATCATCATGCAATACTTGAGCCAGTCTTAGAGGCAAGACTAGGAATACTATTTACCGTTTATTATACCACACGTGGACATGAGTTTCCCTTCAAGCCTCGTGGTTATTGTAGACTCGAGAATCATTACAGTTATAGCATGGCACATAAACATTCATTACTAACTTGGAGATACAAAATAACTGTTATTACTGCCTCTAGGGCATATCTCCTACAGACTCCCACTTGCACTAGAGTCATAATCCAATTACATGGCTTCCCTAACACCAATGGCTATCCGGTGCTGCTCATGCTTTGCTCGTGGTAGAGGCTTTGTCATCGGGTCTGACACGTTCAGATCCGTGTGAACTTTGCGTACTTTCACTAAACCCGCTTCGACATGATGTCGAATGAGTTTATATTTGCGTTCAATATGTCTTGTCTTATGGTGCGAACTTGGCTCCCTTGCCTGAGCCACGGCGCCACTATTATCACAATACACTACTGGAAACAGGGAATTTGCCATCAGTCAGCTCTTTGCCGTCTGCCAGCGGATGGCAAAGAACGTCTTTGCCATCTGCTTACAAAAACAGACGGCAAAGAACTGACAGATGGCAAAGAACATGGTTGCCATCAGTCAATTCTTTGCCATCTGCCAGCAGATGGCAAAGAATCTTTGTCGTCCGCTGGCAGACGGCAAAGAGGTGGGTGGGGTCCAGTGGGCGTCGGCGCTGCAACGGCCCAGCAACTCCACCTCTTTGCCATCTGCCAGCAGATGGCAAAGAATCTTTGCCGTCTGCTGGCAGACGGCAAAGAGGTTGGTGGGGTCCAGCGGGTGACGGCGTTGCAACGGCGCACTAGCCCACCTCTTTGCCATCTGCTGGCCGATGGCAAAGAGGTGGGGCTTTGCCATCCGCTGGCTGATGGCAAAGAGGTGGGGCTATCCCTCCCTCCCAGCACGGCCCCATCCACTGTCCAATCCTCTCTCTGGACCGATTCGCAAAAAAAAACCTCTCTCTCGACCTGCTGTCCTCTCCTCTCTCTCTCGACCTGCTCGACCCCCCGGGAGCCAGTGTTTCGCGCCGCCGGCCGCCGCCCCCGCCCAGTCCGCCGCCCCCGCCCAGCTCCGCCCCCCCGCCCAGTCCGTCGCCCCCGCCCAGCTCCCTCGGGCGCGACCCTGCCCTCGGCCGCGTCCCCTCCGTCCCCGGTGTCCAACAGCCGGCCGCGTCCCCTCCGGCCCAGGTGTCTAGCAGCCGGGCGCGTCCCCTCCGACCACTACACCACGACACTCAAAGCAGCGTCAAACAATCTGTCGGCATAGGTCACCTAAGGCGACACATTTAGTGTCGGCAAAGACCTTTGCCGACAAAAAGGAGCTGTCACCTATAGTCCTGCCGGGAAAGGTCTTTCCCGACAGATAAATCTTTGCCGACACATAGTATGACAGGCTTGGTGAGGTCTACGCCGACAGACATTTGTACACCGACAGACAGTGCTATACCGACAGATTACCTGACAGTGTGCTATGCCGACAGATACTGTGACACCCGTTGCTATGCCGACAGTTCATCTGTCAGTGTGCTATGCCGACAAATAGTGCGACACTCAATAGTTTTGCCGACACATTTGCTACCAGGGTTCTACATTTCAGCACAAATGCAAATGCACCATATTTTAACATGAAATTACATTCATAATATTAAATTCATGTTCAGTATGCAATACATATACAAACAAATGCACTCTTCGATTCATCACAAGATACCATTGATCAATACATTCATTCAAACATATATAGAAGATTCATTAGTTTACTTCACTCAAGCCAGCTAGAACCAGTAAGGAAATACATAAGTCGACATACAAGACGTGGTCTGTTGCAAAATATGATGTCTAAGCTCCTAAGAGACCAATTGTTCGATCACTTGACTACTACAAAATATTATGGAACAGACCAAATCTTCGATCACCAAGCCGACATCAACTTCCATATCCACAAAATGTGTCAAACATGTTATGAACAAAAGTGATCATCAGAACATCTTATATCAACGTGTGGACTTGCCATTGTCCCTGCAAAAGAACTTGTATGTTTGAGCAATCTAAGAAATGAGAATTTGTTCAAATTTGTGAGTTGCCCTTGATCCCAAAGATCTAAAAATAGAAGATGTATTGCAAATAGTTTGGTTACAGAATATATCCCTAACAAAGCATCAACCAAAGTCAGGCTAGCAACTTGCATATCACATGGCTTACTATAAAAATCATGCACTCATTGATAAGCAATCAGATCTGAGGCATCAGGAATAAGGTTCTTATTGTAACTTTACAGATTTGCATTTGAAGTTCCTCAACCAGCAAACAATCAGATATGCACTTGTAAGTATACATGCACCAGCAGTCATATATGTAGTACCAGGAAGTTCACTTGGTGAAAAAAAAACCATTTCAAAGGCCATATGCTTGCACATGCATCTTGGTTCAACAGATGCACTCTAGTTAGGCATCGTCTAATGTGAGCAATTGCTAGGATGATCTTCACACAATTTATAATAAAATCATGCCTGCCATTTACTATGTGCTCTCAGTTCATCTATAGCCCATTTAATTACTACATGCTCTCAGTTCATCTACATGCCACTAAGCTATTCACATACCTAGCATAAATATTGATATCCCTTAGTATGCAGATCTGATTTAGAATCTAAACTCGGATGAATCTGTTTAGAAAATGTAAGAAAGAGAACATGGTTTGCACAAAACAGTCAACAGAAAGAAGTATATGCATCATCTTATTTGTTTAGCAAGTAAATGGTGTTACATCTTGCATCACTACAAGAAAGAACAAATGGTTAGAGCATGCAAGACTGTAAGAAAGGACATCCAGCCATCAGTTGAGCTAAGAAGCTGCCCTTGAAATGTTACATACATAGCAGCAAAATCATGCATAACATGGTTATATAGACATTTTTCACCATTTAAGGGAGAACAATATAGTTCACACTGGAATAAAGAAAATAATGGGTAGAGAGCTAGTACCTTGTTCATTACTTGTTTTTTTACCCTCAAGGACCTTATATAAGTTGATAGTGTGCCATCATGATTTATCACATCTTAGTGCCTGCATATAAGCGAGACGATAAACGCATAAAACCATCTTGTTTGGTAAGTAGCACAACACATGTAGAAATGACTTAAGCAGAATCCTATAAAGGAACAGAACCTTTTGACTGGAAGTGTACATTAGAGCAAGCATAGTTGCGTCTTGAAACCAACTATATAACTGCAGGAACGATATGGTTGCAACAAATACTGTAAAAGGGATCATTCAAGCTTTAACAGGCAAAATTTAGAAGGAAGAAAGGCAAATTATTTTTGTAGATGACAAAGTAGAAACAGAAGTAAAAATATATATTTGGTATAGCTGTGCAATCCATTGTATAGCACTAAATTAAATCAGTCACCGATGTGCTATAACTCAAAACACATTCATCCAGAATAACACTAAATTATATGACAGTCAATATTCATTTGCAAGCTTTTCTCATGTGCTTTCTACATACTCTTTAATGGGATTCAAATAATTCTCCATTATGAAGAAATAATAAAATGTACGTTTAACAACGATATCCGCAGATTGATTGGGATAAAAGATACTGATCTCCCCTTTATCTTTTATATTGCCGCAAGACGTGAACTTCTGCTTGGTACCTGCAAATTTAAACTCATTTTTTTTATGTAAGTACCCACGAACAACCTGTGCTAGTTTTTTTATTTTCCTAAGAAACCCTATCTCAAATTCTGCAAGCAACAAAGAATGAAACAACCAATGTGTCTTTTCAGTTCAGATGTCTAATATAATTATTCTAAATTTGTAACATGAGTAAAGATTGAAGTATAAAAATTGTCCAATACTAAGAACACCTTCAAAATTGATTAGTTTATAATACTACAATGCAAATGCATCAGAGATCAGATGTAACCTGCACTACAAGAAGTCATTAAGAAGCACTTGGTATTAAGACAACCAGGTATAGCAAGTTCATGTGGAGAGATTTGTGCAAATGGTATTCAGATGGATAAGCTATGTAAAAGAAGTTACATAGTGAACAAGGTAGAATAGAACAGGTTGGCATATACCAGCTTATTTTAGGAAGGCATGAACTGTAGGTGTTAAATATGTATTCACTATGAACAAGCGGATCCTTAAACAATAGGACCTCCTAACAAAAATAAACACCTCAATTTAGCATAGTAATATGTAGTCCAGAATCCAGATCCATCGCAAATTGTCACTGGCCAGGACACCTTATTGCCTGAGAAGAGCAAAAATCTGCCTCATGGTGACTGGGCAAATTAAACAAGTATAACGGGTTGCCTTCAATAGAAAATTAGAGAGTTTGGTCAGAATCGCCTACCATATATGTTTGTACCCTTCTTTGGTAGTATCCATGTACAAAGCAGCCAAGCACCTCCCATGAAAGACATGGCCTTATCTAGGGGCACACAAGAGTTATCAGTTGGTTCCTGTCATGGTAGTTCAAAATCAGTAATCAACAAAGAATGAACCAAACTGTTGTAGGCAAATATATCTGCCTACAACACAAACAATGTATCATTTCAGTTTCAGATGTTTATACTGTAATTATTCTAAATTTGTAACATGAGCAAATATTCAAGTGTAAATAATTGTACAACTGCAAGCAAATGATAAACAGTATGTTTCATTCAAAACAGATTATTATTTTTCCTTGTAAACTAACTAAGTAAAGTTGTTTCCTTCATTTGGTTAATCTTGGAAATTAGTTTAAATCTATTTCACCAGAGGAAAAGATAAAAATATAGTTATAACTAAACCAATATGATATAAGCAGCGGACGCTCGACTGAAATTATAGCCAAAGGCCAGTGTATAATTATAGGTGCATGGGAAAAATGGACCAGGAAACAACTGAATTAGAAATCCCCTAAAATATACTGCCTAGTCAGAGATCGTGTGAACAAATAAGACATACACTGGAGAAGGAGAATGATCCGCGATGCTTTGCCGCATAACTGTTGCCAAGAAAACAACCATGAAGCAGCATGGACGCCCTGCAGTACACCACCATGATCACCATGAAGCATTGTCTATACCCTGACATACACAACCATGAGCAGAGCATGAACACTGGCACCATAAATATGTGATCGGCACAAAACGCTGAATGAAGGGAGCAATATAGCCCAAGAGCTGGACCAGCACGTACCTTCACAATCTTGTTCTAAGCATAGTGAAAATGTCTACAGACTAACGCATGTTAATCACTCAATACAGCTATCCCTATTAAAAGGAATAATTCATTATACCAAATCCTTTTAAAAGTCGCTATACCAGATGGCAACACTAATCTAGCTTGTGATTTTTTTTTGTCCATAAGAGAAAAATTTTATAATACCCAGTGTTGTAGCAGAAAAGTAGCAAACAAAATTATTGAGTGAAGTTAGATAAAGCATACCTGCAGGCTTGAACAGTTGGATTTAGAGGAGGGTAGGACAAGGGGGAACAGAGCAGCTGTCGCCAGGAGTGGAAGAGGGACGGCGGGGTGGCACCTCGGGATGCAGAGGGCTATGTGGCTCCTGGCACCTCGGGCTGCACCGTAGGCTGGACAGGAGCTTCGGGTGGCGCCGCCGGCGGTGGAAGGGGCAGAGGCGCGACCGAATCGGCGAACAGCACGGGGGTGGCGGCGGTTGCCAGATGAGCTGACGACGGGGCGGCAGCTTAGGCTGCAGATGTTGGGGCTGCACCACGGGCTGGACGGGGGCTTCGGGTGGCGCCGCCGGTGGTGAGAGGTGCAGCGGCGCGACCGAATCGACGGACATGAGGGATGGACGGGGGCTTCGGGTGGCGCCGCTGGTGGTGAGAGGTGCAGCGGCGCGACCGAATCGACGAACATGAGGGCTGGACGGGGGCTTCGGGTGGCGCCGCCGGTGGTGAGAGGCGCAGCGGCGCGACCGAATCGACGGAGATGAGGGATGGCGGCGGCTGGTAGATGATTTAGGTTAGATTTTGTGTGTGGCGTGAAGGGTGAGATGCGGGTTTGTGTTTTCAGGAGCGCGGTGACTTAGAAAATATCTGAATTTTGGGCCTCTCGTGCGCGCGGCTCTAGCCTCTCAGTATTTCGGTCGTGGCGCGCGGATAGAAATTGGTGGGCCGGATCTGAGAAACACCGACACTTTTTTCGTTGTAGAGCATCGCCGACACATAATCTACCCGTAAAAGGTACATCTGCCGACACATAGTATATCGGGAAATTTTAATGAACTGCCGACAGATAATTTGTCTGCGAACTGGACATCATGGACAATTCGTGTGTCGGTGTTGTTACGAACAGATAATGTGTCGGTAATGTACAGCTATGCCAACAGATGCATGTCGTCATTGTGGTGTCGTGGTGTAGTGGACCCCGCCCTCGGCCGCGTCCCCTCCGGTCCAGGGCTCCACTCCGGCCGACGGCGCCCCATTCCGGCCCAGGGCTCCACTCCGCCTCCCCTCCTCCTGGCCGTGAGCCACCAAGGTGAGCAGCTCCTCTTTTGCAAAAATTCTTACATATAGGCTTTATATAACAGAGATACAAATCCTATAGGCCAAATGGCGCATTTGTGCAGTAGCCCGGTAGCACGTAGCCACTTTTGTCCACCAGGACTTGTCCACGCACGCACGAGCATGAGAGAGAGACTCGCCCAGACCCAGCCTTCGTTCTGCCCCCTGTTCTTCCCATGGACGATGCAGCAGCACGAGCCAGACGCCCAGACCCGATGTAGATAGGCATGGCGAGGGAGCCACCTCCACACAAGCCGCCCAGCACCATGCCTGCATCCGCCGGTGGGGAGGAGCGACGGCCTAGTGCGGGACCAAGCGCCGCAGCACCGGAGAGGGTCGCGGTGGTCGCCGCCGCAGTCGTAGACGCTGGGGAGGGGACAGTGAAGCGGTTGACTCCAACGCTGGAGCCAATCTCTAAGCCTAAGATGAATCACTGAATCCCTTTCCATCTTCCAAGTTCCAACTCTGATTTTTTTTGTTGATTCGGTTCATTGTGAAATTCCCAAATGTATGTGTAGCTGCTATTTGGTTCAGAGAGAAATAGCCATAGATGTGACTGAGAAGTGAGTATTTGGTTGATTTTATTAGCAGAAAAATAACAAAGGAATTCTCTTCAAATTATAGACAATAGAGCATCCAAGACTTAATAGGAAGAACATCCATTTCAAAACATTAAGGAGCAGAGTTGAAAGAAATCAGACGCATGTATCAGGTTGAGCAACAAGTGCAGGATATATTCAAAACTTGGTAAATTATTGTTAGTGAACAATTTGTATTTCTGTGAACCAATTGGTTCGTCTATAGGGTGGAAATTTCTGTGAACAATTTGTATTGTCTGTCTGCTGATATTGTTAACCTTATATAAGTATAAAAAAAGTCTAGTCAAAATAGTTCCACCACATTAATGTGCAAACTTCGTTTTCTGTGTTGCTGATACACAATCACCCAGGAGTCTCAGGCCTGTATTCCTGTGTCTGTTATCTGTTAACACAATGAATTTTGTTCTCACCTCATCTCAGTTGTTTACAGTCTACATTTCTGTTATTCTGTTTTTTTGGCAACATGATCTCTTTGCTGTTATTCTGGAGCCAAAGTGAAATTGCTTAGTCCATGGGGATGTGAGAACTTGCTTAGTCTCCTGTGTTTGAATACATGCTTACAATTTCCTATGTCTGCAGCAGCAATATTTATAAATTTAGCTCAGGATTCCTAGGCATTTAAAGTTAGACAATCCGGCATTTAAAGTTAATTCCTAGGCACCCAGACACGACACCCCCGACCCCTGACACCTCTTCGGCCTCCTGTTGACCGAAAAGGTGCTCTTCGGCCTTCCAGAGGCCGACGGGGTCATATATTTGTGAATTATGAGTTAGGTCATATGTTTTCCGATTTTGTTATGAAAAACATCATATATATTTGTGTTGATCGGGTGGATTTAAATGTGCAGTTGTTTCGTCGCTGCGAGGGTCTGGTGTTCGACGACCTCCCCGTGCATTCGACGAGCATTAGTTACTAGTTTTCACATTTGAGTTGCATCATGCTAACGATACATTGGAAATAATCTTTGGTGCAGCATAACTCCCGACAAGCATCGACCGATCCTTCTCCGTCTGCCACTGGCGCGACCGGTCCTACACCTACACCTACACCTCCGTGATGACGGTAAGTTTTCCCAAGTGTTTTGCTTAAAAGAGTTTTGTTGTGATGCCATGTTGTATCTACACATATCGTGCATAATGTGTGTATGTTTGAAATGCATTGTATGTGTGGGATTCGACACCTAGTCGTGTGCCTTTGGTAGCCTTCCATACAGGGAAATGCCTCCTAGTGCTTCCACTGAGCCATGGTAGTTCGCTACTGCTCCGGAACACATGGATTGACCGGCATGTGTCCTTCTTTGCTCCTGTGTCTGTCCCTACGGGGAAATGTCACGCGGTGTATCACCGAAGTCCTTGTAGCTTGCTACGACTTGGTTGCACTCGCTGATGACCGACACGTGCATTGCTGGGTCATGTATGCCTGTCCCTGTACGTTTGTGCCACCTTGGTTCTATGACTAGTCATGTCGGCCCGGGTTCTCTGCCATATGGATACTAGCGACATAATCATATACGTGAGTCAATAATCGCAAACGGTCCCGGCCAAGGTAAGGTGGCAGCTGTGGGTTACCGTGTGTGAGACCGCAAAGCGATATGATATGTTACATGCTAGATCTATGTGACTTAGGATCGGGGTCCTACAAATGCATACTTAGCTTAAGAAATGACCTATTTATCTCCAAAATGCCGTATACTTAGCTTAGTTTCCTCGAATATGACATTATAACCTTACTTAGCTCCAAAATGACCAATTTTACCACGGATAGCTCTCAAATGACCTATACTTAGCTTAGCTTAAGAAATGACCTATTTAGCTCAAAAATGACCTGCACTTATCATTATTTCCTCCAAAATGACATACTAACCTTAATTAGCTCCAAAATGACCTGTACTTAGCATTTATTCCTCCAAAATGAATTTATATGCTTAGCTAGCTAAAAAAGACATAACAATCTTAATTAGCTCAAAAATGACCTATTTAACCTAGGATAGCTCTAAAATAACCTATACTTAGCATTTATTCCTCCAAAAATGAATTTATATGCTTAGCTAGCTCAAAAGAGACATAATAACCATACTTAGCTCCAAAATGACCTATTTAACCTAGGATAGCTCTAAAATGACCTATACTTAGCTTTTTTCCTTAGCTAGCTAAAAAATGACATAATAACCTTAATTAGCTCCAAAATGACCTATTTAACCTAGGATAGCTCTAAAATGACCTATACTTAGCATTTTTTCCTCCAAAATGACTCAATATGCTAGCTAGCTCAAAAATGACATAATAAGCTTAATTAGCTCCAAAATGACATATTTAACCTAGGATAGCTCTAAAATGACCTATACTTAGCATTTTTCCTCCAAAATGACTTAATATGCGTAGCTAGCTTAAAAATGACCTATTTAACCTAGGATAGCTCTAAAATGACCTATGTACTTAGCATCTTTTCCTCCAAAATGACTTAATATGCTTAGCTAGCTCTAAAATGACATAATATGCTTAAGAAATGACACATTTTAGCTCCTAAATGACTTCATATGCTTAGCTAGCTCCAAAATGACATAATAACCTTACTTAGCTCCAAAATGACCTATTTAACCTAGGATAGCTCTAAAATGACCTATACTTAGCATTTTTTTCCTCCAAAATGACTCAATATGCTTAGCTAGCTAAAAAATGACATAATAAGCTTAATTAGCTCCAAAATGACCTATTTAACCTAGGATAGCTCTAAAATGACCTATACTTAGCATTTTTTCCTCGAAAATGACTTAATATGCTTAGCTAGCTTAAAAATGACCTATTTAACCTAGGATAGCTCTAAAATGACCTATACTTAGCATCTTTTCCTCCAAAATGACTTAATATGCTTATCTAGCTCTAAAATGACATAATATGCTTAAGAAATGACATATTTTAGCTCCTAAATGACTTCATATGCTTAGCTAGCTCCAAAATGACATAATAACCTTACTTAGCTCCAAAATGATATTACTTAGCATTTTTTACACCAAAATGACTTAGTATGCTTAGCTAGCTCAAAAATGACATAATAATCATACTTAGCTCCAAAATGACATATTTTACAGATATAAGTTGCATCATAGTAGTCTTCACATTTTAGTTGCATCATAATAATCTTCTTCTTCTAGTCTTTTTCTTCTAACTTTCTTCTTTCCCATTTTGCAGATTTGCTTTAGATCACGGAAGCTTGGGTTGATGGAGTGCTTGTCTTTAGTTTTTGTTTTGACTTTGTGAAACTTGCTACCTATGGATGAAACTGTGTAATATTGATGAAACTATGTATATGTATGGATGAAACTTGCTACTATTGGTAACATGTGTTGGATATGTGTTCATGGATGTGTTGGATATATATGTGTTCATGACTATTGGTAATATGTGTTGAATATGCTATATTGGTTATATATATATGTGTGTTTGATTTTCTGTGAAGATGAATTGATATAAGAAAAAACAAAATTAAATGGGGCAATATAGGCACTTTGCCATCTGCTGGCAGATGGCAAAGAGCTTTGCCATCAGCTGGCAGATGGCAAAGAGGTCACGTGGCATCTACCTGTACGTCCTGCAAAGTACCCAGCTGGCCTATTTGGCCTCTTTGTCGTCTGCCAGCAGACGGCAAAGAGCCTGCAGCCTTTGCCATCTGCCAGCAGAGGGCAAAGAGCCTGCAGCCTTTGCCATCTGCCAGCAGACGGCAAAGAGCCTGCAGCCTTTGCCATCTGCCAGCAGTCGGCAAAGAGCCTGCAGCCTTTGCCATCTGCTAGCGGACGACAAAGCACGCCGTTAGCCTCCTAACAGAGCTAACACCGTCCCTCTGCCGTCCAGAGCCTTTGCCATCTGCCAGCTGATGGCAAAGGCTACAGGCTCTTTGCCATCTGCCAGCAAACGGCAAAGTGGCCTTTCCCGGCTGGGTTTCAGCCAAACTGTTTGCCGTCTGCTGGCAGATGGCAAAGCCTTTGCCATCCGCCGACCATGCCTTTGCCATCTGCCATGGCAGATGGCAAAGTGCCTGATTCCTGTAGTGATAGATCTCCACCGAGTCTAGAGCACTTGGAACCACACCAAGGTCTTCAAGAAATTGCTTGATCCATACAGCCTCCTTGGAGGCTTCTGAAGCTGCAACATATTCCGCCTCTGTCATAGAATCCGCCACAGTCTTTTGTTTGGAACTTTTCCAATCAACTGCGCCGCCGTTCAATATGAAAACATAGCTTGATTGATATTTGAAGTCATCTGGGTCAGTCATGAAGCCTGCATCAGTGTAACCACTTACAATGAGCTCTTCATCACCTCCGTACACAAGGAGTACATCCTTGGTCCTTCTGAGATACTCCCTCCGTTCCTCTATATAAGGTGTATTTGTTTTCTGATAAAATTTTAGAATGTAAGGTGCATTTCTTCTGATTTCTCATAATTCCCTTGTTAGCCCTCCTAAAAAAAAGGAAAGTATCTCTTTTTTGATTGTCTGTATCTCTCCTTATAGTAAAAGAAGGAAACTATCTCTTTGTCGATTGCATGTATCTCATACTTTTCTGGACTAATTGATTCACTTTCCACTAACCAATAAATTTGCCAAGGGTAATTTAGTCTTAACATGTCTATAATTATGTGCCTTGGTCACCGTGCCGAAAATAATACACCTTAAATAAAGGAACGGAGGGAGTACTTAAGAATACCCTTGACTGCGGCCCAGTGTTCCAATCCTGGATCACTTTGGTACCGGCTGCTAACACTTAGCGCATAGGAAACATCCGGTCTTGTACATATCATGGCATACATAATAGAACCAACTGCCGAAGCATGTGGAACATCATTCATTTGTACTCGCTCATCGACGGTCCGAGGACACTGATTCTTGCAAAGCACTGTGCCAGGTGACATGGGGAGTAGGCCTTTCTTGGAGTTCTCCATGTTGAACCTTTTCAACACCTTGTCAATGTACGTGCTTTGGCTAAGCGCTATCAGGCGTTTTGATCTATCTCTATAGATCCTGATGCCCAATACATATGCCGCTTCGCCTAAGTCTTTCATTGAAAAATTCTTCTTCAATGAGTCTTTTATTTCACTAAGAAAATTCACGTCATTTCCAATCAACAGTATGTCATCCACATACAGGATTAGAAATGCTTTTCCGCTCTCACTAAACTTCTTGTAAACACAAGATTCTTCGTCATTCCTGATGAAGCCAAACTCTTTGACCACTTCATCAAAATGAATGTTCCAGCTCCTTGACGCTTGCTTCAGACCATAAATGGCTTTCTGAAGTTTGCATACCTTTCCAGCATCCTTATGAATGACAAAACCTTCTGGCTGTATCATGTATACATCCTCCTTGAGGTTTCCATTTAGGAAAGCCGTTTTGACATCCATCTGTCATATTTCATAATCGAAATAAGCAGCAATTGCTAGTAATATCCGAATAGACCTAATCATAGCTACGGGCGAGAAAGTCTCGTCGTAGTCCACTCCTGGAACTTGCGTGAACCCTTTCGCGACAAGTCTAGCTTTGTGGATAGTAATGTTACCATCCGTGTCCGTCTTTCTTTTGAAAATCCATTTACAACCAATCGGCTTTACGCCTTCTAGAAGTTCTTCCAAGTTCCAAACTTGGTTTTCGTACATGGATTCCATTTCGGATTTCATGGCCTTGTGCCATTCCTTTGAGCTGGGCCCCGCCATCGCTTCCTTGTAGTGCACAGGTTCATCGTCTTCAAGAATGAAGATTTCGTTATGAAACCACTCAGGTGGTTGGATAGCCCTACCTGATTTGCGCGGTTCAGTCGCAACATTGTATGAAGTTCCCGCATCACATGCGACAACTTCTGGCTCTGTTGTAGGGATAATTTGCGGAATTACTTCTGGTTCCTTAGCCATATCAACAGTTGCCAAAGATTCACTAATCTCATCATGTTGTACTGTCCTCCCACTCACTTCTTTAGCGAGAAACTCTTTCTCAAGAAACTGTCCATTTCTGGCAACAAACACTTTGTTATCGGACAGGTGGTAGAAGGAATACCCAATTGTTTCCTTGGGATAACCTACAAAGTAACATTTGTCTGATCTGGGATCAAGTTTGGTAGGTTGTAAACGTTTTACGTATACCTCACAACCCCAAATCCTGAGATGAGACAAACCGGGTTTCTTCCCGTTCCATAACTCATATGGTGTCATCTCAACTGACTTAGACGATGCTCTGTTAAGTGTGTGAGCGGCAGTAAGTAGCGCGTGACCCCAAAAAGATATCGGTAGATCTATAAGAGACATCATCGACCTTACCATGTCTAACAGGGTTCGGTTAAGTCTTTCCGACACTCCGTTTTGCTGTGGAGTTCCGGGAGGCGTAAGCTGTGAAACGATTCCACGGTCACTCAGATGTTGGCCAAACTCATGACTAAGATATTCGCCTCCGCGATCAGACCGTAGAAACTTAATCTTTTTGTTACGATGATTTTCTACCTCATTCTGGAATTCTTTGAACTTTTCAAAGGTTTCCGACTTATGCTTCATTAAGTAGATATAGCCATACCTACTCAAATCATCAGTAAAAGTCACGAAGTAGAAATACCCACCCCGTGCGATTGTGCTCATTGGACCACATACATCACTATGTATTATTTCCAACAATTCACTCGCCCGTTCAGGATGACCCGTGAACGGCGTCTTGGTCATTTTCCCCATCAAGCAAGCTTCACATGTGTCAAATGATTCAAAATCAAAGGGCGGTAAAACTCCATCTTTATGGAGTCTTTGTATGCGTTTATTTCCGATGTGGCCAAGCCGATAGTGCCACATGAAAGTGGTGGTGGTATCAGCCTTCTTAAAGGCGTTTAGCATTCATGTTAAAGACATCATTTCCACATTCAAGGTTTAGAATGAAAAGGCCCCCAACAATGGGTGCAAATCCATAAAACATATCCTTACAATAAAGTGAACAACCATTGTTCTCAGACTTGTACGAGTACCCATCATGTACTAAACATGATCCAGAGATAATGTTTCTACACAACAGTGGAACAAAATAACAGTTACTTAGTTCCAAAATAAATCCTGAAGGGAGACGTAGAGGCATAATGCCGACGGCTTGAGCGGCGATCCCAGCGCCGTTCCCGACATGCATCATGACTTCATTCTTTGCCAGCTTGTGCACCTTCTGAAGCCCCTGTATCGAGTTGCAAATGTGAGCAACCGATCCGGTATGAAATACCCAAGACTTAGAATTTTCGCTAGCAAGCAAAACGTCAATGACATTAACTTGTATAACAATTATACCTTTTCCAGTTTTCCCGGACTTCTTATCTTCCAGATACTTCTTGCAGTTTCTCTTCTAGTGTCTTGTGCCCTTGCAGTAGAAGCACTCAGTTTCATTCTTGGCTCTGCCCTTAGAGTTGCTTTGGGAGCCGGTCTTACCGGCGCCCTTGCCCTTCTTTGGCTTGCCTTTCTTTTTGAAACTGGCAGTTTTATTCACAAGCAACACTTGCTTGCAATTTTTTCGTAGTCCTCCTTCTGTAGTTTTCAGCATGGCGAGCACCTCTTCCGGTGTCTTCTCCATCCCTGTCATGTTGTAGTTCATGACAAAACTGTGGTAAGATGGGGGGAGTGAAGAAAGCAACATGTCCATCATATGGCCAGGTGGAAGTGGAAATTCCAGGGCTTTAAGCCTTTCAGAATAGCCCATCATTTTGACCACGTGTTCGCCAACTGAACTACCCTCAGCCATCTCGCATTCCATCAAAGCCTTCATGATATCAAATCGTTCAGACTTTGCAGTTTCCTTGTACAGAGCATCCAATTCCCGGATCATATCACGGGTTTTGTGGAATTCAAAACGTTTTTGAAGCTCTGGACTCATGCAAGCTAGCATGAGGCACTGCACTAAGTTGTGATCATGATCCTTAGTGGGCCAGACATTTTGTTCATCTTCTGGGGCCTCTGCCGCCGGTTTAGCTGGAAGAGCAGTTTCAAGCACATACAATTTCTTAGCGCTCCTGAGGACAATCCTCAGGTTGCGGACCCAGTCTGCATAGTTATTTCCAGTCGCAGCTAACTTCTCTTTCTCTAACATCGGGCCTAAGTTGAACGCGTTGTTGCGAGCCATTTGATCTACAATGGAAAACACAAGTTTCACTTAGACTTTTGTTCATAATGATATTTGCACTAGTGAATAGCCAATTTTATTCTAAAGTGCGCTCCCACTTAAATCAGTATCTCTCATAATTGATTGTGAGTGATTCAAGATCCGTATTTCAATTCGACGCCATTGACGGGTTCATCACTGATGACGTGAATTTCAATCGGTAGGCCAACTTGCCAATCACATCTCTATGTGACTCTTGTCCATCTTTCGATGCACGTGTTCCGAGCTCAGGACTGTCTTGCCTGAACGTCAAGACAACCAAGTGATCACGCAGCGAGGTCTGACCTTCACCTGCCTTGCACCTCTCTAATCGTTCGTGCTCATGTGTACATGGCGCACCCCGAAAAGATACGTGTTGTAGACGGTGCTACACTTGGGAGAACACTAACTACTTGATATTTTTAAGGGAGAGATCACCCTAATAAAAGCGACTACCGCGCAATCAAGAAGGGTGCATCAAGAGGGATAAACATCTTAGGCAATTCATAATAGCATGATATGGTATAGCCCCTTCTGACGGAGAAGTCAAGTATTTCTTCGTCTTTGGCATTTTGCGTCGGTGTTCACCTTCGCGAAGATTGCCACCACCTTGTCGATGCACCAGACAATATTGCTACCTTTATAGCTAATAAAATAAGTGCATTACTTAAGGTTGAAACACAGGTCATTAAAGTGACAATCATATGGCTCCAACCATCATGCCGAATCATGACACGCAGGTCATGTTAATCAATTACATCATATAGTCATCTCATACATAATCGAATTAATATGATACTTGCTATACCACATCACATGCAAACCATCCTGCAAAACCAAGTTAGACGCCTCAAATCGGTTTATGCAAAATTTTATTTTATGTGGCTTCTAAGGTTTTGACTTAAACCGCAGCTACCAACGTTCATCATCAAGTATGTTTATTCAAGTTGCTAGATTAACATCGCGGGGTGTATGAAATGCGAGATAATAAAATCCCGAGTCCCATACTAAACTTTGTCATACGCATGACCCCCGTGCAGATCATATCTGCATTGCCCTTTCGTCTGCGCGATTTCATCTTTCTCTCAACTATAGTGGAACCCAAAGAACTGATAGCACTTCGCTGATCAATCAAGATCGCGGATTGCCAGAACTTTGTGAAATTCCACCATGCCGTTTCAAGATCAGAAATACGCAAATTCTAGGGAAGCAACAAGAACATCGGGTAACAGATTTCATCTGGTACCCGCATAAATAATTTTCAGCAATAGATCTCATCTACTCCAAAATTATATTATGCAATACCCATACATCTCCATGTATTCAAGATCGTAACCTGCATCTACGCATAGCCTGGCTCTGATACCACTGTAGGGGAACACGACAGAAAACAAAAAAAAATTGGTACAGCGAGCACACCCAGGACCACTATGGAGACTGCATACAAGGTTTAATCTTATCCGTACCGACTCGAAGTGCAGCGGAAGAAGAGTCGGTGGAGATCGTTGGTGCAGATCCCCGCAGCTAGGATTTACAACCTCCCAACCGCGAGGATGTACTCCCTCGTCGGACAGCCCTCCGGGAGGCGGTCGGACAGTCCCTCGGACGATGTCACGGATAGCCCTTTGGGAGGACCCTCGAAACTCGAACGGAAACTCGGACAGCCCTTCGGGATGACACTCGAACAACCCCTCGGGCAAACGATCGAAACTACGACCTCTCTACGGGGTTGCACACATACGGTGTCAGCTATCCGGCAGGGCTTCGCCGTCCAGAACTAGTTCTTGCCGGAACCCAGACAGCCTTTCGGCTCTACGAAACTATTTCGCTGGGAGGGAGAGAGAAGCCAGACAAGTCTATGGCATGTGTATGAGAGCAAGGATGAGTGTGGAGAGTGCCTCTCCACCTCTATATATAGGAAAATCCAAGGGGTAAGGGGGCACATGAAAACCCCCAAAATGCCCACACTTTGTGTCACACATAAAGGTCATAAAGGGCATAAAGGGATGACAAGTGGAGCTCCATGGAGGAGCTGCACCCTTGAACGTCCCACCTTCATGGGCCCCCCCAAAGGGGGTTCCTTGATCCCAAAGTCCTTCTAGAAGCCTTTTGGGGAAAGCCCTAAAAGGTGGCTTTCCATAAAGTAACTCAAAAAGCACTTTCACTATTCACGAAGACATTTTTCTGCGTCCGATAAATCCCAAATTATTTCTGTGTGCCTAGAACAATTCCAGTACCCACTAATCAATTTTGAACGCATTCCGAAACAATTCCGGAACAATGTTTTTCTTCAGCGAAAAGCTACTACAGCGGTTCCGGCTCCTCCGGAACATTTCCGGATTTTATCCCGAAAAATTCCCAGAAGTTTCCAGAATAAAACTGGTACCCTCCAAGAATTATCAGGCATGTGCTGAAAGCATTTTGACTTAATGGTATACCCTGAAACAACTTTTCGGTTTTACCGAAACTATTCCGGTGTTCTCTCTCCGGAACCTTTCCGTTGACTCCAAAACTTTTTCGGTGAATTTCTCTCAGATTCCCTGTCTAGTATTCAGCAGATAGATGACCCTTAAGCGTGTGACCCTATAGGTTCGGTGAAGTATAGACATGACCGGAACACTTTCCGATCAATGATCAACATCGGAGCCGTGGACACCCATATTGACCCCTATACCCACACGAATGAATATTCGAGTGAACCTCCAGTTGCCGTGTGCTATTCCTGTTGCCTCACGATATATTAGAAACACCCGAGGTGAGATTTACTTGCATCCCCATGGATCAACAACTTGTCCACTATGCTAGTTACCTCGTTACCGGTTTTGTTCTCTTTTCTCGTTTCCGTGTTCCGGCATCCCTGTGATCAAATCACACTGTGTCTGGCCAGACGATGATGGATACCGTAACACTGAGAGGGCCCGAGAATATCTCTCCATCGTCGGAGGAGCAAATCCCAATCTTGAGCTATGTCGTTACTTGCCATACTTTTCCGTGAACCCGTAAGCCGCCGTAATAGCCACCCAGTTACGGATGACGTTTAACAAACCCCAAAGTTCACGAAGCAAGCACCAAGGAACTCGATACTCTCATGGTCTAAGGAATTATGAAAACATTAACTATCTCTGTGATATTAACCTTTAACTTGTGACGAATGTGTCTCATAGCATAACACCAATTTGGGTCGATTCAACACAAGTGTTCTACCAACATTGTGCCCTCAAAATTGCCGGCATAGCCATGCCCATGATCAGGAAAACAGGATCATCATGCAATACTTGAGCCAGTCTTAGAGGCAAGACTAGGAATACAATTTACCTTTTATTATACCACACGTGCACATGAGTTTCCCTTCAAGCCTCGTGGTTATTGTAGACTCGAGAATCATTGCAGTTATAGCATGGAACATAAACATTCATTACTAACTTGGAGATACAAAATAACTGTTACTACTGCCTCTAGGGCATATCTCCTACATGGTCGGCTAGTGGTGGTGGGTGGGCGGTGGACCAGTGGGGTTGGGAGGTTTTTTTTGTTAGTGCACTTCGGGTGGGTTTGGTGTGCGGTCGGTTTGGTGATGTCAGAATAAGCTTAATCGATGTTAGAATAAGGTCTTAAGGGGTGTTGTTAGAATAGACCCACCCTATATATATATATATATATATATATATATATATATATATATATATATATATCCCTCTCTCATAATAATTTTTTGTAGCGTCATGAACAAATTCAACAATATAACTATCACATATAACATTTTTTTCATGATCCATAAACATAGAAATTTAGTTACTCCCCACATTAGCATATATCTTCTCATTCATAATAGTGGGATTAATTCACCAAAATAACTATCATGGGACACTTGATTGACGTAATCAAATTGAACATTAAGATCATGATGAAAAGATTCATGGTTATCATTACTCTTTATAACATACATGTCATCACAATAATTATCATAGACAACAAACCTTGTTGCCATAATGAATTGAAACCTCTTCCAAAATAGTGAAATCATCATTAAATAGTCATGACCTCTCCAAATCCACTTGTAATATTATTCCAATTAGATTCAACACTCTCCAAATTAGTGGGATCATTTGATAAAGTTGACGCTCTTCCAAACCCACTTTCATAATTGTAATCATCATAAATAGGAGACATGTTTTCATCATAGTAAATATTCTCATCAAAATAGGGAGACTAAAAAGATCATATCCTATATACCTAAGAAGTTCATCCCCACTAGCTTATTTATCTCAACATGCAAGCATGCCACATCGCCATATAATTATAAAAGGAATAAGACCCACCACAACATGCAACCATGCATGGGAAAAGACCCACCACCACATGCAACCATGGATGGGAGTTTTTTTCATTCTATTATTCTACTTATATTCAATAAGTATTGAACAACTATATAAGTCGTATGTATTTTTTGTTTTGGTTCGCGTGTTAGTAATCTAAGTATTATAATTCACACAATCAAATATAACTAAAATACTACTCCGTCCGAAATAAATGGCATATAAATTCACCCAAAACCTCAATAATTTCTAAGTTTGTCTAAGTATATATACAAAATATTAAGATAAAAAATATCAAAACAATATCAATATGTCCACCGTTATACATATTGTCATAATCTATTTATTCGACATTGTAGTTGTTGATATTTTTATCGATATATTTGGCCGGACTCAAAAAGAATTGTTTTTGACTATATTTATACGCCATGCATTTGGGGATGGAGGGAGTATATTGCAACTGATTCTGGAGCAACACGCGGGTTATCATCTAGTTCATCAAACATGGCATCCCCATACTTATGGCTTTGCATATCATTAGCATCATGGATATTTAAAGAAATCATACTAGCAACATTGCAATCATTCTTATCATTCAAGGAACTCAAATTAAACATTTTCTTATATTCTTCTTCTAAAAATTTAGCAAAAATTTGAGATTTCATGTTTTTAAGAAAGGTATCATAAAGATGAAGCATTTGATACAACTTCACTTCTATTTTTTTATAGCTTTCTTTTATAAACCAAACTAGTGAATAAAGAAAACACTAAAAGATTCAATTGCAAGATCTAAAGAGATACGTGCAAGCACTCACCTCCCCGGAAACAACGCCATAAATAGCTTGATGTCTACTATGCAACTTTATTGTTGTAGACTTGGTTGAGCCTCCGAGCGCAGAGTTTTATTGGACATCAACAAATTTCCTAGAAATGGATGACTTAAGGTTTATCAATCCGTGAGACATGTATGATGAAGATGGTGTGTCTCAAACAACCCTATAATCAAATACAAGCAATCTCTTGTATCGTCAACACGCCCAATACAATGGTAAATTATATAGGTGCACTTGTTTGGCGAAGAGATGATGATACAAGTATATTATGGATAATACATATAGGTTTTTGTAATCTAAAATAATAAAAGCAACAAAGTAGCATGTGATAAAAATGAGCACAAGCGGTATTGCAATATTTGAAAAGAAGGGCTAGGGTTCATATTTTCACTCGTACAATCTCTCAACATCACTAACATAATTTAGGACAGTAAAACTGCACCCAAACCAAGCTTTTCTCATGCACTAATAGTTTCTGGCCGTCCGTTCTCGTGATTGGACGATCTGGACCGTTAGATGTGTTGCAAAGTAGTTTTTTTTGGGCCTGCTGTCCTAAAGGGCTGCTACTCTGAAAGAAAAAACCGAGGTCTGTGGTTGCATGGGCCTTTCGCCGGCCCGTTTGGCTAACGTCCACGCAAGACAGAGCCAGACTTTTTACTTTCTCTCTCACACGCACCTCATTCCCCTACTCGATCTATGGTTTCCGCTCCGGAAACCACCGTCAAGTGCGACCTCGAGCGGCGTCGCCTTTCCCGATCTAGGAGCCCCTCCCGCAATCTCGATCTCCCCCGACCACCAGTACAGACTTCCCCGACACCGGCCATGCCTTCCCCAGACGAAGCTAGATCCAAGAGGATATGGAGTCATAGCTCATCTTCTCCTTCCTCCTTCTTTTCGCCGTCGAGCGCGACTTGGAGCAGCAGCGCCCATCACGATGTGCCAGTTTTCCAGCGGTAGTGCCACCAGAACCTGCTTGCACAGGGGTGATGTTATACAAATGGCGGATATGCTTGCTCCCTACCTCGATGTCGGGCGTGACTTTGCAGCATCATGGCCAGAGTCGTAGAGGCCATGGAGATGCCACCGCTCTTTCAGGAGCATGCTCATGGTGACGTGTTCTCCTTTACCTTCCACCAGCATGTAAGAATCCTTTACTCCCTCACCCTTGTTGTATACTTGTTCTTTTGGATGCTCTGAATCGGAACGTAAATTGTGGCAAAGATGGGAAATCATGTGTCTGATTCTGAATATTTTTACACTATGCAGCACCATTGCTGCAGCCTGTCAGAGGAAACTCTGCAGTGAGTACTCTTTGTACCATAGATTGCACTAGCTAAGTAAGATTTGGGGTTTCGAAGCTTATTTAATTAAGTAGGAGTACTTTGCTTCGGTTGGTTCCATGCGCTGCATCAGCACGGGTTGCACACGAACGCCATATGAGTGCTTCAAACAACCATCCACGTAGCTAGCCTAGTTGTTGTAACCTGATTGTATTGTCACTTGTGTTTGGTTTTGATGTATACAACATCTTTTTCTATATATAATACAACAAGAACAACAAAGCCTTTAGTCCCAAACAAGTTGGGGTAGGATAGAGGTGAAACCTATAAGATCTTGCGACCAACTCATGGTTCTGGCACATGGATAGCAAGCTTGCACGCACCCCTGTCCATGGCTAGTTCTTTGGTGATGCTCCAGTCTTTCAGATCTATCTTTACAGACTCTTCCCATGTCAAGTTTGGTCTACCCCGGCCTCTTTTGGCATTATCAGCACGCTTTAGCCGTCCGCTATGCGTTGGGGCTTCTGGAGGCCTGCGCTGAATATGCCCAAACCATCTCAGACGATGTTGGACAAGCTTCTCTTCAATTGGCGCTACCCCAACTCTATATCGTATATCATCATTCCGGATTCGGTCCTTCCTTGTGTGGCCACACATCCATGCCAACATGTGCATCTCCGCCACGCCTAACTGTTGCACATGTTGCCTTTTAGTCGGCCAACACTCAGCGACATACAACATTGTGGGTCGAACCGCCGTCCTAGAGAACTTGCCTTTTAGCTTTTGTGGCACTCTCTTGTGACAGAGAATGCCAGAAGCTTGACGCCACTTCATCCATCCACTTTAATTTGTCGGTTCACATCTTCATCTATATCCCCATCCTCCTGCAACATGGACCCCAAATATCGAAAGGTGTCCTTCTGAGGCACCACCTTCCCATCAAGGCTAACATCCTCTTCCTCCTCCTCATGCTTAGTAGTACTGAAAGTGCACACTCATGTACTCGGTTTTAGTTCTACTAAGTCTAAAACCTTTCGATTCCAGGATTTGTCTCCATAACTCCAACTTTCTGTTGACCCCTGTCCGACTATCATCGACTAGCACCACATCGTCCGCAAAGAGCAGACACCATGGGAAATATCCTTGTATATCCCTTGTGACCTCATCCGTCACCAAGGCAAAAAGATAAGGGCTCAAAGCTGACTCCTAGTGTAGTCCTATTTTAATCGGGAAATCATCAGTGTCACCATCACTTGTTCGAACACTTGTCACAACATTATCGTACATGTCCTTGATGAGGGAAATGTACTTCGCTGGGGCTTTGTGTTTCTCCAAGGCCCACAACATGACATTTCGCGGTAACTTATCATATGCCTTCTCCAAGTCAATGAACACCATATGCAAGTCCTTCTTTTGCTCCCTGTATCTCGCCATAAGTTGTTGATACGTCCATTTTGCATCATGATTTCCTACTGTTATTTATAATGTTTTTATGCATAATAATGATTTATGAAGTAATTATAATGCCTTTTCTCTCATACTATGCAAGGTTTATACAAAGAGGGAGAATCCCGGCAGCTGGAATTCTGGAGCTGAAAAATCATATCAGAGACACCTATTATGAACATCTCCAAATAAGCTGAAACTTCACGGAGAATTATTTTATAATATATAAAAAATACTGGAGCAAATAACTACCGGAGGGGGGCCACCTGGTGACCATAAGACACCAGGGCACACCAGGCCCCCCAGGCGCGCCATGGTGGGTTGTGGTCAGCCCAGCCCACCTCCGGTGCCCATCTTCTGATACTTAAGGTCTTTTGACCTAGAAAAAATAAGGAGAGGACTTTCGGGATGGAATGCCGCCGTCTCGAGGCGGACCTTGGGCAGGAGCACTTTTGCCCTCCGTCGCCAGGGGAACTTCCCTCCCGGAGGGGGGGGGGGGAAATCGAAGCCATCGTCATCACCAACAACCCTCTCATCTTTGGGAGGCCAATCTTAATCAACATCTTCAACAACACCATCTCCTCTCAAACCCTCGTTCATCTCTTGTGTTCAATCTTTGTACCGGAACCTCAGATTGGTACCTGTGGGTGACTAGTAGTGTTGATTACATCTCGTAGTTGATTACTATATGGTTTAGTTGGTGGAAGATTATATGTTCAGATCCATTTTGCTATTTAATACCCCTCTGATCTTTAGCATGAATATCATTTGTGAGTAGTTACCTTTGTTCTTGAGGTCACGGGAGAAGTCATGTTGCAAGTAATCATGTGAAGTTGATATGTGTTCGATATTTTGATGATATGAATGTTGTGATTCCCTTAGTGGTGTCATGTGAACATCGACTATATGGCACTTCACCATCTTTGGACCTAAGGGAATGCATTGTGGAGTAGTTATTTGATAATGGGTTGCTAGAGTGACAGAAGCTTAAACCCTAGATTATGCGCTATTCCGTAAGGGGCTGATTTGGATCCAAATGTTTAATGTTATGGCTATATTTGATCTTAATACTTTTCTCGTAGTTGCGGATGCTTGCGAGGGAGTTAATCATAAGTGGGAGGTTTGTTCAAGTAAGAACAACACCCAAGCACCGGTCCATGCACATATCAAATTATCAAAGTAGTGAACGCAAATCAAACCAACATGATGAAAGCGACTAGATGAAATTCCCGTGTACCCTCAAGAACGCTTTGCTTATTAGAGACCGTTTTGGCCTGTCCTTTGCCACAAAAGGATTGGGCTATCTTGCTGCACTTTATTTACCGTTACCATTACTTTCTCGTTACCAATTATCTTGCTATGAAACTACCTGTTACCTACAATTTCAGTGCTTGCAGAAATTACCTTGCTGAAAACCGCTTGTCATTTCCTTCTGCTCCTCGTTTGGTTCGACACTCTTACTTATCGAAAGGACTACGATTGACCCCCTATACTTGTGGGTCATCAATACTCTTTTCTGGCGCCGTTGCCGGGGAGTGAAGCGCTCTTGGTAAGTGGAAATCGGTAAGGAAAAACTTATACTACGTGCTGAAATTTATTGTCACTTGCTACTATGGAAAACAATCCTTTGAGGGGTTTGTTCGGGGTATCTTCACCTCGATCGGAACCATAATTAGTTTCCCCTCAACCTACTACACCTACTGAAAATATTGGTTATGAAATTCCTCGGGTATGATAGAACAACTGCTAGCTAATCCTTATGCAGGAGACGGAACTAAACATCCTGATATGCATCTAATACATGTGGATGAAATTTGTGGATTATTTAAGCTTGCAGGTTTACCCGGAGGTGAAGTTAAGAAGAGGGTTTTCCATTTATCTTTGAAGGGAAAATAATTGACATGGTATAGGCTATGTGATGATATTGGATCATGGAACTGGAATCGACTGAAATTAGAATTCCACCAAAAGTTTTATCCTATGCATCTAGTTCATCGTGATCGGAATTATATATATAATTTTTGGCCTCGTGAAAGAGAAAGCATCGCTCTAGCTTGGGGGAGGCTTAAGTCAATGTTATATTCATGATCCAATCCTGAGCTCTCGAGAGAAATTATTGTTCAGAATTTTTATGCTCGGCTTTCTCATAATGATCGATCCATGCTCGATACATCTTATACTGGTTCTTTTATGAAGAAGACTATTGAATTCAAGTGGGATCTCTTAGAAAGAATTAAACGCAACTCTGAAGATTGGGAACTCGACAAAGGTAATGAGTCAGGTATTAAGCTTAAGTTTTATTGTGTTAAATCTTTTATGAATACCGATAGTAGCCTCTTTCTGTGAATCATTTGCTACTCATGTTGACCTCCCTAAGGAGAAGTGGTTTAAATATCATCCCCCTATTAAACAAGAAATTAAAGAACCGGTCATAGCTAAGGATGAAACCATCATTTACAATGTTGATCTAGTTGTGCCTACTGCTTATATTGAAAAACCACCTTTCCCTGTTAGGATAAAGGAACATGCCCTATGCCCTCTGAACAAATTAAAGTAGAACCTATTGTTGCTATGGTTAAAGATCTCTTGGTAGAAAATATTGATGGGCATGTTATTTACTTCTGTGATCAAGCTGCTAGAATTGCCAAACCCAATGAAAAAGATAAACATAGACCCGTAGTTGCCATGCCTGTTGTCTCGGTTAAAATAGGAGATCATTGCTATCATGGTTTATGTGATGTGGGTGCTAGTGTGAGTGCTATTCCTTTTACCTTATACCAAGAAATTATGAATGATATAGCACCCGCCGAAATTGAAGACATAGATGTTACTATTAAGCTTGCTAATAGAGACACCATCACACCACTTGGGAGTGTTAGAGATGTTGAAGTCTTGCGTGGGAAAATAAAATATCCTACTGATTTTCTAGTTCTTGGTTCCCCACAAGATGACTTTTGTCCCATTATCTTTGGTAGACCTTTCTTGAACACCGTTAATGCTAAGATATATTGTGAAAAACAAACTGTCGGTGTTAGTTTTGGTGATGTGTCTCATGAGTTTAACTTTTCCAAGTTTAGTAGACAATCCCGTAATAAAGAATTATCTAGTAAGGACGAAATAATTGGTCTTGCTTCTATTGCCATACCTCCTACTGATCCACTAGAACAATATTTGTTAGACCATAAAAATGATATGCACTTGCATGAAAGAAATGAAATAGATAAAATTTTCTTTGAACAACAACCTCTCCTAAAACACAATTTGTCTATTGAAACTCTAGGAGGTCCTTCTCCACCTAAAGGTGATCCTGTGTTTGAATTAAAACAATTGCCTGACACTTTGAAGTATGCTTATCTTGACGAGAAAAAGATATATCCTATTATTATTAGTGCTAACCATTCAGAACATGAAGAAGAAAGATTATTAAAAATTCCAAGGAAGCAACGGGATGCTATTGGATATACTCTTGATGATCTTAAGCGCATTAGTCCCACTCTATGTCAGCACAAGATCAATATGGAACCTGATGCTAAACCCGTTGTTGATCACCAACGACGTTTGAATCCTAAGATGAAAGAAGTGGTAAGAACTGAAATATTAAAGCTTCTGGAAGCAGGTATAATTTATCCCATAGCTGATAGTAGATGGGTAAGTCCCGTTCATTGTGTCCCTAAGAAGGGAGGTATTACTGTTGTTCCTAATGATAAAAATGAACTTATCGCACAGAGAATTGTCACTGGCTATAGAATGGTAATTGATTTTAGAAAATTAAATAAAGCTACTAGAAAAGATCATTACCCTCTGCCTTTCATTGATAAAATGCTAGAAAGACTATCTAAGCACACACACTTTTGTTTTCTGGAGGGATATTCTGGTTTCTCTCAAATACCTGTATCACAACCAGATCAAGAGAAAACCACCTTTACTTGTCCTTTTCGAACCTATGCTTATAGACGTATGCCTTTTCGTTTATGCAATGCACCTGCTACCTTTCAAAGATGTATGACTTCTATATTCTCTTATTTTTGTGAAAAGATTGTTGAGGTTTTCATGGATGATTTTTCTGTTTCGGAAACTTCTTTCGATGATTGCTTAAGCAACCTTGATCGAGTTTTGCAGAGATATGAACAAACTAATCTCGTCTTGAATTGGGAGAAGTGCCACTTTATGGTTAACGAAGGTATTGTCTTGGGGCATAAAATATCTGAACGAGGTATTGATAACCCACAAGTATAGGGGATCGCAACAGTTTTCGAGGGTAGAGTATTCAACCCAAATTTATAGATTTGCCACAAGGGGAGCCAAAGAATATTTAGAGTATTAGAAGTTGAGTTGTCAATTCAACCACACCTGGAGATTAGCAGCAGAGTGATCTGTAGCACATTAGTATGATAGTTTTGATAGCAGTAGTAGCAGTAACAGTAACAGTGACAGCAATAGTTTTGTAGCAGTTGGAACAGTAGCTATAGCAATAGTAACTTAGCAAGAACAATATGTGGAAAACTCGTAGGCACTGGATCGGTGAACTCGTTGGATGATATTCATCATATAACAGTCATATCCTTGGGCGACACAGAACTAGCACCAGTTCATAAATGTAATGTAGGCATGTATGTCGTAAATAGTCATACGTGCTTATGTAAAAGAACTTGCATGACATCTTTTGTCCTACCCTCCCGTGGCAGCGGGGTCCATAAGGAAACTAAGGGATTTTAAGGCCTCCTTTTAATAGAGTACCGGAAGAAAGCATTAACACACGATGAATACATGAACTCCTCAAACTACGGTCATCACTGGAAAGTATCCCGACTATTGTCACTCCGGGGTTTACGGATCATAACACATAGTAGGTGCATATGACTAGCAAGATTGGATCAAGAACATAGATATAATGGTGATAACATAAACTGTTTAGATCTGAAATCATGGCACTCGGGCCCTAGTGACAAGCATTAAGCATGGCAAAGTCATAGCAACATCAATCTCAGAACATAATGGATACTATGGATCAAGACCTAACAAAACTAACTCAATTACATGATGAATCTCATCCAACTCCTCACCGACCAGCAAGCCTATGAAGGAATTACTCACTCCCGGTGGGGAGCATCATGGAATTGGCGATGGAGAAGGGTTTGATGATGACGAAGACCAAAGATTCCCCTCTCCAGAGCCCCAAACGGGCTCCAGATCTAGCCTCCCGATGAAGAACAGGAGGTCGCTGCGGCTCCGTATCATAAAACGCGATGAAACTTTCTCTCTCATTTTTTCTCCGAAAATAGGATTTTATAGCGTCGGAATTAGGGTCAGTGGGGCCTCGAGGTGGGCACAACCAACCAGGGCACGCCTGGAGGGGGTGGCGTGCCCTGGTGTATCGTGCCCAACCAGGGTACCCCCTCCGGTGGTTCTTGGCTCCAGTAATTTTTATTTATTATAAAATAAATCTCCAAAAAGTTTCGTGAAGTTCCGAGAACTTTTATTTCTACACAAAAACAACACCATGGTAGTTCTGCTGAAAACAGTGTCAGCCCGGGTTAGTTTCATTCTAATCATGAAAATTAGAGTCCAAAACAAGAGCAAAAGCATGAGGAAAAGTAGATACGACGGAGACGTATCAACTGCCCCAAGCTTAACCCATTGCTTGTCCTCAAGAAATTCAGTTGACAAACTGAAAATGATAAAGAAAAACTTTGACGAACTCTTTTGTTCTTGTTTACATATATATGCTTAAGTAGCACCCAGGTTTTTAGCAAAGATTATGACTAACCATGCCAGCAATAACTCTTAGAAATTATATTAACTCATATCAATGACATAAGCAACTAGGGAGAAATAATAAAATATCTCAAGCACCAACACTTTGTCAAAACAATGATGATATAATATGACAACAGTGGTATCTCGCTAGCCCTTTCTGAGACCGCAAAACATAAATGCAGAGCACCTCCAAAGTTCAAGCAGCGACTAAACATTGTAATTCATGGTAGAAAAGATCCAGTCATGCTGCACCCAACATTAACTATACACAATGCATGAGGATGACAATAGTGCTCTCAAGTCTGGCTCTTATTTGAGAAGGTGATGACTCAACATAAAAGTAAATAGATAGTCCCTTCGCAGAGGGAAGCTGGGATTTGCAGAGGTGCCAGAGCTCAAAGCTTAAAAAAACATAAATATAATTTTGGGAGGTACACCCTTCCTGTCAACGTTACGACCAAGAGTTATCAATATCTTCCATGCTAAACACATTAGCAACAGTTCCGAAGCGATAAAAGTAAATGTTTACTCCCCCTCCACAAACAAACACACTGCACAGCTAGCCGAATCCATGGGTACCGTCCATACCAACAACATTCCTGGGGGAGTTTATTTTAATTATTTTAATTTTTTTTTATTTCAGGACTGGAAATCCCTATTACCGCCCCTCTCGTGCAAGGATGAGTGAATAAACACTCATCATGATAATAACCCACTTAACATGGAAGATACTGACCGCCCCCTGTCGCTCCGTGAGCGGTCCGGCACACAAAATAGATGTTCATTTGAATTTTTAGAGGTGGCACATGCAAATTTACTTCGAACGGCAGGCAAATACCGCATATAGGTAGATATGGTGGACTCATCTGGAATAACTTTGGTTTAAGGATTTTGATGCACAAGCACTATTCCCGCTTAGTACAGGTGAAGGCTAGCAAATAGGTTGAGAAGCGGCTGATACGCCTCCGTCGTATCTATAATTTTTGATTGTTTCATGCCAATATTATACAACTTTCACATATTTTTGGCAACATTTTATATGATTTATTGGACTAACATATTGATCTAGTGCCTAGTGCCAGTTCTTGTTTGTTGCTTGTTTTTTGTTTCGCAGAATATCCATATAAAACGAAGTCCAAACGCGATAAAAATTTACGGAGATTTGTTTTGGAATATTTGTGAATTTTGAGAAGTGGAATCAATGCAAACGGAGGCCCACATCCCCCACGAGACACCAGGGCGCGCCCTGGAGGTTTGTAACCACCTCGTACGTCGTTGGGAGCTCTCCTTCGTGCGCAAGGAATCTAATTTTTGGATAAAAATCCCCTCAAAATTTCAGCCCGATCGGAGTTACGGATCTCCGGGAATATAAGAAACGGTTTTCGGCCAGAAAACAGGAACGTGAAACAGAAGAGAACAGAGAGGGAGATCCAATCTAGGAGGGGCTCCTGCCCCTCCGCCGCCATGGAGGCCATGGACCCGAGGGGGAACTCTTCTCCCATCTAGGGAGGAGGCCAAGGAATAAGAAGAAGGAGGATGCTCTCTCCCCCTCTCTCCCGGTGGTGCCGGAACGCCGCCGAGGCAATCATCGTGATGGCGATCTACAACAACAACTTTGCCGCCGTCAACACCAACTCTCTCCCCCTCTATGCAGCGGTGTAACACCTCTCTTCCCCGCTGTAATCTCTACTTAAACATGGTGCTCAACTCCATATATTATTTCCCAATGATATTTGGCTATCCTATGATGTTTGAGTAGATCTCTTTTGTCCTATGGGTTAATTGTGGTATGATGTTATGGATGTGAGTTGTATGTTGATATGGTGCTGTCCTATGGTGCCCTCCGTGTCACGCAAATGTGAGGGATCTGTCGTGGGAACGAGCCTGACAGTAGAAGGTAGGGGTACGAAAGGAGAGGGCAGAGTCCTAGCTACGGCGAGGATGTACACACGGATGTATGAGTTCAGGCCCCTCTCGTGGAGGTAACAGCCCTACGTCTCAGGTGCTCGGGAGCTTTTTGTCGTGTGGAATATCAGAGTTACAGGGGGTGCGAACCCTTGTGCCAGAGGGGAGGGGTGGCTTATATAGAGTGCGCTACCCCTCATGAAGGCCCGGCATCCAAGGGTCCGATTGTGGTAATGAAGGTGTACGTTACTGGTAACGTACGTAATAAATACTACTAATGATGTACAGCTGAACGCCTGTCCGTTGGCCTCCCTGGAGTGGCTTCTGGTCTTCTGCGGCCGAATGGCTTCTTGCTCTTCCGAGTGAAAGCCAACCGTCGAGTGAAGGAAGAAACCTCCGAGTGGATGTTGTCGAGTGACTCATACGCCATGATGATTTCAGTCGGAGACTTCCTTGTAATCCTTAAGTTCTCTAAGGTAGTGTCCTTGGGTAGGGTATGTAGGTCAGGCCTATGACCCTACCCTAGGTACATAACCCCATCATTAGCCCCCGAATGGATCGGGGTTCGAGTGAAAAGGGATCGATGCGGGTTCTGATAAGACACAAAAATTCCGAGTGCATTTTAAGGCTTCACAGGAGTCTGCATCGACTGGAATCTTTGTCATTCACCCTGATCGATTCTGTCTTGAAATGTGTCCGAGTGAAGCTGAGCGTGGAATCAGGTCCGAGCGGTCAGCAGGTTCTTCTGATGCGACGGGTCGCTTCGTCAGGTCCGGATTTCACGGGATTCGAAAATTGGGTAAGCGCGCGCCTCGCGACGATGACGCAACGACTGGGGCAAGTGGGGGCATGATGCCTCGATTTTCGCGCCGTCATTACCGCTCTTCCTCTGAAATCGGGATATCCAGAGATCTGGCGGGCCCGCAGGTCAGCGACTCACTCGGGCAGTTATAAGATGTGATGGCACCGGGGTCGGTACAGTGTTCCTCCTCCATTCCCCTCTTTCTCTCCGCCTCCCCTGTTCCAAGCGCGCTGCTCTGTTCCACCTCGACAACCGCCGGCGCGATGACGAAGGCGAAGACGGAGAAGCTCGAGCGCGCTAAGAAGGGAGCCAAGGCGAAGAAGCCGTCGGGCGCCCGGTCTACGGTGCCGCCGGGGTGGATCCAAGGGGATTTCCTCCGGTCGACCGTCAAGGCGGAGGACGTCCAGAACTTTGTCGACGACGGGCTGATTGCTGAAGGGTCATGGAGGTTGTCGGAGGGGGAGACTGAGCCGGAGCCGCGCGAAGGCGAGCGAGTCCTCCTCCTCACCCACGTCGAGCGAGGTTTTTCCATGCCCCCCCCATCCATTCATCCGTGGTTTCTTGAACTACTTCGGGGCACAACTTCACCATTTTCCTCCGAATGCCATAGCGTACCTCGCTGCGTTCATAACTTTGTGCGAATGCTTCTTGGGTTGTCCTCCACACTGGGGCTTGTTCAAACACATATTCACCATTCGGTCTCAGTGTGTCAAAAAAGCCAATCCTAGCGATAGCAAGACCCATGTCATCCAGCTGTGCGGTGGCCTGGGACTCCAAAAGAGAGGTAGGAGTGCGTTTCCGTCAATGACTTTTCCTGAATATGTTCGGGGCTGGCAGTGGACATGGTTTTACTGCAAAGATGTAGCATCTCCCAATATGTCGACTGGCCTTCCCCCCTTCACATTGGATCGACCTACCACTCCCAGAACACTGAACGTGATAGAGGGAGAGAAAGTCCAGGTAGGGATTTTAGTGAATGCAGTAGTAGATCTGATCCGTGGCGGAGTGACTGGTATGGATATCTTAGAGGCGTTTCTCAGTCGATGAATCCAGCCTCTTCAAGCCAGGGATCACACCATGTGGCATTATTCGGGCCCCGAGGATACCACTCGGACACATCCAGAGGAAGTTTCTGACGAGACTGTTGCCCAGTGGCTCAGGAGCATCACCGCAGCCCGTGATAATCCTTTGGGAGCCAAGCGAATCTTGCCCTTCTCTGCTTTGAACCCACCGACGAACCTGGTGAGTTATATCTTTGTCGAGTGCTTTCATGTTTCATCGAGTGACTGGGCCTTCAGTCGACTGACTTTACAATTTGTATCTTGCACGAGTTTACGAACATGTATTCGCCCGTGCCGAATGGAGAGCAGCCTGAGGACGAAGAAGAGAGCATAGGCGGCAGTGCGGACGTCGACTACGCCGACGACAGTGAAGGCAGCGATGACGACCTGGAAGAGATCGAGGAAGAAGTCCAGGCTCGTCTGTGCGTCGAGCGTCGTACCAAACAGCGCGAAGATCCAGAAGCTGCTCCAAGCAAAACCTTGGCATCGAGCACCAGGAATCCAAAGCGCGACCGAGTGGCGACACCTGAGTCAACTGAAAAGGTCGCGAAACAGCCCAGGTCGGATGCGCCCAAATCTCGGAAGGCTCTGCCGCGCATGAAGATCACCGTGCCTATCGCCTCAATGTGAGTATTCATTTTCCTTTTTCTGCTGTTGTGAAACTTCATGTCTTTGCTGACCGAGTGAAATTTATGCGCCAGAGCTGCTACCTCAGTGACGTCGCCTCTGCGGGATGAGGAGGATCATATGGAAGTGGACACCGCTGACGCGGCCACCCCCCAACGAGGTATAATAAATCTTCACTGTAGACTGATTTTTGGAAGGTAATTCGTCGAATAAATAAGTTAACGCTGTCGATTGACAGTTGACGACGTCATCCATGTGGAAGACGACGAGGAGACACAACAGGGTGCTGAGGGTTCGGTTGTGGCCTTGGACACTCCACGCGTACGCACTCGGAGAATATCATCAGGACAGGCACCTCGTAGGTCGACTACTGCGTCATCTCCAGAGCTCGGCGACTCTTCCCGAGCCAGAGCTAATCTTGTGGTCCCGCTGTCGAGTGCTCCGCTAGAAACTTCAACTCTGGTGGTTTCAGCGCCGATTGGGCATCCTCAAGCACCTCTTGCTACCTCAACTGCAGCCCCGACTCATCCGACATCTGCATATCCTTTGTACCACGTCCCAGAGGACCAGACTGGAGCCGCCAAAGAAGCCATGATCCAGGCTGGACAGATGATGCTGCGCACGAAGGAGGCGTATGAGGCCAGCAAGCTGGCTTATGATGCCAGTTCAGCGCTTCGTGCCAATGTCCGAGTAAGTGCTATTGTAAGTTAATTTCCGATTGAATTCATGTCCATCTTGACTCTACACCCACTGGGTGTTTTCTTTGGATGTATACTTGCTTGCTTTCTTCTCGAATAGATCAGGTCTTAGTCGAGTAGTTTCTGGTCCAGTGGGGGCACGCTGAGTGCACCCACTGTGTGTAGTCCCCGAGACCGCTGTCGAATGACGATGATATCGGTAGGGGTCTTAGATTTGTTTTGAAAGTTGCTTGTCACTCGACAGGACGGACCTGGTCGAGTGATAGTAGGTCTAGTGGGGGCACGCTGAGTGCACCCACTGGGTGTAGTCCTCGAGACCACCGTCGAGTGCTTGCATCGGCGGGGGTCTGATAGAGACAATGTTCGCTTGTTTGCTTTTTTGTTTATACTCGGATAGGTCGGACCTGGTCGAGTGGTTTCTGGTCAAGTGGGGGCACGCTGAGTGCACCCACTGGGTGTAGTCCCCGAGACTACTGTCGATCGTTTACGATGGACAGTAGTCTTAAGAACTATCCTGCAAGTTTCATGGACATCATTTCCATCAACCATGATATGACGCTGTATAGGGGAGTGGGGTGGGGCGGTGGGCCGCCTGTCAGTCGACTGAACTTGTACCTTTCCACTCGAGAGTAGAGAAATATTCATGTCGACTGAACCACTTATTTGCTGATTTCAGAAAGCCTGCGAGCTTGGGACCAAGTATGTCGACCTGGAGAAGGAGAAAAACCAACTTTAGCTGGATCTGGAAGTGACCAAGAACGACCTGGACTGTGCACGGACTGAGCTGAAGACTCTGGGAGGTAATCCTTGTTGACCAATTGCACTATCGCTTTTATCTTCTATCCTTTGAACCGAGTGTCCTCACTCGAACAGACGTGCGTGATGAGAACCGTCGACTCCGAGCGTGACTCAACAATGTTATTTCTTTAGATACCATGAAGAAGGCGCTTGAAGACAAAGACAAGGCACTCGCCGACGCTCAGAAGGTGGCGAGGGAGAAAACCGAGGCTGCTGAGAAGAAGCTTGCTGCAGCCAATAAGTTGGAGGAAGAGAACGCCAAACTCAAGCAGGAACAGGCCGACTGGATCCAGAAGGTTGAATAGCTGACCAAGAGAAGGAGCACTCTGGAGACATACTTGGGAAACTTCGCGAAGAAGATGTTCGGCATGCTTGAAGGTAACTTTCTTCCGTCGAGTGAATTTCTTTGATTTCTTCAGAACGGCAGTGTGATCATCTTTTCATTTTCTCTTTGCGCAGAATTCTGTCAAGATTTTGAAAAGGAGACTGAGGAGATCGAACCAAATCTGGATCCCACCAAGTCACCTGTCGAGGACGCCGTGGCCATGGACATGTTTCGACTTGAAGCTCGTCTCAGGAGTGTTCAAGGATATATCACTCGACTGAGGGCTGCGTTGGAGAAGGTCGACAAAGAACTGTGGCCCGAAGACTCCCTCCAGACTGACCTCGAGTCATTGATGACCCGCCTCAATGAGATCCCTGGTCGAGTGCAAGCATGGAAAAAGTCTGCTGTTCGCTGCGGAGCTGACGTAGCGCTTTCACTCGTCCGGGTCCATTGCAAGGAGGCGAAGGAGGACAAACTGAAGGCTCTACGGGTAATCAACACGAAGAAACTTCAATTCGAAGACTTCATGGAGACCTTCATCAAAGCAGCCACTCGGATCGCCGATGGAATTGACCTGGACACCTTCGTCGAGCCCTCGAGCCCCACTGGTGCTTGAAAAATACTTTGCTTGCAGCTGAAACTTTATTTGCCTCGGTATGCCAAGTGATGGTGTAACCGATTAAAACTTCATTCAGGCCTTGGGCCTGAGTACTTCCCTTTGCGCGAATAACTTTTAGCCGCGCTAGAAACTTTGGATTTATCTGCATTTTGCCGTCAATCCTTTGTTTGGCTGAACTTGTTTTGATTTCTGAGTGTGTTGAATGTTCATTACCCGGAAGAATTTTGAACTTAGGCGAAAACTGATTCGCTGCTAAGTCCCCGAGTGAGAGTAGTGCTTGTCACTCGGGAAAGTTTCTAAACTTAGGCGAAAGCTGGTTCGCAGCTAAGCCCCTGAGTGAGAGGATTGCTCATCACTCGGAGAAGTTTTGAACTTAGATGAAGACTGGTTCGCAGCTAAGTTTCTGAGTGAATGGAATGCTATCCACTGAGAAGGGTTTTTTAACTTAGGCAAAAACTGGTTCGCAGCTAAGCCTATGAGTGAAAGGATCGCTCGTCACTCGGAGAAGTTTTGAACTTAGACGAAGACTGGTTCGCAGCTAAGTTTTCGAGTGAATGGAATATTATCCACTCGGAAGGGATTTTAACTTAGGCGAAAACTGGTTCGCAGCTAAGCCCCCGAGTGAGAGGATCGCTCGCCACTCGGAGAAGTTTTGAACTTAGACGAAGACTGGTTCACAGCTAAGTTTCCGAGTGAATGGAATGTTATCCATTTGGAAGGGTTTTTTAACTTAGGTGAAAGCTGGTTCGCAGCTAAGGCCCCGAGTGAGAGGATCGCTCATCACTCGGAGAAGTTTTGAACTTAGACGAAGACCGGTTCGCGGCTAAGTTTCTGAGTGAATGGAATGTTATCCACTCGGAAGAGTTTTTAACTTAGGCGAAAGCTGGTTCGCAGCTAAGCCCGCGAGTGAGAGGATCGCTCGTCACTCGGAGAAGTTTTGAACTTAGACGAAGACTGGTTCGCAGCTAAGTTTCCGAATGAATGGAATACTATCCACTCGGAAGAGTTTTTTAACTTAGGCGAAAGCTGGTTCGCAGCTAAGCCCCCGAGTGAGAGGATCGCTCGTCACTCGGAGAAGTTTTGAACTTAGACGAAGACTGGTTCGCAGCTAAGTTTCCGAGTGAATGGAATACTATCCACTCGGAAGAGTTTTTAACTTAAGCGAAAGCTGGTTCACAGCTAAGCCCCCGAGTGAGAGGATCGCTCGTCACTCGGAGTAGTTTTTTAACTTAGGCGAAGACTGGTTCGCAGCTAAGCCCCCGAGTGAGAGAATCGCTCGTCACTCGGAGAAGTTTTTTAACTTAGGCGAAAACTGGTTCGCAGCTAAGTTTCTGAGTGAATGGAATGCTATCCACTCGGAAGAGTTTTTAACTTAAGCGAAAGCTGGTTCGCAGCTAAACCCCCGAGTGAGAGGATCGCTCGTCACTCGAAGTAGTTTTTTAACTTAGGCGAAGACTGGTTCGCAGCTAAGCCCCCGAGTAAGAGAATCGCTCGTCACTCGGAGAAGTTTTTTAACTTAGGCGAAAACTGGTTCGCAGCTAAGCCCTCCAAGTGAGAGGATCGCTCGTCACTCGGAGTAGTTTTTTAACTTAGGCGAAGACTGGTTCGCAGCTAAGCCCCCGAGTGAGAGAATCACTCGTCACTCGGAGAAGTTTTTTTAACTTAGGCGAAAACTGGTTCGCAGCTAAGCCCTCCGAGTGAGAGGATCGCTCGTCACTCGGAGTAGTTTTTGAATACGAAATTGCACGATCGGAGTCGACAATAGACTGCGGGAGTCATAACTTTAACAAATGAAACTGTCTGGAGTACTCTTATTACATCGAAACAACTCAGTCATCAAGTATAAAAACGTTGAAGTAAATTCGCGTTCCAGGCGCGCGGCTCGTCGATATTCTTCTTGAGGTTGAAGAGGTGGTAGGCTCCATTGTTCAGTACTTTGGTGACGACGAAAGGGCCTTCCCACGCTGGGGCTAGCTTGTGAGGTCGCTGCTGATCCACTCGGAGCACAAGATCACCTTCATGGAACGACCGACTCTTGACATGCCTCGCATGGAAGTGTCGCAGATCTTGCTGATATACAGTCGACCGAATCAGAGCCATCTCGCGTTCTTCTTCCAGGAGATCTACACCGTCTTGACGTGCCTGCTCAGCCTCAGCCTCGAAGTAAAGGTCTACTCGGGGAGAATTGTGAAGGACATCACTTGGCAAAACGGCTTCAGCTCCATACACCATGAAGAAAGGAGTGCGCCCAGTCGACCGGTTAGGAGTCGTCCTCAAGCCCCACAGAACAGACGGCAATTCAGTGACCCAAGCTCCAGCTGCATGATCAAGATCTCGCATGAGTCGAGAATTCAGCCCCTGAAGGATAAGACCATTCGCTCGCTCAGCTTGACCGTTAGTCTGGGGGTGCGCAACGGATGCGTAATCCACCCGAGTGCCTTGAGAGGAGCAAAAGTGTCTGAACTCTTCCGAGTCAAAGTTTGAGCCATTGTCTGTAATGATACTGTGGGGAACTCCATATCGGAATGTTATCTCTTTCATGAATTTGATAGCAGTGCGAGAGTTCAGCTTCTTTATGGGTTTAGCTTCAATCCACTTAGTGAACTTGTCAACTGCTACAAGCAAGTGAGTAAATCCACTCTGACCTGTTCGAAGGGGTCCGACCATATCCAAACCCCATACAACAAACGGCCAGACGAGTGGAATAGTCTTTAAGGCGGATGCAGGCTTGTGCGACAAGTTTGAGTAGAATTGGCACCCTTCACAGTGGTCAACAATCTCCTTAGCCATCTCGTTGGCGCGCGGCCAGAAGAAACCAGCTCGGTATGCTTTGGCAACAATCGTCCTAGAGGACGCATGATGACAACAGGTTCCCGAGTGAATCTCCTCCAAAATCAGTCGACCTTCTTCAGGAGAAATACACCGCCGAGTCACGCCAGTTACGCTTTCTCTGTACAGTTGTCCATCCATAACAGTAAAGGCCTTGGATCTGCGGACTATCCGTCGAGCTTCATCTTCGTCATCTGGGAGTTCTTGCCTCAGAATGTATGCAATATAAGGTACTGTCCAGTCGGGCGTGATGACCAAAATCTCCATGACCAGATCTATGACCGCTGGGACATCAACTTTAGTCGGATCAGAGGCGCTCTATGCTTGCGGGGGCTCTTCAGTGAAGGGATCTTCCTGCACTGAAGGAGAATGTAGGTGCTCGAGAAACACATTGCTAGGGACAAGCTTCCGAGTGGATCCAATCTTTGCTAGCTCATCAGCTGCCTGATTCTTCACTCGGGGAACATGATGGAGTTCCAAACCTTCAAACTTCTTCTCAAGCTTTCTTACTGCATTGCAATATCCGGTCATAGCAGGGTTCCTGACATCCCACTCTTTCATCACCTGATTGACCACCAAATCAGAGTCACCATATACCATCAGGCGCCGGACGCCGAGTGAGATGGCCATACGCAACCCGTATAGGAGTGCTTCATACTCAGCTTCGTTATTGGAAGAATCAAAGTGAATCTACAGGACATAACTGAGTTTGTCGCCTTTTGGGGATACTAATACTATGCCAGCACCAGACCCATTCAGCATCTTCGAGCCATCAAAGAACATGATCCAGTGCGCCGAGTGAATTTCGATTGGCTGCTGCTGTTCTATCCACTCGGCCAGGAAATCAGCAAGTGCTTGAGACTTGATTGCCTTTTTCGCTTCAAACTTGATATCAAAGTAGAGGAGCTCAATAGCCCATTTGGCCACTCGATCAGTCGCATCTCGATTGTTGAGGATCTCAGACAATGGAGCATCACTGACGACTGAAATTGAGTGATCTTGAAAATAATGTGCCACCTTCTTCGCTGACTGATATATACCATATACGAGCTTCTGGTAATGTGGGTACCTTTGCTTTGAAGGAGTCAACACTTCAGAAATGTAATAAACAGGACGCTGGACTTTGTAAGCCTTGCCTTCCTCTTCCCGCTCGACAGTGAGAACTGTACTAACGACCTGATTCGTGGCCGCGATGTACAGGAGCAAGGGCTCTTTGCTGTGCGGAGTAGCAAGCACCGGCTGGGTGGAAAGCAGGGCTTTGAGCTCGACAAACATTGCTTCAGCTTCTGGAGTCCACTCGAACGTATCAGACTTCTTCATCAGTCGGTATAAAGGCAATGCCTTCTCACCGAGACGAGAAATGAATCGACTCAACGCCACCAGGCAACCTATGAGCTTCTGGACATCGTGCACACGCTCAGGGCTCTTCATTCGGGTAATGGCACTGATCTTTTCAGGATTGACGTCGATTCCTCGTTCGGAAACGAGAAAACCGAGTAACTTGCCACCAGGAACACCGAAAGTGCACTTAGTCGGGTTTAACTTGATATCATACCTCCTCAGGTTGGCGAATGTCTCAACCAAGTCAGTCAGCAGGTCGGAACCTTTGCGAGACTTGACGACAATATCATCCATGTATGCTTCAACATTCCGAGGGATCTGATCAAGCAGGCATTTTTGAATCATGCGCATAAAAGTAGCGCCAGCATTTTTCAAACCAAAAGGCATGGTGATATAACAAAAACACCCGAATGGGGTGATGAAGGCTGTCTTTATTTCATCCGGACCAAATAGACGGATCTGATGGTAACCGGAGTATGCATCAAGAAAAGATAAACGCTCGCACCCCGCAGTGGAATCAACAATCTGGTCGATGCGGGGGAGTGGAAAATGATCTTTCGGGCAGACCCGATTGATATGTTTGAAGTCAATACACATGCGGAGTGACTTATCTTTCTTGGGAACCATAACGACGTTCGAGAGCCACTCGGAGTGATAAATCTCGCGTATGAACTTAGCCGCCAAGAGACGAGCCACCTCCTCGCCGATTGCCTTCTGCTTCTCTGCTGCCGACCGACGCAAGTGCTCCTTCACAGGCTTGGCCTTCGGGTCGACTCTCAGTCGGTGCTTAGCCAGTTCCCTGGGTACACCCTTCATGTCAGCAGGCTTCCATGCGAAGATGTCCCAGTTCTCACAGAGGAACTGGATGAGCTCAGCTTCCTATTTGTTGTCGAGTGTCGTTGAGATGTTGGTCGGGGCAGCATTTGGATCCGTCGGGTGAATGTGCACTTGCTTCACTTCGCCTGCCAACTGGAAAACTGACTCAGAAGCAGGCTTCTTGGCACGCAACAGGTCGGCAGGATCGGCACTCTTCTTGTATTCCTCCAACTCGACCACAGCCATCTGATGATCGGCAATTTTGGAGCCCTGCTGAAGGCACTCCTCAGCCCTCTGTCGATTGCCAGTGACTGTGATCACACCATTGGGCCCGGGCATCTTTAGCTTGAGATACACGTAGCATGGACGGGCCATGAAACGGGCATAAGCCGGACGACCAAGGATGGCGTGATATGCACTCTGGAAGTCCACAACTTCAAACGTCAATTTATCTTTGCGAAAATTCTTGTCGGTACCAAACGTCACCTCCAATGCTATCTGGCCGAGTGACTTGGCCTTCTTCCCAGGGATGACTCCGTGGAACTGCATGTTGCTTTCGCTGAGTCGGGACATCGGAATGCCCATCCCCTTTAGGGTATCCGCATACAAAATGTTCAGACCGCTCCCACCATCCATCAAGACTTTGCAGAGTCGAGTGCCTCCCACAACCGGGTCCACCACCAGCGCCTGCCGACCAGGGGTAGCGATATGAGCTGGGTGATCTGACTGGTCGAATGTGATAGCAGTCTGAGACCACTTGAGGAATGTGGGGGTAGCAGGAACAGCCATGTTGACTTCTCCGTTGATAACTTTCAGTCGACTCTTGCTTTCTACATCAGCAAAAATCAACAGAGTGGCATTGACTTCAGGGAACTCTTCTTTATCTTCATCATCCTCCTTTTCAGGAGCCTTCTCACTCGACTGACCTTCCTTGAACTGCTGGATCAATAGACGGCACTATCGAGTGGTATGCTTAGGCAATATCAAATTGCCTTCCTCATCTTTCTTCATGTGGATTGCACACGGTAAATCTAGAACGTCTGTTCCCGACTGATTCTTTCCTTTCTTGGGGGTAAACTGCCCTTTGGACTTCCCCTTGTTTTTTCCTTGCGCCACCAGAGCGGCCGCCTCTGCCTGAATAGGGCCATCAGCTTTGCGCTTCTATTTACGACTGGAATTGCTGCCGGCATCATTGTCGACTGCTTTTCCTTTTCCGCTACGGAGGCGGTCTTCCTCTTCGCTATTGGCGTGCTGAGGGGCAATCTCCATCATCTTGCTCAGGGAAATATCACCTGTCCGCCCAAATTTCAAGTAAAGCTCTTTGTACTTCACACCGGCCTTGAAGGCACAAACAGCTTGATGCTCGGAAACATTCTCCAACGTGTGATGCAAGGTGGACCAACGCTGAATGTAATCTCTCAAGGACTCATTGGGCTTCTGAACACAATGCTGCAAATCGATCAAACCCGCAGGACGCTTGCAAGTGCCCTCGAAGGTACTGATGAACACTCGGGCAAGATCCTCCCAGCAATAGATGCTTGAAGGAGCCAAACGATTCAACCATGCCCGGGCCGAACCATCCAACATCAAGGACAAATGCTTCATGGCTACGTTGTCATTTCCTCCACCAATCTGCACAGCTACTCGATAATCATCTAACCATGTTTCCGGCTTTGACTCGCCGGAGAACTTGCTTATTCCAGCCGCCAACCTGAAGTTGGGGGGAATCTCTGCAGAGCGAATTGCTCTGCTAAAACATTCGGGACCAGAAACAACGGTACCACTTCCACTCGGATAGTCTCTATCATTACCATCTCTGTGGGCTCTACCTCTGTCGATCCGCCTTTGTGCGAGGACATTCCTTGCATCGAACCCAGGATTCCGCTCATCGCTGAACGGGCGCCTATCGTCATAGTGCCGGGGCACATATGAACCACTCCGCGGAGGAGTAGGCACTCGACGGCGGTCATCACGGTGATAAAGAGGAGCAAAATGATCTCGCCCCTGATCTTGGTACTGATCCTCAGGGTAACCTCCGCCCCTACGACGCAGAGGTGACCCCAGACTGTGCGCCGACTGAACTGTGTCTTCTCTGGGAGAGTTACTATGTAATCTGTTGTGTGACTGAGAAACAACTGAATTCTGCTATTGCGCTGCATCAAGCAACGCTCGGATCTGCTGCAAACCTCTGCCAGCCTCCGAACGGGATGGCTGAATGGAATCTGCAATCTTGGCAGCCGCTGCTACATTCATAATTGGAGTACGGAATACCTTGACGTTGTTATGAGATCCACTCGAAAACAGTTGTCGCTGACGTTGACTGGAAACAGGTGGACGCTGGCGGGCACGCTCGTCAAGTGCCTCCTGCATCTCCTTGAGCCGAAGACGCGTGGCCTCCATGGCCTGGGCCTCAACAGTCGCACCGATGATGGGGGTATGGAGAATCTCCTCATCTCGGTGTTGCTGCTCACCCGACGGTCCTCCAGCTTCGCGTCTGCCGCGGCCGAAGCCAGGCGGCGGACTCTGATGCAAACCAGCCATCAGAACCTCAGCCGCAGGATCGCAGCTCTCACACTCGAAGGGAACGTCAGACTGATCCGACGTCGAGTCGAACACGCCGTGCAGTGATTCGGCGGGCTCGATAGCCGCAATCTGCGGAGACGAAATTTTGCGAGCCGCCGCATGCTTCACCCAGCGCTGGAGCTGCGAACGACCGGATCGCTTGCGGCAACGAACAGCGGGGAGAGCCGACAAATACGGAGTCGATGGCTGTAGTAGAAGAACGCCGCAGGAGCTTGTGCAGAAGTCCGTTGCCCCGCGGATCGGGAGCGCCTCAACATCTAGAGGCGCTTCCTGGAGCCATGCTGAATCGTCGGCGATGAAGGTGAGCGCTCCGAGACGGATCTCGTGGCCCAGGAACAAATCACCGCCGGAAGACATGACGAAGGAGAAAAAATGCAACCTCGCCGGAAGTCGCTTAGACGCCTGCCCCAAGGTGGGCGCCAACTGTCGTGGGAACGAGCCTGACAGTAGAAGGTAGGGGTACGAAAGGAGAGGGCAGAGTCCTAGCTACGGCGAGGGTGTACACACGGATGTATGAGTTCAGGCCCCTCTCGTGGAGGTAACAGCCATATGTCTCAGGTGCTCGGGAGCTTTCTGTCATGTGGAATATCAGAGTTACAGGGGGTGCGAACCCTTGTACCGGAGGGGAGGGGTGGCTTATATAGAGTGCGCTACCCCTCATGAATGCCCGGCATCCAAGGGTCCGATCGTGGTAATGAAGGTGTACGTTACTGGTAACGTACGTAATAAATACTACTAATGATGTACTGCTGAACACCTGTCCGTTGGCCTCCCTGGAGTGGCTTCTGGTCTTCTGCGGCCGAATGGCTTCTTGCTCTTCCGAGTGAAAACCAACCGTCGAGTGAAGGAAGAAACCTCCGAGTGGATGTTGTCGAGTGACTCATACGCCATGATGATTTCATTCGGAGACTTCCTTGTAATCCTTAAGTTCTCTAAGGTAGTGTCCTTGGGTAGGGTATGTAGGTCAGGCCTATGACCCTACCCTAGGTACATAACCCCATCAGGATCCCCGCTGTAGGGTGTTGCAATATGTTCATGATTTGCCTATGGTGGGTTGTGTGAGTGACAGAAGCACAAACCCGAGTAGGTGGGTTGTTGCGTATGGGAGTAAAGGGGACTTGATACTTAATGCTATGGTTGGGTTTTACCTTAATGAACTTTGGTAGTTGCGGATGCTTGCTAGAGTTCCAATCATAAGTGCATATGATCCAAGTATGGAAAGTGTGTTAGCGTATGCCTCTCCCTCATTGCATATGACAAGTATCTATCATATTATATTCAATTGCCTAGGGACAATCTTTCTCTTGCGTTACACAAAAAGCTTTCCACTAAGTTATTTACTTTTATTGTTCATTTAGTAAAACAACACCTAATTTTTATTTCCATGTTCTTTATTATCTTGCAAAGTACTTCTACTTTTATTCCCGCAAAGTAGTTTCATACTTGTTCTTGGTAAAGCAAGCATTAGCGTGCGAAGAGTTGTATCGGTGGTCGATAGAACTTGAGGGAATATTTGTTCTACCTTTAGCTCCTCGTTGGGTTCGACACTCTTACTTATCGAAAAAGGCAAAAAACAATCCCCTACACTTGTGGGTTATCCGCAGCCAGCTAGGGAGCGAAAACGGTCATGAACATGCATTATGAATAATCAACATTGAATACTAGCATGAGTAGGATATGGAGACCATGAAAATAAATATCATGAAGGCTATGTTGGTTTGATTCAACTACATGCGTGAACATGTGCCAAGTCAAGCCACTTGAAACATTCATAGGAGGATACCATATCATTATACCACATCACAATCATTTTAATGCATGTTGACATTCAAGATAAATCATTATCCACTCCTAGCTACTTAAGCATGGCATGAACAACTATAATCTCTAATTGTCATTGCAAACATGTTTGGTCATAATATGCTGAATCAAGGGTACTAGGCTAAACATATTTACAAAAACAAAAACAAGTTGAGTTCATACCCGCTTTTCTCTGCCACAACCACTTCATCAAATATCGTCATTATTGCCTTTCACTTGCACGACCGAATGATATGAAAATAATAATAGTGCAAGAGTGCCGTGGACTAAGCTGGAATCTGCAATCATTTTATTCAAGAGGAGAAGACAAATTAACATGGGCTCTTTGTTAGATTTAACAATAGTGCATATGAGAGCCACTCAATATTTTCATCGTGGTCTTCTCCTTGGTATGACTCAAATAGAAGGAAAATAATTTCAGAGAAACACACTGAAATATTTTTGGAGTTTTTGTTTTTTCTTGAAGAAAGCAAATTAAAGAGGGAAAAACAAAAACGAGAAAAACTATTTACACGGGAAAGCTCCCAATAAGTAGAAGAAGAAACGAGAAATCTTTTTGGGTTTTCTTTTGATCCTACAATTAATTTAAGCTAGAAAGAAAAGCCGAAAAGAAGTAGGAAATATTTTTGGATTTTCTCAAAGTTTTTCAAACACACAAGAAGAATGCGAGAAAATAAATCTATCATGGATAATACAATGAAAAAGTGTAGACACCGACAACTGGAATGAAATGTGTGATCATTGTGCAGTGCACGACGTAAAATGGCGAAGTCGGGGGCACTGAGTGCGCCAACCTTCTCTCTAGCGGTTAAACACTTCGCAATGAATAAAGCAAATTAGTGCACAGAATGAAACTATAAACTGGTAGCAGTGGCTTTTGACACGCCTCTATCTTCACCGACTGTTAAAGTGAGGAGAAAATCCTCAAACTCCGCTGGTCTAGGCTCTCTTAATTCCCCATCAGAAGGGATCAAGCATATGTCACCAAAGTCAGTAAGCGGTATCTTGTGAGTCTCAACATATAACTTAAACTGCACCTCAGGAGGATTATTCCTACTCAGAAAATGAAAACTTTGCACAAAGGAATTTGTAAGGATGTGGTGCTGGTCACACTTAGCTACGAGGAAATCAGTCAGCCCGGCATTTGTAATGAATTGGGCAAACTCTTGATGGAACCCGGCCTCCTCCATGAAGGCGTCATGCGGCCATTCGCACAGCCGAACCTCCGCCGTTCTCGGAGTGTGGAGGTCATTGTCCGACGATTCCCCAATGACTCCTTTGGCATTTTGCTTGGAGGAAAACTTCCTAAAGAAATCCATCTTATTCCTATAATAAATATTCTGAAAATTTTAGTCTACAAAAATTTTGTCAACAAAACTTCATAAGATTGATAGCAACTACTCCTAAGGATGCATAGAGGCCATATCAAGCATTCAAACTTCTTAGAACTCTAAGAATTCAACATGCAAGCTCATCTACAGCAGCACCAAGAGTAGCTAATTATTCTAAAAATAACCCACTAAATCAAAAACTAATTGGAGCAATGGAGGAGTCACATACCAAGTAGCAAACCCCCAAAACAGTTTCAGAAACGGAGCTTCGAGCAAAGAGATCGAAATCCGCGGGTTAGAGAGCAAGAACACGGGAATGAGAGCTATGGTGATTTTTTTCCGGAGGTAGGAGATGACATGGGCTAAAGGGATAAGTGAGGGGGGCCACGTGGGGACCACAAACCACCAGGGCGCGCCTGGGTTCCTGGCGTGCCCTGGTGTCTTGTGGGCACCAGGTGCACCCCCTCTGATGTTATTTGGACCATAAATTCAGAAATATTCAAAAAAAATCATATCAAATTTTCAGGACATTCTGAGAACTTTTATTTTTGGGTCATTTTTTATTGCACGGAGAAAACAGAAAACAGGATAAACATGGCATTTTATTTTATTTGACTAAGTAAAACAAAAAATAAAAGGTGGGAGCAGAAGATTGTACCTACTAGATTCATCAACTTCATACTTCTCAAAAATGATCCATTAATAAGGTTGATCAAGTCTTATTAACTACCACTTCCAATTAGCATGAAACCGAAGAACTTTCATAAAACACTACGTTACCTCAATGGGGATGTGCATATCCCCAACAATAAGTATGTCATATTTATTTTTGGCAGTAGGTAGAGGTAGTTGAAAACTTCCAATAGTGATTGTCGGAGATTCTTTAATAACATTAATACCATTCACTTGGAATTGTTTCTTTGGAAAGTGCACCGTATGCTCATTACCATTGATATGAAAAGTGACTTTGCTTTTATTGCCATCAATAACAGCCCTAGTAGTATTCAAAAAGGGTCTACCAAGGATAATCGACATGTTGTCTTCCTCGGGCATCTCAAGAATAACAAAGTTCGTTAAGATAGTAACATTTGTAACAACAACAACGGGCACATCCTCACAAATACTGATAGGTATGGCAGTTGATTTGTCAGCCATTTGCAATGATATTTCAGTAGGTGTGAGTTTATTCAAATCAAGTCTTTTATATAAGGAGAAAGGCATAACACTAACACCAGCTCCCAAATCACACAAAGCAGTTTTGACATAATTTCTTTTAATGGAGCAAGGTATAGTTGGTATTCCAGGATCCCCAAGTTTTTTAGGTACTCCATCCTTAAAAGAATAATTAGAAAGCGTGGTGGAGATTTCAGCTTCAGGTATCTTTCTTTTTTTAGTGATGATGTCTTTCATGTATTTTGCATAAGGGGCCATCTTTAGGATACCAGTTAAGCGGGTACACAAAAAGACTGGCCTAATCATTTCAGCAAAGCGTTCAAATTCTTCATCATCCTTTTTCTTAGATGGTTTTGGTGGAAAGGGCATGGGTTTCTAAACCCATGGCTCTCTTTCTTTACCATGTTTTCTAGCCACAAAGTCTCTTTTATCATATCGTTTATTTTTAGGTTGTGGGTTATCAAGATCAACAGCAGGCTCTATTTCAACATCATTATCTGGTTCTTTACCATTGTTTGGTTGAGTATCTTCATGAACATTATCATTATCATTTTCATTATCACTAGGTGGATGTTCATTACCAGATTGAGTTTCAGCATCAGAAATAGAGACATCATTATCTTTAGGAGGTTTTTGTATCTCAGGTTCACTAGAGTTATGCAAAGTCCTATCATTTTTCTTTTTCTTTTTCTTTTTAGAAGGGCTAGGTGCATCAGTGTTAATTCTCTGAGAGTCTTGTTCAATTCTTTTAGGATGACCCTCAGGATAGAGTGGTTCTTGGGTCATTCTACCTCCTCTAATTACCACTCTAGCAGCAAAATCAGTCATATTATTATTCATTTCATCAAGCAATTCCTTTTGAGATTTAGCAAGTTGTTCTAGCTGGGTTTGAACCATAGATGCATGTTTTCCTACACCTCTAACATCATTACTGATTCTAAATAACAAGTCACTCAAGTGAACAATCATATCAAAATTATATTTCAATTGTTTCAGAACATTTGCATTGAAGTGATCTTGTTTCATAATGTAGTTATCAAACTCATATAAGCATTGACTAGGATGTTTATTGTAAGGGATATCACTTTCATCAAACTTTAATAAATAATTTACCTCTGCCACCAGTGGAGGTGGCGGTGCGTCAATGCCATGTATTTCTTCAATAGGTGGTAAATTCTTAACGTCCTCAGCTTTAATACCTTTTCCCTTCATATATTTCTTTGCCTCTTGCATATCTTCAGGACTGAGAAATAGATACCCCTCTTCTTCAGAGTGGGTTTAAGTGGTGGTTCAGGGAAAGTCCAATCATCATAATTCCTCAATATATTATTCAATAGTTCCTCAGCTTGTTCAACAGTTCGTTCCCTGAAAACACAACCAACACAACTATCTAGGAAGTCTCTAGAAGCATCAGTTAGTTCATTATAGAAGATATCAAGCATTTCATTTTTCTTAAGAGGATGATCAGGCAAAGCATTAAGCAATTGGAGAAGCCTCCCCCAAGCTTGTGGGAGACTCTCTACTTCAATTTGCACAAAGTTAAATATTTCCTGTAAGGCAGCTTGTTTCTTATGAGCTAGGAAAATATTTTTCAGAGAAGTAGTAAATCATATCCTGGGGACTACGCACACAACTAGGAATAAGAGTATTGTACCATATCTTAGCATCACCCTTTAATGAGAATGGAAATAATTTGAGAATATAGTAGTAGCGAATCTTCTCATCATGAGCAAAGAGGGTGTCTATATCATTCATCTTAGTATGAAGTACCACTACAGTTTCAGTTTCATAGCCATGGAAAGGATCAGATTCAACCAAAACAATTAACTCTGGGTCGACAGAGAATCCATAATCCTTATCGGTAACAAAGATAGGTGAAGTAGCAAACTTAGGATCACATTTCATTCTAGCATTCAAAGTCTTATCTTTATACTTGCGTAGTAATTTCTTAAGATCATTTCTATCCTTACAAGAAAGGATTTCCCTAGCTATCTCTCCATCCAAAACATAACCTTCAAGTATCTTAGGCATTTCAAATCTAGAAGAGCTAGGCCTAATAGGTGTTTCAGAGTCATCAGTTTCAAAGGCTTCATCAGTTTCAACAATCTCATCAATTTCAGTAATTTCATTCTCTTTATCTCTAGCAATTTGTTCATCAAGAAATTCACCTAGTGGCACATTATCATCAAGCATGGTGCTAGCATCATCATCATAAGCATCATTCATAGGAGAAGTAGCATCAGCAATAACTTGCGACATATCAGGGTTAATAGCATGTGGTGGTGTTGCAAACTTACTCATAACTGAACGTCAATAAAGTGCAGAGCTAGATGGCAATTCCTTACCCCCCTTGTCTTAGAGGGAAAATCTTGGTTTCTGGATCCTTCAGATTCTTCATAGTGATCAATTGATATAGATCCCAAGTGACTCAACCAATATAGCTATGCTCCCCAGCAACGGCGCCAAAAAAAGGTCTTGATAACCCACAAGTATAGGGGATCGCAACAGTTTTCAAGGGTAGAGTATTCAACCCAAATTTATAGATTCGACACATGGGGAGCCAAAGAATATTTGCGAGTATTAGCAGTTGAGTTGTCAATTCAACCACACCTGGAGATTAAATATCTGCAGTAGAGTGATCAATAGCATAGTAGTATGATAGTTTTGATAGCAGTAGTAGCAGTAACAGTAACAGTGACAACAATAGTTTTGTAGCAGTTAGAACAGTAGTAGTAGCAATTGTAACTTAGCAAGAACAATATGTGGAAAACTCGCAGGCACTGGATCGGTGAACTCGTTGGATGATATTCATCATATAACAGTCATAACCTAGGGCGACACAGAACTAGCTCTAGTTCATAAATGTAATGTAGGCATTTATTCCGTAAATAGTCATACGTGCTTATAGAAAAGAACTTGCATGACATCTTTTGTCCTACCCTCCCGTGGGATATTAAGGCCTCCTTTTAATAGAGTACCGGAACAAAGCATTTACTGTAGGGGAATGTTGCATGGGAAACAAAAAATATTCTACGCACACGCAAGATCTATCCATGGTGATGAGCATCTACGAGAGGGAGAGTGGATCTACATACCCTTGTAGATCGCTAAGCGGGAAGCGTTAAGAAATGCGGTTGATGTAGTCGAATGTCTTCGCGATCCAAATCACAAGCCATCCCGCGATCCAATCACGATCCGTCCCGCGATCCAATCACGGTCCTTCCGATCTAGCGCCGAACGGACGGCACCTCCGCGTTTAGCACACATACCACTCGATGACGATCTCCGCCTCCTTGATCCAGCAAGGGAGAGCGGAGAGGTAGATGAGTTCTCCGGCAACACGATGGTGTGGTGGCGGTGGTGGTGGTGCTATCCCGGCAGGGCTACGCCTAGCGCTACCGAAACCGCGAACGGAGGAGAAAACGATCTAGGGAGAGAGAGGGGCGCCAAGGGCTTCGTGTGTGCTCTTGGGGCTTCTAGAAGCTTCCCGGTACAATACCGGAAAAACCCGAAACTTTTCCAGTCGCCAAAATGTGACTTCCCATATATAAATCTTTACCTCCGGACCATTCCGGAGCTCCTCATGATGTCCGGGATCTCATCCGGGACTCCGAACAACCTTCGGTCACCACCAGGCATAACTCAATACTACCGAAACGTCACCGAACGTTAAGTGTGCAGACCCTGCGGGTTCGAGAACTATGTAGACATGACCGAGACACCTCTACGGTCAATAACCAATAGCGGGACCTGGATGCCCATATTGGTTCCTACATATTCTACGAAGATCTTTATCGGTTGAACCTCTATGTCAAGGATTCAGTTAATCCCGTACGATGTTCCCTTTGTTCATCGGTATGTTACTTGCCCGAGATTCGATCGTCGGTATCTCCATACCTAGTTCAATCTCGTTACCGGCAAGTCTCTTTACTCGTTTCGTAATACAAGATCTCGTGGCTAACACTTTAGTCACTTTGCTTGCAAGGCTCATTATGATATTGTATTACCGAGTGGGCCCTGAGATACCTCTCCGCCACACGGAGTAACAAATCCCAGTCTTGATCCATGCCAACTCAACAGACACCTTCGGAGATACCTGTAGAGGATCTTTATAGTCACCCAGTTACGTTGTGACGTTTGATACACACAAGATATTCCTCCGGTGTCAGTGAGTTGCATGATCTCATGGTCATAGGAACAGATACTGGACATGCAGAAAACAATAGCAATAAACTGACACGATCATATGCTACGTTCACAGTTTGGGTCTTGTCCATCACATCATTCTCCTAATGATGTGATCACGTTATCAAATGACATCTCATGTCTATGGCTAGGAAACCTTAACCATCTTTGATCAACGAGCTAGTCCTATTAGAGGCATACTAGGGACACAGTGTTGTCTATGTACCCACACATGTATTTGAGTTTCCAATCAATACAATTATAGCATGGATAATAAATGATTATCATGAAGAAGGAAATATGATAATACCTAATTTATTATTGCCTCTAGGGCATATTTCCAAAAGTCTCCCACTTGCACTAGAGTCAATAATCTAGCTAACATCGCTATGTGATTTACATTGTTATGAATCTCACACCCAGTGAGTTCTGGGGTTCGATCATGTTTTGCATGTGAAAGAGGTTTTAGTCAATGGGTCTGCGACATTCAGATCCGTGTGTACTTTGCAAATCTTTATGTCATACTATAGATACTGCTACCACGCTCCACTTGGAGCCATTTCCAAATGGCTGCTCCACTATACGTATCCGGATTGCTACTAAGAGTCATCCGGATTGATGTTAAAGCTTGCATCGACGTAACCCTTTACGACGAACTCTTTATCACCTCCATAATCGAGAATCATTTCCTTAGTCCCCTAGTTACTAAGGATAATTTTGACCGCTGTCCAGTGATCCACTCCTGGACCACTCTTGTACCCCTTGACAGACTCATGGCAAGGCACACACCAGGTGCGGTACACAGCATGGCATACTATACAGAGCCTATGGATAAGGCATAGGGACGACCTTCGTCCTTTCTCTTTCTTCTGCCGTGGTCGAGCTTTGAGTCTCACTCAACTCCACACCTTACAAATCAGGCAAGAACTCTTTCTTTGACTGATCCATTTTGAACTCTTTCAAAATCTTTTCAAGGTATGTACTCATTGAAAGTCTTATTAGACGTCTTGATCTATCTCTATAGATCCCGATGCCCAATATTTAAGTAGCTTCATTCCAGGTCTTCCTTTGAAAAACTCCTTTCAAACAAACCTTTATGCTTTCCAGAAATTCTACATCATTTCCGATCAACAATATGTCATCCACATATACTTATCAGAAATTCTATAGTGCTCCCACTCACTTTATTGCAAATACAAGTTTCTCATAAACTTTGTATAGACCCAAAAACTTTGATCACCTCATCAAAGCGTATATTCCAACTCCGAGATGCTTGCTCCAGTCCATAGAAGGATCGCTGGAGCTTGCAAACATTTTAGCATCCTTAGGACTGACAAAACCTTCCGGTTGTATCACATACAACCTTTCCTCAAAGAAAACCGTTAAGGAAACGATGTTTTGATATCCATCTGCCAGATTTCATAATCGAAAAATGGAGCAACTACTAACATAATTCCAACAAACTTTAGCATCGCTACGGGTGAGAAATTCTTATCGTAGTCAACTTCTTGAACTTGTCAGAAACTTCTTTGCGACAAGTCGAGCTATATAAATGGTGACATTTACCATCAGCGTCTGTCTTCTTCTTAAAGGTCCATTTGTACTCAACGGCCTGCCGTTTAACGGGCAAGTCTACCAAAGTCCATACTTGGTTTTCATACATGGATCCTTTCTCGGATTTCATGGCTCCTAGCCATTTGTTGGAATCCGGGCCCACCATCGCTTCTTCATAGCTCGTAGGTTCACTGTTGTCTAACAACATAACCTCCAAGACAGGATTGACGTACCACTCAGGGGCGGTACGAGTTCTTGTCAACCTACGAGGTTCGGTAGTAACTTGATCCGAAGCTTCATGATCATCATCATTTGCTTCCTCTTCACTTGGTGTAGGTGTCGTAGAAACATCTTTCTGCGTCGTGCTACTATCCAACTGAAGTGACGGTTCAACAACCTCATCAAGTTCTACTTTCCTCCCACTCAATTCTTTCGAGAGAAAACTTTTTCTCGAGAAAGAACCCGTTTCAAGCAACAAACACTTTGCCCTTGGATCCGAGATAGAAGGTATACCCAACTGTTTCCTAAGGGTATCTTATGTAGATGCACTTTTCCGCTTTGGGTTCGAGCTTATCAGACATAAGCGTCGCATTCCCAAACTCTGAGAAATGACAGCTTAGGTTTCTGCCAAACCAAAATTCATACGGTGTCATCTCAATGGACTTAGATGGTGCCCTATTTTAAAGTGAATGTGGTTGTCTCTAATGCATAACCCCAAAACGATAGTGGAAAATCGATAAGAGACATCATAGTACGCACCATATCCAATAGAGCACGACTACGACGTTCGGACACACCATCACACTATGGTGTTCCGGGTGGCGTGAGTTGTGAAACAACTTCCACATTGTCTTGAGTTGTAAACCAAACTCGTAACTCAGATATTTACCTCCACGATCATATCGTAGAAATTTTATCTTCTTGTCACGATGATCTCAAACTTCACTCTGAATTTGTTTGAACTTTTCAAACGTTTCAGACTTGTGTTTCATTAAGTAAATATCCCCATATCTACTCAAATCATCAATGAAGGTAAAAAAATAGCGATATCCACCGCACGCTTCAACACTCATTGGATCGCTACATCAACATGTATCATTTCCAATAAGTCACTTGCCCGCTCCATCATATCGGAAAACGGAGTCTTAGTCATCTTTCCCAAGAGGCATGGTCCACATGTCTCAACCGATTCGAAATTGAGTGAGTCAAAAGGTCCATCAGCATGGAGTTTCTTCATGCGCTTTACACCAATATGACCTTGGCGGCAGTGCCAGAAGTATGTGGTACTATCATTATTAACTTTGCATCTTTTGACATCAATGAACATGTGTATTACTACGATCGAGATTCAATGATCCATTCACATTGGGTGCATCACCATTGAAGTTATTATTCATGTAAACAGAATAACCATTATTCTCTAACTTAAATGAATAACCGTATTGCAATAAACACGATCTAATCACGTTCATGCCCAACGCAAACACCAAATAACATTTATTTAGGTTCATCACTAATCCCGAAGGTAGAGAGAGCGTGCGATGGTGATCACATTGTTGGAAATATGCCCTAGAGGCAATTAATAAAGTGTTTATTATCATATTTCTCCGTTCATGATAATGGTTTATTATTCATGCTAGAATTGTATTGACCGGAAACTTAATACATGTGTGGATAATAGACAAATACTGAGTGCCTAGTAAGCCTCTACTAGACTAGCTCGTTGATCAAAAGATGGTCAAGATTTCCTGACCATGGACATGAGTTGTCATTTGATAACGGGATCACATCATTAGGAGAATGATGTGATGGACTTGACCCAATCGTTAGCATAGCAAATGATCGTTCAGTTTATTGCTATTGCTTTCACTATGTCAAATACACGTTCCTCTGACCATGAGATCATGCAACTCCCGGATACCGTAGGAATACTTTGGGTGTATCAAACGTCACAACGTAACTGGGTGATTATAAAGGTGCACTACAGGTATCTCCGAAAGTGTTTGTTGAGTTGGCATGGATCGAGATTGGGATTTGTCACTCCGACTATCGGAGAGGTATCTCTGGGCCCTCTCGGTAATACAGCATCACAGAAGCCTTGCAAGCACCGTGACTAAAGAGTTAGTTGCAAGATGATGTATTACGGAACGAGTAAAGATGATGTATTGGATACCGACGATCGAATCTCGGGCAAGTAACATACCGCCGGACAAAGGGAACAACGTATGTTGTCATATGAGGTTCGACCGATAAAGATCTTCGTGGAATATGTAGGAACCAATATGAGCATCCAGGTTCCGCTGTTGTTTATTGACCGGAGAGCCGTCTCGGTCATGTCTACATCATTCCCGAACCCGTAAGGTCCGCACGCTTAAGGTTCGATGACGATTTAGTATTATATGAGTTATGTGATTGGTGACCGAAGTTTGTTCGGAGTCCCGGATGAGATCACGGACATGACGAGGAGTCTCAAAATGGTCGAGAGGTAAATATTAATATATTGGAAGGCTATATTCGGACGTCGAAAAGGTTCCGAGTGATTCGGGTATTTTTCGGAGTACCGGGGAGTTACGGGAATTCACCGAGAGAAGTAATGGGCCTTATTGGGCCATACGGGAAAAGGAGAGGCAGGCCACGTGAGGAGGCGCGCGCCCCCCCCCCTTGCCCAAACCGAATTGGACTAGGGGAGGGGGCGCAGCCCCCTCTTTCCTTTCCCTCTCCCTTCCCCCTTTCCTACTCCGTATGGGAGGTGGAATCCTACTAGGACTAAGGAGTCCTAGTAGGACTCCCCACACTTGGCGCACCCCTAGGGGGCCGGCCTCCTCCCTCTCATCCTTTATATACGGGGACAAGGGGACACCCCAAAGAACACGATTCATTGTTAGCCGTGTGCGGCGCCCCCCCCTCCACCGTTTACACCCTCGGTCATATTTTCGGAGAGCTTAGGCGAAGCCCTGCCGAGATTACTTCACCGTCACCGTCGCCACGCCGTCGTGCTAACAGAACTCATCTACTTCCTCGACGTCTTGCTGGATCAAGAAGGCGAGGAACGTCACCGAGCTGCACGTGTGTAGAACTCGGAGGTGCCGTACGTTCGGTACTCGATCGGTGGAGCTCGAAGGATTGTTCGACTACATCAACCGCGTTGTGAGACGCTTCCGCTAACGGTCTACGAGGGTACGTAGACACACTCTCCCCTCTCGTAGCGATGCATCTCCATGGATAGATCTTGCGTGAGCGTAGGAATTTTTTTGAAATTCATGCTCCGTTCCCCAACACACATCAACCTTGGAAACACTTCCAACACACATCGTCACCTCGCCCTTAGCTTGTCTCTGTTCATTCCGTAGCTTATATTTCGAGTTACCAACATTTAGCAACTGAACCGGTATCTAATACCCAGGTGCTACTAGGAGTACTAGCAAGGTACACATGAATAAAACGTATATCAAATATACTTCTGTTGACGTTGCCAGCCTTCTTATCTACCAAGTATCTAGGGTTATTCCGCTTCAGCGACCGTTCTCCTCATAATAGAAGCACTCAGTCTCGGGTTTGGTTCAAACTTGGGTTTCTTTACTGGAGCAGCAAATGGCTTGCCATCCATGAAGTTTCCCTCCTAGCCCCTGCCCTTCTCCAAACTTGTGGTTTTACTAACCATCAACACTTGATGCTCCTTCTTGATTTCTACCTTTGCGGTGTCAAACATCGCGAATAGCTCAGGGATCATCTCCATCCCTGGCATTTTATAGTTCATCACGAAGCTCTAGTAGCTTAGTGGCAGTGACTTGGAGAACTGTATCAATCACTATCTTATCTGGAAGATCAACTCCCACTCGATTCAAGCGATTGTAGCACCCAGACAATCTGAGCACATGCTCACCGACTGAGCTATTCGCCTTCATCTTGCAGGCAAAGAATCTTGTTGGAGGTCTCATACCTCTCAACACGGGCACGAGCCTGAAATCCCAATTTCAGCTCTTAGAACATCTCATATGTTCCGTGACGTTCAAAATGTTTTGGAGCCTCAATTCTAAGCCGTAATGCATGATGCACTGAACTATCAAGTAGTCATCAGAACGTGCCTATCAGATGTTCACAACATCTACATATGACGCTTGAGGGGGTGGCACAACGAGCGGTGCATTAAGGACATAAGCCTTCTGTGCAGCAATGAGGACAATACTTAGATCACGGACCCAGTCCGCATTATTGCTACCAACATCTTTCAATTTTATTTTCTCTAGGAACGTATAAAAAACACAGGGGAGCTACAACGCGAGCTATTGATCTACAACATAATTTGCAAAGACATTTTGACTATGTTCGTGATAATGAGTTTAGTTAATCATATTAAAAACTCCCACTCAAATTGACATCCCTCTGGTCATTCGAGTGTCACATGATCCAAATTCACCAACCCAAGTCCGATCATCACGTGAGATGAGGTGGTTTGAATGGTGAGCATCTTCATGTTGATCATATCTACTATATGACTCACGGTCGACCTTTCGGTCTCTTGTGTTCCGAGGCCATGTCTGTACATGCTAGGCTCGTCAAGTTTAACCCGAGTGTTCCGCATGTGCAACACTGGCTTGCATCCGTAGTATGCGAACATAGAGTCTATCACACCCGATAATCACGTGGTGTCTCGAAACGACGAACTTTCGCAACGGTGCACACTCGGGGAGAACACAATTTTATCTTAAAATTTTAGTGAGGGATCACCTTATAATGCTACCGTCATCCTAAGCAAAATAAGATGCATAAAATGATTAACATCACATGCAAATCATAAGTGACATGATATGGCCATGAACTTGTGCTTTTGATCTCCATCTACAAAGCACCAGCATGATCTCCATCGTCACCGGCATGACACCATGATCTCCATCATCTTGATCTCCATCAACGTGTCTCCATGAGGTTGTCGCGCCAACTGTTGCTTCTACGACTATTGCTAACTCATAGCGATAAAGTAAAGCAAAAACGGCGAAAATAAATTAAAGACAACCCTATGGCTCCAGCCGGTGGCCGTACTCATTGACATGCAAGTCGTGATATTCTATACAAAACATGATCATCTCATACATCACATATATCTCATCATGTAATTGGCCATATCAGATCACAACATACCCTGCAAAAACAAGTTAGACGTCCTCTAATTGTTGTTGCATGTTTTACGTGGCTGCTACGGGTATCTAGCAAGAACGATTCTTACCTACGCAAAAACCACAACGATGATACACAAATTTCTATTCAACCTTCTCAAGGACCGCCTTTGTCGAATCTGATCCAACTAGAGTGGGAGAGACAGACACCCGCCAGCCATCTTTATGCAACAAAGTCACATGTCAGTTGATGGAACCAGTCTCTTGTAAGCGTACGAGTAAGGTTGGTCCGGGCCGCTTCATCCCACAATACCGCTGAATCAAGAAAAAGACCAAGGGAGGAAGCAATCTGAGCATCAACGCCCACAAACTCCTTTGTGTTCTACTCGTGATCTCATCTACGCATAGACCTAGCTCTTATACCACTGTAGGGGAACGTTGCATGGGAAACACAAAATTTCCTACGCACACGCAAGATCTATCCATGGTGATGAGCATCTACGAGAGGGAGAGTGGATCTACGTACCCTTGTAGATCGCTAAGCGGGAAGCGTTAAGAAACGCGGTTGATGTAGTCGAACATCTTCGCGATCCAAATCACAAGCCGTCCCGCGACCCAATCACGATCCGTCCCGCGATCCAATCACTGTCCTTCCGATCTAGCGCCGAACGGACGGCACCTCCGCGTTCAGCACACGTACAGCTCGATGACGATCTCCGCCTCCTTGATCCAGCAAGGGAGAGTGGAGAGGTAGATGAGTTCTCCGGCAACACGACGGCGTGGTGGCGGTGGTGGTGGTGCTATCCTGGGATGGCTACGCCTAGCGCTACCGAAACCGCGAACGGAGGAGAAAACGATCTAGGGAGAGAGAGGGGCGCCAAGGGCTTCGTGTGTGCTCTTGGGGCGCCCCCTCCCCTCTATATATAGGTGGAGGGGCGTGGAGATCAGCCCCTCCAAGCCCTAGGGCGCAGCCAAGGGGGAGGAGTCGGACTCCTAGTCCAATTCCCTCCCTTTCCATAAACAGGTGGACTTTCCACCTCTCCCAAGCCACATGGGCCTTGAGGGACTTGTGCGCCTGGCCCAATAAGGCCAGGGCGCCTCCCCTCAGCCCATGCAAACCCTTGGGACGTGGTGGAACTCTTGGTGGACTTCCGGACTCCTCCGGAAGTTTTCGGAACCTTCTAGAAGCTTCCCGGTACAATACCGGAAAAACCCGAAACTTTTCCGGTCGCCAAAATGTGACTTCCCATATATAAATCTTTACCTCCGGACCATTCTGGAGCTCCTCATGATATCCGGGATCTCATCCGGGACTCCGAACAACCTTCGGTCACCACCATGCATAACTCAATACTACCGAAACGTCACCGAACGTTAAGTGTGCAGACCCTGCGGGTTCGAGAACTATGTAGACATGACCGAGACACCTCTACGGTCAATAACCAATAGGGGGACCTGGATGTCCATATTGGTTCCTACATATTCTACGAAGATCTTTATCGGTTGAACCTCTATGTCAAGGATTCAGTTAATCCCGTACGATATTCCCTTTGTTCATCGGTATGTTACTTGCCCGAGATTCGATCGTCGGTATCTCCATACCTAGTTCAATCTCGTTACCGGCAAGTCTCTTTACTCGTTCCGTAATACAAGATCCCATGGCTAACACTTTAGTCACTTTGCTTGCATGGCTCATTATGATATTGTATTACCGAGTGGGCCCTGAGATACCTCTCCGTCACACGGAGTAACAAATCCAGTCTTGATCCATGCCAACTCAACAGACACCTTCGGAGATACCTGTAGAGCATCTTTATAGTCACCCAGTTACGTTGTGACATTTGATACACACAAGGTATTCCTCCGGTGTCAGTGAGTTGCATGATCTCATGGTCATTGGAACAGATACTTGACATGCAGAAAACAATAGCAATAAACTGACACGATCATATGCTACGTTCACAGTTTGGGTCTTGTCCATCACATCATTCTCCTAATGATGTGATCACGTTATCAAATGACATCTCATGTCTATGGCTAGGAAACCTTAACCATCTTTGATCAACGAGCTAGTCTTATTAGAGGCATACTAGGGACACAGTGTTGTCTATGTACCCACACATGTATTTGAGTTTCCAATCAATACAATTATAGCATGGATAATAAACGATTATCATGAACAAGGAAATATGATAATAACTAATTTATTATTGCCTCTAGGGCATATTTCCAACATTAACACACGGTGAATACATGAACTCCTCAAACTACGGTCATCACCGGAAAGTATCCCGACTATTTTCACGCCGGGGTTTACGGATCATAACACATAGTAGGTGCATATGACTAGCAAGATCGGATCAAGAACATAGATATAATGGTGATAACATAAACGGTTCAGATCTGAAATCATGGCACTCGGGCCCTAGTGACAAGCATTAGGCATGGTAAAGTCATAGCAACATCAATCTCAGAACATAATGGATACTAGGGATCAAGCCCTAACAAAACTAACTCAATTACATGATGAATCTCATCCAACTCCTCACCGACAAGCAAGCCTACGAAGGAATTACTGACTCCCAGTGGGGGGCATCATGGAACTGGCGATGGAGAAGGGTTGATGATGACGAAGACCGAAGATTCCCCTCTCCAGAGCCCCAAACGGGCTCGAGATCTGGTGTCCCGATGAAGAACAGGAGGTGGCGGCGGCTCCGTATCGTAAAATGCGATGAAACTTTCTCTCTCATTTTTTCTCCGAAAATATGATTTTATAGCATCGGAATTAGGGTCAGTGGGGCCCCGAGGTGGGCACAACCAACCAGGGCGCGCGTGGAGGGGGTGGCGCGCCCTGGTGTATCGTGCCCAACTAGGGCACCCCCTCCGGTGGTTCTTGGCTCCAGTAATTTTTATTTATTAGAAAATAAATCCCCAAAAAGTTTCGTCAAGTTCCGAGAACTTTTATTTCTGCACAAAAACAACACCATGGTAGTTCTGCTGAAAACAGTGTCAGTCCGGGTTAGTTTCATTCAAATCATGCAAATTAGAGTCCAAAACAAGATCAAAAGCATGAGGAAAAGTAGATACGACGGAGACGTATCGGGTATTGAGGTGGATAAAGCTAAAGTTGATGCAATTGAGAAAATGCCATGTCCTAAAGATATTAAAGGTATTCGGAGTTTCCTTGGTCATGCTGGTTTATATAGGAGGTTTATTAAAGACTTCTCTAAAATTTCTAGGCCTCTTACTAATCTTTTACAAAAGGATATTCCATTTGTTTTTAATGATGATTGTGTAGAAACCTTTGAAACACTCAAGAAAGCCTTAACTTCTGCACCTATTGTTCAACCACCCGATTGGAACTTGCCTTTTGAAATTATGTGTGATGCTAGTGATTATGCTGTTGGTGCTGTTCTAGGACAAAGAGTTGATAAGAAATTAAATGTTATCCATTATGCTAGCAAAACTTTAGACAGTGCCCAAAGAAATTATGTTACTACTGAAAAAATAATTTTTACAAGTTGTGTTTACTTGTGAGAAATTTAGATCTTACATTGTTGATTCCAAAGTTATTGTTCACACTGATCATGCTGCTATAAAATATCTTACGAAAAAGAAAGATGCTAAACCTAGACTCATTAGGTGGGTTCTCTTGCTTCAAGAATTTTATTTACATATCACTGATAGGAAAGGAGCTGAGAACCCCGTAGCTGATAATTTGTCTAGGTTAGAAAATATTCTTGATGACCCACTACCTATTGATGATAGTTTTCCTGATGAACAGTTAGCTGCAATAAATGTTTCTCAAAACACTCCTTGGTATGCTGATTATGCTAACTACATTGTTGCTAAATACATACCACCTAGTTTCACATACCAACAAAAGAAAAAAAATTCTTCTATGATTTAAGACATTACTTTTGGGATGACCCGCATCTTTATAAAGAAGGGGTAGATGGTATTATTAGATGTTGTGTACCTGAGCATGAACAGGAACAAATCCTACGGAAATGTCATTCCGAAGCCTATGGAGGACATCATGCGGGAGATAGAACTGCTCACAAGGTATTGCAATCTAGTTTTTATTGGCCTACTCTCTTCAAAGATGCCTGTAAGTTTGTCTTGTCTTCTGTTGATTGTCATAGAATTGGTAATATCGGTAAGCATCGGGAAATGCCTATGAATTATTCACTTGTTGTTGAATCATTTGATGTTTGGGGTTTTGACTATATGGGACCTTTTCCTTCCTCTAATGGGTATACTCATATTTTGGTTGCTGTTGATTATGTTACTAAGTGGGTAGAAGCTATTCCAACTAGTAGTGCTGATCATAACACCTCCATTAAAATGCTTAAAGAAGTTATTTTCCCGAGGTTTGGAGTCCCTAGATATTTCATGACTGATGGTGGTTCACACTTTATTCATGGTGCTTTCCGTAAAATGCTTGCTAAATATGATGTTAACCATATAATTGCATCACCTTATTGTTGGGGAACGTTGCATGGGAAATTTTTTTTTTCCTACGCACACACAAGATCTATCCATGGTGATGAGCATCTACGAGAGGGAGAGTAAATCTACATACCCTTGTAGATCACTAAGCGGAAGCGTTTAAGAAACGCGGTTGATGTAGTCGAACGTCTCCGCGATCCAAATCGCAAGTCGTCCCTCGATCCGATCACGAACTAGCGCCGAACGGACGGCACCTCCGCGTTCAACACACGTACGGCTTGATGACGCCTTCACCTCCTCGATCCAGCGAGCGATGGTGAAGTAGTGGTTGAGTTCCAGCAGCACGACGGCGTGGTGATGGTGGTGAGGAACAATCTCTGCAGGGCTTCGCCAAGCGCTACGGAGATTATAACGGAGGAACTAGAGGGTTAGGGTTGCCGCACACGGCTTGGGGAAATCTTGATGTGTCCCGTGTGCTAGCCCTGCCCCTCTATTTATATGTTGAGCCTTGGGGTCTAAACTTGGAGTAAAAGCCTCCTCCAGGTCGGTTTTGCCCGCACAAGGTCGGTTTGGCCCGCAGGGAAAGAGTCCAACTCGGATCCCTGCAGTACCACGCACAAGCGGTAGTACCGCTTAACACAAGCGGTAGTACCTCTTGGGCTGTAGTACCGCTTCACACAAGCGGTAGTACCGCTTGGGCGGTAGTACCGCTTCACACAAGCGGTAGTACCGCTTGGGCGGTAGTACCGCTTCACAAAACGGTAGTACCGCTTACGCGGCAGCAAAACTACTTTTTGCACTTTCCAATACCTCGTGGGCTTTATCCCTTTGGCCCATATAAAGTGTTGCTGCACCCGAACACTTCGGTAAACATCCGGAACCCATTCCGGTGAACTCCGGAACTCTTCCGGAGATCAAAACACTATTATCACATATATCAATCTTTACCTCCGGACTATTCCGGAGATCCTCGTCATGTCCGGGATCTTATCCGGGACTCCGAACAACTTTCGGTCACCAACAAAATAACTCACCTATACTAATCGTCACCAAACGTTAAGTGTGTAGACCCTGCGGGTTCAAGAACTATGTAGACATGACCGAGACACTTCTACGATCAATAACCAATAGCGGGACCTAGATGCCCATATTGGCTCCTACATATTCTACGAAGATCTTTATCGGTCGAACCTCTATGTCAAGGATTCAGTTAATCCCGTATGCTGTTCCCTTTGTTCTTTGGTATGTTACTTGCCCGAGATTCGATCGTCGGTATCACTATACCTAGTTCAATCTCGTTACCGGCAAGTCTCTTTACTCGTTCCGTAATACAAGATCCTGTGGCTAACTCTTTAGTCACTTTGCTTGCAAGGCTCAATGTGATGTTGTATTACCGAGTGGGCCCTGAGATACCTCTCCGTCACACGGAGTAACAAATCCCAGTCTTGATCCATGCCAACCCAACAGACACCCTCGGAGATACCTGTAGAGCACCTTTATAGTCACCCAGTTACGTTGCGACGTTTGATACACACAAGGTATTCCTCCGGTGTCAGTGAGTTGCATGATCTCATGGTCAAAGGAATAGATACTTGACATGCAGAAAACAATAGCAATAAACTGACACGATCAAATGCTACGTTTACAGTTTGGGTCTTGTCCATCACATCATTCTCCTAATGATGTGATCCCGTTATCAAATGACATCTCATGTCAATGGCTAGGAAACCTTAACCATCTTTGATCAACGAGCTAGTCAACTAGAGGCATACTAGGGACACAGTGTTGTCTATGTACCCACACATGTATTTGAGTTTCCAATCAATACAATTATAGCATGGATAATAAACGATTATCATGAACAAGGAAATATAATAATAACCAATTTATTATTGCCTCTAGGGCATACTTCCAACAGTCTCCCGCTTGCACTAGAGTCAATAATCTAGTTCACATCACTATGTGATTTACATTGTAATGAATCGAACACCCATGCAGTTCTGGTGTTGTTCATGTTTAGCCCTTGGAAGAGGTTTAGTCATCAGATCTGCAACATTTAGATCCGTGTGTACTTTGCAAATATTTATGTCGTCCTCCTTGATGTAATCGCGGATGGAATTGAAACGTCGCTTTATGTGTCTGGTCCTCTTGTGAAATCTTGGTTCCTTGGATAGAGCAATGGCACCAGTATTATCACAAAACAGAGTCATTGGGTTAAGTGCACTAGGCACTACTCCAAGATCTGTCATGAACTCCTTCATCCAGACACCTTCCTTCGCCGCCTCCGAGGCAGCGATGTACTCCGCTTCGCATGTAGAATCTGCTACCACGCTTTGCTTGGAACTGCACCAGCTAACCGCACCCCCATTTAGAATAAATACGTATCCGGTTTGCGACTTTGAGTCATCCGGATCAGTGTCAAAGCTTGCATCGACGTAACCCTTTACGACGAGCTCTTGATCACCTCCATAAACGAGAAACATGTCCTTAGTCCTTTTCAGGTACTTCAGGATATTCCTGACCGCCGTCCAGTGTTCCATTCCTGGATCACCTTGAAACCTTCCGACCATACTTATGGCAAGGCTGACATCGGGTCTTGTGCACAGCATTGCATATATGATAGAGCCTATGGCCGAAGCATAGGGGATGACACTCATCTTTTCTCTATCTTCTGCAGTCACTGGGCATTGAGTCTTACTCAACTTCACACCTTGCAATACAGGCAAGAACCCCTTCTTGGACTGATCCATTTTGAACTTCTTCAAAACTTTGTCAAGGTATGTGCTTTGTGAAAGTCCTATTAAGCGTCTCGATCTATCTCTATAGATCTTGATGCCTAATATGAAAGCAGCTTCTCCTAGGTCCTTCATTGAAAAACTCTTGTTCAAATATTCCTTCACGCTTTCCAGCATTTCTATATTGTTTCCAATCAGCAATATGTCATCCACATATAATATTAGAAACGCTATAGAGCTCCCACTCACTTTCTTGTAAATACAAGCTTCTCCGTAAACTTGTATAAACTCGAACGCTTTGATCACCTCATCAAAACGAAGATTCCAACTCCGAGATGCTTGCACCAGTCCATAAATGGATCGCTGGAGTTTGCAAACTTTGTCAGCATTCTCTAGATCGACAAAACCTTCTGGTTGCATCATATACAACTCTTCCTTAAGGAAACCGTTAAGGAACGCTGTTTTGACATCCATCTGCCAAATTTCATAATCGAAAAAGGCAGCTATTGCTAACATGATTCTGACGGACTTAAGCATCGCTACGGGTGAGAAGGTCTCATCGTAGTCAACTCCTTGAACTTGTGAAAAACCCTTTGCCACGAGTCGAGCTTTATAGACGGTGACATTACCGTCCGCGTCTGTCTTCCTCTTAAAGATCCATTTGTTCTGAATGGCCTTACGCCCTTCAGGTAATACTTCCAAAGTCCATACTTTGTTTTCATACATGGATCCCATCTCGGATTTCATGGCCTCTAACCACTTCTCGGAATCCGGGCCTATCATCGCTTCTCCATAGCTCGTAGGTTCATCGTTGTCTAACAACATGACTTTTAAGACAGGGTTGCCGTACCACTCAGGAGCAGTACGCGTCCTTGTCGACCTACGAGGTTCGATAGCAACTTGATCCAAAGCTTCATGATTATCATCATTAACTTCCTCTTCAGCTAATGTAGGCTCCACAGAAACAACTTTCTGCACTGCGCTACTCTCAGGTTGAAGTAAAGGTTCAACAACCTCATCAAGTTCTATCTTCCTCCCACTCAATTCTTTCGAGAGAAACTCTTTCTCAAGAAATGTTCCGTTTTTAGCGACAAACACTTTGCCTTCGGATCTGAGGTAGAAGTTATACCCAACTGTCTCTTTTGGGTATCCTATGAAGACGCATTTCTCCGCTTTGGGTTCCAGCTTTTCAGGCTGAAGCTTTTTGACATAAGCATCACATCCCCAAACTTTAAGAAACGACAGCTTTGGCTTCTTGCCAAACCAAAGTTCATATGGCGTCGTCTCAACGGATTTCGATGGTGCCCTATTTAAAGTGAATGCAGCTGTCTCTAATGCATAACCCCGAAACGATAGTGGAAATCGGCAAGAGACATCATAGATCGCACCATATCCAACAAGGTTCGATTACGACGTTCGGACACACCATTACGCTGTGGTGTTCCAGGCGGTGTCAATTGTGAAACAATTCCACACTGTCTTAAGTGACTGCCAAACTCATAACTCAGATATTCTCCTCCTCGATCAGATCGCAGGAATTTAATTTTCTTGTTACGATGATTCTCAACTTCACTCTGAAATTGTTTGAACTTTTCAAATGTTTCAGACTTGTGTTTCATTAAGTAAATATACCCATATCTACTTAAGTCATCAGTGAAGGTGAGAAAATAACGATAACCACCACGCGCCTCAATACTCATCGGACCACACACATCAGTATGTATGATTTCCAATAAGTCACTTGCCCGTTCCATTGTTCCAGAGAACGGCATTTTAGTCATCTTGCCCATGAGGCATGGCTCACATGTGTCAAGTGATTCAAAATCAAGTGACTCCAAAAGTCCATCAGCATGGAGCTTCCTCATGCGTTTTACGCCAATATGACCTAAACGGCAGTGCCACAAGAAAGTGGTATTATCATTATCAATTCTACATCTTTTGGCATCAATGTTATGAACATGTGTATCATTACTATCGAGATTCAATAAGAATAAACCCCTCACATCGGGTGCATGACCATAAAAGATATTACTCATATAAATAGAACAACCATTATTCTCTGATTTAAATGAGTAACCGTCTCGCAATAAACAAGATCCAGATATAATGTTCATGCTTAACGCAGGCACCAAATAACACTTATTTAGCTTCATCACTAATCCCGACGGTAATCGAAGAGCGAGCGTGCCGACGGCGATCACATCAACCTTGGAACCATTTCCCACGCGCATCGTCACTTTGTCCTTTGCCAGCCTCCGTCTATTCCGCAGTTCCTGTTTTGAGTTGCAAATATGAGCAACCGCACCGGTATCAAATACCCAGGCACTACAACGAGAGTTGGTAAGGTACACATCAATAACATGTATATCATATATACCTTGTTTGTTGTTGGCCGCCTTCTTGTCAGCCAAATACTTGGGGCAATTCCGCTTCCAGTGTCCAGTTCCCTTGCAATGAAAACACACAGTTTCTGGTTTGGGTCCAGCCTTGGGTTTCTTCACGAGAGGAGCAACTGCTTTGCCACTCTTCTTGGAGTTACCCTTCTTACCCTTGCCATTTTTCTTGAAACTAGTGGTTTTATTGACCATCAACACTTGATGCTCCTTCTGAATTTCAGACTCAGCGGCTTTCAGCATCGCAAACAGCTCGGCGACTGACTTGTTCATCCCGTGCATGTTATAGTTCAACACGAAGCTCTTGTAGCTAGGTGGCAATGATTGAAGAACTCTGTCAGTGATAGCCTCTGGCGGAAGGGGCATCCCTAACTCAGCCAGACGGGTGGAGTACCCAGACATTCTGAGCACGTGATCACTGATAGACCCGTTCTCCTCCATCTTGCAAGCATAGAACTTATCGGAGATCTCATATCTCTCGATCCGGGCATTCTTCTGAAAGATAAACTTCAACTCCTGGAACATCTCATATGCTCCATGACGTTCAAAACGTCTTTGAAGTCCCGGTTCTAAGCCATACAACATTGCACATTGAACTATTGAGTAATCATCAGAACGAGCCTGCCAGGCGTTCACAACGTCTAGAGACTCAACTGGAGCGGGTGGATCACCAAGCGATGCATCAAGGACATAAGCCTTCTGGGAAGCCGTAAGGATAATCCTTAGATTACGGGCCCAGTCCACAAAGTTACTTCCATCATCTTTCAACTTAGCTTTCTCTAGGAACGCATTAAAATTCAGGGGTGCTACTGCGCGAGCCATGATCTACAACATAAATACAGCAAAGACAACTTAGACTATTGTTCTAGATAATGAGTTTAGTTAATCATATTACTTAAAAACTCCCACTCAAATTGACATCCCTCCGGTCATTCGAGTGTAACATGATCCAAATCCACCAACTCAAGTCCGATCATCACGTGAGTCGAGGTGGTTTCAATGGTGAACATCTTCATGTTGATCATATCTACTATATGACTCATGTTCGACCTTTCGGTCTCTTGTGTTCCGAGGCCATGTCTGTACATGCTAGGCTCGTCAAGTTTAACCCGAGTGTTCCGCGTGTGCAACATGGCTTGCACCCGTTGTATGTGAACGTGGAGTCTATCACACCCGATCATCACGGCGTGTCTCGAAACGATGAACTTTCGCAACGGTGCACACTCGGGGAGAACACAATTTATCTTGAAATTTAAGTGAGGGATCACCTTATAATGCTACCGTCGTCCTAAGCAAAATAAGATGCATAAAAGGATTAACATCACATGCAAATCATAAGTGACATGATATGGCCATGAACTTGTGCTTTTGATCTCCATCTCCAAAGCACCGGCATGATCTCCATCGTCACCGGCATGACACCATGATCTCCATCATCTTGATCTCCATCAACATGTCGCCATAAGGTTGTCGCGCCGACTGTTGCTTCCACGACTATTGCTAACGTTTAGCGATAAAGTAAAGCATTACATAGCGCTTAATGATTGACACGCAGGTCATACAATAATTAAAGACAACTCTATGGCTCCTGCCAGTTGCCGTACTCATCGACATGCAAGTCGTGATATTCTATACAACACATGATCATCTCATACATCACATATATCTCATCATGTAATTGGCCATATCATATCACATCATACCCTGCAAAAACAAGTTAGACGTCCTCTAATTGTTGTTGCAAATTTTACGTGGCTGCTACGGGTTTGCAAGAACCGTTCTTACCTACGCAAAACCACAACGTGGTGTAGTGATTGCTTTTTGATCTTCTAAAAGAACCCTCTTCATTGAAATCGATTCAACTAAAGTGAGAGAGACAGACACCTGCTAGCCATCTTTATGCAACGAAGTTACATGTCAGTTGAAGGAACCTGTGTCGCGTAAGTGTACGCGTAATGTCGGTCCGGGCCGCTTCATCTCACAGTACCGCCGAATCAAATATCAACTAGTAACGGCAAGCAATATGTATACACCCACGCCCACAACTCGTTTGTGTTCTACTCGAGATCTCATCTACGCATAGACCTGGCTCATGATGCCACTGTTGGGGAACGTTGCATGGGAAACAAAAATTTTCCTACGCACACACAAGATCTATCCATGGTGATGAGCATCTACGAGAGGGAGAGTAAATCTACATACCCTTGTAGATCACTAAGCGGAAGCGTTTAAGAAACGCGGTTGATGTAGTCGAACGTCTCCGCGATCCAAATCGCAAGTCGTCCCTCGATCCTATCACGAACTAGCGCCGAACGGACGGCACCTCCGCGTTCAACACACGTACGGCTTGATGACGCCTTCACCTCCTCGATCCAGCGAGCGATGGTGAAGTAGTGGTTGAGTTCCAGCAGCACGACGGCGTGGTGATGGTGGTGAGGAACAATCTCTGCAGGGCTTCGCCAAGCGCTACGGAGATTATAACGGAGGAACTAGAGGGTTAGGGTTGCCGCACACGGCTTGGGGAAATCTTGATGTGTCCCGTGTGCTAGCCCTGCCCCTCTATTTATATGTTGAGCCTTGGGGTCTAAACTTGGAGTAAAAGCCTCCTCCAGGTCGGTTTTGCCCGCACAAGGTCGGTTTGGCCCGCAGGGAAAGAGTCCAACTCGGATCCCTGCAGTACCGCGCACAAGCGGTAGTACCGCTTAACACAAGCTGTAGTACCGCTTGGGCGGTAGTACCGCTTCACACAAGCGGTAGTACCGCTTGGGCGGTAGTACCGCTTCACACAAGCGGTAGTACCGCTTGGGCGGTAGTACCGCTTCACAAAACGGTAGTACCGCTTACGCGGCAGCAAAACTACTTTTTGCACTTTCCAATACCTCGTGGGCTTTATCCCTTTGGCCCATATAAAGTGTTGCTGCACCCGAACACTTCGGTAAACATCCGGAACCCATTCCGGTGAACTCCGGAACTTTTCCGGAGATCAAAACACTATTATCACATATATCAATCTTTACCTCCGGACTATTCCGGAGATCCTCGTCATGTCCGGGATCTTATCCGGGACTCCGAACAACTTTCGGTCACCAACAAAATAACTCAATTATACTAATCGTCACCAAACGTTAAGTGTGTAGACCCTACGGGTTCGAGAACTATGTAGACATGACCGAGACACTTCTGCGATCAATAACCAATAGCGGGACCTGGATGCCCATATTGGCTCCTACATATTCTACGAAGATCTTTATCGGTCGAACCTCTATGTCAAGGATTCAGTTAATCCCGTATGCTGTTCCCTTTGTTCTTCGGTATGTTACTTGCCCGAGATTCGATCGTCGGTATCACTATACCTAGTTCAATCTTGTTACCGGCAAGTCTCTTTACTCGTTCCGTAATACAAGATCCTGTGGCTAACTCTTTAGTCACTTTGCTTGCAAGGATCAATGTGATGTTGTATTACCGAGTGGGCCCTGAGATACCTCTCCGTCACACGGAGTAACAAATCCCAGTCTTGATCCATGCCAACCCAACAGACACCCTCGGAGATACCTGTAGAGCACCTTTATAGTCACCCAGTTACGTTGCGACGTTTGATACACACAAGGTATTCCTCTGGTGTCAGTGAGTTGCATGATCTCATGGTCAAAGGAACAGATACTTGACATGCAGAAAACAATAGCAATAAACTGACACGATCAAATGCTACGTTTACAGTTTGGGTCTTGTCCATCACATCATTCTCCTAATGATGTGATCCCGTTATCAAATGACATCTCATGTCAATGGCTAGGAAACCTTAACCATCTTTGATCAACGAGCTAGTCAACTAGAGGCATACTAGGGACACAGTGTTGTCTATGTACCCACACATGTATTTGAGTTTCCAATCAATACAATTATAGCATGGATAATAAACGATTATCATGAACAAGGAAATATAATAATAACCAATTTATTATTGCCTCTAGGGCATACTTCCAACACTTATCATGCTCAATATAGTGGCCAAGTTGAACTTAGCAATAGAGAAATAAAATTAATATTACAAAAAACTATCAATCTGTCCCGAAAGAATTGGTCTAAGAAACTAGATGATGCACTTTGGGCTTATAGAACAACTTATAAAAATCCTATGGGTATGTCTCCATACAAAATGGTATATGGAAAAGCTTGTCATTTGCCTCTTGAGTTAGAACATAAAACATTTTGGGAAATTAAAGAACTCAATTATGATTTCAAACTTGCCGGTGAAAAGAGGTTATTTGATATTAGCTCACTAGATGAATGGAGAACCCAAGCTTATGAAAATGCCAAACTGCTCAAAGAAAAAGTTAAAAGATGGCATGACAAACGAATCCAAAAGCGGGAATTCAAAGTTGGAGAATATGTTCTTTTGTACAACTCTCATTTTAGATTTTTTGCAGGAAAGCTTCTTTCCAAATGGGAAGGACCATATATTATCGAAGAGGTTTATCGTTCTGGAGCTATCAAGATTAATAATGCCGAAGGTACTAACCCGAAGGTGGTTAATGGACAAAGAATTAAACACTATATCTCAGGTACGCCTATTAATGTTGAAAGCAATATTATCCAAACCATGACACCGGAGGAACACATAAAAGAAACCTGCCGGAACACTCCAAAATCCTGAAAAAGGGGAGCTATGTGATACGGTAAGTAAACGGACTCCGAAAAATCCACAAAACTATTTTCTGTTTGTTTTGGAATATTAGAAAAATTTGGAAAATAAGAAATAAATAGGAAAGCAACCGAGGTGAGCACGATACACCAGGGCGCGCCTGCCCAACAAAGCGCGCCCTGGTGGGTTGTACCCCCTCGGGCACCTTCCCGACTCCGTTTTCCTTCCATATTCTTGCTTCCCAAGATAAAAAAATCTTTATATATACCCACGACTGTTTTGACCACCCCATCGCAGAAAAATCCCCTGTTCCTGTTTCGTGTTGTTTTCCTATCAGATCCATCAAGCCAGGCATCATGTCTTCTCCCTCCTCCAATAACGTAGAAGAAGATGCTTGGTTGATGAAGATGGAGCTGAAGAGAGAGGACCGAAAAGAAGCCAACAATGAAGACAAGGGCAAGGAATCTATGAAGGATCAAGCTCAAGAAGGAGGGCAATCCATGCCAACAGAAGAGGAGGAAGAAGAAGATATCCTTCAACCTTATTACAATCATCTCACCCCCATTGAAATTGAAGCTTTTAGGGCTTTCGAATTGGTTCGTGTTCAGAATAAATTTCCCACTCGTGAAAATATTTTGCTAGAGGAGTGTCATCCGAAAATTGGATTACCTATTGAGGCTAAAGTGGGACACTGCATCACCACCTTCATCATCTTCACCACCAAAGGAGACTTTAGTACACGGGTATGGGCACTCCCCTTGACTTGAGCCAAGCTTGGGGGAGATGCCCCGGTATCGTATCACCATCACTCTGATTTACCTTTACCTATTTTAGTTCGATCCTTAGCTATTTCGTGATTTAGTTGAATAAAAGTTTAGTATGATCTATTTTCGAGTGCTAGTTTCGTGATTTATCCATCTATGTAATTGAGTGAGAGTTATATAATAAAATTTAGTTTGAGCTTTTGCTTCTTTACATTCCTGTTGCAATCAAAATAAAAAGGAAATAAATGAAAAGGATCATATGCTAATCTTATGGTAAGTAATGACATCACATAAGGAAAAGTATAAGTGGTAAAATTTATTGGAGATTGACAAACATAGCATTGGTCAATGATGCAATTCATGAAAGAATTAACAAGGGAAGAGAAGATTCACATGCAAATACACTATCTTGGACATCTTTTATGATTGTGAGTCCACATTAAATATTATATGCCAAAATTGTTGACGTTGGACAAGGAAGACAACGTAATGATTTATGCTTGCTCATATTCACATAGAAGTTATATTGTCATATATCCTTCAACATGTGGTGCTTGCTCAATATCTTTGCTAGCCAAAAATTTCGCACTAAGTAGAGATACTACTTGTGCATCCATAAACCCTAAATCCAAACTCATGTTTTGAGAGTCCACCATACCTACCTATGGATTGAGTAAGATCCTTGAAGTAAGTTTTCATCGGTGCACTAAGGCAATAAAAATTGCTTCTAAATGTGTTTGATCAATTAGTGTAAGAGAAAATTGAGCGTTGTACAAACTTGTGATGGCAAAGTAATAAAAGCGACGGACTGCATAATAAAGGTTGCTATCATAAGGGGCAATATAACGTGACGTTCTTTTGCATTAAGGGATTTGGCATAAAAACCAAAAAGCTCATGAAAACCTAGGGCCTATCTTCTACTTTTATGCATTTACTTTTATGCAAGAGTCAAAGTATTCTTCCCTATTCCTTTTTACTTTTTCTTTTTGCAAGCATCATGTGGTGAGGAAAGATCTAGGCACATATATCCAGTTGGATATGAGTGAGCATGAGTAATTATTGTTGACATCACCCTTGAGGTGAATACGTTCGGAGGCAAAACTATGAGCCCCTATCTTTCTATGTGTCCGGTTGAAACTTTTTGCTCATGGGTATGCTGTGAGTGTTAGCAATCATAGAAGATTAAATGATGGTTGAGTATGTGGACTTGCCAAAAGGCTCCGACATGAGACCCTTCCTGAAAATATGATGAATTGTACTTGCAAAGTTGACTGAGAACATTGTTTGTTGGTTTTCAATAAGGTTTATGCTTTATACTTCTATGTTGAGATGAATTGTTACTTGTTCATGAGAAGTTATATGATGAAGTTATATAATAAAAGTTATATTAAAAGGTCCTATGACAAAGTTTGTTGCTGCTATGATAATAAGCATGATGCTACTATGTCCTTATTTTGTTTTTATCGACACCTCTCTCTCAAACCATGTGGACATGTTTTTCGATATCGGCTTTCGCTTGAGGACAAGCGAGGTCTAAGCTTGGGGGAGTTGATACGTCCATTTTGCATCTTGATTTCCTAATGTTATTTATAATGTTTTTATGCATAATAATGCTTTATGGAGTAATTCTAATGCCTTTTCTCTCATAATATGCAAGGTTTACACAAAGAGGGAGAATGCCGACAGCTGAAATTCTGGACCTGAAAAAGCATATCAGAGACACATATTCTGCACATCTCCAAATAAGCTGAAACTTCACGAAGAATTATTTTGGAATATATAAAAAATACTGGAGCAAATAACTACTGGAGGGGGCCACCTGGTGACCACAAGACACCAGGGCACGCCAGGCCCCCCAAGCGTGCCCTGGTGGGTTGTGGTCAGCCCAGCCCACCTCCGGTGCTCATCTTCTGGTACTTATGGTCTTTTGACCTAGAAATAATAAGGATAGGACTTTCAGGACGGAACGCCGCCGTCTCGAGGCTGACCTTGGGCAGGAGTACTTTTTCCCTCAGGCAGAGCGATTCCACCGGGGGAACTTCCCTCCCGGAGGGGGAAATCGAAGCCATCGTCATCACCAACAACCCTCTCATCTTTGGGAGGCCAATCTTCATCAACTTATTCAACAACACCATCTCCTCTCAAAACCTACTTCATCTCTTGTGTTCAATCTTTGTACCGATACCTTAGATTGGTACATGTGGGTGACTAGTAGTGTTGATTACATCTCGTAGTTGATTACTATGTGGTTTATTTGGTGGAAGATTATATGTTCAGATCCATTATGCTATTTAATACCCCTTTGATCTTGAGCATGAATATCATTTGTGAGTAGTTACCTTTGTTCTTGAGGTCATGGGAGAAGTCATGTTGCAAGTAATAATGTGAAGTTGATATGTGTTCGATATTTTGATGATATGAATGTTGTGATTCCCTTAGTGGTGTCATGTGAATGTCGACTACATGGCACTTCACCATCTTTGGGCCTAAGGGAATGCATTGTGGAGTAGTTATTAGATGATGGGTTGCTAGAGTGACAGAAGCTTAGACCCTAGTTTATGTGCTATTCCGTAAGGGGCTGATTTGGATCCAAATGTTTAGTGCTATGGTTAGATTTTATCTTAATACTTTTCTCATAGTTGCGGATGCTTGCGAGGGGGTTAATCATAAGTGGGAGGTTTGTTCAAGTAAGAAATGCACCCAAGGACCGGTCCACCCACATATCAAATTATCAAAGTAGTGAACGCAAATCAAACCAACATGATGAAAGTGACTAGATGAAATTCCCGTGTACCCTCAAGAACGCTTTGCTTATGATAAGAGAGTGTTTTGGCCTGTCCTTTGCCACAAAAGGATTGGGCTATCTTGCTGCACTTTATTTACCGTTACCGTTACTTTCTCGTTACCAATTACCTTCCTATCAAACTACCTGTTACCTACAATTTCAGTGCTTGCAGAAATTACCTTGCTGAAAACCGCTTGTCATTTCCTTCTGCTCCTCGTTGGGTTCGACACTCTTACTTATCGAAAGGACTACGATTGACCCCCTATACTTGTGGGTCATCAGTTGTCGTACTAAGAAAATGGCTTCCATGGTCGACCTCGCACGCATGAAACCAAACTGATTTTTGGCCACACTTGTCATTCTTCTTAAGCGGTGCTCAATGACTCTCTCCCATAGCTTCATTGTATGGCTCATCAGCTTAATTCCATGGTAATTAGTAGAACTCTGAACATCCCCCTTATTCTTGAAGATTGGTACTAATATACTCCGTCTCCATTCTCTTGGCATCTTGTTTGCCCGAAAAATGAGGTTGAAAAGCTTGGTGAGCCATACTATCGCTATGTCCCCGAGGCCTCTCCATACCTCAATGGGGATACAATCAGGGCCCAACGCCTTGCCTTGTTTCATCCTCTTTAAACCCTCCTTGACCTCCGACTCCTGAATTCGTCGCACAAAACGCCTGCTAGTATCATCAAAGGAGTCATCCAGTTCAATGGTAGAGCTCTCACTCTCCCCATTGAACAACTTGTCCAAGTACTCCCGCCATCTATGCTTAATATCCTCGTTCTTCACCAGGAGTTGATCTGCTCCGTCCTTGATGCACTTGATTTGGTTAACATCCCTCGTCTTCCTCTCTCGGATCTTGGCCATCTTATAGATGTCCCTTTCGCCTTCCTTCATGTCTAACCGTTGGTAGAGGTCCTCGTACGCCCGACCCCTTGCTTCACTCACAGCTCGCTTTGCGGCCTTCTTTGCCATCTTGTACTTCTCTATGTTGTGTGCAATCCTATCCAGATATAGGCGTCTGAAACAATCTTTCTTCTCCTTAATTGCCTTCTGGACATCATCGTTCCACCACCAGGTATCTTTCGCTTCGCTTCTACTTCCCCTGGACACTCCAAACTCCTCTGAGGCCACCTTACGAAAGCAAGTTGCCATCTTCATCCACATGTTGTCTGCATCACCTCCTTCCTACCAAGGGACCTCCTTAATGACCCTCTCCTTGAACGCCTGAGCTACATCCCCCTTTAGCTTCCACCACTTTGTTCTAGTGACTTTGGCATGCTTTTCCCGCTGGACACGAATCCGAAAGTGGAAGTCAGCAACCACAAGCTTATGCTGAGGGACAACACTCTCTCCAGGTATCACCTTACAGTCTAGGCACGCACGATCTTCTCTTCTCGAGAGAATGAAATGGGTTTCATCTCCATAAGAGTGGCTGAGTTTTCACGTGGGCTGGCCAAGCCTATCACAACCCTCCTCCTTTACCCGAGCTTGGGACCGGTTATGTTGAAACAACATAGGAGGAGTTATATATAATAAAGAAAAATATTAATATTTTTCTATGTGAGAGTTGTTCTAATGCTAGAGTGTTTTGCGTGCTACAGATCCATTTTCAGGGCTGAATTTGGATAAACATGATGATGCTTCATCACTCATGAAAAATTCATCAGTTCAGACTGTGGCTACTTATGAAGTGCAAATGTGGGATGCCTTTGTGTATATGTGAGGCACAAAACTAGAAACTACACCTTTGAAGGTAGATGACATTTCGATCCATTTAATCAATATTGGTAGGTGTGTGCTGATACGCCTCCAACGTATCTATAATTTTTTGCTTGTTCATACTGTTACATTATCATTCTCGGATGTTTTACAATCATTTTATTACAACTTTATATCATTTTTTGGGACTAACCTATTTGTAGGACCGAAAGTATGTCTAGAGGGGGGGGGGTGATTAGACTACTTGACCAAATAAAATTCTACCTTTTCCCAATTTTAAGTGTTGGCAGGTTTTAGCAATGATAACAAGTCAAGTACACCCTACACATGCATGTCTAAGAGTATAGCAGCGGAAAGTAACAACAAGCATGTATAGTAGAGGGTAGGGAGAAAGATCAAACGCAATTTGTAGACACGAAGATTTTTCCCGTGGTTTCGATAGGTGGTGCTATCGTACGTCCACGTTTATGGAGTCTTCAACCCACGGAGGGTAACGGTCGCGAGAGTCCACGGAGGGCTCCACCCATAAGGGTCCACGAAGTAGCAACCTTGACTATTCCATAACGGCTTCCGTCCACGAAGGACTAGCCTCACTATGGGTAGATCTTTACGAAGTAGGCGATCTCCTTGCCCGTACGAACTTCTTGGTTCAACTCCACAACACGAAGTAGGACGCTCCCAAGCGACACCTAACCAATCTAGGAGGCACCACCCTCCAAAAGGTAATAGGCTCGGCAATGTCGATGAACTCCTTGCTCTTGTGCTTCAAGATGATAGACTCCTCAACACACAATCACTCTCTCACATATTTGGCTATGGTGGAAGAGATTGATTTGGTGGAAAGCAACTTGGGGAGGCTAGAGATAAAGATTCATATGGTAGGAATGGAATAGCTTGATCTCAACACATGAGTAGGTGGCTCTCTCTCAGAAAATTGGATGGGGCAAGTATGGAATAGTTCTGAGTGCTTCTCTTTCGAGTGGATGGTGGTGAAGGGGTATATATAGGCATCCCCAAAAATCCAACCGTTACACCTAAAGTGACCAACTCGGTGACACCGATGTGTGAATCTCGGTGGTACCGAAGTGACCAAAAGGCAGTAACTTTTGAATCTCAGTGAGACCGATACATAACTCTCGGTGGTACTGATTAGGTGACCAACGGTCAGATTGCACAACTCGGTGACGTCGATTCTCAATTCTCGGTGGTACCAAAGCTTGACCATGGATGACTAGAGAGTTGGTCCAGAAACTCGGTGGGACCGATTCACAATTCTCGGTGGTACCGATTCTTGTGAATGGCTAAACAGGGAGTTGGTCCAAAAACTCGGTAAGACCAACTGGCAAAACTCGGTGGTACCGAAGACTGAAAACAGCTAAACAGAAAGTTGGCAACTGAACTCGGTGGCACCGATGCAGAATCGGTTGCACCGAATGGCGGGTTTGGCATGAGTCTGTCTGAGTTTGGGAATCGGTGGGACCAAGTGGAAATTGTTGGTTGCACCGATTTTGGATATTTGGCTTTGGACTCTTCTACGTGCCTATCGTAGGCGCCGAGGAATTTCTAGCCCCGTTGCCTGGGAGGAAGCGGTCTCTTCTACGTGCCTATCGTAGGCGCCGAGGGGACTCCATCATCATCTACCAGGTTCCTAATCACAAATCTCAACTCCTTGCAATTACATTATTTGCCATTTGCCTCTCGTTTTCCTATCCCCCACTTCACCAATTTGCCGTTTTATTCGCCCTCTTTTTCGTTTGCCCTTTTTCTCGCTGGATCTCTTGCCTTGTCACTATGGCTAGTTCTTCCTTTATTGCGTGTACCCCCGATAATGAGGTTCTTAATTTTAAGCAAAGGGGAGGGGAGAACCTAAAAGATGCTTGGTATAGGATTTGCAATGCTCATAATAGATCTATCCATAAGCAATCTACCGTTGTTCTTCTTCGCAGTTTTTATGTGGGTATCACCACTTGGTATAGATTCGTCCTTGATACGATTACCGGTGGGAATTTCTTGATGTGTCCATCTTTGAATGCTTTTAATGCTTTGGGAAGTTTAGTGGGATCACCACCTATCATGATCGATGAAACAACTTTAACTCTCGAACATGTTATGGAGAGATTAGATGCTATTGGAAAGAACATCATTACTAAAGAACATCTTGAAGATTTGGATAATAAATTGCATAATCTTGCTAATAAAATTGGGGCTAAGACGGGAGATGCCATTAAATTGCTAAAAGCCAAAGAAACCGTGGTTAACGAAAGGGTAGAAGAGAGTCCTTACCGTATTGATAAGTCGGAAGAGATCTTTAGTAATTTGGGTTCGGATTTTTCTTCTATCAAATCTCTTGAAAAAACTCCCGTAAAAATTGGCAAGATCACGCAAGTCACTAAGAACAAACTTGCTACAACTAGTGGCCACAAGGGGGGTCTTAAAATGATTAGTATTCATCCTGACTTTGTTGAAATCATAAGAGATCCTATTTACAAGAATGAATTTTTTGGTTTTCTTCCTAGGAGTGTTATCGTTAAGAACATGCATGCTAAATCCTTGAAGAAATCTAGTTGTGTGATTGAAGAGTTGAAAACCAAAGATGACAATACTTGAATCTATCCAATATGCCTAGCTAGGGGCGTAAAACGATAGCGCTTGTTAGGAGGCAACCCAATGAATAAATAAATTTTTGCTTTTTGCTTTCTATTTTTGAGTGTTGACACAATTATGCCTCTGTTATGATTGTGTTTTTATCGTTTGTGCCAAGTAGAACCGTTAGGATGATTCATAAGATGAGTAGAAGTGATGCTGAATCTGAAACAGAAACTTTGCGTCCAGTATATGAATTTTCATTTTTTTCTGGAACGTGATCTTGAGCTGAAATTTTAACACAGTGTTTATATACAAATTCCTCACGTTTTCCTAATTTTTCAGAATTTTTAGAGTTTCAGAACTATGGGTAGAGTACATATTACCACAGACTGTTCTGCTTGAGATAAATTCTGTTTTTGTTGCATTGTGTGCTTGTTTTGATGAATCTATGGATTGTATTGGAGGGTATAAGCCATGGTAAAGTTAAAATACAGTAGGTATAATGCAATTATAAAATTTGAATGGGTTTACAATAGTACCTAAAGTAGTGATTTGCTTTCTTATACTAACGGATCTCACGAAGATTTTGTAGCGTTTTGTGTGATTGAAGTTTTCAAGTTTTGGGTGAGATCACGATGGATGAAGGAATAAGGAGTAGGAAAAGCCTAAGCTTGGGGATGCTACCGCACCCCCAAGATATATCCAAAGAGTAACAAGCAACTAAGCTTGGGGATGCCCCCGAGTGGCATCCCCTCTTTCTTCTAACGACCATCGGTATTTTACTTGGAGCTATATTTTTATTCGTCACACATCATGTGTTTTGCTTGGAGCGTCTTGTATCTTTGCTTGCTTTGTTTGTTAGTTTTCCCTTTGTATCCTTGCTGTACACACCTATTTGAGAAAGCCAAAATCATGCTATGGTTTGTTAGAATTGCTCTATGTGCTTCACTTAAACTTTTTGAGGTATAGAATTGCTCTAGTGCTTCACTTATAACTTTTTGAGCACGGTGTGCTTTGAAACTTTTGTAGAAATACTCTCATGCTTCACTTAGATTAATTTGAGAGTTAGTAAAATTTTGAAGAAATCCTCTCATGCTTCACTTATACCTTTTCGAGAGATGAAATCTTTATGCTCATGTGCTTCACTTAAATTTGTTTGAGCTTGCCAAAAAGCAATGGCAATATATGAAACTAGTCCCAAAGTGATAGATATCCAAGGAGGATATAATAAAAACTTTCATGAAGATCATTGGACAAATTAAACTTGATTCCTTGTAATAGTTTTGAAATATGATGATAGTAATATGTGAGTCATGTTAATGAGTAATTATGCTTAGTAGGAATATTGGTGTTAAGGTTTGTGATTCCCTATGCATGCACGAAATTCAATAGTTATGCAATGAAGTTACATCCTACTTGTGGTGCATGATTCAGTGTTCGTTATGTTCAATGCTCACTTATGTGATTTTTCGTTTCTTGGTTTGGTTGCTTCCCAATCTATTTGCTAGCCTTCATTTGTACTAAGTAGAAATACTACTTGTGCATCCAAAATCCTTAAACCAAGTTTTGCCTTATGAGTCCACCATACCTACCTATATGCGGTATTTCCATGCCGTTCCAAGAAAATTTGTATGTGCCATCTCTAAATTTTCAAAATAAATTTTCTCTTTTGTGTGCCCGTACCGCTCATGAAACGGTGGGGAGTGTCCAATATTTTTCCATGCTAGATGTGTTATTCTCAAGATGAGTGTTTATTCACTTGTCATTGCACGAGAGTGCGGAGGTAATAGGGATGCCCATTCCCGAAATGAAAAAGAAAAAATATTTACTTTATGTTGCCAAATAATAAATTCCTTGGAAAGTGTTGGTATGGAAGGCAACCGTGGATACAGCCCGCCATGGAAAGTGAAAGTTTGGTGCAAAAAGGAATAAACTTTATTTTCTGTTTGGTGGAAAAAGTATTGTGAGCTACTTTGTCGTTTTCGTTGACAGGAAAAGCATGCCACCCAAAATACTTTTTCTCTCTCAATTTAAAACTTTGAGCTCTGGCACCTCTACAAATCCCTACTTCCCTCTGCGAAGGACCTATCTATTTACTTTATGCAATTTTTTTTATTTTTGCTTTGAGTCTCCATCTTGTCTTATAAGCAATAACTAGGGGGCACTATGATCGTACTTGAGCATTGAGCATATCTAATATTTGAGTGTGTTTCATGAATGGATCAATGATTGAGCATGATGGGCTAGGGATAACTTTCTTTAGTGTCTATATTTTGAAAGACATGGTTGCTTGTTGACATGCTTGAGTATTGAAGTCATTATGTTAAAACTAGACTATTGCCTTGAATCATTTAGAAGTCCAAATGTCCATGCTATACAAAGAAGAAAAGAATATGATGAACATGTTAGGCAACATTCCACATCAAAAATTCTGTTTTTATCATTACCTACTCGAGGACGAGTAGGAATTAAGCTTGGGGATGCTGATACGTCTCCAACGTATCTATAATTGTTGCTTGTTCCGTGCTGTTATATTATCATTCTTGGATGTTTTACAATCATTTTATTACAACTTTATATCATTTTTTGGGACTAACCTATTGAGATAGTGCCAAAGTGCCAGTTGCTGTTTTTGCTTGTTTTTTACTTCGCAGAAAATCAGTACCAAACGGAGATAAAACGTGTTGGAAATATGCCCTAGAGGCAATAATAAATTGGTTATTATTATATTTCCTTGTTCATGATAATCGTTTATTATCCATGCTATAATTGTATTGATTGGAAACTCAAATACATGTGTGGGTACATAGACAACACTGTGTCCCTAGTAAGCCTCTAGTTGACTAGCTCGTTGATCAAAAGATGGCGAAGGTTTCCAAGCCATGGACATGAGATGTCATTTGATAACGGGATCACATCATTAGAATAATGATGTGATGGACAAGACCCAAACTATAAACGTAGCATATGATCGTGTCAGTTTATTGCTATTGTTTTCTGCATGTCAAGTATCTGTTCCTATGACCATGAGATCATGCAACTCCCTGACATCGGAGGAGTACCTTGTGTGTATCAAACGTCACAACGTAACTGGGTGACTATAAAGGTGCTCTACAGGTATCTCCGAGGGTGTCTGTTGGGTTGGCATGGATCAAGACTGGGATTTGTTACTCCGTGTGACGGAGAGGTATCTCAGGGCCCACTCGGTAATACAACATCACAATGAGCCTTGCAAGCAATGTGACTAAATTGTTAGCCACGAGATCTTGTATTACGGAACGAGTAAAGAGACTTGCCGGTAACGAGATTGAACTAAGTATAGAGATACCGACGATCGAATCTCGGGCAAGTAACATACCGAAGAACAAAGGGAACAGTATACGGGATTAACTGAATCCTTGACATAGAGGTTCGACCGATAAAGATCTTCGTAGAATATGTAGGAGCCAATATGGGCATCCAGGTCCCGCTATTGGTTATTGATCATAGAGGTGTCTCGGTCATGTCTACATAGTTCTCGAACCCGCAGGGTCTACACACTTAACGTTTGGTGACGATTAGTATAGTTGAGTTATTGTGTTGGTGACCGAAGGTTGTTCGGAGTCCCGAATAAGATCCCGGACATGACAAGGATCTCCGGAAGAGTCCGGAGGTAAAGATTGATATATGTGATAATAGTGTTTTGATCTCCGGAAGGGTTCCGGAATTCACCGGAAGGGGTTCCGGGTGTTTACCGAAGTGTTCGGGTGCAGCAACACTTTATATGGGCCAAAGGGGTAAAGCCCACGAGGTATTGGAAAGTGCAAAAGGAAGTTTTGTTGCTGCCTTAAGCGGTACTACCGCTGGTAAGGCAGTACTACCGCTCAAGCGGTACTACCGCTTGTGTGAAGCGGTACTACCGCTCGTGAGCGGTACTACCGCTTGTGCGCGGTACTGCAGGGATCCGAGTTGGACTCTTTCCCTGCGGGCCAAACCGACCTTGTGCGGGCAAAACCGACCTGGAGGAGGCTTTTACTCCAAGTTTAGACCCCAAGGCTCAACATATAAATAGAGGGGCAGGGCTAGCACACGGGGATCATCAAGATTTCCCAAGCCGTGTGTCGGCAACCCTAACCCTCTAGTTCTCCCGTCATAATCTCCGTAGTGCTTGGCGAAGCCCTACAGAGATTGTTCCTCACCACCATCACCACGCCGTCGTGCTGCCGGAACTCATCTACTACTTCATCATTGCTCGCTGGATCGAGGAGGTGAAGGCGTCATCAAGCCGTACATGTGTTGAACGCGAAGGTGCCGTCCGTTCGGCACTAGTTCATGATCGGATCGAGGGACGACTTGCGATTTGGATCGCGGAGACGTTCGACTACATCAACCGCGTTTCTTAACGCTTCCGCTTAGCGATCTACAAGGGTATGTAGATTCACTCTCCCTCTCGTAGATGCTCATCACCATGGATAGATCTTGCGTGTGCGTAGGAATTTTTTTGTTTCCCATGCAACGTTCTCCAACAAAACGCTGCGGGGATTTTTGTGGATTTTTTACGGACCAAAAGAAACCAGATGAGCCAAAGATCACCAGAAGAGGGGGCCCAGGGTGGCCAGCCCCCACCAGGGCGCGCCAGAGGCCCCCTGGCGCGGCCTGGTGGGTGCTGGGCACCTCGGGCACCCCCTCAACCTACTATAGTGCCTATAAATACCTAGGAAATCCAAAAACCCTAGAGGAGTCGACGAAACACAATTCCAGCCGCCGCAAGTTCCAGAACCTCGAGATCCAATCTAAACACCATCACGAAGGGGTTCATCTTCGTCATAGGTGCCTCTCCGATGATGCGTGAGTAGTCCAGCATAGACCTTCGGGTCCATAGGCAGTAGCTAGATGGCTTCTTCTCTCTCTTATGATTCTCAATACAATGGTCTCTTGGAGATCTATTTGATGTAAACTTTTGCGGTGTGTTTGTTGGGATCCGATGAATTTTGTGTTCATGATCAGTTTCTATCCATGAATATTATTTGAGTCTTCTTTGATCTCTTATATGCATGATTACCTATAGCCTCGTATTTCTTCTTCGAATCTTTGGTTTAGTTAGGCTGACTAGATCGATTTTTCTTGCCATGGGAAGAGGTGCTTTGTGATGGGTTCGATCTTGCGGTGTTCTTTCCCAGTGACAGAAGGGGTAGCAAGACACGCATGTATCGTTGCTATTAAGGATAACAAGACGGGGTCTATTCCTACATGAATAGATCTTGTCTACATCATGTCATCGTTGTTATTGCATTACTCCGTGTTTCCATGAACTTAATACACTAGATGCATGCTGGATAGCGGTCGACGTGTGGAGTAATAGAGGTAGATGCAGGCAGGAGTCGGTCTATCTACCTTGGATGTGATGCCTATATAATGATCATCGCCTTGGATATCGTCATGACTACTTGATTTTCTATCAATTGCCCAACAGTAATTTGTTCACCCACCATGCGCTATACTCATGAGAGAAGCCACTAGTGAACCCTACGGCCCCCGGGTCTATTTTTCCTATCATATTGCTTTCCGATCTACGTTTTTTGCAATCTTTGTTTTCAGATCTACAAAACCAAAAACCCAAAAACATATTGCTGCATATTTACCCTTTTTATTTGTGTTCTTGAGAGATATATCTCTCCTATCTATCACTACCTAATCTATCTATTTACCGTAGAGAGATTGATAACCTCTCTTTCGCGTCGGGTTGCAAGTATTTGTTTTTGTGTGCAGGTGCTGCTTATTGGGTGGTGGTGATCCTCCTACTGGTTCGATAACCTTGGTTTCATAACTGAGGGAAATACTTACCGTCGCTGTGCTGCATCATCCCTTCCTCTTTGGGGAAATACCGACGCAGTCCAAGCCACATCATGTGCCAACCTAATTATCCTAAATGCCCTTTATCACTGCCATTGTTTCTCATCAGCTCAAGATTTGAGAATGAGAAGAAACAGAAACAGCGAGGGTCACAAAGATATGAGAAGATCAGTTGCAGTCCAAATGTTTATGCCTAAGGCACATACTTAATGTTCTTAATACAAATGTGGAGAAGTTGTAGCAGTAACATAATGACCAATTTTTTAAAAACAAAGTTGACCACATAGTGTGAAAGGATACTATGAAGATTAGTAAAGAGGCATATCACAAAACGTTAAACATTACTCTTAACAATTTATAGAAGTGTAGTTTACCGAAACTTGAATTGCTGCTGGAAGTGTTGAAGCCTTTTTTGTGCTTGATTAGACTGATTGTTTGTTGCTAAAAGAATTATGTGGCTCTGGATTTGATTTGTGGTGGAGGAAGTGCAAGTCATATTCTTTCTTAAGTTCCTCAAGATGCAAGCTAAGAAAGATTCAGTGTGGTTCCCCTTTTTGATTTATTTATTCAACCCATCAGGTACCCACGATAGTTTTTGGCCCGGCAATGTATCTAGTTTATAGGCCTTATCTTAATTTTATTGTTTTCCCGATTTAAAAGACTCATCTCCATCTCATTTTAAGATTCCGAGTCACATTAAATCTTTGCATGGAACAATTAAAAAGGAACACACCAATGCATGAAATGTTCCTATTCATCTAGTGTCCAAGGATGCATGCATTGTAATTAATCCAAATTAATACATCAATTTAATTTGGATAGTTTTGTAAAGTATTAGATACGTTCCTCCACTCACCATATGCCTTGGTTGATGAGATTTCAGTTTTGAGCCCTATAAACCAGAAAGGAGGGAGTATCTAATGTAACAATGTAACCATAGTAAGGAACATGGAAAGAGACTAAGAACATGCAACTGAAGGCGACTCGAGGATCTCTCCCTACCTCTTTCTGCTTGGTTTATGAGTGAAGGAAGATAAGGGTTTGAGTCCATATATAATGAAAAATAAGCCCGACAACCAGCCTAATCGAAATTACATTATGCACTCACCAATTTAAAAAATTAACTTTGTCCCAAAAATATATTAAAAATGAACTTCATTTTTTACATAAATTTATAACACCCTATCATAGAATATTTTAAATTGAGGGGCGCAGCAACGCGCGCCATCAACAATCTAGTTGAATCATAAGACAATCCCTCAACATGCAATAATGTTTAGCTTTAAAGTTCCTATCTATAGTGGAGAACATAAGATGAAATTGTTATAGGTAGCAAAACCACCTCAAAATTATATTTCCAATCAATCTAATGAGCCACCCTTAAGTGTCAGAATAGCCCTAGAGATCATACTAAGATAAATCCATACGATACGCATCAATCAACTCCAATGTCACCTAGAGAACCCCATTGTCACCTCGAGTCTCCATGAGTTAATTATTCAATATCATGAAACAATCTTAGATTCATAATATTCAACCCAACATAAAGAAATTCAGTGAGTAAGATTCATTTCATCATAACAAATATAGAGAGGGAAGAACATCATACGATCCAACTATATTAACAAAGCTCATGGTACATCAAGATCGTGCTCTATCAAGATCACGAGGGAGAGAGATCAATCACATAGCTACTGGTGCATACCCTTAATCCAGAGCGTGAACTAGTCCCTTCTCATCATTGAGGTCGTGGGGATGATGAAGATGGCCTCCGGTGATGGCTTCCCCCTTCCAGCAGGGCGTCAAAAAAGGGCTCCGGATGAGTTCACTTTGAAACAGAGGCTTGCGGTGGCAGAGTAAAAGTTCTAGAACTTTCGGGGGTCTTGGGATATATAAGAATTTTTAGCGTTGGAATCACGCCGGGAGGGGTCACGGGGGGCCCACAAGGCACCAGGGCACACCCTACCCCTGAGGGAGCGCTGCACTGCCTTGTGGGGCCCCTGTGGTCTTCCGGTGCTCCCCCGAAGCTTCACGGGTCTCTTTCCTTTCAGAAAAAATTGTCAAAAAGTTTCGTAGTGTTTGGACTTAGTTTGGTATGTATTTTTTGGAAACCAAAAATAAGCAAAAAAACATCAACTGGCACTGGGCACTAGATTAATATGTTAGTCCATAAAAATAATATGAAAGTGCACCAAAACCCTACAAGATTTCTGTAAATATAGTATGAATGCTTTATAAATTATAGATATGTTGGAGATGTATCAGTGATTTACATCCAACGGCCCCACTCTTCAGCATCATGAGAGAGGGAACCACAAAATAACTGAGGCATGCTCGTGTTTCTATGGTCCATAATCGTTCGCCAAGTCTCTAAATTCCCCCAACCAATCCACCGCATCCCTACTAACTGTCACTCTGACCATCTTCATCCACGATTAGGTTCGGGATTGGAGAGGGCGAGTCCCTAGAGAGGGGGCCCATATCTTTCGAGATTAGTGGAGGAGGGGCCATATGAGACTGAGAAGTTTGTATGACCAACTTGATGGTTGATGGCCACGTCTCTAGCATTTCCTCCAAACATCCACCAACAGCTGGCCCCACCTTGGGGACACAAGTGAAGTCCTTATCTAATGTTGTTGTGTTGGTTACTAGAGTTTGGAGCTAGGGGTGTTGTCTCCATGGATTGCCGAAGCAGAACTTATTGCTCTTTTCAAACTCTCGGGGACCAATCTTGAAGCATTAGGAGGGCTTAATTTAAAAATGTACTAATCTAAATTACTAAAAAAACATTATATTTTTTAAAAGTTTACGATTATTTTTTAGAATTTCTGAGTATTTTCCATGACCTTTTTAAAATTCACAAACATTTTATTTAAATTCTTTTTTGCGGGTGATTTTATTTGAATTCAAGAATACTTATATTAAAATGGGGACCATTTTTATATCCATGAACATCTTTTTAGTTTGTGAACATTTGAAAAATCATGAATGTTTTTTTAAATTCACGAAATAGAACCTCTTTACCGGCTGTGGGGGCGATATAGTTTGAAACGTGGGAAAGCCCACAAGGTCAAGCGTCACCAATGCGGTCTCACGCCAGCACAAACTAACCAACCTCAAATCAAATGGTAAACCAACCCCGAATATTACTGAGTTAACCATTGCGCCAACATTTTCTAAAAAAAAAACCATTGCGCCAACAGGAAATCCGGGCGGAAGATCTGCGACCGTCTTCTTCTCAAACTCGGCGTCGGCAGGTCGATCGCAACCAATATAAGGGAAGGCCTCCGCGCAATCACGGCATATACCAAACAAACAAACAAACCGGGTAGCCCTAGCTAGCTTAGTCATCTGCCGGAGAACCGTGCCCCTCGATCACGCCCACGATGGACGGCATCCTACGAGACGCCGTCGTCGACTCCTTCATGGAGGTCACATCCTGCGACTCACAATCGATCGCCGTGCGTCACCTCGATTTCTGTGGCTGGCAACTCGAGGCCGCCATCAACCGCTACTTCACCACCGTCGCCGCCGACCCCGCGCCCGATCCTCCCGTCGCCGCCCGCTCCGAAACGATGCACGACGACATGGTGCGCGATCCCATGCCCGCTCGCTCCTCCACGCTGTACGGCAACGAGAACGTCTACGCTGCCAGTTCAAGTACTGCCCGCGCCACGCCGTCCATATGGAGCGCCGACAGGGCGCGGCCATCTCCCTGGTCTGTTCAGCGTCCGGCGCCGATGGAATATACGACCGGGTGGGAATCTGATGGTGACACCGCTCCGGTCGCCGCCCGCTCCGAAACGATGCCCCACGAGAGTGTGCGCGATCCCATCCCCGCCCGCTCCGCCACGCCGTACGGCAACGACAACTTCTACGCTGCCGGTTCCAGTACTGCCCGCGGCGCGTCGTCCATATGGAGCACCGACAGGGCGCGGCCATCTCCCTGGTCTTCTCAGCGTCCGGCGCAGATGGAAGATACATCTATGCCTGAGATAACCGCGACCGGGTGGGAATCTGATGGTGACACCGGCGCAATGGAAAACGAAGAAATCAACATTAGCGACCAAGACGAACGAATGAAGGTGGTCGGAGAAGATAACAGCAAAGACGACAAGGGGAAGATGGAAGAAGACGGCGAGTACGGTGACATGCAGGCGGAGGACGAGTATCACAGCACAGAGGCGGACGACTACAGCGACGACCACCAAGACGACGACGGCGCCTACTTAGAGTCAGCGGAAACTGACAGCAACGACGGCCGCATGGAGGCATTGGAGGGGCAACCGCGGCGACAGACCGAGAAGACGCTGGACGAGCTGTTCCGGCCTCCGTACGAGATCATGTACGATGGAAGCTTCCACGACGCCAAAGCCCACGCGGCGAGCAAGGACCGGTGGCTCCTGGTGAACCTACAGTCAAACGGAGATTTCAAGTCGCAGCAACACAACCGAGACCTGTGGTCGAACGAGGTGGTCGTCCAGGTGATCAAGGACAACTTCATATTCTCGCTTCTGGAGAAGCGTGGGCAGGAAGGCGACGAGGGGCTCAAGGTGTGCTGCTACTACAATGTCGTGGATGATCTCCCAGCCGTGCTCGTCGTGGACCCAATCACGGGGCAGTTGCTCGATAAGTGGTGCGGCCTTGTCCAGCAGCCCGACGATTTCCTGACGAGCATTGGCAAGTTCACCGAGTCGAAGCCCAGCTTGACGTCCAAACCCAAGATAGTCCGGAGAACGGCAACGCTCGAGAGGGGTGATGCCGCAACCACAATGTCTAACACCACTTCTTCTGATGCACAGCCGGCAACCATGGTTGAATCCTCTGCTGCACAAGAACCTGCAATGCCGAACAGAGCTGCCACTGATGCACAACCGACAACCAAAGTTGAATCCTCTTCTACACAAGAACCGGCTCCGGCGCCCAAGGTTGACAAGATCGAGGCACCTCCAGCACCCAAGGTTGACGAGATAGACGCACCTGCGGTGGACGACGGGCAGCCTATTGAAGGAGAGGCGGTCTGCAAGCTGAGGGTACGGCTCCCTGCTGGTAACATGGTCACCAAGGAGTTTGGGAGTAGGCGGAGAATCGCGGTGCTCTTTGCATACTGCAGATCAGTTGTGCTTGAACAGACGGGGTCGGAGCAGGCCTTCCGGATCATGAGGTTGGCTGGACCTGCCTTTGAAGAGCTGCTCGACGATGGTGCCTCGTTTGATGATTTGAAGCTTAATCGCGATACCATCTCGGTGGTGCTAGATACCTGAGTATTTTAGATTTTACAGAGCACCGTAATACCATAGTCTTATTCTCGTCTAATAAAAGTATCTTTCTTATTGTATCTTTTTGTTACAATGTGTGCTCATGATCGTTGTTCAGTTTCAAGTGCTCCGTAAGTTTCAAAATAATTGAAGTTCTGCGTTTGTCCAAGTCAAACTTGTTTAAGTTTGATCAAGTCTTAAAAAAATTAACATCTAAAACATTAAGTTAATCTCATGAGATTATTTATAAAATATAGCTTCATACTATGTATATTTAATGTTGTAGATAGCATATTTTTCTATAGAGTTATAAGTTTAACTTTGAACAAACCTAAAACTTCAATCAATCACCTAGACAAACTAATGCACAACCGCCACTCTCCTCATCATGTATTTGTAGTATTGTTGGGAGCAGCACAGGAGCAACCTTAGAGCATCTCCAATAAAAGATGCAGATGTAAAAATACCTAACTTTTACATCTCGGAGGCCTAAAAACACATTTCCAACAGATGATGTAGATGCAAAACAAAATACATCTCCACCTCTCGAAGATGTAAACTACAACACCCCGCGGTGCAAATATACATCTTCACCCACTTGAGATGTAAAAACGTCAACCCAGCGCCAACCGCCGTTCCATTCCCTTCTCGCAACCCCTCTTCTTCCTCCCGCCGCACCGCCGCCGCCTGCCGCAAGCCCGCCACACCCCGTCGTCGTCGCCCCTCGCCAAAGCCACACCTCCGGCATCCTCGCTGCCGGTTTCGACCGCCGGCTGCCGCCGCTCGATTCCACCACCGTCGCCATCATGTCTGCATCACCGGCCGCATCCCCGCACCGCCGCCGCTCGATTGCACCACCGCCGCTCGATTCCACCACAGTCGCCGCCCGCAGCCCCACACCGCCACCCGCAGACCGCCATGCTCCGTCCGCCGCGTCGAGCTCGCTCCCGTCGAGTTTCGAGCACCGCAACTCCTCCCGTTTGCCCCAAAGGACGCACCTCGCTCCCAGCTATCTGTAGAGCCAAACGCCGCTGCAAACCATCGCCCGTAGAGCAAACCCGAGGCACTCCGCCATGCTTGATGGTCGCCAGCGGCACAACTAGTTTACATCTCCATTTGCATCATCTATTGGAGTTACACTTTTACATCACCATTTTACATCTTCTGTTGAAGTTGTCTCTTTTTTTAAGATGTAAAAAACACTTTTTTAAGATGTAATTTTTACATCTTCTATTTTACATTTCCAAATTGACATCTTCTATTGAAAATGCTCTTTTAGACGACACACCCTCCCTCTCCTCACCGCCATCCTATTTCTTTTGGCACAACAACAAAGGTGCAGCGTGGTGTCCTCCTTGCAGTCACGAGCCGCGGCTGATCAAAGGTCGAGACATTGCCTCGTTGCCCAACCACAACAGCCATCGGCAGAGCTCTGTATGGCAGGGGTGGGGGCCGGCCTTATCTTGATTTTTTCGCCAAAAATTCTTAGGTATATGTACACACATATTTCCCTTTTTTATTCTTTTTTGAACAAGTTACACTCGGATCGATCGTTAGTTTTTGTTTCTAGGGAAGATAATCCCATGAAGCAAAGGTCTGGTAGTTATTATATTGATGGTCCGTGAGCAGCAAAACACGAAAATTGGGTTGTCCTCCAACGCACAAAGCGAAGCATCGAGGAGGAGCTCACGCACGATCCATTCGTCCAAGCGCACGCCACCAAGTCACAACTCACGATTCACGACCCTAGCACCTAGCGGCGACCAACACCTAGCAGGAGCAGCGCGCGAGGCTGGCGGCCATCAGAAGCGGCAGACGGGATCGATGGACGGCGGTGATCGACGCTCATAGGTGACACCGTTACAATACCAGATGCATGATCTAATGCAAGCGGCTAGCACCATGCCACCAGTAGGTAGCGATAGCGATCGGATCCAGGCGAATAGCAACGGTCGATGATGGTCAAGCCTCAGCGGGCTTGCCGCTAAAAATCGACATGAGCAAAAACGGGCTAGCAAATGACCAATTTTTTGAATTTTACTGCTATTTCCAGAGAATAGTTTGTCAATTTACCTCAATTTTTTTGTCCTCCGCTACTGGTTGTAGCCGCTCACATCCGAGCGCCCTGCAGGTCATCGGCACTGGACCACCACACACCCACCACCATGAACCGCCCTTGTCGACGGCGTATGGCAGCCCTGACCCTAGGAGTATGGAGGATGGACGTCCCAGCTAGGCCCCTGAAATGAACTGATGTATGTCATCCACACATCTACAAGAAAACGACCAGGCATGGCCCAAGTTGCAACCTAGAAGGGTTAGAGCATCTACAACCGGATATGACAAATCCGGCCTCTCAAACGCCCGCGGACGCGCTCGGACGCGTCCGCGGGCACTGACCGGGCACGCCTCAAATCCGCTCTACCACATTCGTCTCCCTCATATTCGACCCCCTATTTTCATACTACCCATGCAACGTGGATCAAATTACGTCGATCAAACGCAGGACATATGAATCCGGACACGAGATAGCATCACATTGCAACGAAAGCTTCACCAGTTCATACATACGACAGACAAATTTAAACCTAAGCTAATCTAACTAGTACTTACGGGCCGGACCTTTCCCCTTGCGGTCGCCGGCGTAGCTGTAGCCGTCGGCGGCGGGGGGCTGGTCGTCGTCGTCGGAGGAGGAGGAGGAGGAGGAGCCATCGTCGTCGTCGTCGGAGGAGTCGGAGACGATCACGAGGCCCTTCAGCCGCTCCGCCGCCCGGTCATGCCGGCGCTTGAGCTTGGCCAGCCGCGCCCGCTCCTTCGCCGTTTCCGCCGCGAGCCTCTCGGACTCCTCAATGGCGATGCGGAGGGCCTTGGCGTTCTTGCGGCGGAGCCTCCTCGCGTCCGACTCCGCCGTCGTGAGCAACCGGCGGCAGACCCACGCGAGGAGTTGGTCCTCATCCATATCCGCCAGAGCCCGCGCCCGCTCCTTCGCCGTCTCCGCGGCCTCCCTCTCCCTCCACCGCTGCCTCTCGCGGCGGGCAGCGCGCGCCTCCGACTCCGGCGTGCGCGACCGGGCCGGAGGGGCGGGCAGAAGCACCCACCGCTGCCCCGCAGGGGGAGCAGCGGCGGGCGGAGGGAGGGCACGGCGGGAGGGAGCCCGCCCCACCGGCGCGGACTGGGCTGGCCGTCGGTCGCCGCTGCCCATGGCATGGGACGGGCCAGCGCCGGCGTCCGAAATGCGCCGACGGGGAGCGGGCGGCTTCGAGGACGCTCCAGATCCGGAGCTGCCTCCGGTCTCCGCCTTGGACCGCTCCAAGGCGATGCGGAGAGCCAGCTTGTACTCCGGATCGGAGTCGCCGGAGGCGCTGCCGGAGCTCGACATGCTCGTCGGCGGGGGGAGAGGAGCGGGCGGAGAGGGGAGAGGAGCGGACGGAGTGAGAGTGAGTGAGCTAGGGTTTCGCCAGACGGGGGTTTTTAGTGGGACAGGGTGGGGTCGGGGTGGGCCGGGCTTGTCAGGCGGACGCGCCCGGGCATGCCCGGGCCACCCCATATTTAGGCTGGATATGGGGGTGCCGGTCAGTCCGGGCGTTTGAGGCCCGTTTGAGGGGTCCGTCTGGGTCAACTTTTTTTGACCGGACACTGACCGGACAGCCCGCCCGGACGTACGAGGCGTGTTTGAGAGGTCCGGTTGTAGATGCTCTTAGTGGGCTAGCAACCCACACGCATGATCGAGTAGGAATGTACTCCCTCCGTCCGGCAAAACATGGAGTATATTTTTAATGAAAATGTCTTGTAATAGATTGCTAAAACTTTTCAATTTTGCCCTTTATCATTTCGTGCGCATACTTTTGGATTCTCTCAAGCCTTTCTCGTGCGTGGCAGTCGCTACCTCTTGTTCCCCTAATCACGTAACTCTCTCCTTTCTCATCTCTCATTCCATTAAGCATGTGATGTCTTTGTGTACTCCTCTGCTCCTTCCCAGTTGAAATGTGGTGGTTAATTTAGGTCCATGGATAAAAAGTAGAGCTCGAGGAAGAAGCATAGGTTTGATTAATAATGGTTGTTCGTCTGCTACTTATTAAAGCCGCAATGTTCAAAAAAAAAAAGGATTGACTATAGCCAAGCTATCCAATTATTGTGTTTCAAGTGCCAAAATAATTAAATTGGTTGATCCGACGCCAGTTTTCCACCCCCAAGCTTTTCTTCCTTGGTGTTCCGGGCAAGCCTATAGCGTTGGACAAACCTAGAGAGAGAGGGAGGGAGGGAGGGAGAGAGGGAGAGAACATGGGTGCACGAGCTAGATAAAAGAGTAAGCACGATCTAACAAGAGATACAGGCGTGGGGTTCGAGGGGTGATGCCCCGTGATGACCTGCAAGGGCACGTGGCTATTGCAATTTGCGGTAAATAGAGTATGTCGATCCCACAGGGAGCGATGACACTGGTAACTACTCCCTCCGTCCGGATTTATTAGGCTCCATCGTATTGAGTGCTAAAGTTTGACCTGCAAATTTAACTAATAAGATGTAAACTATATGTCACAAAAACTACATTGTTGGAAAGATCTTTCAAATACATATCCAATGGTGTACTTGTTTGCCATATATTATATTTTTTTTTATTAATGTAGATGGTCAAAATCTGACACAAAATACTAGGGTGCCTAATAAACCCGGACGGAGGTAGTACCAACTCCGCAGCTACGTCGTTACCTACGTGGCTACGTTCACATCCAGAGCATTATCTAAAAATAGTCTATTCGTTGGTTGCTAGCGGAAACGATAATAAGTGGGGTTTAAACTAAATAATTATGTGGAGGTTAAAACATAAATAAAACAACGGGTAAAGTAAAGGAGCGGCGCTTGAGTAATAAGGGCATTCTCGAGGTATTCGGAATCATCACTATACGTTCGTTCTATGAATACTAAGCCACTTTACATGTTTCTCTTTGTGGGGGGAGCCGGTACATATATGTGCATATGCGCGGCAGCCCCGTATCGCATACACCACCGCCGTCCTTCCCCCCTCCGGTTATGAGACGGTCATTAAGCGGAAAGGATCCCCGTGGACGCAGCCAAAGTGGTCTCCATTTTACCCCCTGCTGCAACGATCTACGAAGGGAGATGGGGCCTGTCACTCACCCACATTGCCAACCACACGGTTCACCAACAGTAATAACCTTCCGTTCAAAATTGACATACATAGGATGATCGACTTCGCCCAACGTCAAGAAGACTACTAACATAAACATGCAAAGAGGATATCATATCGCGCATGGCAATCGGTACTAGCACATACTAGAGTTCATCTTATTCTCCCAAGAACTAATACATTACTCAAACATGGTGATGGAGTACATAGAGTTTAGGGACAAGTTATAATCCAACATGGAGTTGGAGATGGAGATGGGGAGAGGCATGGTGGCGGTGACGAAGAGGGAGGGTCGGACGTGGGAGGCGCCTCCTCCCTTCTCCCTTCCTTGTCTTGGACCTTCTCTATGGTGGAGTTTGCTGCAATGGAGGTGTGGTGGCTGTAGATGAGACTTGTGGAGGATGGAGATGGAATGAGATGGCGGCTAGGGTTGAAGGTCTTCACATAGGAGGCCTCCTTGGGTGTCCTCCGTTGATCCAGCCTCCTCCCTTTTATCTAGGGCCCAAGGGGAGCCAAATCCACGTCCAATACAAGCCTTGGTCGTCAAGGATCTCATAGAGAAAAATGAAGAAGAAATCGGAGTAAAATTTGGAAAGTTTTGGCCAATTTTCATGGCTGTCTGGAGCTCAAACGGGCGGCTCCGATCGTATGCAAGGCCGTCTTTCTGTGTTGACTCCGGGAGCTGTTTCGTATTTTGGTCGACATTTCTTCATACGAACTTCGATTTTGACGTTCTTGGGCTCGTTGGATTGCTAGCGAAAAGCCTGATGCATCAGTGGCCTTGGATATTCATTTTGGATACTTTGATAAATGTGAAATCATCAGACTCTCCTAAGGGCCTTGATCTGGTGCCTGGAACGTCTCCGGTTTGACCCCTGGCTTGATTCTTTTGATGTCACAAGTCCATGAACACGTCAACACACCTACAAAGACCAAAAAACAAGGGAAACTGATAAAAACTAAATAAAAATAAAAAGTGTGCAAGAAACTTGGTAAAACAAGTAAATACCGAAAACTATGCATCGGAGACATGACTAATTGCTAGATGGGTATGACATGAGGGATTTTGCACTAGAATACACTCTAAAAAGTATGCACAACATCCACTCATCAACATCACCAAGATTAAACCTTGCTCGTCCTCGAGCAAAAAGGTTGATAAACCAAAGTTATCCATCTAGCTCATCAATCACATTATTGTCCATAGGCGTGTCCTTGTCTTCTCTGCAAACTATAAGCAAGATAGACCATATTTGTACACGGTAGCACATTCTCAGCTAGGTAACATTTATTTTGATCACAAAACCCACTAGAGCTTTAGTAAAATTTTCTATGCTCCTTGTCAAAGTTTAATCTAGCATGAAAACAAATACTTGGAACCTCTTACTTATTGGCTTATTCTTTTTTTCCTTTTAAACAAACATGAGCACGAAGAGTTGTCAAACAATCAAGATATGGAGTTTTTAATTCATGCCCACTAACATTCTCAACTCAAGGCTCTCACGCACTTACTTCAGTTATTGTTTGCTGAAACTTTTATTGTCAGGTGACGGGATCATGCCAAAGAAATGATTATGCTTGGGTTTAGCAGTGGCTTAAATTTGAGTACTATGCACCAATATGTTGTCTCTTTCGAGCTCTTGCGATCGGTACTCATTTATTACCACATACACAATCATTCAAGAGATAGCCGAATAATGTTCATTGCAGTGTTGCCACTGCGAACATTAACAAACTCATAGCCGAAATCCGAGCCGAAATTCTAGTGGATCGTTCATTGGCTAGGGGAGTTCTTAGCATGACATCAAGAAAGGAGACAAAGCCACATTTACACACGTACATGTGCATAGAGTAGCAAGGCTATAACACCAGCGAGAAGCTGAAGCACAATGTAAAAATGCAGTACAAATTTTGGCATAATCTCATTCACCTTTCAACTAAGTTCTTCGGGACAACTTTATTCACAAGGGCTATTGAGTCGATTATATCAAACACCATGGGGTTAAGCTTCTCCATAACTTTTCCTTCTAAAACAATTCTAACAAGTGTCGAACTTTTTATTCAACCATCATCATCTTTTTTTTCTTTTGTAAGAGTAGAAACTGTGGCAATGTATTTCAGAGGATCACAAGATTGTTCCCAAGCTAAGCAAAAACTTGAACAAAGTGCATAAAAACATTAACTTGGCAATATGGGGCCTAGCTTGAGCAAGTGATTCCCTTATACAAATACGGAGCAATCATACTTAAGAAGCATATCAAACGATGGGACACATGACTGCATAGTATTCATTAGATGAAGATCATTACACAAAACTCTCCACATGCAAAAATAACTTCCCCAAGCTTAGAACTTTGCAAGAAATAGTCTCAGGAAAATCATGAAAAGAGAAGCTGCAGTTTATTAAAGGAGAGTATGGAAAGTGGTTACCTCCCCAAGCTTAAATATAAGCAGGGGTAATAAAACTTTTTACCGATGATGTGCAAATAACCTCTTCCTTTAATGGTCATGGACCCACGCTTCGTCAAACATTTTTAATATGGTCCGGTAAGACCGGGCACTTGTAGTGGAAGATTTTGTTGAATTTAAGTGACCGAGTGGCTTGTGTGGATTTGCATATGGTTGGCACCATAATGTACATGTCGCCACACTAGGTCCAAACCTCTGCGATAATAACACACAAGATAAAAAGAACACGGTTCGGTATAGGAACGGAATTCGTATACCCAACTGGGCAAAGGAAATAAAAGAAAACATGAAGAACTACAAAGTTTATTGGTTGGGAGGCTTCAAAGGTGAATAATTGAAGTTAGGATGCAAACGTACAGTTGAAATGTAACCCACTGACCTTGTCTTGAAGAAACAAACAAACTGTGAATTTTCTTGCCTTGGTACGAGTGCTCGTACGATCGCGTGCGGTCATACGGTCCACCATCTCTTTGCTCTGTTGTGGCACACAACATCGGCACATAGCCATACGAGGGCTCGTACGAGCACTCACGCTCGTTCCAAACAGTCTCTTCCGCTCTGGATCATCGGACACTTCTGCCCGAGCGTCATACGACCGTGCATACGTGTGCTTGCGCTCGTGTGACACGCTGTCATTCGCTCTGTTGTCACCTGAAGTTTTCGTTGGCACCTTCTGATGTCTTGAGAATTTGCAATGTTTTTCGTAGTGATTTCTAGTTGGTTTCATTGGATTTTCGTTTCTTCAAATATTTCTAATTCTAATCCAACAAAAGGGAGGAAAATCTACTTTGTCCTTTGGATTGCAGGAAATATCATATTTGGAAGGAAACCAAAGGAGATTGCGGCAAATCAAGCCAATTGGAGCAAGTTTCCTGAAGAGAGCATTGTCAACAGGCACACCAGAGTGAAATACGGCGTTCCATACGACTGCAAGCGCTCGCATGAGCGGTCGTTTGGACTGCCAATAGCCCCTCCTCGTCTATACAAGCAACTTTCGTGAAGGGGCCACGAGGAGAAGAGAACCCTAGCCTCCGCCACACCATCCAAAACAGGAGAACAGAGGATCTGAACAACTCACGAGGATCATCATGTTTTCTTGTTCTTTCATCTCCATCACCATCATCACCTCCTTCTCTATTGTAAGAGGGGTTGGAACTTGTAATCTCAACTCCATCTCATCTGAGAGACTGAGATCAAGACTATTTGAGCACCATTTCATCTCATTGTGGATCCCCTCAATATTATCGATATGGTTTTCGTGGTTTTTATCTTTGTTGTGATTGATTCCCCTCTTATGATGTGTGAGTAATTTCCCTAGGTGTGGGAGATGTAGGTAAATGGTAAGATTGATATGTGCCTATCATATATGTCATCATTTGAATCCGTAGTAGTATGATATACTTAGTATGTTATTATACTGTGGTGAACCCTATGCGTGTTGTCCAATTTAAGGGCCCATGCAACATGATCTCAAGACCTACATAGGTAACCCATATTGTTTAGGAACTCTGTGACCTCGGACATGACAGTTGGAGATATCTACGAGAATCAAAGATAATATGAGATAACGGTGATCCACTGAACTTAATGCTTGGTTCCAGTCTTATGACCTTAATTGTGGAAATGACCACTCCGTGGCAAAGGAGAAGCAGGACCATAGAATGAAATGTAAACCCTAGTGGAGGAGTTTCATGACTCTAGGGAGAACCGCATACAGAAACTTTATATCGAATACTATGAGTAGAATACAAGGTAACTGGTATTACCGTCGCACTGGCACAATTCATATATTCTTACCATGAACTGAAATCTCTCCGCACCTAATATCTTCATTGAAGGAAACACCATTTAAATTTAGCTCTTGTTATTTACTTTCATTAGTTATTTAGTAGACACCATTAAACCCTCTTTATATTAGCAGATTTGGTTTATCATTTGTCCAAGATAGTAATAGTATTTGTAGAAGCTCAAGCAGTACTTGAAACAAGAATTGTGACACCTTGTGTGTGACTGAAACACCTCCATAAATACTCTCCTCCGCTCTTTGTTGGGACTATTACTCATTGGGACACTTCTATGAAAGTGCTACACTACCCTGTTTGGTCTGCAGGTACAAAGGCATTTTCTGGCACTGTTGTCAGGGAGCTAAGCACAGAGTATTTATTTTGTAACTGTTTTGTAGGTATTGTTATTGTAGATGCTTCCTCTAACTCACAGGGTATCTACTCGTTCAAGGAGAACTTATTTACTAGATTACATTACTCGTTTTCCTCAGGAGCAGCAAGCTTCATTAATAGAAAAATACAAAAATAGTGAGACAGTTGGGCTTAACACTTTGTTCACAGAAATGACGATTATTCAATAGCCCAAGAAGACTATTAGGGATCACTATGCGCCAGTACTTATTTCTAGATCTCCTTAGTTTATCCTACTAACTTGTCTTAAGAGTGTTCGATTGACTGTGATCTTATTACAGAAGTAAGAAACCATGCTTTTGAAAGGACTAAGGAGGAAGATCCTCAAGCACATTTGATGATATTTGACACTTTGTGTGGGACATTTAAGTTAAAAGATGTTTCACGAGAATTTGTGATATTGAGACTCTTCTGGTTTTCTCTAAAGGATGATGCTGAGAAGTGGTATAATCGAGTGCATCAAGACAGTATAACCAGCTAGATTATGTGTGCTGAAAAGTTTAAGGCTAAATTCCTTCCAAGCTTGAAGATTACTAAATTGAGAAGAAACCTCACTTCATTTGTCCAAGAAGACGGTGAAACACTATACAAAGCTTGGGAGATATACTCCAAATTTTTAACCTTATGTCCTAACAATGGTTATGCTAAATATGTTATACTACATATGTTTTATCATAGAATTAACGATGAATCCAAATCTAGTCTTAATCTAAGTGCAGGACGACAATTTATGTGATTGACCCTAGAAGAAGGGAAAAAACACATTGGGAAGATTGTATCCGCACACGAGCAATGGAATATTGAAGAACCTATCAAACCAACTGGAAAGGTATACCGTATTGAAGACATGGAAGAATTCAAGAAGGTTACTCAAGAGAAAGGTAAGCTTGTTGAACAAGCTATCAATGAAAAAGTGGGTATATTCAGTATTTATCGTCAGGAAGATGAGCTTCTGATACGATGAACAAGTTAAAATTCCATCAAGATAACTTCAACAAAGACTTCCGAAGATGTATCTATCTTAATGAAAAGGTAATAGCATATCTCTCACGAGAGGTAACGGGCCGAGGCAAGTGGTAAAGAACCTTGATAAACACTCTTGTATGATAGAGACTCAACGTACTCAAATATCTGAGACTCAAGCTTTGATTCTTTCTCAATTAGATAATCATGTTTCTACTAATGAAATATCTACTCGTAGTGGTAAAAGAACGCATGAACCAAGGCCCGGTGGTATGAAAGAGATCAAGAAAAAAGAAGAACAGAGAGCCAAAGCCAAACCCAAGAGAATAGAGAATTGCTTTTTTGGTGAAGAAGAACCTAAAGAACAGGTCCATCAAGATACTCAGGGGGATGAAGCAGAAGCTGAAAAATAAGTTGACTCTGATGCAAAAAACAATGATGGCAATAACAATGAAGAAGAAACTCCTGAAGTAGAAGAAGAGGAAGAACCTAGGGTGGAAAGAAATAAACAACCATCTAATCCAATCAATAAGGTTAGTGGTCATGCTACGAAAAATAAGGAGACAGGTAAGGAGAAGGAGAAAAATAAAGGTAAACCGAAGAAAACTCTTCCTTATCCTAAGGCTGTAAGACCACCTTCAAATGATGCATTATACTCTTCTTTTCTTCAAGCCATACCTGACCTTAAAATGTCAATGCATGTGACTGATATGGTAAAGATTCCTACTTTTGCTAAATTCATGCGTGATGTTGTGAATAATAAAAGTAGTATGACTCTGAAGGAACACGTTGCCATGATAACGGAGTATCCATTTGATAACAAGATACCAGAAAAATCGGGAGACACGGGTATACCCACGATATCTTTTTCTATTGGTAATCTTGATATAAATAACAATCATTGTGATGTAGGAGCAGGGGTAAGTGTGATGCATCCAACTCTTTATCACAAGTCGAATTTATCACAATGTATACCCATAGGCATTACTCTGCAGATGGCAGACAAGTCCACAAAGGAGCCAGTGGGAATGGCTGAAAGGGTTCCGTTGAGATTGGACGGGCATGTTATACCTACTGATATTATTATTCTTGACATGGCTGAAGACGAAAAATTATCAATTATCCTTGGTAGACCATTTTTGAATACTGCATGTGCATCGCTAGATTGCTCAGAAGGGAAGGTAGCCTTTATAATTTGTGAGGAAGAAACAGTCAGGTACTTCCCGAAGAAGCCGGGAGCAAGAGTGAAGTATGTGACAACATGTAAACGTTTATGTACGGTGAGCAGAGAAAATCCGTGACCACCTGATACTTGATAAAATACCGAGGTAAGAGGCTTGAGCCAAGCAACCTAAAAACCAGCGCTCTATAGGAGGCAACCCATTATCTCTTTATTTTTCAATGAAATTTTATCTTTGTTTTAGTTAATATTTTGCTCTTATAAATGAACTGATGAAAATCCGTCGAAAAAGTTATTTTTAACATTTTTATTGAAGGAGAAATGTTGAAAAGAGGAATTAGAAAAAGAAACAAAGGAGGAAAGCAACAAAGGAGATCGACGGCGTTTCATATGGGCACGGTTGCCCATACGCACGGTTGCATGAAACTTTAGAGGAAGCACCGAAAAGAGATAGAGAGAACGATGACGTTCCATACGACTGCCCGCGCTCGTTTGAGCGGCCGTATGGAACTCTCGTCGAAATCAGTCAAAATGTACCGATTTGAAGACGGTGTTCTGAACGGGGGCAAGCGCCCGCTTGTGCGGTTGTTTGATTCTTCGACCAGGAGCATCTGTGGGAACAAAGAGAAAGACGAACTTTCGTATGAGCGCCCGTTCAAGCGCCCATTTCGCTGATACGTCTCTAAGATATCTATAATTTTTTATTGTTCCATGCTGATATATTATTATTCTAGGATACTTTTTGGGTCTTTATTTACCAATTTATAATATTATTGAGCACTAACATATTGACCCAGTGCCGAGTGCCAGTTGCTATTTTCTGCATGTTTTTGCCTTTTCAGGTTTACAATACCAAACGAAGTCCAATTGCCACGAAACTTTTTGATGATTTTTTCTGGACCAAAAGAAGACCGAGAAGCTTCGGAAGGTGGTAAGGAGGCACACGAGGGCCCCACCACACATCAGGGTGTGCCCTGGGGGGCGCCCTGATGTGTGGTGGCCCCCTCGTGGCTCTCCCGACGTCCCTCTTCGGCCTATAAATTCTCTAATATCGTGAAAACCCTGGAGGCAGTCCCGAAACCCTTTTTCCGCCGCCGCAAGTCTCTGTTCCATCGTGAGGCCATGTGGAGCTCTGTTACATCATGCAGCACATATAGATAAATTGTGGGTCAATGATATTGATGTGGTAATATGAAATAGGTGTGAGTTCATAATTGTTAAATCATAGAAGTGTCGATATTAAGAGAGGTTGACCCTTTTGTTCATCTAAAAATTAAAGAGGCATGGTAATGATGTGTGAGCATTTCTATTCCTCGTTGAAATCCTAGTGTTGTTTTGGGTCGGAAGCGCGCGATGGTTAACTCCTACCAACCTCTTCGCTCGGGGCATGTGAGTAGTACTTTGATCTATGATAAACTAATAAAACTTTGCAATAAGTATATGAGTTCTTTATGACTAATGTGAAACAATGGACATACGCAATCTCACCTTCTCATATTTGCTAGCCTCTTCGGTACCGTGCATAGCCCATTCTCACCTCGAGGATCGGTGCAACTTTCGCCGGTGCATCCAAACCCTGTGACATGATACGCTCTGATGCACATAAGCCTTATTATATCTTCCTCAAAACAGCCACCATACCTACCTATCATGGCATTTCCGTAGCCATTCCGAGATATATTGCCATGCAAATTTCATCGTCACTTCACATGACTAGTTCGTTCATCGTCATATTGCTTTGCATGATCATATAGAGCTAACATGGTATTTGTGGCAAAGCCACCGTTCATCATATTTTTGATACATGTCATGCTAGATCATTGCACATCCTGGTACACTGCCAGAGGCATTCATACAGAGACATATCTTCATATCAGTTCTCCATATTGAGTTGTAAGTAAATAAAAGTGTGATGATCATCATTATTAGAGCATTGTCCCAGTGAGGAAAGAATGATGGAGACGATGATTCTCCCATAAGTCGAGATGAGACTCCGGACGAAAAATAAAGATGGGGGAGGCAAAATGAGCCCACCATCCATTCAAAAAGATGAGAGAAAATGAGAGAAGCGACTTCGCTACTATCTTTTACCACACTTGTGCCTCAAAGTGGCACCATGTTCCTCATGTAAAGAGTCTCATGATATATCACTTTCATATGCTAGTGGGAATTACTTATTCATTATTACAAACTTGGCTTGTATATTTCGATGACGGGCATCCTCAAATGCCCGAGGTCTTCATGAGCAAACAAGTTGGATGCACACCCCACTTAGCTTCATTTGAGCTTTCATACACTTATAGCTCTAGTGCATCATTTGCATGGCAATACCTACTCCTTGCATTAACATCTATCGATGGGCATCTCCATAGCCCGTTGATACGCCTAGTTGTTGTGAGACTATCTTCTCCACTTTTTAACCCCTTTGATATCTACCACCATACTCTATTCCACCTAAATGCTATGTCCAATGGCTCATGCTCATGTATTGTGTGAAGAATAAAAAGTTGATGCATATTGAAAAAGTACGATCCAATTGCCTGACTTGGACACCGTGCTGCTTAACATTTGTATTAATGTGGTGAAGATGGAGCCATGCCTTGCTAATACAATAAGATGAATGGGGGGTAAATATTTCTCAAGGATCGTATACTTTTAAGGATTAATAATTCTGTTTTTTACACTTTAGTATTGCTATGTTAATATTTGTTGATTCATCTTTTCTCAATGAACATACATGCATAAGATTACATAATGGATAGCATTTCACATCAAAAATTCTGTTTTTATCATTTACCTACTCGAGGATGAGCAGGAATTAAGCTTGGGGATTCTTGATACGTCTCCAACGTATCTATAATTTTTGATTATTCCATGCTGATATATTATCATTCTAGGATACTTTTTGGGTCTTTATTTACCAATTTATAATATTTTTGAGCACTAACCTATTGACCCAGTGCCAGTGTCAGTTGTTGTTTTCTGCATGTTTTTTGCCTTTTCAGGTTTACAATACCAAACGAAGTCCAATTGCCATGAAACTTTTTGATGATTTTTTTCTAGACTAAAAGAAGACCGAGAAGCTTCGGAAGGTGGTCAGGAGGCACAAGAGGGCCCCACCACACATCAGGGCGCGCCCTAGGCCTATAAATTCTCTAATATCGTGAAAACCTGTGAGGCAGTCCCGAAACCCTTTTTCCGCCGCCGCAAGTCTCTGTTCCGTCGCGAGGCCATCTGGAGCTCCGTTCCGGCACCCTGCCGGAGGGGGGATCGATCATGGAGGGCCTCTTCATCAACCTTGCTGCCCTCATGATGATGTGTGAGTAGTTCACCACAGACCTACGGGTCCATAGCTAGTACCTAGATGGCAATCTCTCTACCTTATGATCTTCAATACAATGGTCATTGTGTCTTCGCTTTGATCTATCCGATGTAATCCTATTGTGCGGTGTGTTTGTTGGGATCCGATGAATTGTGGGTTTATGTTCAAATTATTCATGAAAAGTATTTGAGATGCCTCTGATATATATTATCTCTTAATTGCATGATCATTATAGCTTTGTAATGCTCTCCGATTTATTGATGTGCTTTGGCCAAGTAGATTGATATTTCATCGGTGGGAGTGGTGCGTTGTGGTAGGTTCAACCTGGCGAGTTTCTATATCCCAGTGACAAAGTAGGGGACAAGATTCGTCTTTGTGTTGTTGCTACTAAGGATAAAACGATGGGGTTCATTCATATTGATTGAGTTTACTTTGTCTACATCATGTCATCGTTCTCCAAGCATTACTCTGTTTTACTTAATACTCTAGATGCATGCTGGATAGTGGTCGATCAGTGGAGTAATAGTAATAGGTGCAGGCAGGAGTCGGCCTATTTTCTTATGGATATGATGCCTATATACACATGATCATTGCCGTGAAAATCGCATAACTACCTGCTTTTCTATCAATTGCCCAACAGTAATTTGTTACCCACCGTATGTTGCCTACATGAGAGATGCCGCAAGGGAACAGTATGGCCCCCGGGTCTATTCACTTATATATTTGCAAATGCTACAATTACCTCGCTGCCTTTATTTACTTTTTATTTATTTTGCAATTTATATTTATCAACAATTATCTAGACAACTCATTTGCTTGCAAATAACGAGATCAAGGGGATTGATAACCCACTTGCCCGCGTTGGGTGCCAGTCGTTTGTTCATTTGTGTGCAGCCGCTAATTACGGTTGAGGGTTGATATTCCTATTGGTTCGATAAACCTTGGTTTCATAACTGAGGGAATTACTTACCCACTTTGTACTGCAATTACCCGTTCCTCTTCACGGAAAACCCAACGCAGATCACAAGTATCATTCGCCTCTGCCCAACAAAACTTCAGTTAACCAGGTTTGACGATAGCGTTTCAAACGAGTGCGTGCGCCCGTATGAGCGCACGTTCGCCCGGATTTTCATAATTCCAAGGTGCCGGCGCTGGGAGGTTTTCTTCTTCTTCCTCCCAATGCCCAAAGCTCTCACATCTCTCTCTCAAACCCTAACAAAAATCCTTCAAAACCTTTGTTTCTTCGCGGACTTCGTTCATTTGATCCATGCATCTTCATCCTCGGTGAGTTTCTCCTCCGATCCATGGTTTATTTGCAAGTTTTGGTGGTGATTTCATCAATGTTCATATCCTATATGAGATGCATAATATTTTTGATTTCTGGTCAATTTACACGTTAGGATTCAAAGTAATAGTTTGGAATCGATCTTAGGTAGTATTAGAACTCGATCCCCCACGTGAACTTACATTTTTTTCTCTGTTTATTTTTATTATGTGTAGAAAATGATGAGATCGGAGATTGCCGCGGGGAAGAAGGTCATGGGCTCGCGCTCTAAGCGTGCCCTGAATGAGGGAGATGAACTTTATGCTGCTGTGAACAAGGACTTCCAACACATGAACAACTAGGGGATGACCCCACGGAGTGGAAGTGTGACGCGTTCTTGGAGTCCCAAGGGCTTCACAGCGACTTCGCATGGCTTGCGGACAACACTGGGATGGGAGTTTTCAGCAACTTCCATTACCCGACGTACCGCAGCATCACCGTGGAGCTCCTCTCCACCTTCTCCCACACTCTCGATGACTCGAGGGTGCCACCGAGCTGCTCGTTCATGCTCGGAGAAGTTCAGCGCACCATGATGTTGGAGCAGTTTTGCAGTGCCTTCGGTTTCGAAAACCAAGGGGTTCTCGACACTAGGGGCACGCTAGTTGCTGACGCGTTGGGTTCGTGGGAGCTCATCTCCGTCAAGGATGAGCATGATCTCTCTCGAAGGAAGGTATCGAGCATCCAAAACCACGTCATCCATACTTCATGATTTTCAGTGCCAACACTATTTTCGATAGGGAGAACCGCGGGGCCATGTCGAGCTATGACATGTGTGTGCTCCACGCAGCACTCGACCCCGACTACGCCCCTCGGCCTAACTTGGGAGCCTTTCTTATGCATCACCTCGAGGGGGACTACTATTGTGGGAGGCGCAGTGACTCGGCTTGCCGAGCACTTCGGCCTCGATCTTGATGCGATATCGCACGTCCCATGCCCTACGACACTCAACCTTAGGATTATGATTAACACTCATTTCATCGGGCCCGTGCAGGGGGAGCATTATTACAAATGCCCCCTACCTAACTCTCATAGTGATGATGTTCGCTTGCCCTTGCCGCAAGCATTTACTGTTTCTACGTGTGATATGTGGGTACTCTCTGTTGAGGAGATCAAGAGTACCGTGACGAGGCTGGTTTCAAAAACATTGCTCAACCCGAACCCGCTCCAGAGTGGGATGCTGCAGCAGCAGATGCTGCCCACGGTTGGGATGAATGGGGCAATGCCCCTCAACACGCACCCAACTTTCCACCACAGGCTGCCCCACATGTCCAATATGGGCAGCCTCAAGATTTTGTGCCCAGGTTTGAGTCTCATCGAGCACAATAGCAGGTAGAAGGGATCCGTACAGACCTCTGTGAGGCCAACAACAACATTAACCTGCTGAGTGGGAACATGCAGTCCCTCTTTTCTTTCTGGCAGCCACATCCTGGAGCAAGAGGTACGTCCTCTAGTGGTCCATCCCACCAGTAGCCACAGTTTGACTAGAGGGCAGCAATGATGAGGGCATGGACTAGAGAGTAGGCCAAGAGCCTAAGCTTGGGGGAGCTCATCCCTAGTTATCCATGCATGCATATTTATTTTTCTTTTCTTTGTTTTTGTATTTTACATGTTTATTTTCATTTTGCATAATAAAATGAGGAGCATGATGACCCAAAAGTATAGGGGATCTATCGTAGTCCTTTCGATAAGTAAGAGTGTCGAACCCAACGAGGAGCAGAAGGAAATGACAAGCGGTTTTCAGTAAGGTATTATCTGCAAGCACTGAAATTATCGGTAACAGATAGTTTTGTGATAAGATAATTCGTAACGGATAGCAAGTAACAAATGTAGCAAAGGTGTAGCAAGGTGGCCCAATCCTTTTTATAGCAAAGGACAAGCCTGGACAAACTCATATATAAAGCAAAGAGCTCCCGAGGACACATGGGAATTTCTGTCAAGCTAGTTTTCATCATGCTCATATGATTCACGTTCGTTACTTTGATAATTTGATATGTGGGTGGACCGGTGCTTGGGTGCTGCCCTTACTTGGACAAGCCTCCCACTTATGATTAACCTCCCTCGCAAGCATCCGCAACTACGAAAGAAGAATTAAGATAATCTAACCATAGCATGAAACATATGGATCCAAATCAGCCCCTTACGAAGCAACGCATAAACTAGGGTTTAAGCTTCTGTCACTCTAGCAACCCATCATCTACGTATTACTTCCCAATGTCTTCCCCTAGGCCCAGATAATGGTGAAGTGTCATGTAGTCGACGTTCACATAACACCACTAGAGGAGAGACAACATACATCTCATCAAAATATCGAACGAATACCAAATTCACATGATTACTTATAACAAGACTTATCCCATGTCCTCAGGAACAAACGTAACTACTCACAAAGCATATTCATGTTCATAATCAGAGGAGTATTATTTATCATTAATGATCTGAATATATGATCTTCCACCAAGTAAACCAACTAGCATCAACTACAAGGAGTAATCAACACTACTAGCAACCCACAGATACCAATCTAAGGTTTTGAGACCAAGATCTGATACAAGAGATGAACTAGGGTTTGGAGAGGAGATGGTGCTGATGAAGATGTTGATGGAGATTGACCCCCTCTCGATGAGAGCATCGTTGGTGATGACGATGGCTTCGATTTCCCCCTCCGGGAGGGAAGTTTCCCCGGCATAACAGCTCCGCCGGAGCCCTAGATTGCTTCTGCCCAGGTTGCGCCTCGAGACGGCGGCGCTTCGTCCCGAAAGCTCTCTTATGATTTTTTCCAGGTCAAAACCCTCCATATAGCAGAAGATGGGCACCGGAGGGCTGCCAGGGGGCCCACAAGCCACAGGGGCACGCGCTGGGGGGTAGGGCGCGCCCCCCAGGCTTGTGGCCTCCTGGTGGGTCCCCTCTGGTATTTCTTTCGCCCAATATTTTTTTTATATTCCAAAATAATTATCCGTAACTTTTCAGGACTTTTGGAGTTGTGCAGAATAGGTCTCTCATATTGGCTCCTTTTCCCAGTCCAGAATTCCAGCTGCCGGCATTCTCCCTCTTCATGTAACCTTGTAAAATAAGAGAGAAAAGGCATAAGTATGGTACCATAATGTGTAATAACAGCCCATAATGCAATAAATATCAATATAAAAACATGATGCAAAATGGACGTATCAACTCCCCCAAGCTTAGACCTCGCTTGTCCTCAAGCGAAAGCCGAGATCGATAAATATGTCCACATGTTTAGAGATAGAATTGTTGATAAAATAAAATACGGACATGAAGGTATCATGATCATCTTTAGAACAGCAACATATATTGACATATAATTTCTTATCCTAAAGTAACAATTCATTCACAAGGTAAAGTATGAATCAAGAACTCTATTGAGAACCAACAAACTATGATCTCAGTCATTGAAGCAATTGCAATTTATCATAACATCGGAAAGAGTCAACATAAGAGCTTGTAAAGCAAATCCACATACTCAATCATCTTTTAGTCTTTCATAATTGCTAACACTCGCGCGGTACTTATGAGGTCAAAGCTTCAATTGGACACATAGAAAGATAGGGGCTTATAGTTTTGCCTCCCAACTATTTACCTCAAGGGCAATGTCAACAGAAATAACTCATGATCACCCACATCCGAGTGGATATATGTGTCTAGATCATTCCCCAACACATCACGTGTGACGCCCCCATTCTCGACCGTACGCTAATCAATCACGCAATGCGTACGACCAAGATTAGGGACTCACTGATTGATATCACAACACAACACTAGACACAAATTAAAGTCATACAGCTTCATATTACAAGCCAGGGGCCTCGAGGGCTCGAATACAACACTCGACAAGCACGAGTCAGCGGAAGCAAATATATATCTGAGTACAGACATAAGTTAAACAAGTTTTGCCTTAAGAAGGCTAGCACAAACATAAGCAGCGGATTGAAAGAGGCGAGGCCTCCTGCCTGGGAACCTCCTAACTACTCCTGAGCGTCCGCGTTCTCCACGTAGTAGTAGGATCCAACGGTGGTGTAGTAGTCATCTCCGGCGTACTCCATCTCCTGGGCTCTGTCGTCTGAACGCAGAATCGTATCGAAGGGGGAAAGAGAATGCAAAGCAGCGGTGAGTACTCATCCAAAGTACTCGCAAGGCTGACATCAGAACTATGCTAAATATGCATCATTATCAAGGGGAGGGGTTATATCTGGACTGACTGCGGAAAGCAAGAATAGGGGGGAAGGCCTAGTCCTATCGAAGACTAGCATCTTCAACATCTTGCAGCATTAGAAGAGAGTAGACTGGCATAACAATATGTAGTCATATTATTGTAGCAATTTTATTAAGTAACCACGCCCAGAGATCCTTCCTAGACTCCCTGCGAGGAAGCAATCTCGGAGCCACAATTCATTTCAAATTTAAATCTCAGTTATAGTTGTATAAGGTCAAGGTACAACTCCAAGTCGTCCTGTTACCGTGGACACGGCTATTCGAATATATTATTCATCCCTGCAGGGGTGCACCGCATCTCCAACACGCCTGATCACCTCCGGCCGGACACACTTTCCTGGGTCATGCCCGGCCTCGGGATAGCAGCACGTCGTCGCCCCACCTAGGCTCAACAAAGAGGCCAGCCCGCCGGTCTAAATCCTATGCGCGCAGGGGTCATGGGCCCAATCACCCTTTGCACACCTGCACGATGCGAGGGCGGCCGAGGTCAGTCCTAGCACCCCTTAGTAACAAGCGCGATGCCGTCGAGGACCACTCGGGCGTGCGCCGCTCCATTGCTGACGTCCGAAGAGCTTCGGCTGATACAACGACGCTGAGTGCCCATAACTTTCCCACGTGATGGTTTGGTGCGCAATAAGGCCAACGACCAACTCAGATCAAATACCCAACCCATTAGCATTATATTAATGCGGGGAAAGCATGACCCATAAAGTGCGGTCCGTCGCCCCGTCTCGAGGATGTGTGGCAAAGGCCTCACTCGCCAGTCCACGCCTCATCATCATCAACACGCGGGTACCCCTCAGGGCCGACCCATCACCAACATGTTTCAGTAACCCGGTCATCGTAACTGTGTGTATAAATCATTGAGGCGGGAACTGAGGAATCACCCTCAATGGTCCCTGCTCGATGAAACCGTCAAGGTGGACTTAGAGGAATCACCCTCGAGGGTCCCACACTTGAGGGGTTGCACGACAGAGTCATCGTCGGGAGTGGTGAAGGAGGAATCACCCTCGATAACCATGACCGACTAGCTGCACTACAGAGCTAGCATCATGAGTACTTCACGAGGTGTCACCCTCGGTACTCGATAGTAGCGCTGCAGAGTCGTACAACTAAGGGGTGTGCGGTGATGTGAGGGGCCTGGCTCGTCGGTCGGTTGACCGAGTCTTCGCGTCTTCGAGTCGTCGAGTCGTCGATGAAGAAGCAGGGGAAACTGGGACTAAGGGGCCACTGGGGATTCACTGATCAACCTATACTAAGCAGTTGACATGATTGCAAGTATAGTAGCAGTTTATCAAAAACAGGCTATGCATCAGAATAGGAGCTAACTAATACAATAGCAAAAATCTAATGCAAGAATAAGAGGGAAAGGAATAGGCGATATCGGAATGCTCAAGGGGGGGGGGGGGTTGCTTGCCTTGCTGCTCTGCGGCAAAGGACTGATCGTCAGCAGTGTAGCCAATCACCGGAGCTGCGTCGGTCTCAGGGACTACGTCGGCACCAGGCTCTATCGAGAGAGAAGAGGGGGAAGAAACAGATAAACACTCGGCAAACATATGCAACACAGAGCATGCTATGCTAAGATGCAGTGCAGGGTTGCCTAAAAGCATGTCTAAGTCATATTAGTTATTTTAGGATTTTAGTTGGATTTATTAACCGGTAGGCATGCACTATTCATCTACCGGAAACGGGCTAAAAGTTGCGGGTTCACCTCTGTAGAGGGCCCCGACACAGAAACAGATGGCACGGTTGGCTTCGTCTCGTTTTCCTGAGCAACTTTCATATAGAAAGTTTTTCGATCCGAGCTACGGTTTAAAAGATATGAATTTCTAAAGATTTTAGTATTTTTCTGAAATTCTGGAATTATTTAAAATACAGAAAAAGAATTACTGCGTCAGCATGACGTCAGCCGCCGGCTGACCAGCTGACTGGGTCAAACTGACAGGTGAGGCCTCACCTGTCAGTGGGTTAGTTAACTAACAGATTTAACCTAATTAACTGTTAGCGGTAATTAACTACGCGGGCCCACTGGTCAGTGACAGGGGGTGAATAGTAACTGCATTGACCGGAGTCAACGAAGTCAAACGAGGCGCTGGGGCCCACTGGCAGTCTCCCAGGGGTGGACCCCATGCCTCGCCAGGTCAGCGCGGCCGGCGGCACGTCGCCGGTGACGCAAAACGCGGCGGCGCGGCTCGGGCTTCGCCGGAAAACGGCTGTGGTGCCCCATTCGGACCGCGGCCGGGTGCGTTCGAAAGCTGGTGAGCTCGCGCATCCATCTACAGCGTCATAACGAGCAGGGGTGGCCGGAATCTCGCTGGCGTCGAGCCGCGGCGGCGGTGAGCTACGGGCAAGGTCGGGCGCGCGGCTACGGTGCATCATTCGGCGAGGGACCTGGCGCATTCGAACGCGGGCATCGCACCGAGTCGAACGACGGCATCAGCGGCCGTTGAAACGGCCCGCAGCGTCGGCTGCGACGACGACCGACAGCGGCTGGAGCTCGAGCACGCGGGGATCGGTGCTGCAGGGCTCTCCGGCTCCGGTTCGTAGGCGTGGGCGACGTGGTGGAGCATGGCGAACCTCCTGGACACGGCGGCGGAGCAGCAGGACGCCGGTGGCCGCGTCTGCGAGCGACGAACGGCGTCTAGCCCGCTCGGGACAAAGAAGGGGAGGAGCGGGTGAGGCGAGGAGACGGGAGAGGAGAGGCAAATGGCAGAGGCGGCCAGGGGGGACAGCTCGGGGCGAGGATTATCCCCTCGCCCACCTGCTCCCGTCGGCGTGGCGAACGGCGACGGCGCGGCGCGGCTCTGTCCACGGCGGGAGCGACACGGAGGGGAAGAAGGACGGCGGGCAGGTGGGAGTGGGCTGGGCCAGCGCGGCCCAGTCGCCAGGTAAGTGGCCTCTGGCCCCTTTTCCTTTTGTTCCTTTTCTGTTTTCTTTTATTTAAATAACAGAGAGGAGTAAAAGAATATTTGGGCACACTGTCCACTTAGGAAAAATATGGGAAGTGTCCCATTAATTCACTGGTGAGTTTAGACAGTGCCACAAATATTTTGGAGGCCAGTGGATATCTTTTGCATTTTTCATAAATGAAAAAGCAATTTTAAAGTGTTGAATTAGCACTGTTTAATTGCTACTGTTCATTTTTGCAAAAGAGTGATGTTGTTTTCCTTAACAACATTAGTTTTGAGATTTGTAACAAGTGTGCAACATTTTGCATATGCTATTTGCAACTTTATTTAATCACATTAAAAATTAATGCCCTTTTTAGGTGAAATTTAAAATGAGATATGATTTTCAACTTGATCACATTCTACTTAGCAAAATGATTAGGCACTGTTCATGGTCATCACTGTGCTTAATTACAATGATCACTGTAGCCAAAATCTAGGGTGTCACATCACGCTTGCCAAAAGAGAAAGGCAAAATAAAGGAAATGGTGAGGATCACCACGACTCTTGCATAAAGGTAAGTACTAAAAAGTAAAAGTAACAGATAGGCCCTTCGCAGAGGGATGCAGAGGTTGTCATGCGCTTTTATAGTTGGATGCGCAATCCCTTAATGCAAAAGAACATCACTTTATATTGCCGCTTGTGATAAAGAACTTTATTATGCAGTCTGTCGCTTTTATTTCTTCCATATCACAAGTTCATATATATATTTTATTTTCCTCACACTAATAGATCTTACATATTTAGAGAGCAATTTTTATTGCTTGCACCGATGACAACTTACTTGAAGGATCGTACTCAGTCCATAGGTAGGTATGGTGGACTCTCATGGCAAAACTGGGTTAAGGGTGTTTGGATGCACAAGTAGTATCTCTACTTGGTGCGGAAGTTTTGTCTGATATGGTGTGGAAGCAAGCGTCACATGTTAAAGGATCTATAACCATATAACTTCTATTCGGAAATAAGCAAACATAACCCATTATGTTGTCTTTCTTATCCAACATCAACTTCTTAGCATATAATATTTTAATGAGTGCTCACAATCATGAAAGATGTCCAAGATAATATATTTATATGTGAACCTCTCTTTCTTTATTACTTCCTTTTAATTGCAACAATGACCAATTGCTATGTTTGTCAACTCACAACAAATTTCAATCGACATACTTTTTAGGGATTTTTATTTCTGTGCCCCTGGTTCGTTAGTTCTACTCATTCATCCCCACGCTCTTAACTTTTGCTCACTTTTCCCCACTCCCTTGCCCGAAACCCTCAGAACTGGTCACAGCGGACGTTGCCGTCGGGTCAATGGCTTGACCGTTAACTCTGACGAGTGGGGCCGCGTAGGGCCGAGTCCACATTTTGACCGTTACGTGCTAACGAGTGGGGCCGCAAAACTGACACTCATTGTAACCTGAATCAGATCGAGTCGCTTCCGCGCCGCCCCCTCCGCCGCCGTCGTGCCGCCTCCACCGCCGTCGTGCTGCCTCCGCCGCAGTCGTGCCGCCTCCCCCGCATCTACCCTCTCTCCCCATCTAGGATTAGGAAGCGATGTCGGGGGAGCACCCCGTCCGGCCCATCGACCGTGGAGATGATTGGGTCGAATCAGAGGCGGATAATTCATGGATTCCACCTGGGTAAGCATCGTTTTCCTCTCAAATTGATTAGGAGATCCGTAAATTAGGCTGTATTTGACCACCGTTGGTGTGAATCAGTGCAATTTTTCTGAAAATTTTCGGCCTAACTGCGCCCTTTATTTCAATCGAATAGGGTTTATCCTGCACTTGCTTTTCGGCTGGCGGTTCGAATGGAAACTAGCGAGCTGCGTGGAACTAAACCGTATCTGATTTCTGGATTTTTCTATCCAAAAGTGGTAGAAACCAGCGTTTCGTTCACAGATTTCCGCGAGGCACTCTGTTGTGAGTATCCGTGGAGCCCTGCCGATGCTGTTGAACTGAGATATTTCGACAGTACCGAGCAGAGATTTGTCCCATTAACTTGTGATGAGCATCTGGGATTGCTATTTAGTTTGAATGCTGACAGCCGTTTCGGTAAAATCCATATCGGTGTGCTTCAGCCACGCAAACAACGTATCCCGAAGGGGAAGGGTGTTCAGACATCATCTGTCTCTGCTAATAGCGAGCGTCCTCGCACTCCTTGTAGGTCGAGACCAAGTAAACCTAGTGGTTCTGAAAGCCACAACATGTTGGTTGCCGCTAATTCTGCCACTTCTCCTCTCCCTTCTGCACCTGATGTAGAAGTAGATGCAGAGCCTGACGAGGAAGTGCCTCGACATGATGATGAGGATGAGACTCTATTCCCTGAACTGGTAGATAGAGTCAGTCAACAGGCAATGGAAGATGAATATCCAGAGGAGCCTAGCAGCCGTGCTAGATTTGATGACACTGACGATGAAGAGAGGGAGGAGAACATCGACTCCTTAGTTTTACAAGAATATGATTGTGAGGACATGCCAACAATTGAGTGGAACAGGGAGAATCCACAACTTACTCCAGGAACCGTATTCGAATCGATGGTGGACTGTCGTAATGCAGTGACTACATATTGCATTCTCACTGAAAACTCCTATGAGGTTGATAGGAGTGAGCCAAGAAGATTCACTTTCATTGCCCTTATGATAGGTGTAGGTGGAGGTTGCATGCATCCACTATGCTAAAGAGCAAATTGATTCAGGTATTACAACTGAATCATTTTTTCAGATTATTTATCCATTCTATATTCAGATCATGTGTACTATTTCTTAATTGTATTTGACATCATTTTTCATTTTGTTTCAGATAAAAAAAACCACATGAGCACACTTGCCCACCTGGAGGGGGAGGGGGAAAGGACAAATCAAAGCTTGCAAAGACTAGGTGGGTGGCAGATGCAATCTTGGATTGGGTGAGGGAAACACCAACAATTGGTCCAACATCACTCCATGTGAAGATATTTGAGAAGTACAAGATTAATATACACTACTAGGAGAAACCCTACTAGTAGCGCTTGAAAAAACTATAGTAGTAGCGTTGGGTCCTGCGCTACTACTAACGCGCTACAGCTAAGTTGTAGCAGTAGCGCTGGTTGGTGCAGCGCTACTGCTAAGTCTGGTTAGCAGTAGCGCTGCACTGACCAGCGCTACTGCTAACTGTCTGTAGCGCTGCAGAAAGGCAAGCGCTGCTGCTAATCCCGCGCTGCTGCTAGATACCTTCCAGCGCTGCTGCTATTATTCCTGCTTTCACAGATTCATACCCCCTCTACGTATTTGTGATGTATTTATACAGGCTCTATACAGTAGTTTCATCAGATCACAATAAACATACACTATTCTCATCATATCATACACATACAGTAGTCTCGTCATACCATCATCATCATCATTCAACACAAATATCATCACATCTCGAAAATAGCGATACACAAGTCATGTCATGTCTCGAATAAGTGCAACTGCATGGTCATGGCACACACACAAGTTTCATCATCTCTATCTAAACCATGATGTAGAAGAGAACAGCGATCAGCATGAGCAAGACCGCGACTATGTAGTACTTGGGGAACCGACGGTTCCGCCCCCGCTCTTGCCGGAGCGTCCACCTCAAGTAACTACTTTCCGCTTCGGCTCTGCTGTCGAACCCTCTGTGGCTAGCACCGGGGTACTTGTCCACCTGGGCCTGAGCGTCTGGCCAGTTGTCGTAGACTCCTGGAACCCTCCCAATGAACACGGCGTAGCAGTCCTTCGCCATCTCTGATCTAGGTACCTGCATCGTCAGTTGATGAACTGAATGATAATATGCAACATAATGTACTTAAGAAAACAAAGCGGCATAATTAGCAAAATACAAGCAACCTATAGTAAACATAAATGACGAAGTTCCTCGTACCCAAACTAATTAACTAGAGCGATCTACGCTAGTTCAGGACCACGGTTTAATTACATCACATAGTTTCGTCTGGACGCTAGTGACACATATATTATCAACGACAATCAGTCCTCGGTGCAATCTTCATAGTCAGGGAGGAAGCACCCGAGCTTCTTGAAAGCCTTCAGGTCCAGACGCTGAGCGATTAGCAGTGCTCGGACATCATCCCGCGTGATTGGCCCATGGTAGAACATCCCTGTTGGTTCGAGGACCTGCTTCATGATCACTTGGGCAAGTTCACACTATACGTGATAAAACTCAGCTCGGATTCGATGATCCGATGTCTTTCCTATGCTTATGGCCCAGTTGACAATCTCAGCATCGTTGGTAGTAGCTGACATGCGAAGGTGTTGATTATCCCTTCTGAACTCGAGCAGGTGATGCATGAGGTAGAATCCATCAGCCTTACTGTTGTGCGGTTGCTGGATGCAGCAGAAGTCGGTCTTATGGCTGAAAACCAGCCCGTTCTTCCTGTGCTTTTTCACCTTGATATATCCACCAGACAGGCTGAAGGTTAACAGGGCACTATCGAGAACACTCTTTATGTGCTTGTAATCCTTTTTCTTGATGTTCTTCGATGAGTCCAAGTATATAGCATGGGAGTATTCTGGGTACAGAACGATGAGGACGGCGCCCCCCCCCCCCCCCCGCTGCGCAAATTAAGTACACCTCAAATTAGCCTTCATGCTTGCAAAGGAATGATTAACACTTACGAAAGGATATGCACGGATGACTTACGTGGGATGATAAGGCAGGAGAATCGCTTCCTTGTCCTTATTAGCGATCATGAAGCCGCCGATGTAGTTGCTCGCATAGTCACGGTGCTCTTTGCAGACATCCAAGAAGCTCTCGTGCATATGGTACGGGTCCGCGACGCAGATATATTTTATGTTCTCGATCCTGATGATGTAGTTGAGATACAGCGCATACATGCGGATGAACTGGAAATCCAGGTTGGTCATGTGGAACATGTCGTAGATGTAGTCAAATCGCGGGATGAACTTATCCGCGGGCCATCCCTCGACGTACAACTTCCCACCCGGCACCTGAGCCGCGTAAAGCGGGTATCCTGGTTTTTCCGAGATGAGAAGGCTTTTCTCTCTGGCCAGCACATCATCATGAAGTTTCTTAGATCATTGTTCAGTATGTCCTCTAGCGCTTTCTGAGGTAGGATCGGGTGGCCGGCGACATGGAAACGCTCCGCACCTACGACAAGTATTCTGTCTACCTCCCGGGGCTTCAGAGGCGGCTGGCTGCTTGAAGCAGCTCTGGCACCTTTAGGGCCTTTCCTGTCCGGTCTCCTCCTTTGCTTCTTGGCGGGTGGCGGTAGTGAGCCCACCATACCTTCCCTAACTGTCACCCCCAGTGTCGTCGGGCTAATCAGTGGACGGCCCTCGGGTTGTTGCTGGGTAGAGGCGGCATCAGGAGGCGTCTCCTGCGAGGATCGCTTGAAGGGAGACTTTTTGCATTCCGCCTTAGGACGTTCCGGCTCCGGCAAATCAGGCAGCATCAAGTCATCATCTCCACGCTCATAGCCTGAGTCTTCGTCGTCCTGAGCCATCAATCCTCCATCATCATAGGTGGTATTGAAATACTTGTCTGGGTCATCATCCTCCTCCTCCATGTCATCATCAGCATTTGCTTCTTCGACAATGGGGGCGACGTCATCTGGCACTAATGGAGACTCTCCCTCGCGTCGTCCTCTATCACCCGCCACGTCAGGTGCAGGTAATATGGTAGGTGGGGTGGTGTTCATACCTTCTTGAGAAGCTGTCGTTGGTGTGATACTGGGCGCCTCGAGACGAAGAAGAGTCTTCGGCCAAGGCAAGAACCAGCTCTTGCATGCACCAATCCATTGAGGGGTCTCCTCGTCATCGACTGGTACCGGAGGAGGCAAATCCTCGAAGCCCGCTAAGACACTGGCCACGTTAACCTTGAAGACGCCATCGGGCATCTCTCGGTTGTGGAACATGCGGTCCTTCGGCTTCACGATCGTTGCCTTTCCCACGGCAACCTTCTGGCCCTTGATGTCGTACAGTAGGGTGCACGGGGTATCGTTGGCCTACGAAGACATGTCTGCGACGTCAAACATCCGAAAGGCAATTGAAACGGAAGACTATATAGACATGCTGGTGAAAAGGGTATGACGCGTAATTACCGTGAGGGCGTCGAGCTCAGCCATAGACGAAGGCCCGCCGAGTAGGCCAAAGACGGAGGACGGGCTGCTATGAACAGGAGCGGGAGCATGTGCGGTGGCGTGAGCAGGTGCTGGTGGTCCGATGTTCACCGAATTGCTCCCGACGTAGCTGGGAAGGGGAAAGTCCGCTGGCCCTTTATCTAGATTTTTCTTCGTCCATTAAAAAAATGCCGGAAGCAAGCTGGAAATGGAAGATGTGAAGTCAGCCGTGATGCCAGCTACCGCTGCACTAACCCTTGCATCGACTATCTGTTCCAACTCTGCTTTGGTCTCAGCTTTGGACTTATTGATCGCAAGCGCGACCTTCTGCTCGATGGTCTGTTGAGTAAGCAACTTTCTCTTCCTTCTTTCCTCTAGCTCCTCGCGGTAGCACGTCTTCCACGAGGCGCCATCTCCGACGCCGTGCACACATCCATAGGACGGCGGTGTGTCCTCCGGGACCTTTTTCAGTATGTTCAGGGCCCGGTTGAAATGGGTGTCCCACTTGGGCCTCGCCGACGACTGTGACGACTCGTCGCTTTCGGCTGCCTTTTGGTGGTGCTCTTTCTACAAAAGGAACGTGGATGGTTTACTAATAATGTGACCAAACTTGTAGTCGAATTGATTGGAAGCTAATATGATAATGTGGTAATATAACAATTACCAGAAGTCTCATGAACTCCCTCGTGTTCGGGTCCGTGTAAAAGGTCTTCTTGACGCGGTCCCACTTGCACCGGGCCCTGATACAGTCACGCTCCAGCGGGTCGGTGAACTCCGCCAAGGGGTCTGGGATTCCATGACTTTCACGTTCGGCGTCCTCCTTGGCCCATACGTGCCTCTTCCCCTCATAACCACGGCTTCCGAGGCGGTGGGGAGGCGTGTTCCTAGCCTGGAGCGCCTTCATTTTCTCTGACTTTTTCTTGGTTTCATATTTAGCGCAAGTCTCCTTGAATTTTTCAAAGTCCTCTTCCGTAAGTGTCAGATTGTCAGCATGAATCTTGGACCACGGTTCATTCTTATCAATCGCTTTTTTCACCCAAACTTTCCATGCGGACAAGTCGTTGGTGAACGTCACCATCGCCTTGTTGTTTATCTTTGTCATGGCGTCGTCGTCCCACGGTTCTTTGCTTTCTGTGCGGCCGGGGAACAGGAACCTATTGTGCAACTTCTTTAGGAGCATGTGCTCCATATGTGGTATCTTCTTCAACTTCTCATCGTTGATGTTGGCGGTTTCCCTGAGGATGCATCCTAGTTGATTGCCCCAGCACGAGCGCGCTTCATCCGGCGCTATTGGCTATAATTTCTTGGGGTGCATCTCCGTGACCGCAATTTGTCCGATGCAGAGCTCGTTTGGTCTTCGTGAACTCTTCTGCTTTGGTGCTTTACCGGCTACGACAGCATCGTTGCCGGTCTCGGAGGTGGTGTCGGTGCCGGTGCCAGTGCTGGTGCCGGTGTCGGCGTCGGCGTCGGGGTTGGTGCCACTGCCGCCACCATGCACCCCCATCTGGTGTTCGTCCAGGTAATCGAAATAGCGATTTGCTGCCTCGATGGGGTCTTCTTCGAGGAGAGCAGAACCCCCGGCTGAGGCGTGGCTAGACATGTTTCCTATTCAACAATTGTAAATAAAAGATATAATGAAGAGAAAAAAGGGGCCTATATTTGGTCTGAATGTTGATTCATTCCCCTTTCGGCAAATCCCGGGCACTCCATATGTCCTAGTTTCTAGCACAAGTCATGCCGAAAATCACGGAAATTTTCGGCATGACCTTTGCTAAAAAGTGGACATATGGAGCGCCTGAAATTTGCCGGAACGGAAATGAATCAACATTCCGGCAAAACATAGGCCACTCGGATATTCTTCGACATTCAACCAACATTGCAAACATTTTGCAACCAACATCAATTTGCAACATTTTGCAACAAACATTTTGCAACCAACATCAATTTGCAACAAACATCAATTTGCAACAAACATTTTGCAACCAACAGGAGCACATATATAACATCAATTTGCAACCAACATTCAACCAACAGGAGCACATTTATAAATTTTTGCTACTGTTTTTTATAAATTTTTGCTACTGTTTTTTATACCTACAAAGCCTAGCTAGTTTTTTATTTAAAGCAACAAAATTTGCTATTATTTTTTATTTAAAGTTTTTTATTTATACTTTGAGTTATTTCTATATTGAATTTTTTCTCTAAACTAAGATTTTGCTCTAAAATGATTTTTTTTCTTCTGTCCACAGCAAGCTTATTCTAAGCAATATGGAATAATGATAACATGATTTGTGCATTAAATTTTAGAGCAGAGACAAATTAGAGTTGCATGAATACAGATAAGCAATATGGAATAATGAATACATATAAGCAATATGGATACTAATGAACAAGATTTACAAATCAGATGTCATGAATTAAATCGAACAAGATGGAATATGAACCCTACAGACCGAGCCAGTTCACATGAGGGAGGGAGGGAGGGAGGGACGGGGGAGGGGGGTACTCACAGAGAACGGCGGCGGCGCTTCCTCGTCGGCGGCGAGAGGGTGAAGGGGGGCGTCGGATACCGGGGGCGTTGAGGGCAGCAAGGGCGGCGAGGTCGAGGGCGGGCCCGCGCGGCGATGGTGAGGTCGAGGGAGGGCTCGGGCGTCCGCGTGGACGAGGAGGAGGTCGGAGCGGCGGGCAGGGGCGACGGCGGAGCGCGATAGAGAGGAGGGGGAGAGGTGGGAGAGTGGGGGGGGGGGGGAATGGGAGTTGGCAAAATTTGGGCACGCGCGGCGGTTAACTCAAAATAGTAGTAGCGCTGGGTTAGGACCAGCGATATAGCTACATTAGCTATAGCGCTGGGTTAGGATCCAGCGCTACTGCTAACTTTTTTAATTTTCAGTTTTTTAAATTCTAAAATACACATAGCTATAGCGCTGGGTTTGGATCCAGCGCTATAACTATATTAGCTATAGCGTTGGTTCATAATCCAGCGCTACTGATATGTATTACTTTTTATTATTTTCCTTTTCTTTTCTGTTTACTTTTCTTTTTCTTTTGTATTGCTTTCTCCCTTTTGTTTTTGTTTTTTGTATTGCTTTCTCCCTTTTGTATTGCTTTCTTCCTTTCTGTTTACGACGGCGTCTCCCTCCCACACTACGCGAATATCACCGGAACCATGCATGTGGTGGTAACATATATATCAGTTGACCGATAACGGTTACTTAAGTGCGTACACAAAATAGATACATATATGTAGATGATGGTTTCTCAGCTGCGTCGACGACGTTTCACAATGAGCTTCTTCCCTTTCTTGTTCGTTGCCGAATAATTGGGCCCCTCCTTGTGACTTTTCCGGAACCATGGCGTACGATCTTTCTTACGTAATGTAGTATTGATTCTTCTTTTCACGTATGCTTCATCGTCATCGTCATCTTCCCTCATCGGGTTGCCGTATTGGTCATAGTCTTCCTCGTTGGCGACTCCATCCATTCCGACGATGCTCCTTTTGCCTCTCCTCACGACAACGCGGCTGGGATTGGTCGGGTCGGTTATGAAGAAGCATTGTGTCACGTGCTTAGCGTGTACCCATGGCTCAGTTTTGGCGATGACGTTAACGTTCACGGTTGCGCTCTTCGCGTCGGGTATAGACATGGTAGTGAAATACTTGTTTTCTCTTACGACGTCCTTAGCCCATCTGACACAGAACATCGTCGCATCGTGCAATCCAGTATAGTCAAGCTCCCAGGTCTCTTCGACCCTTCCATAGAATCTTTCAGTTGTGCCATTGGTGTCGGTCACGCATTCAATCGTCACCCCGGAGTTCTGGTAATCACTGTCCATGTCTTTGGCCTCCGTGTAGAATGTGTACCCGTTGATATCGTATGACTGAAAGGTCGCGAGTTTGGGCGCGGGGCCATGTGCTAAGGCGTGTATGAGCAATCCGTCCGAACTGCCCTCTTCCGGGGGATTTTCAAGAACTTGCTCTTTGAACCAGCGGAAGAAAGTGGCATTGTGCTCTAGAGTAACTTCGTCGTCCGTCTTGAGCATCCCCTTATCACGGTACTTATTTGTGATGGTTTCTTTATGCCGTGCCACATAATCATCTACCACATCTAGGTGTTGTAGCACTACTAAGTTAACCCTGTCAAAGTCGTTCCGTCGATCTGAGTAGTACACGTGCAATTCCCTCCGGCCGTTGTTGTGACCTTCTCCTCCGAGCCTCCCATCGTGCTTCTTGACGGGAAACCAACAACAGGGTCTCCGACGCCTATATAATTCTCGCAAAAGGAGATGCACTAATGCATCAGATACCCCTGGACGATGGTCCCATCGGGACGGGACATGTTACGAACGAATCCTTTGATGACCCCATTCATCCTCTCGAACGGCATCATGCTGTGAAGGAATGTCGGCCCGAGGTCGATGATGGCATCCACGATGTGGACACACAGATGCACCATGACGTCAAAGAACGCGGGCGGGAAGTACATCTCAAGCTCACATAGTATGACAACGATCTCTTCCTGTAGCCTTCGGAGCTGCTTCACACTTATGGACTTTCGAGAGATAACGTCGAAGAAGTTGCAGAGACCAGTAAGCGTGTCACGGACGTGCTTGTCTATTATCCCTCTAATGGCAACCGGGAGTATCTATGTCATCATCACGTGACAGTCATGAGACTTCATCCCGCTGAACCTTTTCTTCTTGGGGTCTAGAAATCTGCTTATCTTCCCACAGTAACCGGAACTGACTTTGATTCCCATAAGGCACTTGATGAATTGATCGATCTCCTTCGCACTTAAGGTGAAGCAAGAAGGGGGGCAATAATTCTCCTCCTTCTTGTTGACTTTTCTGCCCCTTTCCCCCTCCTCCGTCTCCATCTCCGTCTCCTCCGTCGACTTTTTACGGTGGAGATCTTTCCTGATCTTCAAATCTTCCAAGTCTTTCCTTACCTTCGGCCCGTCCTTGGTCTTCTCCGGCATGTTCATCAGTGTGCCAAGCAAGCTCTCGAGGACATTCTTCGTGATATGCATTTGATCAAGGCAATGAGGCGTGTCGTGATTGGGCCAGTACTCCAAGTCCCAGAAAACAGACCTCGTTTTCCATACCTTCAGTAGCGGCTCTGGCGCCTTTTTCATCGTTCCCGGCGCGGGGCACTGTTCCCAGTTTTTCAACAGCTCGTTGATTTCGGCGCCGCTCCTCTTACGTGGAGGTCCTCGATGCTCAGCCAACCCATTGAATAGATCTCCACGCTTTCTCCACGGGTCATCCTTCTCGAGCCATCTACGATGCCCCATGTACACGATTTTCCCGGACCCGCCATCTTTCGTTGACGTAAGCTGCTGAGACGTTGTATCATCCATGCACCTCGTGCATCCATAGTATCCGTGGCACACCTGGCCTGAGGTGTACCCGTAACCGAGATAGTCGTGCACCGTCGTCATCAGCGCGGCTCTCATATAGAAATACTCTCCTTTGCTGGCGTCCCATGTCCATGCCGGTGTTTTCCATAACGTGTCTAGCTCCTCTTTCAGAAGCCCCATATGCAGGTTAATATTATTTCCCGGTTGTTTCGGCCCTTGAATCAGCATGCTCATGTGTATGTACTTTGTCTTCATGCACTTCCATGGGGGGAGGTTGTACATCCATACAAAGACGGGCCATGTGCTGTGGTTGGTGTTTTGGTTTCCAAACGGATTCATGCCATCGGTACTCGCACCAAGCACGATGTTCCTTGGATCTTCTGCAGCAAATCCATAAACGGTGTTGAATGCTCTCCACTGGCTACCATCTATGAGGTGTCTCAGCTTCGGATCATCTCCATCGTCGGGCTTCTTCCTCTCCGCGTGCCAGCGCATGAGCTTTGCTTCCTTAGGATCTATGAAATACCGCTGCAGACGGGGAGTGATCGGAAAGTACCATACAACTTTCTGAGGAGCTTTCTTTCCTGCCTTCTTCTATCGAGAAGCATTGCACACTGGACAGCTGGTTTTTTCCGCGTGCTCCCTCCGATAAATGATGCAATCGTTGATGCATGCGTGGTACCTAATGTGCGGCAAATCAAAAGGGCAAACGATTTTCTTGGCCTCATCGACACTAGTAGGACACAGGTTCCCCGCGGGAAGAACTTTATTATGTAGATACTTCAAATGCTCATCGAGGCTTTTGTCTGTCCATTTGTTTTTGGCCTTCGTCTTTAGAAGTTCGAGCGTGAAACTCAAGCGGGTCACCTCGGGATCGCAACCGTCATACAATGGAGTCTTCGAGTCTACTTCAAGTAGCGCCAGCTTGGCCTCCTCTCTAGAAGCAGCTCTCTCGCTAGTCGTACTCTTGCGAAGGAGGTCTCGAACATGAGGGTCCTGCACGACTGCACTTAGTAGCGTCGAAGACTGCGGCGTGACCGCCGCCTCTGCTTCTCCGCCATGTTCGGACTCTTCTTCGCCGTGTCCGGAATCTTCTCCGCCGCCGTCATTTAACTCTTCCCCGCCGCCATGTCCGACGCCATCGTCTTCGTGTCGATCGGTCATCTCTTCGTCTAGCCCCATGTCGTTATTCCCTGCCATGTGGACGTCCTCATCATCATCATCTTCACTTATGCACCGAGTATAGCCATCCATGAAACCATTCATCAGCAGGTGCGCCTTCAACCTGCCACGATCAAAAGGGTCCAAAAGGACTCCTTCTTTGCATCTTGTACACGGACATCTAATCCTAGTCCGATTATTTGCATGCATGTCCATCACCGCGGAATGCATGAATCACTCCACCTTCCATCCACTCACCTTCATGACCGACTGCATGCACGGTATAACAAGCAAAAGGGTTATAAACAAAATGCATGCATGCATCAAAGTAATATAAAACTTTGGCATGACCTTGCCTAAAAATAGGACATATCGAGTTTGCTCGAAATTCACCGAAACGGAAATAAATCAACATTTCGGCAAAACATAAGCAACTCGGGGGCATGTCACTCGCACAAATCTCTCCATATCCCAAACACACATATTCCCATTCTTGAAATGAACAACTTTTTACTCACCTATCTCCCGAGAGAGACCGATCGACCAGATGAGGCCTTGCGCTACCTATAGGGATCGAAAGTGTGGATGGCTAAATAGCTAGCTAGATCTAGTTGTTGGGGAGGAGAGATGACTCTAGGTAACTAATGGAGAGGGAGAGAGATGAGCTAGCTAGATCTATATCTAATGGAATGGAGGGAGAGCCAAATAAATGAGGTAGGGGGCATATTTATGGAGCTAGCTAGAGATGAGAAGGCCATTTATGGAGGAGAGTTATCGTGGAGGGGGGCATTAATGGGGAGAGAAGAGAGGTAGGAGGAAGAGAGAAGAAGGGCAACAATGGTGAGGGGAGAGGGGAAAGGAGGGGGAGAGAGGGCAAAGGGGGGGGAGGAGGGGGAGGGGGTGAAAAGGTGGCACCAGCCACGCATAGCAGTAGCGCTGTTTTTCAACAAGCGCTACTGCTATGTTACTTAGTGGTAGCGCTTTGACGAAAGAGCGCTACTATTAAGTGGGGCCCATTATCAGTAGCGGTTCCACGAAAAAAAGCGCTACTACTAAATTCTTAGTAGTAGCGATGTATTCTATACATCGCTGCTACTACCAACAGTGTCGGTGGGCTCGTCGGGTCCCCCTTAGCAGTAGCGCTCTTTTCGCTTCCAGCGCTACTACTAAGTCTTTACTTGTAGCGCTGCCAAAATCCAGCGCTACTGATAATTACCAGCAGCGCCTGTTACTTTCCAGCGCTACTGATAGTGTCCTGCCTATAAGGTTTCTCCTAGTAGTGATACCTTACATGAGGATTTTCTATGCTAAGGAAAGGGCTCTTGATAGGATTAATGGTCCATGGAATGAGAGTTTTCAGTTGCTTTACACCTTCAAAGCTGAAGTGGAGACGGCTAGTCCAGGGAGTGTTGTAGAGATTGACAAGCATACAGTTCAGTACAAATTAAAAGGGAAGACAGTGGAGAAGGAGTGCTTCAGGAGGGCTTTTGTTTGTTTCAAGGCTTGCTGGCAGGGGTTTCTGAATGGTTGTAGGCCCTATTTGCCTGTCGATGCAACTGCTTTGAATGGAAGATGGAGAGGCCAGCTAGCAGCAGCTTCTGCAGTTGATGGACACAACTGGCTATTCCCAGTTGCATTTGGTGTGTTGGAGGCAGATTCCGAGGAGAGTTGGGTCTGGTTTCTGCATCAGTTGCGCAACATTATAGGTACACCCTCAGGTTTAGTTATACACACAGATGCTTGCAAGGGTTTAGAGAGTGCAGTAGAAATTGTATTCCCTGGAGTGGAACATAGGGAATGTATGCGACACCTAGCGCGGAATTTTAAAAAGAAATTCAAAGGCAAAGTTTATGATGAGAACCTATGGCCAGCATCATACACATGCAGCTTGAGGAAGCATGAGCACCATTTGAAAGTGTTGTATGCTCACAATCCTTTGGTGAAGGAGTACATGGATGAACATCATGGAAAGGTGTGGTCAAGAAGCAAATTCAATGAAATCTGCAAAGTAGACTATGTGACTAATAACCTCGCTGAGTGTTTCAATGCAAAGTTCAAGTCACTGAAAGGGCTTTTGTTGTGGCAAGCATTTGATAAGATCAGGCAGATGATCATGATAAAGATGGCTCTTCGTAAAAGAATTGCAGAAACACAATATGTTGGCCATCTTATGCTCCCATCTCTGATTAAGGCATTGCATGCCAAGGCAAGAGGACTAAGGATGAAATGCATTCGACCGTTGACATACAAGGCTGAGGTGACATACACTGACAGTAAAAAATAGGGAATGGAGATATCCAGTGAACCTTGCAACTAAGGAATGCAGTTGTAGGCAATGGCAGATCCGCGGGAAGCCGTGCATACATGCCCTACATCTCATGACTGTTATTGGAGGTGAAGATGGTGAAGTTGATCAGTATTGCTCTGAATATTTCTCTGTTGCCAAATTTAGGGCTGCTTATGCTGAAAATGTGCCTGCACTCTTGGGAAAAGACCAATGGAACATAGTAGACCCAGGGTTCAAACTCCATTCTCCTGTACTGACTAGACCACCAGGAAGACCAAGGAAAAACAGGATAAGAGCTGGTGAAGAGGGTCGTGTAAAAAAACAGCGTAAGTGCGAAAAAATGTGGTGTCCTAGGGCATATTGCTAGGATTTATACCAATCCAGTTGATGCATCATTTGGAGAAAAGGAACAATGGGCAGCAGCAAATGCAGAGGAGAATGCAGCATCAGAGGAGAATGCAACAGGAAATGCAAATACTGAAGTAGCAGCTTGGTATGTGTGCAACCTTTCCCTTTTTTTTTGCATTTGTTCTCTTTTTTATCGATGGCTAAGCTTATTTCTGTTTGACCCAGCTCTAGGATAATTAGAGGCACAGGACAGAAAAGACCTAGAGAGGAAGAAACTTTGGTTGAACCATCATCTGATGCAGAATTTGAAACCATGGCTTATGAAGGTTTTGAAGCAATAAGAGAGGAGGAAGTTATTTTGTCTAAAGTTCCTTTAAGGATTAGTGAACCCACAGATGACTGTCAACTGGTCATCACTTGCTCGGTCAGTCAAAGCTCAACAAAACCGCCACCACCAGAAGTGAAGATCAGAAGCAACAAGACAAAGCTTTCAAAAGCACAAAATATCCCAGCTAGGGAAACCAGGAGCAAGATGGTTAACCCATCCCGGAACACAAGGAGCAAGGCAAAGATTTGAATTTGAACTTGAATGCAAGTCATAAACTTTGAACTTTAAGGATTTGTAATAAGGATTCTGTCGTCAATTTGAACTACTGTGAAAACTTGTAAGGTGTAATAATTCTATTTGTAATTTGATGTGAAATTTGAGGTAGAATACAAAACTGAGGCAAAATTTGAATTTTAGGCAAACTTTGAATTTGAACCAACACTTGAAGTCCATTGCCCTGTGGTGTGAGTTGCAAAGTTGCTGAACTATTATAAACGTTAGGTGATCAATCCGATCTCTTTTGCGTGGTAAAACTTGTAGTCATGAGAAATGTGCTCCAAATGAGCTCCCAAGCTAGGGTAAACAACCCCATTTGTAATCAAGTTTTTTTTGGACCTACTCTAAATGAGCCAAATATTTTTTATTAACACCTATTCAATCTATATAGTGTAGATTCGAAGTATCACTATTTATTGAATTAATCTTCATATTTTTACATTTTTTTTGAAAAAAATATACTTTAATAGAAAACCATTAAAAACACGTTTAAAATATGAAAATGGAAAACTAAGTTCAGATCCTTCTTATTCACTTTGAAATCAAGCTTTGGTGATTTTTTTGATTTTTTTTAAATTTTCAAAAACCGAAGGGAACCCTACCTCCTCTCCTTGGACTCTATGAAATGGTGTACATGATAGCTCATATGTGTGAAGGTTTTTTCATGAAAATGTCCATAGACAAATTTATGATTTTTGGTTGGTAACATGTCACACAAGACAACATTGTGCGCAGGTTATATATTTTTTCGATTTTTTTTAAATTAGTTATGCTCAGTCAAAGCCTTGGAAACCCCGTTGACCAGCTCAAAACCCCTCTAAACCCCACGGGGTTTCGCCTAACCCTAGCTCCGAACGTCAGCCGTCCGATCATACCCTAGCGCCAAGCGACAACCCTCAGATGTGGTCTTCTAGAATGAATTCCGAGGGCAGGCTGCGTGCAGGCTCCGCGCCGTTGGATCACATGGACGGCTCCGCATCGTTGGATCGTTGGGCGATCCGCAAGAGTTGTTGGTTGTGCTCGCCCACCCTTGCCTCCCCTTTCTTCTGCTGCTTATTCTGCGGCGACGAGAGGAGCCACTCCTCTGCTTCTTCTTCTCCGGCGACGAGAGGAGCCACTCCTCTGCTTCTTCTTCTCCTGCGACTTTGGGCGATATGTCGAGCTCCACTTCAGCGTCCCGCCCCTCGTGGACCCAGTATGGTCCACTTCCCATGGAGCGATGTCCTGACTGCCCACGCAGCGCGCCACTGATACGGTTGACTTCGAAGGAGGTCAAGAATGGCAACTATGGGCGCGAGTTCGTGAAATGCGAGAGCAAGCCAGAGGGGCAGGTTAGATCTCATGATTTTTCTCTGATTTCTTTTTCTATTTGCTTTTAATTCTTTTTCCTTGGATCTGGGATTTAGGGTTCATGTTTTCGTTTCAGATCGTGAAGAAATGCACACATTTTGAATGGCTGGATGACTACGTTAAGCGGATTCAATGCAATGGGGCCCCAACCCGGGAGCTCAATCTGCCGTCAGCACCAACGAATTTGGTCTCTGAAAGTGCTGCTCTGATAGTTGGGCATGTAGATCTGAAGGGGGAATTAAAGAAGATGAACAAGAAGTTGAAGTAGATGATTCAATTGAACAAGCAGGCGAATCTGATAGCTTTAGGATTTTATTTTTGTATAGGTGCTCTAGGATTTTCTTACTTGCTGGTCATCACTCGTTAGAGATGTTATTAGTGTGGTGTCATGTGCTCTAGGATTTGGTTAAATATGTGGATCATGTGCTCTAGGATTTTCTTAAATTTGTGGATCATGTGCTCTATGCTCTGTGTTGCTTAATTTGTGGATCATGTCAGTTTCGTCAGTTTTGTACACTTTCAGTTTCTTCAGTTTCGTCAGACAACACCGACCGCAGAAGAAAAAAAAACGTAGTTCTAGGGCCCAAATTGAAACTAAGCTCTGGTTTGGCCATCGCATTGCGTTGAGTGTCGAAGGCCCACAAAGATAAAAGAGGCCTAGAAAATAGTGCACGCGCTGGCTCTGTCTTTTTGCTTGATTATTACCATGGTAAATCCATTTATTGCCATGCCTAACAAAAATAGTGCATGATGGTAAATCGATTTATTGTTAGCAGTACAACTTTTGTCCCATGGCATTTTTGTACAGATAATTGCCATGGCGAACTTAAGAATAACTTTTTCCATGTCATTGTTAGTGTAGATACCATGACAAATTCTTTATTGAACATGTTTTGGTTGCAAGAAAAATATTGTATACATGATTTTTTGTTTTTGTTTTTGTTTTATACACGATTTTTTTTTGTAGAACATGGCAAATTTATTATTAAGAGCATGTCAGATTTAATTATGTAGATCATGATATCCATCAGGAACCACGTCTAAAATAAAGTCTGGTGGCACCATTAGCCACCATATCCATCTAGAGAGCTTGTCTAGGGCTCGGCTACGGCACCATATCCATCTAGAGAGCATGTCCAGAGCTCGGCTACGGCACCGTATCCATCTACCGATATCTCACGTAGCAAGCTTACATCCATAACATAGAAAGTAGCAAGCATAGCATAGTTCTTACATAAAACATAGGGTGCCATAAAACATAGGGTGCCCTACAATCATCCATGACACTAGAGAAAATAACCAGCAACCAGAGTCAGCTAAACATAGCTCAGAGAGCATAATAGCGAAAGCATACAATATATATCCTACGTACTACCTAGTGCACTACGCGTCTTCGTAGTCGGAGATGGCTTGATCCGCCTGCGCCGGAGCCTGGTCCGCCTGGGCCGCCACCTGTGCCTCCTCCTGCGCCGCCCGCGTTGCCTCCATCTGCTGCTGACGAAGACGCCGGGCTTTCGCAGCTGCTTCCGAGCGGATGGAGTTGAAGATTACCACCTGGTCGGGCCACAGATAGTAGACCGGCGGTGCCTCCACTTCCGGCTCCTCCGGCGGCGCCTCCACTTTCGGCTCCTGCGGCGGCACCTCCACCTCCGGCTCCTGCGGCGGCGCCTCCTCCTCCGGCTCCTGCGCCTGCGCCTCTGCCTCCTCCTCCCCCATCTCCAACCCCTCCTCGAAATCCTCCTTCGGTTCCAGAGGTAGCCTCGCTTGCCTCCGGATTTGGGCCTTCCAAAGGAGGAAGAGACGGTCTTCGATTGTGTAGTAATGGCGGCATGGTGGCATGGCTGATGGGCTCAGAGAGGGGAGTGCTCGGGTCCCGGCGGAGAGAGGGAGCAGGCGGATGAGCTAGGGTTGGGGGACGCCATCCGGCTTAAATAGCCATCTACGGATAATGATGGGGAGCCGGATAGGTGCCTCGACAGTCAAGGAGAGGAGGTCAAAGAAATTTGAATTTGAGAAATGTGCTCCAAGGCAGGGTAAACAGCCCCATTTGTGATGAGTAATACATTATTTCACTCGCAAAAAAAATGCTTTTGTACATGAAGGGAGTGACATATGGGTTGGTAAAAAAGGTGGGCGAAGCCCGCACGTAGCACTGCACCCTGGCCTCGGTCTGTGGCACTTGGAAGGTGGAGACGCATGCGAGAATAGAGGAACCAGCGGCAGCGACCGTCGCTGCGTCCGTGGCGGCGCGCATGCAGGCAGGCTAGCTCGATCACATGGCATGCATAGCAGGCTTCTATATCGTGGCGGCGCACGTCGATCGGTATGCCCTAGACTTTAATTGCCGCGCTGAATTGATGTTGCAGAGGTCAAAGGCTGAGACGGTGTGAACTGAGAATCGATCGAGGAGGCGCTTGCGAGAAGGGATGAATCGGCAGCAGCGACAGACACTCCGTCCCGTGGCGGCTCACAGGAAGGCTGTGTCTGTGGCGGCGCGCGGCGGCGCATGCAGGCAGGCTGGCTGGTTCATGTCGCGCATGCATAGCAGGCTTATCGTGGCGGCGTGCATCAGCACATGATGCACGCGGGCGTTTAATGCAACGGCCCAAACGAAACCACGGCCCAACGGTCCAACCAGCGCCACGGTCCAACGCGACCCCACTTGGCAGGTCCAACGGGCGACACAGTCCAGCACGGCCCCACACGTCAGAATGGTCAAAGGAGGGCGACACAGTCCAACGCGGTCCCACTTGGCAGGTCCAACGGGCGACACAGTCCAGCACGGCCCCACTCGTCAGAGTTAACGGTCAAGCCATTGACCCAACGGCAATGTCCGCTGTGACCAGTTCTGAGGGTTTCGGGCAAGGGAGTGGGGAAAAGTGAGCAAAAGTTAAGAGCGTGGGTATGAATGAGTACGGCTAAGGAACCAGGGGCACAGAAATAAAAATCCCTACTTTTTATATGTGAAGTCATCACTGCCCATAAGATCATCATATATACTCTTTGCTTTTATTCTATACTTCTTTCTATTTCTTTTTCAAAAGATCATAGCAAGCAAGCAAAGCCCTCAACTCAAAACTACTTTTTATTATATAACTCTCGGACTCGCTTACATAGGGGGAACATAAAGCAAAACTCAAAACTAGATCACACTAAAAACTTTATTCTACTAGATCAAGATATAACCAAAAGGATCGAACTAAGAAAAACGAAGAAAGTAAAAGATGTGATGGTGATACGATACCGGGGCACCTCCCCCAAGCTTGGCACAAGCCAAGGGGAGTGCCCATACCCATGTGTTTAGTTGTCTTTCTTCGGAGGTGGTGATGATGGAGTTGGATATTTAAGCTTGTTCAGTTTCCTCTTAAGCATAAAATTATGTTCCCTCAGATCGTCAACCTCCTGCTCGAGCTTCAATATCCTTTGACATAATTCTTGCTTGCTCTCCTGCAGAAAACGAGAAGGATAAATAGAACCTTGGGTTTTCTCCTTGTGTTTGGGAGGCTCGATTTCCTAAACTCCACGTGCATATCTCCTGGTTGAGGCAGGGGAATCTCTTCTTCATCCGAGCTTTCTTCCTCATACTTGCCTTCTTGTTCCTCCTCCGAGAACAATCCATAAGGATCTAAGTACCCGTAGAGCTTGGGATTGGCAAGATAATGCGATACATAGCTCTCCCCCATCGGACTCTTGGGACGACATCTTGCTCTAAATCTGCTGCAAAAACAGCTCAAAACGAAAACAGGAAGTATTGTCGTGATACGAAGGTCCAAACCTTCAGGAGATTATATAATGAATTTTTACCGACCAACAGGAGTATTCTACAAGAAAACGGAGTCCGGAGGGTACACAGAGTGGCCACAAGCCACAGGGGCGCGCCCAGGGGGGTAGGGCGCGCCCCCCTGGCTTGTCGCCTCCTCGTGCACTTTTCAGACTACTTTAAATTTTCCTAATTTATTAAATATTGCAAAACGGAGAAAAATTGCTATTGGAAAAGTTTTGGAGTCGGTTTGCTTACCGTACCACATACCTATTCCTTTTCAGAGTCTGAAACGTTCTGGTAGGTCTCCCTAATGTACTCCTCCGGAGTTATTGTATTGATAATATTGGTTTCAACATTTATGGGAGTACCTAAGATATAATGTTTAATTCTTTGCCCGTTTACCACCTTCGGATTTGTGCCTTCAGCGTTGTTGATCTTGATGGCACCGGAACGATATACTTCCTCGATAATGTAAGGCCCTTCCCATTTAGAGAGAAGTTTTCCTTTAAAAAATCTTAAAAAAGAATTGTATAGCAAGACATGGTCACCTACATTGAATTCACGCTTTTGTATCCTTTTATCATGCCATCTCTTAACATTTTCTTTAAACAACTTGGCATTCTCATAGGCCTAGGTTCTCCATTCATCAAGTGAGCTAATGTCAAATAACCTCTTCTCACCAGCAAGTTTGAAATCATAGTTGAGCTCTTTGATTGCCCAATAAGCTTTATGTTCTAGTTCTAGAGGTAAGTGACATGCTTTACCATAAACCATTTTATACGGAGACATACCCATAGGGTTTTTGTAAGCAGTTCTATAAGCCCATAATGCATCATCAAGTGTCTTAGACCAATTCTTTCTAGATCTATTAACAGTCTTTTGCAAGATCAATTTAATTTCTCTATTGCTTAATTCTACTTGACCACTTAGCAAGCAATTTACGGAAAGCAACATGAATAAAGTGTGAACCACCATCAGTCATTAAATATCTAGGGACTCCAAATCTAGGGAAAATAACTTCTTTAAGCATTCTAATAGAAGTGTTATGATCAGCACTACTAGTTGGAATAGCTTCTACCCACTTAGTAACATAATCAACAGCAACTAGAATATGAGTATACCCGTTGGACTTTGGAAAAGGTCCCATATAATCAAAACCCCAAACATCAAATGGTTCAATAACAAGAGAGTAATTCATAGGCATTTCCTGACGTCTACTAATATTACCAATTCTTTGACATTCATCACAAGACAAGACAAACTTATGAGCATCCTTGAAGAGAGTAGGCCAATAAAAACCAGATAGTAATACCTTGTGTGCAGTTCTATCTCCAGCGTGGTGTCCTCCGTAGGCCTCGGAGTGACACTTGTGTAGGATCTGTTCCTGTTCATGCTCAGGTACACAACGTCTAATAACACCATCTACTCCTTCTTTATAAAGGTGTGGATCATCCCAAAAGTAATGTCTTAAATCATAGAAGAACTTTTTCTTTTGTTGGTATGTGAAACTAGGTGGTAAGAATTTAGCAACAATGTAATTAGCATAATCAGCATACCATGGAGCATTACGTGAAGCATTTATGACAGCTAATTGTTCATCAAGAAAGCTATCATCAATAGGTAGTGGGTCATCAAGAACATTTTCTAACCTAGACAAGTTGTCTGCTACAGGGTTCTCAACTCCCTTTCTATCAATAATATGCAAATCAAATTCTTGTAGCAGAAGAACCCATCTAATAAGTCTAGGTTTAGCATCTTTATTTTCCATAAGATATTTAATAGCAGCATGATCAGCGTGAACAGTTACTTTGGAATCAACAATATAAGGTCTGAACTTATCACAAGCAAACACAACTGCTAAAAATTCCTTTTCAGTGGTAGCATAGTTTCTTTGAGCACTGTCTAGAGTTTTACTAGCATAATGGATAACATTTAATTTCTTATCAACTCTTTGTCCTAGAACAGCACCAACGGCATAATCACTAGCATCACACATAATTTCAAAGGGTAGGTTCCAATCAGGTTGTTGAACAACAGGTGCAGTGATCAAGCCTTTCTTAAGTATTTCAAATGCTTCTACACAATCATCATCAAAAACAAAAGGAATATCTTTTTGCAAGAGATTAGTGAGAGGTCGAGAAATTTTGGAGAAGTCTTTAATAAACCTCCTATAGAAACCAGCATGACCAAGGAAACTTCTTATACCTCTGATATCCGTAGGACACGGCATTTTTTCAATAGCATCAACTTTAGCTTTTTCAACTTCAATACCTCTTTCGGATATTTTGTGTCCCAAGACAATACCTTCATTAACCATGAAGTGGCACTTTTCCCAATTCAAGACAAGATTTGTTTCTTCGCATCTCTGCAAAACTCGATCAAGGTTGCTCAAGCAATCATCAAAAGAAATTCCGTAAACGGAGAAATCATCCATGAAAACCTCAACAATCTTTTCACAAAAGTCAGAGAATATAGCAGTCATACATCTTTGAAAGGTAGCAGGTGCATTGCATAAACCAAAAGGCATACGTCTATAAGCAAAGGTACCGAAAGGACAAGTAAAAGTGGTCTTCTCTTGGTCCTCTTTTGACACAGGTATTTGAGAGAAGCCAGAATAACCATCTAGAAGCAAAAGTGTGTGTGTTTGGATAGTCTTTCTAGCCTTTGATCAATAAAAGGCAGAGGGTAATGATCTTTCCTAGTAGCTTTATTTAATTTCCTAAAATCAATTGCCATTCTATATCCTGTAACAATTCTTTGCGGGATCAATTCAATTTTTTCATTAGGAACAACGGTAATACCTCCCTTCTTAGGGACACAATGAACGGGACTAACCCATCTACTATCAGCAATAGGATAAATTATACCTGCCTCCAGAAGCTTTAATATTTCATTTCTTACCACTTCTTTCATTTTAGGATTTAACCGTCGTTGGTGATCAACAACTGGTTTAGCATCAGGCTCCATATTAATTTTATGCTGACATAGAGTGGGGCTAATGCCCTTAAGATCATCAAGAGTATATCCAATAGCAGCACGGTGCTTCTTCAGAGTTTTCAATAACCTCTTTTCTTCATGCTCTGAAAGGTTAGCACTAATAATAACAGGATATATCTTCTTTTCATCAAGATAGGCATATTTCAAAGTATCCGGTAATTGTTTAAGCTCAAACACGGGATCACCCTTGGGTGGAGGAGGATCCCCAAGTATTTCAACAGGCAGGTTGTGTTTCAGAATAGGATGCTGATCAAAGAAAATCTTATCTATTTCATTCCTTTCATTCATATGCATATCGTTTTCATGGTCTAGCAAATATTGTTCTAAGGGATCAGTAGGAGGCACAGCAATAGAAGCAAGTCCAATAATTTCATCCTTACTAGGCAATTCTTTATCATGGGGTTGTCTACGAAATTTAGAGAAATTAAACTCATGGGACACATCCCAAAAACTTACAGTAACAGTTTCTTTCTCACAATCTATCTTAGCATTAACAGTATTCAAGAAAGGGTCTACCAAATATAATGGGACAAAAATCATCTTGTGGGGAACCAAGAACAAGAAAATCAGTAGGATATTTTATTTTCCCACACAAGACTTCAACATCTCTAATAATCCCAACTGGTGCTATAGTATCTCTATTAGCAAGCTTAATGGTAACATCAATTTCTTCAAATTCAGCTGGTGCAATATCATTCATAATTTCTTGATATAAGGTAAAGGGAATTGCACTCACACTAGCACCCACATCACATAAGCCATGATAACAATGATCTCCTATTTTAATAGAAACAACAGGCATGCCAACAATAGGTCTATGTTTATCTTTAGTATCAGGTCTAGCAATTCTAGCAGCTTCATCACAGAAATGAATAACATGCCCATCAATATTATCAACCAAGAGATCTTTAACCATAGCAATACTAGGTTCAACTTTAATTTGTTCAGGGGGTGTAGGTGTTCTAATACAGCTCTTACGAACCACAGTTGAAGCTTTAGCATGTTCCTTTATTCTAACAGGGAAAGGTGGTTTCTCAATATAAGCAGCAGGAATAAAAGGATCAGCATTATAAACAATAGTTTCTTCTTCAACTTTAATAGGTTCAACTACTTTCACTTCAATGGGAGGATGATATTTAAACCACTTCTCCTTAGGGAGATCAACATGAGTAGCAAAAGATTCACAGAAAGAAGCTACTATCTCAGAGTCAAGTCCATATGTAGTGCTAAATTCACGAAAAGCATCGGTGTCTATAAAGGATTTAACACAATCAAACTTAAGGTTTATACCTGACTCCTTACCTTCGTCGAGTTCCCAATCTTCGGATTTGCGTTTAATTCTTTCCAATAAATCCCATTTGAATTCAATATCTTTCTTCATAAAGGAACCAGTACAAGAAGTATCGAGCATGGATTGATCATTACGAGAAAGCCGAGCATAAAAATTCTGAATAATAATTTCTCTTGAGAGCTCATGATTGGGGCATGAATATAACATTGACTTAAGCCTCCCCCAAGCTTGAGCGAAACTTTCTCCTTTACGAGGCCAAAAATTATAAATATAATTCTGATCACGATGAACCAGATGCATAGGATAAAACTTCTGATGAAATTCCAATTTCAATCGGTTGTAGTTCCATGATCCAATATCATCACATAGCCTATACCATGTTAATGCCTTCTCCTTCAAAGATAAAGGAAAGACCTTCTTCTTGACATCATCCTCGGGCAAACCTGCAAGCTTAAATAATCCACAAACTTCATCCACATGGATTAGATGCAAATCAGGATGTAGCGTTCCATCTCCTGCATAAGGATTAGCTAGCAGTTTCTCTATCATACCCGAAGGAATTTCATAATAAATATTTTCAGTAGGTTCAGTAGGTTGAGGAGCAACTCTTTTTGCTTCCAGTCGAGGTGAAGATACCCCGAACAAGCCCCTCAAAGGATTATTTTCCATAGCAACAAGTGACAGTAAATTTCAGCACACTATATAAATTTTTCCTTACCAAATTCCACTCACCAAAGGTGCTTCACTCCCCGGCAACGGCGCCAAAAAAGAGTCTTGATGACCCACAAGTATAGGGGATCTATCGTAGTCCTTTCGATAAGTAAGAGTGTCGAACCCAACGAGGAGCAGAAGGAAATGACAAGCGGTTTTCAGTAAGGTATTCTCTGCAAGCACTGACATTATCGGTAACAGATAGTTTTGTGATAAGATAATTCGTAACGGATAGCAAGTAAAAAATGTAGCAAAGGTGCATCAAGGTGGCCCAATCCTTTTTATAGCAAAGGACAAGCCTGGACAAACTCTTATATAAAGCAAAGCGCTCCCGAGGACACATGGGAATTTCTGTCAAGCTAGTTTTCATCATGCTCATATGATTCGCGTTCGTTACTTTGATAATTTGATATGTGGGTGGACCGGTGCTTCGGTGCTGCCCTTATTTGGACAAGCCTCCCACTTATGATTAACCTCCCTTGCAAGCATCCGCAACTACGAAAGAAGAATTAAGATAATCTAACCATAGCATGAAACATATGGATCCAAATCAGCCCCTTACGAAGCAACGCATAAACTAGGGTTTAAGCTTCTGTCACTCTAGCAACCCATCATCTACTTATTACTTCCCAATGCCTTCCCCTAGGCCCAGATAATGGTGAAGTGTCATGTAGTCGACGTTCACACAACACCACTAGAGGAGAGACAACATACATCTCATCAAAATATCGAACGAATACCAAATTCACATGATTACTTATAACAAGACTTATCCCATGTCCTCAGGAACAAACGTAACTACTCACAAAGCATATTCATGTTCATAATCAGAGGAGTATTAATTATCATTAAGGATCTGAACATATGATCTTCCACCAAGTAAACCAACTAGCATCAACTACAAGGAGTAATCAACACTACTAGCAACCCACGGGTACCAATCTGAGGTTTTGAGACCAAGATCGGATACAAGAGATGAACTAGGGTTTGGAGAGGAGATGGTGCTGATGAAGATGTTGATGGAGATTGACCCCCTCTCGATGAGAGGATCGTTGGTGATGACGATGGCTTCGATTTCCCCCTCCGGGAGGGAAGTTTCCCCGGCAGAACAGCTCCGCCGGAGCCCTAGATTGCTTCTGCCCAGGTTCCGCCTCAAGACGGCGGCGCTTCGTCCCGAAAGCTCTCTTATGATTTTTTCCAGGTCAAAACCCTCCATATAGCAGAAGATGGGCACCAGAGGGCTGCCAGGGGGCCCACAAGCCACAGGGGCGCGCCCTGGGGGGTAGGGCGCGCCCCCCAGGCTTGTGGCCTCCTGGTGGGTCCCCTCTGGTATTTCTTTTGCCCAATATTTTTTATATATTCCAAAATAATTCTTCGTAACTTTTCAGGACTTTTGGAGTTGTGCAGAATAGGTCTCTCGTATTTGCTCCTTTTCCAGTCCAGAATTCCAGCTGTCGGCATTCTCCCTCTTCACGTAACCTTGTAAAATAAGAGAGAAAAGGCATAAGTATGGTACCATAATGTGTAATAACAGCCTATAATGCAATAAATATCAATATAAAAACATGATGCAAAATGGACGTATCAGATCACACTTTGATCTTGCCTTGTTGTAGTTCTTTTCGTTTGTTTTCTTTGAGCCTACAGGCTTGTTCTCTACTAGCAAGAGGAAATGAAGAGAATGCATTGGGACTTGATGGAGGGGAAGAATGAGCCAGCGCGAGAAAGTTTAACAATATGCATAATCCCTTGTCTCGCAATATTATTTGAGGAAGAATTTCCAGTTTACTGGTTGCATTTGAATTAGTTCCCCACGTTAGTCGAATATCATCTATTCATAACTCCCAAGTTCAGATTTTGCTAGTCAAACCTTGTGGGAAAGCATGTTTTTGTTTTAAATGGAAAATCTAAAAAAAATAGAGGTCAGGAACTTTCAAAGAGAACAAGTACTTAAGCAATTCAAGTCCACATGCTGAATTTGATTGACTTGATGACACCTATTGATGGAGTTGTTTAGAGGGATGAATATTTGAAGTGATTGATGTTATGCCAAAATATATTCGCAATACTTAAATCGTGGAGCTCTAGCCCTAGGCTGGTTTCACGTCTCGTTGCTATATGTTGAGATAATTCGTGTAACTACAACTCCGTCCCGAACTTGGGGATTGTGTGGTAAATGACCGACCTTCCCCAAGGGAGTGTGCAAGTGGTAAATAAAAGCACTGATCGCTGAGCTCGAAAGAGACAACCATTCTTGATCCATAATGCATGAAATTAAGCCACAACATAATCCAACTGCATAGTGAATTTTGGCATAACCCCGTCACCGAGGATTGAAATCCCGAAGAGCAATGACTGAGAGAAGTGTTTGAGAGTCATGACTAGGAAGCATTAGTGGGTGTTAATGAAAAACTTGAGTACTCTGCTATCTTTGATCTCCAAACCTTCTAAATGCATTTTGATGTTTGAGATTAACTTGAATTTCTATCTAATAGATAAACACCTTCATTTGCTTGCCTAAACACTCGGTTAGCAAATAAAATTTGTTTTGAGAAATTATAACTAATGGTATAATATTATATGTGATTAAGCAACAAGTTTACGTGCAACTATTCAATTGCAAATACTTTCTAGAATGATCTTGCAGGATAATAGAGGATGGATATGATGTATTTTCTTGAGCCGGTAAAACTCTTTCCATTCAACCAATCTCCTTTTCACTCTCTTGATTTCTTGTTTGCTCAAGGACGAGCAAATCTTAATCTTAGGGGAGTTTATGGCCAACAATTTGCGATGTTTTTCATAGTGATTTCCATTTGGTTTCATTGGATTTACGTTATTCTTCAGATATTTCTAATGCCAATCCAACAAAAGAGAGGAAAATCTACTTTGTCCTTTGGATGGCAGGAAATAACATATTTGGAAGGAAACCAAAGGAGATTGCTGCAAATCAAGCCAATTGGAGCAAGTTTCCTGAAGAGAACATTGTCAACGGGCGCACCAGAGTGGAAGACGGTGTTCCATACGACCGCAAGCGCTCACATGAGCTGTCGTTTGGACTGCCAACAGCCCATCCTTATCTATACAAGCAACTTCCATGAAGGGACCACAAGAAGAAGAGAACCCTAGCCGCCGCCACACCATCCAGAATAGGAGAAGAGAGGATCTGAAGAACTCACGAGGATCATCGTACTTTTTGGTCCGTTCATCTCCGTCACCATCATCACCTCCTTCACTATTGTAAGAGGGGTTGGAACTTGTAGTCTCAACTCCATCTCATCTGAGATCAAGACTATTTGAGTACCATTTCATCTCATTCTGGATCCCCTCGATACTATCGATATGGTTTTCATGGTTTTTATCTCTGTTGTGATTGATTCCCCTCTTATGATGTGTGTGTAATTTCCCTAGGTGTGGGAGATGTAGGTAAGTGGTAAGATTTACATGTGCCTATTCTATATGCCATCATTTGAATTTGTAGTAGTATGGTCTACTTAGTATGTTGTTATACTGTGGTCGTGGTTTTAAATAGCGGATAGCGGGCTGGTAGCGGATTGGGTTCCGCATAGCGGAATGCGGATAGCGGGCGATAGTGCGGGCACTATGTACGCGTAGCGGATTTATAAAAACACTAGATTCTTTTTTATATCACTAGAACATGAACAAAAAGTAATGACATTTAATTTCAGTGATAGCGGTCGCTATTGCGCTAGCGCTATTGCGGATGCAATAGCGGATGCTATCTTCGCTATTTAAAACTATGATTGTGGTGAACTCTATGTGTGTTGTCCAATTTAAGGGTCCAGGCAACATGATCTCAAGACCTACACAAAAAACAGGTAACACATATTGTTTAACAACTCTGTGACCTCTGACGTGACGGGTGGAGATATCTATGAGAACCGAAGTCAATATGAGATAACGGTGATCCATTGAAATTACTGCTTGGTTCTGGTCTTATGACCTTAATTGTGGAAACGACCACTATGTGGCAACGGAGAAGCAGGACCATAGAATGAAATGTAACCCCTAGTGGAGGAGTTTCATGACTCTACAGAGAACCGCCTACAGAAAGTTTATATCAAATACTATGAGTACAATACAAGATAACTGGTATTACCGTCGCACTAGCACAATTCATATATTCTTACCATGATTTGAAATCTCTCCGCACCTAATATCTTCATTGCAGGAAACACCATTTACAATTTAGCTCTTGTTATTTACTTTCTTTAGTTATTTAGTAGACACCTTTAAACCCTCTTTAAATTAACATATTTAGTTTATCATTTGCCCAGGACAGTAATAGTATTTGGAGTAGCTCAAGCAGTACTTCACACAAGAACTGTGACACCTTGTGTGTGACAGAAACACCTCCATAAATACTCTCCTCCGCTCTTTGTTGGGACGATTACTCATTGGAATACTTCTACGAAAGTGCTACACTACCCTGTTTGGTCTACAAGTACCACATCCCTCGCTCTATATGACCGCGCATACGAACTTAGGTGGTCATATGAAACACCGTATTTTCCTCTATTTTGCCTGGAACTTGGTTTTCTTCGAAAATTCCTGCGGGGTTAGTGACAACACTTGTACTTGGAAAATACTAAGAAAATCCAATAGTGCAATTGTCCACTTACAAAATTTGAGCAGACAAACAATTTCAACTAATGAAATCTTAACCAAAACAATTTTAATAGCAATCCATGCATAGTGCCAAAGCAAACATATGAGTGCAGACTAAACTATAAAGACTCAAAACTAAGAAAGACTCCTACTCACTTCCGGGCTGCCTCCCGATAGCGCTTTCTTTAGCGCCATATAGTTAGGCTTCAATGCTCAATATATCCACCCGGCTCCCAAGGGATATCGACCAGGTGTGTAGTTGGACTTGCCTTGAACTACTGTTTGGAGCATCTCATAGCAAAGTGTGGTCGGAGTCATACCCTCTTGCGATGCAACATCATCACGTATGTGAAGAGGTCCTCGCTCTCAAGCGAGGACTAATGCACCAGAGTAGGAAGATATGTCTCCATGTACTTCTGCAATGCAAGGGTTAGAGATATTTGAACAAATTTTAATATATCTCCTTGGCTACCATTGCAGGGGAACACTTCCTAAAATTCTTCTTTTGGAGTGGTTAACTCAACACTCCTTAATGCTTTCCCCTGCATAAGAAAATCGTCCAAAGAAGCATAGTTGGACATTAGCATCGATAAATCAAGAGTATATTCTTCCTCTATTTTGGCATTTGAGATAACAAGGTAGTTATCATCCTCAACTTGAGGGTGACATTTCTGCATGGGAAGTTTGTTAGCATCTAATTCATTCAAAGTAGAGTTATCACTATACTCTTGTTCCTGTATATTGGAGGGTTATTTTATCAAGAACTCCTCTTCCTCGTGCTTTCCTTTTTCCTCTTCTTTGTCTTCTTCAGCTTTTTCCTGTAACACATCATATTCACAAATATACTTACCACCACAAAAATAAAACATGATGGTCATCGCATGATACATATCAGTAAGTATGGCACTCTCTTCATTGGCTTGAACCTATTTAATTTCTTTAAGCAACATCCTGACACCTTCGCATAAAGCATATTGATGCGGCGCATCCCACGGTCATCCCCATGGACCCATCACCATCAACTCAAGCTCCAAAGGATCTCATGACAAGAACCCGTGCACGTGCCATTGAATCCGAGGTGACATCTCTCCTTGTTCTGCCACCGTTCGATTCTATGGAGACAAGGCTGCTACCTCAAGCAGAAGTTCTTTGCATACTCAGGTACTCGGGAGATGAACATGTGAGTGACCACGAAGAACCACAAGGACGCCAAGCTAGGAAGTACTAAGGAGGAGCTGCAGACAAGCTACAGCCCCCGGACGTCCGGACCCTCCTCGGACGTCCGACGCCTGGGGTCCAGCCCCAGCCAGAAGACCACAGCAGGTCCAAATCGGCCGGACGTTCGACCCCTCTCCGGAAACCCGGCGCCAAGCGACCAGAGTCGAATCCTCGGAAGTCTGAAGCCTCCGGACGATCGAGCCCCGGACGTCCGACATGCTCCGGAAATTCGGCCACTCCGCGCCCAAACCAAATCGTCGGACGACCGACCGACCCTGGACCTCCGGACCGCCGTGAAGCCCCGGACGTCCGGACCCTGTCTGCGCACAACCACTTGGGCATTGGCCCATGTATCCCTTTGTTCGCCTAAGACTATAAAAACCCTTCCCCCTCCTCTAGCTAGTGTTAGCTTATGTTTAGCACTTGACTTTGTTGAGCATAGCTCTACCAACTTCCTTCTCCCACGGAGTTGTAGACCTCTTTGAGAGAAGATCCGAAGTGGATGCCAAGGCCCCTATCAAGGGAAGATCCCATAGGATACCAAGACCTCATCCCCTCCGGAGTGAGACGACTATCTGTTACTTGTATCTCCTTGTTGACTTTGGATCTATGTACCTCTTGTGTTTGAGTGGATTTAGTGGATGTGTGATCGGAGATCGTTCTTGAGTTCGTCTTTTCTCTTGTGATTTCTCCCTTTTCCCCCTCCAAGTGTGAAAAGATCGACACACATGGGTGTGCCCCGAATCATATTGGTATCAAGAGCCACGTTGATTCACACCTTGGAGTCCCTCCCTCCACTTTCTAGCCGAATTTTGTTTCGTTTTGACCTAATTTCTAAAATCCCCCAAACAAATAGCCCTACCAAATTTCTTGGATTAGTTGGATTTGAGAAGATTTTGTTGATTTTGATCCATGGATTTCGTTGGGGACAAGTGAATCTAGCTTTCCCCCATCATTCCCATCATTTTCCACTGTCAAATCGCCCCAATTTTGGACGAAATTTTTATTTTGTTTCGAGTTCATCGTCCCCGAGGTCAACCAGTGAAACCCGCAGGCCCTGAATGACCGAGCGCCTCCGGACAACCGAGAGCCTCCGGACGACTGAGCCCTGGACGTCCGACAGGGTCCGGACATCCGAGCAACTCTGAACATCCTGATTTTGCAGCCCGAATTTTTGTCCTCGACCATTTTCTTCCGCATTTGTTTCCGCCAATTCTTCCGCAACCCCTTGCGTTTGAGATTTTGAGTCGCGAGCTCGCCACTTCCTAAGGTGTTTCGGCTACTTAGGAGTGGTTCTACATCATCATCGCCGCTCATCATCGCCCTGGTTCGTCACCGACCAACTCTTCGTTGACACCACACCGTAAGCAAGGACAGTAAACGCGACGACACTCTTGACTCTACCCTTGCCATTGCATTGTTACCCCGAGCCTATTCGCATTACTTGCCTATCGATACTAGCTATTGAGTATTGCCGGGCTACGCTACTTGTGCACGTTAGTGATACATACTCCGCATAGCTCAAACTGCGTGCATATATCATAGTATCATTTTGGTATCATCTTGGTATCTTTTGTGTTCAAGTAGTCCCCACATATATAATTGCTATCTTGGTGTGCACGTCCTGCATAGTGACCATACAAATATCATTGCCAAAAGAAAGAGAAGCAAAGCTTTTAAGCAAGAGCAAAACAGCAATAGCATCGCCAATTTTGCATATCATACTTGATCATCTTGGATCAGTTGAGCGAGTGACACGTGCCTCATACATACATAGCAAGTCGGGAATAGGAAGACGACATGTTTTGTTTCTTCTAGGTTGTGCACAAGTTCGTATCAAGCCCATTTCAGCAATCATGCTAGCGTCTCTCTAGTGTTGTGCAACGCGAGCGTTTTCCGTGGATTCCACATTTTGGCTCATCCTTGGTTGCACGACCCCACTTATCTATCCGTGTGTGTGTTTGCGTGTATACTCATTGCTAGTGATCTACATTGTCTTACTTATGAACTTGCGAATCTCTTTCAACATTATTGAATCTTATCTTTCGGATTGCTTGCAATTTGTGCCACTATCCTAACCAAGCTAGTCCATAAGCCTTAATTTTGTAGGTGTGAGAAGGACGATCTTCGGTAACAATTCTACTACTTCCACATTTGCATATTGAGTGACCTTTGATCCATATTCAACTTGTGGAACGGTAATTGATATAGTCGTCTCATTCTTCCACTTATATCTACTTGAGTGCTATGGATAAGTCAAGCATCCACAACCCGACATTTGAGGAGCAAGAGGACGATGCAACTACTTACGTCACCAAGTTACAATTCTTCGGAGCGCGAAAGGCAATGCGCCAGTCGCATGACGTCCTGAATGACCGCATCGAGCAACTCGCCACCGACGTACGCGAATCCAAAGTGCGCACGAGGGACTACCTTGACACCAAGCTCTCAAGCCAAATGGAATTTTGCACCTTGATGGTCAAGCGCGTTTCTTCTACATCTACATCATCCGGACGGCGTCACTCAAGTCGCCACTCATCGGAGTACTCTTCCAGCGATAGTCTACCTCGAGCACGTCCTCATCACCAAGATGACCGCTCCGGTCCAAGTTCACACTAAGGCCGCCAACAACAAGCTTCGTAGAATCCCTTCCATGGCAATGGACTACAAGATCGACTTCGCGAGCGTGCTCGACGTCACCAACAAGAACAAGAAGCATTGGAACAGGAATGCCAACAACAACGCCGAGAAGAAGAACAACGTCTCCGCGAAGAACAAGCGCTAGAAGCCCAACGTGCACTCCGTGACACAACTTGAGCTTTGGAGGAACACAACCGTCAAGCACGTCAAGAACAAGAAGCACTTTGCCGTGAACAACAAGAAGAAGCCAATCGCCAAGAGGAGCACCAAGAAATGCGCAACCGAGCGCGTCCACCTCATCGCCGTCCTCAAGCTCATCACGATCAATACGAGGATGATGACGAACAAGGGTCACGTGGCTTGAGACTACGTCGGTATTTCCCCAAAGAGGAAGGGATGATGCATCACAACTACGGTAAGTATTTTCCTCCGTTATGAAACCAAGGTATCGAACCAGTAGGAGGACCATGCAATACTATGTAAACGGTACCTGCACACAAAGAACAAATACTTGCAATCTCTCAACGGTAAAAAGATAGATTAGATTGTAGATTGGATAAATATATCTCACAAGAACACAAAATAAAAGAGGCAAATAAAAAGTGCAGCAAAGTATTTTTAGGTTTTTGGAATAATAGATCTGAAAACAAAAACGGCAAAAAGATAGATCGAAAAGCAATATGTTGGAAAAGTAGACCCGGGGGCCATAGGTTTCACTAGTGGCTTCTCTCATGAGTATAGCACACGATGGGTGAACAAATTACTGTTGGGCAATTGATAGAAGGTTAAATAATCATGACGATATCCAAGGCGATGATCATTATATAGGCATCACGTCCAAGATTAGTAGACCGAAACGATTCTGCATCTACTACTATTACTCCACACATCGAGGGCTATCCAGCATGCATCTAGTATATTAAGTTCATGGAACAACGGAGTAATGCAAGAAGAACGGTGACATGATGTAGACAAGATCTATTCATGTAGGAATAGACCCCATCTTGTTATCCTTAATAGCAACGATACATGCGTGCCTTGCTGCCGCTTCTGTCACTGGGAGAGGACACCACAAGATCGAACCCATCACAAAGCACCTCTTCTCATGGCAAGAAAAATCGATCTAGTTGGCCTAACTAAACCAAATATTCGAAGAAGAAATACGAGGCTATAAGTAATCATGCATATAAGAGATCAAATAAGACTCAAATAATATTCATGGATAGAAACTGATCATGAACTCAAAATTCATCGGATCCCAACAAACACACCGCAAAAAGTCATTACATCAAATAGATCTCCAAGAGACCATTGTATTGAGAATCAAAAGAGAGAGAGAGAGGAAGCCATCTAGCTACTGCCTACGGACCCGTAGGTCTATGGTGGGCTACTCACGCATCATCGGAGAGGCACCAATGAGGATGATGAACCCCTCCGTGATGGTGTTAGATTGGATCTCGCGGTTCTGGAACTTGCAGCGGCTGCAAGTATTTTTCGTTGACTCTTCTAGGGTTTCTGGAATATTTGGGTATTTATAGAGCTCAGAGGCGGTGGAGGGGGTTCCCGAGGCGGCCACAACCTACTAGGGCGTGCCCTGGTGTCTTGTGGGCCGCCTGAGCTCCCTCCTGGTTACTTCTTTGGCCCACTGGCTTCCTTCTGGTCCAAAAAATCCTCCAAAAAATTACGTCGCGATTGGACTCCGTTTGGTACTGATATTCTGCGAAGTAAAAAACAAGAAAAAACAGCAACTGACACTTGGCACTATGTCAATAGGTTAGTCCCAAAAAATGATATAAAGTTTCTATAAAATGATTGTAAAACATCCAAGAATGATAATATAATAGCATTGAAAATTCAAAAACTATAGATACGTTGGAGACGTATCAGCATCCCCAAGCTTAATTCCTACTCGTCCTCGAGTAGGTAAATGATAAAAATAGAATTTTTGAAGTGGAATGCTGCCTAACATGTTCATCACATATTCTTTTCTTTTGTAGCATGGACATTTGGACTCTTAGATGGTTCAAAGGAATAGTCTAGTTTTGACATGGAGACTTTAATACTCAAGCATGCCAACAAGCAACCATGTCTTTCAAAATATCAACACTAAAGAAAGTTGTCCCTAGCCCATCATGCTCAATCATTGATCCATTCATGAAATACACTCAAATATTAACTACACCCAATGCACAAGTATGATCATAGTCCCCCCTAGTTGGTGCTTTATAAGAGAAGATGGAGACTCAAATAAAAGTAAAAATTGGATAAAGTAAATAGATAGGCCCTTCGCAGAGGGAAGTAGGGATTTGTAAAGGTGCCAGAGCTCAAAGCTTAAATTGAGAGAGAAAAATATTTTGGGTGGCATGCCTTTCCAGTCAACGAAAACGACAAACTAGTTCTCAATACTTTCCATGCTAGATACATCATAGGCGGTTCCCAAACATAAAGTAAAGTTTATTCCTTTTTCCACCATTCTTTCACAATCCATGGCTAGCCGTATCCACGGTTGCCTTCCATACCAACACTTTCCAAGGAATTTATTATTTGACAACATAAAGTAAATTTCTTTTTCATTTCGGGACTGGGCATCCCTATTACCAACGTACTCTCATGCAATGACAAGTGAATAAACACTCATCTTGAGAATAACACATCTAGCATGGAAAAATATTGGGCACCCCCTACCGTTTCATGAGCGGTACGAGCACACAAAAAGGGAATTTATTTTGAAAATTAGAGATGGCACATACAAATTTGCTTAGAACGGCATGGAAATACCGCATATAGGTAGGTATGGTGGACTCATAAGGCAAAACTGGGTTTAAGGATTTTGGATGCACAAGTAGTATTTCTACTTAGTACAAGTGGAGGCTAGCAAATAGATTGAGAAGCAACCAACCAAGAAAAGAAAATTCACATAAACGGGAATTGAGCATAACTAACACCGAATAATGCACCATAAGTAGGATGTAATTTCATTGCATAACTATTGACTTTCGTGCTTGCAGAGGGAATCACAAACCATAACACCAATATTCTTACTAAACTATAATTACTCACCAACATGACTCACATATCACTATCATCATGTCTCAAAACTATTACAAGGAATCAAGTTTAACTTGTCCAACGATCGTCATGAAAGTTTTTATTATATCCCTCTTGAATATCTATCACTTTGGGACTAGTTTCATATATTGCCATTGCTTTTGACAAGCTCAACTAAATTTAATTGAAGAACATGAGCATAAAAATTTCATCTCTCAAAATAATATAAGTGAAGCATGAGAGAATTTCTTCAAAAATTACTAACTCTCAAATTAATCTAAGTGAAGAATGAGAGTATTTCTTCAAAAATTTAAAGCACACCGTGCTCAAAAATATATAAGTGAAGCACTAGGGCAATTCCATAGCTCAAAAAATTTAAGTGAAGCATATAGAGCAATTCTAACAAATCATACCATAATTTTGGATCTCTCAAATAGGTGTGTCCAGCAAGGATACTTGTGACAAACTAAAAAGCAAATCAAGCAAAGACTCAAATGATACAAGACGCTCCAAGCAAAACTCATGATATGTGACGAATAAAAATATAGCACCAAGTAAAATATCGATGGTCGTTAGAAGAAAGAGGGGATGCCACTCGGGGCATCCCCAAGCTTAGTTTTTTGTTTCTCCTTGGATATTATCTTGGGGGTGCTGTAGCATCCCCAAGCTTAGGATTTTTTCACTCCTTATTGCTTCATCCATCGTGATCTCACCCAAAACTTGAAAACTTCAATCACACAAAACTCTACAAAACCTTCGTGAGATCCATTAGTATAATAAAGCAAATCAGCACTCTAAGTACTGTTGCAAAACCATTAATATTTTATTATTGCATTATAACTACTGTATTTTAACTTTACTATGGTTTATACCCTTCAATAGAGACCATAGATTCATCAAAACAAGCACACAATGCAACGAAAACAGAATCTGTCAAAAACAGAACAGTCTGTAGTAGTTTGTACTCTAACCATACTTATGTAACTCTAAAAATTCTGAAAATTTAGTAAAACGTAAATAATTTGTATATAAATGCTGTTTTAAAATTTCAGCTCATTATCATGCTCCAGTAAAAAATGAAAATTCACGCACTGGAGTCAAAGTTTCTGTTTCAGATTCAGCATTGTTTCAACTCATCTTATGAATCATCCTAAAGGCTTTACTTGGCACAAACACTAATTAAAACATAAAAAACACAATCATAACAGAGGCATAATTGTGTCAAAACTCAAAAAAAGAAATAAAAATATGAAAATAAATTTATTCATTGGGTTGCCTCCCAACAAGCGCTATCGTTTTACGCCTCTAGCTAGGCATATTGCATAGATTCAAGTATTGTCATCTTTGGTTTCTGTAGAGATATTTTTATCAAGAGGTTTTGCAAATATAACTTGAAACACATCATCCATAGAAATCTTAGCACTATCAAGTTGTCCATCTACATACACTCTTTGATTCCCGGCCACAATCCAAGAATATTGTTGATTAACATCATTGAAAACTTGTTGGATCATATCTAAAACGGGGACTTTCTTTTTAAGGTTCTCATCAAAAATTTGATTATTTCCAAGCAAATGTCTCAACATGTAATCACTATGGTAAAGAATCTCTCCTATTACCAGTTTTTCACGGCTCATACCAAAGAAATCAAAAATTTCCCTAGCTTCTTGTACTATGTGATCAAATTCATTCATAAGAACAAGGGTGGCTAACTTCTTAGCTTTGGGATCCTTTATGACGGGTAGATCATAAAACAATCTTTGCAAGGTAGGATGGGTACGAATAAACCTATTTTCAAGTTTCAGGACTAGCACTGAAATAGCTTCCGCATAAGTTTTAGTTCTTTTAAGTATAGGAGCATCATCGAGAGTCAAATTTCCAACACAATTGAAAAATTCTTGGATAGTTTCTTTACCTATAACGTTCCCTTGCCCCAAAACAAAAGTTTTAGCATCCAAATTACCAGAACATCCAATATTAGGAGTCCTGCCATCATCTGATTCTGCCATAACAAAATCACTCATGATGACAAGCAAACAAGAGATCGGACGAGAAAAAGGCGAACGAAAAAAGAGGGCGAATAAAACGGCAAATTTGTGAAGTGGGGGAGAGGAAAACAAGAGGCAAATGGCAAATAATGTAATTGCAAGGAGATGAGATTTGTGATTAGGAACCTGATATATGTTGATGATGTCTCCTCGGCACCAGAGATTAGCACGTTGAAGAGACTGCTTCCTCCCCGGCAACGGCTCCAGAAATTCCTTTGACGTGGCTTGAGACTGCGTCGGTATTTCCCCAAAGAGGAAGGGATGATGCAGCACAGCTACGGTAAGTATTTCCCTCAGTTATGAAACCAAGGTATCGAACCAATAGGAGGACCACGCAACACTATGTAAACGGTACCTGCACACAAAGAACAAATACTTGCAACCCGATGACGAGGATATGTACTTAGGGTAGGGTGCTAGGCCCGTCCTACATACCCCACCTAAGGACACCACATTGGAGGACTACAAGACTACGAGAGAGATTCCGACTGAACTAGCCATGGCGTATGAGTCACTCGGAAGACCCCCCCTCCACTCGACGGTCAGCTCTCACTCGGAGGGGCCGCCAGTCACTCGACCACAGAAGACCGAGAGTCTCCCCATGGAGGCCAACGGGCAGGCGTTACGCTCGCCGCCTTAACTGGCATTTATTGTATACGTTACCAGTAACGTCCCCCCTTTTATTACCTACAATCAAACCCCTAAATGCCAGACGTTTATGAGGGGCAGCGCACTCTATATAAGCCACCCCTCCCCACTGGCACAAGGGTTCGCAATCCTTTGTAAACACAACGCACGTATCACTCGACAGAGTAAGCTCCCCGGAGCACCTGAGACGTAGGGCTGTTATCACTTCCGAGTGAGGCCTGAACTCATACATCTGTGTGTACACCCTCGCCGTAGCTAGGACTCTACCCTCTCCTTTCGTACCCCTACCATCTACTGTCAGGCACGTTCCCACGACAGTTGGCGCCCACCGTGGGGCAGGCGTCTAGGCGACTTCCGGCGAGGTTGCAGTTTTTCATCTTCACCATGTCTCCCGACGGCGGTTTGATCCTGGGCTGCGAGATCCGTCTCGGTGCATTCACCTTCATCGCCGACGACTCCGCATGGCTCCAGGAAGCCCCTCTCGACGTTGAGGCTCTCCCCGTCCGCGGGGCGACGCACTTCAGCGCGAGTTCATGCGGCGTTCTCCTGCGTCAGCCGTCGACCCCGTACATGTTGGCTCCAGCGTCGTCCACTCTCCCCGCTGTTCGTCGCCGCAAGCGATCCGGTCGTTCGTAGCTCCAGCGATGGGTGAGGCACGCGGCGGCGCGCCAGGCGTCGACTCCGTAGATCGCGGCTATCGAGCCCGCCGAGCCACTTCACGGCGCGTTCGACTCGGCATCAGATTCATCCGAACTCCCTTCCGAGTGCGAGACCTGCGATCCTGCAGCAGAAGTTTTCATGGTGGGTTCTCATCAGAGCCCACCCGGCTATGGCCGTGGCGGCCGCGAGCGTGGCGGCCCGTCGAATGATCAGCAGCGCAGGGATGAGGAGGTCCTCCAAACTCCCATCGTCGGCACGACTGCAGAAGCCCAGGCTCTGGAGGCTGCGCGTCTCGCCACATTGGCAGAGCGCACGCGCCTCGAGGAGATGCAGAGGTCACTCGACGAGCGCACTCGACAGCGCCGCGAGCGTCAGTTGTTCCCTCCAGTCGACGACAATCGTCAGGTATACCGTACTCCGATCCAGAATGTTGCAGCGGCGGCTAGGATTGCAGATTCTATACAGCCGTCCGGTTCAGAGGCCGGCAGAGGACTCGAGCAGATCCGAACCCTGCTTGGGGCGGCTCGACTGCAGAACTCCGCTGTCTCTCAGTCGCGCAACAGGATTCACAGCAAATCAGTTAGAGCAGACACAGTCCAATCGGCCCACAGTCCAGGGTCACCTCAGCGTCGCAGAGGCAGAGATTACCGCAGCGATCAGTACAGAGATCAGAGGCGAGATCAGTTTGCTCCTCGACATCACCGTGACGACCACCGTCGGGTGCCTACTCCTCCGCGGAGTGGTCCATACGTGCCCCGGCACTATGATGACAGGCGCCCGTACGGTGATGAGCGGGACCCTGGGTTTGACGCGAGATCCGTTCTCGTTCAGAACCGGGTCGACAGAGGCAGATGCAATAGAGGTGGCTATGACAGAGATTTTCCGAGTGGCAGTGGTACAACTGTTTCTGGTCCAGAGTGTTTCAGCAGAGCCATCCGATCTGCTGAGATCCCCCCCAACTTCAGGTTGGCGGCTGGGATTAGTAAATTCACTGGCGAGTCGAAGCCGGAAACATGGCTAGACGATTACCGAGTGGTTGTTCAGATCGGCGGAGGCAACGACGACGTGGCTATGAAGCATCTGCCCCTGATGTTGGATGGTCCGGCCCGGGCGTGGCTTAATCAGTTGGCTCCTTCTAGCATCTATTGCTGGGAAGATCTTGCCCGATTGTTTGTCAAGACCTTCGAAGGCACCTGCAAGCGCCCTGCCGGTTTGCTCGAGTTGCAGCACTGTGTCCATAAGCCGAATGAGACCTTGAGGGATTACATTCAGCGGTGGACCACTCTTCACCACACGGTGGAAGGTGTTTCCGAGCACCAGGCTGTTTGCGCCTTCAAGGCCGGAGTCAGATACAGAGAGCTCTATTTGAAGTTTGGTCGGACAGGAGATATTTCCCTGAGCAAGATGATGGAGATTGCCACCCGATACGCCAACGGCGAGGAGGAGGATCGCCTCCGCAGTGGCAAGGGTAAAGCAGTCGATAGTAATCCCGGCGATGGAAATTCCAGTCGGAAGCAAAAGCGTAAAGCTGACGGCTCTGTCCAGGCAGAAGTAGCCGCTCTGGCGGCGAAAGGGAAAGTGAAGCCAAAGGGGCAGTTTGTTCAGAAGAAGTCCAAGAACCAGTCGACAGATGTCCTGGATATGCCATGTCCCATTCACTCACGGAAGGATGAAGAAGGCAACTTGATCCTGTCAAAGCATACCACTCGACAGTGCCGATTGCTGATCCAAGGGTTCAAGGGAGAGCAGTCGAGTGACAAAGATCCTGAGAAAGAAGAGGACGAAGATAAAGAAGACTTTCCTGAGATCAATGCCACATTGGTGATTTTTGCCGATGTAGAAAGCAAGAGTCGATTGAAGGTCATCAACAGGGAGGTCAACATGGCTGCTCCAGCTACCCCCGGGTACCTCAAGTGGTCCCAGACAGCTATCACCTTCGATCAGTCGGACCATCCCGCTCATGTCCCTACCCCAGGTCGACAGGCGCTGGTGGTGGATCCGGTGGTAGGAGGCACTCGTCTCCGCAAAGTTCTCATGGATGGAGGAAGTGGCCTGAATATTCTGTACGCTGATACCCTCAAAGGGATGGGCATTCCGATGTCCAGGCTCAGTGAAAGCAATATGCAATTCCACGGGGTCATCCCTGGGAAGAAGGCCAAGTCACTCGGACAGATTGCGTTGGATGTGGTGTTCGGCACTGACAAGAACTTTCGCAAAGAAAAGCTGACATTTGAGGTTGTAGACTTCAAGAGTGCATATCATGCCATCCTTGGCCGTCCAGCGTATGCACGTTTCATGGCCCGCCCGTGTTACGTGTATCTCAAGCTGAAGATGCCCGGGCCCAAGGGTTTGATCACAGTCACAGGCAATCGACAGAGGGCTGAGGAGTGCCTCCAACAGGGCTCCAAGATCACCGACATGCAGATGGCTGTAGTCGAGTTAGAAGAGTACAAGAAGACTGCTGATCCCGCTGATCTGTTGCGTTCCAAGAAGCCCACCACCGAGTCAGCTTTTCAGTCGGCAGGAGACTTGAAGCAAGTGCACATTCACCCGACAGATCCTACTGCTGCTCTGACCAACATCTCAACCACACTCGACAGCAAATAGGAAGCCGAGCTCATCCAGTTCCTCCGTGAGAACTGGGACATCTTCGCATGGCAGCCCGCTGACATGCCTGGTGTACCCAGGGGACTGGCTGAGCACCGTATGAGAGTTATCCGAAGGCCAAGCCTGTAAAAGAACACTTGCGCCGGTCGGCAACAGAGAAGCGGAAGGCAATCGGCGAGGAGGTGGCTCGACTCTTGGAGGCCAAGTTCATTCGCGAGGTCTACCACTCCGAGTGGCTTGCGAATGTCGTCATGGTCCCCAAGAAGGACAAGTCGCTCCGAATGTGTATAGACTTCAAGCATATCAATCGGGCCTGCCCGAAAGATCATTTCCCGCTCCCCCGCATCGACCAGATTGTGGACTCGACTGCGGGGTGCGAGCGTTTGTCTTTTCTCGATGCATACTCTGGCTACCATCAGATCCGTCTGTTTGGTCCAGATGAAATAAAAACGGCCTTCATCACCCCTTTCGGGTGTTTCTGTTACATCACCATGCCTTTTGGTCTGAAGAATGCTGGCGCTACTTTCATGCGCATGATTCAGAAGTGTCTCCTCGACCAGATCAGTCGGAATGTCAAGGCCTACATGGATGATATCGTAGTCAAGTCTCGCAAAGGTTCCGACCTGCTGACTGACTTGGCGGAAACATTCGCCAACTTAAGAAGATATGACCTCAAGCTGAATCCAACCAAGTGTACTTTTGGAGTTCCGGGTGGAAAGTTACTCGGTTATCTCGTTTCCGAACGAGGAATCGACATCAACCCCGAGAAGATCGGTGCCATCGTCCGAATGAAACGCCCCGAGCGTATTCACGATGTCCAGAAGCTTACTGGTTGCCTGGCAGCGCTGAGCAGATTTATTTCTCGTCTCGGAGAGAAGGCACTCCCTTTGTACCGACTGATGAAGAAATCCGATACGTTCGAGTGGAATTCAGATGCAGAAGCAGCGTTTGTCCAGCTCAAAGCCCTGCTCTCCACCCAGCCGGTGCTTGCCGCTCCACACAGCAAAGAACCCCTGCTCCTGTACATTGCAGCCACCAATCAGGTCGTCAGTACAGTTCTTACTGTCGAGCGAGAGGAAGAGGGCAAGGCCTACAAAGTCCAGCGCCCAGTTTATTACATCTCTGAAGTGTTGACTCCTTCTAAGCAAAGGTACCCACATTACCAGAAGCTTGTCTATGGTATATATCTATCAGCGAAGAAAGTGGCGCACTATTTTCAAGATCACTCAGTCTCAGTCGTCAGTGATGCGCCTTTGAATGAAATCCTCAACAATCGAGACGCGACTGGTCGAGTGGCCAAATGGGCCATTGAACTTCTTTATTTTGATATCAAGTTTGAAGCGAAGAAAGCCATTAAATCTCAAGCACTTGCTGACTTCATGGCCGAGTGGATAGAACAGCAGCAGCCAGTCCGGATCCACTCGGAACACTGGACCATGTTCTTTGACGGCTCGAAGATGCTGAACGGTTCTGGTGCTGGTGTGGTATTGGTGTCTCCCAAGGGCGATAAACTCAGCTATGTCCTCCAGATTCACTTTGATTCCTCCAATAATGAAGCTGAGTACGAAGCACTCCTTTACGGGTTGCGTATGACCATCTCGCTTGGCGTCCGTCGCCTGATGGTATACGATGACTCGGATTTGATGGTCAATCAAGTGATGAAGGAGTGGGATGTCAGAAACCCCGCCATGACCGGATATTGCAATGCAGTAAGAAAGCTTGAGAAGAAGTTCGAGGGTTTGGAACTCCATCACGTTCCCCGAGTGAAGAATCAGGCAGTTGACGAACTGGCAAAAATCGGTTCCACTCGGAAGCCTGTGCCCAGCAATGTGTTCCTGGAGCATTTGCACTCTCCTTCGGTACAAGAGGACCCCTTCACCGAAGAGCCCCCGCAGCCTATAAGCGCCTCCAATCCGACTGAAGTTGATGTCCCAGCAGTCATAGATCTGGTCAGTGAGATTCTGGTGATAACTCCCGATTGGACGGTGCCCTACATCGCGTACATCCTCAGGAGAGAACTTCCAGAAGACGAAGTTGAAGCTCGACAGATTGTCCGCAGATCCAAAGCTTTCACTGTTATGAATGGGCAGCTCTACAGAGAGAGTGTAACCGGCGTGGCTCAGCGATGCATTTCTCCCGAAGAAGGTCGACTGATTCTGGAGGAAATTCACTCGGGAACTTGCGGCCATCATGCGTCCTCTCGGACGATTGTTGCCAAGGCCTACCGAGCTGGTTTCTTCTGGCCGCGCGCCAATGAGATGGCTAAGGATATTGTGCAGTACTGTGAAGGATGCCAATTCTATGCAAACTTGTCGCACAAGCCTGCGTCTGCCTTGAAGACCATCCCACTCGTCTGGCCGTTCGCTGTATGGGGATTGGATATGATCGGACCTCTCCGCACGGGCCAGAGTGGTTTCACGCACCTTCTGGTAGCAGTCGACAAGTTCACTAAATGGATTGAGGCCAAGCCTATCAGGAAGCTGAATTCTCGCACAGCCATCAAATTTATGAGGGAAATAATATTCAGATACGGAGTTCCCCATAGTATCATCACGGACAATGGTTCTAATTTTGATTCGGAAGAGTTCAGAGCTTTTTGCTCCTCTCAAGGCACTCGGGTGGATTACGCATCCGTTGTGCACCCCCAGTCGAACGGTCAGGCCGAGCGAGCAAATGGCCTTATCCTTCAAGGGTTGAAGCCTCGACTCATGCGCGAACTCGATCACGCAGCTGGAGCTTGGGTTACAGAATTACCGTCTGTTCTGTGGGGCTTGAGGACAACTCCAAATCGGTCAACTGATCGCACTCCTTTCTTCATGGTGTATGGGGCTGAAGCTGTCCTGCCGAGTGATGTTCTTCACAATTCTCCTCGGGTGGACCTTTACTCGGAGGTTGAAGCTGAGCAAGCACGCCAGGATGCTGTGGATCTCCTTGAAGAAGAGCGGGAAATGGCGTTGATCCGGTTGACTGCATACCAGCAAGATCTGCGTCGCTTTCATGCAAGGCACGTCAGGAGTCGGACCTTCCACGAAGGTGACCTCGTGCTCCGGGTGGATCAGCAGCGGCCTCACAAGCTAGCCCCCGCGTGGGAAGGCCCTTTCGTCGTCACCAAGGTGCTGAACAATGGAGCCTACCACCTCTTCAATCTCAAGAAGAACGCTGACGAGCCACGGGCCTGGAACGCGGATCTGCTTCGTCGGTTCTACACCTGAAGGTTGATCTATCTGATGTAATAAGAGTAAACTGTTTTGATTATCAAGGATATGACTCCTGCAGTCTTTTGTCGATTCCGATCGCACAATTCTGAGCTCAAGAATACTCCGAGTGCGAGCGATTTTCCACTCGGGGGGCTTAGCCGCGATTCCGCATCGCCTAAGTTTAAATCTACTCCGAGTGATGGGCGATCCTCACACTCAGGGGCTTAGCTGCGACTCCGTGTCGCCTAAGTTCAGAACCTCGTCGAGCGAATAGCATCGCATTCACTCGAAAGCTTAGCCGCGGTTCCGCATCGCCTAAGTTTAAATCTACTCCGAGTGATGGGCGATCCTCACACTCGGGGGCTTAGCTGCGACTCCGTGTCGCCTAAGTTCAGAACCTCGTCGAGTGAATAGCATCGCATTCACTCGAAAGCTTAGCCGCGATTCCGCATCGCCTAAGTTTAAATCTACTCCGAGTGATGGGCGATCCTCACACTCGGGGGCTTAGCTGCGACTCCGTGTCGCCTAAGTTCAGAACCTCGTCGAGTGAATAGCATCACTCGAAAGCTTAGCCGCGGTTCCGCATCGCCTAAGTTTAAATCTACTCCGAGTGATGGGCGATCCTCACACTCGGGGGCTTAGCTGCGACTCCGTGTCGCCTAAGTTCAGAACCTCGTCGAGTGAATAGCATCGCATTCACTTGAAAGCTTAGCCGCGATTCCGCATCGCCTAAGTTTAAATCTACTCCGAGTGATGGGCGATCCTCACACTCGGGGGCTTAGCTGTGACTCCGTGTCGCCTAAGTTCAGAACCTCGTCGAGTGAATAGCATCACTCGAAAGCTTAGCCGCGGTTCCGCATCGCCTAAGTTTAAATCTACTCCGAGTGATAGGCGATCCTCACACTCGGGGGCTTAGCTGCGACTCCGTGTCGCCTAAGTTCAGAACCTCGTCGAGTGAATAGCATCACTCGAAAGCTTAGCCGCGGTTCCGCATCGCCTAAGTTTAAAACGCTACTCCGAGTGATGAGCGATCCTCACACTCGGGGGGCTTAGCCATGATTCCGCATCACCTAAGTTATAAACTACTCCGAGTGACGAGCAGTCCTCTCACTCGGGGGGCTTAGCTGCGAGTCAGTCCTCGCCTAAGTCCGAAATCAATCAAACAAATTCAAGACCCCTGCCGATGTCGCCGACACTCGACAGCGATCTCGGGGACTACACCCAGTGGGTGCACTCCGCGTGCCCCCACTGGACCAGAAACCACTCGACAAGACCTGATCTACTTGAGAGGAAATCAAGCAAAGGACTGAAAAGCAAATTCAGATAAATCCAGAGTATTCAGCATGGATAAAAGTTGCCCATGCAAATGACGAAAGTACTCGGGCCCAAGACCCGAAAGAAGTTTTAACGATACACCACCACTCGGCATACCGAGGCAAATTAAAGTTTTTGATCACCAGCAAAGTTTTTCAAGCTCCAGTGGGACTTGCAGGCTCGACGAAGGTGTCCAGGTCGATCCCGTCAGCGATCCGAGTGGCCGCTTCGATGAAGGTCTCCATGAAGTCCTGGAACTGGAACTTCTTTGTGTTGGCCACCTGAAGTGCTTTCAGTTTGTCCTCCTTGACCTCCTTGCAATGGACCCTGACGAGTGAGAGCGCTATGTCAGCTCAGCAGCGTGCATCAGATTTCTTCCATGCCTGCACTTGACCAGGAAGCTCGTCAAACCGAGTCATCATTGACTCGAGGTCAGCCTGAAGTGAGTCTTCCGGCCACAGCTCCTTGTCGACCTTCTCCATTGCACCTCGCAGTCGAGCAATGTACTCCCGGACGCCTGCGACTCGAGCTTCAAGCCGGATCATGTTCATAGCCACAGCATCTCCGACAGGTGACTTGGAAGGGTCCAGATTGGGCTCGACCGCCTCGGTCTCCTTCTCGAAGTCCTTGCAGAATTCTACATGAAGAAGATGGAAAGAATTAGTCACGATTCTGTTCCCTGAAAATCAACGGAATTCACTCGACTGGATGAAGTTGGGATTAACGGAATTCACTCGACTGGAGAAAATTACCTTCAAGCAAAACATACATCTTCTGGGCGTAATCCCCCAGATAGGTCTCCAAGCCCTTTGCTCTCTTGGTTGCTTGGTCAAGCCTTTTGCTCCAGTCAGCTCGCTCCTGCTTCAGCTTCGTGTTCTCTTCCTCAAGCTTGCTGGCCGCGGCGAACTTCTTCTCGGCGGCTTCAGTCTTCTCCCTCGCCGTCTTCTGAGCATCGGCGAGTGATCTGTCTTTGTCCTCCAGCGCCTTCTTCATGATATCTAAAGAAATAGCATTGTTGAGTCGCGCTCGGAGTCGACGGTTTTCAGCACGCACGTCTGCTCGAGTGGAGTCACTCGGTTCAAAGATAGAAGAAACAAATAATGAAGTACTCGATCAACAAAGTTTACCTCCTGAAGCCTTCAGATCAGCTTGCGCACGCTCCAGGTCTCTCCTCGCCAGTTCCAAGTCGAGCTAAAGCTGAGTCTTCTCCTTCTCCAAGTCAGCATATCGAGTACCGAGCTCGCAGGCCTTCTGAGATCAACGACAAAAACAATTCAGTGGACAGAAATATGGGCTTTGAGTCCAAGTTCTAAGACTCCCGCCGACTGCCCGCAGTCGACGGCAGTCGACGGCAGTCTCGGGGACTACACCCAGTGGGTGCACTCAGCGTGCCCCCACCGGAACGGTATCCACTCGGAACGGTCCGCCTGATCCGAGCGACGGCCGAACAAAAAAAAAAGATTGTCCACTCGACCAGGTCAGCCCTAGCCGAGTGCGTGACAAGCGATTACCAGTCGACAGACAGAAAACTCCCAGCGGGTGCAGAAGTCAGGTCATGGTAGACGGAAAGCGACACAATCAAAAAGCGCACTTACAAGTGCACTTACTTGGACGTTCGCCCGAAGCTCTGAGCTAGCGTCGTAAGCCAGCTTGCTGGCCTCGTACGCCTCCTTCGTACGCCGCATCATATGTTCGGCCTGCATCATCGCCTCCTTAGCAGCTCCAGTCTGATCTTCTGGAACACGGTGCAGGGAGAAGATGGTCTGTGAAGGGAGCGGCGATGTAGTCGGAAGGACTGGCGCTTGCGAGGCTGGCGCTTGGGAGACAGGCGCTTGTGGCGGACTGGCGAGCTCCACGGCCATCTGGGTCGGTGCTGTAATCGGTTCAGTCGGAGACGGGGCTGCGGGGTCGGTATCCATTGGCTCTGCATGTCACCAGTCGACATATCACATGACTGTCGAATGGTTTGAGAAGAATGTCAAATGGCAATATGCCATACCTTGGTGAGAAGTAGCTGCGTCCGGCGTGTCCTTCTCCGCGCTTTCCTCTCCTCGCCCCGGCGATGTCACCGAGGTAGCGGCCCTGACGATCAAGATCCACTCGGTCAGCAAAAATATGAAGTTCAGCAACAAGTTAAGCGAAGAGCAAAGATACTTACGTTGAAGCAATCGGCACGTCAACCTTGATTCTGGGGAGAGCCTTCCGGGGCTTGGTGGTGGTGACCTTGGGCTGCTTGGCAGCCTTTTCAATCGGCTCTGGCGTCGACGTCCGACTGCGCTTGGAGCTCCTGGTGGTCGACCCCCCGGCCCGACCCCGGTCGAGTGTTGGGTCGTGACGCTGCTTGGAACGCCCTTCAGTACGCGGAGGAGACACTACTTCAACTTCATCGCTCCCCGACGAGTCGTCACCGTTGCCTTCGCTATCCTCGGCGTAGCTGATGCTGTCGCTGTCGCTCTCGCTCCCCGCTCCTTCAAGGTTCTGACCGCCATTGGGCACGGGTGAATACATGTTCGTGAGCTCCTGCAAAGATTCAAGTCAGTCAGCTGAAGACATATTCACTCGACAAGATACAAAAGCAATCGACAATGACATGACTCACCACATTCGGCGGGTTCGCAGCTGAGAAAGGCGATACTCTTTTGGAACCCCGGGGGTTGTCTCGCGCACCAGTGATGCCGCGCAGCCATAGCGTGATGGTTTCCTCTGAGACATCTTCCGGGTGGATACGAGTGGTATCGTCGACTCCTGAGTAATGCCACATCGGATGGTCCCGCGCCTGGAGCGGCTGGATCCGTCGACCCAGTAACACCTCCAACAGATCCAAGCCGGTCACTCCATCACGAATCAGATTCACAACACTGTTCATCAAGATCCCCACATTGGCCTTCTCTTCCTCGGCCACGGTCAGAGATGGGGGCACAGTGGGTCGATCCAGCGTGAAGGGAGGAAGGCCGGTCGACATGTTTGGGGACGCGACGTCGTGGCAGTAGAACCAGGTCGACTGCTAGCCCCGCACCGACTCCGGAAGGGTGAGCGCTGGGAATGCACTCCCCGTCCTCTTCTGAAGACCCAAACCCCCGCATAGCTGGATGACGTTGGTCCTATTATCACTAGCGTGGGCCTTCTTTACCGACTGAGAACGGATGGTAAAGATGTGCTTGAACAGACCCCAGTGGGCGGGACAACCCAAGAAACACTCACACATCGTCACGAACGCAGCGAGATACGCAATCGCGCGGCTCCAGCTCCGCTTCCGTCCCCGGCAACCTCCACGACCCGGCCGCAACCAGGCCGTCAGCGACGAGCTTCTCCACATCCAACGCCGTCACGGTTGACGGCAGGAAATCGCCCTGCATCCATCCGTGTGGCGCTGCGGCCCGGGCGCTCGAGGGCTTCTTCCCCTTCGTCGCCTTCTTGGGCGCCATTGTCGCAGCGGCGAGCGGATTCGATCTGAGCAGCGCGGCGGCGGAGCAGAAGAAGCGGAGGAGACGAGGGGAAAATGAGCGCACTGTCGCAAATTCCCCTCCCCTCTCGTTTTTTATGTCCGTCGACCCGAGTCACTGACTCGTGGGCCCGCCAAATCCCTGGGTATCCCACTAACGGAGGGGCCGCGATATGTGGCGATAAAGGTGGCGCGAAGATCGAGGGGCCGCTTCCCCGTCGGTTGCGTCATCCCTGCTCGGCGCGCGTTCCCCAAAATTTCGAATCCCGCGAAATCCGGGCCGGACAGAGCGTCCTGTCACATTTGAAGATCCTGTTGACCATTCGGACTCGAACCTGCATCTAAATTCACTCGAAAGAAATGACAAGCTGAATAGATCAAGGCAGACGTTGGAAGGCCCAGTCGTCACAGATATCGGAAAGATCTCGAAGCTCATTCAGAACGCTGAGTTCGACAGAACCTGTACTGCACCTTCTCCACTCGAGCCCTGATCCATTCGGGGGCTAATGACGAGGATATGTACTTAGGGTAGGGTGCTAGGCCCGTCCTACATACCCCACCTAAGGACACCACATTGGAGGACTACAAGACTACGAGAGAGATTCCGACTGAACTAGCCATGGCGTATGAGTCACTCGGAAGACCCCCCCCTCCACTCGACGGTCAGCTCTCACTCGGAGGGGCCGCCAGTCACTCGACCACAGAAGACCGAGAGTCTCCCCAGGGAGGCTAACGGGCAGGCGTTACGCTCGCTGCCTTAACTGGCATTTATTGTATACGTTACCAGTAACGTCCCCCCCTTTTATTACCTACAATCAAACCCCTAAATGCCAGATGTTTATGAGGGGCAGCGCACTCTATATAAGCCACCCCTCCCCACTGGCACAAGGGTTCGCAATCCTTTGTAAACACAACGCACGTATCACTCGACAGAGTAAGCTCCCCGGAGCACCTGAGACGTAGGGCTGTTATCACTTCCGAGTGAGGCCTGAACTCATACATCTGTGTGTACACCCTCGCCGTAGCTAGGACTCTGCCCTCTCCTTTCGTACCCCTACCATCTACTGTCAGGCACGTTCCCACGACACCCGACGCGTAAGAGATGTTGTCAATCTCTCAACGGTAAAAAGATAGATTAGATTGTAGATTGGATAAATAGATCTCACAAGAACACAAAATAAAAGAGGCAAATAAAAACTGCAGCAAAGTATTTTTGGGTTTTTGGAATAATAGATCTGAAAACAAAAGCGGCAAAAAGATAGATCGGAAAGCAATATGTTGGAAAGTAGAGCCGGGGGCTGTAGGTTTCACTAGTGGCTTCTCTCATGAGTATAGCACACGGTGGGTGAACAAATTACTGTTGGGCAATTGATAGAAAATCAAATAATCATGACGATATCCAAGGCGATGATCATTATATAGGCATCACGTCCAAGATTAGTAGACCGAAATGATTCTGCATCTACTACTATTACTCCACACATCGACCGCTATCCAGCATGCATCTAGTGTTTTAAGTTCGTGGAAACACGGAGTAATGCAATAAGAACGGTGACATGATGTAGACAAGATCTATTCATGTAGGAATAGACCCCATCTTGTTATCCTTAATAGCAACGATACATGCGTGCCACGCTGCCCCTTCGGTCACTGGGAGAGGACACCGCAAGATCGAACCCATCCCAAAGCACCTCTTCCCATGGCAAGAAAAATCGATCTAGTTGGCCTAACTAAACCAAAGATTCAAAGAAGAAATACGAGGCTATAAGTAATCATGCATATAAGAGATCAAAGAAGACTCAAATAATATTCATGGATAGAAACTGATCATGAACTCAAAATTCATCGGATCCCAACAAACACACCGCAAAAAGTCATTACATCAAATAGATCTCCAAGAGACCATTGTATTGAGAATCAAAAGAGAGAGAGGAGGCATCTAGCTACTGCTTACAGGCCCGTAGGTCTATGGTGGGCTACTCACGCATCATCGGAGAGGCACCAATGAGTATGATGAACCCCTCCATGATGGTGTTGGATTGGATCTCGCGGTTCTGGAACTTGTGGCGGTTGCAAGTATTTTTCGTCAACTCCTCTAGGGTTCTGGAATATTTGGGTATTTATAGAGCTTAGAGGCGGTGGAGGGGGTTCCCGAGGCGGCCACAACCCACCAGGGCGCGCCCGGGGCCTCTGGCGCACCCTGGTGTCTTGTGGGCCGCTTGAGCTCCCTCCTGGTTACTTCTTTGGCCCACTGGCTTCCTTCTGGTCCAAAAAAATCTCCAAAAATTTCATCGCGATTGGACTCCGTTTGGTACTGATATTCTGTGAAGTAAAAAACAAGCAAAAACAGCAACTGGCACTTGGTACTATGTCAATAGGTTGGTCCCAAAAAATGATATAAAGTTGCTATAAAATGATTGTAAAACATCCAAGAATGATAATATAACAGCATGGAACAATCAAAAATTATAGATGCATTGGAGACGTATCAAAGGGCATGAACATCGTCAACACGCCCACAACAACGAAGCTCCGCATCCAAGACAAAGGCATCGGAATCACCACCACAACGATGGACAACGCTTTGGCAAGCTCAAGTTCACAATGCCAAAGTTCCCTGGAAGCAATGATCCCGAAGATTACCTATCATGGGCACTCAAAGTTGACAAGATTTTTCATCTCCACAACTATTACAAAGAGAACAAGATAGCTATGGCTTCACTCGAGTTCCAAGACTACGTCCTTATTTGGTGGGAACAAGTGATTGAGCGACGAAGATAAAGAGGTGAACCTCCTATCAACACTTGGGCCCAAATGAAGGATCTCATGAGAGCTCGTTTTGTGCCTACACACTACAACCGGGATCTCTTCAAGAAGCTACAACCACTCAAGCAAGGTACCAAGTCAGTAGAAGAGTACTATCAAGAGATGGAAATCGCTATGATCCGAGCCAATGTCAAGGAAGATGACGAGCAAACAATGGCACTTTTCTTGAATGGCCTCAACTACCAAGTCAAGAAAATCCTCGGAATTCCGAAAGCTCCGGACGACCGAGCCCCGGACGTCCGACATGCTCCGGAAATCCGGCCACTCTACGCCCGAACCAAATCGTCGGACGACCGACCGACCCTGGACATCCGGACCGCCGTGAAGCCTCAGACGTCCGACAGCGTCCGGACGTCCGGACCCTGTCTGTGCACAACCACTCGGGCATTGGACCATGTATCCCTTTGTTCACCTAAGACTATAAAAACCATTTCCCCTCCTCTAGCTAGGGTTAGCTTATGTTTTGTATTTGACTTTGTTGATCATAGCTCCATCTACTTCCTTCTACCACGGAGTTGAAGACCTCTTTGAGAGAAGATCCGAAGTGGATGTCAAGGCCCCTATCAAGGGAAGATCCCACGGGATACCAAGACCTCATCCCCTCCGGAGTGAGACGACTATCGGTTACTTGTATCTCCTTGTCTATTTTGGATCTATGTACCTCTTGTGTTTGAGTGGATTTAGTGGATGTGTGATCAGAGATCGTTCTTGAGTTCGTGTGTTCTCTCGTGATTTCTCCCTTTTCCCCCTCCAAGTGTGAAAAGATCGACACACACGGGTGTACCCCATATCATATTGGTATCAAGAGCCACGTTGATTCACACCTTGGAGTCCCCCCCCTCCACTTTCTAGCCGAATTTTGTTTCGTTTTGACCTAATTTCGAAAATCCCCACAAAAAAATAGCCCTACCAAATTTCTTGGATTCGTTGGATTTGAGAAGATTTTGTTGATTTTCATCTGTGGATTTCATTGTGGACAAGTGGATCTAGCTTTCCCCCATCATTCCCATCATTTTCCACCGTCAAATCGCCCCAATTTTGGACGAAATTTTTCTTTTGTTTCGAGTTCATCGTCCCCGAGGTCAACCCCGGATGACCAAGCGCCTTCGGACGACCGAGAGCCTCCGGATGACCGAGCCCCGGACGTCCGACAGGGCCCGGACATCCGAGCAACTCTGAACATCCTGATTTTGCAGCCTGAATTTTTTTCTCCACCATTTTCTTCCGCATTTGTTCTCGCCAATTCTTCCGCAACCCCTTGCATTTGAGATTTTGAGTCGTGAGCTCACCACTTCCGAAGGTGTTTTGGCTACTTAGGAGTGGTTCTACATCATCATTGCCGCTCATCATCGCCCCGGTTCGTTGCTGACCAACTCTTCATTGACACCACACCGTAAGCAAGGACGGTAAACGCGACGACACTCTTGACTCTACCCTTGCCATTGCATTGTTACCCCGAACCTATTCACGTTACTTGCCTATCGAGACTAGCCATTGAGTATTACCGGGCTACACTACGTGTGCACGTTAGTGATACATACTCCGTAGAGCTCAAATTGTGTGCATATATCATAGTATCATTTTGGTATCATCTTGGTATCTTTTGTGTTCAAGTAGTTCCCGCATACATAATTGCTATCTTTGTTTGCGCATCCTGCATAGTGACCATACAAATATCATTGCCAAAAGAAAGAGAAGCAAAGCTTTTAAGCAAGAGCAAAAGAGCAAAAGAGCAATAGCATCGCCAATTTTGCATATCATACTTGATCATCTTGGATCACTTGAGCGAGTGACACGTGCCTCATACATACATAGCAAGTCGGGAATAGGAAGACGACACGTTCTGTTTCTTCTAGGTTGTGCACAAGTTCGTATCACGCCCGTTTGAGCAATAATGCTAGTGTCTCTCTAGTGTTTTGCAACGCGAGCATTTTCTGTGGATTCCACATTTTGGCTCATCCTTGGTTGCACAATCCCGCTTATCTATCCATGTGTGTGTTTCCGTGTATACTCATTGCTATTAATCTACATTGTCTTACTTACGAACTTGTGAATTGTTGGAAATATGCCCTAGAGGCAATAATAAATTGGTTATTATCATATTTCCTTGTTCATGATAATCGTTTATTATCCATGCTAGAATTGTATTGATCGAAAACTCAGATACATGTGTGGATACATATACAACACCATGTCCCTAGTGAGCCTCTACTAGACTAGCTCGTTGATCAGAGATGCTCAAGGTTTCCTGACCATAGACATGAGTTGTCATCTGATAACGGGATCACATCATTAGGATAATGATGAGAAGGACAAGACCCAACCATAAGCATAGCATTTGATCGTGTTAGTTTATTGCTACTGCTTTATCCATGTCAAGTATCTGTTCCTATGACCATGAGATCATGCTACTCCCTGACACCAGAGGAATGACTTGTGTGCATCAAACGTCACAGCGTAACTGGGTGACTATAAAGGTGCTCTACAGGTATATCTGAGGGTGTCTATTAGGTTGGCATGTATCGAGACTGGGATTTGTCACTCCGTATGACGGAGAGGTATCTCTTAGCCCACTCGGTAATACAACATCACAAGAAGCTTGCAAGCAATGTGACTAAGGAGTTAGTCACGGGATCTTGTATTACGGAATGAGTAAAGAGACTTGCCGGTAACGAGATTGAACTAGGTATGGAGATACCGACGATCAAATCTCGGGCTAGTAACATACCGCTAGACAAAGGGAACTGAATACGGGATTGACTGAATCCTTGACATCGTGGTCCGACCGATAATGATCTTCATGGAATATGTTGGAACCAATATTGGCATACAGGTCCCGCTATTGGTTATTGACACGTGAGGTGTCTCGGTCATGTCCACATGATTCTTGAACCCGTAGGGTCCGCACGCTTAACGTTCGGTGACGCTAGAGTAGTATTGGGATATGTACGTTGGTGACCGAATGTTGTTCGGAGTCCCGGATGAGATCCCGGACGTCACGAGGAGCTCCGGAATGGTCCGGAGGTAAATATTTATATATGGGAAGTCATATTTTGGCTACCGGAAAAGTTTTGGGTTTTATCGGTATTGTACCGGGAAGCTTCCGGAAGGTTTTGAAAGGTTCCAGAGGTTCTGGAGGAGTCCAGAAGGATCCCTCCAGCCCCTAGGGCATGCATGGGCTGTAGGGGGGCGCCCTAGCCTTATTGGGCCAGGGGCACCAGCCCCACAAGGCCCATGCTCAAGGGGAAGGGGAAACCCTAAGTGGGAGGGAGTCCACTTGCCTTGGGAGTTAAGTTTCCTCCCTAGCCGCCGTCCCTCCTTGGAGGAGGGGCCTAGGGCTGCGAACAAACCCTTACACTTGCCTCCTATATATAGTAGAGGAGAGGGGGAGGGCTGGACACAACAATCCCATGCCCCGGTGGCAGCCCTACCTCTCTCCCTAGATCGTTTTCTCCTCATATCGCATCTGCCGGGATTGCTCCACCGCCATCTCCACCATGCCATCGTGGTGGTTGAGATCCCATCTACTTCTCCTCTCACGGTTGCTGGATCAAGAAGGAGGATATGTCATCGAGCCGCACGTGTGCGGAACGCGGAGGTGCCGTCCGTTCATCGCTAGATCGGATCGGATCGCGATTGGATCGTGAAGAGTACGACTACATCAACCACGTTATAAACGCTTCCGCTTAGCGATCTACAAGGGTATGTAGATACACTCCCCCCCCCCTCGTAGCTATGCATCTCCATGGATAGATCTTGCATGTGCGTAGGAAAATATTTGTTTCCCATGCAACGTTCCCCAACAGTGGCATCATGAGCTAGGTCTATACGTAGATGATATGCACGAGTAGAACACAAAAGAGTTTGTGGGCGTTGATGTTCAGATTGCTAACTTCCTTAGTCTTATCTTGATTCAGCGGTATTGTGGAAATGAAGTGGCTCGGACCAACCTTACTCGTCCACGTACGAGAGACCGGTTCCATCGACTGACATGCAACTTGTTGCATAAAGATGGCTGGCGGGTGTCTCTCTCTCCCACTTTAGTTGAATCGGATTCGACAAAGGCGGTCCTTGTAGAAGGTTAAAAGGCAACTTGATTATCACCATTGTGTCTTTGCGTAGGTAAGAACGGTTCTTACTAGTTGCCCATAGCAGCCACGTAAAACTTGCAACAACAAAGTAGAGGACGTCTAACTTGTTTTTGCAGGGCATGTTGTGATGTGATATGGCCAAAGACATGATGTGATATATGTGATGTATGAGATGATCATGTTTTGTATAGATTATATCGACTTGCATGTTGATGCATACGGGAACCGGCAGGAGCCATAGGGTTGTCTTTAATTATTATGTGGCTTGCGTGTCACTCATTAAGCGCTATGTAATGCTTTACTTTATCGCTAAGCGGTGGCAATAGTAGTAGAAGCATGGTTGGCGTGACAACCCCGATGGCAACACGATGATGGAGATCATGGTGTCATGCTGGTGACGATGGAGATCATGCCAGTTCTTTGGAGATGGAGATCAAAAGCACAAGTTCATGGCCATATCATGTCACTTATGATTTGCATGTGATGTTAATCCTTTTATGCATCTTATTTTGCTTAGGACGACGTTAGCATTATAAGGTGATCCCTCACTAAAATTTCAAGATAAAAATTGTGTTCTCCCCAAGTGTGCACCATTGCAAAGTTCGTCGTTTCGAAGCACCACGTGATGATCGGGTGTGATAGACTCTACGTTCGCATACAACGGGTGCAAGCCAGTTTTGCACATGCAAAACACTCGGGTTAAACTTGACGAGCCTAGCATGTACAAACATGGCCTTGAAACACAAGAGACCGAAAGGTCGAACATGAGTCATATAGTAGATATGATCAACATGGAGATGTTCACCACTGAAACCACCTCATCTCACATGATGATCGGACTTGGGTTGGTGGATTTGGATCATGTCACACTTAGACAACCTGAGGGATGTTGATTTGAGTGGGAGTTCTTTAGTAATATGATTAATTGAACTCATTATCATGAACATAGTCAAAATGTCTTTGCAAATTATGTTGTAGATCAATAGCTTGAGTTGTAGCTCCCCTGTATTTTGATACGTTCCTAGAGAAAAAGTAAGTTGAAATATGATGGTAGCAATTATGCGGACTGGGTCCGTAATCTGACGATTGTCCTCATTGCTACACATAATGCTTATGTCCTCGATGTGCCGCTCGGTGCGCCACCCCCTCAAGCATCGTCTGTGGGTGTTGAGAACATCAGACAAGCACGTTTTTTATGACTACTTGATAGTTCAGTGTGTCATGCTTTATGGCTTAGAATTAAGGCTCCAAAGACGTTTTGAAAGTCACGGATCATATGAGATGTTCCAAGAGATGAAATTGGGATTTCAGGCTCGTGCCCGTGTTGAGAGGTATGAGACCTACAACAAGATTCTTTGCCTGCAAGATGAAAGAGAATAGCTCAATCTGTGAGCATGTGCTCAGATTGTCTAGGTGCTACAATCGCTTGAATCAAGTGGGAGTTGATCTTCCTGATAAGATAGTGATTGACACAATTCTCTAAGTCACTGCCACCAAGCTGCTAGAGCTTCGTGATGAACTATAACATGCCAGGGATGGAGATGATGATCCCTAAGCTATTCGCGATGTTTTATACCACGAAAGGTAGAAATCAAGAAGGAGCATCAAGTGTTGATGGTAAGACCACTAGTTTCAAGAAGGGTGATACGTCTCCAACGTATCTATAATTTTTTATTGTTCCATGCTATTATATTATCGGTTTTGGATGTTTTATATGCATTAATATGCTATTTTATATTATTTTTGGGACTAACCTATTAACCTAGAGCCCAGTGCCAGTTTCTGTTTTTTCCCTGTTTTTGAGTTTTACAGAAAAGGAATATCAAACGGAGTCCAAACGGAATATAACTTTCACGATAATTTTTCTTGGACTAGAAGACATCTACCAGACCTGGAGAGGAGGGTAGGAGACCTGGCAGCAGACGACAAGCCACCAGGGCGCGCCCTAGGGGGGCGCCCCCCTGGCTTGTCGTCGCCTCGTGGCCCCCCTTGACTTGTTTCCGACGCCAAAAATTCTTATAAATACCCAAACCTCCGAAAAGAAACCTAGATCGGGAGTTCCGCCGCCGCAGGCCTCTGTAGCCACGAAAAAACAATCGGGAGCCCGTTCCGGCACCCTGCCGGAGGGGGAAACCATCACCGGAGGCCATCTTCATCATCCCGGCGGTCTCCATGATGAGGAGGGAGTAGTTCACCCTCGGGGCTGAGGGTATGTACTAGTAGCTATGTGTTTGATCTCTCTCTCTCGTATTCTTGAGATGACACGATCTTGATGTACCGCGAGCTTTATTAATATAGATGAATCATATGGAGTTTTCCCCTCTCTATCTTCTTGTGATGAATTGAGTTTTCCCTTTGAAGTTTTCTTATCGGATTGAGTCTTTAAAGGATTTGAGAACACTTGATGTATGTCTTGCGATGGGATATCCGTGGTGACAATGGGATGTTTTATTGATCCACTTGATGTATGTTTTGGTGATCAACTTGCGGGTTCCGTGACCTTGGGAATCTATGCATAGGGGTTGGCACACGTTTTCGTCTTGACTCTCCGGTAGAAACTTTGGGGCACTCTTTGAAGTTCTTTGTGTTGGATTGAACATGATGAATCTGAAATTGTGTGATGCATATCGTATAATCAAGCCCATGGGTACTCGTGGTGACATTGGAGTATCTAGGTGACATTAGTGTTTTGGTTGATGTGTATCTTAAGGTGTTATTTTAGTACGAACTCTAGGGCTGTTCGTGACACTTATAGGGATAGCTCATACGATTGATTGGAAAAGATAACTTTGAGGTGGTTTCGTACCCTACAATAATTTCTTCGTTTGTTCTCCGCTATTTGTGACTTTGGAGTGAACTCTTTGTCGCACATGAGGGATTTACATATGATTCAACTATGTCAGTATTGTTGAGAGAACTTGCACTAGTGAAAGTATGAACCCTAGGCCTTGTTTTCAAGCATTGCAATACCGTTTTTGCTCACTTTTGTTACTTGCTACCTTGCTGTTTTTATATTTTCAGATTACAAAAATCTATATCTACCATCCATATTACACTTGTATCACCATCTCTTCGCCGAACTAGTGCACCTATACAATTTACCATTGTATTGGGTGTGTTGGGGACACAAGAGACTCTTTGTTATTTGGTTGCAGGGTTGTTTGAGAGAGACCATCTTCATCCTACGCCTCCCACGGATTGATAAACCTTAGGTCATACACTTAAGGGAAATTTGCTACTGTCCTACAAAACTCTGTGCTTGGAGGCCCAACACGAGTCTACAAGAAGAAGGTTGCGTAGTAGACATCAAAGGGCAAGGGCAAGAAGGGAAACTTCGAGAATGGCAAGCTAGTTGTCGCTCCAGTGAAGAAACCCAAGGTTGGACCCAAACCCGAGACTAAGTGCTTCTGTTATGAGAGGAACGGTCACTGAAGCGGAACTGCCCCAGATACTTGGCAGATAAGAAGGCTGGCAACGTCAACAAAAATATATTTGATATACATGTTGTTTATGTGTACCTTACTAGTACTCCTCGTAGCACCTGGGTATTAGATACCGGTTGTCGGGGGGATTACCCCCGGGTAGGCTCAAGAAGGCAACCCGACATTTTAAAACATCGGGGGAGCCACCCCCGGTATGCCAAGCCCCACGAATCAACGAGACAAACGAAGAAGTGAAGACAAAAGACAAAACTGCGGCCCGGGCGGCTGGCTACTCCTGGCTGGCTCCTCGTGGCTGGCTGCTCCTGGCTGGCTCCTCCTGTCCGGCTCCTCCTGGCCGGCTCCTCCTGTCCGGCTCCTCCTGTCCGGCTCCTCCTGTCCGGCTCCTTCTGTCCGGCTCCTCCTGTCCGGCTCCTCCTGGCCGGCTCCTCCTGGCCGGCTCCCCCTGGCCGCCTCCTCCTGGCCGGCTGCCGGCTGCGGCCCGACGAAGTCAGCTCAAGGAGTCCCGTCGGACACGAGCTGACGACACTGTACCTGACGGACTGCAGAGCCTGCCGCACTATTGGCGAATAGTGCCCCGCTGTGCACCCGTCACGCGTCACTTCACTGTGCTCCAATAGTGACGCACTGTAGCCTGCATCATGAGTCATATCACATGTCACCCCGAATAGTGTAATTAGGCCATGTGGGCCACCCCTTGTCCCCTGGGCCTCCCTTTATAAGAGGCACCAGGGGAGCCTCCAAAAGGCGGCCACACACTCACGGGAGGCCTCCTCTCATCCTCTCCCTCTCACTCATGCTCACGCATGCATACATATGAGGCCAAGGTAAGGAGCTCACAGCTCCCTCTTCCTCCTCAGACACAGCTCCAGGAGCAACCCTGTACTACATATACACCTGATATACAGACGTGCAGGAGTAGGGGTATTATCTCTCCGGAGAGCCCCGAACCTGGGTAAACCACCGCGTGTTGTTCCCCTATCCCATCCCGGATCTCCACTGCAGTCTTGCTCTCACCTATCAAGCCATCCCATGGCATCTGCTGTCCTTGCGGCACCCCCCGTGAGAAAACGACGACAGTTGGCGCCCACCGTGGGGCAAGCTGCCGCTAGAACCGCGGTCCGGGCGGGACCCTTTTTATCACCATCACCGCGGCGCCGCCGCCGTCTCTCCGGTAGCGCTTGGAGGCCCGACATCGACGCGCCCCTGGAGCGACCGCGCGGGGCGGCGCGTCCTCGTCGTCGGCCTCGTCCTCTTCGTCACCACCGCTGCGACGCCGGATGTCCGTCCGCGCGCACGCCGCGCCGCCTCGCTTCAGTCAGCCGCGTCCATCCGCGCGTCGCTCGCGTCTGCTCCCCTCCACACTGCGTCTAGCTCTGGCCGAAATGCGCGGTCACTCCTCCATACGCTCATACATCAGTCAGACAATGGCCATACACTGAGCTCGAGCTCGTCCATGACCAGACATTAGCCAAACACGCATCAGATAATGGTCGTACAATGGTCGGATATTCCCCGTCTGTTGCCCGCCGCTCGCGCCTCGGTCGCGCTCCTCTGCTTCCCCAGGCCAGTCCGGCGAGCACGTGTGGGCAGGCCAGCCACCTCCATCCCTGTGCGAACACCCAGGAGCCGAGGGGTTCTCCTATACAGGCATACACTCATGCCTGGCTAGCTAGCTAGCTAGCTAGCAAAGTTGACCAATTCAACTGCGTGCTTGTTGGCTTAGCTAGCTAGCTTAGCTTGTGTGCACGCAGGCGGGCAATCCCGCTGGCGTCGAAGACGCGAACGCAGCCGCACGCGCAGGCCGGCCACCTCGGCAGGCTCCGGCTCCGCCTCGCCCATCTTCGCTCCGGCTGGCTCCACCCCGGCGACGTCCTCGTCATCCCCAGCGCGCGGTTCCGCCGGTACCTGGCCTCACCGGCACCCGGCCGCCTTCGCCTGCGCCCGCCGGCTCTACGGCGCCGCCTCCACGAGCGCCCGCCGGCTCCGCCGTGCCCCTCCTATGCCTCCACGGACACGCCCCGTCACCGCGGCTACTCGCTCCCGCGCACCCACATCAGCACGACACTTGGCCGGCTCGAGCTCGCTGGCTCCCGCGCCGGCCGGCTCCGCTGGCCCCGCGGCCGGCTCGCAACTAGCCGGCTCTGCCCGCGCCCGGTCACCAGCCTCATCCCGCTCCGCCTCCGCGCGACCCGGCCGCTCGCCGGCTCCGGCCTCCTGCTCAACCAGCACCCAGCAACCCGCCTCGCGCCATGCTGGCCGGCTCGCCGCTCCAGCCGGCATCCACGCGCGCGGCCGGCTCCCGCCTCGCGCCGCGCTGGCCGGCTCGCCGCTCCAGCCGGCGTCCGCGTGCCTGGCCGGCTCCCGCATCCCGCCGCGCAGGCCCCGCCGCTCCGCCCGTGCCTCGCCGGCGTCTCCGCGCCCGAGCGCCTCCACCGCTGTCCCGGGCTCCTCCGCCCGGCCTCCGCCTCCCCCGCGTCCTCTGCGTCCACCCGTCTCCCGAGCCGCCCGCCAGCCGGCTCCAGACCCCTGCCGGGTTGCCTCCGCCCGAGGCCGTCCGGCTCGCCGCCAGCTGGCACCGGGTCCCTGCCGGGTCGCCTCCGCCCCGTGCCGGCCTCCGTGACGCACCCGCGCACTCGCCGGATCGCGGCCCCGGCCGGCCCGCGCCTCGGCGCCGCCCGCCGGCTCCTCTCCACCGCGCGTCGCTCCGCCTCCACCTCGACGTCGACTGCTCTCCGCATCCGCGTCCCGGCTGTCCGGCGGCGTCGGCTTGCCGGCTCGCCGCCTCGCCCACCCGGCGTCCCGCACGCCGGCTGGCCGGCTTCGCCCACTCGCCGCCTCGTCCAGCCGGCCTCTTGCACGCCGGCTGGCCGGCTCCCGCCCGCTGCCTAGGCCGGCTCCTGCGCCCGCGCGTTCTGCTGCCGGCTGGAAAAAGGAAAGAAAAGAGGCCGGCCCAAAAAAAGACACCTGCGCCAACTGTCCGCGTCTTTACTCGATCGGCTGACCTGCGCCGCCGCCTGGCCGGCTACCCGCCCGTCTACTTCGACATCGGGCCGGCTCCAGCTGGCCACCCGCTTCGACGTCCGACCGGTCAGGTCCGGCTGGCTGGCACACCCGCCGACCGCCAGGGGCTCGGCGAATACACCCAGCGGGTGCGCTGGCGCGCTCCGCTCGGAGAAAGCCGCGCCGGCTGTTATCGACAACAACCGCATCGCCAGCGTCAAAAAGCAATGTGAGCCCCCGATCGCCCACCCTCGTGCCACGCGCAAACAGCGGATACCCCGAGCGTCCCTCGGAGGCAATCTCCGTGTTTATTTCAGCAACTTTATTATTCGCCCCGGCGTGAGCTAGTCTCTGCCCGGGGCTAGCCGTTTGGCCCGATGCATTCGTTCCCACGAAACGGCTTAGTAGCGTGTATGGTACCAAGGCCCACTCTTTGTCCCAGCTACAGCTCGCACCGCGACTGTCCGGCTAGCGAGAGCACAAGCTGGAGGTCACCACACGCGAAAAGCGTCAAAGGAGAAAACGGCTTGGGCGATCCGATCGTTTCATTTGCGAGTATCTGCTCGGTCAAGTCTGCTCCTAGAGTCCAAGTACTGTACGCTCCATTCCGCGGCCCACTCTTCACCTCAGCCACAGACTGGCTTCCGGCTGTCCGGCTGGCAAGAGCAAAAGCCAAAGAGTGGAGGGCACATGAAAAAGATTGAAGGGGGCTCGGACGAAACCGAGTCGGCACCCTCTGCACAAAACTTACACTACCAAAATCAAATGTTTGATATATCTACGCCAACTAAACCTTGTCTTCTACACGATCATTTCCATGAGGAACCTCCTCGCCCGGAGGCTCGGAGGCTACTCCCGGCAGGGCGCCTCGCGCTCGACAGCCGGCAGACCCCGCGTCCGCCCTCGGCTGGGCTCCGCGCCCATCAGCCGGCGGACCCCGCGTCCGCGCCCGGCAGCGCCTCGCACTCGACAGCCGGCGGACCCCGCGTCCGCCTTCGGCAGGGCTCCACGCCCATCGGCCGGCGGACCCCGCGTCCACGCCCGGCAGCGCCTCGCGCTCGACAGCCGGTGGACCCTGTGTCCGATCCCGGCTAGGCTCCGCGCCCATCAGCCAGCGGACCCCGCGTCTGTGCCCGGCATCCCTGACGCCGCCGTCTGCTTCTGCAACAGCAAAGACCCTCCGCCCGACTCTTCGAGTCGCCCAGAGGCTCGGAGGCTACACCCAGCGGGTGCGCTGGCGCGCCCCCACAAGAAACAGCCAGCTGGTGGACTCCACGTCCACACCCAGCAGGGCCCCCGCGCCCATCAGCCGGCGGACCCCGCGTCCGCGTCAGGCAGGGCCCCGCGCCCATCAGTTGGCGGACCCCGCGTCCTCGCCCGGCATCCTCGACGCCACCGTCTGCTTCAGCAACAGCAAAGACCCCCCGCCCGACTCTTCGAGTCGCCCGGAGTCTCGGAGGCTACACCCAGCGGGTGCGCTGGCGCGCCCCCGCTGGAAGCAAGCCACGCCGTCCCCGGCCCGCAATCGACCGTCATCAACGACTTCTGCAACAACAACGACAACGGCGAAAACCCTCCGCCTGACTCCCCAAGTCGCCCGGAGGCTCGGAAGCTACTGTCGAGGGGATTACCCCCGGGTAGGCTCAAGAAGGCAACCCGACATTTTAAAACATCGGGGGAGCCACCCCCGGTATGCCAAGCCCCACGAATCAACGAGACAAACGAAGAAGTGAAGACAGAAGACAAAACTGCGGCCCGGGCGGCTGGCTACTCCTGGCTGGCTGCTCTTGGCTGGCTCCTCCTGGCTGGCTCCTCCTGTCCGGCTCCTCCTGTCCGGCTCCTCCTGTCCGGCTCCTCCTGTCCGGCTCCTTCTGTCCAGCTCCTCCTGTCCGGCTCCTCCTGGCCGGCTCCTCCTGGCCGGCTCCCCCTGGCCGGCTCCTCCTAGCCGGCTGCCGGCTGCGGCCCGACGAAGTCAGCTCCAGGCGTCCCGTTGGACACGAGCTGACGACACTGTAGCTGACGGACTGCAGAGCCTGCCGCACTATTGGCGAATAGTGCCCCGCTGTGCACCCGTCACGCGTCACTTCACTGCGCTCCAATAGTGACGCACTGTAGCCTGCATCATGAGTCATATCACATGTCACCCCCAATAGTGTAATTAGGCCATGTGGGCCACCCCTTGTCCCCTGGGCCTCCCTTTATAAGAGGCACCAGGGGAGCCTCCAAAAGGCGGCCACACACTCACGGGAGGCCTCCTCTCATCCTCTCCCTCTCACTCATGCTCACGCATGCATACATATGAGGCCAAGGTAAGGAGCTCACAGCTCCCTCTTCCTCCTCAGACACAGCTCCAGGAGCAACCCTGTACTACATATACACCTCATATACAGACGTGCGGGAGTAGGGGTATTATCTCTCCGGAGAGCCCCGAACCTGGGTAAACCACCGCGTGTTGTTGCCCTATCCCATCCCGGATCTCCACTACAGTCTTGCTCTCACCTATCAAGCCATCCCATGGCATCTGCCGTCCTTGCGGCACCCCCCGTGAGAAAACGACGACACCGGTTCAGTTGCTAATATTGGTAACTCGAAGTGAAAGCTACAGAATAAACGGAGACTAGCTAAGGGTGAGGTGACAATGTGTGTTGGAAGTGTTTCCAAGGTTGATGTGATCACCATTGCACGCTCTCTCTACATTCGGGATTAGTGCTGAACCTAAATAAATGTTATTTGGTGTTTGCGTTGAGCATGAACATGATTAGATCGTGTTTATTGCAATACGGTTGTTCATTTAAGTCAGAGAATAATAGTTATTCTGTTTACATGAATAATACCTTCAATGGTCATACACTCAATGTGAATGGTTTATTGAATCTCGATCGTAGTGATACACATGTTCATAGTATTGATGCCAAAAGATGCAAAGTTAATTATGATAGTACCACATACTTGTGGCACTGCCGCTAAGGTCATATTGGTGTAAAGCGCATGAAGAAACTCCATGATGATTGATCTTTGGACTCACTCGATTTCGAATCGCTTGAGACATGCGGACCATGCCTCATGGGCAAGATGACTAAGACCCCGTTTTCCGGTTTGATGGAGTGGGCAAGTGACTTATTGGAAATGATACATGTTGATGTATGCGGTCCAATGAGTGTTGAAGCGTGCGGTAGATATCGTTATTTTCTTACATTCACTGATGATTTGAGTAGATATGGGTATATTTACTTAATGAAACACAAGTCTGAAACGTTTGAAAAGTTCAAGCAATTTCAGAGTGAAGTTGAAGATCATCGTGACAAGTAGATAAACTGTCTATGATATGATCATAGAGGTGAATATCTGAGTTACGAGTTTGGTATGCAACTTAAGACAATGTGGAAATTGTTTCACAACTCACGCCGCCTGGAACACCATAGTGTGATGGTGTGTCCGTACGTCATAGCCGTGCTCTATTGGATATAGTACGTACTATGATGTCTCTTATCAAGGGTTATGCATTAGAGACAACTACATTCACTTTAAAATAGGGCACCATCTAAATCTGTTGAGATGACACCGTATGAATTATGGTTTGGCAGAAACCTAAGTTGTCGTTTCTTAGAGTTTGGGAATGCGACACTTATGTCTGATAAGCTCGAACCCAAAGCGGAAAAGTGCATCTTCATAAGATACCCTAAAGCAACAATTGGGTATACCTTCTATCATAGATCCGAAGGCAAGGTCTTTGTTGCCAAGAATGGATCCTTTCCAGAGAAGGATGTTCTCTCGAAAGAAGTGAGTGGGAGGAAGGAAGGTAGAACTTGATAAGGTTGCCGAACCTTCACTTGAATTGGAAAAGTAGCGCAGCGCAGAAACGTGTTCCTGTAATGCATACACCAATTGAAGAGGAAGCTAATGATGATGATCATGAAGCTTCAGATCAAGTTACTACCAAGCCTCGTAGGTCGACAAGGACTCATACCTCCCCTAAGTGGCATGACAATCCTGTCTTGGAGGTCATGTTGTTAGACAACAGTGAACCTACGAGCTATGAAGAAGCAATGGTGGGCCCAGATTCCAACAAATGGCTAGGAGCCATGAAATCTGAGATAGGATCCATGTATGAAAACCAAGTATGGACTTTGGTAGACTTGCCCGATGAACGGTAGGCCGTTAAGTACAAATGGATCTTTAAGAAGAAGACAGACACTGATGGTAAATGTCACCATTTATAAAGCTCGACTTGTCGCAAAGAGGTTTCCGACAAGTTCAAGGAGTTGACTACGATGAGACTTTCTCACCCGTAGCGATGCTAAAGTCTGTTGGAATTATGTTAGCAGTTGCTGCATTTTTCGATTATGAAATCTGGCAGATGGATGTCAAAACAGAGTTTCCTTAACGGTTTCTATGAGGAAAGGTTGTATGTGATACAACCAGAAGGTTTTGTCGGTCCTAAGGATGCTAAAAGGTATGCAAGCTCCAACGATCCTTCTATGGACTGGAGCAAGCATCTCGGAGTTGGAATATACGCTTTGATGAGGTAATCAAAGCTTTTGGGTTTATACAAAGTTTATTAGAAACTTGTATTTACAAGAAAGTGAGTGGGAGCACTATAGAATTTCTGATAAGTATATGTGGATGACATATTGTTGATCGGAAATAATTTAGAATTTCTGGAAAGCATAAAGGGTTGTTTGAAAGGAGTTTTTCAAAGGAACACCTAGATAAAGCTACTTAAATATTGGGCATCAAGATCTAGAGATAGATCAAGACGCCTGATAACACTTTCGATGAGTACATACCTTGACAAGATTTTGAAGGAGTTTAAAATGGATCATTCAAAGAAGGAGTTCTTGCCTGATTTGTAAGGTGTGAAGTTTAGTAAGACTCAAAGCTTGACAACGGCAGAAGAAAGAGAAAGGACAAGGTCGTCCCCTATGCCTTAGCCATAGGCTCTATATAGTATTCCATGCTCTTTACCGCACCTAGTGTGTGCCTTGCCATGAGCCTGTCAAGGGGTACAAGAGTGATCCAGGAGTGGATCACTGGTCAATGGTCAAAATTATCCTTAGTAACTAGAGGACTAAGGAAATGTTTCTCGATTATAGAGGTGATGAAGAGTTCGTTGTAAAGAGTTAGGACAATGCAAGCTTTAACACCTATCCGGATGACTCTTAGTAGCAATCCGGATACGTATAGTGGAGAAGCCATTTGGAATAACTCCAAGTGGAGTGTGGTAGCAGCATCTACAGTTTGACATAGAGATTTGCAAAGTGCACACGGATCTGAATGTTGCAGACCCGTTGACTAAAACCTCTCTCACAAGCAAAACATGATAAAACCCAAGAACTCATTGGGTGTTAATCACATGGTGACGTGAACTAGATTATTGACTCTAGTGCAAGTGGGAAACTGTTGGAAATATGCCCTAGAGGCAATAATAAATTGGTGATTATCATATTTCCTTGTTCATGATAATCGATTATTATCCATTCTAGAATTGTATTGATAGGAAACTCAGATACATGTGTGGATACATAGACAACACCATGTCCCTAGTGAGCCTCTACTAGACTAGCTCGTTGATCGGAGATGGTCAAGGTTTCCTGACCATAGACATGAGTTGTCATCTGATAACGGGATCACATCATTAGGAGAATGATGTGATGGACAAGACCCAACCATAATCATAGCATTTGATCGTGTTAGTTTATTCCTACTGCTTTATCCATGTCAAGTATCTGTTCCTACGACCATGAGATCATGCAACTCCCTCACACCAGAGGAATGCCTTGTGTGCATCAAACGTCACAACGCAACTGGGTGACTATAAAGGTGCTCTACAGGTATCTCTGAGGGTGTCTGTTGGGTTGGCATGGATCGAGACTGGGATTTGTCACTCTGTATGACGGAGAGGTATCTCTAGGCCCACTCGGTAATACAACATCACAAGAAGCTTGCAAGCAATGTGACTAAGGAGTTAGTCACGGGATCTTGTATTACGGAATGAGTAAAGAGACTTGCCGGTAACAAGATTGAACTAGGTATGGAGATACCGACGATCGAATCTCGGGCAAGTAACATACCGCTAGACAAAGGGAATTGAATACGGGATTGACTGAATCCTTGACATCGTGGTTCGACCGATAATGATCTTCGTGGAATATGTGGGAACCAATATGGCCATCCAGGTCCCGCTATTGGTTATTGACTGGTGAGGTGTCTCGGCAATGTCCACATGATTCTTGAACCCGTAGGGTCCGCACGCTTAACGTCCGGTGACGCTAGAGTAGTATTGGGATATGTACGTTGGTGACCGAATGTTGTTCGGAGTCCCGTATGAGATCCCGGACGTCACGAGGAGCTCCGGAATGGTCCGGAGGTAAAGATTTATATATGGGAAGTCATATTTTGGCTACCAGAAAAGTTTCAGGTTTTGCCGGTATTGTACAGGGAAGCTTCCGGAAGGTTCCGGATGGTTCCGAAGGAGTCCGGAAGGATCCCCCTAGCCCCTAGTGTTGGAGATATGCCCTAGAGGCAATCATGTATGATGATATTTCCTATGTGTTTATGAATAAAGATAGTCCTTGGACATTATCAGTAATGTGTATTAACGAGTACGTGACTTGTTTGTGAGACTATGCATTGTATGATGACTGTCCTAAATGGTCCATAGTCGTAAAGGCTGTGTGGACACTCAGCCAGTTAGACTAGCATATGACATGGTGGATGGTTCGGTCTCACTGACCATGTAGCACTGGATGCTTGCCGGATAATATGGACTCAGAAAGATCTAGTCGAATTCGACGTAGTCGGATCCGAGTCGAGATAAGGTCTGAGTTGGACAGACCCAACTATGAGACGCAGCGATAGGTCATCTGTGAGTCTCTAGTACAACATACGTTCTGTGTCCTAAGACCTGAGCTGGCGCATGTACTCGGGATGGTGACAGACTTGCTTTGGGCCGACCAAACGCTACTCCGTGACAGTGTAGTTATAAAGGTAGGTTTCGGGCTTGTCCTGACCCATGCTGCGAGACATGGTTGAGCAAGATGGGATTTGCCCCTCCGATCAGGAGAGATATACTCTGGGCCCCTTGGGTGATCCGACCTGGATAAGCATGGCCATGCATGCGATGAGGATTATGAGATAATCCGAAGTGTTGGTCGGATTCACCGAAACGAGAAAGAGGTCATGCGGCAACAAGGATGACCATGTCGCCTTGTGCACGACAACATATATCGTGTGGCAAAGGGAACGGAAGTGTGAAGTACAGGTTCGCCTAACCAGCTTCATCGGACACTTGGAGTCGGCACACTTTGCTAGAGGCCGCTACCGACTAGTCGAGCCGGATGTAATATGACTGACGACCAAGTGAACGAGAACCTAAGGGGTCACGCGCTTAAGGGAAGGAACACGTGGGCTTTAGGATCCGTGTGAGGCCCAAGAGTTGAGCCCGCGCCGGATGCCTATATATAGTGGAGGTGCGGCACACCCATCTGGTTGATCGCTTCAGCGCCATCATTAGGGCTTTGCATGTGTTGCAACTAGCCATCTCCACTTGCCGCCACCGACTGTGTGATCAGACCTAGCAGTCCGCCGCACGGTGTTCCTCCTGCACGTGCGGATACCATTAGAGGCGGTGCACTTGCGCCGCTCCGACGAACCTGTACGTGGGATCCGGCGACCGGCTGTTCGAGGGAGATCGGACGAGGAGGAGACGGACCACACGGACGCGCTGCCCCAACTCTACTTCCGCTGCACGGCAGTGCGCGTCTAGTGGTAATGAGCTGTGATCCATCTCCGTAGCAAGTTCTTGGATGTTCTGCGCGTAGGAATTTTTTTTAATTGGCATGCGATGCACCTACGGTAGAACCCAACAGTGGTATCAGAGCCTCTGCTATAGGATTTGGATTCAGATCGGATGCATATTTGATATGTGGAGGCGACGGATGAGATCTGTCGTCGTTCATGAGATCGACTATGTGCACGGTTGATGAGATCAACTGCAAATCGGGGTCGTTGAGGCGATATTTTTTGTCCATCGGAATCGATGAGGTCGTGATACAACCTACCCCTACCGGTCGGTATCCGCCATCGGGGTTAACAGTGAAATGTAAGTCCGAATCGGGTTCGCGATGATCGATGAGATCGGTCAGATCAGAAAATCTGGCGTGATCGGAATACAGATTCGATCTGTGATTTCCGAAAACGTCTTGTGATATGCGAGACCGCCGTGTGCGTAGCGTCTTGTATTTTGTACACGATACACAAACCGGTAGAATGCGATTCTATGCATAACTTTGTTTTGCAGGTTTGATGTGAATAGTATGGCTCATATGTATGTGATGCATGTGTGTAATTTAACATGACCTGCGTGTCATGATTGTCAGCCGGCAGGAGCCAAAGTGCTGTCATTATATTGTATAACGACCTACTTGTCGACTTGTGATTCTCTGTAAATTCATTACTAGTTGTAGTAGTTGGAGAACAGAGATCAAGTTCGAGGCTTTGGCGTCCCGGTTAGACGAACAAGATGGAGTTCCGCCTTGGTCATCGGAGTTGGAGCCAGCCTGGAAGGATGTCCATGAAGGAGCCATACTATTTCACATATTTATGTTTATATGTGATTGATGTTGCTTCTTGTTTCTATGCATGTTAAAATGGTAGAAAGATCCCTCGTAAATATCAAGCACATTGCCATTCCGGATGTTGCACCTTTGCACGTCAAGTACGTCTAGTGGTGGGCTCATAAATTGAGGTGCTACTAGGTGTCCTTGAACTGGAGGGTTCATGTCGGACACGGACATGCACTGCATCAAGTTAACTTGACAAGGCTATCAAAACGGTTTTGGGCCTTGTGGCAAAGAAGGTTGGGAGCCAGGGTATAAGATACCTACCCGACTGACAGGAGTCATATAGAGATACGATTAGCAAGGAGTTGCTTACCTAATAGGCAAGTTGGCTAGCAGTGATGCTAAAGCTCACTAGTCGCTCGCGCTAGATGGGTCCTGAATCACTGAGAGTTTGCGGAGGGATGCCAACTTCAGTGGGAGTAGTTCCGTTTAAGGCTTGAATTACTCTACATAAACACATTGCTTAGTGATTGCATTTTTCCCGTTGTAGATCAATGGCACCACCTGCTCAACCCAACTTTGCATTGAAATCAATTCTGGAAAAGGATAAATTGAATGGAACAAACTTTACCATGTGGTATAGAAATTTGAGAATTGTTCTCAAGCACGATAAAAAGGAACATGTTCTAGAGGATCCACTTCCAGAGGAACCTACCGAGAATGCTAGTACCACAACCAAGAATGCCCATCAGAAACTCGTTGATGAATCAAACGAGATCAGCTGCCTCATGCTGGCTTGTATGGAGCCCGATTTGCAACAGCATTTCGAAAACGTTGACGCTTTCGATATGATCGAGAGTCTCAAGAGCATGTTTCAGGTGCAGGCTAGGACCGAAAGGTTCAACGTCTGGCAATCCTTGACGGATTGTAAGCTGAAAGAGGGTGATCCACTGAGCCCGCATGTGATCAATTTGATCGGGTACGTGCAAGCTTTAGATCGGTTAGGCATCCCACTTGGGGACGAGCTGTCCACGGATGCAATTATGGGTTCTCTTCCACCTAGCTATGGGACGTTCGTCTCGAACTATCATATGCACGACATGGATAAGAAGCTCACTGAATTGCATGGGATGCTTAAGGTGGCATAGCAAGATATTAAGAAAGGCACACATCAAGTGTTGATGGTGCAGAACTCGGCTAAGTTCAAGAAGAGTTGGTCCAAGAAAAAGGGTAAGGCAAAGGGCACGGGGAAGGTTGTCTCCGCCGCTGCGCCGAAGCCGGGACGGACTCAAAGACCGTGTGCTTTCATTGTAAGGAAACTGGTCACTGGAAGAGGAACTGTAGCAAGTGGCTTGCTAAGCATGGCAAGAAGGCCGGAAATGCTTCTTCAGGCAAAGGTACACTTGTTACATATGTTATAGACATTTACCTTGCTGACATACCCTGTAGCTCTTGGGTATTTGATACCGGATCGGTTGTTCATATATGCAACTTAATGCAGGGGCTGATAAGAACTAGGCGTGTGGCACAAGGGGAGATTGACATCAGGGTCGGCAACAAAGCAAGAGTTGCTGCATTGGAGGTCGGCACGATGCAGCTCAAGCTTCCTTCTGGATTTATTTTGGAATTGAATAATTGTTATTACATTCCCGCACTTAGTCGGAACATTATTTCTGCCTCATGCTTGATGAGTCAGGGTTATGAATTCAGTTTAAAGGACAATGGTTGTTCACTTTATTTGAATGGAATGTTCCACGGCTATGCACCCATTGTAGATGGGCTATTTATTTTGAATCTGGAAATGGAACTAGTCTATAACATGAATGTCAAGAGGCATAAGCCTAATGAGATAAATCTGACATACTTCTGGCACTACCGGCTTGGACACATTAGTCTGAAACGCATGAAGAAGCTCCATGATGATGGACTCCTAACTTCATCCGACTATGGGTCGTCCGAGACATGCGAATCATGCTTGCTAGGCAAGATGACTAAGTCTCCTTTTGCAAAGAGTTGCGAAAGGGCGTCCGAGCTGTTGGAGCTTATACACAGTGATGTGTGTGGTCCAATGAGCACAACGGCCAGAGGTGGCTATCAGTACTTCGTGACTTTTACCGATGACTTGAGTAGATATGGATATATCTATTTGATGAGGCACAAGTCGGAAACTTTTGAAAAGTTCAAAGAGTTTCAGAACGAGGTTGAAAATCAGCTTGGCAAGACGATAAAGCTTTTGCGATCAGATCGTGGAGGTGAGTACATGAGCCAGGAGTTTGATGATCATCTGAAAAGCCGAGGTATAGTACCTCAGCTCACACCTCCAGGTACGCCGCAGAGAAACGGCATGTCAGAACGGAGAAATCGAACCTTGTTGGACATGGTCCGATCGATGATGAGCAAATCGGATTTACCCTTGTCATTCTGGGGATAAGCTCTAGAAACTGCAGCTTTCACACTTAACAGGGTACCATCAAAATCCGTAGATAAGACACCACATGAGATGTGGACTGGGAAGAGTCCTAGTTTGTCTTTTCTAAAGATTTGGGGTTGTGAAGCATTTGTCAAGCGACTCATGTCGGACAAGCTTATACCTAAGTCGGATAAATGCATATTCGTGGGATATCTAAGGGAAACCTTGGGATACAGCTTCTACAACCGAGAAGAGAACAAAGTGTTTGTTGCTCGGAACGGGGTTTTCCTAGAGAAAGAGTTTCTCAGTCGGGAAGCGAGTGAGAGAACGGTGCGACTCGAAGAAATTCGAGAGCCACTCGGGGATGACTCGACTGGTTATGAGATCATACCGGAGTTGGTCAGGGAACCCGTAGTGGAATCGGCACCGGAGCCACGGAGGTCGGAAAGATTGCGTAGAGTGCGCGATGTGTTGTTGCTAGAAAGTGACGAGATGGCCACGTATGCAGAAGCGATGGTGAGCCCAGATTCCGAGGCATGGCTGGAGGCCATGAGATCCGAGTTAAAGTCCATGGATGATAATCAAGTCTGGGACTTGGTTGATCCGCCACCTGGCGTAATTGCCATTGGTTGCAAATGGGTCTTTAAGAAGAAAACCGATGTGGATGGAAATGTTCAGATCCACAAAGCTCGGCTTGTCGCGAAAGGTTGTGGACAAGTTCAAGGAATTGACTATGATGAGACCTACTCGCCGGTAGCGATGCTAAAGTCGATAAGGATCATACTAGGTATAGCTGCATATTTCGATTATGAGATATGGCAGATGGATGTCAAAACGGCTTTCCTTCATGGAAATTTAAAAGAGGATGTATACATGATACAACCTGAAGGTTTTGTCAATCCAAATAATGCTAGTAAAATATGCAAGCTGAAGAGATCCATTTATGGATTGAAGCAAGCAGCTCGGAGTTGGAACATTCGTTTTGATGAAGTCATCGTTGAACTTGGTTTCATCAAGAACGAAGAGGACTATTGTTTATACAAGAAGTCTAGTGGGAGCTCGGTAGTATTTTTTATCCTGTATGTGGATGACATACTGCTGATCGGAAATGATGTTTCGATGCTGAACTCAGTCAAGGAATCATTGAATGGCAAGTTTTCGATGAAAGACCTTGGAGAAGCAGTGTACATTTTAGGCATTAAGGTCTATAGAGATAGATCGAGAAGGCTACTCGGCTTAAGCCAAAGCGCGTACATAGACAAAGTGTTGAAGCGGTTCAACATGAGTGAGGCGAAGAAAGGGTTCTTGCCCATCTCACATGGTATAAGGCTAAGCAAGACTCAGAGTCCTACGACTTCTGATGAGCGAAACCGGATGAGTAGGATTCTGTATGCTTCGGCAATAGGATCCATCATGTATGCCATGCTATGTACTCGGCCTGATGTTGCCTATGCAATAAGCTTAACAAGCAGATACCAGGCTGACTCAGGTGAGAGTCACTAGGCAGTGGTGAAAACTATCCTGAAGTACCTGAAAAGGACTAAAGAGATGTTCCTAGTTTATGGAGGTGAGGAGGAGTTCTGCGTAAAGGGTTACGCTGATGCTAGTTTCCAAACCGACAGGGATGATTGTCGATCGCAAACTGGATTTGTGTATGTCATGAATGGAGGAGCAGTGAGTTGGACGAGTTCCAAGCAAGATACGGTGGCCGACTCCACAACAGAGGCCGAATACATTGCGGCTTGTGAAGCCGCAAAGGAAGGTGTTTGGATTCGGAAGTTCCTGGAGGATCTTGGTGTGTTCCCGGGTTGGGCAAAACCGTTGGACCTGTATTGTGACAATTCAGGTGCCATCGCACAGGCCAAGGAGCCAAGACAACACCACAAGACCAGGCACATAGACCGAAAGTACCACCTGATACGAAAGCTCGTAAAGAATGGTGATACTAATTTATGCAAGATTCATACGGATGAAAATGTTGCAGATCTGTTGACTAAGCCGCTTCCACAACCCAAGCATGAGGGGCACGTTAGAGCTATGGGCATTCGATGTCTATTTGATTGACTCTAGTGCAAGTGGGAGACTGTTGGAGATATGCCCTAGAGGCAATCATGTATGATGATATTTCCTATGTGTTTATGAATAAAGATAGTCCTTGGACATTATCAGTAATGTGTATTAACAAGTACGTGACTTGTTTGTGAGACTATGCATTGTATGATGACTGTCCTAAATGGTCCCTAGTCGTAAAGGCTGTGTGGACACTCAGCCAGTTAGACTAGCATATGACACGGTGGATGGTTCGATCTCACTGACCATGTACCATTGGATGTTAGCCGGATAATTTGGACTCGGAAATATCTGGTCGGATTCGACGTAATCGGATCCGAGTCGAGATAAGGTCTGAGTTGGACAGACCCAACTATGAGATGCAGCGATAGGTCATCTGTGAGTCTCTAGTACAACATATGTTCTGTGTCCTAAGACCTGAGCTGGCGCATGTACTCGGGATGGTGACAGACTTGCTTTGGGCCGACCAAATGCTACTCCGTGACAGGGTAGTTATAAAGGTAGGTTTCGGGCTTGTCCTGACCCATGCTGCGAGACATGTTTGAGCAAGATGGGATTTGCCCCTCCGATCAGGAGAGATATACTCTGGGGCCCTCGAGTGACCCGACCTGGATAAGCATGGCCATGCGATGAGGATTATGAGATAATCCGAAGTGTTGGTCGGATTCACCGGAACGAGAAAGAGGTCGTGCGGCAACTAGGATGACCATGTCGCATTGTGCATGACAACATATATCGTGTGGCAAAGGGAACTGAAGTGTGAAGTACAGGTTCGCCTAACCAGCTTCATCGGACACTTGGAGTCAGCACGCTTTGCTAGAGGCCACTACCGACTAGTCGAGCCGGATGTAATCAGACTCACGACCAAGTGAACGAGAACCTAAGGGGTCGCGCGCTTAAGGGAAGGAACACGTGGGCTTTAGGATCCGTGCGAGGCCCAAGAGTTGAGCCCGCGCCGGACGCCTATATATAGTGGAGGTGCTGCACACCCATCCGGTTGATCGCTTCGGCGCCGTCATTAGGGCTTTGCATGTGTTGCAACTATCCATCTCCACTTGCCGCCGCCGACTGTGTGATCGGACCTAGCAGTCCGCCGCACGGTGTTCCTCCTGCATGCGCGGATACCATTAGAGGCAGTGCACTTGCGCCGCTCCGGTGAACCTGTACGTGGGATCAGGCGACCGGCTGTTCGAGGGAGATCGGACAAGGAGGAGACGGACCACGCGGATGCGCTGCCCCAACTCTACTTCCGCTGCACGACACTGCGCGTCTAGTGGTAACGAGCTGTGATCCATCTTCGTAGCAAGTTCTTGGATGTTCTGCGCGTAGGAATTTTTTTTAATTGGCATGCGATGCACCTACGGTAGAACCCAACACCTAGGGCGTGCATGGGCTGTAGGGGGGCGCCCTAGCCTTATTGGGCCAGGTGCACCAGCCCCACAAGGCCCATGCGCAAGGGGAAGGGGAAACCCTAAGTGGGAGGGAGTCCACTTGCCTTGGGAGGCAAGTTTCCTCCCTAGCCGCCGGCCCTCCTTGGAGGAGGGGCCTAGGGCTGCGACCAAACCCTTCCCCTTGCCTCCTATATATAGTAGAGGAGAGGGGGAAGGCTGGACACAACAATCCCACGCCCCGGTGGCAGCCCTACCTCTCTCCCTAGATCGTTTTCTCCTCAGATCGCATCTACGGTAGTGCTTGGCGAAGCCCTGCCGGGATTGCTCCACCACCATCTCCACCATGCCGTCGTGCTGGTTGAGATCCCATCTAATTCTCCTCTCACGCTTGATGGATCAAGAAGGAGGAGACGTCATTCGAGCCGCACGTGTGCGGAACGCGGAGGTGTCGTCCGTTCGGCGCTAGATCGGATCGGATCGCGATTGGATCATGAAGAGTACGACTACATCAACCGTGTTATATATGCTTCCACTTAGCGATCTACAAGGGTATGTAGGTACACTCCCCCTCTCGTAGCTATGCATCTATATGGATAGATCTTGCGTGTGCGTAGGAAAAATTTTGTTTCCCATGCAACGTTCCCCAACACGAAACTCTTTCAACATTATTGAATCTTATCTTTCGGATTGCTTGCAATTTGTGCCACTATCCTAACCAAGCTACTCCATAAACCTTAATTGTGTATGTGTGAGAAGGACGATCTTCGGTACCAATTCTACTACTTCCACATTTGCATATTGAGTGACCTTTGATCCATTTTCAACTTATGGAACGGTAACTGATATTGTCGTCTCATTCTTCCCCTTATATCTACTTGAGTGATATGGATAGGTCAAGCATCCACAACCCGGCGTTTGAGGAGCAAGAGGATGATGCAACTACTTACGTCACCAAGTTACAATTCTTTGGAGCGCAAAAGGCAATGCGCCAATCGCATGACGTCCTGAACGACCGCATCGAGCAACTCGCCACCGACGTACGCGAATCCGAAGTGCGCACGAGGGACTAACTCGACACCAAGCTCTCAAGCCAAATGGAGGAATTTCGCGCCTTGATGGTCAAGCGCGTTTCTTCTACATCTACATCGTTCGGATGGCGTCACTCAAGTCGCCACTCATTGGAGTACTCTTCCGGTGACAGTCCACCTCGAGCACGTCCTCATCACCGAGATGACCGCTCCGGTCCAAGTTCACACCAAGGCCGCCAACGTCAAGCTTCGGAGAATCCCTTCCATGGCAATGGACTACGAGATCGACTTTGCGAGCGTGCTCGACGTCACCAACAAGAACAAGAAGCGTTGGAACAACAACACCGAGAAGAAGAACAATGTCTTCGCGAAGAACAAGCGCTAGAAGCCCAATGTGCACTCTGTGATGCAACACGTGCTTTGGACAACGCAACCGTCAAGCACGTCAAGAACAAGAAGCACTTCGCCGTGAATGACAAGAAGAAGCAAATCGCCAAGAGGAGCACCAAGAAATGCGCAACCGAGAGCGTCCACCTCATCGCCGTCCTCAAGCTCATCACGACGAATACGAGTAGGAAGACGAACAAGGGCATGAACATCGTCAACATGCCCACGACAACAAACCTCCACATCCAAGACAAAGGCATCGGAATCACCACCACAACGATGAACAACGCTTCGGCAAGCTCAAGTTCACAATGCCAAAGTTCTCCGGAAGCAATGATCCCAAAGATTACCTATCATAGGCACTCAAAGTTGACAAGATTTTTCGTCTCCACAACTATGACGAAGAGAAGAAGATAGCTATGGCTTCACTCAAGTTCCAAGACTACGTCCTTATTTGGTGGGAACAAGTGATTGAGCGACAAAGAGAAAGAGGTGAACCTCCTATCAACAATTGGGCCCAAATGAAGTATCTCATGAGAGCTCGTTTTGTGCCTACACACTACAACCGGGATCTCTTCAAGAAGCTACAAAAACTCAAGCAAGGTACCAAGTCGGTAGAAGAGTACTATCAAGAAATGGAAATCGCTATGATCCGAGCCAATGTCAAGGAAGATGACGACCAAAAAATGGCACGTTTCTTGAATGGCCTCAACTACCAAGTCAAGAAAATCGCGGACTTCCAACCATACTCCAACTTACTTGAACTCGTGCATCAAGCGACCAAGGCGGAACGCCAAGTGCAAGATGACTACAGGTACTCCAAGTTCTCTTCCAAGACCTACGGTTCAAGTGCTCAAGATACTACGACAACGACGCCTTCAACTACGAAATCTACAACACCTACTGGCGACAAGTCAAGCTACAAGGACAAGACGACTTTGTCAAGCCGACCAACTACAAGCAACTACAAATCAAGAGCTTCATCCTCTACACCGACACCGGATGCTACCGCTAAGTCAAGCTCCATCAAGTGTTTCATGTGCCAAGGCCGAGGCCACAAGACTTACGAGTGTCCAACAAAACGCACCATGATCCTTCAAGACAATGACACCTATGACTCTATGAGTGACGGCGAGATGGAAGCATTGGAGAACGTGGCCATGCATCGTCAAGTCAATGAAGATGAAGATTCGCAAATCTTTTGCGAAAACGATCTGAGCCCCGCTCTCATTGTCTCCAAGGTTTTCACGCTTCAACAATAAGAAGATGAGGACCAACGTTTCCATATCTTCCATACAAAGGCGGGCATCCAAGGAAAATCCGTCAAGGTCATCATCGACGGCAGAAGTTGCCACAATTTGGCAAGTGAGGACCTTTGTGCCAAGCTCCAATTGGTCAAGAAGAAGCACCCTCGCCCTTACAAGGTCCAATGTCTAAGTGATTCCGGCACCCTCCAAGTTGAACACACCGTGCAAGTTTCCTTCAAGATAGGCGCTTATGAAGACACCTTGGAGTGTGATGTGGTTCCCATGTCCGTTTGCCACCTTCTCCTTGGTCGGCCGTGGCAATTCGACCGTGGCATCATCCACAATGGTCGGACCAATCACTATAGCTTCAAGATGAAGGGCAAGCAATATGTACTTCGACCAATGACTCCAAGTCAAGTCATCGCCGACAAGCACGCTTCATCCCATCATGGAGACAAAAGTGAGAGAGCGTCCCACCTTAAAGAGAGTGAGCGCCACAAGCCAAACTTGAGTGACTCCACGATGAGGGACATGAGTGATATTGTTCTTTAAGCCACCAAAAGAGATTTGAGGGATGTGACTGAGAGCCCATTGGCCGTTCTTCACTATGTACTTGTGTGCAAAGATGACGTCATACAGACTAACCCTTCACAACATCTTCCTCTTGTGTTATCTCATTTGTTGCAGGAATTCCAAGATGGTTTCCCCTATGAGCTACCTCCGAGACTACCACCAAAACAAGGGATCGAACACCGCATCGACCTCATACCCGGCGCATTGCTTCCTAACAAGGCACCCTACCGCGTCAACCCCGAAGAAAGAAAGGAGATACAAAGGCAAGTCCAAAAACTCCTAGATAAAGGGCATGTACGTGAGAGTTTGAATCCTTGTGCGGTACCAGTGATACTGGTACCTAAGCAAGATGGTAGTATGCGCATGTGTTCCGATTGCCGCCCTATCAACGCTATTACCATTCGATATCATCACCCTATTCCTCGCCTAGATGAACTTAGTGGTGCCACTATAGTTTCTAAGATTGACTTTAAAAGTGGTTACTATCAAATACGCATACAAGAGGGTGATGAGTGGAAAACGACGTTCAAGACTAAGTTTGGTCTTTATGAATGGCTGGTGATGCCAATGGGCTTATCCGAAGCATCGGGTACATTTATGCGTGTAATGCATTACATTTTACGACCCCTAATTGGATATTGTGTTGTGGTCTATTTTGATGACATTCTTGTCTTTAGCAAGTCTCTTGAAGAGCATGCTACTCATGTTAGAGATGTCTTGCAAATTCTTAGGAAAGAACAACTTTATGCAAACATGGAGAAATGCACTTTTGGTGTTGACAAGGTCGTTTTCCTAGGATTTGTGGTATCTGCTAAGGGTGTTCATGTAGATGAATCTAAAATTGATGCTATTAAAACATGGCCTACACCCACAAATTTGCAACAAGTGCGTAGTTTCCTAGGACTAACCGGTTTCTACCGACGTTTTGTCAAGGACTTTAGCACTATTGCATCTCCTCTACATGCTTTGAGCAAGAAAAATGCACCATTTATTTGGGGACCTTCCTAAGACACCGCATTCCATGAAATTAAAAATTTGCTTACTCATGCACCTTTGCTTGCTTTGCCCAACTTTGATAAAACATTTGAAGTGCATTGTGACGCTAGTGGTAATGGAATAGGTGGTGTGCTAATGCAAGAGAAGCACCCAATTGCGCATTTTAGCGAGAAACTTTCCGGCGCTCAACTAAACTATCCCATCTATGATAAAGAATTGTATGCTTTGGTGAGAGTCTTACATGTTTGGGAGCATTATCTACGACCTCATGAGTTTGTAATTCATACCGATCATGAAACTCTCAAGTACCTTATGGGTCAAACTAAGTTGAACAAACGGCATGCCAAATGGAGTGAATTCATTGAGTCTTTTCCTTATGTCATCAAATACATTAAGGGTAAAGAAAACGTTGTGGCGGATGCTCTTTCCCGCAAATGCATGCTAGTTACTCAACTTGAATTGAATGTCATTGGTTTTGAGCATATCAAAGATTTGTATGAGCATGATGTTTCCTTTGCTACTCCATATGCTAAGTGCCGAATGAAACCTTGTTGGGAGAGTTACTACATGAAAGATGGCTATCTTATGCGTGCTAACAAACTTTGTATACCCGAGTCATCTCTTCGTTTGTTGCTTTTGCAAGAGGCTCACAGTGGAGGACTTATGGGTCACTTTGGACGCGACAAGACATATGCCACACTATCCAACAAGTACTTTTGGCCAAAGATGTTTCGTGATGTCGCACGCTTCACCAACCGATGCTCTACATGCCGCAAAGCTAAGTCTAAAGCTCAATCACATGGTCTTTACATTCCTCTTCCTATACCTTTCCAACCTGGGAAGACATTAGTATGGATTTTGTGCTTGGTTTGCAACGGAAAAAAAATGGCCATGATTCCGTTTTTGTTGTTGTGGATCGCTTTTCCAAGATGGCTCATTTCATTCCATGTCATAAGATAGACGATGCTTCACATATTGCAAATCTCTTTTGTAGGGACATCTTGCGACTACATGGCGTCCCCAAGACCATTGTCTCAGATCGCGACGTCATGTTCCTAAGCTACTTTTGGAAGACCCTACACGCCAAGCTCGGGATCAAGCTACTATTCTCTTCGGCCTATCATCCACAAACCGATGGCCAAACGGAGGTGACAAACCGGACGCTATCTACTCTCATGTGTGTGTTGATCAAGAAGAACATCAAGGAATGGGAAGAATGCCTCCCCATCTCCGAGTACGCCTACAATCGCGCATGTCACTCCACCACCGACAAGTCTCCCTTCGAAGTGGTCTATGGCTTCAACCCTTTGTCTCCATTGGACATCATTCCTTTACCACTCCAAGAGCGCGTCAACATGGACGCAAGTGCAAGGGCAAGCTACATCAAGAGGATGCATGAGGATACAAGGAGCACGATCGCAAGTCAAGTGGAACGAGTCACCGCCAAGCGCAACACCAACAAGCACCCCATGGTGTTCAAGCCTGGTGATCTTGTGTGGCTACACCTCCGCAAGGACCGTTTCCCCGCTGAGCGCAAATCCAAGCTACTCCCTCGCGCCGAAGTACCAAGGAGGAGCTGCAGACGAGCTACAGCCCCCGGACGTCTAGACGCTCCTCGGACGTCCGACGCCTGGGGTCCTACCCCAGCCAGAAGACCACAACAGGTCCACAGCGGCCGGACGACCGATGCCGCTCGGACGACCGACAACACCCAACACCCGGACGTCCGACCCCTCTCCGGAAACCTGGCGCCAAGCAACCAGAGCCGAATCCTCAGAAGTCCGAAGCCTTTGGATGACCGAGCCCCGGACGTCCGACATGCTCCGGAAATCCAGCCACTCCGCTCCCGAACCAAATCGTCGGACGACCGACCAACCCCGGACGTTTGGACCGCCGTGAAGCCTCGGACGTCCGACAGCGTCCGGACGTCCGGACCCTGTCTGCGCACAGCCACTCGGGCATTGGCCCATGTATCCATTTGTTCGCCTAAGACTATAAAAACCCTTCCCCCTCCTCTAGCTAGGGTTAGCTTATGTTTAGCACTCGACTTTGTTGAGCATAGCTCCATCTACTTCCTTCTCCCACGGAATTGAAGACCTCTTTGAGAGAAGATCTGAAGTGGATGCCAAGGCCCCTATCAAGGGAAGATCCCACGGGATACCAAGACCTCATCCCCTCTAGAGTGAGATGACTATCGGTTTCTTGTATCTCCTTGTTGACTTTGGATCTATGTACCTCTTGTGTTTGAGTGGATTTAGTGGATGTGTGATCGAAGATCGTTCTTGAGTTCGTGTTTTCTCTCATGATTTCTCCCTTTTCCCCCTCCAAGTGTGAAAAGATCGACACACACGGGATTGCCCCGTATCACATATACAATATTTCCTCATCGTACTCACTCTCACAACTACTATGGTAATATGCCATTACCTCGTAAGGAGAATCAACACACTAAAATTCCAGGTGGTTCTTATTATTACAATTCCTGCAAGAAACTGGATATGAGGAACATAACATAAGTGCATGATACGTCTCCATCGTATCTACTTTTCCAAACTCTTTTGCCCTTGTTTTGGACTCTAATTTGCATGATTCGAAAGGAACTAACCCGGACTGACGCTGTTTTCAGCAGAATTGCCTTGTTGTTATTTTTGTGCAGAAATAAAAGTTCTCGGATTGACCTGAAAATTTACGGAGAATATTTTTGGAATTAATAAAAAATACTGGCGAAAGAATCAACCAGAGGGGGTCCACCCATTGGCCACAAGCCAGGGGGCGCCCCCCCCCCCTTGGGCGCGCCCTGGCGGCTTGTGGGCCCCCTGCAACTCCTCCGACCTCAACTCCAACTCCATATAACCCTATTCGGGGAGAAAAAAATCAAGGAGAAGAGTTCATCGCGTTTCACGATACGGAGCCGCCGCCACCTCCTGTTCTTCCTCGGGAGGGCAGATCTGGAGTTTGTTTTGGGCTCTGGAGAAGGGAAATCGACGCCGTCGTCATCACCAACCATCCTTCATCACCAATTTCATGATGATCTTCGCCGTTCGTGAGTAATTCCATCGTAGGCTTGCTGGACGGTGATGGGTTGGATGAGATTTACCATGTAATCGAGTTAGTTTTGTTAGGGTTTGATCCCTAGTATCCACTATGTTCTGAGATTGATGTTGCTATGACTTTGCTATGCTTAATGCTTGTCACTAGGGCCCGAGTGCCATGATTTCAGATCTGAACCTATTATGTTTTCATGAATATATATGTGTTCTTGATCCTATCTTGCAAGTTGTAGACACCTATTACGAGTTATGATCCGCATCCCCCAGGGTGACAATAACTGGGATTCTTTCCGGTGATTACCGTAGTTTGAGGAGTTCATGTATTCACTAAGTGCTAATGCTTTGGTCCGGTTCTCTATTAAAAGGAGGCCTTAATATCCCTTAGTTTCCATTAGGACCCCGCTGCCACGGGAGGGTAGGACAAAAGATGTCATGCAAGTTCTTTTCCATAAGCATGTATGACTATATATGGAATACATGCCTACATTATATTGATGAATTGGAGCTAGTTTTGTGTCACCCAATGTTATAACCGTTGCATGATGAATGCCATCCGACATAATTATCTATCACTGATCCATTGCCTACGAGCTTTTCACATATTGATCTTTGCTAAGTTACTTTTCCGTTGCTACTGTTACAATCACTACAAAACTGCTACTGTCACTTTTGCCACCGTTACCGTTACTTCCATATTATTTTGCTACTAAATACTTTGCTGCAGATATTAAGTCTTTCAGGTGTGGTTGAATTGACAACTCAGCTGCTAATACTCGAGAATATTCTTTGGCTCCCCTTGTGTCGAATCAATAAATTTGGGTTGAATACTCTACCCTCGAAAACTGTTGCGATCCCCTATACTTGTTGGTTATCAGTGCACATTCATCCAACAAATCTATTAATAGCCTCATATCCATAGTATCCATACGTTCATAAGTGAGAACTTCAAATAATTGCAAGAAATCACTATCAAAAGTAGTAGTTGTGAGAAGGCAGTAAAACCGTTCGTCCTCCTCTTCCTTGCTGGACTCTTCCTATGATCTCACTTCTTCATGTGTATCATCTTGTTCATCCAAGTTCATTTGTTCTTTATGATCCCCATTATTTTGCTACAAGTTAGTTTCATAAATATTTAATTCAGGATCTCTTATCATTTCTTGCAGTCATTCATCAATGGGGGATGTTTGCTCTTCATTGGTCGCATCCTTTTTCTCATCCTCCCATGGTTCCTGCAAGAGTTTTTCTATTTCCGAAACAGATGCAATCCGCTCTTTTTCATTGACAACTAATTGTAGGATCCAAAGTATGTCTAGAGGGGGGTGATTAGACTACTTGACCAAATTAAAACTTACTTTTTCCCAATTTTATAGGTTGGCAAGTTTTAACAATTCTAGCTAGTGCACACCCTACACATGCAAATCTACGAGTATAGCTGATACGTCCATTTTGCATCATGATTTCATATTGATAATTAAAATGTTTTTGGTCATTATTCCACTTTATGATACAATTCTAATGCCTTTTCTCTTTTAATTTGCAAGATTCTCACAAAGAGGGAAATTGCCAGAAACTGGAATTCTGGAGCTGAAAGCCATGGAAAAAGGTGGAAAATTTATGGACTCCAAATGACCTAAAACTTCATGAGGATTTTTTACGGAATATATAATAATTATTGGAGCCAAGATCCACCAGAGGGGGCCCACCTATTTCCTCCAAGGCTCTGGTTCCCCTCTTCTGCTATATCAAGGGTTTTCACCTAGAAAAAATAAGGAGGATACTTTCGGGACGAAGCACCACCGTCTCGAGGCGGAAACTTGGACATGAGCACTTTATCTCTCCGGCAGAGTGATTCTGCCGGGGCAACTTCCCTCCGGGAGGGGGAAGTCGAAGCCATCGTCATCACCAACGCTGCCTCCTTCATGGGAGGGCCAATCTTCATCAATATCTTCACCAACACCTTCTCATCTCAAACCCTAGTTTATCTCTTGTACCCAATCTTTGTCTCAAAACCTCTTATTGGTCTCTGGGGGTTACTAGTATTGTTGATTACATCTTGTAGTTGATGCTTGTTAGTTTATTTGGTGGAAAATAATATGTTTAGATCTATTATCATATTCATTACACCTCTAATCTTGAACATGGTGATGATTTGTGAGTAGTTACTTTTGTTCTCGAGGACATGGGAGAAGTCTTGTTATGAGTAATCATGTGAAGTTGGTATTCGTTCGATATTTTGATGATATGTATGTTGTTGCTTCCTTTAGTGGTGTCATGTGAACGTCGACTACATGACACTTCACCATATTTGGGCCTAAGGGACGGCATTGTGGAGTAATAACTAGATGATTGGTTGCTAGAGTGATAGAAGCTTAAACCCTAGTTTATGCGTTATTCTGTAAGGGGCTGATTTGGATCCATATGTTTCATGCGATGGTTAGATTTATCTTCACTCTTCTTTCTTAGTTGCAGATGCTATGTATACCTTGCACCTGAAGAGAGAGAAGACATTAAAATTGCATCATAATGTGAAATATATCACTGAAACGGGATAAATTATAGGAGAGGCGATTTCCTATGCGTGATGGTAGCTACACACCCTTTGGCATAAGTGTCTTTTTTTATATACGAGGTGTCGGGTTTCAATGGCATCGGTACAAGTGCATTTTTGTTGTATAGAAATGACCTTTTCTCACTTCTCTTTGTCTTTTTATTAAATTTTTGAAACAAGTGTCTTTTCGTTATGTAGAAAGGGAGTTTTCTCACTTCTCTTAGACTTTTTGATTTCCTTTTTAGCATAATTGTCTGTTTGCTTGCCTGGCTGGTCCAAAGTCACGATATTTTCATTATAGAGTTATTTTTCATAGTCCAAAATAATTTACCAAAATAACTAGAGATAAATTTTGGGGTTGTGTGTAGCTACAACCATGGGTAGCAAATTATTTTCGTATAATAATGAGAGGCGATTTCCTATGCATGGTGATGCAAAATGGACGTATCAGCTCTCCCAAGCTTAGACTCCGCTTGTCACCAAGCGAATGCCAAGCTCGATAAATATGACAATGGGTGTATGGAGAAAGGTGTTGATAATATATAATATAGAAATAACAATATCATATTTACTAGCATTATTATATATACTAAACATCAATCCTCTCTCGTAAACCTTCACAGGAACAAGTAATGATCAATTCACATGTTAATGTTTAATAAATAAAGTCTCTTGAGTCGAGCAAACTTTGTTCTAGTCATTAAACAATCACAATTCATCCTTATTTCCAAAAGAGTCTATATAAGAACTTCTGATTTAGCAAACATCACATGCTCAACTATCATTTAATCTTTAGATGATTATTAGCACCGAGGGACATATTTTTAGAATAAACAGTTTCCATTGGACAAATAGGAAGATATAATAATTTCATGATCCCAGTTGGGATCGAAGTTGATGTTGATGAAGACGCCCGTTCGATCTCTCATGGTCTGACCTGGTCATAGTCCTTGACTTGTCCGAGGTGACCAGTCGAGTCGGCGACGAGAGAGGTCGCAGTGAAGATGAAGATCTAACATGGCCCGTAGATCGTGCGCCAGTCCGATCTGAGCTCCCATTGAGCCACGATGTTCACATAGCAAGACCCGTATGGGCCACCATTGACATACCTAAATCCGGCAGATTCTAGGTAGGAGATCGTAAGCTAGATATCTTGGAGCGATCGTAATAAATACACAAGATTTACCCAAGGTTAGGCTCTCCAAGAGATAATCCCCTATGCCATGCTTGTGTTTCTTGCATTGGAGTGTGCACGTAGTACAGGTAAAACTACGAAGATGTTGTAATGTCGTGAGATGTCTTCTATCGACTAGCCCATCTCTGGCTTATATCAGATATCAAAGATCTAGGATTACAAGAGTCCTAGTCGGCTACGTTGGTGGAGAGGACTCCACAGATGCAAAGTCTTTGTCTTGAACGTCAAGTCTTCTAGAGTCTTCCTGTTATTCTCAACGGGCCGCCCAATGTGGCCTAGGGCGGTACAGACAAAGGGGTCCTTAGCCCGGCCCACCAACCCAGGAGTCAACATGGTGATACACCCCTTAGTCAGGACACCGTCAGCTAGGGAAGACATGGAGGCAAGGTATCCAATGTGACGGCCGGCAGCGAGCGTACACAGCCGATGGGGGTGTTGGAGTGGCCAAACGACGACATGAGGGCACGAGATAGCGGCGGCGATGGGCTACCACGATGAAGACGGCAAAGAGAATCGCTGGCGTGACGCGATGTAGGCGTCCGACGACCATGGTGTGACGACGCACGATCGAATCAGGCAGGTGCCCCAGCGTGGCCATGGGTGTGGAGAGAGGAAGATGAGGAGAGATAGTTGAGGGGTGGTGCCGGTGGGCAATCGCCGCCAACAGCGGGCGAGTTGCTCGGCGACAAGAAATCTTCCCTGTGGACGACGCACATGGATCTGCGAGGTGGCTGGCTTAGGGTTAGGGTTTGATTTGGGGGAATGGCTAGTTATACAGAAGGGCAAAGTGGGCTTGGTGGGCCGACGTACTAGGCCTTGGGTGTAGTTTCGCTATACTGCGCCCACTGGGCACAATATAGTTTGGTTGCGCTCAATGGGACGACACGAGATTGTTTCTCTCTATCACTAATAAAAAAATCCATAATTATTGCTGCGTTTTTATTTAATAGGGTGTATCAAAATAACTCCATTTTTTTGAAAATTTAGGTGGAGCCTCTCAAAGCTATTTCCAAGCCTCACACAAAATCATAATTTTTGAAATGTGTTTATATTCTATATGATTAGAAATCCATATAAATTAGCATTTGGGTTAAATTGTAAGTGTGTTATATATTGCTCCAAAATTTATGAAATAATTATTGGAGCTACCTAATAATATTGGAAAGCTAAATATAGGTTTTCAAGATAATCCCTTGTGTTCAGAGAATTCAAAGAAATTATTCATGCAACGCAAAGTAATATTTTTGGTTGTGCAAACCAATAGTTTCATGTCCAGGTGACAAGTTTCGGAGAAATGATACAATTCCAGCTTGAACAAAAAGCAAGCTTTGAGAGGCCGTACAAATATGGAAGCAGGGCAGGAAGTATTGCAAATTACTATCTATATATATATATATATATATATATATATATATATATATATATATATATATATATATATATATATATTTATTTATTTATTTATTTATTTGGTTCTGTTTTTTCCTTTGCTTTGCTCCTAATATTTGCTCTATGCTTCATCTTGTGGGGGCTCTGCTGCTGCAGCTGGCTCCGCCCCTGCCTCTGCTGCGGCCGCAGCCTCCTCATTCTCTTTCTTTGTTTGCGCGGTCTTGATGAGATGGTTGTAGCTTCCCTTCTCCTTGAAAAGCTGTGAGAAATGGATCTTGCAGTAGAGGATTCCGTTGAGCGCGGCGTATGAGGAGGTTGTCAAGATGCAACCACCATGCGAGCACTTGAAGCAGCTCTTGTGGTAGCATTCACCCTCCAAGGTTAGCTGAACAGAAACGAAAAGATTTGCAATGTGGTTATGATTTACCAATTTAGTTTTGAGATCTCGCATGTATATTTGACAACTTGATCTATATATGTCTCCTCCCGCTCGGAAATTGCTTTTGGAGGCCGAGCTCCATGGAGGCCTCCAAATGCAAAATCCAAAATTCATGAAAATTCATATTTTTACATTTCAAAAAATTCTGAAAAAAAATACAGAGATAAGTGAGGGTGTAACACACATGTGTGTAAATTTTCAGAAAAAAAATACGTTGAAATGAGGCCTGTACAAAAAAGACAAATCTGAAACTTTTTAACACATGATACTATTCATCGTTTCAGGCCATGAATTTGTCTTTTTTGTGCACATCGTATTTCAAGGTATTTCATCCTAAAAATTTACACACATACACATAACATCCTTCTTTACTTGCATATTTTTTTCAGATTTTTCTGAAACAAAAAAGTTTGAAATTTGAATTTTTCAAAAATTTCGAGCTCCATGGAGCTCGGCCTCCAAACGTCCGTTCTCCCTCCCGCTCCACTATAGAAGTAACACTATAGCATTTCTCTTACCTTCTCCAATGGGTACACAGTTTTTTGGCAGGCCGCGCATTTATCTTGAGTTCCAGAGAAGGCAGATGACATCTTGCTTGGAGCTTTTGCCTGCAGGAAATATTGAATTAGCGATGTAAATAATTTACCATTAACAGATGAGATGGGAATTGGCGAACAATTGTTGAGAAGGGCGTATGCGACGTTTGCATACTAGAACTGTACCTCGCTCTTCTCCGCGGATTTACCACCTGAGTAACGGAACAAAAGGTCAGAATATCCATTGGTTAGCAGTATTGCTAGGACTGCGGTTTCGCATTACCTGGCGTAAATTTCTTTGAGAAGCTCCCCGTCTCCTTGAAGAGCTGTTCGAAATGGGTCTTGCAGTACAGGACACCATCCATGGAAGAGTAGTTGCACATCTAGAGGCCATACAGAAAATGAAAGGCAAAATTCCCATTTTGCACAGATCGTGTATACAATTCACAAAAGCTAAACATATTTGCGGTTGGATTCGACGAAAAAGCTTTAACTGAGGCTAGGTGCGCAATGCGTACCGAGAGGGTCCCCTTGCAGTGGCTGCACTTGAAGCATGTCTTGTGGTAGGAGACGCCGTCGGCGGTGAGGAGGTCGATGAAGTGGACGGTCTTGTCGCACGTCTTGCACTTGTCCTGCGTGCCGGTGAAAGACATGGCGATCCGCGCCGGTGATCAGCCGAGCAATGGGGACGCACGGGCTTCTTCTTATTCAGCGTGTCTCCTCCGGCTGGTCGGCGATCGACGTGGACGGGTGTAGGACAAGGAGCACCTTCAGAGGAACCAGCGTGGCATCTCGAGAACGAGATGGGGATAGCGATGGGCGACGCTTTAAAAGGGCGAGCCGGCGAGGCATGGTGGGCTTGGGAGCGAAGATAGGAGATGCATGGGCTACAGACCGCACAATACCCAAGCAATCAAAAAGCATCGTCTAATTTTGGAAGTAAGGCATGGTAATGTCCGGAAAGAAAACGTCTGGTATCTCTCTCTCTAATGTTTGCTTCTCCTATTTTCATGGGCGTGCCGTGTTTGGATTAAGTGACCAGGTTGTGCGAGCCACCAACATGACATGCTCAAATGGATTCGTTCTTCCATCGAAACAATCGTGCTGGGCAGTTGCTGCTAGCTTTTGTTTGCAAAATTGAGGTGTGTATTTTTGCTTGATCCCAAACATGGTTTTCGCTTTCACTTTTACTGACAGCCGAAATGAATTTCAGTCGTTCCGGTTTACTTTTCGGCCAAAGGGCTGAAACATACACTTAAACTTAACAGAACATTTGAAACTTTAAAGATATACTTGAATTCCTTGGCACACCCTCTGTTACAAAATATAAGACGTTTTGGCAGTTTAAATCAAACTGCCAAAACGTCTTATATTTAGGAACGGAGGTAGTACTATTTAAATTAATGAGATTTCGAGGGAAAGGAATATTCAATGTCTACTGAAACTAATGAAATTTAGTGAATATCAATGAAATCTCACTTGACACAGTAAACCATGATCCCAATAGACCAACATTCATTGCAAGAAACCAGCGAGCACTTTCGCCTTTCATCTCCTCACTTGGACGACTAAGGGTTCTTCTTTATACTCCTTCCCAACTAGCGCTCGCTGTTGCCGCGGCAGCAGCAGGAAGCCCATGTTGGGCGGTAGGTTGTGGAGACGGATTCGGCTCGAGGAGCCGCTCTATGTCTTTGCCTAGACTTTCGGCGGCAGGGTGTGGGTATGTTTTCTTCCCTCACCTCCACAATGGCTATAGATAGTGAGTGTGGAAGCATACTAGCTTCTTTTTTTTTTTAGGGTCGAGGCAGTTACTCCATGATCACATGTTGTGCGATGACCCTCTGGTGGCTCTATTGGCGCCATGTTGTGAATTCAAGCATCGTTTAACCGTCGGCAGTCACCACTCCCTTGAGAGCCGCTCCTTCATGGTGGCTTTCCCTCCCCTTTGGGGTTTGGATAGGCGCTATTAGATAGATTGTTCTCAAACCGGTTATGGTATTGTTCAACTCATGCTGAAAAGAATTCTTACAACCCAAAAGAAAAGTTCATGCACTGCAGAAATAAAAATTGCCCATGCGCAACAAAAATTGCATGTGCTTTTCAAAAATGTTCTTTTTGTGGAAAAACTGTTTATGTGCTGCAACAAAAAAAATGTTCACTCATATTGTAATAAATGTTCATGTGTTACAACATTTTTTTTTCATTTCCCTTTTTATTTTGTTCTTTATGTAATTTTTTGACTACATATGTTTTTAATTTCCATAATGTCTTCTAAAAAATCTTCCATGTATTTTAAAAATGTCCCTTGCGTACTTTTACAAACACAAGTGTAGTTAAAAACTGTTCGTCCTGATTCAAAAAGAATCTCAACGTGTATTTCGATAATAGAACACATTTTTCATTGCTTCTTTTTATTCTAATATTTTATAGTTTGTCCTTTTGAAATTTTTTCTTATGTTTATTTTTCATTGTCTATTTTTTAAATATTCCTAGCATATATAAAAAATCAGTGTGTATTTTCTGAAAGATGTGCGATGTGTATTACAAAATTTTTGTCATTTAAAAAAATCACCATGTATTTAAATATATTATAGTATATTTAAAAATTTCTCATCTTGTATTTCAAAACTGTTCAATACTTTTTAGAATATGCTCATAATATATATAAAAAATTGTCCCTCGTGTATTTCAATAATGTTCATCACGTTTTAAAAATGTTCATAGTATATTTAAAGAATACTGAAACTATACATAAAAATTGTTCATCTCATTTTAAAAATTTATTTTTATTTTTAGAATAGTTTGCCGTGTATCAATAAATTGATCGCCATGTATTCTAAATACACATCATGATTATTTGAAAAGGTTCATCATGTTTTTCATAAAATGCACGGAGGCCTTCTAATTACGCGTACATTTTTTAGAAATGTGGCAAACATCAAATATATGAACATAATTTTAAAATATTTTAACACCTTTTTAAAGTACATGAACATTTTGAAACTAAGTGTTCATGTTTCTAGAAAATATATATTCTTGTATTTATGAGACAAATGCACACTTTTTTATAAGTCAGTGGATCCTCATCACAAACGTATAGACTTTTGTTACCCTGTGACCGAACGAGGTTTTTTTAGTGGAAACCTTTTTTTTTGAGACATTAGTGGAAACTAAATGGGCGAATTGAATTCACGCTTAGCAGAATACATGCTTCCTGGGCTGGCCCACGTTAGTGAGTCGCCGCTAGTACAGGAGAGACAGGCGGCGATCCAGTGAGTCGCCGCAACAAGAAAGAAACAGGCGGCGCGCGCCGCCTCCTGTGATGCATCTGGTCAGAGGGTGAACAATGATAAATCTTCAAAAAAAAAAAATCAGTAAGGGCTGCCCTCAGGTGATCCGTGATGGTATAAAGGAGACCCTTAATGTCCATAATGAGCAACTTTCTGAACGTTATATGGGTATGCCAACAGATGTTGATCAATCGAAAAATGGCACCTTCAAATACGTGAGAGATAGAGTTTGGGAAAAAATTAAAGGGTGGATGGAAAAGCTGCTATCATATGCAGGCAAGGAGGTTCTTATCAAGGCAGTGGCACAGGCTATCCCAGTTTACTCGATGGCATGTTTTAGATTGCCGAGAGGATTTTGTGATAATATTATGTCTATCATTCGGCAATTCTGGTGGGGCAGCAAAAGAGGGAGAAGAAAACCATGTTGGGTAGCTTGGGATGTTTGCATCAAACCAAAATTTCTGGGAGGACTGGGCTTCCGTGATATGGAGCTGTTCAACTTATCTCTTTTGGCCAGGCAGGCATGGCGGTTGCTTCAGGGACCTGCTACTCTAAGTGCGAAATTTTTGAAGGCTGTGTACTTCCCATCCACAAGCATACTAGAGGCTGACTTGGAAGCTCATGTAGGAGATATGCCCTAGAGGCAATAATAAATGTTATTGATTATCTCCCTGTTCAGAATTAGGTTTATGTTCCATGCTATAACTGCTATGGTTCTCGAGTCTGCAATAACCATGAGGCTCGGAGGAAGACTCATATGCACGTGTGGAATAATAAACGGTAAAATGTATTCCTAGTCTGGCCTCTAAGACTAGCTCAGGTGTTGCATGATGGTTCTGTTTTCCTGATCATGGGCATGTCTATGCCGGCAACTTTGAGGGCACAATGTTAGTAGAACACTTGTGTTGAATCGACCCGATTGATGTTATGCTATGAGATTCATTCGTCATAAGTTAATGGTTAATAACACAGAGAACTTAATGTTTGCATAATTCCTTAGACCATGAGAGTGTCAAGTTTCTTCATGCTTGCTTCATGAACTTTGGGGTTTGTTAAACGTCATCCGTAAATGGGTGGCTATTACGGCGGCTTACGGGTTCATGGAAAAGTATGTTAAGTAACTTGATAGCTCAAGATTGGGATTTGCTCCTCTGACGATGGAGAGATATCTCTGGGCCCTCTCGGTGTTATGGTATCCATCATCGTCTGGCCAGACACAAGTGTGATTTGATCACAGGGATACCGGAACACAGAAACGAGAAAAGAGAACAAAAACCGGCAACGAGGTAACTGGCATTGTGGACAAGTGTTGATCCACGAGGATGCCGATGTTTCTCACCTCGGGTATTTATAACATATCGCGAAGCAACAGGAATAGCACACGGCAACTGGAGGTTCACTCGAATATTCATTCGTGTGGGTATAGGGATCAATATGGGTGTCCACGGCTCCGATGTTGATCATTGATCGGAAGGGGTTCCGGGTCATGTCTATGCTTCACCGAACCTATAGGGTCACACGCTTAAGGGTCATCTATCTGCTGAATACTAGACAGGGAGTCTGAGAGAAAATCACCGAAAAAGTTTCGGACGCCGGAAAAGTATCGGACAGCGGAAAAGTTCCGCAGAGAGGTCACCGGATGAGTTCCGGTGAAACTGAAAAGTTGTTTCAGAGGATACCATAAAGTCAAATTGGTTTTGGCACATGCCTGATAATTCTTGGAGGGTGCCAGAATCATTCTGGAAACTTTCTGGAATTTTCCGGGATGAAAACCGGAAATGTTCCGGAGCTGTCGAAACCGCTTCAGATGCTTTTCGCAGATGAAATCACTAAACCGGAATTGTTCCGGCTCGCGTTGAAAATTATTTTGGTGGGTACTAGAATTGTTCTAAGCCCACATGAATATTTTCAGTTCGATCAGACGCTGAAAAATGTCGTCGTGAATAGTGAAAGTGCTTTTTGGGATATTTTTGGAAAGCCACCTTTTGGGGCTTTGCTCCAAAAGATCTTGGGGATGACATGGATGGATAGGGGCCAATTTTGGGGCCCCACATGAGGGTGTGGCCGGCCACATGGTGGACTCCTTCATGGAGTCCCCCTTGTTCCTTGGTTTCACCTTTTAGGTCCTTGGGAAGGACTCCTTTCCATGTGGGTTTTGGGTTTTCTTGTAAAACCACCCTACCCCTTGGGTTTCCTATAAATAGGAGGTGTGTGGGCTGCCATAAGACACACTCTTGCTCTCATACACAAAGCCATGCATGATCTGGCATTCTTCTCTCCCTCCCAGCGAAATAGTTTCGTAGAGCCGAAAGGCTGTCTGGGTTCCGGCAGGAACTAGTTCTGGACGGCGAAGCCCTGCCGGATAGATGACACCGTATGTGTGCAACTCTGTAGAGAGATCGTAGTTTCGGTCTTAGTTCGAGAGTGCCTCCCGAAGGGCTGTCCATGTGACCGTCCGAGTTTTGGAGGTCGTCCCGAAGGGCTGTCCGAGTGACAGTCCGAGTTTCGGAGGTCCTCCCGAAGGGCTGTCCGCGACACCGTCCGGGGGACTGTGTGACCGCCTCCCGGAGGGCTGTCCGCGGGGCAGATGAGGGTATACATCCTCGCGGTTGGGAGGTTGTAAAATCCTAGCTGCGGGGATCTGCACCGCCAATCGTCATCGACTCTACTTCCGCTGCGCTATGAGTCGGTAACGATAATGATCAAACCTTGTATGCAGTCTCCATAGTGGTCCTGGGATGGTGCGTAGGTCGGAAAATTTTTGTTTTCTGCTGTGTTCCCCTACAGTGGCATCAAGAGCCGTGCTATGCGTAGATGCAGGTTGCGATCTAGAATACATAGAGATGTATGGGTATTGCACAATATAATTAGGTAGTAGATGAGTTCTATTACTGAAAATTATTTGTGCGGGTAGCAGATGAAATCTATTACCTGATGTTTTTGTTGCTTCCCTGGAATTTGCATATTTCTGATCTTGAGAACAGTATGGTGGAGTTTCAATGTTCTGGCAATCCGTGATCCTGATTGATCAACGAAGTGCTAACAGTTCATTGAATTCCACCGTAGTTAAAAAGAAAGATGAAATTTCGCAGACGAAAGGGCAATGCAGATATGATCGGCACGGGGGTCACGCGTATGACGAAGTTTAGTATGGGGCTCGAGATTTTATTATCTCGTGTTTCATACACCCCGCAATGTTAATCTAGCGACTTGGATTATCATGCTTGATGATGGACGTTGGTAGCTTCGGTTTGTTTCGAAACCTTAGAAGCCACGTAAAATAAAATTTTGCATGAACCGATTAGAGGCGTCTAACTTGGTTTTGCAGGATGGTTTGCATGTGCATGTGATGTGGTATAGCAGTGCTCATTATAATTTGATTATGTATGAGATGACTATATAATGTAAATTGATTAACATGACCTGCGTGTCATGATTCGGCATGATGGCTGGAGCCATATGATTGTCACTTTAATGACCTGCGTGTCAACCTTCAGTAATGCACTTATTTTATTAGCTATAGAGATAGCAATATTATCTGGTGCATCGACAAGGTGGTGGCAATCTTCGCGAAGGTGAACACCAACGCGAATGCCGAAGACGAAGAAATGAAAGACTTCTCCGTCAGAAAGGGCTATACCATATCATGCTATTATGAATTGCCTGAGATGTTTATCCCTTATGATGCACCCTTCTTGATTGCGCGGTAGTCGCTTTTTATTAGGGTGATCTCTCACAAAAATATCAAGTGGTTAGTGTTCTCCCAAGTGTAGCACCGTCACGGCACCTAACTTCTCGGAGTGCGCCGTGTCACACGGGTACAAACGATTAGGGAAGTGTGAGGCGGGTGAGTTGAGACCTCGCAGCAAGATCACTTGGTTGTCTTGACGTTCAGGCATGACCGTCATGAGCTCGGAACACGCGCATCGAAAGATGAACAAGAATCACATAGAGATGTGATTGGCAAGTTGGCCTACCGGTTGAGATTTTCGTCATCGGTGGTGTTACACCAATGGCGAACAATTGAAATGGGGGTCTTGTATCACTCACAATCAATTATGAGAGATATTGATTTGAGTGGGAGCGCATTGTAGAATTAATTCTTTTAATTCTCAGTGCAATTAATTATGAACACTGTCTAAGTGTTATTTGCATAATAGTTGTAGAATAATGGCTCGCGTTTCCACCTTCCCAATTAAAATTGAATAGCTGTTAAATATCTGGTTAAAACTTTACGGTTGGTAACGTAATGAGAGGATTGTCCTCCAGAGTGCCGAGAAGGACTTGTCCTATCGCTTGCTTTCGGTATTCTCCCGCTAATGCTATGGATCATGTGACTCTCGTCCATCGATCCAAAAGCTAGAATTCCGTTTCAGTCAAGTGCAATATGTTTGCTTCCATGAGACCCAAACTTCGAAAGTTTGGATAGTTATGTGATATTCATGGAATCTGAAAATCATTTTCAGAGACAGACAAAGGCTAAAAGATATGAGATATCCAAAGCAATGTTTGTTTGCAAACTATTAGTAAAGGAGTTTACTATGCATTAGACTGATAAGAGAGGGATCCAGAAGAACGCCTGTCATATGATGATGGTGAATAAAACAAACAACTTAAAGAGAAAGGAAGTGTCCGAAGGGTGTTAGTGAAACTTTCACGCCTAGGAAGTCCGGGGCTATCGCCACTCTTAAGTTGGATGCTTCTTCTGAGAGTAGGAGAAATACCGAAAGTTAAACTGTTAGAAGTATAAAGGCAAAAGGAAAGAAGACTGGAATATCCAGCTCATGTATGAATGTCATACAGGTTTTTGATGTATAGAAGGCTGGTCAAAGATATAGTTCTTGGGAATTATGGTTAAACATGTTAATCACTAATTCTTGGGTATTGTGAGTTAATCACAAAGATACCCACTCGATTGCATTCTGTTGCAACTCGATGTAAGAACTACTATGGCCTGAAAGACTAGCCAGGAATGAGGTTTAGATACACGCAGGGAACATAGTAAATGTTACTATGCCTTCCATAGGTGTATTCCCTATGTATTTACTTTCATAAATCATTTTAGAGTTTTACACACTCTAGCCCATTGCATAAACTATCTTGCAAGAAGGTTGTTCATAAGAGAACTTTTAATGTTCGGAGTTATGAATAACAAAAGGGCCATACTTTCATTATGAATGAGAAGTATGTTATGAATATTGATAATAATACATTACCTCTGTATTTACTTTCATAATTCATTTAGAGTTTCATACACTCTAGCCCTTTGCATAAGGTATCTTGCAAGGAGGTTATTCATAAGAGAACTTTTGATGTTCGGTGTTATGAATAACATGAAGGGCCATGCTTCCATCCAGGATGGGATGTATGTTATGAATATTGATGGTAATATGATACATCCATAACACTAACGCTAAATGTCGCAAGACTAAAAGAATACCACATATGTGTGGCACTGCATTTGGTCACATTGGAGAAACCCGCATGGAAAATTCCATTATGATGGATTTTAAAGTCATTTGATTTTGAATCATCTGACACTTGCAACTTTCCTCCGAAAAGTGAAGTGACTGAAATACCATTCACAGGCCATAAGGAACGAGCAACAAACTTATTGGTGATCATACATTTTGATGTGTGTAGTTCAATAAATGTTGTTGCAAGTAGTGGATTTATCTATCTTCAGAAATGACTCAAGTAGATATATTGATATTTACTTGATGAGACGTAAGTCTGGATCTTTTGAATTCATTCATAAGGTTTTCAAAAATGAAGTAGAAGTTGTTGTAACAAGAAAATTATGTTTCTACAATTCGATTGCAGAAAGGAATATTTGAGTTACAAGTTTAGCGAATGTCTGATGAGTTGTGAAAGGGGTTTCATAACTTGCACCTCCCGGAGCACCACTGCAAGTGGAGAGTCCGTGTAGATGTAATCGAACCATTCATGACATGGTAAGATCAAACATGACATAAATAAATTTGCCATTATCCCTTTTAAAGTGATGCTTTAGAGACTGCGGCTGTTACACTAAAAAGAGCTCCATCGGGTCTGTTGAAATGACGCCATGGTATGGTACGCCCAACCATATTATATCTTTTCTTAACATTTGGAATATGGGGCTTGTGTAAAAGGTTACAAACCTATTCCAAATCAGACAAGTGCTACTTTGTAGGTTCTCCCAAGTCATTGGGTATTTCCCCACCACAATACCGAGGCAAATAGGTTTGCCACAAAGAACGGTATGCTTTTTTGAAGAAAATGGTTCTTTCAAAAAGGTGAGTGGGAGGACAGTGCAACTCGACGAGATAACCAGTATCTTCGTCATCAGGTCAAAGGAAAGGAACCTTGGAAGTGATTCCGGAGTTTCCTACTGCGACTGATACGGAAGCCTCTACATGAGATGTATGGACTTCGGTCGAACTTGCAGCTGAACCACGTAGGCAAAGCTCGTGAAAACCTATCAGGTGCGCAAACGAGATATTGTTGTTAGACAACAGTATACCTACAATACACAAGGAAGCGTTGATGGGCCCTGACTCCGGAATTGGCTAAATGCCAATACAATCCGAGATAGTTTCCATATAAGTGATTCGAGATTAAAATCTTGATACACCTTTCGGAAGACTTAGAGTCTAACGAATATTTATGGAACTAAAAACTGATACGGATAAAATGTTTTATCCATAAAGCTCGACTTGTTGCCATAACAAGTTCAAGGAGTTGACTACGATGAGATTGTCTCACCGTAGCGATGCTTGAAGTCGGTTCGGGTTGAACTAGCAATTAATACATATTTCAATCATGAGATATGAAACATGGATGACAAAAAGATTTCCATCTGATGGAAATGAAACCTAGGACTTGTATGTGATACAGTCCAAAGTAATTTGTCGATCCAGAGGATGCTAGTAAGTATGCAAACTTCAGAGTTCCAGCGATGGATAGAAGAGAGCAAAGTGGAGTTGGAATCTTCGTTTTTGATGAAATGGTCAAGGGGGTTTGACTTCATCAAATGGGTATCGAAGATGCTTGTGATTCAAGAAAGTAAGTGGGAGCATAATAATATTTCTAAAAACCTTGTGTACTTAAAACATTGTTAATTGGAAATAAATTTCTTGACATGAATTAGGACTTCATTTGAAAATAGTTTTTCAATGAAGTGCTTAGGCTAAATAGCCTCAATATTAGGCATGATGATCTATGGAGATAGATTTACCTAATGGGGCTAAGCAATGAATACATATTGACAAGATGCTAAAACTTTTTAGCATTTAAAACGCCAAGGAGTGATTCTTGCCGGAGTCACATGGAAAGAGTTTTTGCAAGACTCGGTGTCCCAAAACACTGATGAGTAAAATACATGATGGAGATTCCACACACTCTTGTGTTTGGATTAATCATGTATTCCATGGTATGTAAAACAACCAGATATGTCCGATACTCCAAAAGTTGTTGCGAGTATGGATACCAAAGTGATCAAAGTACTGATCATAGGACAACAGTGAAAGATGTCATTGAGTACAAGAGTAGTAGTGATGACATGTTTTCTCGCAAGCAGAGATTATGAAGTGCTCGTTGTAAGTAATTACATCGATACAGTCTTCATCAATGCTCCATGCGATTTTCGATTTAAGTTAAGGGTTTTGTGTAATACACAATATGATGGCACGGTAGTTGGAAATTGTTCCAAACAAGATACTGTGGCGAATTCTATAACAAAGGCTAAGTATGTTGACGCTTAAGAAGCGACAAAGAAGTTGTTGAATCATATAGTTCATTCATGAACTTAGTATGGTTCCAAGATGGCTTTGGTCTATGGGACACTATTGCAGATAGTTGCTCCATAGCTCAGTCTGAGGAATCAGGTTTCGACCAATGATTCACACATATGCAAAGCCAAGTCCACACAAAATATGAATTTTGTGAAAGCGTGAAAACGCGAGGATATGCAAAGTTACACACGGAGCTGAAGTCGTCAGATCCGTTGGACATCAGGCTATACCACATGCGAAGCATTTTTTACACCAGTATGCCATAGGTGTAAAGTGCATTAGCATTGACTAGATTATTGACTCTAGTGCAAGTGGGAGTCTGTAGGAGATATGCCCTAGAGGCAATAATAAATGTTATTGATTATCTCCCTGTTCAGAATTAGGTTTATGTTCCATGCTATAACTGCTATGGTTCTCGAGTCTGCAATAACCACGAGGCTCGGAGGAAGACTCATATGCACGTGTGGAATAATAAACGGTAAAATGTATTCCTAGTCTGGCCTCTAAGACTAGCTCAGGTGTTGCATGATGGTTCTGTTTTCCTGATCATGGGCATGTCTATGCCGGCAACTTTGAGGGCACAATGTTAGTAGAACACTTGTGTTGAATCGACCCGATTGATGTTATGCTATGAGATTCATTCGTCATAAGTTAATGGTTAATAACACAGAGAAGTTAATGTTTGCATAATTCCTTAGACCATGAGAGTGTCAAGTTTCTTCATGCTTGCTTCATGAACTTTGGGGTTTGTTAAACGTCATCCGTAAATGGGTGGCTATTACGGCGGCTTACGGGTTCATGGAAAAGTATGTTAAGTAACTTGATAGCTCAAGATTGGGATTTGCTCCTCCGACGATGGAGAGATATCTCTGGGCCCTCTCGGTGTTATGGTATCCATCATCGTCTGGCCAGACACAAGTGTGATTTGATCACAGGGATACCGGAACACAGAAACGAGAAAAGAGAACAAAAACCGGCAACGAGGTAACTGGCATTGTGGACAAGTGTTGATCCACGAGGATGCCGATGTTTCTCACCTCGGGTATTTATAACATATCGCGAAGCAACAGGAATAGCACACGGCAACTGGAGGTTCACTCGAATATTCATTCGTGTGGGTATAGGGATCAATATGGGTGTCCACGGCTCCGATGTTGATCATTGATCGGAAGGGGTTCCGGGTCATGTCTATGCTTCACCGAACCTATAGGGTCACACGCTTAAGGGTCATCTATCTGCTGAATACTAGACAGGGAGTCTGAGAGAAAATCACCAAAAAAGTTTCGGACGCCGGAAAAGTTTCGGACAGCGGAAAAGTTCCGCAGAGAGGTCACCGGATGAGTTCCGGTGAAACTGAAAAGTTGTTTCAGAGGATACCATAAAGTCAAATTGGTTTTGGCACATGCCTGATAATTCTTGGAGGGTGCCAGAATCATTCTGGAAACTTTCTGGAATTTTCCGGGATGAAAACCGGATATGTTCCGGAGCTGTCGAAACCGCTTCAGATGCTTTTCGCAGATGAAATCACTAAACCGGAATTGTTCCGGCTCGCGTTGAAAATTATTTTGGTGGGTACTAGAATTGTTCTAAGCCCACATGAATATTTTCAGTTCGATCAGACGCTGAAAAATGTCGTTGTGAATAGTGAAAGTGCTTTTTGGGATATTTTTGGAAAGCCACCTTTTGGGGCTTTGCTCCAAAAGATCTTGGGGATGACATGGATGGATAGGGGCCAATTTTGGGGCCCCACATGAGGGTGTGGCCGGCCACATGGTGGACTCCTTCATGGAGTCCCCCTTGTTCCTTGGTTTCACCTTTTAGGTCCTTGGGAAGGACTCCTTTCCATGTGGGTTTTGGGTTTTCTTGTAAAACCACCCTACCCCTTGGGTTTCCTATAAATAGGAGGTGTGTGGGCTGCCATAAGACACACTCTTGCTCTCATACACAAAGCCATGCATGATCTGGCATTCTTCTCTCCCTCCCAGCGAAATAGTTTCGTAGAGCCGAAAGGCTGTCTGGGTTCCGGCAGGAACTAGTTCTGGACGGCGAAGCCCTGCCGGATAGATGACACCGTATGTGTGCAACTCTGTAGAGAGATCGTAGTTTCGGTCTTAGTTCGAGAGTGCCTCCCTAAGGGCTGTCCGTGTGACCGTCCGACTTTTGGAGGTCGTCCCGAAGGGCTGTCCGAGTGAGAGTCCGAGTTTCGGAGGTCCTCCCGAAGGGCTGTCCGCGACACCGTCCGGGGGACTGTGTGACCGCCTCCCGGAGGGCTGTCCGCGGGGCAGATGAGGGTATACATCCTCGCGGTTGGGAGGTTGTAAAATCCTAGCTGCGGGGATCTGCACTGCCAATCGTCATCGACTCTACTTCCGCTGCGCTACGAGTCGGTAACGATAATGATCAAACCTTGTATGCAGTCTCCATAGTGGTCCTGGGCTGGTGCGTAGGTCAGAAATTTTTTGTTTTCTGCTGCGTTCCCCTACAGCTCATCCGTCACAGGTATGGAGAGCAATACTAGATGGGCGCAACACATTAGCACAAGGTATTATCAGAAGAATCGGAACGGGGGAAGACACGAGCATCTGGGATCATAATTGGTTACCACGGGAGGGAATAATGAGACCTTTGGGGTCCATGGTCGCTAGTCCCCCGAGAATGATCTCTGAACTGATTGATGCGAGTTCAGCAACATGGCGAGAAGATCTAGTTCGAGCAACCTTTTTCCCCTATGATGCACATACGATACTAAAGATACCTCTGTGCACACGACGAGTAGATGATTTTTGGGCATGGGGAGATGGTCGACGAGGAGTGTTCTCGGTGAGTTTTGTTTACTGGCTGCTTGTCAAGACGAAGATTCAAAGAGAGAATTGGCTAGATAATATAGAAGGCCCGTCAGATGTAATTGCCGAGGAGAAAAAGTGGAAAGATCTGTGGAAGATCAAGGTCCCATCGAAGCTTCATAATTTTCTATGGCGGCTGTGCCAGAACTCCCTCCCAACAGCAGACCTGCTAAATCATCGGAACATGTCAACTACGTTGATCTGCTCTATTTGCTCGGCGGCGGACAGTTGGAGGCATGCATTGATCGACTGTACTATGGCAAGAAGTGTCTGGGCGCTGGCTATAGAAGAAGTCGTTGAACATATGTGTGAAAATTCAGAATTGGATGCAAGGGAATGGCTTAGCTTGATGCATGACACACTCAGGCAGGAAGATTTCACCAGGATGGTGGTCTCGTTATGGGCAATTTGGAAATCCAGGCGCAAAGCAATACATGAAAATATTTTCCAGAGTCCGTTGTCTACCCACTGTTTCATCAATTCGTTTTTGTCTGATCTGGAGGTGTTGGTCAAGCAGAACAATGGGCAATCTAGAGACCGAATGACAAGGCCGCCTAGGTGGGTGGCGCCACCGGCTGACTACGTGAAGATCAATACTGATGTTGCAGTTAGGAGAGATGAGAGTTTCGGCTCGGTGGCTGCCGTGTGCCGGGATTCATTGGGTACCTTCTTAGGAGCATCGTGCATAACTGTCAGCAACATCTCAGACCCGAAAACTCTAGAGGCAATGGCAGTCCGAGAGGCCTTGGCTTTGGCAGAAGACTTATATGTACACAAGATCCATGTTGCAACGGACTGCAAGGCAGTAGTGGATGGACTAAAGAATGGCTCATCACCGGAGTATGGAGTTATACTACATGAAATCAAAGATCGTTTGACTGTTTTTTCTTCTTGTAATTTAGTCCATGAGGGTAGAGCTTCGAATACCGAGGCTCACAATCTCGCTAAACATGCGTTATCTCTAGGGTTTGGCCGCCATGTGTGGCTAGGTCAACCCGGTGACCTTAATTTTGTACCCATAAACTTTGAGACTGCATAAATAAAGTGTGGCGAGATTGTCTCCAAAAAAAAAACAGGCGACGCGCGGTGGATTCTATTTGACGCTCGCGAGCGTCCAGAAGACGCGGCTTCGCTGGCTGAAGCGCTGGAGCAGCTGCGCGCGATGGGCTGGCCCAATTCGCGAGTTAACGCAGTACCAGGCAAACTGGTTTTGGGAACCTTCTCCCTAAACCGGTTTCTTTCTGGTTTTTTTTTCTCTTTGTTGGTTTTCTGAATTTTAGTTTTTTGTTCTTTTTTGTTTCTGTTTTCTTCTGTTTCAATTTATTTTTCGTTTTTCTTCTATTTTTATTTTAACCTTTTTGGTTTTTATTTTCATCCTTTGTTTTCAAAACAACTTGAAATTCCATATTTTCTTCATAATTTCAGGAAAACAATCAATGTTTTAAATTTTGTCTAAATTCAAAGTTTGTTCAACATACATTACAAAAATGTTCAATGTATATTTAAAATATATTCAGCGTATATTACAAAAATGTTCAGTATGGATCTAAAATTTGTTCAGCGTGTATTATAAAAATGTTCAATGTATACTTAAAATATGTTCAGCGTATATTACAAAAATGTTCAGCATGTACCTAAAAATTGTCATCGTATATTACCAAAATGTTCAATGTATATTTAAAAATTGTTCATCATATAACACCAAAATGTTCAATGTGTATTCAAATATTATTCAGCATATATAATAAAAATGTTCAATGTATATTTTTAAAAAAGTACATTGTATATTTAGAAACAAATGTTTTAATGTATTACTAAATGAAATGGTCAGAGTATATCACTAAAATATTCTATGTATATTTCAAAATTGTTCATCATATATGAGAAAATTTAAATGTGTAGTTAAATTGTTCGTCCTATTCTTTATAAAAATGTGCAATGGTCGATTTTTTCTGGATCTGCCAACACACTGAGTTCATAAACATTTGTGTGCCCTACTAGACACGAACAGCTAGTAGATCAACTGGTGAAGAACCCTGACTCGTTATCGCCTTGTTTTGAGTTCGAATCCTGGTTAGATCAGTTTTCTTTTATTTGTAGTAGCTTCTTCGCCTTGATGTTAATGAATAGGCCGGCCCATTCAGCCCACTCCTACGCGAAAACGCGTCCTTTTGACGCTAGCGCGCGTCAGCTAGGGGACTCTCGCGGCGCGCATTGTGGAAAATTGCCGCCGCTTCGCACATGCAGGGGGCGAAGCGACAGGGCCAGCCCAGTTAATCAGTTCGTTTTTTATTGCTTTTTATTTACTTCTTTTTTTATTTTTCTCTTATTCTTTATTTTCTTTTGTACTTCTCTTTATCTCTTTTCTAAAAGGTTACTCTTTTGATTTTTTTGAATTTCTGAAAGTTAAACAGATTTTGCATTTACGAATAAAATTTATAAATGGATTTTTTTTTGCATTTATGAATAATTTTTAAAAACACAATCAAATTTGAAAACAGGAGCATTTTAAAAACTTAGAACAATTTTTTGAAATTTGTGAACAATGTTTGAAGCGGGAACATTTTTTCAACTATGTACACTTTTTGAAACATGGAACTTACGTACATTTTTTGAAAAAGCAAACATTTTTTAGAAAATGAAGAGTATTTCTAAAATTCCCGAACATTTTGAGAATTGGTGAACAAAATTTGAACAACTTTTCAATTGGTGAACAAATTTTTCGGAAAAGAGGAACATTTTTTATAAAAATGTAAAAACAAGATTTTTTTTTAAAATTGTGACCAATTTATGAAAAAAGGAACATTTCTTGAAAAAATCGTGCAGTTATTTTAATACGAGAACAATTTTTGTAATACGAACATTTCTGAAAAAATGAACACATTTTGAAAAGCAAGAACTTTTTTTGCAATTCCTGATTAATTTTTGAAGCACGAACATGTAAATATAAATTTTGAACAAAATTTTGGACACGTGAACATTTTTTGAAATTCAAAAAAAAAATTAGAAAATGACAAACAAAATAATAGGAAAAGGAAAAAAAAGTGACGGAAAAAATGAAAACGAAAACAATAACATCTTTCGAAAATAGAACATTTTTTCGAAATGCGAGCATTTTTCTGAAAATATCGAACATTGTTTTAAAATCCCGAGCATTTTTGCAGTTATGATTTATGTTTTTGAAAAGTTTCAATTATTCAAAATTTAGAACATTTTTATAAAAGCAAGAACATTTTCTGAATTTCAACAACAATTTTCAAAGTTGAACTTAGTTTAAAAAAATAAAGTAACATTAGAAAAAAGAAAAAAAGGAAACAGAAACAGAAAAACGAAAAACAAAACCGGAAAAAAAACAAAAAACGGTTCACGGAACATCTCCCAAAACCGGTGGGAACCGAAACTGGGTTGGCCCAAGTCTTCTCCGGGGGGGCGTGTACGGAGCCCCTACTATTTGACGTAAAATGCGTCAAATAGGGTTTTCCGCGATCAAGTGAAACAAGAGACCTGGTGCTAGCCAGGGATAATGGCCAGGCCCATTTTGCTCGATGATCCGTTTCTTTTTTTCTCGTTTTCCAGTCTTCCTTTTCACCCGAAAAAAAGTCTTTGTTTTTTAGGAGCCAGATATTTTTAAAAATGATTAAAGTAGAAATTATATTTGAGAAAAATTCAGTATGTGTTGAACTTTTATAATTAAAAGATCATGCATACGAGAAACATGTTAAGTGTATATGAATAAAAATGTTCATCGTATATAGAAAAATGTGAAATTTACACACAAAAAAAATGTTCATCACATATTATATGAGATAACAGTACATATTTCGGAAATTTCACCATACAGTATAAAGGTTCAGGGTCTATATGAAACAATGTGCACTAAATATTTAAACCCAAATTCGTCGTATATTTTAAAACTATATTTTTTTGAAATGTCAGAAAAGAGAAAAGAAATAAAACAAAGATAAAACCCGTAATAGAACTACCGTTACGTGAGCCAGAAATTGGCCGTGTGCAGAATAACTATATCACACACGCGTGCATCATATAGGATTGTCCGTGTAAGTACAATATCATATACGGACCCAGAAATTGCAATACATCGGCGATATAGCTCATGATACGGGCGAGTCTACGTCTCGCTTGTTGCGAGCCACATATTTTGTGGCCTACAGCGAGCCGGTAGTGGCCGGCCCAGTAACCTTGTATTTTGTCACGCTGACATCATGCACGTAAATCTTTACCTTTATTTGTATGTTTGAAAAAAACATAATACATATATTATGAAAAAATAATTTAGTTCATATGTGACCTTTTAAGAACGTTAAAGCATTTCAAAAAATGTAAGTGACATATTTAAAAATATTACACAATGTAAACAAATATTTGTGTAATTAAGAAATGTTTCATACTATTAAAGAAACTATACGTTATATTGCAAAATGCTTAAGCGTTTCCAAAAAATGTTTGAGTCCTTTAACAAAATTCAGAAAACATAAAGAAAATTTCACATAGGTTAAAAACTGTTTCCTGTCATTCAAAAAAAATATCAACACGAATTTAAATATATTAGTAACACATATTAAAAATATGTATTTTAAAAAATGTGAATCATGTTTAAAAAAATGTTAAACACTTATAAAAAATGTTTTAGCTGTATACAAAAAAGTCAAACGTGTGTACAAAACAATAGACATCAGAATAAATATTTAAAAAAATATTAATCATGTATTTTTAAATGTATAACGTGGATACAAAACTAGATACGAGTCAAAAGAAAGGGAAAAGAACAAGAAAAGAAATAAAGAAAGCCTAAGAAAACCCAAAAATAAAAAGGAAAGGAAATAGGAAAACCAAATAAACCAGAGTAAAACCGAATGAAAACAAATGCTAAACTAGTGGAAAAAAAAATAAACTCAGAAAATAAATACTAACGCTAAGCTACAAGACATGGAACGTAAGCTTGATATGTTGTTCAATAAGAATATTTATACAGGTGCAACAAATCTTGTACAAAATTTAGTGGGCTGATCCTGCTTCGACTGCTGAGGTTCCACGGAAGTATGGTGACCATGTGGGTGGAAGGGAGATTCAGGAAAAGATGGAATATGAACAAGATACATATAGAGAAGGGGAAGTTAGCAAAGTTAGGGTATGTTCAAAAACCTCCTAGCTTCTCCAAAACTTCCCATAAGCTGGCTTCTAACATGGCTTCTAGCTTCTCCCAGCCATCTAAAAACCATTCTGCATGCACGCAACATCTCCTAGGTCCTGGATGACCTGGCAGCCCAGCTGGGGTGCTCAAGGCCTACTTGTTGCCACCTTGGGCCTACTGGAAGGAGCCCATTTGGGGCCGAACCGCTCACAGCCTTGGCGTCGGCGCTAGCTCCTCCAAGCCATGGGGCCGCAGCTCTCGACGCCGCCGAGGATGGGATCCAGCAGGAAGCATGCTGGACGGACGGATCTTTAGGCGGAGGTGAAGAGTCGGCCGACGACGGGGGCAGCCGGGCGTGGCGGCAGGGAACAACGGATGAGAGGTCTCAAGGGGAGAGAATATGGAGAGGGGAGATCTAAGTGAGCGCTTGCGTGTGGGTTCGATCGAGGAGGAGTTGATGAATCATTTTTCTTGACGGTGGCATTATAGTCGTAAATAACTTTAGCTTCAGATTTAGCAAAACGTGGAGCTGGGAATTGATAGCTTCAGAAAAATAAACTACAAGCCACAACAACTTCCTGGATTTCAGCTTCTTGGAGCTATCACGTTCAGGCTGGCTTCTGGCCCAAATTTTGTAAAGTTTGGAGTGGGAGGAGATCAAAACAGACCCTTAGACAAGATTGGAATAGGTATAGGAACATGTATTGATGTACCAGATCGACTAATGCTCCCATGCCGGTCCAATAGCCATCGCGCTCTAGACGATTCCTAGAATCTGTACGAGCGAAACATAGCTCTTGTGTGGTGATACAAGCCCAACAGATCTTTACGGTATCTCCAAAGGCGACCCGCTTCCCTCAGGTATCCATCCGTGAACAGGGGGGCCAGTCCGCGGACACTGATGCGGGATCCAACCATCCAACACCACCCTCGTACGTTTCAAACACTTATTCAACAAACCAGATGAATTTAATGCAACCACAACGGATTTCATGTGAACCGGACGAAATTTGTTACATTTTCGGCATATTTTAACAAAAATAGAAAAAAGTATGTGCCGTGCGGAGCTCCATTCCCACAACATGGATACACTACACTAGTCTACTGCCGACCACGACGGATCCCTTTGTCTTTCCCATGTCTGGAAACCCGCTCATCAGACTGCCGGGAGCCCCAGAGGTATATTCCTCCCCCTTTCACTATGTCTGGCTATGCCGCTTGCCGGAGGGCAAAGAGGATCCTTTAGCTGGAGGGGAAGGGTTGCATCCACTTCCATGAAGCACGGATCCGTTCTTGTTTTTCGGGAGGGGGACGACGGTGGTTCGCGAGAGAGGACGAGACACCAGTTGTGGACGTCGACGACTCGCCTGCGGTGGCCTTCCTAGGACCAAAGCGGCGATGACCTCCCATTTTCTACTTTTTCTCGATGTTGTTGGCGGACGCGGATGTGCTGGCCACCGACTCGTGGAGCTCCGCGTAGCCAACATCTTTCTCTATCGACCGGGCGCGGTTCCACCAACGTTGACAATGCATGGCATGGCACCTGGCCTCGTCCATGCTAGCCAGGATGCCTGCTCTGCCATGCTCCCCCACATGCCTGCGTGGAGGAACTCGCCACTCCTATGATAGCTAGCTTGGAGGGGCGAGTTGCTGAACCCGACGCATGCACGGAGTAGCAACTTGCTCCGTAGTCTAGGTGAGGGAGGTGGAGCCGCGAGTTGCCTGGTGATCCGTCTCCAACGTGTCTATAAATTTTTATTGTTCCATGCTATTATATTATCAGTCTTGGATACTTTATATGCAATTATATGCTATTTTATTTCATTTTTGGGAACTAACCTATTAACCTAGTGTCAAGTGCCAGTTGCTGTTTTTTTGCCTCTTATTGGTTTTTCTAGGAAATCTGTACCAAACGAAGTCCAAACGCTACGAAACTTTTTGATGTTTTTTCTGGACAAAAGAGACCCAGGAAGCTTCGGGAGGAGTCAGGAAGCAAGACGAGGACACGCCAAGGCAACAGGGCACGCCCAGGGGAGTAGGCGCGCCCTGATGCCTTGTGGGCTCCTCGTGGCTCCATCTGACCTAATTCCACCTCCATAAATTCTCTAAAATCAGGAAAGCAACAAAGAGCCACTCGAAACACTTTTTTCGCCACCGCAAGCCTCTGTTCCGATGGGAGGCCATCTGGAGACCTTTTACGGTACTCTGCCTAAGGGGGAGTCGACCACGGAGGCCATCTACATCAACCTTGCTGCATCCATGATGATGCATGAGTAGTCCACCACAGACTTATGGGTCCATAGCTAGTACCTAGATGACTTCTTCTCTGTCCTTCATCTTCAATAACATGTTCACCATGATTCCTGCGGTCTATCCGATGTAATCTTCTTTTGTGGTGTGTTTGTTGGGATCCGATAAATTGTGGGTTTATGATCAGATTATTCATTGAAAGTAATTGAGTCTTTTCTGAATTCTATTATGCATGATTGTTATAGCTTTGTGTTTCTCTGCGATCTATCGGTTTGGTTTGGCCAACTAGATTGGTTTATCTTCAGTGGGAGTGGTGCGTTGTAATGGGTTCAATCTTGCGGTGTTCTATATCCCAGTGATAGAAGGGGACAAGACACGTATTTGTATTGTTGCCATTAAGGATAAAACGATGGGATCAGGACATATTGCTTGTCTTATTTTGTCTACATCATGCCACCTTGCTCCAAGCATTACTCTCTTTGTTATGAACTTAATACCGTAGATCCAGGCAGGAGTCGGTCGATTGGTGGAGTAATAGTAGTAGATGCAGAATCATTTTGGTCTACTTGTTCATGGACGTGATGCCTATATACATGATCATTGCCGTGAATACCATGTCATAACTATGTGCAATTATGTCAATTGCCCAACGGTAATTTGTCTACCCACTATATGCTATTTTTGAGAGAGAAGCCTATAGCAAACACTATGGCCCCCGGATCTACTTAAACATAAATACAAAAAAAACCTAAAAATACTTTATGCAATTTATTTACCTTTATTTTATTTCACCTTTACATTATCTATCTCTATCAAGATTAAATCCTTGCAATTAACGAGTTCAAGGGGCTTGACAACCCTGTTTCCCGTGTTGGGTGCAGGTGTTAGGTTTTGTGTGTGTAGGTGCTGTTGAAAGGAGTTTGCTTGGTTCTCCTATTGGTTCGATAACCTTGGTTCTCACTCAGGGAAATACTTATCTCTACCGTGCTGCATCTCCACTTCTCTTGGGGAAAAATCCCAACGCAGCTCACAAGTAGGAGGAAGAATTTCTGGCGCCGTTGGGGAGACATCATGAAATTCTCGCCAGGCCCCTACACATAAATTATCTTTAACTTGTTATACTTTTATTTTTTGTTATATTTTACTTTATATAAAAATCAAAAACATAAAAATATTTCTATTTTCTTGTTTGCTTAGTTATCTAGTTTACTTGTTTGCTTGCTTGTCATTATGGCTAGTTCTTCTATTGTTTCCTATACTCCGAGAATGAAGTGCTTAATTTCAAACATAGGGGAGGAGAGAGTTTAAAAGATGCGTGGCATAGGATTTGTAAAGCTCAAAATAGATCAACTCGTAAGCAATGTACCACTATTTTGCTTCCTAATTTTTATGCGGGTGTGACTACTTGGTATAGATTTGTGCTTGACACTATTACCGGTGGTAATCTATTAGTGAGTCACACTTTGGATGCTTTCAATGCTATGGAAAATCTAGTAGGATCACCCCCCCTATTATGTTTAATGGAACCGTATTAACATTGGAAGATGGTATGCGTAGGCTAGATGCTATAGAAAATAAAATGCATACTATTGAGCACATTGAAAATTTAGACAAAAATGTCCATAATCAAGTTACTAAATTTGGTTCCAAGGTAGGAACCACAATCAAGATGCTAAAATATAGCGAGCCAAAGATTAGTGAACGACTAGGTCAAAGTCCATCCCGAATTGATAAGTTGAAAGAAATCCTTAATAAAGTGGGCTCCGATTTCATTCCTACTAACACTATTGATAAGGCTCCTATAAATAAAACTTCCAGGGTTATGTATGTTCCTAAACCTACGAGTGGTACACCTAGTAAAAAGAATGAGGATCTTAAAATGATTAGTGTGCACTGCAATTTCATAGATGTAATAAAGGAACCTATCATCAGGAATCCTCCCTTTGTCCCTAGGAACGTGGTTATTAATAAATTATGTGCTAAAACTCCTTGGAAGCGTGGTTGCATAATTGAGGAGTTGGATGTTAAGGATGATAATACTTGATACTATGCATTATGCCTAGCTAGGGGCATAAAACAATAACGCTTGTTGGGAGGTAATCCAATAGTTATCTTTAAATTTTTGTTTTAATTTATGTTTTGGTATGTTTAAATGATTATTTCTACTGTAATGATTGTGTTTGTATGTTTAAATTAGTGTTTGTGTCAAGTAAAGATTTTGGGATGATTTGGAAGATAGTATAATTGATGCTGTGCAAAAACAGAAACTTTTGCGTCCAGTGCAGAATTTCTCTGATTTTACTGGAACGTATTTTTGATCTGAAATTTTTACACAGTATTGGCATACAAATTTCCAAGGTTGTCCAAAGTTTTCAGAATTTTCGGAGTTACAGAAGTATAGTTTCTCTACATATCTTTACAGACTATTCTGTTTTAGACAGATTCTATTTTTGCTTGCATAGTTTGCTTGTTTTGATGATGCTATGGATTGTATCGGGGGGTATAATCCATGGAGAAGTTAGAATACAGTACCTATTACGCAATAATAAAATATGAACATTTATAACAGTACCTAAAGTATTTGATATGTCTATCATACTAACGGATCTCACGAGGTTTTGTTGAGTTTTGTGTGCTGAAGTTTTCAAGTTTTGGGTGAGAGAACGATGGATGAAGGAATAAGGAGCGGCAAGACCCTAAGCTTGGATATACCAAGGCACCCCAAGGTAATATTCAAGGAATACCCAAGTGTCTAAGCTCGGGGGTGCCCAGGAAGGCATCCCCTCTTTCATCTCCAATCTATCGGTATGTCACTTGGAGCTATATTTTTATTCACCACATGCTATGTGTTTTGCTTGGAGCGTCGTGTGTTATATTTTGTTTTTATTTTAGTTTACCAGAATCATTGTTTGTTGTACACACATATCTGAGAGAGACACACGGTCATCATAATTTGTTAGAATACTCTATATGCTTCACTTATATCTTTTGAGCTAGGCAGTTGCTCCAGCACGGCGGCGTTCAGATTTTGTAGAAATAATTGAACTCTCATACTTCACTTAATTTTTTTATGGTTATATAATAAATAGGAACAGTAATGGGCACGTGTTATAAGACTAGTCCAAAAAGGATAGGTATTCAAGGGGGATATAATAAAAACTTTCATGTAGCTCACTAAAGAAGAAACATGAGTTGATTATATTGATGTAGTAATATGAAAGGGCATGAGTACATGATTATTGGTTAGTAGAAATATCGGTAATTAAACCTTGTTATTTGTTATTCATCTAAGTATTAACTATGGCATGGTGATGATGTGTGAGCATTTTTATGTCTAAAATGAAACCCTATCGTGTTGTTCGAATCGGGGGCGCACGATGGTTAACTCCTACCAACCTCCTCCCTGGGGGTATGTGGTAGTACTTTGCTTCGAGAGAGCTAATAAGTCTTTAAAATAAGTATATGAGTTCTTTATGACTAATGTGAATCCATGGATATAGGCACTCTCACCTTTCCGTAATTGCTAGCCTCTTCGGGTATCGTGCATGCAACCTTCGCCGGTGCATCCAAACTCCGTGATATGTTACGCTATATCACACATAAGCCTCCTTATATCTTCCTCAAAACAGCCACCATACCTACCTATTATGGCATTTCCATATCTATTCCAAGCTATATTGCCATGCAACTTCCACCGTTTCGTCACATGACTGTGTGTTCATCATCATATTGCTTTGCATGATCATATAGCCAACATAGTATTTGTGGCAAAGCCACCGTTCATCATTGTCTTCATGTTATGCTCGATCATTGCACATCCTGGCACACCGCCAGAGGCATTCATATAGGATCATATTGTTTTATGTTGAGTTGTAATATTGAATTGTAAGTAAATAAAAGTGATGATCGTCATTATTAGAGCACTGTCCCGGTAAGGAAAGGATGATGGATACTATGATTCCCCCGCAAGTCGGGATGACACTCTGGACGAAAAAAATTGAAAAAAATGGGGGAGGCAAAAAAAAGAGAAAAGCCCACCAAAAAATATGTGAGAGAAAAGAGAGAAGGGACACTGTCACTATCCATTTACCACACGTGTGCCTCAAAGTGGCACCATGTTCTTCATATATAGAGAGTCTCCCGAGTTGTCATTTTCATATGCTAGTGGGAATTTTTCATTATAGAACTTGGTTTGTATATTCCGATGACGGGCTTCCTCAAATGCCCAAGGTCTTCATGAGCAAGTGACGTGGCTTGAACCTGCGTCGGTATTTCCCCAAAGAGGAAGGGATGATGTAGCATAGCGACGGTAAGTATTTCCCTCAGTTATGAAACCAAGGTATCAAACCAGTAGAAGGATCACCACCCCCTAATAAGCAGCACCTGCACACAAATAACAAATACTTGCAACCCGACGCGAAAGAGAGGTTGTCAATCTCTCTACGGTAAAAGGATAGATTAGGTAGTAATAGATTGGAGAGATAGATCTCTCAAGAACACAAAATAAAAAGAGCAAATAAAAAGTGCAGCAAGGTATTTTTGGGTTTTTTGATATAATAGATCTGAAAACAAAAGAGGCAAAAAGATAGATCGGAAAGCAATATGATGGAAAAGTAGACCCGGGGGCCGTAGGTTTCACTAGTGGCTTCTCTCATGAGTATAGCACACGGTGGGTGAACAAATTACTGTTGGGCAATTGATAGAAGATCAAATAATCATGATGACATCCAAGGCGATGATCATTATATAGGCATCACGTCCAAGATAAGTAGACCGACTCCTGCCTGCATCTACCACTATTACTCCACACATCGATCGCTATCCATCATGCATCTAGTGTATTAAGTTCATGGAAAAACGAAGTAATGCAATAAGAACGATGACATGATGTAGACAAGATCTATTCATGCAGGAATAGACCCCATCTTGTTATCCTTAATGGCAACGATGCATGTGTGCCTTGCTGCCCCTTATGTCACTGGGAAAGGACACCTCAAGATTGAACCCATCACAAAGCACCTCTTCCCATGGCAAGAAAAATCGATCTAGTCGGCCTAACTAAATCAAAGATTCGCAGAAAAAATACGTGGCTATAAGTAATCATGCATATAAGAGATCAAAGAAGACTGAAATAATATTCATGGATAGAAACTGATCATGAACTCAAAATTCATCGGATCCCAACAAACACACCGCAAAAGTTTATATCAAATAGATCTCCAAGAGACCATTGTATTGAGAATCAAAAGAGAGAGAGAGGAAGCCATCTAGCTACTGCCTATGGACCCGTAGGTCTATGGTGGACTACTCACGCATCATCGGAGAGGCACCAATGAGGATGATGAACCCCTCCGTGATGGTGTTTAGATTGGATCTCGAGGTTCTGGAACTTGCGGCGGCTGGATGTGTTTTTCGTCGACTCCCCTAGGGTTTTCTGAATATTTGGGTATTTATAGGCATCAGAGGCGGTGGAGAGGGGCCCCATGGAGGTCACAACCCATCAGGGCGCGCCGGGGGCCCCCTGGCGCGCCCTGGTGGGTTGTGCTCTCCACAGCCCACCTTTTTGGCACTTCTTTGGCCCACTGGCACTGGTGCAGCGACGTGCTATACAAACAGTTTTTAACCCCTTTCCGCGACGTAGTTGTAAACCGTCGCCTTGCATGTGTGGGCGATAGGGGGGGTCCATCCCACATGACATGGAATACCCGTCGGCGATGGTGGCCAACGAACGCAAACGTTTCGCAAAACTAAGCGTATGGGATGTCCGCATCTATCACAGACAAGGGTCACCGGGGAATCGTTTGAGATATGGTGTATTTCCCATACGGTTCATCCTTGCAACTCGTGTGAGATCACACTAACATCGCACGCGCTATTCTGTGTCGCGCCGTTTACGATGTGCGACAAATCACAAACAGTTCACGATTATAAAGCGTGTATGATAAGGGGGCTATCACACACATTTAGTTCCACCATGACCGTCTGTGATATGATATAAGAGTGCATACAGTTGTCATTATAAATCCGTACGCGAAGGTTGAATCTATCCCACACGCGGCGTTTTTCATAAACATTTGTGATTTACAAAACGTCCCAAACATGTGATCCATACTTCCCAAACGTGTCATCCAGACTAACTGTGTCAGCTGAAGGCCTATCGCACGCGTTCTTCTTTAACCAATGTTTACCATGGGCACGATATCATACACAGTTCGAAATACAAAATCATGTGTGATAAGGAGACTAGCACAAACGCTGGTGTCATTAATCGCACACGTTGTTTCTCGCCTGACCGTGTGCGAAGACGAGACTCATCGCACACGCCGCGAATGGAGAAACGTGTGTGATGTTGAAGTTGATCGCAGACGTTTTGCTTTATCAAACTGTGTGCATTGTAATGGCCTGTAGAGCATGATTTGCCCCTAATTAAATACCTTTGTTATAATTCACATAATTTACATTTGAAAGTAGGAATTCATGTATTTCATATCGAATCATGTTTAAATGTAGGTTTAAGAACGAATGCATAATTCGATTCAAATGTACATATACTCAAGCTCAAAAAAAGGAACACTACAGAAGGGGAAAATAAAGAAGGATGGAACCAAGGTTGTATTAAAGACGGTAAAGAGAGAGCCGAAAGACATTCTGGTTGCTGGAGTAGGTGAAGCGGAATGCCCATATTGTGCCCTCCTCCATGCCTAACGCACGAACGACTCTAGGCCAGCCCCTAGTGATGGCCGCCCGCCCATCCTTCACTGTCTTCATTACGACTTCTCGATGCTCATTGTAGTCTGGATGATATATTTTAACCTTCATTGCATGTCCAGCAATCATGTACTTTGCGAGGTAATCTTGAGTAAACTGCTTTGGGAACCAATGCAAAAGAAAAAGATTCAGACATTGTTGTGTGACAACACATTATGGGCAGTACTAATAGAAGCCTACAGAGTTTGTAGTTACCATCCTACAACTCACTGTTGTGTTGGATAGAGTGTAAACAAATAGTCTAATTGGCATTGTTCGTCTCTTTTCCCTAACAATCATTTTCAGTTTCCTAACTTGATCCTGGTTCATGAATATTTCATTGCCCCACACGCAAAAAAGGTCCATGAATGGATCTTTACCTAAGAAATGTGTACCTACAAGCAAGAAGCCGATATTAGAAGCTAAAATGCAGCCGCAGAATGGTGTAATATATTACTCCATCAGTTCCACAATGTGTTGCCTATAAACATTTTGAGAAGTCAACATTTACTTACTTTGACCAAGTTTGTAGAGAAAAACATTTACATCTAGAATTGCAATTCCATTTCATTAGATACATCACAAAATTTCATATTGTATACATTTTAGATGGTATATGTAGATACATCACAAAAATCTATATGCACTACATGATGGAACGGATGGAGTATAAGCGGAGGGATGAAAAGAACCTCGGTGGAAAATGTTGGCCACTCCCATTGTTGTCATGTGCAAGTACATGTAAAGTCATCATAAGTACAACAGGCTTAACATCAACCAAGTATACGAGGTATCCACTTGAAATAAACAAGGCATATATGCTCACTATAACAACCAAATATAGCCATTTGATACTGGACAAATGCTCAATGGAACCAACCTAACAACCAGATAACGAAAAGCAGGGCGTCTGCTTGAAAACTAGACAAATGCTCACTGCAATCAACCTAACAAACAGATACAGAAAAGCAAGGCATCTGCTTGAAAACTAGAAAAATGCTCACTGCAACCAACTTGGCAACCAAATTCAGAGAAACAAGGCATAAATGTTTAAAGCGGGAGTTAAGGGCACATGTTAACAACATCAAGCATAACAGGTGGTATTGATGAAATTGAACTGCACATGTCATACTTGCACATAATGAACATCACATTGTGAATAACTGAAAGAAACAAGGCATTCATGCTCACTGTAACAACCAACTATAGCCATTGAAAACTGGACAAATACTCTATGCAACCAACCTAACAACCAGATACATAAAATCAAGGCATCTTCTAGACAACTGGACAAATGCTCAATTAAACACTGCATGATTATCGCATGGCAAAAGCTACTACAACAATGGGTACGAGACGGCTAGCTAGAAAAGGTATGATTTGCTCACAGGATGTTGCCTCACTTGTCATGGATGGGCTCCTTCCACTTGGGATATGAGGTGCCCAGGGTGCACTTCCTGATGTCGCAGATGGGTCGTTTCCCCTTGTAAAAGCCGTAGTGTGTGCCATTATCTTGGTGGATGAGATCTGACTTTGGAGCTAATGATCCCAAGCCACCGTCGTAGAATGTTTCCTTCAGAAATGACAAAAGGGGCTCGATGGCGTAGAAGGATCGCAAATCCATGACCGCGAGGCAGAGGAGATCAGCGGCGGGGCCTTTGAAGAGATCGATGGTGGTTGAACCAGAGGCGTTGCCGGTGGACCACTTAACTTGTGACATGGCCCGAGTGAAGCCGGTGATGTTGACGAGCTTGATGTCGTAGCCGGCTCTCCTGAGATACAGGAATACGCGAGCCCACAGACTTGAAGCCTTCGGCTTGGCAACGTAGGCATCATCCTCACCGGCTCCCACGGCGAGGTGTTTGTCCGGGATCGAAGGGTCGGCGCGGACGGTGCCCACCTCGCCAGCGTACGGCGGAGAGGCCATGATATACCTCTTTTTGCTCGTACACTCCTCGAGCTCCATGGGAGATGTGGTCGGGCTGATTAGGTTGCAACTCTCTGGAGTGCGGGATGGGGATCTGGGGGAAAGGGACACCACCGGCCTCATTTAAAAACTCAGGGCGGCGATGGTGTATGTGGATCGGTGGGGACCCTAAACCTGTCTAGCTATGAGGCATGGGCAGACCGGTTGAGGTTGGTGGTGGAAGGTGGCGGCGGGGGCGAGCTAGGGTTCAAGCGGGGGAGGAAGGGGGAGGGGATGTTGTGTGGATGGGGGGGTGTTTGCGGATGTGCCGCTGCTGCTGAAAAATTTAGTAGTAAATGGTGTGGGTGGAGATGGTGGTGGACGACGGATGGCGACGGTTGAAATGCCTCGGCAGCTGAAAATTTACTATAGGGTCAGTGCGGTGGACGAGGAAGGGAGGCATGTAGTGGAAATACCACTTCCACTTAAATTTTGGTAAAGGAACTGGGCGGGAGCAACCAAGATCGCACACGGTCCTAACATAATAAAGTTTGTATGCGGTAACGAAATGCCGTGCCGCGAAACCACGAATTTTTGCATCGCTCAAGGCGGTTGCTCTATCTGAGATTTCTCAAGGCGGGCTCATCTCACACGGTTCATCCTCA